>CM065799.1:0-1298597 GCA_033296515.1 Macrochelys suwanniensis | reverse complement strand
GGGGATTGGGGTGTGGGCTTACCTCGGGAGGCTACCAGTCAGCGGTGCAGTCGGGGTGCAGAGGCAGGCTTCCTGCCTGTCCTGGCACCGCAGACAGCGCTGCGCCCCGGAAGTGGCCAGTAGCGGGTCTGGCTCCTAGGTGGAGGCATGCAAGCGGCTCTGCGCGGCTCTCACCCACAGCCACTGCCCCCCACCAACTCCCATTGGCCGGTTCCCGTGGTTCCCGCAGCCCTGTGGCCCTTCCACCTAGGAGCCAGATCTGCTGCTGGCTGCTTCTGGGGCGCAGCACAGTGTCAGAACAAGTAGAGACTAGCCTGTCTTAACCAGGCAGTACCGCCAATGGGACTTTTAACGGCCCAGTCGGTGGTGCTGACCAGAGCCACCGCGACCCAGTGCCTTACATTCTGTGACCCAGTACCGGGTTGCAACCCACAGTTTGAAAAACCACTCGACTACATGACCTCCTGAGGTCTCTTCCAACCCTAATCTTCTATGACTCTATGATAATTCTGAGTTAACATGTTAATCGGTAACAACCATCGGAACAATTTACCAACAGTTGTGGTGGATTCTCACTGGCAATTTTTAAATCAAGACTGGATGTTTGGCTAAAAGTTCTGCTCTAGCTCAATTAAGAAACCTCCCAAACCTTCACCCAAACTTCAAAAGCAAGAGTGTTTGATTCACGGTGACTTTTGTCATTCTCCACATTCCTTCATTCTGTGCAGCTATGGAAGCTTCAGTAACAGCTCCAACAAGGTATTGAGCGGCACAAGCAGAAGGCTGGACTCCAGAACGAGAGAGCAGTTCTGTGACTGTATAAGCCTGATACGGGATACTGGGTGCATTTCTCGGCACAGTCCCATCAAGCTCATTCCCTGCAGGAGTCATTAACAAAGAATTTAGAAGAGCATGAAAGGTTTTAGGCAGTCAGGCTTATCCTGCTGCTGAGATGATCCTAGTAGAGATTTACAACAACCCTACATTGCATGAATTTCAGGGCCTCAAGAGACCATTATGTTAAAATAATCTGACTTCCTGCATAAACACAGACCAGAGAATCACCAAGTGATTCCAGCATCAAGCCCATAATCCATGGTTCAGCTAGAGCAGATTCTGCCCAGTCTTGATTTAGAGACTTCAAGGACTTGTCTTCACTGCAAAATCAACTCAAATTACAATCTGAGTGTTGCTCCTAACTTGAATCCTGTCCACCCCCATACCCTTCACTCAAGAGCAGTAGTGTTTTTAACTTGAGTTGACTACCCCAGAAGAGGTACAGACTAAAGCCTGAGTGAGTCTAACTTGCTAACAAGACCACTCTGTAACATGGATTCAGGTTAGTGCTATTCAAGTGCTGCTAGTCCTCCAAGTGCTAGAGAACTTGACACCTCCGTGGCAATCTGTTCCTCGCTCTGCTAAATAGCTGCATTCTATTCCCAGAGTCAGCAGAGATTTTATTTTCAGTTTGGTGATGATGTCCAAACCTATTAATTAGGGACCTAGGAGTCAGTAATTTGCTAGCACCTTTCATCCCAGCCTCTGAAAGTGGTTTACAGTTCTTAATTCATGAGCCTTCATACCCCCAGCCCAGTGCTGTGAGACAGCAACGTGGCGGGGGGAAATAAGAAACCTTGACAGATTTGGTCAAGTGAAAGTAAGACACACACAGAACAAATCAGAAGAGAAGGCAGCTGAACCAAATAGTTCACTGCAGTCAGGAGACCCCTAGTTTTGTGTCTGGGGAGCAGGAGCAAGTGTTCTAGCAAAACAACTAGAACATTTAAAAATGGGCAGGAAGTTGGGGCCACGCAGATTTTTCCTACCCCTAATATTTCTCACATCCGTAGTACAGGGAGTGATGTACTCTGGTGAGGATGGCTTTCAGGAGGTAACGAGGCATTGCATGTGCTTTCTTCATTAGAGGGTCCCTTTATTCAGAGCATATAAAAAAAGGAAATTCTTCTCATTTTCCCAAAGATAGGTTTGCTTTGGAGGCAAAAGGTAAAACCGGCTGTAGCTCTCATCTGCCCAGTTGTTGTTAGCAGATACTTAAATGTATCATGTGCTAGGAGGGGCTCCATGCATCCCATTGTAGTAGTACAACCTGACAGGCAAGGCTCCCCCGAGCAGTATGCCCATAGCCTTTCCTCTTGCAGTTGCCTACTTTGTGAAGCAGACTCGGGAAGGAGCAGCGGCTGAGCGGTGGCTCAGTCAGTCAGTGCAAACCTAGCTCACCGGGGGGATTTCAAAATTCAAGCTGAAGAAAGATCTTTTTGCCTTGATCACTTTTCGCCCCAACCCTGGCATTTTTCTTCAGGTTGCCCGCTAATTACATGGTTAAGATTGTAGGTTTACATTATCCAAAGGGTAAAAGATTGTCAGAAATGTGTGTACATCTCTCTCTCTCTCTCTCTCTCGTTCACATTTTGTTGCTGCTACTTCCAGAATAAAGGGAGGTGCCGATTCACAAAGATACGTATGTGTTGTGATGCTGATTGGATCGGGCCCCGCCTGTGAGTTAGGTGGGTGGATGCCGGTCTGCCCTGGTTTGTGAATCACTCTGAGGGTTAGGTAGGCGCCCGGGCACTTCGAAGGAGGCAGCAGTGCACATGCCTTGAGGCACAAACACGGGCACCAAGGGAACTTTTTACTGCAAAAACTTAGGCACTGAGTGAATTTAGGCACCTCCAGGGTTCAGTGGGAGTGTTGTGAATCGCAAGGGAGTTAAAACTGGGATATAGGCACATACACCTGTCCTTAGCCACCTAAGCACCTTTGTGACTCTAGGCTGGAAATATAGAGTTCCCTCTCTGTAAGACTGCATACTCCATTCTAGTGCTCGGCTCAATTAACCAACTAACTCCCTCCTTAAAAACAGACACCAGTGGGAGGTCGTTTTGACACTGGGATGCCTTGCTAGGAAGGAGCACCGTACATAGATTCAGTTTATGTCATGTCAGCTGGTGGTATCTCTAGGATTTTGCACCATATGGAGAGGGTTTCAACATGGTTCTTTACTGGGAATTGGGATGCCCAGTTATCTCCCACGCGCCTGTTGTGTGTGTCTTTGTTACACCGAGTGGGATAGACTCAGGCTCTCCAGCCAACAAAACAGGATTTTGAACAACGCCCTCCAAAACCAAAGATCTAGCTTTGCCCCAGTCCTTGAAAATTTGATATTAAAAGTGTTTGTGGTTAAAATCCTATTGTCAACAGATACCTGAGGGTATTCCGACCGGTCTGTCTCTGTTACCTAAGTGATGCTGGGATGATCTAATTGGGTTTGGTCCTGCTTTGAGCAGGGGGTTGGACTAGATGACCTCCTGAGGTCCCTTCCAACCCTGAGATTCTATGATTCTATGATTCTATGCTTCTTCCTTCCAGTTGTTTTTGTACTTTAAACAAGTCACGTGTCTGTGTCCATGTGACTGCAATGCAGTCTTGTTTCTAACTATTGGGTGTGCGATGTGTGGGCTTGAACAAGGAATTTGTACACTGCTTTAAATACATAAAGAACTGCTTGGCCAACACACATCTTGTTAAAATGGAGAAACACAGAATTTCCAGGACAAAGGCAACATTTTGCAGTGGAGAAAGCAAATTTACACACAGGAGCAAATGTGTAAAATGGGCAGTTTGTTCCACAAGTGAAAATTTTGCCCAGTGGATCCCTTCTGGAACAATGGCCTGTCCATCCACGGCTGCACATAGGGATGGAAGAAATTGACAACTGGAAACCATTGCTTGATAGTATGTTCATAGTGTGCTCACAGGTTGGCTGTGTTTATGCTTGAGGGCTGCTTCTTCGTGCTTTGAATTTCAGAGATTTTAATGGTGGAGAATTTGTGTATTTGAAAAATAAAAGGAAACATTTTCCATGAGTCCTGCCTTGGAAGCATGACCGGATAAGCTTCAGTGTCTGAAATTAGAGACAATGCCTCTGGCATCATTCATTACAGCTCTTGCTGTTCACTTGTCCATGTCGTGGGGCCCTGCACTAGATGTGAATTCTCACCAGCAAGCCTGTCCCCTGAAGCTTTCACCTGAACTCTAGACCTTGCCGCATTCCTTATTACAAGCAGTTACAAATCGTCTTCCTTGCACTCAGATGTCAAGTATATTCTTTCCATCTCTGCAAACCTTGTCCAAGAAGTAATAGCTTGTGCTTAGCTCCACTTACTGGCTGGAGGATGAAAGTGTTTGGAGGGAGAACCTGTTTAGCGTCCACCCTCCTCTATGAAAAGACATGTCCCAGTACCATAATATACAGTCAGAGCATTTTGGGGTGGGCCTGTGAATCAATGGCTCAACTCCCTGTTCACCTCAAAACCTAAATGACTCCTGTCCATCCTGATCGTTCAGATTTCAAGGCAGGTCAGGGAGACAATTCGTTGGCCGGTGCCTCAAACTTAACTGACTCATTTTGCATGAAAAGTGTGTGTTGCTTAGCCCCCTACTGCGAGAGTCAGCATTGCCAACTATCACGATTTAATTGTAAGTCTTGAGATATAGCTGGTGTTTTTCTTAAAGTCCCAGCTCCTGGAGCCATATGATTGGCAGAATCTCAGTTTTCATTTAAAAGAAAAAGTGCACTTCTTTCTAGTCCTCCTGGTTGCAGAGAAAAGCTTTAGACTGTGAACCTTAAATCTCAGATGCCCAAAACTGCGAGCCCTAGTGATAGGCATACATAGGTTTACATTTCCAAGGCTCTTTGCAAGGAAAAGAACTAGGAACTTACCTTTTCTTTGCTATTATAAGATGACATGCTCCTGTACATTCCTAGTTTCCTCAGCTCAGGAGGGCCATGGGGGTGGACTTTGCAGCTCTGCTACCTTTATGTGTGTGAGCAAATTGCTGAAAAAATTACTAATGTCATCCTGTCACAGATGCAGGGCTAGCTATACAGCTGACCACTTACTGGTCTCTTTAAGTGCAGATGACACTAAACTGGGAGGAGTGGTAGATACGCTGGAGGGTAGGGATAGGATACAGAGGGACCTAGACAAATTAGAGGATTGGGGCAAAAGAAATATGATGCGGTTCAACAAGGACAAGTGCAGAGTCCTGCACTTAGGACAAAAGGATCCCATACACTGCTACAGACTAGGGACCGAATGGCTGGGCAGCAGTTCTGCAGAAAAGGACCTAGGGGTTACAGTGGATGAGAAGCTGGATATGAGTCAATAGTGTGCCCTTGTTGCCAAGAAGGCTAATGGCATTTCGGGTTATATAAGTAGGAGCATTGCCAGCAGATCGAGGGACGTAATTGTTCCCCTCTATTCGACATTGGTGAGGCCTCATCTGGAGTACTGTGTCCAGTTTTGGGCCCTACACTACAAGAAGGATGTGGATAAATTGGAAAGAGTCCAGCGGAGGGCAACAAAAATGATTATGGGGCTGGAGCACATGACTTATGAGGAGAGGCTGAGGGAACTGGGATTGTTTAGCCTGCAGAAGAGCAGAATGAGGGGGGATTTGATAGCTGCTTTCAACTACCTGAAAGGGGGTTCCAAAGAGGATGGATCTAGACTGTGCTCAGTGGTAACAGATGACAGAACAAGGAGTAATGGTCTCAAGTTGCAGAGGGGGAGGTTTAGGTTGGATATTAGGAAAAACTTTTTCACTAGGAGGGTGGTGAAGCACTGGAATGGGTTACCTAGGGAGGTGGTGGAATCTCCTTCCTTAGAGGTTTTTAAGGTCAGGCTTGACAAAGCCATGGCTGGGATGATTTAGTTTTGGTTGGTCCTGCTTTGAGCAGGGGGTTGGACTAGAACCTCCTGAGGTCCCTTCCAACCCTGAGATTCTATGATTCTATGATTCCCCTCCCCGCCCGGTGTCAGGCCTCAGGCTCTCATCTCTCCTGGGGTGAAATTCCACCATTCCGCCACTTCTGAGCAGGCCCTGGGCCGCAGCACCCTGTGCGTCAACTGTGCTTATCCACCAGGTCTGACTGAGGGTATGTCTACACTACGAGAGTAGTTCGATTTTTCTTAACCCGAACTTGTGAAACTGATATTACAAAGTTGAGCATATGAACCCACACCGAGGACATTAATTCGAGTTTGTAAGTCCACACTAACGGGGCAAGCGTCGACATTGCATGCGGTGCACTGTGGGTAGCCATTGGAATTCTGGGTCTAGCCCCCAATGCCTGCTGGGGCAAAAAATGTGTCGAGGGTGGTTTTGGGTAAATGTCGTCATTCAACCCTCACTCCCGTCCTCCCTCCGTGAAAGCGCCGGCAGGCAATCAGTTCACGCCCTTTTCTGGTGATTGACAGCGCGGACAGGACCGCGAGCATGGATCTGCGATCATCGCTGCTGTTTTGTCCGTTGTCAGCACCTCGCGCCTTATCGTCCACCTTTTCCAGAGGCAGATGCTGAGAAATAGGGCGAGGAGGCAATGGAAGTGCTGTGAGGACAGAAACTCTGAGAGGGGCACAGACCTCTCACAAAGCATGGGACCCCGGCCCCTAGACATCATGGTGGCAATGGGTCACGTTGATCCTGTGGAACGGTGATTCTGGGCAAGGGAAACAAACACTGACTGGTGGGACTGCATAGTGCTGCAGGTCTGGGATGAATCCCAGTGGCTGAGAAACTTTTGGCTGCGTAAGGGCACTTTCCTGGAACTTTACGAGTTGCTGTCCCCTGCCCTGAAGCGCCAGGACACCTGAATGCGAGCAGCCCTGACTATCCAGAAGCGAGTGGCCATAGCCCTGTGGAAGCTTGCTACACCTGACAGCTACCGGTCAGTCGCGAATCAATTTGGAGTGGGCAAATCTACCGTGGGGGTTGCTGTGATGCAAGTAGCCCATGCAATCGTTGACCTGCTGCTCTCAAAGGTAGTGACCCTGGGAAACGTGCAGGTGATCATAGATGGCTTTGCTGCGATGGGATTTCCAAACTGCGGTGGGGCTATTGATGGAACATCCCTATCCTGGGACCGGGCCACCAGGGCAGCCAGTACATTAACTGAAAGGGCTACTTTTCAATGGTGCTGCAAGCACTGGTGGACCATAAAGGACGTTTTACCAACATCAACGTTGGATGGTCGGGCAAGGTTCATGACGCTCGCGTTTTCAGGAACTCTGGTCTGTTTAGACGGCTACAGGAAGGTATTTACTTCCCGGAGCACAAAATAACTGTTGGGGATGTGGAGATGCCTATAGTGATCCTCGGGGACCCAGCCTACCCGCTAATGCCTGGCTCATGAAGCCGTACACAGGCGCCCTGGACAGTGAAAAGGAGCTCTTCAACTACCGTCTGAGCAAGTGCAGAATGGTGGTGGAGTGTGCTTTTGGACGTCTCAAAGGGAGATGGAGAAGCTTATTGACTCACTCGGATCTCAGCCAAACCAATATCCCCATTGTGATTGCAGCTTGCTGTGTGCTCCACAAGCTCTGTGAGAGCAAGGGGGAGACGTTTATGGTGGGGTGGGAGGTTGAGGCAAATCGCCTGGCTGCTGATTACGCGCAGCCAGACACCCGGGCGATTAGAAGAGCCGAGCGGGACACGCTGCACATCCGGGAAGCTTTGAAAGCTAGCTTCCAGAGCGGGCAGGGTAACCTGTGACTTTTACCTTTGTGTAAGCAGAACCTGAACCTGCCTGTTTCTTTACCCAGTTAATGTTGCCTATCCTCTCCAATTTCCAAAACCCTTCCCCCCCTTCATACACTGCTTTAAAAAGAAAATAAAGGACACTTTGTTCATTAAAACCGTCTTCTTTATTAAGGATTTCTCAGTAAAGGGTTGAAACTGGGACGCCTACTGCGGTTGGGGAGCGGGTGGAGTGATGGAAAGGACGCTTCCAAACTCGGGGAATGACAGGCTCCTGCTCCTAGAGCAGTCCGCAGTGGTGGACTGCTTGTTTCAACGGAGCCTGCCACCCCTCCTGTTCGCAACTCTGTGATGGGGGGCCTATGTGACTTTGTGGCCGGGGATGGCGGTTACAGATCCCCTGCTGCGTGGCTCTGTCATGCAGGCTACTGACCGCTGTAAAAGATCTGAAGCCGCCCTCCCCCCACCAGAAACTCACTGAGCCCCCGCCATAGAGAACATGAAAACCACCTCCCAGAATGACAAGGGTGCCTAGTGAATGCAATGTGAGTGTGAGTTTCTGTTGAACCTGTCCCCCTGTCTCTACCCTGGTGCAGGCGCCTATCGTCTCAAATTACAAACCCACTTTCCCCCTCCCCCTCAAACACACCGTCCTGTAAAAGGAACTCAAGGAAACAGCACTTTAAAGAACAGCATTTTTTATTAAGGAGAGCAGAGTTATGAGATGAAACTTGGACGGGGGCTAGGGTGAGGTGCAGTTGGAGGGAAGGAAAGGACCCATCAAATCTTTGGGAATGAGAGCCTTCTGCTACTGGAGCAGTCCGCAGGGGTGGAGTGATTATTTCCACGGCCCCTGCCGCCCCTCGTTCTCGTGACTTTGGGTGGGGGGGGGGATTGGACTTTGCTGCGAGGGAGGGCGGTTAGAGATCAAATAGAGCGGGCCTCTTTCCTCCTGCCTCCGGTCCTGCAGAAAATCTACAAGGCGCCGGAGCGTGTCTGTTTGCTCCCTCATTAGTCCAAGCAGCGTTTGAGTCGCCTGCTGGTCTTCCTGCTGCCACCTGTCCTCACGAGCTTCAGCCCTCTGCTTCCATTTGCTGGATGCTCGCTCGGACCGCGAGATGTCCTCTCTCCGCTGTGCCGCCTCATTTCGGGAACAGACCATCAATTCCGAGAACATGTCGTCCCGAGTTCTTTTCTTGCACCGCCTGATCTGCGCAAGCCTGTGGGATGGGGATGCACGGGTAGTGCGGGAGACACTCGCAGCTGTGCGATGGGAGAAAGGGAGTGAATTCCTCAGAAAGATACATTGTACCGAACAATGCCTATGCTCTTTCCCTGGGAGAAAGACCATGCACACTACCTATCACATGTGCACTCAGTACAAGGTCAAATATTCTGTCTTTATATTGAGTGCCTGGGGTCTTGGTGTGCAGATCACACAAGCGGGGCTGGACACTGGAATTCGGCTCCCAGGAGACCATGGTAAGCCGTACACTTTGGACTGCTGAGAGCTTACTTCACAGCAGTGCTATACTCCCATGTTTCAAGCACAGTTCCTAGCGGTGGCCAGTTCCTGCTGCCGGCAAAACCGCTAATCTACAACGGTTCGCCTCCCCGCTACCCGCCACGTGGCTGGTCCCGGGAAATGTCCCTGCCTGCGAACCACTGAGTTTGAACGGTTCGCCTCCCAGCTCCCGCCCCCCCGCCCTCCCCCCGCGTGGCTGGAAACCGCCGTGTAGCGTTATTTAAAGGTAAAGTCACTATACTAAAAAAAACACTCATTCAAACCAGGGCACCATGACTGATATCACGCTGATGAGGATTACAGAGACAGAGAAAGACCGCATGCTGCGTGATGCCAGCAAACACCGGGGCCGTATGCCGCCATGCTCTGCAAGGCAATGATACCGGAGTACCAGCTACTAGCCTGGCGCGGAAAAGTTTCCTACCACGGAGGAGACAATGAGGCCGCTCTCCCCGGGAACCTGATGCAAAAGCTTTCACAGTACCTCCAGGAGAGCATCGTGGAGATCTCCGAGGGGGATTTCTCCTCTATCCCCATACATATTGACAGTCTTTTCGAGTAGTTGCACTGGAAACGACTCAAAACTAAAGTGACTAGGGCAAAGTAAACAATAAAAACCCATTGCTAACATACCATGCCTATTCTATTCAAAATAAATGTTTAAAACACTGACCTGCTGATCCTTCGCCTGATTCCTGGCCCGGGTTACTGCCTTGGGAGGGTTGGTAGGGGATCTCAGTCAGGGTGATGAACAGATCCTGGCTGTCGGGGAAATCAGCGTTGAAAGTGCTGTCGACTGCCTCTTCCTCCTCCTCTCCTTCCTCATCTTCACCGTCCGCAAAAACCTCCGACGACGTGGCCGTAGACAAGACCCCGTCGTCAGAGTCCACGGACACTGGTGGGGTAGTGGTGGCAGCACCTCCGAGCATAGCATGCAGTGCCTCGTAGAAACGGCATGTGTGGGGCTGCGATCCGGAGCATCCATCTGACTCTTTGGTCTTCTGGTACGCTTGTCGCAGCTCCTTGATTTTCATGCGGCACTGCATTGCATCCCGGCTGTATCCTCTCTCCGTCATGGCTTTTGAGATCTTCTCGTAGATCTTCGCATTCCGTCTTTTGGATCGGAGCTCCGATAGGACGGATTCATCTCCCCACACAGCGATCAGATCCAAGATTTCCCGATCAGTCCATGCTGGGGCCCTCTTTCTAATCTGTGATTGCATGGTACCCTCTGCTGGAGAGCTCTGCATCGTTGCCAGTGCTGCTGAGCTCGCCACGATGTCCAAACAGGAAATGAGATTCAAACTGGCCAGACAGGAAAAGGAATTCAAATTTTCCCAGGGCTCTTCCTGTGTGTCTGTTCAGAGCATCCGAGCTCGGACTGCTGTCCAGACTGTCCACAGAGTGGTGCACTGTGGGATAGCTCCCGGAGCTTTTAGCCTCGAATTCCGTCCACAGTAACCCAAATTCGACATGGTCATGTCGAATTTAGCGCTACTCCCCTCGTCGGGGAGGAGTACAGAAATCGAATTAAAGAGCCGTTTATGTCAAAATAAATAGCTTCGTAATGTGGACGGGTGCAGGGTACAATCGAGTTAACGCTGCTAAATTCGACATAAAGTCCTAGTGTAGACCAGGCCTGAGTTTGCACACCTGCAGGCGTCTGGGGCCAGTGGTGTATAGAGTGACCAGCCTTGTTAGACCAGAGTAGTGTTACTTTAACAGCAGAAATAACTCAACCCAGAAAAAGGATTTTAAAGACACAAATGGTCTACACACATCTCCATCTTACTGAAGCCCAGCATCCCCCTCATGGTGTGCTAGGGACAGCCGTGTAGCCAGGTGCAGAGTACAGGGGGAGCGGAGCTAAAAAAAGGCCTCCCCCTGTACTCACACGGCAGCGCTCCAGCTGTTCAGCGGCACTTCGGCGGCGGGTCCCGTCCCTTCACTCGCTCCAGGTCTTTGGTGGTACCCACTGCCGAATTGCCACCGAAGACCCAGAGCGAGTGAAGACCCGCTGCCGAACAGCTGGAGTGCCGCTGGGTGAGTGCAAGAAGCGGCACCTTAAAAAGAAGCGGCGCCTTTTTTTAGCTCTGCTCCCTCTTTAAAAAAAGGTGCCGCTTCTGCGCAGAGGGGGAGCAGCTGTTACCTCCGCTCCCCGCCCCCCCCCGGCTATGCTACTGGCTAGGGAGGCCTAGCTTCTTCAGGCAACTGCCCCTGGAGTGCTAACCCCTCTCCTGAGAGTCCCTTTTTAAACTGCTATCGTCCTTTGGATCTTCTGGTTCCCAGGCCTTTTCCCATAATGGCCTTGTCTCTTAACAACCCACCCGGGGTTGCTGAAAAGTGTCTTATCTTGAGCCATTCTGGTTCCTTCCTGCTTGTTTTCCTAATAGTCCCTTATTAGACTTGTGACGGGATTCCCAGGGTGCAGCCTGGGACTGTGTGATCACTGTGCCCCCTTAACCCTCCAGCCTGGGCTGTCTCTCGCAAGGCCTTGCTAGTGACCAGCTGCAAACCCCTCCAGGAGCTGTGATAACTCAGCACAGCCGCACGTGGAGCCCCACACCCAGCTAGACTGCATGGATGCTTCCAGAGCCGGTCACGAATCACACAGGGAAAGGCACCAGAGCCAGATCCCCCCAGCTCCCAGCACTGTACCTCAGGAATATACCGTCTTACACTGCTCAAGACCCTTTCTTGAGCAATGCAAGTTTATTAATTGGTTCACCACTTCATCAATGGAAAGTGGATATACACCAACCTTTGTAACCTAAGCAGATTTACCAAACACTTTGGGCAAACTCACTGGTGAAGATAAATAGTAAAACAAGTTTCTTGATTACAAAAGATAGATTTTAAGTGATTATAAGTGATAGGCAAAAAGTCAGAGTGGTTACCAAAATAAAATATAAGCTCGCAGTCTAAATCTTACCCCTTATCACACTAAATAGTATTTAGATCAAGCAGTGTTCTCACTCCACTGGATCTTACAGTCCTTAATATACAGGTTTCTCCCTTAAACCTGGGGCAGTCTCCTCTGTTGAAATCGTCAGTCTTCTGAGCATCCTTGTTGCTTGCAGCATAGTGCCCCTAACTGCCCCCCAGAACCCCACCCCCTACCTAAGCCTCCCTGTTCCTTGACTGTCCCCTCCTGAGACCCCCCCCACCCTAGCTGCCCCCCTAGGACCCTACCCCCTACCTGTCCCGACTGCCCCAACCTTCTCCACACCCCCACCCCCAAGAACTCCAAACCCATCCAACCCCTGCCTGCCCCACCCCCTCTCCACACCCCCGCCCCGACAGCCCCCCCAGAATTCCCAACCCTCCCCCTGCTCCCGGACTCCCCTTACCAGGCCCTTGCCGCTGGAGCTGCTGGCTCCACGGGGAGGCAACACGCTGCCGGCTGCCCTGTGCACACCCGCTTCCCCCGCAGAGTGCTGAGGCGGCAGCGGCTCACACTCCGTCCGGGAGCCACGGAACGCGAGAGCGGTGAGGGAGGAGCCAGGGGCGCGCCAGCCCGGGCTGCGATCCAGTACCCCCCTCCCAGGGGGCTCCTGCAGTGGATGCATGTGGGCGCCAGCCCCTGTGCGCCCCCCGGCTTCCCCCTTGCTGCGCTCCGGCCCTGCGGCTCCCGGGAGTGTGAGCAGCCACCACGGCCCCGCCCGGAGAGCCATAGAGCCCGAGCGCGGTGAGGGGGGAGCCGGGGGGCGCACAGGGGCTGGCGCCCACATGCATCCACTGCAGGAGCCCCCCGGGGGGGCACGCCAGACCGCAGCCCGGGCAGGAGGGCGGGGGGGGGCTGGGGCGCGGCTGCTCCCCGCTACTGCACCGCGCCGGCTCCACTATGGCTGGGGCCGCCGCTTTTTGGCGCCCCCAACCACTAGGCCAGGCCCAGGCGTGGCCCAAAGACGTTGAAGGGGCGGGTGAGGCCTGAGCGCGCGCCAGGAACCGCCCGCGAGGCGCCCCCGCCTCTCTTCGCCACAAGTTGGGACGGCGCGACAGCGGACGGATCACGTGACGGGGACGGGGGTCCACCGCACCCCACGCGCACGCTGCCTACCTCTCTGCGGTTGCGCATTGGCGCCGTCACCCAACTTGGCATTTCTGCGCACGCGCAGCGATGCTACGGGAGCTGCGTGAGTTCGTCATATGTGTGCGACCGCCGGCGAGGCAGGGCTGAGGTGTCGCAGTGAGCACGCGCCGGCGGAATGGCAGCGGCCCGCTACCTGCGGCTGTGGCGCTGCTGGCGGCCTGGGGGCCTTGCCCCGCTCGGTCCAGCGCGTCGGCGGGTGTACGCGGCTTGCTCCTCCGCCTCCCCCGGGGCGTGGTGGGCTCCGCGGGGCCCGGCCCCATCTCCCCTCGCCGGCCTCGGCATCGCCCCCCGGCGACACCTGCGTGGCCCGGGCAGCCTGGGCGGTGGGGACGGGCTCGAGAGCGGCGGAGCCGAGGATGGGGGCGGTGGAGCCGATCCCGCCGGGGCCCCCCCGGCCATGACGGCGCTGACCCCGCTGCTCATCCCCGAGCGCTTCCCCAACGTGCCGCTCATCGCCGTGACGCGCAACCCCGTCTTCCCGCGCTTCATCAAGATCCTCGAGGTAACGTGGCCAGACTCCGCGGGCAGCCCGGCGCTCCCCCCTTCGGCCCGGCTCCCCCACATCCCTTATTCCTCCCCGGCTTCTCCCGCCGGGCACCCACTCCGTGCCTTGGGGCTGGGGCGCTATCCCATGTGCCCTGCCCGGGAGCTCACCACCCGCAGCCGCCTTCTCCATTTCATCACCCTTTCTCCTCTCCCAGGGCTGGGCACAGCATCTTCTCTAGCTCCTCTCTAACCCTTTGCCTAGTGCATCGAGGTACGGGGCCCTGCGGCGGGGGCACAGACCCTCCCACCTCCTTTGCACCCTGCCAGCTCTGGGGAGACAGACTGTCTGGCCCGGAAGCCTGTGCCCTTGCAACTGAGCTAAAGCTTCTGGACCCACACTGAGGGAGAGGAGCTCTCTGCCCCCCCCCCCCCAGAATGGAGGGATATTACTGGCAAAGTAATATTAAAAGCCAACCCTTGCTGCATCCCAGTCATGCAGAAGATGAGCATGTCTTTCTGGGAGTCGATGATGTGTTCTGGTCTATGCAGAGTTTTGGTAGTAGAATAACTCTCTGTTAGGGGTGTGTTATACTGTTAGGGGTGTAGTTATACTGGTACAACCCCTAGTATGTTTGCAGTTATGCTGGGGTAATAGGTCATTATAGGGGCTGGCATAGCTTATTTGCCATCCCATATATAGTATCAGAGGGGTAGCTGTGTTAGTCTGGATCTGTAGAAGCGACAAAGACATTAACTATATATGGGATCGACAAAGAGTTCTGTGGCACCTTATAGACTAACAGACGTATTGGAGCATAAGCTTTTGTGGGTGAATCCCCACTTCTTTGGATGCATGCAGTGGAAATGTCCTGCCCCTGGACATTTCCACTGCATGCATCCGAAAAAGTGGGGATTCACCCACGAAAGCTTATGCTCCAATACGTCTGTTAGTCTATAAGGTGCCACAGAACTCTTTGTCGATCCCATATATAGTTAATGTATTTTGTCTGTAGACAAGCCCAAGACTGGAAGCCTAACACGCCTACTACACTGAAACCTGTCATTATGCAAGGCACTGCATTTAGCTGTATGGAGTGGAAATCTGTATGTTCCATTCCATGCGTCTGATGAAGTGGGTTCTAGCCCACGAAAGCGTATGCTGAAATAAATATGTTAGAAATACTTGTGGCACCTTAGAGACTTTCTTATTTTCTTTTTAGTAGGGACAGGGAGCCAGGATTCTTGGGTTCTGTTAGCAAGTCTGTGGCAGAGCTATAATGTGGCCTTGAGTAAGTCAAAAGAAGGTTAAAGTATTATTACTATTGGAGGCCAATTGTTCTACTGACATCACCTCTCACCTTTGTCTTGGTAGCTAGGAAGGAGAGGGGTATGCAAGGGCCATGTGACTAGGCAGGGCACAAAAACAGGAGTACAGAGAGAGCTTTGCTTAACCTCTTGGACCCAGCGGCAGAGGACTTGCATAGTTAGTTTTTTATCTCTTCCCAGTTCCAGCTGTTCATCTTGTTTACCACTATGTAAAACCAACTTGTGGCAGTCGGAGATTGCACTGCAGCTAGATTTACCAAGTACGTTTTAGGCTGCCCTTGAATGTCAGTGCTTACACTGACTGTAAATCTTTTTTTTTTTTTTTCCAGTCTTGTTTTTATTACCATAGTGATTGTGTCCTTGATTCAGCCTTGGGTGAATATGTTCAGATTTATGTGAACATGATGTATTCCTGGTTTCCTTAAAGTGGCAGTGATGAGTCTCATTTCCATAGTATATTACTTACTTTTTATGGTTGCATCTTTCAGTCAGAAAACACCAAAGAAACCTCAGAGAGAGAGAGTGTCATATTTTGGGGCATGGTGACCTTTCTAGTTACTGTATATGCCTGGCCATGTTCACTTTGGAATATGTCCTACTTTTTTGTACAGCTGTATGGTTTGGAACCCTTATCACACAATTTGCAGGTATTTAACAGCACATCTAAATCTGAAACTGAATATGCTGTTTGAGTCAGGAGGATGGATGGACTTCATTTTGTGGATATTAAGCCTTTGGAACATGTAAATATTTATTCTTAGCACTTAGTAGTGCTGTATTGACCGTTTTATTGAAGCTGATCTTGGAGTGAAAATATCAAGTCAGACCAATGTAACTTTTAATTCCTGCATGGTTATTTATCATCATTATGTTCATAAATACTATACTAAAATGTTTGGGTTTCAAAGTCAAACACTAAAATATTAGGAAATGTGCAAGAAACCCAAATACTGGCAACATTCATTCTGCCTGACTGTATATAGGTAGGCTTGGAAGGATTAGATACTTAGACATTTTCCAAACTTATTAATATTTCACCATACACATACCCAAATCTAGGAGAAAATAATTCCATGGATGATGATGGAAATTTACAGATAGAAAAAGCAATAAAATTGCTGCTTGAGAACTTCGTTTGACTTAAGGATATTTACTTTCTATATTTTAACGTCATGACAGTTTGCATTTTCATAGATCATAGAATCTCAGGGTTGGAAGGGACCTCAGGAGGTCATCTAGTCCAACCCCCTGATTTGAGCAGGGGGTTGGACTAGATGACCTCCTGAGGTCCCTAACAACCCTGAGATTCTATGATTCAAAGCAGGACTAACCCCAACTAAATCATCCCAGCCAGGGCTTTGTCAAGCCTCACCTTAAAAACCTCCTAAGGAAGGAGATTCTACCACCTCCCTAGGTAACCCATTCCAGTTCACCACCCCACTAGTGAAAAAGTTTTTCCTAATATCAAACCTAAACCTCCCCCTCTGCAACTTGAGACCATTACTCCTTGTTCTGTCATCTTCTACCACTGAGAACAATCTAGATCCATCTTCTTTGGAACTCCCTTTCAGGTAGTTGAAAGCAGCTATCAAATCTCCCCTCATTCTTCTCTTCTGCAGGCTAAACAATCCCAGTTCCCTCAGCCTCTCCTCATAAGTCATGTGCTCCAGCCCCCTAATCATTTTTGTTGCCCTCCACTGGACTCTTTCCAATTTATCCACATCCTTCTTGTAGTGTGGAGCCCAAAACTGGACACAGTACCGTAAATGAGGCCTCACCAATGCTGAATAGAGGGGAATGATCACGTCCCTCGATCTGCTGGCAATGCCCCTACTTATACAACCGAAAATGCCGTTAGCCTTCTTGGCAACAAGGGCACACTGTTGACTCATATTCAGCTTTTCGTCCACTGTAACCCCTAGGTCCTTTTAATGGTTAAAAAGCTCAATATCTACTAGCATTAAATAATTTTCTGACTCCCTGATTGTCTGATTCCTCCCCAATTTCCCACAGTTGTGAAAATGTGTGTATAAACATTTTAAAAAACACTTAACCCATAATTGTGTGGCTGTTAATATTGACATAGATACAAATAGAAAAAAGTCTTTAAAAAAATTCTCTCTCAAAATTAAAAAAAATCAAATTCTGATAAGCCTGTATGTATGCATTAATAGCAGCCTTTAATTACATGATGCTATACTAGGTTACATATTCTCCCAACTCATTCATTCAGTGCACTGGATGGATGGTGCTCTGGGGATGAGGCATCTGTTAAGTATTCCTTCTGGCCTCATCTCAACATTCATTGTGTAGCTTCAAACTATTTACTATCACAAATCGAACCCTACTCTGAAAATGTAATTATTCATTTCCTTGTTGTCTCTTCTAAGGTGCTCATCACTGTAGTAGCTTGGTGCCTTACAAATACTAATGTATCTCCAATGCTAAGTATTATATTCCCATTTTACGGCTGGGGAACCTGTGACAGATGCCTAAGACCACACAATGTCAGTGACAGAGCTGGAATAGGGGCCTACTGATTCCCAACTGTGTGCTTATTTCTCCTGATCACATTGCCTTACTGCCAGGGGCCCTGAGCAGCCACAGGTCTAAATGACGTCTGTTGCAATTGTGAGTGCTCAGTGCTTCTGCAAATCAGGCCTCTGGTATCACAGGTTGGGCACCCAGAAAATGAAGAACCCAGTTAGTGATCACCTGTGAAAAGCTTGGCTTAAGTGATTAATACACATCACATAGGAACTCTGTGGCAGGGATAAAATTGAGTTCTCTTGTGTGATGTTAATCTGCTTAACTGCTGGACCATCCTTTCTCTTCGTGCAGTCCCTTGCTTTCTCCTGTATAAACTAGGGCTATCAAGGGATTAAAAAAATTAATCGCTTAATTGATTGCGCGACTAAACAATTATAGAATACTATTTATTTAAATATTTTTGGATGTTTCCTACATTTTCAAATAAATATATTTCAATTACAACACACAATACAAAGTGTACAGTGCTTGTGATTAATCGCACTGTTAAATAATACCAATTGAAATTTATTAAATTTTTGGATTTTTTTTCTACATTTCAAATATATTGATTTCTATTACAAATACCGAATACAGTGTATAGTGCTCACTTTATATTTATTTTTATTACAAATATTTGCACTGTAAGAAACAAACGAAATATTATATTTCAATTCACCCAATACAAGTACTGTAGTGCAATCTCTTTATAATGGAAGCTGAATTTACAAACGTAGCATTATGTACAAAAAATAACTGCATTCAAAAATAAAACAATGTAAAACTTTAGAGCCTACAAGTCCACTCAGTCCTACTTCAGCCAATCGCTCAGACAAACAAGTTTGTTTGCATTTGCAGAAGTTAATGCTGCCCACGTTTTGTTTACAATGTCACCTGAGAATGAGAACAGGCATTCTCATGGCATTGTTGTAGCCGGCATCGCAAGATATTTACATGCCCGATGCGCTAAAGGTTCATAGAATCATAGCATCTCAGGGTTGGAAGGGACCTCAGGAGGTCATCTAGTCCAACCCCCTGCTCAAAGCAGGACCAACCCCAGCTAGATCATCCCAGCCAGGGCTTTGTCAAGCCTGACCTTAAAAACCTCTAAGGAAGGAGATTCCACCACCTCCCTAGGTATCCCATTCCAGTGCTTCACCACCCTACTAGTGAAAAAGTTTTTCCTAATATCCAACCTAAACCTCCCCCTCTGCAACTTGAGACCATTACTCCTTCTTCTGTCATCTTCTACCACTGAGAACAGTCTAGATCCAGCCTCTTTGGAACCCCCTTTTAGGTAGTTGAAAGCAGCTCTCAAATCCCCCCCCCCCATTCTTCTCTTCTGCAGGCTAAACAATCCCAGTTCCCTCAGCCTCTCCTCATAAGTCATGTGCTCCAGCCCCCTAATCAGTTTTGTTGCCCTCCGCTGGACTCTTTCCAATTTATCCCCATCCTTCTTGGAGTGTGGGGCCCAAAACTGGACACAGTACTCCAAATGAGGCCTCACCAGGGCCGAATAGAGGGGAATAATCACGTCCCTCGATCTGCTGGAAATGCCCCTACTTATACAGCCCAAAATGCCGTTAGCCTTCTTGGCAACAAGAGCACACTGTTGACTCATATTCAGCTTTTTGTCCACTGTAACCCCTAGGTCCTTTTCTGCAGAACTGCTGCCCAGCCATTCGGTCCCTAGTCTGTAGCAGTGCATGGGATTCTTCCGTCCTAAGTGCAGGACTCTGCACTTGTCCTTGTTGAACCTCATCAGATTTCTTTTGCCCCAATCCTCTCATTTGTCTAGGTCCCTCTGTATCCTACCTCTACCCTCCATCGTATCTACCACTCCTCCCAGTTTCGTGTCATCTGCAAACTTGCTAAGGGTGCAGTCCACACCATCCTCCAGATCGTTGATGAAGATATTGAACAAAACCGGCCCCAGCACCGACCCTTGGGGCACTCCACTTGATACTGGCTGCCAACTAGACATGGAGCCATTGATCACTACCCGTTGAGCGTGACCATCCAGCCAGTTTTCTATCCACCTTACCGTCCATTCATCCAGTCCATACTTCTTTAACTTGCTGGCAAGAACACTGTGGGAGACTGTATCAAAAGCTTTGCTAAAGTCAAGAAATAGCACATCCCCTGCTTTCCCCTCATCCACAGAGCCAGTTATCTCGTCATAGAAGGCAATTAGGTTAGTCAGGCATGACTTGCCCTTGGTGAATCCATGCTGACTGTTCCTGATCACTTTCCTCTCCTTTAAGTGGTTCAGAATTGATTTCTTGAGGACCTGTTCCATGATTTTTCCAGGGACTGAGGTGAGACTGACTGGCCTGTAGTTCCCCGGATCTTCCTTCTTCCCTTTTTTAAAGATTGGCACTACATTAGCTTTTTTCCAGTCATCCGGGACCTCCCCCGATTGCCATGATTTGTCAAAGATAATGGCCAATGGCTCTGCAATCACATCGGCCAACTCCTTTAGCACCCTCGGATGCAGTGCATCCGGCCCCATGGACTTGTGCTCGTCCAGCTTTTCTAAATAGTCCCGAACTACTTCTTTCTCCACAGAGGGCTGGTCACCTCCTCCCCATACCGTGCTGCGGAGTGCAGCCGCCTGGGAGCTGACCTTGTCTGTGAAGACAGAGGCAAAAAAAGCATTGAGTACACTAGCTTTCTCCACATCCTCTGTCACTAGGTTCCCTCCCTCATTCAGCAAGGGGCCCACACTTTCCTTGACTTTCTTGTTCTTGCTAACATATCTAAAGAAACCCTTCTTGTTACTCCTAACATCTCCAGCTAGCTGCAACTCCAAGTGTGATTTGGCCTTCCTAATTTCACTCCTGCATGCCTGAACAATATTTTTATACTCCTCCCTAGTCATTTGTCCAGTCTTCCACTTCTTGTAAGCTGCTTTTTTGTGTTTAAGACGAGCAAGGATTTCACTGTTAAGCCAAGCTGGTTGCCTGCCATATTTACTTTTCTTTCTACACATCGGGATGGTTTGTTCCTGCAACCTCAATAAGGATTCTTTAAAATACAGCCAGCTTTCCTCGACTCCTTTCCCCGTCATGTTATTCTCCCAGGGGACCTTGCCCATCAGTTCCCTGAGGGAGTCGAAGTCTGCTTTTCTGAAGTCCAGGGTCTCTGTTCTACTGCTCTCCTTTCTTCCTTGTGTCGGGAGACATATGTCCCTTCATGCTTCAACCACCATTCCAGAAGACATGCGTCCATGGTGATGACGGGTTCTGCTTGATAACGATCCAAAGCAGAGCAGACTGAAGCATGTTCATTTTCATCATCTGAGTCAGATGCCACCAGTAGAAGGTTCTTTTTTTTTTTTTTTTTTTTTTTTTGGTGGTTTGTGTTCTGCAGTTTCCGCATCGGAGTGTTGCTCTTTTAAGACATCTGAAAGCATGCTCCACACCTCATCCCTCTCAGATTTTGGAAGGTACTCCAGTTTCTTAAACCTTGGGTCGACTGCTGTATCTATCCTTAGAAATCTCACACTGGTACTTTCTTTGAGTTTTGTCAAATCTGCCGTGAAAGTGTTCTTAAAATGAACATGGTCTGGGTCATCATCCGAGATTGCTATAACATGAAATATATGGCAGAATGTGGGTAAAACAGAACAGGAGACATACAATTCTCCCCTAAGGAGTTCAGTCACAAATTTAATTAATGCATTATTTTTTTAACGAGCATCATCAGCATAGAAGCATGTCCTCTGGAATGGTGGCCGAAGCATGAAGGGGCATACGAAGGTTTAGCATATCTGGCACATAAATACCTTGCCTAGCCCCAGCTACAACAGTGCCATGCAAATGCCTGTTCTCACTTTCAGGTGACATTGTAAATAAGAACCTGTCAGCAGTATCTCCCATAAATGTAAACAAACATATTTGTCTTAGCAGTTGGCTGAACAAGAAGTAGGACTGAGTGGACTTGTAGGCTCTAAAGTTTTACATTGTTTTATTTTTGAATGCAGTTATTTTTTGTACATAATTCTACATTTGTAAGTTCAACTTTCATTATAAAGAGATTGCACTACAGTACTTATATTGGGTGAATTGAAATATACTATTTCTTTTGTTTCTTACAGTGCAAATATTTGTAATAAAAATGAATATCAAGTGAGTACTATACACTTTGTATTCTGTATTTGTAATAGAAATCAATATATTTGAAATGTAGAAAAAAAATCCAAAAATATTTAATAAATTTCAATTGGTATTATTTAACAGTGCGATTAATCACGATTAATTTTTTTGAGTTAATTGCATGAGTTAACTCCGATTAATCAACAACCTTTCAACTTCTAGAGGAAATGAGATCCTACAAACAGCCTCAGTCATTACACAGAGTCGATTTAATTCCCAAGGCATGTTCCATCTTTTCACTGAATGAGGCTGGTGGGGGGGTCTTGTCAAAAAAAAGTATTTGATCATATAATGTATCATAACTAAGGCTGCGATTTAGACATACTTAATTTTAATAAGTCATGGATAGGTCATGAGCAATAAATAAAAATTCACATCCTGTGACCTGTCCATGACTTGTATTATAAATACCCCTGACTAAATATTAGCTGGAGGGTGGAGCTGCTGTTTCTGAGGGTGGGCCAAGGGGGAGCACCGCTGCTCAGGATGTGGAAGCCACTGCCCCTGGCGGGGGAGTGCTTCTGCTGCTCTGGGGGAAACCCCGGGGGTGGGTGGGTGGAAGCTGCTACTTCAGGGCGGTTTAGGAGGGTGGGGCCAGGGCCATTTGCCAAGCAGCACCTGCTCCAGCCCCCTGCCGCTGATCCGGTGACCCCAGGGCCTGCCAAGCTACGGCTGCTCCTGCCACAGAAGTTGCAGAAAGTCACGGAATCTGTGAATTCCACAACCTCTGACAGACATGGAGGCCTAATCATAACTGTTAGAAGAAAGCTATTTACATTGCAAATTCAAGTACTTAAGTTAAAAAATGCCAATATTTAGGTTGCCTGTGCAACATTCTTTCTGCCTGCTTCCGCTCGGCTTCAGTCCGTGCGGTCCATTGAAAAGTGTCTGATGGTCTGGCTTTGGCCTGCGGGTTGCCTGTTGACTACACCTTCTGTAAACTATAGGTTTGCCATTCTGAACAGATTTGGAGTGGAATAGCACGGAGGGTGATTGAAACGTTTTCCCTCTCCATGACTATATTTCACGTCAACAGCTCAATGACATTTACAGGCAAGGATGGGGTTTTGACCTTAATCTTTCTGAAACTCAAGCTCTCTGAAGACTGGTTTTTATTTTTCTTGTTGGTTTTGTAACCCTGTAATCCCACAGACTTCCTACACTGGCATCAATAGCAGGACCGTATACTAAGGGTATGTCTACACTACGAAATTAGGTCGATTTTGTAGAAGTCGGTTTTTAGAATTCGATCTTATACAGTCAATTGTGTATGTCCACACTAAGCTCATTAAGTTGGTGGAGTGCGTCCTCACTACCGTGGCTAGCATCGACTTACAGAGTGGTGCACTGTGGGTAGCTATCCCGCAGTCTCCGCCGCCCATTGGAATTCTGGGTTAAACTCCCAGTGCCTGATGGGGCAAAAACATTGTCACGGGTGGCTTTGGGTACATGTCGTCGCCCCTCCCTCCATGAAAGCAACGGCAGACAGTCGTTTCACGCCTTTTTTCCTGAGTTACCCGTGCAGACGCCATACCCCGGCAAGCACGGAGCCCACTCAGCTCACCGTCACCACTGAGCAAGTGCAGAATGGTGGTAGAATGTGTCTTTGGACGTTTAAAAGCACGCTGGTGCTGTTGGTCAGACCTCAGTGCAACCAACATTCCCATTGTTATTGCTGCTTGCTGTGTGCTCCATAATATCTGTGAGAGTAAGGGGGAGATGTTTATGGTGGGGTGGGAGGTTGAGGCAAATCGCCTGGTGTCCGATTTTTGAGCAGCCAGACACCAGGGCGATTAGAAGAGCACAGCAAGGCGCGTTGTGCATCAGAGAGCCTTTGAAAACCAGTTTCATGACTGGCCAGGTTCGGTGTGACAGTTGTGTGTGTTTCTCCTTGATGCAAACCCGACCCCTTTGTTGATTTTAATTCCCTGTAAGCCAACCACCCTCCCCCCTTCAAAATAAAGTAACTATTGTTTTGAAACCATGCAGTCTTTCTTTATTAATTAAAAAAAAAAAGGAGAGAACAGACAAGGTAGCCCGGGTGGGGTGGGGGAGGAGGGAAGGACAAGGCCACATTGCTTATTGTAGTCACACTAAAAATCAAACAGTTTGAATGACAGCCTTCTGTTGCTTGGGCCATCCTCTGGAGTAGAGTGGCTGGGTGCCCGGAGCCTGCCTCTCTCCCTCGCATTCTTGGGCGTCTGGGTGAGGAGACTATGGAACATGGGGAGGAGGGTAGGCGGTTATACAGTGGATGCAGCAGGGGTCTGTGCTCTTGTTGGCTTTCGTGCAGCTCCAACAGACACTTCGTCATGTCCGTTTGCTTCCTGTTATGTTAGCCTCAGCATCGCGTCCTGCCTCCCTCTTCATGCTCAATTAATTCTGGCCTCTGCCACTGAATGCCTCCATGCATTAAGCTGTGCCCTATCAGTGCGGGAGGTCTGCATGAGCTCGGAAAACATGTCATCGTGAGTGCGTTATTTTTCCGTCTTCTAATCTGCGATAACCTCAGGGATAGAGATGATAGGGGGAGCATAGAAACATTCTACGCTCTACGATTCTGGGGCAACTGCATGGTCACCTGTGCTTCTGAGTTCGCCACGCTGACCAAACAGGAAATTAAATTCAAAAGTTCGCAGGGCTTTTCCTGTGTACCTGGCTAGTGCATCGGAGTTCAAAGTGCTGTCCAGAGCAGTCACAATGGAGCACTCTGGGATAGAATCATAGAATATCAGGGTTGGAAGGGACCTTAGTAGGTCATCTAGTCCAACCCTCTGCTCAAAGCAGGACTGTGGCAAATTGCCGGCACTACTATGATGGGTCCCGCACTTTCTCTTCTTGTGGGGGGGTTTCAGGGTGCCATTTCTTGCCCCTGAACTGGGGTAACAGCTATCCTACTAGTATCCCAGGGAAGGGGAGTGGAGAGGGAGGGACCCAGGCCCGCCCTCTACTCCGGGTCCCAGCCCAGGGGCCCTATGATAGCAGGTGAACCACTTGTACCAGTGATTCTTTCCCCTGGGCTACTTCCCTCTCCTGACCTTCAGCTTGTGGGGCTTCCTGCCTTCCCTCTGCACAAGCCAGGTGTCCCTTTACCTAGGATCTTGGTCTTCTTAGCCCACTGCAGCACTTCTCAAAACTCTCCTCCACTTTCCTTCGAACTGCTGTTTGTTCCACCACCAATTCACTTTGCTTCACTCCTCCAAACTGCTCTCTGCTCCACCACCAAACCACTCTGCTCCAGCTCCTCCTCACTCTGCTCCAGCTCCTCCTCACGCTGATTGAAGCAGGGGGATTTTATCAGGTGACTGGTTTCAGGTGCTCTAATTGGTTTCAGGTGCTTTTAATTAATCTACAGGGAATAAGGCTTCTCCTCACCCTAGATGACTCTCCTGTTGCCTTCTGGCCATGCTGTATCACAAGGACCAATCCTCAATTTTTGCCCCATATCCCCAAATGGCCCACTCAAGGATTGAACTCACAACCCTGGGTTTAGCAGGCCATTGCTCAAACCACTGAACTATCCCTCCCCCTCTACGATCTATGATAGCTCCCGGAGACCAATACCATCGAATTGCATCCACATTACCCCAAATTCGACCCAGCGAGGTCGATTTTAGCGCTAATCCCCTCGTCGGGGAGGAGTACAGAAATAGATTTTAAGAGCCCCTTAAGTCGACAAAAATTGCTTCGTCGTGTGGATGGGCGCAGGGTTAAATCGACCTAACACTACTAAATTCGACCTAAACTCGTAGTGTAAACCAGGGCTAAGGGTTGATTTAACAGAAATAGCAGTATCAAGGCAAAACAGGGACTGCATTAGATCAACCAAGAGTTTATTGCTCATTGTAGCATTTGCACAACACTTCAAATTCAGAAGAACTATAGGGAGAGATTTGTTGTGACTGGTTTTTCAGTAGCACTTGTTCTGCAGCGAATGTTAAAACTGACTTTTATAGAGAAGGCAAACAGAAGTTACACACTTTTGCATGCACTGTTTTAATTTTTGGAGCGCTCTCACGGCTAGTGTTGGTTTGGTCCTGGTCGTGGAGCCATTGAGGAATGGGAATAGGGGGATTTGCTTGGAGCAGTATGCCTTGCACATCTAGGGGGAAGAGGATTAGAAGAAGAGGAAGCTTCTTTGCCTTTTTCAAGATGTAGTAAGACAAAGGCTGCATAGTGAATTTTTTTTAAAAAAAATTCTTTGTTCATGAATCATAATAACCTACCTAGGGAATTTTAATGTTTACTTATCTTAAATATTGTGACGGGGCAAAGCCAGAGGGCTATAGGAAAGTGGTAAGGAACCAGTATGTTAGCCCCAGGCTAAACAAATCCCTGATACCTAGCTTGAATCTGAATTAACACACACACTGAGAAATTCCCTCCCTTGCTGTAGTTCTCAATATTCATCAGTACTCACTGTACCCAATGTCCATCTAGGAAGGGCAGATAATGTTCCAAATAGCCAAGTGAACAAATTTGCCTTAAAGATGTCTGTTCTATTGTACTGTGCTCATCAGTGTCGTATCTGAGCACCATTCAGTAATGTATTAAGCAATGTAACTAACATTTCACATGTTTGTTCTCATCCTCTTCCCAGAGGGACAAGTGTGTGCAGGGAGTACGTTGATTTTAAAATTTGTATGTGAACATGCTGCTGTATATTGGTTAGAGAAGGCAGGTCAAAGAAGTGCACTGCGAGAGGTTTGTGATGGCCAATAGTTCCTGAGGGATTTCATTTCACAGCCTTGGACTGGGCCCCAAGAAAGATCACTGTGTTACTTTGCACTTGCCATTACTGAATTTTATCTGCCATTGTGTTGCCCAGTCACCTAGCTTAGTTAAGTCTTTCTGATGTTCTAACTTCAGCAATTTTGCGTCAGCTTCAAATTTTGCCACCAACAAAGCAACAAGCTCATCCTCTTTTCCAGATTTTCAATAAATGATAAACAAGCCTGGACCTAGTATGGAGCTATGTAGTATTCACTGTTCATCTTTAGCCATGGGGAAAATTTACCACTTATTCCTACTCTTGATTTCCTGTTTTACAGGAAACCAGAGCTCATGTAACCATGTTTTAGTTTAGAAGCTTCCCAAGGTTCTCTAACATGCTATTCTTGCTTGTGTAGGGTGTCAGTACAGGCAAGAAAAACAAGTTTAGCACAGTGTTACCCAACAGTCATGCTTCACAGCTGTGTGTGACAGACTTTGGTGGGTCAGAAAGGACTGGAGTGGCTTGCTGAAGGCCCAGGAGGTCTGTACCAGAGTTAGGAAGGTAGCCCAGATTAGATTTCCTAAGGGCTGGTCTAAACTACCCCCCAAGCTCGAACTAAGATATGCAACTTCAGCTACGTGAATAACGTAGCTGAAGTCGAAGTATCTTAGTTCGAACTGAAAAGTACTTACCGCTGGTCCACACGGCGGCAGGCGGGCTCCCCCGTCGACTCTACCTGCTCCGTTCGCGGAGCAGGATTACCGGCGTCGACGGCGAGCACTTCCGGGTTCGATTTATCGCGTCTACACAAGACGCGATAAATCGATCCCAGAAGATCGATTGCTCACCGCCGAAGCAGCGGGTAAGTATAGACGTACCCTTACTGAGTCCTGGTCTGTAACCATAAGCCCATCCTTCCTGTGTGACAGGAGCTAAATGCTTTTGGGAAGCCTGCTCTGAATTTTTTACTTAAAACTCATTTGCTATCGTAGGTGAAAAATAAGAAGCTGGTGGAGCTGCTGAGGAGAAAAGTTCGCCTTGCCCAGCCTTATGCTGGTGTCTTTTTGAAGAAAGATGACAAGTAAGTGGTATCTCTTTCTATATATAAATACTGTACTCATGAGGTTGCATGATTATGCTGGGAGTGCACTAGGAAAGCTGAGTTCCTTAATTCTCTCAGTGGTCACTATGGTGGAAGATGTAGCATAGTGGTAAAAAGGGCTGAACCCTGTTACCTTTTTTTACCACTGTGCTACATCTTCCACCATTGCTACTGCTGGTAGAGAATTATGGGTCTTGGCTTTCCTTCTGTAGAACTTTGAGTGGAGACCACATACTAGTTGTTTTGTTCACACCATTATGTATCAGACTCTAGGGACAAGGAGTTTAAGGAGTCCGTGTTGCCCCAGTGTGTTGCTCCTTCACCACCTTTTCCAGACTAAATATCTCAGAGACAGATTCGGAATGTCATAGGCTGTGTCTACACTGGTGACTGGACAGGGTTTTATGTTCATGGTTGTGCCAGAACCCCCCTAACATACACATCTAAACCAAAGAAACACTGGTTTTGAGGTGTGCATGGGGCAAGAACACTAGCACGATGAGTATGAACACGTCATGAGCTGTGGCACAGCCCAGTACCCATGTCAGGTTGTAGTGTGAATGGGGGTAAGGGGTGTGTACCGGATCCTAGTCCACCATTCCCACAATGCACTGACCCTTTCCTGCTTGACCCTTACCCAGATCTATAAAGGTCCTGATCCCCTGCCTTTATCGCCAGTAGTGAGCTGTGCTGACCACTACAGAACAGCTTTCCACAGAACTCTTTTCAGCACTATAAGCAAACATGAAATCTGCTCTAAGAGTTGCCACCTGGTCAGCTGAGCACACCCGCTCATCAATGTGTGGTCAGAGTTCACTGTCCACAACTTCTCCCACAGCACCAAGAACATCCATCTTTACCAGGAAGATTCAGAGAGGCTGGTGCAGGTTGGCATTCACCAGACTGGCTCAGTGCTGGGAACGGATAAAACACATCAGGCCGTGGAACTGAAAGGCAAAAGACTCCAGAAGTTCTCCAACATGCCCTTTCTTCAAGGAGTTGGACCTAGTGCTTTTGAGGGCCCCCAGTACAGAGCCTGAGGTGACTCTCAACCCCCTCCTCAACCCACGGACCTCATTGTCTGACAGGCACGTCTACACTGGCAACTGGACACAGGTCCATGGGTGTCAGCATCTAAACCCAGGGCAAGGAAGCAATGGGGATTGTGGAGGTGGCATCCCCAGTAGACCCAGAAGAAGAGCAAGTTATCCTGCACCTCTGCCTGAGGAACCAGCTCAGCAAGCCCCTCTGGATGAGCCAGAGGAGGACCCCAAGACTCACCAGGAACCAGAACCCCAGGCTGGTAAGTTAAACCCCACCCACCCCGCCAATATCCCCTCTCTCTTTCTCCAGGGCTGCATGCAGGACTGGAAGGCTACTCCCTTCCCTCCCACCCTCAAATGGCCCCCGACGAAGACAGTTAACATTTTATTGAATTACCATAAAGCTTATGGCAGAAGCTATTGAAAAGATTATCAGCAAACTATCGTATTGTCCCTGAGTCTGAGAGTTCATCAGCCAATTGGCTGACAGCAAGGGTGGTGGTAGAAAGGTCAAGGTGGAGGACAGGGTATTTGTACAAGATTAATGGTTCTTCAAAATTGCAACTGTTTTTTGTCCTTCAAGATCTCAACTTCTGTTACAGTAACATCCCTCTCCCTACAAACTGGAGCCATGCCGGGGTGGGTTAGTATCAGGGCTGGGTTAGTTACGTACAGGAAGGAGAAGGAGGGGAACCATTGCTTCCCCAAGGAATGGGACAGCGGTTATCTGTCCTGGGGTCTGGGGTCTCCCTGCTTCAAGCCATGCTTCGCAAGCCAGAGGAAAGGAGGGCGGATGGGAATTCTTCTCTGGTGGCTGCACAGACACAATGCAGCGTACCTTTGCAGTGCGGAGGTGAGTGGCTTGTGGTCTTGACTGGAAAGTTAATGGAACAAAGTACAGTTGCTATGTGATTTTCTTTCCCCATTCCTGTCTCTGCTCTTCGCTGAACAAAGGGGCCCAGATTTAATGAACCTGCATTGCAGGGGCCCATTTGGTGGTGGCAAAGCATTTGCAGTGGTTTTCTTCTTCCCCGCCACACAGGCTTCATCTTAGAGCTATCTTAGAATATAGTCTGTTTCCGTTCAGATTGCCTTCCAGTCCCATAAGTGCACATCTGCACGTTTCTGGTGCAGCAGGAACTCCTGGTTCTTAAGGTTCAATGGCAGTGCAAATGTGTTCGGTCCATCTTTCCAGCTCACCATCCCTTCCATTCAGCGACATGTAGAGAGGTGAGAAGCAGCGCAAACATCTCTCTGTCATAGATTGCTAGGTCCCCACCACGGGACTGGAAAGGCACAAACTATTATTTCATGTTACCTACCGCTTTCAGCAGGTGTTCCTTTCTCGGGGGCTACAAAGGTTGTCTGAGAAAGAAGGGTAATGAAACAATCATTCCTGAAATGCTGAACAGTATCTATATTGTGACCTTCAACAGTAAAGTTGTGTTATGTGGAGGGGATTTCTTACACAGTTAGAAAAGAAAGAAAATGATAGAATGCTGGTCTTGTGATTGACTTGGCAGGTCCTTCGGGTGAGGAGCGTAAACCAGTTCCTTCTGGGGGCCAGGAGCAGCAGCAGCCCAGGGACAGTAGGAGCAGATGAAGGAGGACGCTGTTCATGGGCATCAACAGAAGCCAGGAGCAGTTTGACTGAGGGAAAAGGAGGAACAGGGTGCTGAGCAGGAGGAACACTTTTTCCAGAGTCAGGAGTACAAGGAACAGGAACTTGCCCGAAGGGACCAGGAGCATGTCATGTTGCAATTTCTGGCACAAGTGGTGTGGAAAGGATTTGGGTCCCACCTGCCAGGGTCCAGGAATTGGCACCTTCCTCCTCATCCACCAGCTGCTACTTCTCCTGCAGGCCAGGGTGTTGCTCAGGCAGAGAATCCAAACAGGCCCTTACCCCGCCAGTGACAAGGGGGAGGCTGAAGGACTTCAGGGACAGCATGCTGCACCAAAACCCCTCACGGGGGAGCCCTGTGACCGTGCAGGAGGCAAACAATAAGCCCAAGACAGTGCCTGAAGGCCAGCATATGTCGGCTATCAAACCCTCTGCAGGAGTTGTCCCCGTTTGTCCTGCTTGTCTGCGGGAGGGGGAGATCAAAGCCAAGGACCCCGCATCATAGGCTTTAAAGTTTAATGTTCTTGGGAGTCTGATCCATTCTGCTGTCTTTCATAGTTTCTTTTGAAAAACTGTTCAGAGTTACGCTACATGTACTAGTTTCAATAAATGTTATTTTCTTTTACGTATGTGTGGACCCTTCATTCAGGCTATGATGAAAGGGTAAAATTTGTCTCCCTCCACTCCCTTTTGGCTTGGGCCCTACCAGTTGGCACCTTGATTTGCGTAACTCCCCAGGGTAGAAAACTCCTAGGTCCCCTCTCTCCCTCCAAACTTACCCCTCCTCTCCGTCCAGGTACATGAGACTATAATGGAGTAAGCCAGAGACAGTTGGAAAGTGCAACGTGCACAGAAATAACATACCTTTATTTACTGGGGAAGGAGGAAGAAAGAGTGGATAAAGTTTCCTATGGGTTTGACCAGTGGCGTAGTCAGGTGCAGAGTACAGGGGGAGCGGAGCTAAAAAAAAGGCGCCTCCCCTTGTACTCACCTGGCGGCGCTCCAGCTGTTCGGCGCGGCACTTCGGCAGTGGGTCCTGTCCCTTCACTCGCTCCGGGTCTTCGGTGGTACCCACCGCCAAAGTGCTGCTGAAGACCTGGAGCGAGTGAAGGACCCGCCACCAAAGTGCTGCCGAACAGCTGGAGCGCCACTGGGTAGTACAAGGGGAGGTGCCTTTTTTTAGCTCCGCTCCCCCTTTTGAAAGGCGCCAACATTTTTTAAAGGCACCGCTTCTGCTCAGTGGGGGAGCAGCCACTACCCCTTCCCCCCCCCCCCCCCCCCGCTACGCTACTGGGTTTGACAAAACAGGAAAAGCAAAGTGGAATAACTGCTGCCGCTTACCGAACAGTGCTAAAATGGCCCCTCAACCCTCTCCCACCAAAACCATGACCACTCTGAACCATGGGGTTACTGATAGTTAACAGCCTGCACACCTCACAATGCCAGTTGTAAAAGCTTCTCTCAACCCCTTCATTGACTATTCTTCCGGTCCTATAAGTACTGAAGCGACAAAGGGTCCTGTGGCACCTTTATAGACTAACAGAGGTATTGAAGCATAAGCTTTCGTGGGTGAATACCCACTTCTTCGGATGCAAGCAGTGGAAATGAGTACTGAGTAATTCCCCCCCCCCCACGCGCGCGCAAAACTGTGGTCTGGCTAACAGTTGTGGCCATTAACACAAAACGAAAGAACATGAATGCAATTTTACTGGGCAGACACCCATCACAGAACAGTCACAAAGCAGATGTTAACTGTGGAGGTGCCCTGCCCCAACTATCCATAACAAGTCGTTATCTAAATGACCGGCTAATGACCATCAGCAGGAGGGGAACTAAACTGCTAATTGAAACACAAGTGAATGGGAATGTTCCCTGTTGTCTTTTTTACAGCACCTGTATGGGTGTGGTGATTAGTTTGGGACCAGGCTGAGGTGACTGTCTGCCTGCTGTTCCAAGATAGGCTGGGCAGCAGTTCTGCAGAAAAGGACCTAGGGGTTACAGTGGACGAAAAGCTGAATATGAGTCAACAGTGTGCCCTTGTTGCCAAGAAGGCTAACGGCATTTTGGGCTGTATAAGTAGGGGCATTTCCAGCAGATCGAGGGATGTGATTATTCCCCTCTATTCGGCCCTGGTGAGGCCTCATTTGGAGTACTGTGTCCAGTTTTGGGCCCCACACTACAAGAAGGATGTGGATAAATTGGAAAGAGTCCAACGGAGGGCAACAAAACTGATTAGGGGGCTGGAGCACATGACTTATGAGGAGAGGCTGAGGGAACTGGGATTGTTTAGCCTGCAGAAGAGAAGAGTGAGGGGGGATTTGATAGCTGCTTTCAACTACCTAAAAGGGGGTTCCAAAGAGGATGGATCTAGACTGTTCTCAGTGGTAGAAGATGACAGAACAAGGAGTAATGGTCTCAAGTTGCAGAGGGGGAGGTTTAGGTTGGATATTAGGAAAAACTTTTTCACTAGTAGGGTGGTGAAGCACTGGAATGGGTTGCCTAGGGAGGTGGTGGAATCTCCTTCCTTAGAGGTTTTTAAGGTCAGGCTTGACAAAGCCCTGTCTGGGATGATCTAGTTGGGGTTGGTCCTGCTTTGAGCAGGGGGTTGGACTAGATGACCTCCTGAGGTCCCTTCCAACCCTGAGATTCTATGATTCTATGATATGGGCATGAATTGCATCCTGGATTTTCCTGGCCTGCTGTGATCCAGCACCAGCATGAACATTCACTGGATCATGCTGTCTGTAAAGGCTTTGCATGCCAGTTCTGTCCTGTGCACTCTGTCCTAAAGTACTCTCCTTTATTCTTGCAAATGTTATGAAGCACACAGCTGGTCACAATATGGATGGCATTGGCCACATTGGCATCCCATTGGTTGTGTAGGCATAGCTAACAAGTCTTCAGCCACCCAAAGGTGCACTCCGCTATCATCCTGCAGCTCCTTAGTTTGAAGTTGAATTCAGCTGGATTGGTTAGGGTAGGGTTTCATTAGCCAGGGTAGGAGCAGGAGGCAGGGTCCCCCCAGAATAGCTCAGGGCATGGAGACACTATATAGACCCATGTCATTTCTGGGGAATAAAATCCATTCCTACCCCTTCAAGTCAATCCCAGGCTCCTCAACACACCTGTGTGTCTAAGATTAGTGTTCACAAACCTGCCTTGGTGATGTACTAAGCCTTGAAGAATGTCTGAATAGTAATCTTTTCAACTGACATTCTCCTTTTCGTAGGCAAAGATTATAAGTGATAGCAAGCAGATCAAAGCGGATTACCTAGCAAACAAAAAAAAACACAAACTCAGTTTAATATACTAAATAGACTAGATATGAATTAGGCAGTGTGACAGGGCTTGGACTCACCCGGCGGCGCCTCCTGCTGGTATCTTCTGGGAATTAGCTCGTCCAGCCTCTGGAGCGCCCTCTGTTGGCCGGGGATCCGGCTGCCCACTCTCTGGCCCGTGTCCCTCCCAGGACCCGGTGCCCCTTTAACTGGGGTGCTGCCCCCTGGCAGTACCCCACCGGTCTTACTTCTAGGGTCTCCCCTCCCTAGGGAACCCCCAACCCACTATCCCCACCTTGCCTCAGTGTAGGCTACTGCCAGTCACCAGCTAGCCCCCGCGCCCTGGGGCAGACTGCAGTATAAGCCACTCATCACCGGCAAGGTTGGGTTGGACCTGCTGCCTCGGCCTACCCGTGGGTTACCCCCTGCAACCCCTGTACCTATTGGGCCTAACACTAGGCCGCAGCCTGGGGCTTTCCTAACACTAGGCCGCAGCCTGGGGCTCCCCAGCTCCTCAGGCCCTTCCCCAGCCCTGCTCCAATCTAGGTACTCTACTTCAGTCCCTGCAGCCAGGCCCTCCTTCCTCTAAAGCAGAGGAAGGGTCCTGTCTGTCTCTGGCTCACTGCCCACTTATAAGGGCCAGCTGAGCCTTAATAGGGGCGTGGCCCTAGCTAAGCCTGCCTTCCCACTCAGCCTAGGTCTGCTTGCTCCAGAAGCAGCCTTCTCCTGGGCTGTTTTCAGCCCCTCAGGGCAGGAGTGGGGTTCCACCCCGCTACAGGCAGACTTGTAGATTCTTAAGGCACAAGTTACACTTGCTTTGCAGCTTGGAATCCCTGGGTGTTTCGTACACAGGCTAGAAATCCCTTTAGCCTGGGTCCAGCACTTCCCCCAGTTCAGTCTTTGTTACTCAGGTGTTTCCAGAAGTCTTCTTGTGTGGGGAGTGAAGAAGCCTAGATGATGTCACTCCCTGCCTTATATAGCTTTAGCATATGGCAGGAACCCTTTGTTCCAAAACCAATTCCCAGACCAGTGTGTGGAAAAATACACACCCCAAAGTAGAGTCTAGAGTCATGTGGCCTGATCATATGTTCTTGTAGAGTTATAGTAGCCATCACTCATAGGCTGTCTGTAGCGTTCTCAGGAAGGCTCACCAGGTGGGAGATAAGCTTCTCCTAAGGCCCTGTTGTTCTTTCTAATGGCCCATTGTCCTGAATAAGCCCTTCCCCACCCACCTATCTAGACTGAAAGCATCTTGTCTAGTGGGTGTTACCCAGGTGTAACTACATTTGAAATACAGATACATAGTCAGTATTTATAACTTCAGATACAAAAATGATACATGCATACAAATAGGATAATCATATTCAGCAAGTAACTTGTCCAATGACACCTCACATGACTCATCTTGCATAAAATGATTATGCTACAATCATATCATAGATAGTAGGTAGGGACAGCGAAACCACAGCCAAGGGAACGGGCTTGGCAGAATCAGCGGGGAAAGAAGACCCTGTTGAGCTTGACTCTAGTCTGGCACTGTGAAGAGACATGAGAGGTGTAGAATAAGTGGGAGGCCTCCGGGCTGCCGGTGAAATACCACTACTCTTATCGTTTTTTCACTTACCCGGTGAGGCGGGGGGGTGAGCCCCGAGGGGCTCTCGCTTCTGGCTCCAAGCGCCCGGTGCGTGCCGGGCGCGACCCGCTCCGGGGACAGTGTCAGGTGGGGAGTTTGACTGGGGCGGTACACCTGTCAAACCGTAACGCAGGTGTCCTAAGGCGAGCTCAGGGAGGACAGAAACCTCCCGTGGAGCAGGAGGGCAAAAGCTCGCTTGGTCTTGATTTTCAATCATATCATAATATCACTATGAAGAATATGGGGTGCAGTGTCACAGCTTTTACCGGTGTCCAGCACAGCATAGAGGGATACATGTGTGAGCATATGAATGAGTAAGTACATGAGTGTGTACACCAGTGTAAACGTAGCGGTAGAGGTTAAGGCCTGGAAGGACTACCAGATCCTCTAGTCTGACCTCATGTATATCACAGGCCACCAGCTCCCGCACACTAAACCCTGTATCTAAAATTAGGTGCAAATGTTACATCCCACAGAAGACTAAGCTGTTTTGTGCTACTAGCAGAGAATAGGCAGGACCGAGGTGCCCCAGTGCCCAAGGCCTCTGCAATGGCAGGGCTTAAGTGAGATGTACCTAGATAATCCCAGCAAGTGTGGCCTGTGCTCCATGCATCAGAGGAAAGTGAAAAACTGCCTATCTGACCTGGGGCATATGGCAATCAGACCTGAGCATGTGAGCACGAACCAGCCAGCATATGAGAGAGAGAATGCTCAGCACCACCTCAAAGCCCTGGCTCACCCCACCCAGTGTCCCATCTCCAGATGTGGCCATCTCTAATGCTTCAGAAGGACACCCCGCCCCCTAAAAAAACCAAAAAAACAACCCACAACAGAATATATGGGGGCCAGGTGCTGGGTTCAGGGAGGGAGTTGCCAAAAACACTGTATCACCTTTGTTTAAACGCTGTTCACAAAGCGATCACCCCATATCTGATCTTTCAATACTTGTCCTCACGGGAAACCTGTGCAACATCTTCAAAAGGTGAGCCTGGGAACTTAAATTCATAATTCTGCTAGAACCAAAAGCCATGGACTTAACAGGGTTTTATGGCTCATTACAGCTATTTGTAACATGCCATACTGCCTGCTACCCTTAATTGCCCACTAAATATGCATAGCAATCTAACGTGAGTTCTTCCAACATGTTACCCCTTCGGCTTGTCTGTTCCAACGTGTATTTAACTCAGACACACTGCTTCCTTCCCCACACCTGAAGAGCTCTTTGTAGCTCGAAAGCTTGTACCTTCCACCAACAGAAGTTGGTCCTAAAAAATATTACCTCACCTACCTTGTCTGTCTCATGTTTACATAATGTTTACCTTTAAATTTTATCAGCAATGAATCTGACGTGGTGGAAAACCTGAATGAAATCTACCAGACAGGAACTTTTGTCCAGATCCATGAAATGCAGGACCTTGGAGACAAACTGCGCATGATTGTCATGGGGCACCGAAGGTAACTGCATCTGCTACAGAGCCCAGGCATGTATCTGCCATTTTTGGTGGGCAGGCACATCCTTCAGCTCTCGCCACTGCACATACGTTACTGTACTTGTAATGAGGAGAAGAGGGTCATGGGGTGCCATCTGAGGTCTCTTTGGGGAGCTTGCTATTGTCAGCGAAGTGTTCGCTCAAAACTGAAATCTTGTATTTACAATCAATGCTGCACTTTGCCCCACTCTATTCCTGATGGAATGGGGGTACACATCCCCAGAAGATCTCCTACTCCTGGGATTGAAAGATTCTGATCTAACAGATAGGGTTAGTGTCTGAGGAAGCACAGTCTGGGTGATATCCTCTGGCAAGGGTAATGGACTGCCTAATCCAGGGAGATAATCCCACTGGCATAACAGGTGTTATTTTTGTAGTGCTATAAGTATGTGTGGCACTTGAGGTAAATGCTAGACAAGCTCCTGCTCAGAGGAGCTTAGTAAGATAGACAACCAGATTGGAAAAGCCTTTGGTCTTTCAGATCTAAACTTACTTGTTTACTGATTTGCATTGTGGTGGCACCCACTCCATTGTGCAGAGCTCTGCAAAGACATATAGCAGAGATGATGAAAATAGTTAGATTGAAATCTTTTCATGTCCATCCTTATACTTAGACCAGGATGTGATGAGGGAGCCCAGGGTCACAGATTCAAATCCAGCTGTTTTATTTACAGATAAAGCATGTGCTTTCTTTAAGGGGTTGGTTCTTCAAAACAAAATGTTAACATCTAATTCCACTTTGATGTAGAGCAGAAATACAAAGGAACTAACTCAGCAGCCAGATTACCTCTTTCATGCTTCAGTTTATTCTTTTTAGTATTTGCTTGACAAATCCCATGGGGGTTCACATCTACCTGATTCTTAGTTATGCTAAATCAATCCTCAGTGTTCCTGATAGAGATTTTAGAAAGAGTGACACCTAAGCATAATATTTAATCCAGAGACTACAAGTAACCCTGCCCCTCCCCATTCTAGTAGGGTAGTCGCATACACCAATGTTAGACTTGCAGTGCTGGCTACAGCTGTCTTCTTTCGGTCTTCAGAATTTGTATAAACAAGCAACTAGAGATTGAGCCTGAGGAATCTGAGTCTGAGAACAAACAGAAAGCAAGAAGGAAGCTGAAGCACTCCAAGAGAGAGGCTGAAGAAGAGGAGGGACCAAAGGACCAAACTGTGGAGCTGGCGCTAGAACCTGTGGCTGCCTCGCCAGAAGAAGTGCTCATGGTAGAAGTGGACAATGTTGTCCATGAAGATTTTCAGATCACAGAAGAAGTTAAAGTAAGTGAAGAAATCACGCAAGCCTAGTGCTGCAAGTGTGTGTCTATCCAGATCTGTGACTGAGCTATTGGGGATGTCCTGCATGTGCTGTTTACAGGTCTGTTATACTGTCCGTTCGTTTAATCTCACCCCATGGAAGATGCCTGGTTCTCATAGTCCTAATATATGTATCTGCATGTTAATCCCATTACAATGACCCTTCTCAGTGCAACAGCTCTATTGCTCACAATGCCTGACCCCTAATTAACATCACTGTAAGGATGGATTGTGCTGTGCATGCATCCCATGTAATAGCTTGTATCCTGTTGGGCATTTATTTTAACTAGCTTGGCTAAAGAATGATTATAACTTCTTTCAAGGGTGATGTCTGAAGGGCCAACCTGAGGGTGTGGGAGAGTTTACTCCATGCAAGAGCCCAGACCCTCCCTCCCCACCTCCCAGAACGATGGGAAATGGTGGAGGGCAAGCTTCCTTAACAACAACCAGAGTTAAATGGACACACGCAGCAGGGACTCCTGCCCATCTTACTGGTGTTTCTGGGCCCTGACATGGGAGGAGGGAACAATGTGGTGCTTTTCATTTTCATTCAGGACTTGTGGGTTTCAGACTCTGTTGTTTTGTTTAATAGGCGCTTACTGCAGAAATTGTCAAAACAATCCGGGACATCATTGCCTTGAACCCTCTCTACAGGTACCTTTACCCTGTCCTGCTTTCTGCAGTTCTCAGGCATGTTCGGTAATTTGAAGCAATTCTTTATAGACTCAGTAAATGTCTGCATGCTGTAGCCTAACCAAAGGACGACAGAAACTGGAGAGTTTCCCTCACAGGATTTAGCTTCAGGATGGAAGTAGAGTTAATGAACAAGATGATAATAAAGGGCATGATATGAAACTTAAATGTCTAGGAGGATAGGCTCACGAGTGCATGGGCTAAAAACACTAACTGGTGACCTGGGTTCAAATGTAGCTTGGTCACCTGACATGGGTCTTAGCCTAAGACATGTTACAACAAAGGCTTGCCATAACTGCCAAGCTAGGCTTAGGATTCCTGAGATGCAGAGGTGCTGCAGAGCTGGGTGGGGGACACATCCATAGATCCTGCCTGCATTAAGGCTGGGGTTAGGTGCCAATAATTCCTCACTTTAGTCACCCCATGAGCGCTGGTTGAGCTGGATTGAAAAATGAAGTTATTTCACTCTGAAACGCTGTTTTGTCTCGCCTGTCTTGTTGGCTGTATTGAGGAATTTCGAATATGGTATAATTCCAGTTATCTGAAAACCCTAGTTATCTGAATCCATAGTGTCCCCACATAGCCCTATGTTGCATCTAAAGCATTAAAATAGCATGCCTGTTTAGCCAAAGGCCCAGTTATCCAAAAGTTTCAGCTGCTCCCTAGGCCGTGTGGGAAAATGGGAGAGTACTGTATTCTTAGAATATTAAATCAAAGAAACCATTTATTTTTTATTGGATATTTTGATTCTTGTTTCTAATTGACCTTTCAGAGAGTCTGTGCTTCAGATGATGCAGGCAGGGCAACGAGTGGTAGATAATCCAATCTATCTGAGTGACATGGGTGCAGCGTTAACGGGGGCAGAGTCACACGAGCTGCAGGATATCCTGGAAGAAACCAATGTAAGATGAAGAAACTTTTAACTGATGAATCACCTCGTATAGCTGCCTCTTTCAAAGCAAATACATTATTACTTGTCATGACTTCTCTATTGTCCTCTACACCGAGGACATTAGCTCTGCATTTGGTTATGGGTTGATTTCAGTGGACAATTAAATCTGTGTGTGTGTGTTACAAACTAAATTGGAATGGTAATGATAAATGGGCATCTCAAGACACATATTGGGTAAAAGAAACAAAATCTGTTTAAAATGGATCATAGACTGGAATAATCCAGTGGTCTCTCACAAAATGGAGCTCCCTTGCCAAGTGTTAAAGCACTTTGGGGGGAGGGATAGCTTAGTGGTTTGAGCATTGGTCTGCTAAACCCAGGGTTGAGAGTTCAATCCTTGAGGGGGCCATTTAGGGATCTGGGGCAAAAATTGGGGATTGGTCCTGCTTTGAGCAGGGGGTTGGACTAGATGACCTCCTAAGGTCCCTTCCAACCCTGATATTCTATGATTAAGGAGTTAGTCCTTTTTATCACATTGTATCCTTGCGGGAGGGGTGGAGCACTGCAGAAGGGATTAATTCCGTCTCTTCTTTGAAAATACATCCCTTATCCTTTGAGAGGTAAAACAAATCTTTATCTTCTTTCCTGCATTTGAATGACAGTAGAATCAGTGAGGGGTGGCTTGCCCACTTGTTGGAGAGGGATATATTGTATCTGGTTTGATGGCAAACAGCTGAGTTTTCCCATCAGTTCCATATTGCTAGATTTTTGATTGTGCCATTTATCCCAATGGCTTCAACGCATAAGGATGTGCTTCTGAATATGCTTATCTTCAGCCTGTGAGTGGAGAAGTTATTTTGCACCAGTCTCACTAGAACTATGGATGCTGGAGAGTTGTAGGCTCATGGGAGAACATTGTCCCAGCTCATCAGCCTCCGTTTGTGCCTTTGTCATTAGGCAAAAGCCTTTCCCACCAAGGGCTGACAGGCCTGTGATGAGTCTGAAGACATAGTTTGTTGCTGAGTTGTTGTGTTTTTTCAGATTCCCAAACGGCTCTATAAGGCCCTCTCTCTCCTGAAGAAAGAGTATGAGCTGAGTAAACTCCAGCAACGTCTTGGACGGGAGGTGAGGCTCTAAAGAAACAGGGCGCATACCCTGTCTCACAAGTTCTTATACTGCATTCATCACTGCAATATACATGAACACTAAGTAATAGCAGTTATGTGGTGGCATCTCATGTCTCTCAGCTGAACAATGTCATCTGTATTTAGTCTTGTGAAATAAAAACTTCACTAATTTGCATTAATTACTTGGGCATGCATTGTAGATGATGAGAAAGTGGACAGAAATTGAAGACAGTGTAGTACTTTATGTATACTTTTGATAGGTATGTCACTTTTAATTTACAAAAACGTCATTTTGCACATGTAAATGTTCAATGGCTTTAATTTCAGTGAAGTTAATTTCAGTGTGCACACACTGAAAACAATAAAATTGTTTTTTTAAATAATAGACACTCAAGGGAGGAATCCTTCATAGATTCCTAATGTTCTTTTTTAAAAATAAGATAAAATTAAAGCAACGTGACTCCAGCTATTGTAAAAAAAAAAAAAAAAAAAAAAACAACAACCTTCTATTTAATACCTGCGCAACAGAGCCAATACTTGTGCCATTTCCTGTTAAAGTGAGTTATATGTGACTGACTTTTACAAAACATGCAAGGGTAAGAAAGGGGTGTGATCTAGACATTGGACTTTGAAAGGGCTTTGGTTCTAGTTCCAAGAGCTGGGAAATAGATGATGCTTTGTTAAGTTGCTGGAGCCACTTTTACTTGTAAACTGAGCGCATGTGACAAAGAAATAATTGAAATGCAGTTTAAATGTGAGACTCCACAATGCTACTCTTAGTCACTTCTTAGAGTCTTAGCCCTGGTCTACACTATGAGTTTAGGTCGAATTTAGCAGCGTTAGATCGATTTAACCCTGCACCCGTCCACACGATGAAGCCATTTTTGTCGACTTAAAGGGCTCTTAAAATCTATTTCTGTACTCCTCCTCGACAAGGGGATTAGCGCTGAAATCGACATTGCCGGGTCAAATCTGGGGTAGTGTGGATGCAATTCAACGGCATTGGCCTCCAGGAGCTATCCCAGAATGCTCTGTTGTGACCGCTCTGGACAGCACTTTCAACTCAGATGCACTAGCCAGGTACACATGAAAAGCCCTGGGAACTTTTGAATTTCATTTCCTGTTTGGCCAGCGTGGCGAGCTCATCAGCTCAGGTGACCATGCAGTCCCAGAATCGCAGAAGAGCTCCAGCATGGACCGAACGGGAGGGACTGGATCTGATTGCTGTATGGGGAGACGAATCCATGCTGACAGAACTCTGTTCCAAAAGACGAAATGCCAATACATATTTCAAAGTCTCCAAGGGCATGATGGACAGATGCTACAACAGGGACGCTCAACAGTGCCGTGTGAAAATTAAGGAGCTCAGGCAAGCCTATCAAAAAAACAAAGAGGCAAACGGACGCTCCGGGTCAGAGCCCCAGACATGCCGCTTTTATGATGAGCTGCATGCAATTCTAGGGGGGCCCCTACCACTACCCCACCCCTGTCTGTGGACACCAGCATGGGGGGAGTCACACACATCAGGGATGAGGCTTTTTGGCGAGGAAGATGATGATGAGGAGGAGGTTGAGGATAGCGCACAGCAGGCAAGCGGAGAAACTGTTTCCCACCCTGGAGCCAATCCCCTCCCAAGGCGGGCTCCCGGACCATGAAGCTGGAGAAGGTGAGTGTATCTTTGTAAATATAATACATGGTTTAAAAGCGGCGTGTTTAATGATTAATTTGCTCTGAAGACTTGGGATGCATTCGCAGCCAGTACTGCTACTGGAAAAGTCTGTTAGCGTGTCTGGGGATGGAGCGGGAATCCTCCAGGGACATCTCCATGAAGCTCTCCTGGAGGTACTCCAAAAGCCTTTGCTGAAGGTTTCTGGGGAGGGCAGCCTTATTCCGTCCTCCATGGTAGGACGCTTTACCACTCCAAGCTGGTAGCAAGTAGTCTGGTATCATTGCATTACAAAGTGTGGCAGCGAATGGTCCCAGTGTTTGCTGGCATTCAAGCAACATCCATTCTTTATCTCTCTGTGTTATCCTCAGGAGAATATCATTCATGGTCTCCTGGTTGAAATAGGGGAATTTTATTAAGGGGACAGTCAAGAGGTGGCCATTCCTGCTGGGCTGTTTGCCTGTGGCTGCAAAGAAATCTTTCCCGCTGTTAGCCACGAGGTGGTGGTGGGGGCATTCACGCTGAGCTGCTTGCATTTGGCTAGCAGGGATCTTCCCTGATACTAGCCACGTGGCGGGGGGGAGGGGTGAAGCTATCATCCCAGAGAATTAATGGGGGGGGGGGGAAGTTAGTTGGGTTTGTGCTACATGTTAACCTGAAAACCGCAGCACCTCCTTTTAAATGCCCAACACAACAGGCTTTGCTTGGTATGGGAAAGGAGGCCGCTGTTGTTTGAAACCATTCCCACGTTATGAAGGTTGAAGAAGCCAAAAGACTGTGGCTCACCATGGCTGCCTGCAGGCTGAATTCCGTTGCCCGGCCCTGCGTGTGTGATCTCTCACATCAAACCGGCAGGCACTCAATATAAGAGGCAAAATGTGACCTTGTACTATAACAGGTCGGACTCACCCCTGCGGCGCCTCCTGCTGATCAATCCAGAGAATTAGTTTGCCCAGAGCGCCCTCTGCAGGCCAGTGATCCGCCTGACCACTCTGGCCCCGTGTCCCGCCCAGGACCCTTTCTCTGGGGTGCTGCCCCCTGGCAATACCCCCACAGCCTCAATCTCAGGGTCTCCCCCTCCCAGGGGAACCCCCACCCACTATCCCCACCTCGCCTCAGTATTAGGCCACTGCCAGTCACCATCAAGCCCCATGCACTGGGGCGGACTGCAGTATCAGCCACTCATCCCAGGCAAAGGGGTTTGGACCTGCTGCCTCTGCCTACCTGTGGGCTGCCCCTGCAACCCCAGTACCTAGTCTGGCCTTACCAGGCCTGCAGCCTGGGGTTTTCCTAGGCCAGAGCTCCCTTGGCCTGTCCCCAGCCCTGCTCCACTCCAGGTACCCTGCTTAGCTCTTGGCAGCCAGGCCTTTCTCCCTCTACAGGCTAGCAGCCCTTTTATAAGGGGCAGCTGGGCCCTGATTGGGGCATGGCCCCCAGCTGAGGCTGCTTCCCCAATCAGCCCTGCTGTCTTCTTATCCTCAGCCACAGCACTCTCCTGGGCTGTGCTAAGCCCCTCAGGGCAGGAGCGGGTATCCACCCCGCTACAGTACCGAAAGCACATGTGCTATGTAATGTGAATAGCTTGGTTCACTGTGAAAGAGTCTACCAATTGTTCTCTAAAATGTATCTTTTTAAATACAACTCTCCCTTTTTTCCCTCCCGCAGCTGCAAATGTTTCAATGCTCCCCCATCATCTCCGTCCCAGAGGCTAGCAAAAAAAACACACGGGATGAAATGTTCTCTGAGCTCATGCAGTCCTCCCGCACTGAAAGAGCTCAGGAGAATGCGAGAAGGCAAACAGTGTCAGAGTCCAGGAAAGCAGAAAATGAACGCGAGGACAGGAGGGACGAGCAATATGAGAGGTGGCGGCAGCGCAATGAGAGGAGACAGGAGTCAATGCTGGGGCTACTGTGGGATCAAATGGACATGTTCAGGTGTCTGGTGAAGCTGCAGGAAAGGCAGCAGGAGCACAGACCGCCACTGCAGCTCCTGTATAACCGCCTGCCCTCCTCCCCAAGTTCCATAGCATCCTCAACCAGATGCCAAAGAACGCCGAGGGGGGCTCCGGGCACCCAACCATTCACCTCAGAGGACTGCCCAAGCAACAGAAGGCTGGCATTCAATACGTATTGAAGTGCAGTGTGGCCTTGTCCTTCCCCCCCCTCCTCTCATCCACCACCCCACCCGGTGCTTCCCTCCTCCCCCACCCCTCCCCGGCTACCTCGGCAGTTATCCCCCTATTTCTGTGATGAATTAATAAAGAATGCATGATTTTGAAACAACAATGACGTTATTACCTCTGCAAGCGGTGATTGAAGGGGGGAGGGCGGTTGGCGTACAAGAAAGTAGAGTGAACCATGGGGAGTGGGTTTTCATCAAGGAGAAACAAACAGAACTGTCACACCATAGCCTGGCCAGTCATGAAACTGGTTTTCAAAGCTTCTCTGATGCGCAGCGTGCCCTGCTGTGCTCCTCTAATCACCCTGGTGTCTGGCTGCGCGTAATCAGCGGCCAGGCGATTTGCCTCAACCTCCCACCCCGCCATAAACGTCTTCCCCCTTACTCTCACAAATATTGTGGCGCACACAGCAAGCAGTAATAACAATGGGAATATTGGTTTCGCTGAGGTCTAACCGAGTCAGTAAACTGGGCCAGCGAGCTTTTAAATGTCCAAATGCACATTCTACCACCATTCTGCACTTGCTCAGCCTGTAGTTGAACAGCTCCTTACTACTGTCCAGCCTGTGTATGGCTTCATGAGCCATGGCATTAAGGGGTAGGCTGTGTCCCCAAGGATAACTATAGGCATTTCAACATCCCCAATAGTTAGTTATTTTCTGGTCTGGGAAGTAAGTCCCTTCCTGCAGCTGTTCAAATAGACCAGAGTTCCTGAAGATGCGAGCGTTATGTACCTTTTCTGGCCATCCCACGTTGGTGTTGGTGAAATGTCCCTTGTGATCCACCAGTGCTTGCAGCACCATTGAAAAGTACCCCTTCCCGTTTATGTACTGGCTGCCAAGGTGGTCCGGTCCCAAGATAGGGATATGGGTTCCGTCTATCGCCCCACCACAGTTAGGGAATCCCATTGCAGCAAAGCCATCCACTGTGATCTGCACATTTCCCGGAATCACTACCTTTGATAGCAGCAGCTCAGTGATGGTGTTGGCTACTTGGATCACAGCAGCCCCCACTCCAAATTGATTCCCGACTGACCGGTAGCTGTCTGGCGTTGCAAGCTTCCACAGGGCTATCGCCACTTGCTTGTGAACTGTCAGGGCTGCTCTCATCTTGGTATTCTTGCGCTTCAGGGCAGGGGACAGCAAGTCACAAAGTTCCATGAAAGTGCCCTTACACATGCGAAAGTTTTGCAACCACTGGGAGTCATCCCAGACCGCAACACTATGTGGTCCCACCAATCTGTGCTTGTTTCCCGGGCCCAGAATCGGCGTTCTGCCCCATTGCCACCAGGATGTCCAAGTTGCCAGGGCCCGTGCTTTGAGAGAAGTCTGTGTCCATGTCCTCATCACTCTTGTCACCATGCTGTTGCCTCCTCGCCTGCTTTTGCAGGTTCTGGTTCTGCACGTACTGCAGGTAATGTGCGAGGTGTTTACAATGCTCATAACTGCTGCTGTGAACTGAGCGGGCTCCATGCTTGCAGTGCTATGGCGTCTGCAGGAGAGCAGAGTTTCAGCGGAAGTGGTGACTGATGATGGATGCCAGAAGAATAGATATTTATACAGAACGATGAAAGGACCTGCGAGGTGGATTCATGAGAGCAGAGTTGTGGCGGAAGTGGTGGAGGACGCTGGTTAGCACCGCGCACATTTCCCGAGGAAGAACACACGTTCCCGGGAGCCCATGACAGACAACATGGAGAAATTTGCTATTGAGACAATAGCAGCAGAGCAGAGTTGCAGTGGAAGTGGTGGAGGACGATGGTTAGCAGTCCTCCTGCACCGTCTGCTGAAAGCAATATGGCGTCCGAACGGAAACAAGGCATGAAACGATTGTCTGACGTTGCTTTCATGGAGGGAGGGGCAACTGACGACATGTACCCAAAACCACCCGCGACAATGTTTTTGCCCTATCAGGCATTGAGAGCTTAACCCAGTATTCCAATGGGCAGCAGAGACTGTGGGAACTGTCGGATAGCTACCCACAGTACACCACTCTGTAAGTCAATGCTCGCCACGGTAGTGAGGACGCAGTCCGTCGACTTAATGCGCTTAGTGTGGACATACGCAATTGACTGTATAAAATCGATTTCTAAAAATCGACTTCTATAATAGCGACCTAATTTCGTAGTGTAGACATACCCTTAGAGTAGATCCACACTGCAAATGCTTTCCATGGGGTATTTGTATCTTCCCTTGCTGGGGAACTCCCAGTTCATTCAGATCTCTTTGGAAAGTGGTTAGAGGCATATGGTGTTGGGTCGGGGGGGTTAGTTGTAACAGGTTAAAGTTACTGTACATATTGTGTCTAGGTTGAGGAGAAGATCAAGCAGACTCATCGCAAGTATCTTCTCCAAGAGCAACTGAAGATTATCAAGAAAGAGCTAGGCCTAGAGAAGGAGGACAAAGATGCCATAGAGGAGAAATTCCGAGAGCGGCTCAAGGATCTGGTAGTGCCAAAACATGTCATGGAAGTGATTGATGAAGAGCTGAACAAACTTGGTTTGCTGGACAATCACTCCTCGGAATTCAAGTGAGTGCACACTAATGCTCTGTGCAATGAGGATTCATTAGAGCTGTGTACGAAACGTGTGCAGTGCCATAGGGCACCTAGAGCAGTGGTTCCCTGCGTTCTTACAAAGGAATCCCCCAACTGCCTTTTGTCTCTGATTGATTGTGACTCACCAACACATAGTGTGTGTGTGTGTGTGTGTGTGTGTGTGTGTGCGCGCGCGCACCCCTCCCCCCACTTCCTTCTCTGCTCCTAGGGATGCCATTTCGGTGGTGGGGAGGGGATACCTTTCAGTAGAAATCCAGCAGCTTCTTCAGCCCCTGGAAGCTCTTAGCTTTTTATATTTTAATCTTCAAAAGATGGATTTTGGAAGCATTTGTTGTGATTATTTCCTATACTGGTGGTGTCCAGTACGTTCGCCACTAGCCACATGTGGCTAATAGGCTATTGAATTGTGTCTAATGCATGTGGCTTAATGTGGCTTTTTTATAATGTGGCTAATAAGAAAAATTCAAAACCACAAGTGTGGCTAGCATCGAATTTCTATTGGACTCCGCTGTCCTATACCAGCCAGTAGTGCTCCCAGCCCTATACTCGCCCCAAGTCAGCTGGCAGCATCTTGCACCCCCAACCCCTCTGGCAGCTGCCAGGATGGTGTCCCCCTAGCCTCTGTTTGCCAGAAGCTGGGAATGGGCGACAGAGGATGGATCACTTGATTGCCTGTCCTGTTCATTCCCTCTGGGGCACCTGGCATTGGCCGCTGTCAGAAGATGGATCTTTGGTCTGACCCAGTATGGCTGTTCTTATGAGTGGTGTGGGTCTGAGATCGATTCGTGGTGGTAGTGGTAGACCCTTTCCACAACCCTTTGGTTGGTTAGGACCCACCACTTGGGAAACACTGACCTACAGTGTGGGGATTGCTCTCCTTGCTCCATAGTATTGTTCTCTTCACATTGTGTAGAATCAGTATCCAGAAATGAAAGGGTAACTTAGCTCTCCCCTGGGGACTTACTGTAGTTCCTGTAGATAATTGTTCCTTCGATTTCTGTTCTCACTGTGACAATTTACTTTCAGCTGTTTTCTTTGGGAGTTCTAGAAATCATTTCTTACAACCTAATGGGGTGAGCAAGGGTTATGTAGTCCCATCCCCCACTCCTCAGTGCAAGGCTCACACAGTGTTCACACACTCACTCCCTAAGCAGCTCAGCTTTGGATGTCAAAACAGGGCTCTAGATTTCATGTGAAGCGAGAAACAAGAGGCTAATCTGTCACATGACAGTGGCTCAGCAACATAACTCTTGTTAATTGATTGAAAATGCTTGGGCAGGATGGGAATTGCAAAGGGCTGAATCACTCTTGCAACATAATCAGTTACTCCTTGATGTGGGCTTTCAGGAGCGTAGAGCGGTGCTTCCACACCTTTTACTAAAGGGAACCCATCAACTGTGTTTGGTTTTTTTGGAGACCCACCCTTGTGTATATATACAGAGTGTGTACATGTGCACACACACACATACATAACACCCTTCTTCTGCTCCCTGGGGTGCCAGTGCAGATTTCAGTGTGGGGGCAACTCTGAGCAGGGGTCCACTTAGGAGAGTCAGGAGCAATCATTTGGAAAACACTAGCTTAGCTCAACCTGTTCCCAAACTTTTGGGATTTCACTGTAACCAGGACTCCATCAACACAAAGCAGCATTTTGTGTAGTTGTCACACAGTGAATACCATAGCATCTCTTTGCATCTAAAATATACTAAATATTTTTGCTGGCATAGAAAGAATTCTCTGCCTAGCCATGCTGGAAACCCAGCTTAGATTTTTGGCCCCAGTATCTTGGAATCTGGACTGTGAGCACTGTGCTTGACTCTACAGCCTTAATAATGTTCTTTTCACATAGTTCTATTTATGTGCAGTTTCCTAGTTTTAAAAAAAGTAAACTGAAAAAACGAATTCCATCTTGTGGCATTATATTGATACCCACATGGGTCATCAGCAGGGTTGGGACTGTCAGATCTGCCACACAGACCTCTTCCACTTGTGCTGATGGAGTAACTGATTAGTAGTAGTAGGTTGGACCAGCTCTAGAGGGGAAAGAGACACACTTTGACTGTTAGTTTCACAGATGTTTGCTGATAGCAGAGGAATGACAAGATTAAGAAATCGTCCCTTCCATTCCAGGCTCTGGAGTAGTGGGTGCCCTAGTGGGCATAGACTTTGCTGCTGTAACAGCTCTCACCCCCCATCATGCATTGTCAGCCAGATTTGAACTGTGAATCGTCAGTACATACAGCAGCACAGACAGCTACCACTTGAGCTACAGGACTAACTGCATTAACTGGCAGCAGGAGAAGGCTATTATCCCAGAGGGAGTGGGGTGGGCCATTGGAGACAGGAGCCGGGAAGGGGGGATGGGAGAGGTGCTGTGACTTTCTCTCCCCTCCCCAGTAGCTAGGGGTGCTTGGTCAGGGGAAGCCCAGCCTGGAAACTTTTTCCCACTCCCTCTAAATCTGCCTTGGCAGCTCCTCCCAGGCATTGCTAGTACAGTGCCCTCTGCTGCTGCTCCAGGGGCAGCATTAGCCCAACCTCTCCCTGCACGATGCAGACAGAAGAGAGGGGCAACTTTTAACAGTTTTTCAGCCAAATCTGAACAGAATTTCAAGCAACAAAGAAAAGATGCTTCCTAATCCAAGGGCTTGTGCCCTGCCAGATATCAAAGACCTTCTGCAAATGGAGGTGTTCATATTTTTCAAAACAACGTTGCAACAGTAGCCTAGGGGTAGTTACTCATTCTCCCTGTGACAAAGCTGATAGGACATTCCATCCATTTTCCCCAGTGCCCCCCCATGAGTACAGTTTAAATCCCACTCGTCTTAATGAAACTGTCTTTCACTGGTGTGTTGGGTTTTTGCAATATTGAATGTTTTGATTGTGTGCTGCTTCCAGTGTTACCCGGAACTACTTGGACTGGCTGACGTCCATCCCATGGGGTAAATGCAGTGAGGAGAACCTGGAGCTGACCAGAGCTCAGGCAGTTCTGGAGGAGGATCACTATGGAATGGATGATGTCAAGAAGCGAATTCTGGTAAGGCAGCGTGTGCCATTCTAGGTGGCATCGTGCAGCCTGGCTCATGGCTCTCTGTAAAATGTGTTTCCTCGTGTGTCTAATGGGGGAGATGCATGAGCCTAGTGGTGATGTAGGGTGGGTGGCGGTGTATTTTAGTGGCTCTGTCTGTATAAGGGTAGTTTGCATATTACTGTTCAGTGATCTCAAACTAGAGCCCAAGATTTTTGTTCCCCCTCTATTGAATTGTCATTGACATCTAAAACAGTGGTTCTCAATGTGTGGGGCACATCCCCCTAGGGGGGCGCAGAGGAATGTTCGGGGGGGGGGGGTGCATATGGTAGAGCTGGGGCCAGTCCCCATAGGGGGTGGGGAGGGAGTGCCATACTTCCAGCCCTGCTCTGCCCCAGACCAGCTCCGCTTCCAACCCCATGCAGGCCCCAGTCCTGCTCCACCTCCAGGCCCAGCTCCATCCTCACTCCCTCTCCATCCCCAGTCGCAGCTCCACTCGGGCTCTGCCCTCATCCCCTCTCCGCACCCAGACTGGCTTCTCCCCCAGCTCCACCTTCAGCCCAGGCTCCGCTGCAGTAATGGAAGGGGGGCACGGACAGATTCCGTTACTGGTAAGAGGGGTGGGGAGCGGCGGTGGTAGCAACTGGAAAAGTTTGAGAACCACTGACCTAAAAGATTGTTCTGATTTCAAACCGCTGTGTACCCATTTTGCCACTGGGTGGGGCTGAGCAAATGAGAAAACGCTGTAGGGAAATAGTTTCCTGATTAACATTTATTCACTGCCCAGAAACGTCATTAATGCAGAGTTGAGGTTTACCAGTTGTGCCTCATCCCCTTCCAGAATGTAGAGTGCATCTATATTTAACCCTCTAAAATCCAGGAAACACAGAGCTTAAGGTACACACCAGGCTGACCTTCCACCTTAGCTACCTCCTGCAGCTGGAAAAAGCTGCTGGGGATATTCTGCAAGTGTGTTTCAGCAAGGCTGCCCTATAATAAGCAGACATGAGAGAGAACTATGTAAATGTGCCATTTTTGTGTGTTGTGCTGTGTCCCACAGAATTGCATTCATTCATCTGCATGCACTCCAACTGCACTGCACAGTATTCGGGTGGCTGTATTGATTGGTGCAGGGGCATCAGGTAGCCACAGCTCACACTGTGATATGAGGAGCGGTGCATCCGCACCCAGAGACAGCAGATGCATTGTTTCTGCACTGAGTTATGTGGAGTGTGCAAGCAGAGGAGCGCAGTGGCTATTCCTGCCATGGTAGCACGCTGGTAATGTGCATGACAGAGCACTGGAGGGCACGGCTGAACGGTTCTCTTAAGGACTCCGTCTGGGACAAAGGGTAACTGTGGGGTGGGCTGTGCAGAGCAGGTTGAAGTGGCTGAGCATAAGCCGGGAGCAGCGACCTGGTGTTCTCTAAATGAGACTTTGCCTTTGTGAGGACACAGTCTGACAGTTCCTTGTACTGCATCCTCGCAGTGCTGCACCTCATCGGAAAGAATAGAGTGTTACCACATCTGCTGGGGCAGCTGAGGCTTCACTCAGAGGGCGGAGTTGGGATTGTAGGGCAAGGATGGTATTTACCTTAACTATCTGGGGTACCCTGTGCTCAGACAACCTCAAACCACTTAGAGGCATGCTGCTCCAGCCTGTTGTGGACACACAGGCCCACACTCTGTGCAGCTGCCATCTGTTATAGCAACTTGCTAGAAACCAGAGAACCATGCTTCTGCAACTGGGTGAAACTGACAAGCGCTATGTCCTGCAGAGTGAAACATGCAAGTATTGGTCCAGTTTCATTTTGCAGCAGAGGCAAGGCATTTTTCTCTCTCTAACAAGGGGGAAGCAGTTCAAGAACACTGAACAATAGGGGCAGAGTGCACACTGACTGGGAGAGGCAGGTTAAGAGCCAGTGAGGGTAGGAGAGAGGCATAGAATCCCACTTCCTAAGTCATAGGGGAGAGGCGGCTCCATCCCAGCAGGCAGTGGAATGGCGGGGCTCCAAATATAGCTGTCAGCTCGTTGCCTCATGGGAGCCTGGTGTGCCCCAGCCAGGAGAGGATATGCCGTAGGATCTTTACCAGCCCTCTCCTTCTAGGTTGATCGGAGGAGCTATTTTTTACCTATCTCCTTGGGTATAATTGGTATCAGGTAAAGTCCTCCAGCCCTGCGTTACTGAAACGTTCTCAGGGTAACTGTGATGTTCTTTTTCTCTTGGTTGAATGTGGGGCTGCCCAGTACTTGCCTGTAATGCATTTTCTGTTCATCAGGAATTCATAGCAGTCAGCCAGCTGCGAGGATCAACCCAAGGGAAGATTCTTTGTTTTTATGGCCCTCCAGGGGTTGGCAAGACCAGCATTGCCCGCTCCATCGCTAGAGCCTTAAACCGAGAGTATTTCCGCTTCAGTGTCGGAGGAATGACCGATGTGGCAGAAATCAAAGGTCACAGGTCAGTTTAACTCAAGCATTTCCCACCCCAACGAGTTTTTATCAACCTTTACAGTGACCTAGTTGATGATTAAATGTGCATGTAATTTAAATTCCCATAGTCGGGTCAGCAGGTTTGTATAATTTTTGGTGGTGCCCAGAATGGGTCCAAGTCCTGCCCCCCAAACACCTGCCTTGTAAGCCAATATATGTTTTTTAAAATGTGGGGGCTCTGAGGTGGGGTTGGGGTCATAGAATCATAGAATATCAGGGTTGGAAGGGACCTTAGGAGGTCATCTAGTCCAACCCCCTGCTCAAAGCAGGACCAATCCCCAATTTTTGCCCCAGATCCCTAAATGGCACCCTCAAGGATTGAACTCACAACCCTGGGTTTAGCAGGCCAATGCTCAAACCACTGAGCTATCCCTCCCCCCACCAGCAGTGGTGTGGGGGTGTGGCCGGCAGTGAGGGTTCACAGTGGAGGAGGGGGCTCAGGGCTGGGGCAGAGGGTTGGGGTGGGGAGGGGGTTGAGGACTGGCTGGGGGTGCAGGCTCTGGGATGCGGCAGGACTGGGGATGAGGAGTTTGGGGTGCAGGCAGGCTGCCCCCGGCAGGGGCCAGAGGGGAGGACTCCCTCTAGCCCTCTCCCCACCGGCAGTAGTGAGCTCCGGGAGAGGGGCACCCTCTTCCCCCCAGCAGCACATTCACCTTGCACCAGTGTCACTGCACGTGCCCCTAGGGCCCCTCTCAGGTCCAGGAAGCCCCTTTGCTTCCCCTGTGGTGGGTGCTGGGGGGGGTGGGGGAATGGGGCTGCCATCATGTGTGCGCCTCCTCCACTGCTGTTGCCCCTCACTGGGGGTGGGGGATGGGGCTTCCCCTTGCCTGGCGTGGGGCAGGAGCGGTGACTGTGTGAGCGGGGAGGCCACCTGTGTTGGTGGAGGGTACCGCAGGAAAAAGGAAGGGTCCATCCGTCCAAGGCAGAAGGTCAGGATCAGCCTGGGTAAGCCTGCCCTGGCACTAGTGGTTGGGGAGCGCTAGGCCCCTGTGGCAGCAGTCGATGCTGGGAGCCAGCAGAGCGCAGCACAGAGCTGCAGGGGGCAGCCACCCACTGCCCAGGGTGCAGGCAGGGATGCTCAGGGGAGGCATGCGGGGGTGGCAGGCAGGGCTGGGGGAGAGACCCGGCCCCGAACATTGGTGGAGCCGGGCCCCCATGCCCTGAATATTGCTGGAGCCCAGGCAACATGGGCCCATACAACTCGCCACCCCTGCCCATAGCCAAGAGAGGGATCCTAGGGATATAGCAGAAGATTTGTCTTTGGGAAGCGATTAAAGTGATGACCTGGGCAGGATTTAAAAATAAACAAACATGAATGAGAAATGAATTTAAAAAAAAAAAAGTACATCATGCTCTCTGTTCCTCTCTGGCTGTTCTATAACTTTGCCCCAAATACCTTTCCAGTTACTCTATGTAAGGTGCTGTTAACTAAAGTATGTAGCCAATTGTTTGACTACATTTGCAATTCATTCTTAAAAATGTTCAAGACCAAGTAACCAAACAGCCAAATGTATTGCATAAAGACAAAGCAGAACAATACAAAATGGAGACATACAGACCCTCTTTTGGGAAGCAAATTCTTGCAGTGTGTTCACCTTCCACAGAAGGTGCGCTTCAAGGATAGATGAGTGAGGTAATATCTTTTATTGGACCAACTTCTGAAAGTTTCTCTTTCACCAACAGAAGTTGGACCAATAAGATATTTCCTCACCCACCCTGCTTCATAGATATGCATTTCAGTTAGTAGTATAGTACGACTACCAGCCAGTAAAATCCAACTCACCAGTTCATAATAGTTCCTTAACTTGTTGTTTTGTTCTGTACTTTTCTTATCTTGGTTTTGGACACTACACTCCAAACCAGCTGAGTAGAGACACAGTCCAGCCTGTGCTAGGACACAGCATTCATGTCTCTTGGCTTTGACAGGCTTCCAAAACTGACTTCAGCTTTGCAAAGTGTTGTGGGATACTTGACATGGGTGAACAGAATTGTGGGAACATTCAGTTAACGCAACTTCCCAACACCTATAATATATAAAAATGTACATTATCTTAATACCATGCACATAATACCTATCAATGTGGGTTATACGTGCGTAATGTGTGTGTATTGGCTAAACGTGCTTAAGCACTAGCCATATAGCATTAAAAACGTACGCACGTCTTCAGTACTATTTATTAAGTGATATTTGAACATACCACACAAAGCCATCACCATTTCACAAGTGTATCCAAATCCAGGAACTTAAATCTTTACACAGGCTAGCCTATTTTGAAATACATCTAAGATGAAACCTCAAAGACCTCAGCCCCAAATGCTTGTTTGCAGTGGAGCTAGCAAGCTCCCCAGTGTAAATGCTGACACCACTGAATTATGGTGAGGTGAGTGATGCCATTCTGATGCGTTGGAATGTGGTTGCATGTTGGTTTTGGTATGCTCAGGGATCCTGTCTAAGGAATGATTTTAAGATGAGGACGAGTCAGCTTGGGAAGGATAAGAACAAGAGGATTCCAAATAAACCAATAAGTGAGCGCGCCAGCCTGGCATGTGTTCCCCTTCTCCTGTACGACGGAACCGGGGGCACTCAGTGAAATGAAGACAACATTTTTAAAATAGCAAAACAAAGGGCAACTCCTGCAGAGTAAAATTTACTTGTGAAACTCCCTGCCACAAGATACAGAGGGAGAAAGAAGTAAACATATTTCAAAGGTTCTTAATCCTGCTGTGCGTGAGTGGTTTCTCCCATCCAGCATTGATGCCTCAGTTACCCCTCATTTGAGGCCTCTGCTTCTTCGTGGATACCAGCTCCTTCTTGCTGAAAGTGCCAGTTATTCTAATGTGATTTAGCCCAGTAGTCAGACTGAGACATCCAGTCCTTTGGAGATTAAAACAAAAGTCCCAGCTAAACAAAATGATCTCCTGCCCCATCGCGAGCTTAGCTCTAAACAGTTGTTCTTCCCTTTGTTGCAGGGGTTTCTGCCCCACTTCTCTCAGTGGTGCTGTAGGGGGGATTTGTACCCCCCTCTCCACTATGGGCCCCCTGGCTTTGGACCCTCAACCATGGGTAAGGGTACGATTCTGTCACGGAAGTCATGGGTTCTGGGACCTCTGTGACTTCTTTGGCAGTGACAGGGCTGGAGTAGCTGTCGGCCCCAGGGCTGCCAGAGCAGCGGCCCCAGGTGAAGGAGTGGTCGGGGTTGGGTCAGCCCCCTGGGCTTAGAGCAGTGGCAGTAAGCCCCTGCCACAGAAGTGGCAGCAGGGCTGGAGCAGCTACTGGCAGTCAGCCCCTGGCAGCACACTGACTGTTACGTGCGCCTCCTCCCCTCCCCGCCCCCTCGGGTATTTTTCGTAAGTCAGGAACCGGTCTTGGGCTTCCGTGAGTTTTTGTTTATTGCCTGCAACCTGTCCCTGACTTTTACTAAAAATAACCGTGACAGAATCATGGGCCACCATCCTCAAACTCAAAACTGTTCTGGTCCACTGCTTCCCAGGGCTACTTCCTTTGGTATCTTCTGCCCTGTTTGTGTACACATGCAGCCAGGAAGGCTCCACTGATTCTACCTTCCCCAGATCAGTCCCTGGAGAGCATCCCAAAACAGTAGTGCTCATACTGAGCACAGGCTGCCCTATCTAATTCCCAGCAGGTCTGGCTCTGACACATGCTCTCTGGGAGGCAAACTAGAGCCACGTGAGACTGAGCCCAGACTCTCATAAAGGGCCAGCTCACTGTGGGGTGTAGGTTAATCCCCCAGCTGAGGACATGAAGAAATCCCCTGCTCTGTCCTCTCTGCCCCCAGTATAAAAAATGCATTGAGATTCTCCACAACATACAATGGAATAAAAACCAGTTGGCCCAAAATACAAAACAAATTTAAGAAATAAAACTGCAATCCAGGCAATGTCTGCAAACATATATCTAGCCCTGACCACTGTGGAACTAGGCAAGATGGGTTTTTGATGGGGATGCTATTGAGCAGTCATTGAGAATATTCTTGACAAAGGTAAAAAAATGAAGCGCTACCTCTTAAGCACATTATTCCCTCAACTGCATGATATGTTGTCTGATATGGGCACTTCCCTATCTCTCTTCCCTGAATATGGTCTCTCATAAAACAGGAGGACGTACGTTGGAGCGATGCCAGGGAAAATAATCCAGTGCCTAAAAAAGACCAAGACAGAAAATCCCCTGATCCTGATCGATGAGGTGATGTATTTGATCTTTCTCCTGGCTCTTCCCCAGGCTACAGGGAAACTCCAAGGGTAACTTTTCCAAATCTCCAAAGTCCCGTTGACTTTCAATGGGGTTTGGGCTCCTAAGTCACTTAGGCACTGAGACAGTTAAGCCAAATGTTAGAGCGACAAAGAGTCCTGTAGCACCTTATAGACTAACAGATATTTTGGAGCATAAGCTTTCGTGGGCGAAAAAGGAGTGGATAGCTTAGTGGTTTGAGCATTGGCCTGCTAAACCCAGGGTTGTGAGTTCAATCCTTGAGGGGGCCATTTAGGGATCTGGGACACACACACAAAAAAATCTGTCAGGGGACAGTACTTGGTCCTGCTAGTGAAGGCAGGGGACTGGACTCAATGACCTTTCAAGGTCCTTCCAGTTCTATGAGATAGGCATATCCCCATATATTAAATAGGGGCGAAGACCCACTTCATCAGACTCATGTGGTGGAAATTTCCGAGGCAGGTATAAATATGCAGGCCAGAATCAGGTTTGAGATAACAAGGTTAATGCAATCAGGGAGGATGAGGTCCACTGCTATCATACATGTGTCAATTTAGATTGCTGCATTAAGTCCTTTCAGATCAAAGTCTGGCTTGCTACTGCTCGAGCCCTTGAACACACAGTGTAATCAGCCAGCACCCACATACACACACTCTCACTGGCAGACTCAGCATAGGTGGTGAAGGGGGTGAATAGGCATAAAACCCCAATTTTCCTTCTGGCCCTACGGGGGTGGGGAGGAAATTCCTCTAGGTTGGATTTAAAGCAGTGGCATGAGGGGTAAGAAGCTCACCTTGTCACCATCTGTGGTGATCCTGAGTCATAGGCAGTTATAGGACTCTGGGCTTTCAACCCAACACTTTCCACTAGCATGAAGAAATATTTCAAGAAGGCAAACAGTGTATAAAATTGCGGTATAATAAAGCCAAGATAAACCCATCACAGACCCTGACACAGTTTCAAATGGAGTTGATGACAAGTCTTGCATTTGGCAGTGTGATGTTGCATTAGTCCATCAAAGCAGACACCTCTTGCAAAGAAAGAAATAGGACTACTGTAAGTGGCCACTCCTGATGTGCTGCTGCCACACCTTTTTGTTCCCCCTGACACTTTAGAAGCCCACGTGGGTCACCTTTGTACAACTTTTTTCCTGTGAGTACTAACAACCACCCCATTTCTTGCCAAGCATGCTAGTTCCAGAGGCCATGGGGACAGGGTGTGGGTGCACCTGAGTAAAGTGGTCTTTGTGAAGAAGCACACTCTGGTGGAGCAGGGGTGTGAAACCGCTGCTCGTCATGAACAAACACACACAAATCTTTGCAGTAAAAATGAATCATGGTAAGAAGCTTTTCACGCTACTGCATTTTCTTAAGTTCTTCTGTCACTTGTAGGTGGATAAAATTGGGCGAGGCTATCAAGGTGACCCATCCTCCGCCCTTCTAGAGCTGCTGGACCCAGAACAGAACTCTAACTTCTTGGATCATTACCTTGATGTTCCTGTAGATTTATCAAAGGTAACGTTCAACTGGGTGTTTAAGATGGAAGCTTATAAATATATTCAGCCATTAAAACTGCTGAGGATTCAGTGAAAAAGGTGGTAGGATAGAACACACTCCCTGTGCCAAGGGAGATGTAATTGAGACTCGGGGGGGGGTTCCACATAAGTCTTTTAACTGGAGTTGATGGGTCCAAACCTGTACACATGGTACTGAAACATTCCATCTACATGGGTACCTCCCAGTCCAATGGGCGCCTGAGCCTTGGACCAGGAGCCAGCTGTTGTAGCATCATCTGCCGGCTAGTGAGCCTGGGGCCTCCTCTTCCACTTCTAAGTGACCAAAGTGGGGCTTGCTCTCAGCAACAGGATGCCAGTGCCCTGCTACACAATTGCTTTCCGACTTGCTGCAAGGGAGACTTTCAGTGTGGATGTTCCTCTGGGTTTCTTCCACATGCTGCTGCTGGGGTCCCTGTTCTGTGGCAAATGCCACTTCCCCATGCTCCCATCAGAGCATTCTGACTTCCCACTGTTTGCTGTGTGACTAACTGACTTGGGGGCAGAGAACAGCTTGCTCTGGAATCTGACTTCCCAACAGTAGCGGGGTAGAACTCAAGAAAAAAGTAAAGTGAAGCAGCATCCCCATGAGAACACCTAACAAGGCTTGTCTTGTCATATTCAGGTGCTCTTTATTTGTACTGCCAATGTGACCGACACCATCCCAGAGCCGCTGCGGGACAGAATGGAAATGATCAATGTGTCAGGATATGTCGCTCAAGAGAAACTTGCGATTGCAGAGGTGAGAAGCTACCTCACTAACGAACCTTTAGGTGCTGTTGTGCACAGACTACATCAAATGAAAGAAAAGGGTATTTTAGCAGAGTAAACCTGAGCGTCTGCTCTGCACAACCAGTCACCTTGGGTACAGTGTTCAAGGGAACACTGCCATGTAGAACAGGTCCAAAACAGACCTGCACTTCCAACTGGATAATACTGGATTTCCACCAGAGACAAGTCCTAGGCATGTCTAGAAAGCATTCATTGAGCAGAATGAAGTTGGGTGAAATGGGATGACCAAGCATTCAGGTGTGGGGACTAACAGGAACACGTGGTGGTTGATTTCTTTCAGAGGTACTTGGTCCCTCAAGCACGTGTCCTGAGTGGTTTGGATGAAACCAAGACCAAGATCTCATCAGATGTGTTGACTGTTCTCATCAAGCAGTACTGCAGGGAGAGTGGAGTAAGGCACCTGCAGAAGCAGGTGGAGAAGGTGAGGGTGCTGTGAATGTCAAGTCCTCTGTGTGCTTTCTGCCTTGGCAGCTTTCTGCAGTAACTAATCACTCTCTTGCACAGGTATTAAGGAAATCTGCCTATAAGATTGTCAGTGGAGAAGCAGACACAGTTGAGATAACCCCTGAAAACTTGCAAGACTTTGTTGGCAAGCCCATCTTCACTGTGGATCGGATGTATGATCTCACTCCTCCTGGAGTGGTGATGGGCCTGGCCTGGACAGCTATGGGTAAGATGCAGCTGCAGCAGAGTCAATGGGGGATTAGCAAGGTGGGCATTTGTTATCGGTGGTCATGCTTCCAGGAGAAACTCACTTCCTTTTCGCCAGTTAGGCAGAGTTACTGGTGCTGAATGGGGAGCAGCTGGGGAGCTGAATTCCTGCTCCTCTGAAGTTTCCATGCCTTTTTTCTGAAAGCAGCTGTGCAGGAGAGGAAGTAAAATGTCCCCTCTTGGTCCAATGGGAGAGCCCTATTAACATTACTGAAACTCCCTCCTTGTGGCTATTTTAGCTCCTGACTTGTTCTCTGCTGAAAGCTGATGCTCATTTCTTCCCTCATATCAGACCCCTCTTGGCTTCAAGCCAGTGTGCTGCTTCTCCGAGGCTTCATATTGTGGGAGGGACTAATTCTGAATATAAAGACTTTTGTAGGCATGCGTGCATGCATGAGCCCGTTATCTCCCAGCAGCACAATGTGCTACCTCGGTACACAAGCATAGTGCACCATGGCATATGGACAGTGTCTCACCAGAGACCTTGCTTCCTGGTTTGAGTGCAGCAAGTAGCATGTGCTGGCCCTCTTGCCTCATCTAAAGACTGCTGCTGCACACTAGTGTTGTGTCAGAGGGGGCCCCTGATAACACAGAGCACTTGGTTATGTGCAGGGGAAAATATTCACCACAATGACTATGGAGTGGTGGGCGCAAGCTGCTTCTAGTCTGGTTCTTGTTGGACTTTTCTAAAGATTCCTATATTCATTTTTCATAGGAGGTTCCACTCTATTTATTGAAACTTCCCTGCGGCGACCCAAAGACAAGGAGAACAAGGACGGGTCCCTTGAAATAACAGGCCAACTGGGAGATGTGATGAAAGAGAGCGCCAAAATAGCTTACACATTTGCGCGAGCTTTCCTGATGCAGAAGGAGCCCACCATTGACTTTTTGGTGACCTCCCACATCCACTTGCACGTGCCAGAGGTAAAGAGACCCTGGGTCCATGGGGGCTGTATAAGGACCTAGACAGACGGCATGTAGAGGTAGAGCCTCTTAGCCCAGTTGCATGCACTGTGTAGAAAACCTGCTTTCAGCAGCAATACCTGAGCAAATTAAAAGATGGCATTTTCCCTGGCAACTCCTGAAGATATTCACATGAGCTTTGCTGCCAGCTCCTTTCCTCAGCAAGCACATGGCAAGGTGATACTATTCACACTGCTCTTTAGCCAGGATCTTGGAGCACTTTTTGGGGTAGTATTGCCCCTGTTGGGTAGATGGGGAAACCCAGGCACAGAGGTGAAATGACTTGCCCTTTGGATAAGTGGTATCCTGAGAACTAGGAGACCCGGGTTCAGTTCCCTGCTCCACCAGAGACCCTGGGTAAGTGCTCTGGGAAAGGTCACATTGGTAAAGCTTCCATCCTCATAGGCCTCTAATTCACACCAGGTATGTGTATGCTGCCTGCAGCAGTGAGCCTCCCCGCCTGGGTGACAGACTCAGGCTTGCAGAACTCTTGCTAGCTGGCCTAGAACTAACTGTGTAGACGTTGCAGCACAGGCTGGAGTGCAGGGAAGGGGTCTGGCTGCAGAGCCCCAGCTCCAGCCAGAACCTCCGAGCGCCCTCTACACAGCTGGTTTTAGTGTGTTTGCGCAAGCCGTGCTGGCCAGAGTCTGTTCACCCAAGCCATAGGCTGCGTAGATGTACTCTTAGTGTTACCCTGTGTCTCTGTGCCTCACTCACAGTCTGCACAGTGGGGATAATAGCACTTCTTCTTCGAGTGCTTGCTCTCATGTATTCCAATTAGTCTTAGCCGGGGCCCCCGAACTCAACGGTCCTTGTGGTACCGGAGTCGACGGGATCGGTGCCGGCATCTTGGTCGTGGGCACCGAACTCAACGGGTCTTGTGGCGCCGGAGTCGATGGTGCGGGTGCCTTAGTCATGGGCACCGAACTCAACGGCCCTTGCGGTACCGGAGTCGACGGTCCCGGCGCCGGGCCGAAAGACTTGGCTGGGCGATCCTGAAGCGGCTGCGGCTGCAGCGGCACCGGGGGCGGTGCTGGTCCCGGGGTCCATTTACTCAATGTCGGGGACATCGAACGGCGCCTCTGAGGAATCACGGCCGTAGCTGTCCGGTGCCGGGGCTCCTTACTGGTACCCGGGCACTCCGGAGCCGCTGACGCGGTGCGTGCCGCCGTAATCGGTACCGGGTTGCGGTGCGGGGCCAACATTGGGCTAAGTGCCGCTTCCAAGAGGAGCTGCTTCAAACGAAAGTCCTGCTCTTTCTTGGTTCTAGGCTTAAAAGCCTTGCAGATCCGGCACTTATCTGCGAGATGGGACTCCCTGAGGCACTTCAGGCAGGAATCGTGGGGGTCCCCCGTAGGCATCTGCTTAGAGCAGGCCAAGCACGGCTTGAATCCCGGAGAGCTAGGCATCAGCCACCACGGTACCAGGAGGGAGAAAAGGGGAGAAGCCCCTTATCTCCCACTAGTATTTACACTAAACTTCTAACAAGAACTATCAAAACTATTATCAACTACTTAAAAGTACTTAAAAACTATTAACAATGGTAAGCGAGTGCTAACTAAGCTAGTGAGGTGGAGATCAGCTATGCTGCGCTCCACAGTTCCAACGACCGTCATGGGCGGTAAGAAGGAACTGAGAGAGCCCTGGGCCGGCTGGGGTATTTATTCAGCGCCGCAACGGCGCCACTCCAGAGGGCGCCAGCTGGCCCACCGAGTGTTGCTAGGGTAAAAATCTTCGGACGATCGTGCACGCCACACGCGCACACCTAATTGGAATAGATATGAGCAACACATCTCGAAGAACAAGTTACAACGGTGAGTAACCGTTTTTTCCTACCTCCAAGGCAGGCTGTGAAGATAGTGTGAGGCACACAGATACTATGGTAATGGGGTCAGGACTGTGCTTGAAAGAGACGATACTTGTGCTATCCTCAGACCCTGAGCTCTGCTTGCAAACTGCCAGATTTAACCCAGGGATAAGGTGTGCACTGTCTCTTTGGAGGCAGTGAACTTAATAGCTGTGAGTGTCCAGTGAGAGGAACTAGACACTGCAGAGACAGGCCTGGGGAACTTGGGGACTGCGGTTCACTGAATGTTACCTCCACATTACCTGCAAGGCAAGGTTTGTACTGGCAGTCTTAAGGAGTTGGCTGGTGACGCAGACAAACTGGTGTGGCTGGGAGCTCTCTCACAGTTGAGGCTCCAGCAAAGCTCTCTTGCTAAGGCAGGGAGAGAACACGGTGGCTCTAAGGAGAGTGTCACACAAGGACATTCAAATACCTGAGAGAACTTGTTTCAATACAGGGGGAAAAAACCCACTGACTGCACACCACTTGCCACCTACTACCCCCATTGGAACCCATACAGAATATCATCAGTTACAACCCATACTTGATGGGGACTGCGTCATGAAAAATCTTTCCTGAACCCCTTCTTCTAGCCTTGAAACAACACCCAACCTGCTGACTGACCACTTGTAGGCAATTCCACAGATGTGCCTCAGTCTGCAATCTCAGCCTTCCACGACGGTCCACATGTGTCTGAGCCTGTTGGGCCACATGTCCGTTTGCACCCAGCTGGTCCATTTTGCCAGGTTGCGCCTTCTCCCTCTTCAGATGTGGCTCAGGAGTTTACCACTCTGCCCTGCATTCTTTGTACAGGTTGATTCACCTTCCTCCACCAGTTCTGCAGTCCTTGTGTTGGTAGGAGTCGCCACCCAATGTGTGCCAAGGAGTCCCCTTTGCTTGGCCCTCTCCAATCAAGTTGGAGGTTCCCAATACTACTTTTCTGGGTTTGGCAGCACATCTGGACTCGTTAAGGGTGCCAGGGCCTGTGGCTGGAAAAGGAAGCCTCACTCCATATCAATGTGTTAGAGCTGCGGGCCATCCACAACATATGTTGTGCCTTCCAGGACCGTATCAGGCATTCAGTGGTTCACATACTCACTGACTATCCCACCACGATGTACTATGTGAATAAGGGGAGACCAATCCAGGTCACTCTGCATCGAAGAGGACATCACTCCAGTAGCTGTCCACTTACCAGGGGTGCAGAACCACCTCAGAAGGCTCTTCTCCCTGAACCACAAATGGTCCCTGAAGGTTTGTGTCCCTCAAATTATTTTCACAATGTGGGGCATCCCCACAATAGACTTATTTGCGACAAAGGAAAACTGGAAATGTTGCCCGTTCCGCTCTTGGGTGGGGACTCAGCCCAGGGTCCCTCTACAACACCTTCCATTGTAGCTGACAGTCGACTGCTATATTCCTATTCCAGTCATTCCCCAGGTCATCACCAAGCTCAAGGCGGATCAAGCCAGACTCATCCTGATTGCCCTGGTGTGACTGAGACAGTGCTGGTTCTCAGATCTCGTTGCTTTGTCAGTCCAGCCTCCCATGCCACTTCCTCTCCATCCTGACGACCTCACACGGACCACAGCTACATCTGGTGATCAGCTCTGTTCACTGTCTGGCATGGCTGAATGAGGAGAGAGACCGTTGTTCAGAGGCTATCCAACAGGTCCTGAGCAGGGTCAGTGGAAAACAGGTGTTTAGACATGTCATGCAGGGTACAAGGAAGTGCTTCAGGAGGTGCTTACATGCCTTTGAGTTTCTAGATTACTCTTCACCTGTAAGCACATCCAAAATCTGTGGTATCTTTAATCCTAGTGTCCTATGGCTTAGCGCAGAGGTTTTCAACTTTTTTTCATTTGCGGCTCTCTAAATTTCAACGGAGGTGGAGGATCCCTTTGGAAATCTTAGATTTAGTCTGCAGACCCCCCACAGGTAGAAAACCACTGGCTGAGAGAACTGGAGAATATTAGAGCTGTATCCACAATTGTGATGTTTGAGCATGGCTACATCCAAGATTCCACCAGTGACATTGCAGCCAAACATCCACGCAGTAAATCAAATGTTGCAACATCAGCCAGCAAAGCTGGAGACCTGCTGAAGTCTGGAACTGGGTTTCTGTTCCCCTGGCTATACTAAGCTGGTGATGACAAAGGTGTGGGAGTGGGCTCTGCAGCAAATCTGTGTACCATCATGACAGTAATAAATATTTCACACAAGCCTCGGATTTGGTTTGAATGATTGTCACGATGTGGCTTTTTCTCTCTCCAGGGAGCGACTCCCAAGGACGGACCAAGCGCAGGATGTACCATAGTAACAGCCTTACTGTCACTGGCCATGAATCGTCCAGCAAGGCAAAACATGGCCATGACTGGAGAGGTGTCATTAACTGGAAAGATTCTTCCTGTTGGTGGAATCAAGGAGAAGACTATTGCAGTAAGCACTTCCCCTTGTGTACGATCGCCTGGTGCATGACAATGGGGAGGGCCCTAGAGTGCTTGCTATGATTGGTGGCACTGTAGTGCTAGACCACCTACTCCTGGGTGTTAACAGTGGAGACAAGGTGGGGGAGGGAATACCTTTTATTGGACTAACTTCTGTTGGGGAAAGAGACGAGCTTTCGAGCTACACTGAGCTCTTCTTCAGGGCTGTCTCTTTCCCCAAAAGAAGTTGGTCCAGTAAAAGATGTTCCCTCAACCACCTTGTCTCTGGGACCAACATGGGGCGCCAACACTGCAAACAGGCCCAGCAGTGTGAGCATGGAGATCTGGCCTGTGGTCACAAGGCCAGCTTTTATTGGCAGCAACACTGTCCCTGAGGAGTATCTAGCACAGGGGTGGGCAAACTTTTTGGCCCGAGGGCCATATCTGGGTGGGTAAATTGCATGTAAGGCCATGAATGTAGGGCTGGGGCAGGGGGTTGGGGCGCAGGAGGGATGCGAGCTCCAGCCTGGCGCCGGAGCAGCTCCGGAGTGGCAGCGGGACGAAGAGGCTCCCTGCCTTCCCTGGCCCCATGCACATCTCTGCGGCCCCTGGGGGAGGGGGGACAGAGGGCTCTGTACACTATCCTTGCCCGTGGGTACCTCCCCCAAAACTCCCCATTCCTGGCCAATGGGAGCTGCTGGGGGCAGTGCCTGCAGGCAAGGGCAGTGCACAGAGCCCTCTGCACCCCCACCCGGGGCTGCAGGGATGTGGGGCCCACAGGCCAGATCCAGCCTGCAGGCCGTAGTTTGCCAACCCCGATCTAGCATCTTGGAAAACCTTGCATGGTGGTGGCAGCATTTGGTAATTGTTTTGCCCAGAAAGAGGGTAGAGGAAGGCTGGTAACTGAAGATTATCTAGCTTGAATGGCTTCTGGAAGACTGAGGGGCCTATTGTGGGTTTTTAAGGATAGGGGTAGGTTTACTTCTCTGCAGGAACATTGGTAACGTCTACTGATGGCAGGCAAACTGTAGCCTGCTTACCCCATGCCAACCAGTGCATTGTCTCTAAATTGTACAGCCTGACCTCGGTTAGACCAAGGTTTTAAAATCCTGCAGACTGGGTATCATAGAATATCAGGGTTGGAAGGGACCTTAGTAGGTCATCTAGTCCAACCCCCTGCTCAAAGCAGGCCCAATCCCCAATGTTTGCCCCAGATCCCCAAATGGCCCCCTCAAGGACTGAACTCACAACCCTGGGTTTAGCAAACCACTGAGCTATCCCCCCCCCCCCACACACTTGGGTAGTTTAGACCTTGTCTAAACTACCCAAGCAAAAAAAAAAAAATTTTTTTAAATTCAGGTCCACTAAAGAGTTTCCTGGCTAAGACCAACCGCGAAAGCCTTAGTTACTTTCCATTTCAATTGTCCCTGGCCTCTTAATGTGGAGGACAATTTTTGGATAAAGGTAGAGGCCTTAATCTGTAAAATCCAGGACTATGCGAAATGAAGGGGACCTACTTCTTCTAGCAAAGACATGTTACACAGATTTTTCCTTTGGTAAATACACTTCCTACCAGTCCATGTAACTGTGTTCTTTCCTCCCTAGGCCAAGCGAGCTGGCGTTACCTGTATCATTCTCCCAGCAGAGAACAAGAAGGATTACTATGACCTTGCTGACTTCATTACAGAGGGACTAGAAGTGCATTTTGTTGAGCACTACAACAAAATATTTGACATAGTGTTTCCAGAACTTGATACCCCTGGAGGATGACTGCTGTGAACCGTTTGTACCGAGAAGGGGTCTGTTCCTGACTGCTCGACACCACCCCAAAAGCAAGATGGCCTGGAGCAGTGAACACCGGGAGCATAAATATTGCTGCTGCGCAGCCACTGAAATTGATTATGGCTTAATTTACTACTGCCTTGGTTAGTGTGAGGCACTTCCCACTTGTTTACAAGGTGATTTGAATTATGACCTGATTAAAATATTTCTAAGAAGATGAGGGTCTGGGACTTGCATTGCACTAGCCATGAAGCTAGCCTGTCCTGCCTCATCTACTGAAAATAGGGAAACTTGATTTTTAATCACTTATACATCAGTCTGAATCCTATGAAGCTAGGAATAGTGGTAACAGTTTATTCCCGACTGAAATAGGCATGTATATAGTCAAGGGGTTATGGCAGCTCAGAGAAAGCTCTGTAAAAAGGAACAGGGCTAGATCCTGGCTTTTCACTTCATCCAACCTAGATGGTAGCTACAGCCTTTTCTCTTTAGTTGGGTGCAGATGAGTCCTTTACTTTAACCACCTCTGCTCTAGAGCTGAAGTGATTCTTTGAGGGCAGCCAACCCTATAGCTCCTGCTTTCTATGGGAAGAGCCCTCCCCAAAACCTACTGAGACTTCCCGCTGTCATCCTTTAATTAAAGGGCTGGTGAATATGGGTCCCAGCTTGCCCTCATTAAAGGCAGCTGGGGCTCCTTGTCTTGAAGGAGGACAGGCCACTGCACTCCTATCTGGTGCTGTTTTCCAAGCTTGGAGTTGGTTAAGTGGTTCACATACATCTACTACTTCAAGAGACTTCCACAGCAGATGGATGAGACTCTCATTTGACTCTTGCTAGTGCAACTCTTCCTCGCAACCCCCATATTCCCCTTGAAATAGTAATTCAGCCCTCACCACAAGGTCAGTTTGACAGGCCTATGAAATCCTACAGCCACTTGCACAGGTATGCCTTAAGCAACAAAGTTGAGAAGCATTGACCATACAGCCTCACTTCCTCACACTGGTATGTCACTCACCTGTCTGGGATGGTTCTTCAACCAGACAAATGTAACACTTTCAGTGTTGCTGGAGCCATGTTGGTCCCAGCATAGAAAGACAAGGTAGATGAGGTGATATTTTATTGGACCAACTTCTCTTGCTGAGAGAGCAGCTGTCACAGAGCTCTTCAGGGCTAGAGCTAAGAAATTAGTCTAAAAGATGTTACCTCACCCACTTTGTGTCAAATGTAAAAATAATATTTATCCAAAGCAAGAGATACCGGCCAAGTTTAACCCTTTGTTACTCTTGAAGGTATTTCAGCACTGTCCCTTCCCCTCCACTCCCCCAGGGCAAGTTGTCTCCAGTTGTCAAGTTGCTAGTAACACCATTGCACTGCTGGATTCTCTGAACACACTTTAATGAGTTACAGGAGTCTTTGCAGCTTAATCCTTCTTGGCAGCAGCCTTCCTCATGGCTGCCAGAACATTGCTGAGCTCCTCCCGTTTTCGCTTGGCCCGAATGTGAGTACCAACCTGTGTATGAAAGAAAGCAGCACAGTGAGTAGTTACCCCACTACAGCACCAGCACGGATAGCTGTATCTTTCTTACTCTGCCTAACCTTGGCCAGGCTGTTTTGGGAGACAAAGGAAATACATGTTTACAGTTGAAAGCCTGAACTGTGGAGCACAAACACAGGCTTGAACAGGGGTTTCTTCAGTTTGATGGAACAACCCCAGCCAGCTCCTCTCCCCGCCCAAATCCCAGTAGCTCTGTTGCATGCTCAGAGCAATTTTGAATTTTACTTCCTTCTGGTCCAAGTCACTGGCTTAACTGGATGAATCCAGCTCAGTCTCACTCCCATCATCCTTGCACCAGCTTTGCAAAGCAAGTTCTGGATTGCCCTTCAAGGGAGTGCCTGTAAGTTCTCTCCACCAAGCTAAACTTAGTGGCTCTTGCTGCTCTCCTAGGCCATGCCGCCACCAGGCTCCTGATTGCTCGAAGGGCTGAATAAGGGCACAGCCAAGTCTGCTGTAGGGTGGGATCCTCTGACTTGTGGGGGAGGGGAAGAGGAGCTAGCAAAGCTGAACCCTCATCCTCTGAAGATAGATGTTAAATTCACTTACCCTTTTCTTTATGAACTTCAGAGCACGTTTGTCCTTGGAAACTTTCAGCAATTCCATAGCACGTTTCTCATAGGGGGCAAAGCCACAGACCTCTCTGATCATGTCTCGCACAAACTTAGTGTGTTTGGTCAGGCGCTGCAGAGAAACAATGGTTCATTGTGAGCAGCATGTAAGAGGCTAGAGAAAATGTTATTTGCCTAAAGCCTTGCTAAGTTAGTGGTTGGGCCACGTGTTGCAGGCAACTGGAAGTTGTTGAAGAGCCAGAACTGCAGTACTTCTGGTACTAGTGACACACCTGCAGCATCCTTCACACACCCAGCAAGACTTGCAGTCAGTTTGGAAAGAAGGACTTAACTGTTTACCAGGCGCTCTAGGCAGACCCCAGCAGGAGACTGCACAGGCTTTACTCCGTAATTTCCATGTCACCTGGGCTCTACACTATGCATTCTTGCCTGACATGGCAAATACCTGAACTTTACCAACCCAACTAACTGCCACTTGTACTTCAGTCATCTGCACCTGTAGAGCCAGCTGGCTAGTCCTCCCTCCACAGGTACTGCATTACCTGCACATTCCAGCTAGGATACTCCAGCTTCTAAAGGAAAACAGGATCTCCTTGGGAAGTTGTTCATTTCCCAATTGTTACAGCAGCAGCAAGATGGCATTTCAGATACATCTGGCAAACTAGAGAAAGCCAGATGCAGTAACAAATCAAATGTGAGAAGCAAGGTTTGAGAAGAATGCCATGTACGTAAGCAAAGGTGCTGCAGGTCTGTGTAAATAGGCAGTCTTCCTGCATGGACAGTGCCTCATGCATTGTAGGTGCGAGAAGAATACAAAAAATAAAGAATAGGTTAACCCACATTAACAAAACTCTGGATTTAAGTGTAAATTGCATCTGCCCCCTCCCCAGGGCTGTACACGCTAAGCATGGCTAGGAGAAGCAGGACAGAGGTGGCTGTTAAGGAAGGACGATAAAGAACATGAGGGGCCATACTGAGTCAAACCAATGGTACATCTAGCCCAATATCCTGTCTTCTGACAGTGGCCAATGCCAGGTGCTTCAGAGGGAATGAACAGAACAGGTGATCATCAAGTGATCTATCCCATTTCCATTCCCAACTTTTACAGTCAGAGGCTAGCAACAGCTAGAGTTTGGGGCTGCATCCCTGCCCATCCTGGCTAATAGTCATTGATGGACCTGTCCTCCATGAACTGATCTAGTTTTGTTTTGTTTTTAAAACCCTGTTAGTTTTGGCCTTCATAACATCCCCCTGGCAACAAGTTCCACAGGTTGACTGTGCATTGTATGACTACTTCCTTTTGCTTGTTTTAAACCTGCTGCCTATTAAGTTCATCAGGTGATCCCTAGTTCTTATGTAACAAGAAGGAGTAAACAACACTTCCTTGTTTACTTTCTCCACACCAGTCACAATTTTATAGACCTCCATCATATACTCTGTCATCTCTTTTCCAAGCTGAAAACTCTCAGTCTCTCTCTCATACAGAAGTTGTTCCATATCCTTAATCATTTTTTGAGATGAGGTAGCCAGAACTGCACCCAGCATTCAAGGTGTAGGCATACCATGGATTTATATAGTGGCATTATATTTTCTGTCTCATTATATATCCCTTTCCTAGTGGTTCCTAATATTGTTACCTTTTTGACTGCCACTGCACATTGAACAGATGTTTTCAGAGAACGATCCATGATGACTCAAAGATCTTTCTTGAGTGGTGACAGCTCATTTAGACCCCATCATTTGATATGTACAGTTGGATTATGTTTTTCAATGTGCATCACCTTGGGAATGGATGGGGGTAAGAAGGATGAGGCAGCTAAAGCCATCACCTCCCTTAGTAAATGCTGCAATTCATGCCTAGGACAGACTGCAACTAAAAACCTTAACAATCCCAACAGCAATCGGTGATCAGCTGGTAGCCCCCCTCCGCTGCAGCACCACCAGGAGCAGCTCCAGTATCAGAGGGGTAGCCGTGTTAGTCTGGATCTGTAGAAGCGACAAAGGGTCCTGTGGCACCTTATAGACCTTATAGCATAAGCTTTCGTGGGTGAATACCCACTTCCGATGTTGCATCTGATGAAGTGGGTATTCACCCATGAAAGCTTATGCTCCAATACCTCTGTTAGTCTATAAGGTGCCACAGGACCCTTTGTCGCTTCTACAGGAGAAGCTTGAGCACATTCACAGCTTTCAGTGCATTCACACTCTGGAACATACTACTCTACTGCTACTTCTCTCACCACTGCCTCTTACATTTCACACTTCCTCAAATAAGGAAAAAGTTACAATCTACACCTGTACATCAACACATAAATATATGCAATGGGCTTAATTGCAGCAGCAGCCGTTTAGGTTGGACATTAGGAAAAGCTTCCTGTCAGGGTGGCTAAGCACTGAAATAAATTGGCCAGGGAGGTGGTGGAATCTCCACCATTGGAGATTTTTAAGAGCAGGTTGGACAAACACCTCTCAGGGATAGTCTATGATACTTGGTCCTGCCATAATTGCAGGAGACTAGGCTAGATGACTTCTTTAGATCCCTTTCAGTCCTACGATTCTATATTACATCCTATCCCACTACGCTGTCCTCCCATCTACTGTTTTATGGGAGAGTTCACTCTTCAGGGCAGATACCTTGACTCTATTTGCCATGTGCTTAGCATACCTTAGACACGTGACAAACAACCCACAATGCAATGGCAAAGAATGTGCATTCACTTGTTTAAATACTCATTCCATGCCATACATTTCAGATCTTTCTATGTCCCCCAATTCACAGAAACCCTCCCATTCTAAAGCTGTGCAGCGCCGATGGGGGTTCTGCTGCAAGGACTGACCAGGACTTAGCCAGTAGAGCTCGGTATGGCCCACTGAGTCAAGCCTCCATGTATTAAACCTGCATGGGTCTGTACAGTGACTGCTCAGGGCAAATGGTAACTTCCTGTCTCAACAGCTGCGAGCCACAAGTTTGGCTTCTCGGTCCTGGTACAGCCGCCCACCAAACATCAGCCTGCAGAAAGTCCAAGGCCAGCCAGTACTTCCCAGGCACCGGCCATGGCTCCCCCACAAGCCAGCTACCCCCAGAGGGTTCCTACTACCCGGCTCAGCTCGAGCAGCCAGGCATGTGGCGAGCCTTGAGCGCAGCGTCCCTAGGCGGCTCAGTCAGCCCACGGGCTCCGGGCCGCCCAGCCCGCCACTCACTCACTCACTCACCCCTCTGCGGCGGCACTGCCGGGGCTTCGACACGTTCTTCGTCACCTTGTGGCCCTTACTGAGGCCGACGGCCATGGGGTAGCGGATCGCCATGTCTGCGGGGAGAGCGGCAGCGGGTCAGCCCGGGGCATGTCCCCGCCAGTCTCCGGATCCCCGGCTCCTCTCCAACGCCCCCCGCCTCTAACTCCCACACCCCCGGAGCCGCCCCCCCTCCAACGGACCCGAGCCGCCCCCCTCCATCTCCCGGGCCCAGCCGGCGCCCCCGGCTCCCCACACCTCGACCCTCCCACCGAGGGGCCCCCCAGCGCCTCCCCGCAGAGGATGGACGCGGATTCTCCCGAGCGGCCAGCACCAGCCTCACCTGCCTCAGCTCGAGCGGCGCCGCACCGGAAGGAGAAGGAGCGAGGCCGCGGGGAGGTCTGGGATATCAACCTCTCCTTCCGGTCCTCCTATGCTGAGGAGCGGGAGAGCGCGCGAGGGGGTGCTGGGCTGGGAATGGGCTCTCTGCCTCGCGCTGTGACCATAGAGTCGGGCCGGTTGGGGCAGAGCCCCGCTCGGGCGCCTGGCCCGGGTCGCTGGGGCCGTAGGCTGTTCCCGCAGCCGCGAGCCCCCGCGATCACGGGCCTCCCAGGGTGGGGCTGAGACCGGGGCCCGGGGAGGCCTCGGCCCCGCTCCCAGAGCGCGCTGGGCCCGCCGCAGCCCCACGGGGTCCGACCATGCCGGCCGCGGCCAGTCCAGCCGAGGGACCCCGACCCCCGTGGCTCAGAGCCTCCAGGGCAGCCGGCCGGGCCCGGCCTAGTCATGCCAGCCGGTGACCCCTGGGCTGTGTGAGCGGGTAAATAACGCGCCACAGCAGCTGTGTCCGCGGCGAGGCACACGGGGGTCACTCGGCCCGGAACTCCTCCGGTTCCTCTTAACCGGGAACAGGAAAGCTACAGACACCTGGCGAGCAGCGGAACTGAGCCCCAAGAAAATCCCTGGCTCCCTAAGTAACAGCTTAGGGTACAGAACTAACCAGGGCCCCTGCAAGGAAGTGTCACAGCCTAGGCGAAACTTCCTTGCACCAGCCCTGTGCCCCCCCCCCCCCCCCGCCCAGCTAACGTCGTCTGTCCCCTCCCTCCCCCCCAGCTGGGCTCGGCTCGGCTCGGCTCGGCTCCCCTGTGGGGGGGCTGGGCTCAGCTCCCCGCCCCTCCTGCGGCCCAGGCTCCTCCCCACAGTGGGGCGGGGGCTGGGCTCGGCTCCCCGCGGCGGGCGGGGGCGGGAGTTGGGCTCGGCTCCCCCCACACGGCGAGGCTGGGCTGGGCTCCCCCAGCCGTGGCCCAGGCGCAGGGCTTGGCTCCCCGGCCCACGGAGGCCTCAGCTGGGTTCCCTGCACCGCCTGCAGGGCCGAGGTTCGGCTCCCCGCGGCCCCCCACCAGCGCCCCCTGCCCGTGGTAGCTTACCTCTGCTGGGGGCAGGGGCAGCAGCTCAGGGAAAGCTGCTGTTCCCGGTGGCATTTTGAATCGCCGCCGGGAGTCTCCAGCGGAGACTAGTGGAAGCGCCGGCCCTGATACTAACAGAAGCACTCTAAAATTAAAAAAATTAAATGAATGGAGATATGCCAATCTCCTAGAACGGGAACAACCTTGAAAGGTCATCGAGTCTAGTCCCCTGCCTTCACTAGCAGGACCAAGTACTGTCCCCGGACAGATTTTTGCCCCAGATCCCTAAATGGCCCCCTCAAGGATTGAGCTCACAACCCTGGTTTTAGCAGGCCAATACTCAAACCACTGAGCCGTGCCAGAACAGGGAAGGTCAGCTGTAAGGGGGGTGGGGGGTGAGGTCTCGTGAGGAAGAGGCGGCCCGTGAGCGGGGCCTCAGAGAAGGGTTATGCAGGAGCAAGGCCTCGGGGAAAGGGGTAGTGTGGGGTTGGGGACACCACCACTTTTAGGAAGCTTCCACTGTGAGTTCATCTGCATAAAACTACAGTGCCCCCCTCCGCTCTCATATCCCTCCTTAGTCATCACCCAGTCTTTTTAATCTCTCCTCATAAGGCAGTTGTTCCATATCCCTAATCATTTTCTTTGCCTTTCTCATCACCTTTTCCAATTCTAATATATCTTTTTTGAGATGGGGCAGCCAGAACTGCGATGAGCAATGCTGAACCATACAGTTTACCAACACCCCTACCAGAGAGACCTTGGAAGAGACTAGCTGCAGATTTATGCAAATTCAGAAGACATCATAACCTGGTCATCGTGGGCTATTTTTCCAGGTACATAGAAATAATATACTTGAAAGACATAACATGTCACAATGTTATGAGTAAACTGGAGTGCACTTTTGCTTTCTTCTGTATTCCAGAATAACTAGCGATGGACAACAGACCACAATTCACTGCAGCAGAATTTAAGTCATTCTGAACAAAATATGATTTGATCATATTACATAAGAATGGCCATATTTGGTCTGACCAATGGTCCATCTAGCTCAATAGCCTATTTTCCAACAGGCACCAGTGCCAGATGCTTCAGGGGGGATGAACAGAACAGGGCAATTATCAAGTGATCCATTCCCTGTTGTCCAGTCCCAGCAGCTGACAGTCAGAGGCGTAGGTACACTAGGAGACACCATTATCCAGTAGTGATGGAGAGGCTGAAAGAGCTGTACAGACAGCCAAGAAAACCCTACAGCAGCAAGATCCATTCCTTGCTCTTCTGAGCTACAGATCAACAACAGTAGCAGCTACTGGATACAATTCAGCACAACTCCTGTTGGGAAGACAACTCAGAACTACTGTTCCAACTTTGGAAAAGAATCTATCTCCAAGGTGGCCAGACATGAATCATAGAATATCAGGGTTGGAAGGGACCTTAGGAGGTCATCTAGTCCAACCCCCTGCTCAAAGCAGTACCAATCCCCAATTTTTGCCCCAGATCCCTAAATGGCCCTCTCAAGGATTGAACTCTCAACCCTGGGTTTAGCAGGCCAATGCTCAAACCACTGAGCTATCCCTCCCCCCGAAAGAGTAGCTAAATCAGATACAAAGGCAAAAAGATCTTAGGAACATTTTTACAACAAATATGACTCAGACAACTGCCAGGTCTAGAACTTGGAAACCATGTTCATGTCAAATTGGATGGAGAAAAAGGATGGACAACTCCAGCTGGTGTAAAGACAAAGAATTCAGCACCCAGATCGTATGTAACTGAGGCTGACAGTGGAGAGTTCAACAGAAACCATTGACATTTATAGTGTGTTCCTCAGAAAGAAAGAAAGAAAGAGCAAACTCTTCAGATGGTAGGTGCAGAACAAGAAGATGACTCAGGGATTCCAAACCAACTACAGCCAGTGGTTGCAACTAATGGACAGCCAGATGAACAAGTTGTTACAGGTTCAGGTCATGTAATTAGAAACCATTATGATTCAGAGACACTCAACAGACTGATACATATTGAACTTCAAAGATAGAGTGATAGTGTAACTATTGTAAGTGGTAGGAATGTAGAATTTATAGGTGATGTAATGCAGTGATGAACTGTATTGTACTGTTCTGGCCCCCAACTTTTCCCCACACAGCAGCCGAGCAGCTCTGGGAAGTTCCCTGCCAGGTTGCTGTGGGGTCCCCTCACCCACCGTGGTGGCTCAAAGCTGCAGAGGCCCACTGCCTGCTGCGGCTGGGAGCTGCAGGGTTCCTCCACCAGGGTGGTGGCTGAGTGCTGCGGTGGGGCCGACTGGGAGCTCCAGCCCCGGGACAGAAGATGTCACGGAGGTCTCTAGAAGTCACGGATTCCATGACCTCGGTGACACAATTGTAGCCTTGCTGATGATGAATGCAGTGGGTGTGTATAAGAAGGCTCTGCAGCCGGTCTATATCTGGTACAGGAACATGACAGAGGGCATCACGCCTTTAGGTGACAGTGGAAGACAGGCTACAAAAATCACAAAAGAGCCCTGCAGGCTGGCGCTTTCTGGGAGAGAATTAGCTTCGCAAAGATCCTTTTATGTCTGGGGTGCCCAACTGAAACAGACACCAAACAGCAGAGATCCCCTCCCAGCTGGGGGGGCCACACAATCCCAGTCTTCCTTTGCATCAAGGTGAGGAGAGCAGAGGCACCAACTTCCTGAGTTCCCGCGGGGTGCTCGACCCTGAATGTTTAGGTGCTTACAGGGGTAGGGGGCAGCTGAGCAGGAGTTTGGGTCACAGCAAAGCCTAAATTTGGGTGGAGCCGGGCCCAAGAGCTTCCCACATGGTTCTGATTGCTGTTTCAGGGCCTCAGTCTAGATGCAGCATGATGAGTGCAGGTAACAAAGGGCAGAAAAAAGAATGGAGAAAGAGGAGCATGGGTTTGACTAAGACCCCAGTCCCTCAGGTGAGGCGTGTGCCGATCAGACTAGGGTTCGTATTAGCATAGCACCTGGGGTTGAAAAGGGATTTATTATGTGAACTAGCACCCCCCAGTCGAGGCCCCATTGTGCGAGGTGCTGTACACATACGCGATAAAAGCCAGTCCCTGCTCCAAACAAAGGACAGTCGGAGCCATTACTACACTAGCACTGGGATCAGTGTGTGCACATCAACTCTCCAGGGCAGGGCCGAGTCTTCCAGCATGGAAACATCACCTAGGTTAACACAGCTTAGCCAGAGCTCTGTGGTGGAGCAGGTGGGGTAGGACTCTGCTGGGGGCCCACCTAGGAGACGCACCAGAGCCTGCTGCAGGAGGAAGGCTGAAGGGGAGGAGCGGGGAGGAGGCAGGATTGAGTACTGCTCCCCCAGCTGGAGGGAGTTCCACCTGTCCACTCCTGGAGCTGCAGCACCTCGCACGCAGCGCTCTGCTCTGGCAAGCCAAGACTACCCAGGGATCTAAGCCCTTGGCAGGCTCTGCTTCACCACCAGAAGTCATGGGCAGCAGCCCTGAGGTATCGCAGCCTCCAGCCCTGGCACACTCCCTGGGCTGGTGGGGTTAGTGCTAACTGCTGGCTAGCGAGTTCAGCGCTGTGACACTGGGCTGGGGCGGGCGCTTGGGCTCTGGAGCCCAGAAAAGCAAGTCGTTCACCTGGGTCAGGAGGCTCCTCTGTGCGGCTCGGGCCCAGACTGCGCTTCGCCCTGCCCTCCCCTGGGGTTGCCAAGGGCTGCCTGGCCTGGACACGGGATCTCCCTACGTAGCACAGGAGCATGGCCAGGACCCCGCGGCGCCCACACAGCATGCAGGGCTAGCACAGTGCTCTGCCCAGCCCACTGACCAGCAGTGAGCACAGTGACTTGCGCAGCCAAGAGCGGAGTCCTCAAGAGGTGACACTGCCTCGTAGAACAGCTGCAGAACAGTCTCCAGGGGTTCTCCTGTCGCCGGGGAGGCCAGGCCCAGCTTGTGAGTGGAGTCCCCTGACCATGGCTGGCTCAGTGCTGGACCCCATCTCCCCGTGCCCCCGGGGCAGCTGGAGTGGCCCATGGCAGGGAATGGCCCAACAGGGAGGCCTGGTCCCTGTGCCTGCCCGCAGGCAGCCTGGGCGCCGCAGAGCAGTGGGTGCCCTGCAGGGAGGAGGTGACCCACCCAGCACGGCCAGAAGGTAACTTTACAGAGTAATAAACAGATTTAAAACACAGAGGACTCCCCTCTGGACTCAGCTTCCCAGTTACAAAACAGGAATAAAACTCCCTCTTGGCATAGGGAAAATTCACAAGCTGAAACAAAAGATAACCTAACACATTTCCTTGCCTTACTTACAATTTCTGTAATTCTTAGATGGATTATTTCAGGTATATTTTTCAGGAGATGTCCCTTTTTGGCTTCTTTCTCTCGGTCCGGAGGGGGTACAAGGAGAGCACAAACAAAACCTCCCCCTCAGATTTGAAAGTATCTTCTTTCCTAATTGGTCTTTTGGTCAGGTGCCAACCAGGTTATTTGAGCTTCTTAACCCCTTACAGGTAAAGACTCAGTACAGCTCCTCAGGAGGGATTTTATGCTACCCTTAGTGTAGTGGAGGGAGGCATAGCTCAGTGGTTTGAGCATTGGCCTGCTAAACCCAGGGTTGTGAGTTCAATCCTTGAGGGGGCTATTTAGGGTTCTGGGGCAAAAATCTGCAGGGTGTTAGCCCAGCTGACATGGCTGCTCTTTGGAAGATGTTCTGGTTTCTAACTTTCCGTACCGAGAGGGTCTCCACAGAGAGCAGGGCTCACTCATGCTCCTGTCAGTGGTAAAGGCTGTAGGCCTTGCTCAGAAGATCTTATTGTTTTGAAGCCACCTAATGGCTATGGGGGCCCAATTTCCAGAGGGTCAGTCACGCCCTGCATCGCCCGCTGGATAAGGTCTTAGAAGCCACTAACCATAGCAGTGTAGCTGGGAAGCCAGCTTGGGTGAGCAGAGAGCCATGTGGGTTGTGTATTTATGGCCACGTCCACCCCCTCAGCCGTGCCATGGCGGGTATGTATCTGCACACCGCCAAAAGAATCATGCAGTGTAGCAGGACCCTGTGTCCTCTCCTTCCTCTTCCAGCTTTGGCTAGCACAGGTCATGCTCAAATGTGTCCCAGAATCCTTTGCAATGATGCTTTGAAGGGCATGGTGCAGCAGCCAGTGTCCAAGGCTGAACTGAGAGCATCTGCCTGGTGACTGAGCAGTACTGCTGCCCTTGAGGAGAGCCTGGGACTGGTCTCGTGGGGCTTCCCCAGAGTGCAGTGTCCCTTTGCCCCTGGCTAAAGCATGTGCGAGGAACTAGTGAGCCAAGAGAGCTTGGGAGCAGCCCCCCCCCCGACCTTGCCTCTTCAGGAGAGGCTATAGGCAGCTCGCCCTACTCTTCCCCGGAGAACCTGAGGGGAACCCTCCAGCCCAGATCAGTCTGTCCCTCCTGCAAGGACCATTCCCTGCAGAGCCCACGTGTGCCATACACAGAGCATGTGCCAATGTCCCAGAGTCTTCTGCCATGCCCAGTGCAGACTGGATTGGGTCAGCCCATCTCAGTTCAGGCTGGGTGGAATCTCTGTTGCCTGGTGCATTATGAACAGGGCCTCAGAGCTAGGCTGCACCCCTGTATGCTGAGCACCCTCCACACCCACTCAAGTCAATGGGCAGGAGGGTTGGTGCTTCCTAAAGCGATGCAGCAAGTGCCTGATGGGGGTTATCCACCCAGATGTCTAGTGGGGGGCGCCAGTCTTATGGGTAACCTTTGGCCAACCATCCTCGCACAAAATATCTCAGACTAAATCCGCTCCCCAGGTGGGTTTTATCCAACACTGCAAAAGGTTTTACAAAGCCAAATTTTCCTGTGGCCAATAGGGCATGCCCGTCACATCGCGGGGCCGCTGTCCTGCTAGCATGGCTGTAGCTGTGGTACAGTAGCAGCTAGGTGCCCAGGCGAGAGCGGACCCCATTGTAGTGGGTGCTGTCCAGATACATCATGAGAGACAGTCGGGAGGTTACTGCCAAAATGACACGCCAGGCAGGGAAACAAACAGCCAGGACAGGACTGAGGTCTCCTGACTCCCAGGCCTGTGCCCTCTCCCCGGCACCACGCGGCCTCTTGAAATTACTCCCAAAGCAGGTGCCTGGACTACAGCCCTGCTTCATTAGCTCCCCAAACTCAGGTCTCTGGCAGTTGCATTGAGTCCTCTGGGCGTGAGACTCAGCCCTGCTCTGTGGCCAACACCACACTGTGAGCTGCTCTGGAGGCTTTTCTCTGTCCAAGCCCTGCACAGGGCTGATGCAAGGAAGATTTGCACCCTAGGCGAAACTTCCTTGCACCAGCCCTGCGGGCCCCCCCCCGCCCCGCCCCGCCACGGCAGCCAGCTTCCCCCAACCCCCTGCAGCTCCCCATCCCCCGTGGCAGCGGCTCAGCCCCCCCGCTTGGTCCCCCGACCACCCGCGGGTCCCGGGGCAGGCTCAGCCCCCCGCAGTGGCAGGAGGCTCGGCCGCCCTGCAGCAGGCCCGGCTCCCCGCCCATGGAAGCTCACCTCGCCGGCGGCAGCAGCTCCTCGGTGGCATTTCGGCAGCCACCGAATCGCCGCTGGGAGTCTCAGCCTCCCAAATTCTGGAGCCCTAGGCGACCGCCTAGGGTCACCTAGTGGGTGTGCCAGCCCTGGCCCTGCACAATCACAAAGCTCTGAAATCCCCTGGGTACTGCAGCCCTGGGAGGGCCTCTGGTGAGATTTCAGTAATCCTGTCCTCGTTGGCCTGGTATCCATGCCCTGGCACGGCTGAAGGAAAGGGAGAACCTGGGGCTGGGTTAGCAGAGAGGAATGTCTGTGTTGGGAGAGGCTGGGCTTAGATCCTGGAGAAGGGAAGGTGTTGCCCATGGGCTCGGGGGCAGTTCCAACCAGCAGGACCCCAGCATAGCCGCCACTGTTGGGTTCCGGTTCGAGTTCACAGCTCCATTTTTTGCAGAGTTCTTTAGGTTCCATGAGGAGCCAAGCAGCTTCTCTGTCCTTGCCCACTAGAGGGCAGGGCTTTGACATCAAGTTACAAGGAAAACAGAGTTTTGCTCTTCCAAGAGCAGAAACAAAATTAATAAAGAGCCCAGGCAGGAGTATCAGTGCTGTCAGTCCCCCCCCCTCCCCCCGCTAACACGTTCTGTTTCTCTTCTAAAGAGCTCCCAAAGACATGGTGTTCACACCGCATGGAAATGCAGCCACCTCTGGGGTGGAGCGAGGCAGATGTTGAGGTACACAATACTGCTGAAGGAATAATTTGGGCAGGATGGTGGGGTGAACTCCTAGGCTCACAAGAGGGTATTTACTATCGGGCCAGAGCAGGCTGGGGTTACTGTTATTTATTTGTAATGTGGGAGGGCCTAGGAACCCCAATCAGGGATCAGGACCCCACTGTGCTGGGCACTTTACAGACGTGCCAGGGTGCTCACAAGCTATCCAATGGGCAGAATGACAGGTGAGGAAGAACATAAGACCATAAGAGCGGCCGTACTGGGTCAGACCAAAGGTCCATCCAGCCCAGTATCCTGTCCACCGACAGTGGCCAATGCCAGGTCCCAGAGTGAGTGGACCTAACAGGCAATGATCAAGTGATCTCTCTCCTGCCATCCATCACCCCCCTCTGACAAACAGAGGCTAAGGACACCATTCCTTACCCATCCTGGTTAATAGCCATTAATGGACTTCATCTCCATGAATTTATCCAGTTTTCTTTTAAACCCTGTTATAGTCCTAGCCTTCACAGCCTCCTCAGGCAAGGAGTTCCACAGGTTGACTGTGCACTGTGTGAAGAAGAACTTCCTTTTATTTGTTTTAAACCTGCTGCCCACTAATTTCATTGGGTGCCCCCTAGTTCTTCTATGAGAACAAGTAAATAACTTTTCCTTATTCACTTCCTCCACACCACTCATAATTTTATATACCTCTGTCATATCCCCCCTTAGTCTCCTTTTTTCCAAGCTAAAAAGTCCTAGCCTCTTTACTCTCTCCTCATATGGGACCCATTCCAGACCCCTAATCATTTTAGTTGCCCTTCTCTGAACCTTTTCTAATGCCAGTATATCCTTTTTGAGATGAGGAGACCACATTTGTACACAGTATTCAAGATGCGGGTGCTCTATGGATTTGTATAAGGGCAGTAAGATATTCTCCTTCTTATTCTCTATTCCTTTTTTAATGATTCCTAACATCTTGTTTGCTTTTTTGACTGCCGCTGCACACTGCATGGACGTCTTCAGAGAACTATCCACGATGACTCCAAGATCTTTTTCCTGATTAGTTGTAGCTAAATTAGCCCCCATCATATTGTATGTATAGTTGGGGTTATTTTTTCCAATGTGCATTACTTTACATTTATCCACATTAAATTTCATTTGCCATTTTGTTGCCCAATCACTTAGTTTTGTGAGATCTTTTTGAAGTTCTTCGCAGTCTGAAAAGGGGGAGGGATTACACCCCCAGAGTTTAGCAGGAGTCCCAGACATTTCAGGCCTCCAGGGGATGGAGTACATGGAACTCACTTTATCTGCCTAGACTCTGTGAGGGTTTGAACTTCCGGCTGCTGGGCTTTCTACTCAAAGCTCCTCAGCCACTGAAAAACCCACCACTGAACCCCCTTGGCAGACATCATCCTCGCATCGAGGGAGAGCCGATGAAGGAGATTCAAAGCTAAGTCAGCCCAGGTCTAAGCCACCCCACCTGCCCTGGAGACTAACTGTACAGTAGACTCAGTGTGGTTACAGACAGTGCAGAGAACTCACCCCAAACTGGGTGCCAGGCAGGCACTGCCCCACAGGGGTGAAAGGGTCTCCCCTGCATTACCCCAGCTGCCAAGTTTTGTGCAGCACCATGGATTACATCATGGGCAGCGAGTATCATAGGCAGGGGTACGCTGTGCCTACCCAAACAGCCTAGCATGGTTCTGCCCTTACTCCGCCCCCAGGCCAGGACCCCTCCTACAATTCCCAGCCCTGGCTGGCCCAAGCTGGCTGGGGGCCGGGGCTGGCTGGCTGGCCTGCCTCCTGCAGGGAGTCAGGGTGGCTGGTGCTGGACCGTGCTGCCTGGCGCACTGGGGCTGGGGACGCTGCAGCCGTGCCGCCTGACCTCCTGGCGCGCTGGGGCCAGGGGGCATGGCTGGGCTCCTGCCGGGGGAGTGGGGGCAGAAGGGGAGGGGCGGGGCCTTGGGCACAAGGGGAGGGGCCATGAGCTAGCCTCCCACAATGGCTGGGTCACTGGCTGCCCATGGATGTCATGTTACACAAACTATTGAATGAACTAATTTTCATGTAGCCGTGAGCTGTGACTTGAACCCATTTGGGTGGCTTTAGTGCAGATGCAGCCTTGGTGAATGAAGCCCTTGGTTCAGCTACTGCAGCAGGAGGGCAAACTTCTGCCACAACATCCAGCCAGCCTGCTTCAGCCCTGCTATGGGGACATGCCCCTCAGGGGCCAAAGGGCAGTTCCGTCTTCATGGCCCAGGCAGTTCTCGGTCTGTCTGCTGAGTCTGCCCAGTAGTGCACCAGTAGCGTAGCCGGGGGGGAGCAGGGGGAGCGGCTGCTCCCCCTGTGAGGAGAAGCGGTGCTAAGGCGCCGCCTGAGCCCCGCTGCGCCAGCCGGACTTGGGGGCGCTTTAAAAGGCCGGCGGCTCCTGCCGCTGCGGGAGCCACGGGCCCTTTAAAGCACACCCCCCCAGCCCCGCTGCTGACCCGGGCGGGGGGGGGGGTGCTTTAAAAGGCCCTTGGCTCCTGCCGCTGCGGGGAGCCGCAGGCCTTTTAAAGTGCCCCCCCGCCAGCCACGCTGCCGGAGCCGGCCTCGGGCGGGGATTTAAAAGGCCCGGGGGCTCCGCAGCGGCTGGAGCCCCGGGCCCTTGAAAGCGCTGGCGGGGTGAGTACAGGGGGAGCGGGGAGGCGCCTTTTTATAGTGCCACTCCCCCTGTGCTCTAAACCTGGCTACGCCACTGTAGTGCACCCGTGGGTGGGTTTGTGCTGCAAGACCTGGGCCTGAGACTCACCAAACTCATCTTATATCAGGGTCACCAACCAGCCATTGGGTGGGGAAACAATTCGCCTGAGCTGGGCTGACCTCACAAGAGTGACCTGCAGGCGAGAGGCTCTGAACCTCGTTAGCAACGTGCTGAGGCAACCAGGCCCCAGTAAGCCTGGAAGCATGAGCCTGCATTACTGGACAGATAGGCTGACGAACCCAATCTTTGAGCTTTGTACAGCTCACACCACCAGGGTCTTCCCTCTCTCTTCTCAGTCTTCTTCCAAGGAACCCCAAATATGAGCCCCACCCAGTTCTCAATGGGACATCTCCCATTAGCCAAAATGCAAACCCTAAAAATACCACAATAAAACAATTGTGACCACATTGACATTCACCTCTAAATAAGCTTTGGAATATAAAATAATGTCAATTATTATTCCTGGATTCTCTGCGTAGCTGTCATGTATTGATACTTTTCCAATAGGGCATCATCTAGGTAGGACCCTGGTCAGCTCCAGAGCTCTGGCATCTGCCACTCCAGCTAGAGGCGGAGCTGGTGAAGGAGGGATGCTGTTAATTGTATAAAGAAAATCAAATACTTGTGGCACCTTAGAGACTAACAAATTTATTTCAGCATAAGCTTTCATGGGTTAGAACTCACTTCATCGGATGCATGGAATGAAACATACAGTAGACAGATATTTATACAGTCAGAGAAACATGATAAGGTGGAAGTGCGAATACCAACCCTAAGAGGCTAATTAATTGAGAGGAACCATGAATGGTGTTGTTCACCGTGAAAGAGTATACCCATTGTTCTGTAAAATGTATCTTTTTAAATACTTCTCTCCCTTTTTTTCCTCCCGCAGTTGCAAATGTTTCAAGCCTCCCCCTAGCATCTCCGCCCCAAAGGCTATCTCAGATAAGGTGGCAAAAAAAACACCTGCGCGATGAAATGTTCTCTGAGCTCATGCACTCCTCCTGCACTGAAAGAGCTCAGCAGAATGTGTGGAGGGACACAATAGCACAGTACAGGAAAACGGCCAATGAACATGAGGACAGGAGGGATGATCGATATGAAAGGTGGTGGCAGGAAGATGCTCTGGCGTCTGGTGGAGGTTCAGGAATGGCACGGAATCACAGACCGCAGTTGCATCCCATGTGTAACCACCCTCCCTCCTCCCCAAGTTCCATAGCCTCCTCACCCAGACTCCCAAAAACGCAGGGGGGAGGCTCCGGGCACCCAACCACTCAACCCCAGTGGACTGCCAAAGCAACAGAAGGCTGGAATTCAACAAGTTTTGAAGTGGCCTTTTCCTTCCCTCCTCCCCTCCTCCCACACCCCACCCGGGCTACCTTGTGAGTTATCTCCTTATTTTAATAATAAATTGATAAAGGATACATGGTTTTTAAACGATAGAGACTTTATTTCCTTTGCAAGCAAGCTGTGCTCGAAGGGGGGAGGGTGGGTGTCTCACAGGGAATTAGAGTCAAGCAAGGGGGCGGGTTTTCATCAAACAGAAACAGAACTGTCACACGGTACCCTGGCCAGTCATGAAACTGGTTTTCAAAGCTTCTCTGATGCGCAGCGCGCCCTGCTGTGCTCTTCTAATCACCCTGGTGTCTGGCTGCACGTAATCAGTGGCCAAGCGATTTGCCTCAACCTCCCACCCAGTCATAAATGTCTCCCCCTTACTCTCACAGATATTGTGGAGCACACAGCAAGCAGCAATAACAATGGGAATATTGGTTTCTCTGAGGTCAGTGACTATTCAAACATCCAAAAGCACACTCCACCACCATTCTGCACTTGCTCAGCCTGCAGTTGAACAGCTCCTTGCTACTGTCCAGGGCGCCTGTGTATGGCTTCATGAGCCAGGGCATTAGTGGGTAGGCTGGGTCCCCAAGGATCACTATAGGCATCTCCACACCCCCAACAGTTATTTTCTAGTCTGGGAAGTAAATACCTTCCTGCAGCCGTCTAAACAGACCAGAGTTCCTGACGGTGCGAGCGTCATGAACCTTTCCCGGCCATCCGACGTTGATGTTGGTGAAACGTCCCTTGTGATCCATCAGTGCTTGCAGCACCATTGAAAAGTACCCCTTTCGGTTTATGTACTGGCTGCCCTGGTGGTCCGGTCCCAGGATAGGGATATGCATTCCGTCTATTGCCCCACCACAGTTAGGGAATCCCATCGCAGCAAAACCATCTACTATGACCTGCACATTTCCCAGAGTCACTATCCTTGATAGCAGCAGCTCACTGATTGCGTTGGCTACTTGGAGCACAGCTGCCCCCACAGTAGATTTGCCCACTCCAAATTGACCGTTGTCAGGTGTTGCAAGCTTCCACAGGGCTATCGCCACTCACTTCTGAACTGTCAGGGCTGCTCTCATCTTGGTATTCTTGCACTTCAGGGCAGGGGACAGCAAGTCACAAAGTTCCAGGAAAGTGCCCTTATGCATGCGAAAATTTCACAGCCACCGAGAATCATCCCAGATCTGCAACACTATGCGGTCCACCAGTCTGTGCTTGTTTCCCGGGCCCAGAATTGGCATTCCATGGCATGAGCCTGCCCCATTGCCACCAGGATCTTCAAATTGCTGGGGCCCGTGCTTTGAGAGAAGTCTGTGTCCATGTCCTCCTCGCCTGGTTTTTCAGGTTCTGGTTCTGCATAAATTCCACGATAATGCATGAGGTGTTTACAATGGTCATAACTGTTGCGGTGATCTGAGTGGGCTCCATGCTTGCCGTGCTATGGCGTCTGCTCAGGCAAGCCAGGGAAAAGGGCGCGAAATGATTGCCTGCCATTGCTTTCACGGAGGGAGGGAGGGAGGGCGGGAGGAAGGGTTGACTGACGACATTTACCCATAACCACCCGCGACAAAATTTTGGCCACATCAGGCATTGGGAGCTCAACCCATAATTCCAATGGGCAGCGGGGACTGCGGGAACTGTGGGATAGCTACCCACAGTGCACTGCTTGGAATGTCGATGCTTGCCCCGGTACTGTGGACGCACACTGCCGAATTAATGTGCTTAGTGGGACGCACACACTTGACTTTATACAATCTGTTCCCAAAAATTGACTTCTGTAAAATCAGAGTATTTTCGTAGTGTAGACATGGTCTGACAGGAGACGCTCTCCTGCTGGCATAGAAATGTCTTCATTTAAGCACTACAGCAGCCGATGCAGCATTTTAAGTGTAGACCTACCCTAAACATAACCAAAAGATGCTCCCTTCCTGGCCTGGGTTAGCCCAAAGGACATATAGAGCTTGCTTATTATAGAAGCTTCTATTACTTTTTGTAATGTAAGATTGGAACTCATTTGTGTGTCTCTATGTTTACCTGTTTTAACCTTGTAAATAACTCGGTTATTTCCTTTTCCTAATTAATAAATCCTTCGATAGTTTAATATAGGATTGGCTACAAGTGCTGTCTGTGGACTGAGATCTAAAGTGTAGCTGACCTGAGCAAGTGTCTGGTCCTTTGGGACTGGGAGTGAGTCACAGTGTAAGGTCTATCACAAAAGCAGGTTTACCTGGTGGCAAGATAAATCGAAGTACCCAAGTGGACTGTCTGTGACTCCGTGTTAAAGATGTTACCATGCCGGAGGAGTTTACACTTGATAATTGGTTGGTGACATTTAAGTATAGAACTCACAGCCAATTTGGGGTTCTTAACAGTCTGCCCTGAGGTTGGTACCCATGCTTTTAATCCATTGCAGGACAGCTTGATACTTACCAGCACCCTGCAGACTACCGGGGATACCATGGAGGAGCCCAAGACAGAGATCCCTGCTATAAACAGCCGGTAGGAGAAGGGAGAGATGCGGCTGAGGGGTCCAGCTATTCACAAGCCAGGACCTGCTCGAGACTCCTCCAGTCTAGCCAGTCCTGTCAACCAAACATGGACAAACCTGATGAAGGGGAAGAGACCTTGGGTAAGTTTATGCATTTCCCCTTACAATGTTTAAATTTAAAGATGGCGCCTGGCCCATGCCCAAGTTAACAAGACACAGATATAGACTTTCAATTATTTTATTTGTATGAGAAGAGGTAGCAGCACAGCAAACAGTGGCAGAGTTGGCATCTGCTTTTCACTCCTCTGTTGGCTCAGGTGGAGCAGGGCATGTGGAGCAGTTTGTTTATAGACATAGGGATGTCCCTTGCATCCTCCAGAGAGATCTTGATGAAGCTTCCATGGAGATTGTGACCCAAGAACTCCTTGACAACTGGCATTCCTGGGTTGCAGGAAAGTCCTGATTCTGGTCTGTACATTCTGGGTCACCAAAAACATCATGTGAAATGACAGCTGGGGGCACACGGGTCATTAATAGCACTGTACAATGCATGTAAGGAGTTATTTATATATACTGAAATTTGTTCTTAGATTCATATTCAAGATATGAATCACCAGCAGCGGCAGAGAAACAGGTTTTCTGTTAGACAAAAGATGTTTATTCATCTTTTATTCATCTCTGTCCGGTTATTAATTCAGCATAAGCTGGCACAATGGATGCCAATTTACATACAAGTCAATGAAGAAATATAAAGTCAACAGGGCAGCAGCGCATAAGAAAAACAAAGCACAGGGATTCTCCTGTCTCAGAATACAATGACCGTTGAAGATAGGCAAAGAAGAAACCTCCTTATCCTGCACCTAGGAAGTAAACAGTCAGTGCATTTACGTTCATGAAAATGGCGTATCAGCTGACCTTGGCTGAAATGCTGCAGAGGACTTTTGGGGATGAAACAGGAGGTTAACCTGTTAGTTAAGGTTAGGCTCTAGAAAGTGTATCATGATTTTGTTTTATATGTAACCTTTTGTTTCCAATATCTTTACTCACTAGCTCTTGAATCTTTGGTAATAACCGTATCCTTGTTTTCACTGTAAGTATAGCTAAGTGGTGTGACATTAAGCAAGATGCTGATCCTGAGTTGGATCACACAAGCCGGTGTGTACACTCTCATTGCTCTATGCTCAGACCACGGGAATAGGGACTGAAATTTTATTGTTTCATGCAACTGAAATTCCTCCCCCCCCCCCGCCCCGCCTCCGGCAGGCAGTACTCACTGTGCCTGGGGCTACAGAGCAGTACTATGCAGAGATGGTCCAAAGTTGAAGTGTCAATAAGCATTTCTTATTAGCAGTGATTATGGGAATCAGGGAAGGAAGTTTTGAAATGTATCTTTCCCTATCTCTCATGACTGTAAATCCAACAGTACATCTGTCTGTTTATATCAGCAGCTGCTGCCTAGGCCTTGAAGGGGTCCCCTTCACAACCAGAGACCGCCTGACCCTGAAGAGGAGGAGAAAGAAGAGGACTATAGAGGACATATTCAGTGAGATCCTGCAGCCAGGGCTGCACTGGATTGCAAACAAAGGGCCTGGAGGCCAACATGGTAGACGGCCTGGGGAAGGACAGAACGGACAGGAAAAAGGTCCAGGAATCCCATCAGGGCCAGGAAAGGGAGATGCACAGGCCCTGGTTCTCATGGAGGATGTCAATCACTCTGACATCTGCTGCGGGAGCAATACAGCAGTGCACAGACAATCCAGGAAGTTTTTGGAAAGTGTTGGGGACAATTTCCTGGTGCAAGTGCTGGAGGAACCAACTCGGGGCCATGCTCCTCTTGACCTGCTGCTCACAAACAGGGAAGAATTGGTAGGGGAAGTAGAAGTGGGTGGTAACTTGGGCAGCAGTGACCATGAGATGGTTGAGTTCAGGATCCTGACACAAGGAAGAAAGGCGAGCAGCAGAATATGGACCCTGGACTTCAGAAAAGCAGACTTTGACTCCCTCAGGGAACTGATGGGCAAGGTCCCCTGGGAGACTAACATGAGGGGAAAGGAGTCGAGGAAAGCTGGCTGTATTTTAAAGCATCCTTATTGAGGTTGCAGGAACAAACCATCCCGATGTGTAGAAAGAAAAGTAAATATGGCAGGCAACCAGCTTGGCTTAACAGTGAAATCCTTGCTCGTCTTAAACACAAAAAAGCAGCTTACAAGAAGTGGAAGATTGGACAAATGACCAGGGAGGAGTATAAAAATATTGTTCAGGCATGCAGGAGTGAAATTAGGAAGGCCAAATCACACTTGGAGTTGCAGCTAGCCGGAGATGTTAGGAGTAACAAGAAGGGTTTCTTCAGGTATGTTAGCAAGAAGAAGAAAGTCAAGGAAAGTGTGGGCCCCTTGCTGAATGAGGGAGGGAACCTAGTGACAGAGGATGTGGAGAAAGCTAGTGTACTCAATGCTTTTTTTGCCTCTATCTTCACAGACAAGGTCAGCTCCCAGGCGGCTGCACTCCGCAGCACGGTATGGGGAGGAGGTGACCAGCCCTCTGTGGAGAAAGAAGTAGTTCGGGACTATTTAGAAAAGCTGGATGAACACAAGTCCATGGGGCTGGATGCACTGCATCCGAGGGTGCTAAAGGAGTTGGCCGATGTGATTGCAGAGCCATTGGCCATTATCTTTGACAAATCATGGCAATCGGGGGAGGTCCCGGATGACTGGAAAAAAGCTAATGTAGTGCCCATCTTTAAAAAAGGGAAGAAGGATGATCCGGGGAACTACAGGCCAGTCAGTCTCACCTCAGTCCCTGGAAAAATCATGGAACAGGTCCTCAAGAAATCAATTCTGAACCACTTAAAGGAGGGGAAAGTGATCAGGAACAGTCAGCATGGATTCACCAAGGGCAAGTCATGCCTGACTAACCTAATTGCCTTCTATGATGAGATAACTGGCTCTGTGGATGAGGGGAAAGCAGGAGATGTGCTATTTCTTGACTTTAGCAAAGCTTTTGATACAGTCTCCCACAGTGTTCTTGCCAGCAAGTTAAAGAAGTGTGGGCTGGATGAATGGACGGTAAGGTGGATAGAAAGCTGGCTGGATGGTCGCGCTTAACGGGTAGTGATCAATGGCTCCATGTCTAGTTGGCAGCTGGTATCAAGTGGAGTGCCCCAGGGGTCGGTGCTGGGGCCGGTTTTGTTCAATATCTTCATTAACAATCTGGAGGATGGTGTGGACTGCACCCTTAGCAAGTTTGCAGATGACACTAAACTGGGAGGAGTGGTTGATACACTGGAGGGTAGGGATAGGATACAGAGGGACCTAGACAAATGAGAGGATTGGGCCAAAAGAAATCTGATGAGGTTCAACAAGGACAAGTGCAGAGTCCTGCACTTAGGACAGAAAAATCCCATGCACTGCTACAGACTAGGGACCGAATGGCTGGGCAGCAGTTCTGCAGAAAAGGACCTAGGGGTTACAGTGGATGAAAAGCTGAATATGAGTCAACAGTGTGCCCTTGTTGCCAAGAAGGCTAACGGCATTTTGGGCTGTATAAGTAGGGGCATTTCCAGCAGATCGAGGGACATGATTATTCCCCTCTATTCGGCACTGGTGAGGCCTCATTTGGAGTACTGTGTCCAGTTTTGGGCCCCACGCTACAAGAAGGATGTGGATAAATTGGAAAGTCCAACGGAGAGCAACAAAACTGATTAGGGGGCTGGAGCACATGACTTATGAGGATAGGCTGAGGGAACTGGGATTGTTTAGCCTGCAGAAGAGAAGAGTGAGGGGGGATTTGATAGCTGCTTTCAACTACCTAAAAGGGGGTTCCAAAGAGGCTGGATCTAGACTGTTCTCAGTGGTAGAAGATGACAGAACAAGGAGTTATGGTCTCAAGTTGCAGAGGGGGAGGTTTAGGTTGGATATTAGGAAAAACTTTTTCACTAGTAGGGTGGTGAAGCACTGGAATGGGTTACCTAGGGAGGTGGTGGAATCTCCTTCCTTAGAGGTTTTTAAGGTCAGGCTTGACAAAGCCCTGTCTGGGATGATTTAGTTGGGGTTGGTCCTGCTTTGAGCAGGGGGTTGGACTAGATGACCTCCTGAGGTCCCTTCCAACCCTGAGATTCTATGATTCTATGAATGCCTGGAGGGGGACCTCTAGGCAGGGCCAGCCAGACGCTCCCTGGGCCGGATGACTACACAGGAGGCCCCTGGCAGCCGGGGCAAAGCACAGACCCACCGGCTCCTCCTCCTCCAGACAAAAAGGGGGAGCAGCTGGGTGACTGAAAGGCTGCGACTGGTGCAAGGACCTTTGGGGCAGGCCACCCCCTACCCAGTGTGCCTTTTGTGGCTGGGGGAGGACCAACCCAGTGAGGAAGACCCCAGGGACCTCCCAGTGGGCGACATTAGGCTTCCCAGGAGCAACCTCCCAGGCAGGGCGAGAAGGGGCCAGATCAGGCCCCCTCTGGCAGTTGCTTAAGGTGGGAGGTGTGTGACAGGGCGCTGCTAGAGAGGCCTTAATCAGCTCCTGCCACCCCAGCCCCAGTCAGGGAGAATGGATGTGGGTGGGTAAATAGCCTAGGTTTGCCTAATCACTGACTGCACCTGCCAGCCTCATTAGGCAGGAGCTATAAGGCTGGGAGGAAGGGAGTGAAGGGGGTGGGGGAGTGGAGACCAGGAGGGAAGGGAGGCGAGGCGAGGCGAGGCCCAGGGACAGGTAGGAGCCTGCTACTCTGTTGCTGACCAGGCCAAGTCATTGTAAATAGCCTGTAGATAGTAGGACACTGGTGGTGGGAAACAAATAAAGAGCACGGAGCTGCACCAGCTTGGAGTGTCCCTGAGTCTGTGAGGAGCGGGGCCAAGGGGCTGGATACGCAGGGGTGCAATTGGCACCCGTTACAGGGAAGCAACCTAGTGACAGAGGATGTGGAGAAAGCTGAAGTACTCAATGCTTTTTTTGCCTCGGTCTTCACAGACAAGGTCAGCTCCCAGACTGTTGCACGGGGGGAGGGATAGCTCAGTGGTTTGAGCATTGGCCTGCTAAACCCAGGGTTGTGAGTTCAATCCTTGAGGGGGCCATTTGGGGATCTGGGGCAAAAATTGGGGATTGGTCCTGCTTTGAGCAGGGGGTTGGACTAGATGACCTACTAAGGTCCCTTCCAACCCTGATATTCTATGATTCTATGATATGGGGGGGAGGTGAGAAGCCCTCAGTGGTGAAAGAACAGGTTAAGGACTATTTAGAAAACACGGACATGCACAAGTCCTTGGCTGATGTGATTGCAGAGCCATTGGCCATTATCTTTGAAAACTCATGGCGATCGGCGGAGGTCACGGATGACTGGAAAAAGATCAATATAGTGCCCATCTTTAAAAAAGGGAAGAAGGAGGATCTGGGGAACTACAGACCTCACCTCACCTCAGCCCCTGGAAAAAACATGGATTAGGTCCTCAAGGAATCCATTTTGAAGCACTTGGAGGAGAGGAAGGTGATCAGGAACAGTCAACGTGGATTCACCAAGGGGAAGTCATGCCTGACCAACCTGATTGCCTTCTATGATGAACTGGCTCTGTGGATGTGGGGAAAAGCGGTGGATGTGATATACCTTGACTTTAGCAAAGCTTTTGATACGGTCTCCCGCAGTATTCTTGTCAGCAAGTTAAAGAAGTATGGGCTGGATGAATGGACTATTTTCGCTGGCTAGATCATCGGGCTCAATAGGTAGTGATCAATGCTCAATGTTGCTCAATGCCTAGTTGGCAACCGGTATCAAGCGGAGTGCCCCAGGGGTTGGTCCTGGGGCCAGTTTTATTCAACATCTTCATTAATGATCTGGATGATTGGATGGATTACACCCTCAGCAAGTTTGCAGATGACACTAATCTGGGGGGAGAGGTAGATATGCTGGAGGGTAGGGATAGAGGCCAGAGTGACCTAGACAAAGTGGAGGATTGGGCCAAAAGAAATCTGATCAGGTTGAACAAGGTCAAGTTCAGAGTCCTGCATTTAGGACAGAAGAATCCCTTGCACTGCTACAGGCTGGGGATCAACTGTCTAAGCGTCAGTTCGGCAGAAAAGGACCTGGGGATTACAGTGGACGAGAAGCTGGATATGAGTCAACAGTGTGCCCTTGCTGTCAAGAAGGCTAATGGCATACTGGGCTGCATTAGTAGGAGCATTGCCAGCAAATTGAGAGACGTGATTATTCTCCTCTATTCCACACTGGTGAGGCCACATCTAGAGTATTGCATCCAGTTTTGGGCCCCCCACTCCAGAAAGAATGTGAATAATTTGGAGAGAGTCCAGCGGAGGGCAACGAAAATGATTAGGGGGCTGGGGCACATGACTTATGAGGAGAGGCTGAGGGAACTGGGCTTATTTAGTCTGCAGAAGAGAAGAGTGAGGGGGGATTTGATAGTAGCCTTCAACTATCTGAAGGAGGGTTCCAAAGAGGATGGAGCTCGGCTGTTCTCAGTGGTAGAAGATGACAGAACAAGGAGTAATGGTCTCAAGTTGCAGAGGGGGAGGTTTAGGTTGGATATTAGGAAAAAACTTTTTCACTAGTAGGGTGGTGAAGCACTGGAATGGGTTACCTAGGGAGGTGGTGGAATCTCCATCCTTGGAGGTTTTTACGTCCCGGCTTGACAGAGCCCTGGCTGGGATGATTTAGTTTGGGTTGGTCCTGCTTAGAGCAGGGGGTTGGACTAGGACCTCCTGAGATCTCTTCCAACCCTAATCTATGATTCTATAATGGATCTTCTCAAGCAGAAAACCAAAATGCAGACTCTGGTCGACCTGCAGGTCCAACAATCATGGACTCTGCACTGTTTGCCCTCCTTAGAGAACTCTTTGGTTGCAGCTCCCTACAGCCCCCAACATTCCACATGGCATCACAGGCTGTATCCTTACTTCAACCACTCCATGCCAGGGGACAGCAAGGAAAACCACAGCTTCACACACAGTGACCTGTGAGAACCACTGTTGGTGTATGTGTAGCCAAAATAGATTACATTTGTGCAATGAAATGGGCAGAAATGTTTGTTGTTTTTCCAATTTTAAAGTTCTGTGTTCCTAATTTATGTTTAAAGTTTGTATTGCATTGCCTGGTTTGTTTGGGGTTTTGTGCACATTTGTTTTCTGCACTGTTTTGGACATTCAATACATTTCTAGTTTTTGAAAATAAAATTTTATTTAATAGTTCACAACCCATGTTGCAGAATGCATAGCAGTATTCAACCCCCCCAGGACTTGTAAATGTACAGCACCACAGAACTCAGGTTCAAGAAAACTCCCAGTCATCTTTATAAGCGTAAAGCAACACTGCATAATTCAGCAAAACACAGAGTGTAATATTTATAAATGTGCAGCCAGCACTACACAATTCCTTCAGCAGCCCTAACAGCACCCAAACCTTCTAGGGCAGAGAACACTTCAGCTCAGGACATTAATGTGGCTCTTTCAAAGCCTCCCTCAACCACATAGCTCCGGGTTGTAATGCCCCTTGTTCCAGCAGACAGCTGCTCCACTTTCACCCTCTATCCCAGCAGCTGCTGTCCCTGCTTTGCCTCACAGCTATAGGGCAGGACACGACAGGTAGCTAAACAGTTGGGATATTTTTCTCCCTGAGATCCGATGTAGAGAGTGAACAATGCAGCGTCCCTGCGATCTACCGACGGATCCACCAACATTCACCTGTCCTGTGCAGAGCTGGTAGTTGAATCGTTCCTTACGGTGCTGTTGAGGTGGCTGGTGTATGGCTTGATGAGTCAGGGGAGCAAAGAATAGGCTGGATCCCACAGAATCGCTATTGGCATTTCAATAACAGCCAATGGTAATCTGCTGGTTGGGAAAGCATGTCTCTACTTACAGCTCTCTGAAAGATGCAAGTGTCATGTATCTTCCACGATCAGCCCACACCACACTGATATCAGTGAAGCATCCCCCGTGATCCACCAACACTTGCATAACCATGGAAAAGTTGCCCTTTCTGTTGATGTACTCTGTGGCAAGGTGGGCTTGTGCCAAAATAGGGATGTGTGTTCCATCAACCTCCCCACCACAGTTCGGGACCCCAGTTCCTGCAAATCCATCCACTATGTCCTGTACAGTCTCAAAAGTCAAAGGCCTATGTAGCAGGACACAATTAATGGCCCCACACACTTGCATGACAATTGCCCCCAGTGTGGATTTTCCAACTCCAAAATGATTTCCCACTGATCTGTAGCAATCTGGCGTTGCACGCTTCCAGGGTGTGATTACCACTCGCTTCTCAAATGTCAGAGTGCAATTCTCATTCTGGTGTCCCTGTGCAGGAGGGCTGGGGTGAACTCAGCGCACAGATCATAGTATCATAGAAAATCAGGGTTGGAAGGAACCTCAGGAGGTTCTAGTCTAACCCCCTGCTCAAAGCAGGACCAACCCCAACTAAATCAGGAATGTGGCCTTTCCCAACAGTTCTGCAGCCACTGCTTGTCTCAAACCTGCATTACAATTCGATTCCCCCGGTTGGTGTTTGTTTCTTAGGACCAAACATGGTGCTTGACCTTCTGTTTCTGCTCCATGAATGCCACCAATAACCTTGAATTGTTTTTTGCAACAAACTGTCCTCCAAGTAATTCTCATGTCCCCTGTTGCTGTGGTACTTCCTGCAAAAACAGGAGAATTGTCCAGCCTAAGAATGGTGCAGAGGTCTGCAGGCTCCATGCTTCTGTCAGAGATGGTGGCCTGTATTCTCTGCCATACCTCATTTACATAACAACTGTGTTTTTTGCTGTCATCTGCTGGAGAGCAAGAGGAGTCAACTGAGAAAGGCACTACCTCATTTACCCTATTAACTGAAGGTAGTTTGGGGACATTGGGTACAAACTGGGTAAGTTCTGTACTTGGGGCCGATATTTTGGAGATTACCCTGTTGGGAACCACCTGGGCAAAGTCTGGACAATGAGAGGGTACAGGGTCACTCTGAGGCATGCTGATGTTTGCAAAGGTGGCATAACAGAACCAAGGTTTTAAGGGCTGGAGATTGCATGTGTCTGGTTGTTGTTAGGAATACTTTTTAATTCTACACCAAAAAATTAAAAATTATACACACAATATTTTAAAATTCTGCATATTTTATTTGTCAGAATAATACTATATAATCATGCCAGTTTAAATTATTTTGGTAATTTATTTCAAAATATCTGTCAGCAAGTAAGTCTATAACAATACAGACATACCCAAAATTTCCCCCCTGAGTTGAGAGTTAAAGAAACTACTGTGACAACCCAGTTCCTGCTTCTCTGCCCCTTCCCCCAAAGAGCCCATCTGGGAGGCCAGACACTCACCCCCCCGGCCCTAGAGCCCAGCTGCAAGACCCCCGCTGGCCCAGACACTCATACTCTGTACCACCCCTCCCCGAGCTCAGTTGCAGGGCCCTCCTGGCCCAAAACTCCCTGCCCCCCAGAGCCCAGCCATGACCACCCGCAGCCCAGACACTCCCACCCAGAGGCCAGCTGCAGGGACTCCCCAGCCCAGACACTCACACCCCTGACCCCCAGAGCCTAGGGATCCAGAGGGAGAAACAGCCTGATGCTGGGTCCCAGGCTTGCACGGAGTGTCCTGCGTGCTGCTGCCTCTTTCCTTTAGGGCATGCTGGGAATGGCAGCTGCTGAGAACCCTCCACTTTCCTCCCCCTCCCTTGTCTTCTATTTGCAAGCTGGGTTCTGCTGGGTCCAGTGGCTCCTAGTGGTGGCAAACAGTTCTGCAGTCAATTTTAGTGGGGGAAATTCTGCATGCACAACATTAATTTCTGCAAAATTCTGCTTTGCGCAGTGGTGCAGAATTCCCCTAGGGTAACTTTTGTGGGTGGAAGGGACTCTGATGTGTCTGTTAGGTCATTAATTCCCTTGTATCTGAAAGAGATGAGCTGAGAGCTATAGCGGTTTTATATGGGCAGAGCTCAGCAGTGGCAAGCAGAGGTCAGACCCCGGGAGCAGTTCCAGCCACTGAGCCAGCAAGAGAGCAGTGGAGAGACCAAACCACCAGTGGGGCCTTCCAGCAGGAGAGCAGCAGACTGAGCTGGTTGGAGCATTTCAGTGGGAGCGGAGGAGTTTGCAGCTTGGTCTGTATCAGCCAAAAGACTCTGGTGAGGCCTCACTGCTGAGATCATGAGAGCAGGACAGGGGTAGAGCTCCAGAGCTGCCTAAGAAACAGGGACCCTGATTTGCTGGATGCCTGTGGGTGGGGGCTTGGGAGGCAGAACAAACAGCATCAGCCACTCAGGGTCCAAATGTTTGGAACTGTGACTTACGCACCCTGAGGCCATAGGTGGTGGAAGGCGTTATATTGTGAACATTTGTCCCAGGTCACCCTGGCCCGTCTCTTTCCTTCCCCAATACAATTCTTTTCTCGAAAGCTGGTCGATGTGCTTGTGAGTGGGGGCAGATTTGTAGCGCCCTGCGCGGATACAGATTTATAGCAGTGGAAAGGAGGAGCATGTTGGGCCGCTGCTCACAGGAGCCAGTGCCCCGCGCGGCATGGCTGTACTGCCCACAGCCCCGCCCACTGGGCAGGCACCAGGCTCACTGGCAGCTATCCCTGGTCGCACTTGTGTGTTCAAGCGGCGTGCAAGCCCCCAGACAGGAGATGTAGCGTGCTGCATGGAAGGGACTCCTGTCTGGGGGGCGTGGCACCACTTGAACACATGAGTGCAATCAGGGCTAGCTGTCGGTGAGCTTGGTGCCTGCCCCAGTGGGCGGGGCTGTAGGCAGTACAGCCACGCCAGAGGAGCTGCCCTTGCGGAAAGGTGACCTGACATGCTGCTCCTTTCACCTCGGTGATTTCTGGTAGAGCCCTACAGCGCCGTGGATACCAATTTATATCCACAGATAGCCACATCCGCTGCTATCAATTTGTATCCATGCCAATTTGCCTAGCAAAGGCACCCAGAGTGGACTTAGGTTCCCAAATTACTGCATGGGAGCCCAAGCCAAAATTAAGAAAATTGTAGTGAATCCCTTATAAATAAGGACCTGGCACTTGTTGCTGCCAACATATTGGCAGACGGGTTACATTATACATAACTACTCACATATTTTCTGTACATACATCTCATAACTATTATGATGATCAGTGTGACGCAGGCTTTCAGCAGAGACCTTTCCTGACTCTTTTGATGAACCCAGGGGATCCTTGTACCCCCTTTGTGCCCCCTGCCAGTTGTCATCTAGAGGTCCTGGGGTCACAGTGAGTCCGCACAGTGCTGATGGAAGCTGCCAAGGATGCATGTGCATGAGCAATATACAAACTTCAGCAGCTATACGCTGATGTAAATTGTGTCGACCAAAGTCTGTAGTGTAGACGTGACCTCAGTCTGCAAAGCAGGTGAACGATGGTGGCCTTGGTTAACGAGGGTTGTGATGCACTCAGAAATAGTGAGAAGAGTCACTACGAGTTCTGGGATTAGATCTGGGTTTGTAGCTCAGTGCACCTGCCCCTAAGGTGCCAGGTTGCTCAGGGGGAGGGAGGCTCTTGGTCTCTCTCCCAGTTCCTGACACCTCACATGTTGTTCAGGGATGTGTGACAGACCCGATGCATCAGTGCCATGCAAGAGGTCAGACACTTGGCAAGTCTGTGCTGTCTCCCTGGCCTGCACAGCACTTCCCTCCCTTGGCTCCTCTGGCCTAATGAATCAACTCCCTCTGCCAGGCCTGTGTTTGGGCTCTCACCTCCTATCCTGTCCCTTCTGCCCCTCTGCCAGGGACTCAGCTGCCAGCCCTCTCCGTTTCCTTGCCCACCCTTCCTCCTTGGTGCTGATGGGATATACGCTTAAGGCCTGGGTTTAGGAAGCTGGGGGGAGGGGTGTTTGTGTGTTCAAATAGCTCGTAACCTGGTGTGGGCAAGTTCTTCCAGCAGAGACTCCCATAGGAAAATGCTAACTTCCAGCATGTGATGCATCCGATTTGCACAGCACCACTGAACGGAGCGGCAGCCGTGAGCGCTTGGTACGTCTAGAAACCAGGCCTACATCTCTGGCCAGCATGTTCAGACTCGGGAACCTCAAGTCACCACCTACAGCCAGTAGACACCCAGATACAAAGCTTCATTTTCAGAGGAGTGACGTACCCTCAGCTCCCTCTGCCCCTGACCTCGGGAGACATTGTGGGAGCTCAGCACTACTGCAAATCGGCTACTGAGTTAGGTGGCTAAATATGGACCTGAGGGTAGATTTTCTATGGCACCAATGGCAGCTAGGCCCAGTTCACCTGCACAGGGAGTTGGGCCTCATCTGTCATTTGTGTCTTTGAAGATCTCCCACTATGAGCCTAACGTTCAGCTCCCCAAGTGGAGCAGATTGTCCTTTCTTCTGAAAGGCCTCAAGCCTGGACCGGCAGCAGACTGCAGCGGTCATCTCCAGGGTTCCAGAGGAAGGATCCTCCCTCCTCAGTCATTCGTTAGCATGTGGGTCCCCCTATTTTTACATGGTTGTTCCACTCAAATGCTCCAGAGACCTCATTGCACCACTGGGTCTCTACTGACCACCCGTCCCCAGGGCCCTCATTGACCACCCGTCCTCAGGGCCCTCATTGACCACCCGTCCCCAGGGCCCTCATTGACCACCCATCCTCAGGGCCCTCATTGACCACCCGTCCCCAGGGCCCTCATTGACCACTCGTCCCCAGGGCTCTCATTCACCATCCATCCTCAGGGCCCTCATTGACCACCCGTCCTCAGGGCCCTCACTGACCACCCATCCTCAGGGCCCTCATTGACCACCCGTCCTCAGGGCCCTCATTGACCACCCGTCCCCAGGGCTCTCATTTACCATCCATCCCCAGGGCTCTCACTGACCACCCATGCCTGGGACCCTCATTCACTGCCCCGGGACCCTCATTTACCACCCATGCCACTGACCATACCTGTCCATATCCTGTAGTTTACACCTTCCCCAGGGTGACAATTTTAAAAATTGTCAGTTGGGCCAGAGGGTTTGTGTACATTTCCAGCTGCACTGTGCACTAGGAAGTGAACACCCGGGAGCCCTCTCCCTGGGACCTGGAGGTGGGCTACATGCCCTAAGGAGGTAATCTGGGTTCTTTGTATTCTGACAGCCCTGCAATGGCTGGCCTTTGATTCCTGAGAAGCCAAGCACTTATGCTCCTGGAGTACTTGTGGCACCTTAGAGACTAACAAATTTATTTGAGCATTTCATGGGCTACAGCCCACTTCATCAGATGCATAGAATGGAACATACAGTAGGAAGATATATATGTATACAGAGTACATGAAAAGGTGGAAGTTGCCATACCAACTGTTGCACATCTACCAATGTGATATATGCCATCATGTGCCAGCAATGCCCCTCTGCCATGTACATTGGCCAAACCGGACAGTCTCTACGCAAAAGAATAAATGGACACAAATCTGACGTCAGGAATCATCACATTCAAAACCGAGTAGGAGAACACTTCAGTATCTCTGGTCACTCAGTAACAGACCTAAAAGTTGCAATTCTTCAACAAAAAAACTTCAAAAACAGACTCCAACGAGAAACTGATGAACTGGAATTAATTTGCAAACTAGATACCATTAACTTAGGCTTGAATAAAGATTGGGAGTGGCGGGGTCATTACACAAATTGAATCTATTTCCCCTTGTTAAATATCCCCCTAGTGTTACTCACACCTTCTTGTCAACTGTCTGAAATGGGGGGGGGGCCTGATTATCACTACAAACGTTTTTTTTCTCCTGCTGATAATAGCTGATCTTAATTAATTAGCCTCTTAGTGTTGGTATGGCACCTTCCACCTTTTCATGTTCTCTGTATATATATTTATCTTCCTACTGTATGTTCCACTCTATGCATCCGATGAAGTGGGCTGTAGCCCACAAAAGCTTATGCTCAAATAAATTTGTTAGTCTCTAAGGTGTCACAAGTACTCCTCGTTCTTTTTGCAGATACAGACTAACACGGCTGCTACTCTGAAACCTGTCACTTATGCTCCTGTTCTCCACTAGAGGGCAGGATTTCAGTGTAAATAGTTCTTTTGCAGGAGAGGACTCAGGAGGAGTATCCCATACAGAAGACGGAAGTTAAAGGAAATGTTAGAAAGGTTGCAAAGTCAAGCAGTCACAGTGGGCACTGCACTATCTTAATTTGGCTCTGCTTTGATACAGCCTTTAATTTTACAATCACAGACTATTTTCCACAGTGCACAAGGATGGCCGGTGCTCCAGGAAGGAGGCAGCTGTTCAATATTCATTTTTATCCTCACTGTTCAGTGTGTGGCCCCTGACATATTTACTGCTGTCACCCAAAGCCGGCACTCAGCATGGAACGATTCATTTCCTCAGGGCACGTCTGCGATGGTCAAAGCCGTCGTCGCTGAGCCTCACAACACAAACAGGAACGAATTGCTCGTCCCAGGCCAGGCCCCAGGAAGGGCATTCACAGGTACCTGTGCAAACGATGACACATGGTGCAGGGCACTGACAGGGCAGCCCCAAGGAGGGGAATGATTTAAACAGCTTCTCCACAGTGCCAGGAGCCATGTTTGACCGCTGAACTGGGCAGAACGGTTTTCCTGAAATTACCCTGCTAGACAAGGCTCGCTGCTTATCAGCAGACTCTATTTCATAGAATCTCAGGGTTGGAAGGGACCTCAGGAGGTCACCTAGTCCAACCCCCTACTCAAAGCAGGACTAATCCCCAACTAAATCATCCCAGCCAAGGCTTTGTCAAGCTGGGCCTTAAAAACCTCTAAGGAAGGAGATTCCACCACCTCGCTAGGGAACCCATTCCAGTGCTAATTTCATGGCTTCTTGTGTCACACCAAAAAGAGGTGAGATCCAGATTCACCTGCTCTGATTTGGCTTTCCCAGTGTCACAGTAGCTAGGGTGACCAGGTGTCCTGATTTTATAGGGACAGTCCCGATTTTTGGGTCTTTTTCTTATATAGGCTCCTATTAGCCCCCACCCCCTGTCCTGATTTTTCACATTTGCTGTCTGGTCACCCTAACAGTAGCACATTTAGCCCTCTCTGTGATGGGGCAAGTCTCTCACACTTCCCTTAGCACAGAGGTGCCGCTGACCCATGGACCCAAATGCCTGGCCTGAGTTTGAGTCCTGGCCCTGGTCTTTAAGTCTCCAAGTTGGCAGGGACTCAAGCGCCATGGTGATCCACTGGTGGTTTCCAAGGGCATCCCATCCCACCTGGCTGCATCGTGGGGCCATCGGGGAAGGGCAACTCCATTCCCAGGACTTGGTCCACAAGGGCCATGGAGGAATCCCACAACAGGATACCCCCTATTGCTACACAACAGAAAGGAAACACACAGACGTGGGATCAGGAGACCAAGTGCAGAGTGAGATGGTAGAGGGGGCATAGGAGCCGACTTTCGTCGGCGCCAGTGGGTGCTCGTGCCCCAGCCCCGCCCCAATGTCGCCCGGCGTCGGGGGCGGGGCCCCGCAACGTCGCCCGGCGTCGGGGGCGGGGCCACGGCGACTCCAGCGGAGAAAAAGCTGCTCTGGCTGCCGGCCCCTGGGGAAGGTGAGGTGAGGTGAGCTGGGCGCGGGCGTGGGGCTGGAGGGGAGCTGCCAGTGGATGCTCAGCACCCACCAATTTTTCCCCGTGAGTGCTCCAGCCCCAGAGCACCCACGGAGTCAGCGCCTATGAGAGGGGGGGATGTGATCGAACAAGGAGGGGCGCAGCTTTGTGGCTACTCATAAGAGGTGCAGTTGACAGTAAACACAGGTAAATGGAGTTTACCCGCGTCTCATGTGGGGAATATGGAGTTGAGTTTAGGTTAGTTTACCCACTTCTTTTCTCAGGGCCGGCCCACAACATTTTGGCACCTGAGGCTGGGAGCTCAAATGCCCCCGTAACCCCTCGCTGGAGCCAAAACTTTGACAGTTCTCAATTCTGCCTTCTTCCTGTTCTACTCCTCTCATGGTACTGCTCTGCTACCTACCCCAATAAAGGAGAACTAACACCTTAAAATGCCTTGTTCAAAAATGTTAAGTAACACTTAACTTTCAAACGCCTGAACAGCAAATGTAACTTTTCTTGTCTGCATAGTAAACACTGGCGTTTTTATCTGTTTTAATAATCAAAGTGGTGCTTTCCGTACCTTCTTGGTTGCAAAGATTTGAACTGCTTCCTGAAGGTCCACAGTCTGGGCCAACTCATGCTCTATGGAGATGGTTGCAAGGCCGACCAGCCTCTCCTGTGTCATTGTGGAGCGTAGATGTGTTTTTATTAACTTCAGCTTGGAGAAGCTGCGTTCTCCACTGGCAACTGTTACAGGAAGTGTTAGAAGTATGCACAGAGCAATAAAAGCCTTTGGAAAGAGGGTGGCCATCTTAGAATCATAGAATCATAGAATATCAGGGTTGGAAGGGACCTCAGGAGGTCATTTAGTCCAACACCCTGCTCAAAGCAGGACCAACCCCAACTAAATCATCCCAGCCAGGGCTTTGTCAAGCCTGATCCTAAAAACCTCTAAGGAAGGAGATTCCACCACCTCCCTAGGTAACCCATTCCAGTGCTTCACCACCCTCCTAGTGAAATAGCTTTTTCCTACTATCCAACCTAAACCTCCTCCTCTGCAACTTGACACCATTACTCCTTGTTCTGTCATCTTCTACCACTGAGAACAGTCTAGATCCAGCCTCTTTGGAACCCCCTTTCGGAAAGCAGCTATCAAATCCCCGCTCATTCTTCTCTTCTGTAGATGAAACAATCCCAGTTCCCTCAGCCTCTCCTCATAAGTCATGTGCTCCAGCCCCCTAATCATTTTTGTTGCCCTCCGTTGGACTCTTTCCAATTTATCCACATCCTTCTTGGAGCGTGGGGCCCAAAACTGGACACAGTACTCCAGATGAGGCCTCACCAGTGCCGAATAGAGGGGAATGATCACGTCCCTCGATCTGCTGGCAATGCCCCGACTTATACAACCCAAAATGCCGTTAGCCTTCTTGGCAACAAGGGCACACTGTTGACTCATATTCAGCTTTTCGTCCACTGTAACCCCTAGGTCCTTTTCTGCAGAACTGCTGCCCAGCCATTCGGTCCCTAGTCTGTAGCAGTGCATGGGATTCTTCCGTCCTAAGTGCAGGACTCTACACTTTCCTTGTTGAATCTCATCAGATTTCTTTTGGCCCAATCCTCTCATTTGTCTAGGTCCCTCTGTATCCTATCCCTACCCTCCAGTGTATCAACCACTCCTCCCAGTTTAGTGTCATCTGCAAACTTGCTAAGGGTGCAGTCCACACCATCCTCCAGATTGTTAATGAAGATATTGAACAAAACCGGCCCCAGCACCGACCCCTGGGGCACTCCACTTGATACCAGCTGCCAACTAGACATGGAGCCATTGATCACTACCCGTTAAGCGCGACCATCCAGCCAGCTTTCTATCCACCTTACCGTCCATTCATCCAGCCCACACTTCTTTAACTTGCTGGCAAGAACACTGTGGGAGACTGTATCAAAAGCTTTGCTAAAGTCAAGAAATAGCACATCCCCTGCTTTCCCCTCATCCACAGAGCCAGTTATCTCATCATAGAAGGCAATTAGGTTAGTCAGGCATGACTTGCCCTTGGTGAATCCATGCTGACTGTTCCTGATCACTTTCCCCTCCTTTAAGTGGTTCAGAATTGATTTCTTGAGGACCTGTTCCATGATTTTTCCAGGGACTGAGGTGAGGCTGACTGGCCTGCAGTTCCCAGGATCTTCCTTCTTCCCTTTTTTAAAGATGGGCACTACATTAGCTTTTTTCCAGTCATCCAGGACCTCCCCCAATCACCATGAGTTTTCAAAGATAATGACCAATGGCTCTGCAATCCCATCCGCCAACTCCTTTAGCACCCTTGGATGCAGTGCATCCGGCCCCATGGACTTGTGCTCATCCTGCTTTTCTAAATAGTCCTGAACCACTTCTTTCTCGACAGAGGGCTGGTCACCTCCTCCCCATACTGTGTTGCGGAGTGCAGCCGCCTGGGAGCTGACCTTGTCTGTGAAGATAGAGGCAAAAAAAGCATTGAGTACACTAGCTTTTTCCACATCCTCTGTCACTAGTTTGCCTCCCTCATTCAGTAAGGGGCCCACACTTTTCTTGACTTTCTTCTTGTTGCTAACATACCTGAAGAAACCCTTCTTGTTATTCTTAACATCTCTTGCTAACTGCAACTCCAAGTGTGATTTGACCTTCCTAATTTCACTCCTGCATGCCTGAGCAATATTTTTATACTCTTCCCTGGTAATTTGTCCAAGCTTCTACTTCTTGTAAGCTTCTTTTTTGTGTTTAAGATCAGCAAGGATTTCACTGTTAAGCCAAGCTGGTTGCCTGCCATATTTACTAGTTCTAACACATTAGGATGGTTTGTTCCTGCAACCTCAATAAGGATTCTTTAAAATACAGACAGCTTTCCTCGACTCCTTTCCCCGTCATGTTATTCTCCCAGGGGACCAAGTGCAGAGTGAGATGGGAGAGGGGGTGATGTTATTGAACAAGGGAGGGGCACATATTTGTGCACATATATTCCAGAACAGCCTTTGGAGTTGATCCTGCTGAAATGTATCTTGAAAGGGCTTTCAGTTCATCACCTAAATCACTCACATCAATATTGCGCATGTCATCATGTGTCAACACTGTCTCTACTGCCCTGCATTGCTGGTGTAGGTCTTCTTCAAGAATAGTGAGGAGTTTTGGAATATCATACAACATCCCAAATATACTGCTGTGTTCCTTGAGCTGCATGAAACGTTCTTTAACTGACTGTATTGCACAATCTAGAACCTGGTTAAAGAATTCAACTTTGAATTGTTGTTTGGGGTCTCTTATGGGATTATCCCGTGCCTCGTAATCAAAATGTCTCCTTTGGTGACTCTTGTATTCTTGAATGGGTGGGAAAATAGCTTCAGTGTGAAGTTCCTCTGCCAACTTCTGTGCACTCTTCAGAATGTTTTGAAATCCCTCATCTGACCAGTAAGACTGTAGGTATGACTTTGCTTTGTCCAGTTGTTCCATTGCTCCAGATATATCAAGGTCAACACCTTGAAGTCCCTTGCTTACAACATTTATTTCAAACAATATGTCATGCCACAACACTAAGCCACACAGAAATTGGAAGTTATGTATGTTATGGTGATTCTATTTCCCTCTGCCACTGTTCTCCCATGAACAGTTCCTGTCATAGCATTATCCTCCATATTGGCAACTATGGCATCATCTATCTTCCCAATTTGATGTTTGATAGGCTTTATCGCCTCCACTTGACTTTCCTATCATATGGCACTCAGTGGTTTCAGAGTCAGAGAGGATGTTCCCAGATGTTGCTTCAAAATTTGCCATAGATGAGTTGATGCAGAGAAAAATACATAGATGCTTTGAATTACATTACAAAATTCAGCAGCCTCACTAGAAGCTGATGCTGCATCACTGACCACCAAGTTCAATGAATGAGAACAGCATGGGACAAAAAAAGCTTGAGGGTTTAACTCTCGGATCTGTGTCTGCACTCCTCTGTTCTTTCCTCTCATGTTGGCACTGTTATCGTAGTCCTGACCTCTCACGTCAGCTATCGCAATTCCTGTATCTTCCAGATTTTTAAGAAGCACATTTGTCATACCAGCTCCTGTAGTATCATCAATATCAATAAAGTCTAGAAAATGCTCTCTGACATTCACCATTGCAGGGACATTTTCACTAGGTTCTGTTGTTGTTACACAATGCACCATTAAAGTAATTTGTTCCGTATGGCTGATGTCAGGTGTGCAGTCCAGAATAACAGAGTAATATCTTGCTGACTTCAGCTCTGCCACAATCTTCTGCTTGACTTTTGTTGCCAGTAACTGTATGATGTCATTTTGAATTGTTTTTCCAAGGTAGTAGTGTGTGTACATTTCTTGGGTGGTGACTCTTCTTACATGGTCCTGGAGTACAGCATCAAACTCAGCCATCAGCTCCACAATTTTAAGGAAGTTTCCATTGTTTGGCACATACAGCTGATCTGAAGTGTGACGCAGTGCTAGGTTTTAGGTAGCAAGCATTCTCACAATGGCAATGAGCCTTTTCAGAACATTTTGCCAGTAAAGAGACTCTGATGCAATCTTCTCTTGATGCTGATCATCTATGGTGGCCTTTAACCATAGTCTCATCTCAAGCTCTTTCCACCTATGGAATGCTCTCTGGTGATTTGCTGCCTTCTCATGGCATGCCAGATTTCTAGCCAGATTTTTCCAGTCCTTTGTTCCTGTAGAACCCAATGTGGCTGGAACATTAGACTGGAAGAGTTTGCAACAAAAACAGTATGCAGCATTCTGAGTTTTTCAGTACATAAGCCATGGCCTCTCCACTTTGTCACCATTGGGGATTTCACGCCAGTAATGTGTTGGATGGAAACGTCTATTTTCATTGTCTTTGGGGAATATGAAGTTTTTCAGTTGCTGTGGCCCATGAAGTACAAGGAAGTCCCTCAGGCTACTGCTCAAGTGGGTCCACAGTCCTGGATCATCTAGACTTAAGGAACTAAACTCAGCAGCAGCAGTTGTTTCTTGCGCCTCCACCACACTCTTCTCTGATCTACACTTTTCTTCAGGAATGTGCATGGTTACATCCATTTGAGATGGCGATATGGTGGAGGGATAGCTCAGTGGTTTGAGCATTGGCCTGCTAAACCCAGGGTTGTGAGTTTAATCCTTGAGGGGGCCATTTGGGGATCTGGGGCAAAAATTGGGGATGGGTCCTGCTTTGAGCAGGGGGGTTGGACTAGATGACCTACTAAGGTCCCTTCCAACCCTGATATTCTATGATTCTATGCTGCAGTAGCTGCCAGGTCACCTGCATTCTGGTTAACTGCAAGATCAGGCATCTCCTCACCACTCACATCCTCACTGGGGCTGGAAGGCTCACTGTGAACATTTGTGTCTGTGTATCTCAGGGGAGCTCCTTCCTGCTTAGATAGAAAAGCTTTCTTTCTTTTTCTGAATGCTGCCCCCGAGGGGCGTTTTCTTCTTTCACTCATGACGGCTGTTCTGTGCCAGCAATAGTGGCTCTGAACACTCAGTTGAAGGGGGCAAATAAGCAGGCTGGTAGGGCCTGAGTGAGTGAAGATACCAGCATCTTAAGGACCTAACTGGCTCCTACTACTTCAGTTGACTGCCTGTTCTCCTCAAGTGGGTTCAGGGAAGCAGCAGGAAACAGGAAGCTCCCTGAGAAGCTGGTGTTAATCAGTCCAGGCTCCTGGGGTGCTAGAGAGGTACATAAGAGGCTTCTCCTCCTCCTCTCTCCTTGCATCTCCAGCTGCTTTCTGTTATTCCCTCTCACCTTTTCTCCTGCTTGCCTGTTATGTCTCTTGTGCCCTCCTTCCTCCAGCACAGCACTCCACCATCTCTGTGTATCTAGAGCACAGAGAATACATATGCACCAGCAGCAGACACAATTTTCTACACTCTGGGTCCTAGTGGCACCCCCCACAGAATGACACCCGAGGCAGCCGCCTCAGTTCACCTCATGGTAAGGCCAGCCCTGTCTTTTCTTTACCACTACACCACTGCTTCTCAGGGACAGTGAGCACTGGCTTTTCCCCATTGTCTGCCCTGTGTAACCAGACAGAAAAGAGAGCCAAGTTGCCTCGAACCCTTCATTAGGGCTGCCTTCATTTACTTTCAATGGACCCTGCCAGGATAAAAAATGCATATTGTAGAAACATAATACGCAGTCTTTGTCTTACTAGTGGTTTGAAGGCACAAACAGTGTGATCAATTCACAACTAAGTAAGGCCTGAGGTTATTAAAGCTGAAATAGTTTTAAAAATCAAACAGTTTTGCCTGGATGGTGCTGTGTGTCCTGTTAGTCACTTCACTTGGCACTCACAGGTTAGAGGGAGGCGGGTCAGCAGAGATGGAGATTCAGTTCTGGGTCTGTCTCTAACTCCTAGACCAGGGCAGGTTTTAAAATTGGGGCCAGATTAAACATAGTATCCACAGAAACACACGTACAGCTTGCACAAGCCCTGCTTCAGAGTCTCTCCAAAGCACCCCAAACTCTCCTGCTTACCAGCTGTGTCCCCTTTGATTTCTTCAGCCGAGTTGCAATCCTTAAAGGGAAAGGGCCCCCTTTGTCGGGTTACCACACATCCTGGTTTTCCAGGACACCGCCTCTTTTTTGAGCCTCCATCCTCTGTCCCGGTGGGTTTTTCAAATAACAGGAAATGTCCGGGTTTATTGCAGAGCAGATTCTGTAGCTCTGAAAGAGCCCTGTTGGTCCACTTCCCAGTTGGTCCATTCCCCTGCAGTCACAGCTGCCAGATCCCGCCTATCGAGGCCCCAGCTCCCAGCCCTAGGAGGGAGTCCCACAGGGAGGCGCTAACAGCTAACGCTGTGTCCTGGGCTTACACCAGCCGCCCTGCCACCGTAGCAGGGAGCGACACTGTCCCCCACCTCCAGTGAGTACCCCCTCCAGCACCCCAACTGTTCTCCAGCTGAACCCGAATTACGGATCCTATATCTCCAGCCCTCGCGAGATCCCCCAGCACACGCACATGCCCTCTCACAGACCCCATCCTCAGAAATCCCCCACACCCGCCCTCTCAGAAAGCCCCCCCTCTCTAACCTCCTCCCAGAGATCTCCCCCACCAGCTCTCTCTGACCATCCTAAGTACACACCTAGCCAGTATAGCCTCTGCGAGAGCCCTGGACACACGCCCCATGCTGTGTATTTGCCAGTATAGCACTAGGGTAATGGAATGAATAACGACAACCCTACCTACACACACACGTACGCACGCACACACACAGGTGCACACACACACACATGCACGCATACACACACACACACGTGTGCCCTAAGAACACTTTTTTGTAAAGTCCGACTGATCTAATCAGTCCAGCTCCAGGTTCCTCCTTAATAGTGCTGCCTAGCTGCTGGCTCCCTTGTAAGCACCACGTCCCATACCCCTGCTTTGCACAAGGTTCCACAGCAAAGTGGTTACAACAACGTCCATTCTTTGAGTGTACACCAGCATTGCCCATTATTTAGCGCTTACACTAGAACGAGATGTTATCCACACAGACAAGGATGTAGATCTGACTCATAAGGCAAATGCATATGCAACTTCTACTTTGGAATGAGAGCCAGATTACCCCAGTATACTTCATTTACAAGGAAAACAATGTATAATTTGGGGTGAAAACATGTGGCTTGGATTTCTTGGGGTAACAGGCAGTTTGCCCAATTTGACCTTCAGTTTTACAGCCTGTAATTTCTTGCAGCTTCCCCAGCCATGTCTTGAGCCACTCAATGTGCAAGAGGCCACTTTGCACAGGAAAGGGGTGGTGACCCTCCCCTGGTCACTTGGAGTTCTTTTTAGCTAGGTTGGGAAGGACAAAGAAGTTTAATTCTTATGCAAATTATGAGCGAGTCTTGCCTAGCAAGACTCTCATTTAACCAGTTTGGTTTATATTCTTGGGGAGTGGAACTGCTGACCTTGGCTGATCTGTGGGTCCTTAGACAAAGCGTCTCACATGATGTGAACCATTATCTTTACTTCCTAGGTGCATCCTATTTTGGGATAAACAGAGATGGATGGCTTTTCTAATTGTAAGGGCCAGAAGGAATCAGTAGTTATTAATCATTCAAGGCATATCTGTTCTATATCCCTTACACAGGTCTCATGTAGGCAGTGGTAACACATGATTAGATTTTCTAAAAATGATAGATCAACAATTTTCTAATACAAAGGGGATTGCACCTGTTGTGCTGAAAGGCTCTGGGGACTGCACTGATCACAAACCTATTTGAGATCTGCTGTCATTCCCTCTCTGCCCCCATTCCCTCTCTGCCCCCAGCCCCAGCTCCGCCCCTTGCTCCGCCCCCAGCCCCAGCTCCATACTGCCCCCTGCTCCGCCCCAGCTGGGCTCCACCCTCATTCCCTCTCCTCCCCCAGCCCCGTCCCCAGCCCCAGCTCCACTCCACCCCCTACTCCAGCCCCAGCCCAGCTCCGCCCTCATTCCCTCTCCACTCCCAGCTCCCCCCCCAGCCCCAGCCCCACTCCACCCCCAGCTCCTCCCCCAGCCCTGCTCTGCCCTCATTCCCTCTCCACCCCTAGCCCCAGCTCCCTCCCCAGCCCCAGCTCCAGCTCCATTCCACCCCCTGCTCCAGCTCCATTCCCCAGCCCTGCTCCTCCCTCATTCCCTCTCCACCCCCAGCTCTGCCCCCAGCCCCAGCTCCAGCTCCATTCCACCCACTGCACTGCCCCAGCCCTGCTCTGCCCTCATTCCCTCTCCACCCCCTGCTCCACTCCCTGCTCTGACCCCAGCCAGGTTCTACCCCTCATTCCTGCTCTGCCCCCAGCCCCAGCTCCAACCCCAGCCCCAGTTTCTCTCTCAGCTCCACCTTCAGCCCAAGATCCTTGGCTGGGCAGTGATGGGGTGGGGTGGGAGGGCGGGGATGGATTCCATTACTGGTAAAGGGGGGTGCGACTGATCTAAATTCACATAACAAGACATGAGGATTTCTTGGAGGACAGTTTGCTGAGGGACATAGTGAAAAGCGTTCACGGAGCAGCTGCAGACAATGGAGCACGGCTTCTGGGCCTGAGAAACAAGCACTGACTGGCTGCACCGCAGGGTAATGCAGGTTCGGGATGACGAGCAGCAGCTGCAGAACTTTCAGATGCGCACAGCCACGTTCCTGGATCTGTGCGCTGAGCTCGCCGCAGCCCTCCAGAACGAGAGCTGCACGGACAGAGGAGAAGCGAGTGGCTGCTGGTCGGTGGGAAATCGTTTCGCGATTGGAAATTCCATAGTGGGGCTGTTGTCATGCGAGTGTGCAAGGCCACCAATCATCTCTTACTTCGCAGCACTGTGGGGCTCGGCAATGTGCAGGGCATGGTGGATGGATGTGCACCGATAGGGGTCCTGAACTGCTGTGGGCCGATAGACGGCACACACATCCCTATTTTGGCACTAGCCCACCTTGCCACAGAAAGGCCGACTTTCCCACAGTTATGCTAGTGCTGGTGGATCACCAGTATCAGTGTGGGCTGGTCAGGGGCATGACGCTCACGTCTGTTAGAGCACAGGACTGCTCCGACAGCTGCAAGCAGGGACATTACAGCTGACAAAGGGGAAATATCAATAGTGATCCTGGGCGACCCAGCCTACCCCGGCTCATGAGCCGTACCCCAGCCACCTCAACAGCACCAAGGGAAGATTCAGTTATTGGCTCAGCAGGTTCAGAAGGACAGTGGAATGTGCTGTTTGTAAATTGAAGGAGCACTGGTGGTGTTTACACATGAGAAAAATATCCCAAAGCTTCTAACTGCCTGTTGTGTCCTGCAGAACATCTGTGGGGAAAAGTTGCCAGCGGGGCGGCTATGTGCTGAGTTTGAACAGCCAGACACAAGGACCATTACAAGAGCCCAACGTGGAGCTCTGCGGCTTTGAAAGAGCATTTTAACCATCAGCCACTGCAGAGTGTCTGTGCTGGGCTGCTCTCTGTGCTTGGAGCATTGGCGACTGCTAGGAACATATTTATCAATACGGCTGGGTGTTTTCCTGAGCCTCTGCATTATGTGGTGCTTGTGCAAAGCGGCTGTTGGCCACTTACTGGGAGGGTTTGGTTGGCCATCTCCCACTACCAGGGGAAAGGGGAAGGGCCAAAGAAGAGTCAGGATCCTGACACTGACAGTCCACAGGGAGAATGAGGGGAGGGCAACGCTCCAAGTCAGCTGGATTGACAGGGCAGGCAGCCCAACAAGGAAATCAGGAGCCAAGGGACCCATCGTCCATGAGAGCTGGAGCTGCCTGAGCCAGAGTGAGCAGAGCTAAGGAGAGAGAAGCAGCCCAGAGACGGAGGAGGCAGAGCTGGGAGCTGGAGCGGCCAACAGGGAGCCAGGGCTGAGCTACAGCAGGGAGTTGCAGGCCCGAGCTGGGGAGCAGATGCCTGCCATGCCACAAGTAACACTGGAGCCGATCCCGGTGAGTGGCTGTGGCCCTGGGCAGCGAGGGCCCAGTGCAGGGAGACATCGCCACACAAGAGGCCTTGCAGAACAGACTCGGCAGATGATGCTGGGGAGAAGGGTCCTGCCACTTAGAGCCTGAGGCCACTCCCAGAGCAGGTGTCTGACCCGCGGTGTCACTGCTGGCAGCCAGGCCCTGGGAGGGAGGCTGGGGACGTGTGAGGCATTGCAGAGACAGCTGCCTGATGGGTTACCCCCGGGTGCCACTTGGAACTGGGGTACCACTGAGCTTGCCAGACTCACCAGCCTGGGCTCCCTTTACACTGTACTGCTGAGGCAAGCCTGCCAAGCACTTCCCCAGGGTTCAGCCTGCACTTTACCAGCGGACACACCCAGCTGCAGCTACACACACAGATGCTGAGATCAGCTCTGCATGGGTAGGATCAGCTAAGGAACTGCCCAGTTACCCAAGTGCACACCCCCTCTGGAGTGTAAACCCAAAATTGTACTGTCTTGCGCTGCACAGAGAACTTGTACGGCGTAAGCTCATGAAATTTGCCCCCTCCCTCAATGTGGAGAGGAATAGACACAGCTTTCTGCCCCAAGTTATGATTTCCACACACTGGTTTTAGTCAAAACAAAATAAGTTTATTAACTACAAAAGATAGATTTTAAGTGATGATTAGGGATAGCAAACAGCTCAAAGCAGATCACCTAGCAAACTAAATAAAACGCAATCTAAGCTTAATATTGTACGTCTACACTACGAAATTAGGTCGCATTTATAGAAGTCAATATTTTAGAAACCGATTTTATAGAATCGATTGTGTGTGTCCCCACTAAAGACCATTAAGTCGGCGGACTGCGGCCACAGTATCGAGGCTAGTGTCGACTTTCAGAGCGTTGCACTGTGGGTAGCTATCCCACAGTTCCCGCAGTCTCCGCTGCCCATTGGAATTCTGGGTTGCGATCCCAATGCCTGATGGGGCAGAAAACATTGTCACTGGTGGTTCTGGGTACATGTCGTCAAGCCACCCCCATCCCTCCCTCCGTGAAAGCAACGGCAGACAATCCTTTCACGCCTTTTTCCCTGGGTTACCCGTGCAGACGCCATACCACGGCAAGCATGGAGCCCGCTCAGCTCACAGTCACCGTACGTCACCGGGGTGCTCCTGGCAGACCTCGGTGAGATCTGTCAGGGGCGCCTGGACGTGACTCAGTTCAGTCTGTTCTTTACATTTTGTCTAGTGGGGATTCAGTTCTGCTGGAACACCGGCAGTGGGATAGCTCAGTGGTTTGAGTAGCAGCCTGCTAAACCTGGGGTTGTGAGTTCAGCCCTTGATGGGGACGTTCTGCCTCAGGCTAGGAGTCGTGGGACTGCATTGCTACGCAGCAGCAGCTCCTTGCCTTCTAGCAACAGACAGTGCAGTAAGCCTGGTAACCATCATCATCCCCTGTGTGCTCCTGGCTGGCCTTGGTGTGGTTGGCCGGGGCTGCCTGGACATTAACTGGGAATGACTCAGGTCATTCTCTTTTTTACATTTTGTCTAATGGAGATTCAGTCCTGCCTGGAACACTGGCAGAGGGGTAGCTCAGCCGTTTGAGCATTGACCTGCTAAACCCGGAGTTGTGAGTTCAATCCTTGAGGGGGCCAGGAGACGATGACGGCTAGCACTCTTACTGCCCCGTCTGCTACCAGCCTACCCCTTGCTCCCCCCTCCCTCCAGGAAAGCAACTGAGGAGGGAGCAAAAAATCCTTTTGCGCCTTTTTCCATGCGGGCGCCATATTGCTGTCACAATTGTGATCCACCCGCCGCTTCTGCTGCCACTCTGCTCTCCTGCAGACGCCATTCCAGGGAAAGCATGGAGCCCGCTCAGATCGCTGCGGCTGTTATCGCCGTTATAAACACCACGCACATTGTCCAGCAGTATATGGAGAACAAGAACCAGAACCTGCAACAGCAAGCGAGTAGGTGACAGCAGCGCGGTGAAGACACTGATGAGGACATAGACACAGACTTCTCTTAAAGTACTTCCCACCGCAATTTGGGCATCATGGTGGTAATGGGGCAGGTTCATGCCATGGAATGCCAATTCTGGGCCCGGGAAATAAGCACAGACTGGTAGGACCGCATAGTATTGCAGGTCTGGGACGATTACCAATGGCTGCGAAACTTTCACATGCGTAAGGGCACTTTCATGGAACTTTGTGACTTGCTTTCCCCTGCCCTGAAGCGCCAGAATACCAAGATGAGAGCAGCCCTCACAGTTGAGAAGCGAGTGGCGATAGCCCTGTGGAAGCTTGCAACACCAGAGAGCTACCGGTCAGTCGGGAATCAATTCGGAGTGGGCAAATCTACTGTGGGGGCTGCTGTGATGCAAGTAGCCAACTCAATCACTAAGCTGCTGCTACCAAGGGTTGTGACTCTGGGAAATGTGCAGATCAAGTGGATGGCTTTGCAGCAATGGGGTTCCTGAACTGTGGTGGGGCAATAGACGGAACCCATATCCCTATCTTGGCACCGGACCACCAAGGCAGCGAGTACATAAACCGAAAGGGTTACTTTTCAATAGTGCTGCAAGAACTGGTGGATCACAAGGGACGTTTCACCAACATCAGCGTGGGATGGATGGGAAAGGTACATGATGCTCGCATCTTCAGGAACTCTGGTCTGGTTCAGCTGCTGCAGCAAGGGACTTTCTTCCCAGACCAGAAAATAACCATTGGGGATGTTGAAAGCCTATAGTTATCCTGGGGGACCCAGCCTACCCCTTAATGCCATCGCTCATGAAGCCATACACAGGCAGCCTAGACAGTAGCCAGGCGCTGTTCAACTATAGGCTGAGCAAGTGCAGAATGGTGGTGGAATGTGCATTTGGACGTTTAAAAGCGCGCTGGTGCAGTTTACTGACTAGGTTAGATCTCAGCGAAACCAATATTCCCATTATTATTACTGCTTGCTGTGCGCTCCACAATATCTGCGAGAATAAGGGGGAGACGTTTATGGTGGGGTGGGAGGTTGAGGCAAATCACCTGGCCGCTGATTACACGCAGCCAGACACCAGGGCGATTAGAAGAGTTCAGGAGGGTGTGTTGCGCATCAGGGAAGCTTTGAAAACCAGTTTCATGAATGGCCAGGATACAGTGTGAAAGTTCTGTTTGTTTCTCCTTGATGGAAACCCCCGCCCCTTGGTTCACTCTACTTCCCTGTAAGCCAGCTGCCCTGCCCCATTCGATCACCACTTTCAGAGGCAATAAAGTCATTGTTGCTTAAAAGTCATTCATTCTTTATTAACTAATCACACAAATAGGGGGATAACTGGAAAGGTAGCCTGGGATGGGTGGTGGAGGAGGGAAGGACAATTACACACTGCACTTTAAAACTTATTGAATGCCAGCTTTCTGTTGCTTGGACAGTCCTCTGGGGTGGAGTGGTTGGGTGCATGGAGGCCCCCCCACCGTGTTCTTGGGTGTCTGGGTGAGGAGGCTATGGGACTTGGGGAGGAGGGCTGTTGGTTACACGGGGGCTGTAGCGGCGGTCTGTGCTCATGCTGCCTTTCCTGCACCTCAACCATTCGCCGGAGCATATTGGTTTGATCCTCCAGTAGCCTCAACATTGCCTCCTGCCTTCTGTCAGCAAGCTGACGCCACCTACCATCTTCAGCCCGCCACTTACTCTCTTCAACCTGCCACTCATTTTCTTCAACACACCACCTGTCCTCGAGTTCATATTAGGTTTTTCTGGACTGTAACGTTGTCTGCCTCCACGCATTCTGCTGAGCTATTTCCGTGTGGGAGGACTGCATGAGCTCTGAGAACATTTCGTCGCGATTCCTTTTTTTTTACTTCTAATCTTCGCTAGCCTCTGGGACAGTGATGAAAGGGGGAGCGTTGAAACATTTGCAGCTGCGGGAGGAAAAAAATGGGAGAGTAGTAGTTAAAAAGACACATTTTAGAGAACAATGCTCCTAACATTACATAGCGCTTGTGCATTCGGTCCAAGGTCGCACTTTGCCTCTTATATTGAGGGTCTGCCGGTTTGGTGTGAGAGATCACACAAGCAGGGCCGGCGGGCAACAGAATTTGGCTTGCAGTCAGCCATGGTAAGCCACAGTCTATTGGCTTCTTTAACCTCAATAACGTGGGAATGGTTTCAAACAGCAAACCCCTCATTTCCCATAACAATCAGCCATTGGGTTGACCATTTAAAATGGGTTGGCAATTTAAAGGGAAGGGCCGCGGTTTTTGGGTTAACGTGCAGCGTGAACCTAATCAACCCCCCCCCCCACACACACACACCCAATTCTCTTGATGGTCGCTGCACCCCTTCCCCCACTGTGTGGCTAACAGCGGGGAAGATTTCTGTTCAGCCACAGGCAAACAGCCCAGCAGGGACGGCCACCTCTGAATGCCCCCTTAATAAAATTCCCCTATTTCAACCAGGTGACCATGAATGATATCACTCTTCTGAGGATAACCCAGAGAGATAAAGCACGGATGTTGCTTGAATGCCAGCAAACACCGGGACCATACACCGCCATGCTTTGTAATGCAATGATTCCAGACTACGTGCTACTGGCTTGGCGTGGTAAAGTGTCCTACCATGGAGAACGGAATAAGGCTGCCCTCCCCAGAAACCTTTTGCAAAGGCTTTGGGAGTACATCCAGGAGAGCTTTATGGAGATGTCCCTGGAGGATTTCTGCTCCATCCCCAGACATGTTAACAGGCTTTTCCGGTAGCTGTAGCTTTACTGGCCTCAAATTAATCATTAAACACGCTTGCTTTCAAACCATGTATTATATTTACAGAGGTACACTCACCAGAGGTCCCTTCTCCGCCTTCAAGGTCTGGGAGCACGCCTTGGTTGGGTTCATGGGGTACTGGCTCTAGGGTGACAAACAGTTCCTGGCTGTCGGGGTAAACGGTTTCTCCGCTTGCTTGCTGTGCACTATCTTCAACATCATGATCATCATCTTCCTTGTCCTGAAAAGACGCATCACTGTTTTCTGGTACTCCATTGATGGAGTCAAAGCACATGGGTGGGTTAGTGGTGGCTGCACCCCCTAGAATGGCATGCAGCTCATCATAGAAGTGGCATGTCTGGGGCTCTGACCCAGAGCAGCCGTTTGCTTCTCTGGTTCTTTGGTACGCTTGCCTCAGCTCCTTAATTTTAACACGGCACTGTTGTGCATCCCAGTTGTAGCCTCTGTCCTTCATGCCCTTGGAGACTTTGGCATTTTGTCTTTTGGACTGTAGTTCTAATAGCACGGCTTCATCTCCCCATACAGCGATCAGATCCCGTACCTCACATTTGGTCCATGCTGGAGCTCTTCTTCGATTCTGGGAATCCATCATGGTTACCTCTGCTGATGAGATCTGCACTCACCTGCAGCTCGCCATGCTGCAGGTGATGTGCTATTTCTTGACTTTAGCAAAGCTTTTGATACAGTCTCCCACAGTGTTCTTGCCAGCAAGTTAAGGAAGTATGGGCTGGATGAATGCACGGTAAGGTGGATAGAAAACTGGCTGGATGGTCGTGCCCAACGGGTAGTGATCAATGGCTCCATGTCTAGTTGGCAGCCGGTATCAAGTGGAGTGCCCCAAGGGTCGGTGCTGGGGCTGGTTTTGTTCAATATCTTCATCAACGATCTGGAGGATGGTGTGGACTGCACCCTTAGCAAGTTTGCAGATGACACTAAACTGGGAGGAGTGGTTGATACGCTGGAGGGTAGGGACAGGATACAGAGGGACCTAGACAAATTAGAGGATTGGGCCAAAAGAAATCTGATGAGGTTCAACAAGGACAAGTGCAGAGTCCTGCACTTAGGACGGAAGAATCCCATGCACTGCTACAGACTAGGGACCGAATGGCTGGGCAGCAGTTCTGCAGAAAAGGACCTAGGGGTTACGGTGGACGAAAAGCTGAATATGAGTCAACAGTGTGCCCTTGTTGCCAAGAAGGCTAACGGCATTTTGGGCTGTATAAGTAGGGGCATTTCCAGCAGATCGAGGGACGTGATTATTCCCCTCTATTCGGCACTGGTGAGGCCTCATTTGGAGTACTGTGTCCAGTTTTGGGCCCCACGCTACAAGAAGGATGTGGATAAATTGGAAAGAGTCCAACGGAGGGCAACAAAAATGATTAGGGGGCTCGAGCACATGACTTATGAGGAGAGGCTGAGGGAACTGGGATTGTTTAGCCTGCAGAAGAGAAGAATGAGGGGGGATTTGATAGCTGCTTTCAACTCCCTGAAAGGGGGTTCCAAAGAGGATGGATCTAGACTGTTCTCAGTGGTAGAAGATGACAGAACAAGGAGTAATGGTCTCAAGTTGCAGAGGGGGAGGTTTAGGTTGGATATTAGGAAAAACTTTTTCACTAGTAGGGTGGTGAAGCACTGGAATGGGTTACCTAGGGAGGTGGTGGAATCTCCTTCCTTAGAGGTTTTTAAGGTCAGGCTTGACAAAGCCCTGGCTGGGATGATCTAATTGGGTTTGGTCCTGCTTTGAGCAGGGGGTTGGACTAGATGACCTCCTGAGGTCCCTTCCAACCCTGAGATTCTATGATTCTATGATTCTATGCTGGCCAAACAGGAAATGAGATTCAAAAGTTTGTGGGCCTTTTCCTGTTGACCTGGCCAGTGCATCTGAGTTGAGAGCACTGTCCAGAGAGGTCACAATGGAGCACTGTGGGATAGCTCCCGGAGGCCAATACCGTTGCATTGTGACCACACTACCCCAAATTCAACCCAGCAAGGTCGATTTCAGCGCTAATCCCCTCATGGGGGGGTGGAGTGCAGAAATCGATTTTAAGAGCCCTTCAAGTAGAAGTAAATGGCTTTGTCATGTGGACGGGTGCATGGTTCAATCGATCTAACGCTGATAAATTCAACCTAAACTCGTAGTGTAGACCAGGGCTAAGGAAATTAGTTATAAGTGGCAAATTCTCACCCTAATTGTTGGTTTTGGCAGAGTGCAGAGATTCTTGAGGGCAAGCTACACTTGCTTGCATCTTAAAACTCCAGGTATTCCTTTTCCAGGCTAGAAAACTCTTTAGCCTGGGCTCAGTCCTTCTCCCCCAGTTCAGTCTTTGTTTCTTAGGTGTTTACAGCATTCATCTTGGGAAGGGAGTCAGTGAAGAACAAACCACAATGATGTCACTTCCCTGCCTTAAATAGCTTTAGCATATGGTGGGAACCCTTTGGCTCCCAATATGATTCCCATGCCCGGATAGTGGAAAAACACTAGTATTATGATGGAGTCCAGTACCAGGTGACTCGGTCATATGTTGGATTTAGTGCATTCAATTTGCCATATAGGCCCACCAGAGAAGCTAACATAGTCAAGAAGTCCACATTAAACACATAACCTTCAAGATCTATTTTCCCAAGGAGGAAATTCAGATTTTGTCACTCAATTCAAAGACCTGTTGTAATATTTTCCCACGTGACAGCCGCCTGACTTCACTGTGAAACAAAAGCTGAGTGTTGTCAGAGCACATCTCATCACAGCGCATGAAAACAGTGTGTGTTCACAGGCCAGGATTTTACAAGAATTAACAAGTTTAGTAACAATGTTGAGGGGCTTGTGTACTTCAGGTTGCAACTTCTTAACTGCCAAAGCTTGGTGAGGAATCATGCAGAATGTCCAACTTGCTGCTGGTGCCATTTCCTTTTCTCATGCTGCACCCCTGTGTGCTTTCTGGTCATGGGTACTGCCCCATCAGTGCAGTCGTATACACAGAACCAAGTTAAGACCTCAGCCACAGTGAATGTACTGAGGATCTTGAGTATTTCCTCACTTGTTGTTCGTGTTGGAATTTCACAGCCAAAAAAAAGAAAAGGTCTTCAGGTATGGTACCAGCTTTGCAAAATCTCACATAATGCAGAATCGGAGCCATAGGCGATGTCTGTGGATTCACCGAGCTGCAGTGCAAAATATCGATTCTTAACAAGGGTTTATTAACTGGTCCTGTACATTTTTTGCAAGGTCAGGGGTGGCCAACCTGAGCCTGAGAAGGAGCCAGAATTTACCAATGAACATTGCCAAAGAACCACAGTAATATGTCAGCAGCCCCCCCATCAGCTCCCCAACCCCGCTCCCAGCGCCTCCCACCCATGGGCAGCCCCTCCGATCAGCGCCTCCCCCTCCCTCCCCACACCTCCCGATCAGCTGTTTCATGGCATGCAGGAGGCTGGGGGGGAGGGGAGGAGTAAGGGCATGGCAGGACTCAGGGGAGGGGGAAGGAAGGGGTGGAGTGGGGGCAGGGCCTGTGGCAGAGCCAGGGATTGAGCAGCGAGCACCCCCAGCACACTGGAAAGTTGACGCCTGTAGCTCCAGCCCCGGAGTCGGTGCCTAGACAAGGAGCCGCATATTAACTTCTGAAGAGCCGCATGTGGCTCCGGAGCCGCAGGCTGGCCACCTCTGTGCAAGGTCATCAGTGCAGCAACAGATGGTGTTATTTGCCATAGGGAATGGTTTTCAGTGCCACACCTGCTTGTTCCCCAGTCATAATTCTGCAGATGTCTATTGCTGCTGAAAGTAGAAGGGTCTTTCCAATTGTGTGTACTTGTTTGCATTTTTCAGTTCGCGTGGCCACAATGTAAGCTGGTTCTAAGGCCTTTTGAGGAACAGTTGCTTCTTTAGACATGACTTATTTCTGCAACCTTAATTCTTCTTTAGTATCAGAGGGGTCGCCGTGTTAGTCTGGATCTGTAGAAGCGACAAAGGGTCCTGTGGCACCTTATAGACTAACAGAGGTATTGGAGCATAAGCTTTCGTGGGTGAAGACCCACTTCGTCGGATGGCATGCCATCTGTTAGTCTATAAGGTGACACAGGACTCTTTGTTGCTTTAATTCTTCTTGTTTTCAAAGGAAAAAAATCACACTCTTGTTTATGAATTCCAGCTCAGGTGTATAGTTCCTAAATGTCTCTGTAGTGTCCCTGGCCTCATACTTTCCTTCACTGCCACTTGAAAACAAAGGACACATTGACCCCCCCTTCCTGAGCCCTGGCAGAAGCTGCAGGGCTGAAGTCCCAAGCCTGGGTGCTCCCACTGAGCCTTGGCAGAAGCCACTGGGCTCCAAGGGCAGTGAAATGCTGTTATCTATGTTGTTGTCTTTATTGTATAAATAAAGGGATGCAGAATTGTGCTTAACCTGTCCCAAATGAGGGGGTCACCTCAGCTGAAAGGAACTTGCTAAGCCATGGGCTGGAAAGCCAGACCTCAGTGAAAGGGGGGAACAGGAGAAATGGACTCTCCCTAAGGGCTTGTCTACACTGGCACGTTACAGCACTGCACCTTTCTTGCCCAGGAGTGTGAATAAACACCCCCTGAGTGCTGCAAGTTTCAGCGCTGTAAAGCGCCAGTGTAGACAGTGCACCAGCGCTGGGAGCGACGCCTCTCATGGAGGTGGGTTTTTTAGAGCTCTGGGAGTGTTCTCTCCAGTGCTCTGTCGTGAGTACACAGGCTACATTTAAGCGCTGCTGCGGCAGCGTTTTAACTTTGCCAGTGTAGATGTGCCCTACGAGTCCCCGCTCTGGTTTAACCTGTTCCTCCCCACTGTGCAAAGATAGCGCTAAATGGGCTCCATTAGGAGCCTTTTGTTATTTTAAGTGCTCAAAAGAGCTGATGATCCCTTGTGGTGGGACAGCGTCTCTGCCCAGTCTCAGAGCTGATGATCACTAAGAGCTGAGTGGAACCTCGAGACCGACCTGCAGAGGTCAGAGCAGAGAGGAAGTGGCAGAAGGTGACCAGCGAGTGGAACTGCGGCTGGTATGGGGGGAGCGGCGCAGAATGAGCAGCTGGCAGAGCAGCCAGCGGAGAGGAACCGAAGCCGGCGGGACGGCCAGCGGAGAGGAACCATGGCTGGCGGGACGGCCAGCGGAGAGGAACGAGTGGCTGGCAGCGTGGTCAGCGGAGAGGAACCGCGGCCGGCGGGACGGCCAGCGGAGAGGAACCATGGCTGGTGGGACGGCCAGCGGAGAGGAACCCCGGCTGGCGGGACGGCCAGCAGAGAGGAACGAGTGGCTGGCAGCGTGGTCAGCGGAGAGGAACCATGGCTGGTGGGACGGCCAGCGGAGAGGAACCGCGGCCGGCGGGACGGCCAGCGGAGAGGAACCGTGGCCGGCGGGACGGCCAGCGGAGAGGAACCGTGGCTGGTGGGACGGCCAGCGGAGAGGAACCGCGGCTGGCGGGACGGCCAGCAGACAGGAACGAGTGGCTGGCAGCGTGGTCAGCGGAGAGGAACCGCGGCCGGCGGGACGGCCAGCGGAGAGGAACCCCGGCCGGCGGGACGGCCAGCGGAGAGGAACCGTGGCCGGAGGGACGGCCAGCAGAGAGGAACCGCGGCTGGCGGGACGGCCAGCGGAGAGGAACCATGGCTGGTGGGACGGCCAGCGGAGAGGAACGAGTGGCTGGCAGCGTGGTCAGCGGAGAGGAACCACGGCCGGCGGGACGGCCAGTGGAGAGGAACCGCGGCCGGCGGGACGGCCAGCGGAGAGGAACGAGTGGCTGGCAGCGTGGTCAGCGGAGAGGAACCACGGCCGGCGGGATGGCCAGTGGAGAGGAACCGCGGCCGGCGGGACGGCCAGAGGAGAGGAACGAGTGGCTGGCAGCGTGGTCAGCGGAGAGGAACCGCGGCTGGTGGGACGGCCAGCCAGAGCAAGTGCTCAGCTGGTGGAGCAAGCAAGGTGCCTTCTTCCCCAGGTGGGAGGTGAACTCACACAGATGCACCTCTGAACCCTGGGTCTTCATTGACCAAAGACAGTGACTGTGAGTGGGGTGTGGTGAGGGAGCCGAGGGGGGCACAGAAAAGGAACTGTTGGTTGTAGGACTCAAAAACACGAGGTGAAGGCTCTGTCCCACGCACTCGGGTTGGCGTCCTGCTCACAGGGTTATGATTATGAATCCCACTTGCAGCATTTTCCCTAATTAATGTCGGGTGACTTCCCTCCTTTCATTAAAAGTTTCTTTTCTACACTCAGTCTCTGTGCTTGCGAGGGGGAAGTTTGGCCTCTCAGAGGCACCCGGGGTGGTGTGTAATTGTCCCAGGTTACTGGGTGGGGGCTTGAGGTAGTTCTGTGTTGAATCCTAGATACTGAACTGGGCCTGGTCACTGCCGGCTCCACCTGGCAGAAGGGTTACATAGAATCACAGAACCGCAAGGGCCATCTCGTCTAACCCCCGCCAAGACGCAGGGCAGGGGGAACAAACTTCTGATAATGTCTGCGATCTAGCAGACAAAGGTCTGACAAAATCCAGCAGCTGGAAGTTGAAGATAGACCAATTCAGACTGGAAATGAGGTGTACAGTTTTAACAGTGAGGGCCATTAACCCTGCAAGCAGCTCACCAAGGGCTGTGGTGGATTTGCTGTCGCTGGCGATTTTTAAATCAAGACTGGATTTTGATTTTTAAAAAGATCTGCTCTAGTTCAAAAGCAAATATTGGGGAGACATTCCCTGGCCTGCATTACCCAGGAGGTCAGATGATGTGATCACAGTGTCCCTCTTGGCCTTGGCTTCATCTATGAAAACGGTGAGATGATTGGCTGCCAGTGGCTGAGTGAGCCCGGGGGAGGTGGAAGGGTTTGCTTTCCTGGTACTCTGCCAGGCCTGGGAGGAGCAGAATGTGCTGAGGACTGAGCTCAGAGTGGGTGGAGGAGTTTGTTTCTTTGTGTTTATTTTGGAACATGGATACCCTGGGAGGCAGAGGCACAGAACTTCCGTGAGTTAGCTGGAGGTGTAGGGCTGACACCTCGGCAGGGAAAGTGTTGGAGGCTGGGCGGATCGGCTAAACACCAGGAGGGGAATAGGTCACACATTGTGCCATGCCAGATGGGAGCATGCAGGGAAGGTGTGGCCCAGAGGCAATGCATGGGGGCCGGGGAGGGCACGTGGATTGGCCTGCCGGGAGGAGGGAGAGGGGTTCTGTCCTCCCGAGGTGTGGCCCAGAGGCAATGCATCGGGGGGGCGGGGGAGGGCACGTGGATTGGCCTGCCGGGAGGAGGGAGAGGGGTTCTGTCCTCCCAAGGTGTGGCCCAGAGGCAATGCATGGGGGGCAGGGGGCACATGGACGGCCTGCCGGGAGGAGGGAGAGGGGTTCTGTCCTCCCGCTGCACCTGCCCTCCAGCATGCTTGGCTCCTGTCCCTGGCAGCTGGGCTGGGCGGGAAGCAGAAGGGGCAGGATGGAACCAGTAGCTTCTGTGCAGCACAGCAGCTGCTTGAGAGGACCAGGCTGGGGAGGCAGCAGCAGCCCACCAGTGACCTGGGCCAGGCTGTTGGAGCCCCCCCCCCCCCCCCCCCCCCCCGGCATGCTTGACCCATGTCCCCAGCAGCCGAGCCTGTGCAGGGAGTGGGCTACCACCACCTCCCCAGCCAGGCTCTCTCAGGCAGCGCTCCCCGCCCAGGCCTGGCTGCCAGGGAGAGTGGCCAAATGTGCTGGGGGGGAGGCACAGAGAGAAAGGACAAAGCCCTCCCCCAGGTAATGTGGGGTGGGGAAAGCGCCGTGGCCCCAGGCTGGGCGTAGGGCGGGGAGTTCGCTGGGCAGAGGAGACGTGGGGCTGTCATGTGTCCTCCCCTTTCGATTGTGCCCCCCAATATGGGGGGGTGAGTACAAGTTCTCCATGGTGTGACAAGCCACACAGCAGTCAGGGAGACCCTTCTCCTTGGTCTCAGCTGCTGTCCACAGCCCCCTCAGCAGGGCAGACCCTTCTGCGTTACCTCCCAGTTGGAGCAGCCAGACCGGAATGGAGGCTCAAGGAGGGGATTCGATTCTGGCTCAGCAGCTGGGAGAGTCCCGGGCTCTTTGCCCACTCTCTCACCTCAGCTAGACCGGCCACAGGCTGCCCACTTAGCCCTGTTCGCCCTGTCTTTCTCAGGGTTTGCCCTGTGACCCTTCTACCCACGGACTCGTGAACAGAAATACAGTCCTGAGCACCTGCTCCTTCATCTCCTCTTCCAGGCAGGGGTGGCAGGTTTGTATAATTTTTGGTAGTGCCCAGAATGGGTCCAAGTTCTGCCCCCCACACACACACCTGCCTAAGGCTCTGGGAGGGAGTTTGGGTGCGGGAGGGGTGCGGGCTCTGGGCTGGGGCAGGGGGTTGGGGTGTGGGAGAGGGTGAGGGGTCGGCATTTATCTCAGGCGGCTCCCGAAAGTGACCCGCACACCCCTCTGGCCACGGCTCCTAGGCAGGGGGACTGGGGAGTCTCTTCATGCCGCTGCCCACAGGCACCGCCTCCGCAGTTCCCATTGTCCACAGTTCCCGGCCAATGGGAGCTGCGGAGTCTGCACTCGGGGTGGGCGCAGCGTGTGGAGACACTCCCCCACCCTCCGGGGCCAAAGGGACATGCCGGCTGCTTCCGGGAGTGGCACGGAGCAAGGGTGGGCAGGAAGCCGCCTTAGCCCCACTGCACTGTCAGTGGTGGCGGCGGCAGTCGGGAGCCCCTGGGCCCTTCTAAATCGCCTGGGGGTGGTAGGCGGGGCCAGGAGGCACTCTGGGGAGGCGTGCGGGGACAGCAGGCGGGGCCGGGGGAGAGACCCAGCCCCAAACATTGGTGGAGCCCGGCCCCCGGGCCCTGAAGATTCCTGGAACACGGGCCCATGCAACTCGCCGCCCCTGGCACCAGGGAAAGCCACGATAGTGCCATGGATTCTAAGGCTGGAAGGGCCCATTGTGGTCATCTAGTCTGATCTCCTGTATCACGCAGGCCACAGCCCTGCCCCACACTAATTCCTAGAGCAGAGCTGTTAGAAAAACATCCCCCCTTGATTTGAGAATTGTCATTGATGGAGAATCCCCCACGACCCTTGGTAAACTGTTCCAATGACTAAATATGGGGGGCATCTCTACGCAGCTTTGGGGTATTACGCCCTTCATCCCAAAGCTACTGGGCACAGAAGCATCTCTGCAACTCCAAGGGCTAAGCACACAGGACCATGTGCTTAGAGGTATTTAGGCACCAATCTGGATTTTTAGGCACCTAAATACCTTTCAAATCTGGCCAGCAGTCTGTTCTGACAGCTTCACTCAAGTCCTTACTCCACCAGGGATGCATTACAGGCCCGAGTCTGAGGCTGGATGTGGCCTGCTGGCACACCAGGGTTTGGCGTTGCCCCACATCCACCAGTGCTTCAACTTCTGCCCCTTTGACAAAGAAGGAGCCGGGTACTTCCGAGCCCTGCTGCTCTGTGAGGCATGGGACTTGGTAAAGCCACACTTCACACAGGGCACTTGCAGCTAATATGCCTCATCACCTAACAGAAGCAAACCCAGAGGTCTCCAGAGGGGAGCACCTAGTCTGCATTTCTAGCCCCGGATGAAGTCTCTGCTGGGGGTACCTCTGGGTACAACGCACCCACCTACTGACTCACTTGACTTCTGGCACCCCAGTCTCCCTGGAGCTTCCACAGGGATGGAGTTTTCACATGGAGGCCCCTGCTCCCTCCTCTTGGGGAAGCGTGGTCCCAGTGCCATCAATCCTGGGGATGACTTCAGCAGCCAGGTCTTTTTCTACACTGATCTACACGACATTGACCCCCCCAATTGGTGTGATGCCCACAGATCTGATCCCATGGCCAGTTGGATGGATCTGTTTACATTGTAGCTGATCTCTGGTTTCACCCACTCTCAGCAGAGTCTGGGCAATCGTGCAAGAGTCTGGGGCCACCCCCAGGGGCACGACCCACTGGAACAACCACTGGTCACACCACACAGGCCATGTCCAGCTGGCTGAGTCCACTGTGATTGCAGGGTCAGTGCCTGAGACGCTGTTTGGGCTTCACCATTCAGGATCGAGACAGTCCATTGCTCTGGGCCACTGTGAAGCTGAAGCTACACTTCCAAAGGTTACAGAAAAAGGCCTCCAGACTCTCCTCTAGTCACAGCTTGGTTAGCTGATGAGCAGGACCCAGGGCAGCAATACAGTCACCATCTGTTTCAACCGGTCCTGGTGCCCTGTTGTGCGCTCACTCATTGTTATCGCTGTCTTGCCAGCTGTTGCAGGAATGCCTGTGTTTTGCCTGGCTCTCCTCCAACCCTTTTGGTTTGTCAGCCTCATGGGTAACCTATCATCACCAGGGTTAGGAGAAAACACGACTCAAAGCCAGTTATCCCTCCCCTTCAATGACTCAGGTAACAGGGCAGGGCATGAGCCATCTCCACTTGGGGTCACAGCCACTTGAAGGCAGACAACTGGCATGGGGAGAAGGACGAGATAGAGTCTCAGAGTTGGGGGGAAGCGACACAGTTGTAGGGCAGCTCCCCCCAACACACACATTTATGTATCCCTACACAGGAACTGTCTTGCTGTAGTTCTAGTGGCTTGTACCACACAATATGGTCCTTCTAAGCCCCCAGGAATTCCATCCTATGGCCGCATCTCTTTCAGGATCCACCTGGGTCAGGAGAAAATGGAGAGAAGCTCCCCTGCATTCCTCGCTTCCTGCTTCCTTCTGTGTATTGGTGTCCCCTTCAGCATGCCCAGCTCTCAGTTCTTCTTCACAGCTGCTGAACAAGCCACAGCTCACAGCAGCTCCCACCAGGCCAAACAGGCTCCTCCTTCTGGCTCAGTGAGGGTTTGACCTGTGCTAGGTCACCCGGGGACAGGGCACATTGAGCTGGGCTGAGTATTCTATGCAGGCTGCCTCGGCACCGTCTCTCCAAAGTAGCCTGCCAAGCGATGCAGAACTAAGCAATGTCTCCTATGTGGGGGGGAGGGGAACTCCAGCACTTTCACTGATGACGACGCGTGACAAAAGCCCTCCCCAAAGATGCTTATGCTGCATATGGGAACAAGCTGGGATAAGGGCATGAGCCTCTTCCAAAGACTGTGCCAGACAATGGAGCCTTCCACGCAAAGGAAGAGGCATGAATAAACAAATGATTGTTACTGATCCTACACTTAGGGCTTGTCTACATGAGGAAATTGCCTGGAAGAGCTATAGTGCAACAAGCTGTTATAATGGGGCCTTAGACTATGTCTTCACTGTGTTTTTGCATCACAGTAACTCAAGAGAGCTATCGCCATGTAAAATCCTGGTGGAGACAAGGCCCAGCTACTTTTTACCTTGATGTACCTACTTGAGATCAACCCTATACTGCCCCCTAGGGGTTACCTCGACTAGCTACATCAGGGGGTCTCAAACTGGGGGTCGGAACCCCTCAGGGGGTCACGAGGTTATTACCTGGGGGGGTGGGTCATGAGCTGTCAGCCTCCACCCCAAACCCCGCTTTGCCTCCAGAATTTATAATGGTGTTAAATATGTAAAGAGGCAGTTTTAATTGATAAGGGGGAGTTGCACTCAAAGGCTAGCTATGGGAAAGGGGTCACCAGTACAAACGTTTGAGAACCACTGAGCTACATCAAGGTAAAGACTAGCTGGGCTTGTCCTGAGTTCACTACCTTGCTGTAAAAACAAACCCACTTCGCAGTGAAGGGCAAACCTCAGAGTCCTCTCACAAAGCTAGGTGAACAAGTCAAACTCCCTGAGGCCGCTTACGGAGTAGCCAGTTCCCTGCCAGATAACAGGAATAGCTCCGCTCCCACTGAAGTAAATGGCGCTTTCCCACCGACATCAGCGGGGAAAGGTTTGGCCTCAACAGGTTCTCCAGTCTTGGCAGCCTTCCAGAAGTCTGGGTAATATTTTTTCAAGGAATCTGTTCTTGCGAAAGCTCACCGGGTCATTGGCAGAAACAGGCTTCCTTTCTGCAGGAGGTCTGGCATGTTTTCCGTACCCACATTTTCTTTTTAATTTGTTTTGGTGAAATTCATACTGGTGAGAAATGCAGGATTAACAGCCCCAGAGATGCTCTTTATTTAGCCACAGCGCAGGTTTCGACAAGAAGGGGCAGTGCAAGTCACACCCACCCATCTCACCTCTGCAAATGTGCTTCATCCCAGCCCCAGAGAGACCACCTCTAGGACTGAGGGGAGTTCACATCCCATGGCCCATTCCATTCCTGGCCTCTGGTGAGAATGCCCAGACAGTGGCAGCTAATCCTGGGGGGTTTTAGGATGCAGACACTATCTATTTTTTCTTTATAAAACACAGTGCTTGTGTTCATTGCAAGAAAAACGCAACAGTCTGTAGATAGTAGATTTTTCCAGTGACTCTCTTACATTGGTGGAGGAAGACTGGGTCTTGGGTCTAATAATTAGTGGCCATCTCATATTTTGGGAACTTAAACTCACCTTTTCCCAGCTTGACCTCTAGGAGTGAAATGATGCAGTCAACAGAGGGTATCAAGGCAGTGGGGAAGCAGCATCAGCATGAAGAGTCCAACCATGTGTATCCCTCACTACATGCCATGGGCCCAACCAGTTCTTAACCGTATCTGCTTCCCTACTGGGCTGGTGCTCTGAATACTCTCATGGGCAGAGCCTGAAAATCTGCGGATCTCCGTGGACCATGTTTGTGGATCGCAGATCAGATGCAGATACAAATGTTGTACCATGCAGCTCATGGGGGAGTAGTAGTGATGGTAGAGTTCAGACTATGGCAGAATTTTCCTTTTATCAGGCAGTTAAACCTGATAAAAGAAGAAATGTTGTACAAGTGGCAATAAAGGAAACAGCAAATAAAATGGACAGGGTATTTGGTGCAGTGCAGGCCTATACACCTGGAATAATAACACTGCAACATTTTCCACTTTTAAACATTATAATGGCACGTCTCACCTTTTCCTAAGCCCTTCTGCCAGAAATATATACAATATTCTGGGCTCTGATTTGCCATGCACATTACGCAATGCATGCTGATTGAAAACATTGCAGAAGTAGCTGTGCTGTCTCCTCGGTAACTGTCAGGGTTCCCTCCCCACTCTAAACTCTAGGGTAAAGACGTGTGGACCCTCATGAAGAGCTCCTAAGCTTATTTTTACCAGCTTAGGTTAAAACCCCCAAGGTACAAAATTCCCTGCACCCTGAGAAATGCTTCTTCCACTGCCACCATCAAGTGTTCTAAACAGGAATCCAGGAAAGGGGACCACTTGAAGTCCTTTCCCCGCAAAATATCCTCTCAAGCCCGTACCCCCCCCCCTTCCTGGGAAGCTTGAGAATAATCTCCTAACCAGTTGGTTACACAGTGATCTAAAAAACCCCAACCCCGGGGTTTTTAACCCATAGAAAACAGTCAGCTTCTTAAAAGAAGGATTTTATTAAAACAAAGAAGGTAAAATCAGCTCTGTAAAATCAGGATGGTAACTAATTTACAGGGTACTCAATTTCCAAACTCAGAGAGATTCCCCCTCTGGACAAACCCTTAAAGTTACAGAAAAAAAAGGAATAACCCCTCCCTCTAACACAGGGAACACACACACCAAGCATAATAAACAGAAATCTACTCGCTATGCTGACTAGACTTACTTTAGAGAAGTGAGGATTTGATGAAAAGATGACTGGTTCCTTTTTACTCCAAGATCACTCTGAGTCTGACAAAGACCCACACACAAAGCTTTCCCCATCCCAAGATTTGAAAGTATCTTGTCCCCCCATTGGTCAGATGCCAGCCAGGTCAGGTGTCAGTCTGGCTACCTGCATTTCTTAACCCTTTACTGGTAAGAGGATTTTATCTGCATCAGACCCTCTCCCCCTTCCCTTTATATTTATGACAGTAACTCTCTAAATATTAAAAGTTACTATGCATCAATATGACACCATGAAGCTGGGCTGATCTTTATGAGTCCCAGTTAGGCAGCAGTGTTCACATCTCAAATGGGTGGTGGAGGGGGGAGTTGCAGGGTTCACCATTCACTGAGGTCAGTGGGCTGAGATCACGGTTGTTTGTTCTTTAAGCAGGGCCGGCTCTAGGCACCAGCTAAGGAAGCAGGTGCCTGGGGCGGCAAATCTGAAGGGGCGGCACTCCGGACGTTCTTGCGGCGGCACTCCGGCTTTTTTTTTCTTTGGCAGCAGTGGTGTGGCAGCTTTTTAATTTTTTTTGATTTGGTGGCACTTCTGCGGCAGGGTTTTTTTTTTTTTTGCTTTACCGCTTGGGGCGGCAAAAAAAGTAGAGCCAGCCCTGTCTTTAAGGCTGTCAGGCCAAAGGGAGAGTGTTACTGAAAATTTGGTGTGTGTGAAAACAGCCTCATTGAACTAAACTCATTCACTGCCACGTGACCAAGTAGTAATGCGCGGCACTTATGCAGCATCTACAGCAGCAAAGCAATGCTGTAATCTAAGGAGACTGTGCTAACCAAACTAATAATGATGATAGGAAGGATATGTTACATGGATTTTAGCTGATACCCTAGATTCTTTAGTAGCCTTTTATTTTCCCGTGCCAAAGGCTCAGTGATCACAAAATGACCCATGCAGTCTCCTGAGGGAGGGAGACCATAAAAAATTGATGAAGTACGTGCATAGTTTTTCTTTGTTTCCCTCAAGGAAAGAAGGCTAGTTTTCAACAGAGCATTTCCTTTTTGTTTGAATGTAATAGCAAGTTTTATAGACACAGCAGTTAAATATGTCAGCTAGAATTACAGTCTGGATTATGCTGGAGCTACATGGACTTTCACAACATCCTCACCCTGAATCTGGATGATAGACTTTAATAATATATACAAGGAGATGGGAGGGATAGCTCAGTGGTTTGAGCATTGGCCTGCTAAACCCAGAGTTGTGAGTTCAATTCTTGAGGGGGCCACTTAGGGATCTGGGGCAAAAATTGGGGATTTGGTCCTGCTTTGAGCAGGGGGTTGGACTAGATGACCTCCTAAGGTCCCTTCCAATCCTGATATTCTATTAACTCAGCTCATGTGTCAAACAAAGGAACAGCTCACCTTTCCAAAAGAGAAGAAAATTTCGCACGGATTTCCTCTCCGAACCTGCATCATTTAAAATATTTTTATTCTATTTATTTTAACTTGGTGTAACAAGTTGCGTTTGGCAACTCAACACAACTTGTTACAAGGAACGGGTAGGTGCATCTTAAAGACAGGGTCAAAAGGACAGCATGATGGATAGATTCGTTTGAACTATGATGAGTAATCTGTCCTGAACGGTATAAAAGTAGGTCCCGGAGTGCACATCGTCGTCCAGCCTAGGGGGCAGTGGAAAGTCCTGCCACTGACTGAGCTCTGTCCATTGCCAGGCAGCACAAATTCGTAGTATACCCTGTAGAGTCTATAGGGAACTATTACTGTGCTTCGTTTGACAATAAACCTGGCTCTGGTTCCTTTGTACCTTACTAGAGTCTGTGGTCTTTGGGGGTTCTCTCGGGGTCTGCTGTGTCAGCTATCTGCGCAGAGCTGGGGCAGCACACAGAGGGAACACGCACGCAGCCGACTGTTATCATCATCGAACAAGAGCAGAGCACCACACCGGTAGCTACCAACAACAGGATGAAATTTAATAGTGAGAAGTGTAAGGTTATGCATTTAGGGATAGCTCGGTGCTGGGGCCGGTTTTGTTCAATATCTTTATTAACGAGCTGGAGGATGGTGTGGACTGCACCCTTAGCAAGTTTGCAGATGACACTAAACTGGGAGGAGTGGTTGATACGCTGGAGGGTAGGGATAGGATACAGAGGGACCTAGACAAATTAGAGGATTGGGCCAAAAGAAATATGATGAGGTTCAACAAGGACAAGTGCAGAGTCCTGCACTTAGGACGGAAGAATCCCATGCACTGCTACAGACTAGGGACCGAATGGCTGGGCAGCGGTTCTGCAGAAAAGGACCTAGGGGTTACAGTGGACGAAAAGCTGAATATGAGTCAACAGTGTGCCCTTGTTGCCAAGAAGGCTAACGGCATTTTGGGTTGTATAAGTAGGGGCATTTCCAGCACGTGGAACGTGATCATTCCCCTCTATTCGGCACTGGTGACGCCTCATTTGGAGTACAGTGTCCAGTTTTGGGCCCCACACTACAAAAAGGATGTGGAAAAATTGGAAAGAGTCCAGAGGAGGGCAACAAAAATGATTAGGGGAATGGAGCACATGACTTATGAGGAGAGGCTGAGGGAACTGGGATTGTTTAGCCTGCAGAAGAGAAGAATGAGGGGGGATTTGATAGCTGCTTTCAACTACCTGAAAGGGGGTTCCAAAGAGGATGGATCTAGACTGTTCTCAGTGGTAGAAGATGACAGAACAAGGAGTAATGGTCTCAAGTTGCAGAGGGGGAGGTTTAGTTTGGATATTAGGAAAAACTTTTTCACTAGTAGGGTGGTGAAGCACTGGAATGGGTTACCTAGGGAGGTGGTGGAATCTCCTTCGTTAGAGGTTTTTAAGGTCAGGCTTGACAAAGCCCTGGCTGGGATGATTTAGTTGGGGTTGGTCCTGCTTTGAGCAGGGGGTTGGACTAGATGACCTCCTGAGCTCCCTTCCAACCCTGAGATTCTATGATTCTATGATTCTGTGATTAATAACAAGCATTTTACTTATAAGTTGGGGACGCATCAGTTGGAAGTAACGGAAGAGGAGAAGGACCTTGGAGTCCTGGTTGATCACATGATGACTATGAGCCGCCAATGTGATATGGCCATGAAAAAAGCTAATGTGGTCTTGGGATGCATTAGGCGGGGTATTTCCAGTAGAGATAAGGAGGTGTTAGTACCATTATACAAGGCATTGTTGAGACCTCATTTGGAATACTGTGTGCAGTTCTGGTCTCAGTTCCCAACTCCAAATATGGCAATCAGTTCAACCCTGAGCATGTGGGCAAGATCCCAGTCAGACACCTGGAAAAGAATTCTCTGTAGTAACTCAGAGCCCTCCCCATCTAGTGTCCTATCTCTAGGAGTTGGGGACTTTTGCTACTAGCAATCACCGATGGGCCACGTGCCATTGTAGGCAGTTCCTTCATACCATCCCCTCCATAAACTTATCAAGCTCAGTCTTGAAGCCAGTTAGGGTTTTTGCCTCCACTTCTCCCCTTGGGAGGCTGTTCCAGAACTTCACTCCTCCGATGGTTAGAAACCATCATCTAATTTCAAGCCTAAACATGTTGATGGCCGGTTTATATCCATTTGTTCTTGTGTCAAAACTGGTGCTTAACTTAAATAACTCCTCTCCTTCCCTGATATTTATCCCTCTGATGTATTTATACAGAGCGATCATATCTCCCCTCAGCCTGTGATCGACCTATACATCCAGGTTTTTCTCCTCCTCTGTCACTTCATGCCCATCCCCAGTTTATAACTAAAATTCTTGTTGTTAGTCCCTAAGTGCATGACCTTGCACTTTGCACTATTCAATTTCATTCCATTTCTATTACTCCAATTTTCAAGGTCATTCAAATCTTCTTGTATGATATTCTGAGCCTCCTCTGTATTGGCAATACCCCCAACTTTGTGTCATCTGCAAATTTTATTAGCACACTCCCACTTTTTGTGCCAAGGTGGTTAATAAAAATGTTAAATAAGATTGGTTCCAAGGCCAATCCCCGAGGAACTCCACTAATAACCTCCCTCCAGCCTAACAGTTAATCTTTCAGAATGACGTATTGTAGTCTCCCCTTTAACCAGTTCCTTATCCATCTTTCAATTCTCATATTAATCCCCACCTTCTCCAATTTAACTAATAATTTCCCTTGTGGAACTGTATCAAAACCCTTATTGAAATCCAGATAGATTAGATCTACTGCATTTCCTATGTCAAAAAAATCAGTTATCTTCTCAAAGGAGATCAGGTTGATCTGGCATGATTTACATTTTGTAAAACCATGTATTTTATCCCAGTTACTATTAACTTCTATGTCCTTAAATACTTTCTCTTTCAAAATTTGTTTCAAGACCTTGTATATTACTGAGGTCAAATTAACTGGCCTGTAGTTTCCTGGATCACTGTTTTCCCCTTTCCTAAAAGTAGGAACTATAAATTGGTGGATGCTCTGCACCCACCAGCAGCTAAGCTCCCCGCCCCACCCCCTGCCCCCGCTCACCTCACCTCCGCCTCTTCCCCTGAGTGCGCCACGTCCCCGCTTCTCCTCCCAGCGCTTGCCGTCACAAAACAGCTGTTTTGCGGCGTAATAAGCTCTGGGAGGGAGGGGGGAGGAGCGGAAACGCAGCACGCTGAGGGGAGGAAGCGGGGCCAGGGTGAGGATTTGGGGAAGGGGTTGGAATAGGGGCAGGGAAGGGGCGGAGTTGGGGTGGGGCAGGGGCAGGAGGGGCCATGGCAGGGGTGGAGTCGGGGGAGGGGTTGAGCACCCACTGGCACCAGCAGAAGTCGGTGCCTATTATTTCATGTACCAGTTCCTTTAATATTCTTGGATGGAGTTTATCCGGTTTCATCCCAATAAGTTGTTTGAGTTTGAATTCCACCTCAGATGTGGTAATTTCTACTTTCATATCCTCATTTCCATTAGCCACCCTGCCACTGTCCCTCAGCTCCTCATTACCCTTATTAAAAACTGAGGCAAAGTATTCATTTAGGTGTTGGGCCATGCCTAGATTATCTTTAATCTTCACCCCATCTTCAGTCTCTAGCAGTCCCACTTCTTCTTTCCTTGTCTTCATTTTATTTATATGAGTATAGAACATTTTACTGTTGGTTTTAATCTCCTTTGCAAGGTCCAACTCTGCTTGGGTTTTAGCAGTTCTCACTTTTTCCCTACACTTTCTGACTTCCAAGTGGTATCTTTCCTTCTGATCCATCCCATCTTCCACTGCTTGTAGGCTTTCTGCTTTCTCTTAATCACCTGTTTAAGATGCTTGCTCATCAAATTTGGTTTGCAACCCTTCCTGATTAATGTTTTCCTCTTGCTTGGGAGGCAGGCTCTAGCTAGCTTCAGCAAGTTTGACTTAAAGTAATTCCAAGTGTCCTCCACATTCAGATCCTTGAGTTCTTCTATCCAGTTCACTTCCCTAAGGAATTCCCTTAATTTATTAAACTTCGCCCCTAGTTGCAGATCAATTTTTCTCTTTCCTTCCGTTTAGTTTAAATTGAATTAACTCATGCCCTTAAGGATCAGTTCTTCTATGAGGTCCTCACTAGTCACTAATACCAGATCTAAAATGGTATCACCTCTTCTTGATTCAGTGACTATTTGATGAAGAAATCTGTCACTTTTCACATCCAGGAATATCTGGGCCCAACCATTATTAATAGCATTTGTCCTCCAATCTATACCTGGGAAATTAAAGTCTCCCATAATCACACAATTCCCAGTAGTATTTATTTCATTAAAAACATTAAAGCGGTCTCTATCCATATCCAGATTGGATCCTGGGGGTCTGTAGCATACCCCAAGCATAGCCCAGGGGAACCTCTGTTAGCTTTCTTCCCCAAAGTGATTTTGACTAAAAACAGATTCTGTCTTATCCATTCCATCACTTCTAATTTCTTTACAGTCTACCTCCTCATTAATATACAGAGCTTCTGCACCACCTTTACCTTTATTTCTGTCTTTCCCAAATAGCACATACCCTTCAATATCTGTACTCCATCCATGACTACTATTCTACCATGTTTCTGTTATCCCTCTAATATCTGGTTTCATTTCCTACACCAGTGGTTCTAATTGCTCCATTTTGCATTGGTGTACAAACGTCTTAGTTGCTTCTGCTTGGCTTCGCCTAGATTCCTCACCCAGTTAGGTACAGTTATTTTACTGCCAGTATCGTCTCCCTGACTGTTAGTGTCATTGGTATCCGCACTATATTTCCTCTTAATGTCCATTCTCCTACCCACTGCTGTTCCTTTCCCCATTGCTGTATCCTTTCTTACTTGATTTTTCTCCCGCTCAATATTAGAACCAGGCGAGGAGATTACATGAGTATCTCCCAAACATTTTCCCTGAATTCCTAATTTAAAGCTCTTTTAATCAGTTGTGCCAATCTGCACCACAGAAGTCTAATTCCCTTCCTATTCAGGTGAAGTCCATCCCATAGAATCATAGAATATCAGGGTTGGAAGGGACCTTAGGAGGTCATCTAGTCCAACCCCCTGCTCAAAGCAGGACCAATCCCCAATTTTTGCCCCATATCCCCAAATGGCCCCTTCAAGGATTGAACTCACAACCCTGGGTTTAGCAGGCCAATGCTCAAACCACTGAGCTACCCCTCCCAGTGGGACAGTCGTTTGTCCGTGAATGCCTCCCAGTGGTCAAACATCCCAAAGCCCTCTTTATAGCACCACTGCCCGAGCCATCTATTGATTATCATAATCTTGTCTTGCCTTTGCTCTCCTCCTCCAGGGAAGGTAGAATCCCACTGAAGATAACCTGAGCCTCCATTTCCTTAAGCATCTTCCCCAGCCTGGCATAGTCTTCCTGGATGTGTTCAAGTGAGAATCTAGCTGTGTCATTTGTTCCCATGTGAAGGACAATCAGTGGATTCTTTCTTGCTCCCACTATGACCCTCTTCAGTCTCAGGTCCACATCCTGTATCTGCTCCTGGCAGACAGCTCACCCCTCTGTTCTCTGGATCAGCTCTGGTGACAGGCCTGTCAGTTTTTCTTAGTAGACCTGCCTCTTCCTGGTGATGATGCAATTCTCCAGCTTCCACCTGTTCTTTCAGGCTGCAAGTCCTCTTGTCTTTTGTTCTCACTTGCAATCTTCTGTGAGTCATCCTCTGTCCTCCTGGAGCTCCAAACTCTGGCTTTCTCCATTGACTCTTCCCCTCTTCTTGTAGAGCTAGCTGCTCTTCTCTTCCTCCTGGCCCTCCCACCTTCAGTTAGTGGCTGCTGAGCCCCTTCTTCATTCTTCAACTCAGCAAACCTGCTTCTGAGCTCTGTTTCTCCTTCACTAGCCCGTCTTTTCCTCTGCCTGGTTCCCGTAGTCACATGCTTCCACTGGCCCCTTTCCTCACCCAGAAACATATGTACATATGTGTAAACATACAGCAAGCACCACATAAGTCAGAGGTTAATTAAAAGACACAGTTAAATTTCTAAATGTACACCAAGCACTACCCAATTCCTAACAGCCCACAAACCTTCAGGGCCAGATTGCAGTTGAGCACAGCACATTACTGTGGCTGACGGTTAAAGTGCACTTTCAAAGCCTCCCTCATGCTGAGTTCTTGTAATTGACCTTATGTCTGGTTTTTCAAACTCAGCAGACAGCTGCTCCGCCTCTGCCCTGCACCCCAATGGCAACTTTTCCCCCTTTGACTCACAGAAATTCTGCAGGACACAACAGGCAGCTATAACGATTGGGATATTTTTCTCATAGAGATCCAGTCTAGGGAGTAAGCATCTCCAGCGTCCCTTCAATCGACCTAAAGTACATTCAACTGTCATTCTACACCTGCTGAGCCAGTAGGTGAATCCTTCTGTTTTGCTGTTAAGGTGACTAGTGTACAGGGGAGCAAGGTGTAGGCTGGGTCCCCCAGAATACTACTGGCATTTCAATATCACCAATGATCATAGAATCATAGAAGATTAGGGCTGGAGGAGACCTCAGGTGGTCGTCTAGTCCAACCCCCTGCTCAAAGCAGGACCAACCCAAACTAAATCAACCCAGCCAGGGCTTTGTCAAGCTGGTCCTTAAAAACCTCTAAGGATGGAGATTCTACCACCTCCCTAGGGAACCATTCCAGTGCTTCACCACTCTCCTAGTGAAGTAGTGTTTCCTAATATCCAACCTAGACCTCCCCAACCTGCAACTTGAGACCATTGCTCCTTGTTCTGTCATCTTCTACCACTGAGAACAGTCTAGCTCCATCCTCTTTGGAACCCCCTTTCAGGTAGTTGAAGTCTGCTATCAAATCCCACCTCATTCTTCTCTTCTGCAGACTAATTAGGCCCAGTTCCCACAGCCTCTCCTTGTAAATCATGTCTCCCAGCCCCCTGATCATTTTCGTTGCCCTCCACTGGACTATCTCCAATTTGTCCACATCCTTTCTGTAGTGGGGGACCAAAAACTGGACAAAATACTCCAGATGTGGCCTCACCAGTGCCAAATGGAGGGGAATAATAACGCCTCTCGATCTGCTGGCAATGCTCCTACTAATGCAGCCCAATATGCCGTTAGCCTTCTTGGCAATGAGGGCACACTGTTGACTCATATCCGAATCCCCAGGTCTTTTTCTGCAGAACTACTGCTTAGCCAGTCGGTCCCCAGCCTTTAGCAGTGCATGGGATTTTTCCATCCTAAGTGCAGAACTCTGCAGTTGTCCTTGTTGAACCTCATCAGATTTCTTTTGGCCCAATCCTCCAATTTGTCTAGGTCACTCTGGACCCTATCCCTACTCTCCAGAGCAGGAGCAGGCAAACTTTTTAGCCTGAGGGCCGCATCAGGTTTTGGAAATTGTATGGATGGCCGGTTAAGGGAGGGAATCGTGGCCCGGCCCCCACCTCCTATTCCTCCCCCGCCCTAGGACTCCAGCCCTATCCAACCCCCCATTCCCTGATGGCCCCCCGGTACCCTTGCCCCATTCAACCACACCTTCTCCCTGTCCCCTGACTGCCCCCGGAACTCCTGTCCCTGACTGACCCCTCCCACCGCCCCATCCAACCCGTCCCTCCTTCCTGACTGCCCCCCGGGTCACCTGCCCCCATTCAACCCCCCTGTTCCCTGCCCTCTGACCGCCCCACCCCCTATCCACATCCTCTCCCCCTTACCACCACCCCAAACTCCCCTGCCCTCTATCCAACACCGCCCGCCCCCCCACACACACTCCCTTACCGTGCTGCCTGGAGCACCGGTGCCTGGCGATGTTACAACGGCGCCGCCCGGCTGGAGCCGAGCCACGCTGCCACCACCGTGCAGCACAGAGCACCGTGTCAAGCCGGGCTCTGCAGCTGCGCTGCCCCAGGAGCTCCCAGCCCCGCCACCCAGAGCATTGCGCCGGTGGCAGGGCGAGCTGAGGCTGTGGGGGAGGAGGAAACAGCAGGGGAGGGGCCGGAGGTAGCCTCCCGTGGCAGGAGGGGCCCGCCGGCTGGGCAGGAGGGGCCCATGGGCCAGATGTGACCCGCAGGCCATAGTTTACCCACCTCTGCTCCAGAGTATCTAACTCTCCCGCACCTTAGTGTCATCCGCAAACTTGCTAAGGGTGCACTCCATCCCATCATCCAGATCATTAATGAAGATGTTGAACAAAACGGGCCGCAGGACTGACCCCTGGTTCACTCCACTCAATACTGCTTCATGTCCAGTAAAGAATAGAGACAACTCTACGTTGTTATTATCGAGTCTGCAAAAAAACCCTACATAAATAAATTACTATGATTTGGACATGTATATATGCTTATTTAGTTGTTTTCCCTAAAGTTAATTAAGTATTTTAGGAAAAATTGTCATAGCAGCCAGCAAGAGTTGGCTCCCATTGGCAAGCTTAGGTGGGTCCCCAGCTAGTGTGTGGGCTTTTGTGGATCACATTCTTAGGTGCCTAACCATCCCTATTTATTGCATAGGGAGCCTAGGCACCTAGCTCAGGCTTTAGGGACTGCTGTGCTATTCCTGTGATTTTCTAGGTACCTAAAACTTGACACTGCGACTCCTAAGTGAAAGTCCCTTGGTGGATCCAGGCCTAATCCTCTATTTTATTACATAGAATCATAGAATCATAGAATCTCAGGGTTGGAAGGGACCTCAGGAGGCCATCTAGTCCAACCCCCTGCTCAAAGCAGGACCAAACCCAATTAGATCATCCCAGCCAGGGCTTTGTCAAGCCTGACCTTAAAAACATCTAAGGAAGGGGATTCCACCACCTCCCTAGGTAACCCATTCCAGTGCTTCACCACCCTACTAGTGAAAAAGTTTTTCCTAATATCCAACCTAAACCTCCCCCTCTGCAACTTGAGACCATTACTCCTTGTTCTGTCATCTTCTACCACTGAGAACAGTCTAGATCCATCCTCTTTGGAACCCCCTTTCAGGTAGTTGAAAGCAGCTATCAAATCCCCCTCATTCTTCTCTTCTGCAGGCTAAACAATCCCAGTTCCCTCATTTTAAATACAGTTTAACCTAAATGCACAGGAATAAGGTTGTGGCTCCTGTATATTCATCTGCAGTGTGGGGGGGGAGGGATAGCTCAGTGGTTTCAGCATTGGCCTGATAAACCCAGGGTTGTGAGTTCAATCCTTGAAGGGGTCATTTAGGGATCTGGGGCAAAAATTGGGGATTGGTCCTGCTTTGAGCAGCAGGTTGGACTAGATGACCTCCTCAGGTCCCTTCCAACCCTGATATTCTATGCTGCTGTGATAAAGTGATACCATGACATTCTCAAGGCTGGGTAATTTGATCTTTTCTGACATTCTAGCTGACAATTTAAAACAATGAATACATGGGAAGTTCAAGCAAAGGACACGAACGTATTGTAATCACACAGTACAAACAAATGTGTTTTCTTATTTGGAAAATGTCAGTATCTTCAATATAGAAATAATATGGGGGAAAAAAGGCATATTCACAAAAATTCAAAAGTGCTAATTACATTTAACTGCACAATTTCAATTAAAGCTCTATTAAAATAATACTATCAACACCATAGCCGCCTTGAAATCTTCAGATTAGGGAGGTAAAAATGCCTTCGTTAAGCGATACAGCAGCAAGCCACACTGGCGCAGCTGCAGTGCTATAAGTATAGACAAGCCCTCAGTAATTCATCAACGATTGCTGTTTATTCCTCACTTGAAGACATAATCAAACTGTTCTCTAAACAACTGTGTTGCAAAATAATTGTGACCATGGGTGAAGACTAAGGAGCAGAAACAAGTCAAACTTCTAAAATACAAGAATCTTGTTTTCATGTACTAAAAACCTGGAAGGAAAATAAAGATACAAATAAGCAGATTTAGCCAAATCAAATGTCTATCAAACATTTCCAGGAGGCATCAATTATTTTTAACCTGGCAAAACTGAAGCACTTTGCTGTGCATGCTGGGCTTCTTCTGAAATGAAAACTCTCTAATGTTTATATCTGAAGACTCACTGAGCAGCCACCACAGCACAGATTGTATGTCAATTAAGCAATTTTTGTAAATTCAGCCCTGTTTGAGCAGGGCTTGAGAAAGGGCGGTGGAGAAGAGAGATCTCATATACAGATAATTGAATACTCAAACACCCTACACACTCTGTAGAGCAAATTCATTAAAGATAGTATAGTGCTGCCAATTCTCATGATTTTATTTCAAGTCTCACAATATGTCATTTATAGGCAGCAGTGGTAGTGAACCTATGCTTAAGGCTGTCCAAAAAGTTCTATTATAAGGCCGTTTTCAGTTGCTTATAGCTTTGCCAAGCTTTAACTATCTGAATAAACTATCTGAACAGCAAAGTTCTCACTTCCTAGGCTGAGCGGGGTAACAGAGTGGCTCACTGTTCTGGGAACCCCAGCAGGTTATAAAGGTCTAGCCTCTAAGGCTTTTCTACACTGACAAGTGAAAGACAAAACTTTTGTTGTTCAGAGGTGTTAAAAAAACACTCCCCACCCAAAAAAGACAAAAGTTTTGTTGACAACAAGCACCTGTGTGAACAGTGTTAATTACAACGCTAACACCGCTCGTTGGGGATGTACGCTTTGTGTCGTCAGGAGAGCTCTCTTTGGTGGGAGCTGTTTTTTAATGTGAAGAGGAACCCCTAGCTCAGGGATGGGCAACCTTTCAGAAGTGGTGTGCCGAGTCTTCATTTAGTCACTCTAATTTAACGTTTCGCGTGCCGGTAATACATTTTAACATTTTTAGAAGGTCTCTCTCTATAAGTCTTTAATATAGAACTAAACTATTGTTGCATGTAAAGTAAATAAGGTTTTTAAAATGTTTGAGAAGCTTCACTTAAAATTAAATTAAAATGGAAAGCCCAGGACCCAGGTAGTGTGAGTGCCACTGAAAATCAGCTTGCGTGCCGCCTTTGGCACCCGTGCCATAGGTTGCCTACCCCTGCCCTAGCTATTGAACCTGGCACTTGTTGCTGCCAACACCACCTGGCAGACGGGTTAAAATTGCCTTTGAACTCAGAACCCTTCTGTAATGGTGACATTCCTTTTGCATGATCCTATATGACCACAAGCTCTCTTTTCGGTTCGGTGCTGACTTTTAATATTCTAACCAAGCCAGTTCAAAAGATATAGCCCTGCTGTGTGACTCTTGTCCCAAGATGAAATCATAAGCAGCTTGGTTGGGCTTGGATTTGTTGGAAAGAGGTGGAGGAAAAGGCAGACTACAAATCCCACAGTGCTTTGGGCTTGTCACTCGAGTGGAGGGTTGGCCATACACCATTTGTCAGCCCAGGGCAGAGAGACACACCAGGGACCGCCCATTAGATGCTGGAAGCCGCTTCCTTCCTCTTGTTTTCAGCTGATCCTTTGGATTTGAAGCACAGTGTGGTTTTTGAATTTTGGCGCCTGTCTGAATCTGCAAACTAACAGCTGCTGGCCCAGCTCCAGAGCACAGCCACACCCCTCTCGCTGGAGTGAGTCAGTGTCTGTGTGCATGGATTGTTTCAAATCTGCCTCCGCCTTCACCAGTTAAAGCAGTGAACTCTTATCAGCACCAAGCTGTGCACTTATGTGTACTTCTTGTCTCTGCCAGTATTTGTGGTTCCCAACACCCGCAACTAGTGGGAAGATCGGTACCGAGACAGTTTTAGAATCAACTACAATATCATGTTTCTCTGACTGTATAAATATCTGTCCACTGTATGTTCCATTCCATGCATCCGATGAAGTGGGTTCTAACCCATGAAAGCTTATGCTGAAATAAATTTGTTAGTTTCTAAGGGGCCACAAGTATGTCTTTCTTTTTTCTGACACAGACACTACACTGTAACCTACAATATCACAGAATCATAGAATATCAGGGCTGGAAGGCACCTTAGGAGGTCATCTAGTCCAACCCCCTGCCCAAAGCAGGACCAATCCCCAATTTTGGCCCCAGATCCCTAAATGGCCCCCTCAAGGATTGAACTCATAACTGTGGGTTTAGCAGGCCAATGCTCAAACCACTGAGCTATCCCTCCCCCCTTTGATTTTTGGGAATGCAGAAAAGCCTCCATCTAACACTTTTTGTTTTGTTTAGCTTACTTCCTCCTTCCTGCTGTGCCATTAAACCCCTCACGCATGGTGTCTTGTGAACTCATTTACACCCTTCCCTCCAGGGCTGGCTCTACCTTTTTTGCCGCCCAAAGTGGCAAAGCAAAAAAAAAAAAAAAACCCTGCCGCAGAAGTGCCACCAAATCAAAAAAAATTAAAGAGCTGCCGTAACACTGCTGCCAAAGAAAAAAAAAAGCCGGAGTGCCGCCGCAAGAACGTCCGGAGTGCCGCCCCTTCAGATTTGCCGCCCCAGGCACCTGCTTCCTTAGCTGGTGCCTTGAGCCGGCCCTGCTTAAAGAACAAACAACCGTGATCTCAGCCTAATGTTCATCCCCCTTTGCGTGAAGCACTTCAGCCCCAGGTCCCCTACTCTGACTTGCCCCAATTTTAGATGATGTCTCTAGTGTATGAGCAACAAAGCATCTTGTGGCACCTTATAGACTAACAGATATATTGGAGCATAAGCTTTCGTGGGCGAAGACCCTCTTCGTCAGACGCATGCCTAGTGTATGACGCTGTCAGAGTTGTGGAAGATTTTTCCTTCACAGTTTTATCAATCCCCTTCAAAATACAGATAATTTCTACTATATCACCAGAAAACCTCCCCTTGTCGCACAGCATCTTCCTTCAACCTTCCTCACAACAGATAGATACATAGCGACTGTGATGGTGTACCCCATAAAGCTTTATGGGGAGATGCTTATAAATGTATATATGTAACTAGAATATGTTTTATGCTACATGTGCCATGTAACATATCTCTGTGAAAGTTATGACCTACTGAATTTATTCCTCCTGTTGGTATGCATGTATCATTGTTGTAGTTGGAGTTATGAAGATTGGTTTTATATTTGCTGGTTTTGTACATAGCCTTTGTAAGTGCATGGGATCATGTTTGGAGGAAAGAATGTGCCTGTTAAGTACGAGCACTTAACAGACAAAAGAAGTTGCAGACCCCAATCCACATCGGGGCCTGGTCAAGAATGCAACTGGTTGAACTGGTTAGGGTGCATGGACAGGTGATTTGCCCATGTGATCCCAAAACTCCATGGCAACTGGATCCTATGCAGGGAGAGGAAGAAAGGCTATAAAAGCCCTTGCAAGACCCTTGCATTGGGTCTTCAGCTGGCTAAAGAGAGAGACTCTCCACACCCCCCCCCCCCCCCGGACACACCCGAAAGAGACTGAACAAAGGACAAAGACATTAGGGGGGTGAGTGATTGCTGGACCCAGGCTAAGTGGAAGATAGCCTGTTTACTGGACCTAGTGAGGTTTTTATATCTGTGTGAAGTTTGATTAGACATAGAACTGCGTGTTCTATTTTATTTTATTTAGTAATTCACTTTGTTCTGTCTGTCACTACTTGAAATCACGTAAATCCTATTTTCTGTACTTATTAAAATCACTTTTTACTTATCAAGTTTCCTGGAGTACGAGCTGGTACCTGGGGAAGGCAAACAGTTGTGCATATCTTTCTATCTTTGAAATAGAAGGTGAACTATTTATGAGTTTACCCTGTATAAGCCTTATGCAGGGTAAAACGGATGTATTAAGGGTTTAGACCGCTTAGGGAGCTGGGCACCTGGGTGTCAAAGGCAAGAGGCTTCCAGGAGCCTTACAGTGGTGAGTGGACTTGGTTCGGACCTGGGTCTGTGTTTGCAGCAGATCAGTGGAATCTGGCTCAAAACAGACAGGATTCGGGAGTCCCAAGCTGGAAACGGCCTGGAAGCAGGGGCAGAAGTAGCCTTGGCACACCAGGTGGCAGCACCAAGCAGGTCTCTGTGAGTCCAACCCGTCACAGCGACCATAGTGATCGTCTAGTCTGACCTCCTGCATGACACAGGCCAGACACCTGCCCCAAAATAATTCCTAGAGCAGAGCTTTTAGAAAAAAATCCAATCTTGATTTTAAAATTGTCAGGGATGGAGAATCCACTACGACCTTTGGTAAATTGTTCCAGTGGTTAATCTCTCTCTTGCACCATTGAAAGTTTACACCTTATTTCCAGTCTTAATTTGTCTAGCTTCAGCTTCCAGCCCTTGGACCGTGTAGACCTTTCTCTGACAGAGTGAAGAGCCCATATTCAAATATTTATTCCCCCGTAGATACTTACAGACGGTCACTCCTTGACCTTCTCTTTGTTAACTAGATTGAGCTCCTTGAGGCTATCACTGTAAGTATCGATATGATTTAGTAAAATTAGGAAAATTCACGGAGCAGTCATGTTAAAAATATACAAAATTGGGGTAGTGTCACAGCAGGGTCCAAGCCCCACCGTGGGGGGACCCAAGCCAAAGAAGTCATGGAGATCTGTTAAAGTCAGGGAATCTTTGACTCCCGTGACCAAATCATATCCTTAACTATAAGGCATGTTTTCTAATCTTTTAATCCTTCTCGTGGCTCTTCTCTGAACCCTCTCCAGTTTATCACCATCCTTCTTGAATTGTGGACACCAGAACTGGACACGGTATTCCACCAGTGGTCACACCAGTGCCCAATATAACATTTCTACTCCTAACCAAGATCCTGCCCTTTATGCATCTCAGGATTGCATTAGCTCTTGTGGCCACAGTGTTGCAGTTGGAGATCATACACCACGTTGGAGGTTGGGGCTCCCCTGAGTCTCTCCTACAGCTGCTTCAAGTTGTTTATACTGTTCTCAGTCAGTTTGTAGCATATGAGGGGTTCATCAAACAAACAAAAGACAGGTCTTTTTCTCTCACTTTCCCTTATGAGAGAGGGGAATCAGAGTGAAAGAAAAGAAAGGCAAAGGTGGCCTGTCTCTTAGGCAGTCTTTTTGGATTCAGCCCTTTGGGGCTTGGCTTATCAGCTGGTCTGTTGTCTTTAATAAGGGTCTACCTCCAGCCCCTACTTCCAGCCCCATCTCTTGTGGCACCCTGCTTTACAGCTGGTCCATGCAGTTTCAGGATCATCATGAGGCTTGCGACTGTCTCCCTCTTGGCTGATCTGTCTCTGTAGTCAGGAACCTCTGAGGTGTACCAGTGACAAAGGGTCCTGTGGCACCTTATAGACTAACAGAGGTATTGGAGCATAAGCTTTCGTGGGTGAATACCCACTTCGTCGGATGCTGTCACGGAGTGTGGGGGAGTCAGCGCCTGCACCCCTCTTCCCCGGATTCACTGGGAGTCTCAGCCAGCCAGTAGAACAGAAGGTTTATTAGAGATGCCAGGAACACAGTCCAAACAGAGCTTGTCAGTACAACCAGGACCCCTCAGCCGGGCCCTTCCGGGGGGCAGGGAGCTTAGACCCCAGCTCGGGGCTCCCTGCATTTCACCCCACAGCTCCAAACGGAGGCAGGGAGGCCAGACCCTGTCTGCCTCTCTCCCCTCCTCTCCAGCCAGTTCCAAACTCCAACTCTCCAGCCCCTCCTCCCCCTTTGTCTCCTTCCCGGGCCAGGAGGTCACCTGATCCCTTTGTTCCAACACCTTCATCTCTCACCTTTGCAGGGGAGGGGCCGGGCCATCTGTTGCCAGGAGACAGGGCCATTCTCTGTGTCCAGGCCTCTGCCCACCCCTGCCTTCTAGGGCTTTGTAACAATCATGCACCGTTGTCCCACCACCTAGATACTCAAGCACTGCATAGGGGAAACCGAGGCACCCACACAGTACTCAGGGAAACCTTAACAACAGTCCTAGTTCGTCACAGATGCACGAAAGCTTACGCTCCAATACCTCTGTTAGTCTATAAGGTGCCACAGGACCAGATCCAGACTAACACGGCTACCCCTCTGATACTTGAGGTGTATCAGTCACTGTCTTCTTCCTCGTTCACTGCCCCTTCCTGTGGCAGGTTTTCCCTTTTTAAGCTCCACTCCCCCGTTCCAGGCAGCCCAGGCCTTACAGACGCACCTCGTTAGTGCTGAACAAGCCCAGAAGAGCTCATTAGTCTCTTCTCCACCAGAATGTGGGTGTGTCCCTTCACACACCATGACCCCATGGGCAGCAGGTATAATAGGCCAGGTGAGCCTCCCCTGGCAGAGCCGTCGCCGCCTCTGCTGCCGGCGTGGGCCGTGGTAGTCCCACCTCTTCCCCTCCCAGCTGGGAATGGGCTTCCATGGGACGTTTTTGCTTGTTTATGATGTGCCATGCAGGATCCTGAGTGGCTGAAGAGGCAGCATCTGCTACTTAGCTTCCTTGGACTCCCCAAGACGATTACTGATGATCCCAGGAAGCTGAGTAGCAGGTGCCACCTCCTCAGCTGCCTGAGAATTTGTATGGCGCATATAAAAGCTCAGCGTTCTCCGCCTGGATGCTCCCTTGCAGCACTCTCCACGCCTCTCTTTGGAGGTCCCCGCTGCCGTTCGCCGGTTCCTTCTCTCATCCCTGCTTGGCTCCCTCCCCACTTGGTCCCCCTGCCACCACTCGCTGGTCCCTCCTCCTACCCTCCCGCTGGTGGGGGGGCCAAGTGGGGAAGGGGGAAGGAGAGGAGGGATGCAGGTGGTGAGGCGCAGTGGAGGGGGGCCAAGCAGGAGGGCTGGGGCCTGGGGTGAGGGAGGGGGAGGGGCCTTGGGCGGAGTGGTCATGGAGTGTGGGCGGGGCCATGGGCGGAAGAGGCTAGCCTCACTCGGGGGAAGCTTCATCCACCACCCATACACGACCCCCAAACCTTCCTCAAAGTCACTGCTTCCCACGATAGTTCCCTACCCTGTAAGTATGGCCAACGTTCTTTGTTCCTAGATGGATACATTTACATGTAGCTGTATTAAAACTTATATTGTTTGCTTGCGCCCAGTTTCCCAACTGTTGTGTCATCTGCAAACTGTATCAATGATGATTTTATGTTTTCTTCCAGGTCATTGATAAGAATGTTAACTAGCAAAGGGCCAAGGAATGATCTCTGCAAGATCCCACTGGAAACTCGGCTCCATGATGATTCCCCATTTACAATTACGTTTTGAGACCCATCTGTTAGCCAGTTTTTAATCCATTTAAAGTATTCCATGACAATTGTATAGACTCTTATGGTCTTAATTCAGACTCTTAAGATCTCATATTGTCTACATTATCTTACGCAGCACTGTGACAGGGCAGGGTCACACTTCTGTCTCTTCTCAAGCAACAAATCTCTCGGAAACCTTCTTCTGGTCAAATACCTCATGAGTTATTTCACCGGGTTCTCCCAGCCCTCATATAAACCTGTGCAGCTCTGTATTTACAATATCATGCATTCCTGAGCTCAATCAGCCAAGAAGAGGGAGACAGACAGTACTTTGCCCCTGAAAGATCTTTCCTGACTCTCAAAAGCTGACCAGTTTCTCATTTCCCCCCTGAGAACTTCCTTCCTCTGCCTTTCCGACTTCTTGAGTAATGGGCAAATTAGCCTTTGGGGCTCTCGTCAGCCCATTCCAATCATAGAAGATTAGGAAGAGACTTCAGGAGGTCATCAAGTCCACCCCCCTGCTCAAAGCAGGACCAACCCCATTGAAATCATCCCATCCAGGGCTCTGTCAAGCTGGGCCTTAAAAACTTCTAAGGATGGAAATTCCACCATCTCCTGAGGTAACGCATTCCAGTGCTTCACCACCCTCCTAGTGAAATATTTTTCCTAATATCCAACCTAGACCTCCCCCACTGCAACTTGAGACCTTTGCTTCTTGTTCTGTCATCTGCCACCTCTGAGAACAGCCGAGCTCCATTCTCTTTGGAACCCTCCTTTGGGTAGTTGAAGGCTGCTATCTTCACTCTTCTCTTCTGCAAACTAAATAACTCCGATTCCCTCAGCCTCTCCTCATAGGTCATATGCCACAGCCCTCTAATCATTTTTGTTGTCCTCCACTGGACTCTCTCCAATTTGTCCACATCCTTTCTGTAGTGGGGGGCCCAAAACTGGACGCAGTACTCCAGATGTGGCCTCACCAATGCCAAACAGAGGAGAATAATCATTTCCCTTGATCCACTGGCAATGCTCCTATTAATGCAGCTCAATATGCCATTAGCCTTCTTGGCAACAAGGGCACACTGTTGACTCATATCCAGATTTTTGTCCACTGTAATCTCCAGGTCCTTTTCTGCAGAACTGCTGCTTAGTCAGTCGATCCCCAGCCTGTAGCAGTGCATGGGATTCTTCCATCCTAAGTGCAGGACTCTGCACTTGTCCTTGTTAAACCTCATCAGATTTCTTTTGGCCCAATTCTCCAATCAATCTAGGTCCCTCTGGACCCTATCCCCGTCCTCCAGAGTATTTTAGCATCATCCGCAAACTTGCTGAGGGTGCTATCCATCCCGTCATCCAGATCGTTAATGAATATGTTGAACAAAACCAGCTCCAGGACCAACCTCTGGGGCACTCCGCTTGATACCAGCTGTCAACTAGACATCGAGCCATTGATCACTACCCTTTGAGCCCGATGATCTAGCCAGCTTTCTATCCACCTTATAATCCATTCATCCAATCCATACGTCTTTAACTTGCTGGCAAGAATACTGTGGGAGACCACCAAAGCAAAAGCTTTGCTAAAGTCAAGGTATATCACATCCACCACTTTCCCCATATCCACAGAACCAATTATCTCATCATAGAAGGCAATCAGGTTGGTCAGGCATGACTTGCCCTTGTTGAATCCATGTTGACTGTTCCTGATCACCTTCCTCTCCTCCAAGTGCTTCAAAAAGGATTCCTTGAGGACCTGCTCCATGATTTTGCCGGGGTCTGAAGTGAGGCTGTAGTTCCCTGGGTTCTCTTTCTTCCCTTTTTAAAATATGGGCACTATATTTGCATTTTTCCAATCGTCCGGGACCTCCCCCGATCACCATGAATTTTCAAAGATAATGGTCCATGGCTCTGCAATCACATCAGCCAACTCCCTCAGCACCCTCGGATGCAGTGCATCCAGCCCCATGGACTTATGCATGTCTAGCTTTTCTAAATAGTCCTTAACCTGTTCTTTCACCACTGAGGGCTGCTCACCCCTGATCATCTGCTGGTCAGGAAAGAATGTCCCTGCTTGCAGCTTTCTGAGAAGTCCTGTGTTCTTAGTGATGCACCTTGTGTGACCCGCCCATGTTAATACTGGTGAAACTTCTCCCGACCTGTGATCCACCAATGTGTGCATAATCATAGAAAAGTCGCCTTTTCTGTCGATGTATTCAGTGGGCAAGGTGCTCTGGTTCCAAAATAGGGATGTGTGTGTTGTCTCTTTCTCCACCACAGTTCAGGGACCCCATTGCTGCAAGTCCATCCACTATGTCCTGCACATTGCCAAGAGTGACAATCCTGTGTAGTAGGGGATGAATAATGGCTCTACACACTTGCTGTCAGGGAGCACAGGTCTTGAACTCTGTCCTAGGGCTCTTTGGAGCTAGAACGTTCCCACCTGCCAACCAGTGATCCACTAACAGTTGTCAGAATAGGAGCGGGGCTCCTGGGCACCTGTGCTCTCCTGCCCAGTCCCAGCTGCAGCATTCCTATGCTGACCCGCCTCTGAGCACTCCCCTCTGCCAGCTTGGAGGATGCCTGGCAGGTGCTCCCGTGCTAGCAGCGCTGGGAGCTATGCCCCTTGTAGAGGTGGTTTTTTGAGAGCGCTGGGAGAGCTCTCCCGCTGCGCTGCGACCACGCAAGGCAAGTTCAAGCGCTGCTGCGGTTGCGCTTTAGCGTTGCCGGTGTAGACTAGTAACAATGAGCACTGCAAGCTTCCAGAGTGTGACTGTGACTCGCTTGTCAGCTGTCGGTGCAGCTCTCATTCTGATGTCCCTCACGGACAGCTGGGGCGAGCGCAACGCCCAGATCCAGGAACGTGGTCCTGCGCATCCAAGAGTTCTGCAGCCGCTGCTTGACATCCCAAACCTGCATGACAATGAGACCCACCAGTCAGTGCTCCTTTCTCACACTCAGACGGGCTGCTCCACCATCTGTAGCTGCTCTGTGAACACCACCAAGGTTTTTTTCACTATCTCCCTCAGCAAACTGTCCTCCAAGAAATCATCATATCCCCTGTTGTTACAAGTATCAGAGGGGTAGCCGTGTTAGTCTGGATCTGTAGAAGCGACAAAGGGTCCTGTGGCACCTTATAGACCAACAGACGTATTGGAGCATAAGCTTTCGTGGGTGAATACCCACTTCATTGGAGGCATCCGACGAAGTGAGTATTCACCCACGAAAGCTTATGCTCCAATACTTCTGTTAGTCTATAAGGTGCCAAAGGACCCTTTGTCGCTTCCTGTTGTTACAGTTCTTCCTATGGGTCTGCAAACACTGGAGGATCACTTGTCCTGTATTTGCAGTGTTCATGAGAACAGAGCAGAGCTCTGAGGACTCCAGGGTTCTGTCAGAGACGGAAGACACTGAAAAGTGTTGCATGGGTTTGGGGTTTAAAAAAGGCACAAAAAATCTGGGATCAGAATGGCATTATTGGATGGAGAATGATGCATTCTGGGAACTTGATCCCTAGCTCATTTCTACCCCACAACACATTGTGAAAACTTTCCCAAGGCTTTGCACTGGATGGTGCCATATGCCACAGTGGTGCACTGCACATTGCTTGACACCAGTGCTCCTGGTGAGTACGAGCTGTGCTGATGCGAACAGCCAGGTGTGCGTGCCTCTGTGTGATCTACTAACAGTGGCAGCTGTACACTGACAAAACTTGCCTCAGCCAAACTTTGTAGGATAGCCGTGGCTATAGCTGTGTTCGCACTGTATACTGTACACTAGACAGACGGTAGGAGAAGAACGTTCCTGCCTTTAGGAACTCCAGCACTTCCAGGTTCTCTCAGTAAAAACACCTTTTCTGTTATAACAAATTCTAGTTTGAGCCTCCTTTACCTTTCAGAGTGGTGCTCCTCTTTGCCAAATCTTCTGCCGACCCCTCAATCTGCGCCTAGTGCAGTCGGCTTTTCTTTAACAGAATAAACTGAACTCTTTCCCCTTCCTCTGGTGAAACGTTGCCAGAGACCTTAGGTCAGGCTGGGCATAGGAGGCGCATAACGGGCCACTGCAGCTGCTGGAGAAGAAATGTAAACAGCTCCATGGTGATGGGCATTGTGCCAGCAGCAGTTGGTCTGCAGATTTGAAAATAAGGCGCCAAATGTGTTTTTGAAAGAATACAGAGTCTGTTTGCACTGCTGTTGGGACCACTGCCAAAGTTTTATGTAGTATTAGTATGGGACTGTGTGCAAGGCAGCTCCCCTCCAAAACACTGCAGCCTACGCAGCAATGATCTCAGTGATTGCTACAGCAAGCTCTAAAGCTTGGACTAGGGAGGACTGATAAAGGGAGCTTCAATGAATTCAGAGATTTAATCAGCAACCCCCTTCCTCTACTATACTGAACATGTGGCCAGTAGAGTCCAACAAATGCCAAACAGATCATTAGTTCTGCTGGGGTGCACCCTACTGCAGATTGGTGAACCCTGAAACTCTGCACGTTATTAAGAACTCAACGATGATCATTCAGTCATGTTTGTACTAGTGGGGTATGAACCCAGAAGCCAAGTGTGCAGACTATTCCTCTAATGGGCCAAACTGGAACAGCCAGTCTCAAAGCCCAGAATTATGGAGAAAGTTTGGATCTGGAATCTGACCCCTCAAATTCCAGAGAGTTCAGATCTGGGGTCTTGTTCTGCCCACTATAGAGATAGATCATTTGGATTCAGATCTGGAGTTTGAATTGAGGATTCTGTCCATTATATTAATTTAGTTTGATTTAAACACACCTCAAATGCACCAGTCTCAGGTTCCTTATGGTCCTCTGTGGATTAAAGACACAAGGCTGGATTTTCTCATCAGCTACAGCCCCTTTGCGTCACTCAGCAGCACAAAGGGGCTGGATTCTGGCCTTAAACGCACAGTGGAAAATGTCCCTTGTGCAGGGAAGCTCCCCATTGGCATAAGGCATCAGAAGTAGCAAAGACAACTCCTGTGCCACTTCCCTACAGCTCCCCCTCTCCTTTGTATCCAAGTGGTACTCAAGTGGAGTGGAGAGTTGGGCGCACACCGCACACTATAATCAATATACCCCTTGCAAACCAATCCTACCTCCCTACAGACACACACTAATACGCACATTCAATTACAGCACCAAATCCCTTCCCAGGAAGCCCTGCCCCACCCACCATTTCCCTCCCTCCCCAAAAGCCCACTCACAAAGGTAGAGGAGCTGGCGACTGAAATAAGGTGAGTGTGATTCACATTTTCCAAAATAATGGAACCCCCAAAAGCTTCAGTTTTTGTTTTCCTTTTTTTAAATGCAACATGGAAAAAAAGAAAAGAAAGAGGAAAAAACCCAGACCCAGAATGTGAATGTTGGGTTTGGTCTGGGCCCCTCTCATTTACAAAGCCTCACTTGCTGCCACAGCCCCCTGCAAGGGCTTTTTTTAACTTTGGGTCTCTATCAATATAACTAGAATGAAACGCTGCCCTGGGTCAGAATTTCTAACGGTACAAATTCTGGGTTTGTTGGGCGCAGAAGTGCTGGCTTTTAATGAAAACTTACATGAAGAACAGTTTAGTGAAGTCAGTTTAGATTCTCCCTGACCCCATCACAGTCCTGTTGTTATGTAGTGTGTCTGCGCTATAATGAGCCTATGATGGCAAAATCCAGCTGTTTATATTTCACTCAAACCTGCTGTACCCTGCACACTAGCTGCCTTTTGGTTTAGGTGAGAAGGCATTTCATTTCTATGGCGGATGAGGGCTAATTATACCAGGACCCAGAAAAGTTCCTTTTTTTCTGCAGTACTGTTGAGATGGCTCGCTTTGGCACACCGGTTTCTGATGTTTGTGACTGCACCTTCTGAGTGACTCACTCAGCAGGCAAGTACAGCCAAGTCGAATTCTGGCCAAGGCATTGACGGGCCTGTGCTGTGTTGAGCCCCCAGCTCCACCTTCCTCTGTTTCTCTGTGGCAGGATGTGGAATTCAGTTCCTGACAGAAATGTTTTTATAGAATTCTAATTTCTTTCAGCTGATACCAGGCTAGAACCAGAGGCCTCTCCAATTTCAGAACAAAAGGATCCTAACACCCTGCTAACGGGAGACACCTGCTTTTGTGCTAGAAGCCAGGAATTCCAAACAGATTAAAATTCTCCTCTCCAGTCAGCTCTTCCCCCCACCCCGCATGAATCTAATGTGTATTCTGCCCTCATCCTGTACAAAATTCCCATGAACTGCGTACTGATTATGCAATAGAGAGATATTAACCCTTCTGCTTCAGGGTACCAGCCAACCCAGTGATAGAAAGAAACATTTCCTGTAGGCAGGGTATTCCACAATGTCCACCACTGGGTTTCTTGCACATTCCTCTGAAACGTTTGGTACTGGCCATGGTCAGACACAGGATTCTGGACAGGATGGGCCACTCTGGTATGGCAATTCCTGTGTTCCACGATCCACCTTGCAGATAAGAGATCTGTAGTTCTGTGAGGATAACTTTGCCATAAGTTTCAAGAAGCCCCAGGCATGAAAAGTCTGGTTACAGTACTGAGGGAAAGCCACTTGGCAAAGAATTTGTGGGTCTGACACGCATCTTATCCTGTCCCGAACGGGCCCTTGTTTTACAGACAGTATCCAACCTGTATTGGTCTATTCCCCCAAATGTGCACTGCGTTCCCCTCTGTTCCTTGGCTCTAGGCCTCCCCACAGCACTCAAGGAAAAGCTAGTCCATGGTGCTTGGTACCTTACTCAGGTTCCTCCCCTCACATTTATTTACAGGGACATTCTCACCCCTCTTGATGCTGGGTCCAAGGAACTTTGGGTTCTATTCTGTCCTTTGTTATTTAGACTCCTGGGACAAAGCCTGCCCCCACTTCCTCATGTGAATGCAGAAGTCCCCAAACACTAGGTTTAACATATTTGAACTTTCAAAAAAGAGGACACTCCACGCGGGGGGGGGGGGGGGGGGGAGTAGCCCCACCCCCTGACTGCCCTCCCAGAGGACCCCCAACCCATCCAACACCCCCTGCTCCTTGTCCCCTGATTGCCCCCTCCCGGGACCCCTGCCCCTAACCGCTCCCTGGAACCCCACCCCCTATCTAAGCCTCCCTTCTTCTTGTCCCCAACTACCCCCTCCTGAGACCCCCCCACCCTAACTGCCCCTCCTAGGACCCACCCACTACCTGTCCCCTGAGTGCCCCAACCCCTATCCACACCCCCGCCCCCGATAGATCCCCGGGACTCCCACACCTATCCAGCTGCCAGGGGTGGCTCTTACAATTTTGCCGCCCCAAGCAGGGCGGCGGCCCCGCCCCTGACACAAGCAGACGTAGCAGGGCCCCGCCCCCGACGCCTGCCTGCGTCGGGGGCGGGGCCCCACTACAATTGCCTGCGTCGGGGGCAGGGTCCGCCCCCGACGCAGGCAGTCCCAGTCCACGGCGGCAAGGGAAGGGCGGCGGACCTGCCACCCCATTGCCGCTGCAGCAGGCGAGAATGGGGCGACAGTCCGAGTCCTGCGGAGGCAATACGGCGGCGGGAAGAGTGGACCTGCCGCTAAATTGCCGCCGCGGGACTTGGACTGCCGCCCCATTCTCGATGCCGCCCCAAGCCGGCCCTGCCAACTGCTGCTTCTCCCCTAACTGTCCCAACCCCTCTCCACATCCCTGCCCCCTGACAGGCCCCCCCTCAAGAATCCCCGACTCATCTAACCCCCCTGCTCCCCGCCGCTGATTGCCCCGACCGCTTTCCACACTCCCACCCCCTGACAGCCTCCCCAGAACCCCCGACACATCCAACCCCCCTGCTCCCTGTCCCCTGACTGCCCCCTGGGATCCCATCCATGCCCCTTCTCCAACTCCCCGGCCTCCTTACTGTGCCACTCAGACCAGCGTGTCTGGCTCCATGCAGAGCGCACAGCCCTGCCCCACCAAGCGCTGCCGGCACGGCACGCTGAGGCTGCAGGGGAGGGGGTGCAGGGGAGGGGCTCTGGCTGCTGGAGGCCCCGATGTGAGCGGCTCAATCCGGCCGGGCCGCCCTGTCAGCCGCGCCGCGTTCTGCATTGGGAGGGAAATCCCGGACCTTTTGAGAGCTTTACAAAGTCCTCCCGGACAGCTATTAAAAACCCCAAAAGCCGGACATATCCGGGATAATCCAGACATATGGTAACCCTACAAACACTGAAGAACTTATGGGGACAGGATATAGGGAGTCCTCAAAGAGGGTCTGCAACTCCTGCATTGCCTAGTGCTGCCCACTGCAGGCTGGCTGTGTGCAGCATGGTGCTGTGCGCTGCTGGCCGGGTTTGTGTAATGTGCTGTACACTGTGTGTGGCAGGCTGGATTTGTGCAGTGTGGTGCTGTGTGCTGCTGGCCGGGTTTGTGTAATGTGCTGTACACTGTGTGCTGCACTGTGCTGCAGGCTGTGTTTGTGCAGCATGGTACAGTGTGTTGCCGCTGTGTTTGTGCACTGTGGTACTATGCGCTGCTGGCTGCTGTGTGCAGTGTGGTACTATGCGCTGCTGGCTGGCTGTGTGCAGTGTGGTACTATGCGCTGCTGGCTGGCTGTGTGCAGTGTGGTACTATGCGCTGCTGGCTGGCTGTGTGCAGTGTGGTACTATGCGCTGCAGGCTGCTGTGTGCAGTGTGGTACTATGTGATGCAGGCTGCTGTGTGCAGCATAAGAACATAAAAACCTAAGAACGGCAATACTGGGTCAGACCAAAGGTCCATCTCCTGTCTTCCGACAGTGGCCAATGCCTGGTGCCCCAGAGGGAATGAACAGAACAGGGAATCATCAAGTGATCCATCCCGTCACCCATTCCCAGCTTCTGGCAAACAGAGGCTAGGGACACCATCCTTGCCCGTCCTGGCTAATAGCCATTGATGGACCTATCCTCCATGAACTTATCTAGTTCTTTTTTGAACCCTGTTATAGTCTTGGCCTTCACAACATCCTTTGGCAAGGAGTTCCTCAGGTTGACTGTGTGTTGTGTGAAGAAATACTTCCTTTTGTTTGTTTTAAACCTGCTGTCTATTCATTTCATTTGGTGACCCCTGGTTTTTGTGTTATGAGAAGGAGTAAATAACACTTCCTTATTACTTTCTCCACATCTGTCATGATTTTATAGACCTCAATCATATCTCCCTTTAGTCGTCTTTTTCCAAGCTGAAAAGTCCCCATCTTATTAATCTCTCTTATTAATGGCAGCTATTCCATATCCCACATAATTTTGTTGTTCTTTACTGAACCTTTTCCAATTCCAATTTATCTTTTTTGAGATGGGAGGACCACATCTGCACACAGTATTCAAGATGTGAGCTTACTATGGATTTATCTAGCGGCAATATGATATTTTCTGTCTTATTATCTATCCCTTTCTTCATGATTCCCAACATTCTGTTTGCTTTTTTGACTGCCATTGCACATTGAGTGGATGTTTTCAGAGAGGAGGGTGCAACAGGGGACGCCTCCTGATTCAAACTGAGAAAGTAAGGCAATCGGCTAGTTATCTTAGGTGCCTATACACGAACGCAAGAAGCCTGGGAAACAAGCAGGAAGAATTGGAAGTCCTGGCACAGTCAAGGAACTATGATGTGACTGGAATAACAGAGACTTGGTGGGGTAACTCACATGACTGGAGCACTATCATGGATAGGTATAAACTGTTCAGGAAGGATAGGTGGGGGAGGAAAGGTGGAGCAGTTGCACTGTATGTAAGAGAGCAGTATGATTGCTCAGCATGAAACTGGAGAAAAGCCTGTTGAGAGTCTTTGGGTTAAGTTTAGAGGTGAGAGCAACAAGGGTGATGTTGTGGTGGGGGTCTGCTATAGACCACCAGACCAGGAGGATGAGGTAGACGAGGCTTTCTTCAGACAACTAACAGAAGTTTCCAGATCACAGGCCCTAGTTCTCATGGGGGACTTCAATCACCCTGACATCTGCTGGGACAGCAATACAGCGGTGCACAGACAATCCAGGAAGTTTTTGGAGATTGTTGTGGACAATTTCCTGGTGCAAATGCTGGAGGAACCAACTAGGGGCCATGCTCCTCTTGACCTGCTGATCACAAATGGGAAGAATTGGTAGGGGAAGTAGAAGATGGTGGCAACCTGGGCAGCCGTGACCATTAGATGGTTGAATTCAGGATCCTGACAAAAGGAAGAAAGGAGAGCAGCAGAATATGGACCCTGGACTTCAGAAAAGCAGACAGACTTCCTCAGGGAACTGATGGGCAAGGTCCCCTGGGAGAATAACATGAGGGGGAAAGGAGTCCAGGAAAGCTGGCTGTATTTTAAAGAAGCCTTATTGAGGTTGCGGGAACAAACCATCCCGATGTGCAGAAAGAATAGCAAATATGGCAGGCGACCAGCTTGGACTAACAGAGAAATCTTCGGCGAGCTTGAACAAAAAAAGGAAGCTTACAAGAAGTGGAAACTTGGACAGATGACTAGGGAGGAGTATAAAAATATTGTTTAAGCATGCAGGAGTGTAATCAGGAAGGCCAAAGCACAATTGGAGTTGCAGCTAGCAAGGTATGTGAAGGGTAACAAGGGTTTCTACAGGTATGTTAGCAACAAGAAGAAGGTCAGGGAAAGTGTGGGCCCCTTACTGAATCGGGGAAGCAACCTAGTGACAGATGATGTGGAAGAAGCTGAAGTACTCAATGATTTTTTTGCCTCAGTCTTCACAGACAAGGTCAGCTCCCAGACGGCTGCACTGGGCAGCATGGTATGGGGAGGAGGCAAGCAGCCCTCTGTGGAGAAATAAGTGGTCCAGGACTATTTAGAAAAGCTGGAGATACACAAGTCCATGGGGCCGGATGCACTGCATCCGAGGGTGCTGAGGGAGTTGGCTGATGTGATTGCAGAGCCATTGGCCATTATCTTTGAAAACTCGTAGCAATTGGGAGAGATCCCAGATGACTGGAAAAAAGCAAATATAGTGACCATCTTTAAAAAAGGGAAGAAGGAGAATCCTGGGAACTACAGCCTCACATCTCTCCCCAGAAAAATCATGGAGCGGGTCCTCAAGGAATCCATTTTGAAGCACTTGGAGGAGAGGAAGGTGATCAGGAACAGTCAACATGGATTTACCAAACGTAAGTCATGCCTGACCAACCTGATTGCCTTCTATGATGAGATAACTGGCTCTGTCAATATGGGGAAAGCGGTGGACGTGATATACCTTGACTTTAGCAAAGCTTTTGATACGGTCTCCCACAGTATTCTTGCCAGCAAGTTAAAGAAGTATGGATTGGATTAATGGATTATAAAATGGCTATATCATCAGACTCAATAGGTAGTGATCAACGGCTCGATGTCTAGTTGGAAGCCGGTATCAAGTAGAGTGCCCAAGGGGTCGGTCCTGGGGCCTGTTTTGTTCAACATCTTCATTAATGATCTGGATGATGGGATGGATTGCACCCTCAGCAAGTTTGCGGATGACACTAAACTGGGGGGAGAGGTAGATACGCTGGAGGGTAGGGATAGGGTCCAGAGAGACCTAGACTGACTGGAGAATTGGGCCAAAAGAAATCTGATGAGGTTCAACAAGGACAAGTGCAGAGTCCTGCACTTAGGATGGAAGAATCCCATGCACTGCTACAGGCTGGCAACCAACTGACTAAGCGGCAGTTCTGCAGAAAAGGACCTGGGGATTACAGTGGACGAGAACCTGGATATGAGTCAACAGTGTGCCCTTGTTGCCAAGAAGGCTAACCGCATATTTGGCGACATTAGTAGGAGCATTGCCAGCAGATCAGGGAAGTGATTATTCTCCACTATTCGGCACTGGTGAGGCTACATCTGGATTACTGTGTCCAGTTTTGGGCCCCCCACTACAGAAAGCATGTGGACAAATTGGAGAGAGTCCAGCGGAGGGCAACGAAAATGATTAGGGGGCTGGGTCACATGACCTACGAGGAGAGGCTGAGGGAACTGGGCTTATTTAGTTTGCGGAAGATAAGAGTGAGGGGGGATTTGATAGCAACCTTCAACTACCTGAAGGGGGGTTCCAAAAAGGATGGAGCTTGGCTGTTCTCAGAGGTGGCAGACGACAGAACAAGAAGCAAAGGTCTCAAGTTGCAGTGGGGGAAGTCTAGGTTGGATATTAGGAAAAAGCTATTTCACTAGGAGGGTGGTGAAGCACTGGAATGCGTTACCTCAGGAGATGGTGGAATCTCCATCCTTAGAAGTTTTTAAGGCCCAGCTTGACAGAGCCCTGGATGGGATGATTTCAATGGGGTTGGTCCTGCTTTGAGCAGGGGGTTGGAGTAGATGACCTCCTGAAGTCTCTTCCTAGTCTTCTATCATCCTATGACTGGGATGGGCTCAGGAGAACCCAACAGGCTAATTTGCCTATTACACAAGTAGGAAAGCCAGTTAAAAGAAGTTCTCAGGGGGGAAACAAGAGACTGGTAAGCTTTTGAGAGTCAGGAAAGATCTTTCAGGAGCAAAGTACTGTCCGTCTCCCTCTTCTTGGCTGATTGAGCTCAGGAATGCCTGATATTGTAAATACAGAGCTGCACAGGTTTATATGAGGGCTGGGAGAACCCGGTGAAATAAATCATGAGGTATTTGACCAGAAGAAGGTTTCCGAGAGATTTGTTGCTTGAGAAGAGACAGAAGTGTGACCCTGCCCTGTCACAGTGCTGTGTAAGATAATGTAGACAATATGAGATCTTAAACATCTAAATTAAGACCATAAAAGTCTATACAATTATCATGGAATACTTTAAATGGATTAAAAACTGGTTAACAGATGGGTCTCAAAATGTAATTGTAAATGGGGAATCATCATGGAGGCGAGTTTCCAGTGGGGTCTTGCAGAGATCGTTCCTTGGCCCTTTGCTAGTTAAGATTCTTACCAATGACCTGGAAGAAAACATAAAATCATCACTGATGAAGTTTGCAGATGACACAACAGTTGGGAAACTGGGCGCAAGCAAACAATATAAGTTTTAATACAGCTACATGTAAATGTATCCATCTAGGAACAAAGAACGTTGGCCATACTTACAGGGTGGGGAACTATCCTGGGAAGCAGTGACTTTGAGTAAGGTTTGGGGGTCGTGTATGGGTGGCGGATGAAGCTTCCCCCGAGTGAGGCTAGCCTCTTCCGCCCATGGCCCCGCCCACACTCCATGACCACTCCGCCCAAGGCCCCTCCCCCTCCCTCACCCCAGGCCCCAGCCCTCCTGCTTGGCCCCCCTCCACTGCGCCTCACCACCTGCATCCCTCCTCTCCTTCCCCCTTCCCCACTTGGCCCCCCCACCAGTGGGAGGGGAGAAAGTTGCAAGCCTCATGATGATCCTGAAACTGCATGGACTGCATTTCTTTCACTCTGATTACCCTCTCTCATAAGGGAAAGTGAGAGAAAAAGGCCCATCTTTTGTTTGTAGCATAATCCCCAATATGCTACAAACTGGCGGAGGACAGTATAAACAACTTGCAGTGGGTGTAGGAGAGACTCAGGGGAGCCCCAACCTTCAACATGGTGTATGAGCTCCAACTGCAACACTGTGGCCACAAGAACTAATGCAATCCTGAGATGCATAAAGGGCAGGATCTTGATTAGGAGTAGAAATGTTATATTGGGCACTGGTGGTGGAATACCGTGTCCAGTTCTGGTGTCCACAATTGAAGAAGGATGGTGATAAACCGGAGAGGGTTCAGAGAAGAGCCATGAGAGGGATTAAAAGATTAGAAAACATGCCTTATAGATAAGGAAAAACTTAGGAAAAATGTTTTCACTATGAGGGTGGTGAAGCACTGGAATGGGTTACCTAGGGAGGTGGTGGAATCTCCTTCCTTAGAGGTTTTTAAGATCAGGCTTGACAAAGCCCTGTCTGGGATGATTTAGTAGGGGATTGGTCCTGCTTTGAGCAGCGGGTTGGACTAGTTTGACCTCCTGAGGTCCCTTCCAACCCTGATATTGTATGATTCTATGATTCTAAGGATATGATTTGGTCATGGGAGTCAAAGATTTCGTGACTTGAAAAGATTTCCATGACTTCTTCGGCTTGGGCGCCCCCGCGGTGGGGCTTGGGCCCCTCTGTGACCATACCCTGATTTTGTATATTTTTAACATGACTGCTCTGTGAATTTTGCCCAATTTTACTATCACAAAATCATATCCATCCATACGATAGCCTCAAAGAGCTCAATCTAGTTAATAAAGAGAAGTTTAAGGAGTGACTTGGTCTATAAGTATCTCTGAGGGAATAAATATTTGATAATGGGTTCTTCACTCTAACTGAGAAAGGTCTACACAATCCAAGGGCTGGAAGTTGAAACTAGACAAATTAGGCCTGGAAATAAGGTGTAAACTTTTAATGGTGCGAGAGAGAAATTAACCACTGGAACCATTTACCAAAGGTCGTAGTGGATTCTCCATCCCTGACAATTTTAAAATCAAGATTGGATTTTTTTTTCTAAAAGCTCTGCTCTAGGAATTATTCTGGGGCAGGTCTCTGGCCTGTGTCATACAGGAGGTCAGACTAGATGATCACTATGGTCGCTATGTATCTATATGTTGTGAGGAAGGTTGCAGGAAGTTGCTGTGCGACAAGGGGAGGTTTTCTGGTGATATAGTAGACATTTTCTGTATTTTGAAGGGGATTGATAAAACTGTGAAGGAAAAATCTTCCACAACTCTGACAGCGTCATACACTAGGCATGCGTCTGACGAAGTGGGTCTTCGCCCACGAAAGCTTATGCTCCAATATATGTTAGTCTATAAGGTGCCACAAGATGCTTTGTCGCTCATACACTAGAGACATCATCTAAAATTGGGGCAAGTCAGAGTAGGGGAACTGGGGCTGAAGTGCTTGAAGCAAAGGGGGATGAACATTAGGATTACATTACCAGTAAAAATGATAGAGGGAAGGGTTTAAACGAGTTCACAAGACACCATGTGTGAGGGGTTTAATGGCAGAGCAGGAAGGATGAAATAAGCTAAACAAAACAAAAAGTGTTAGATGAGGGCTTTTCTGCATTCCCAAAAATCATATTGTAGTTGATTCTAAAACTGTCTCGGTACCGATCTTCCCACTAGTTGCAGGTGTTGGGAACCACAAATACTGGCAGAGACAAGAAGTACACATAAGTGCACAGCTTGGTGCTGATAAGAGTTCACTGCTTTAACTGGTGAAGGCGGAGGCAGATTTGAAACAATCCATGCACACAGACACTGACTCACTCCAGCGAGAGGGGTGTGGCTGTGCTCTGGAGCTGGGCCAGCAGCTGTTAGTTTGCAGATTCAGACAGGCGCCAAAATTCAAAAACCACACTGTGCTTCAAATCCAAAGGATCAGCTGAAAACAAGGAGGAAGGAAGCGGCTTCCAGCATCTAATGGGCGGTCCCTGGTGTGTCTCTCTGCCCTGGGCTGACAAATGGTGTATGGCCAACCCTCCACTCGAGTGACGAGCCCAAAGCACTGTGGGATTTGTAGTCTGCCTTTTCCTCCACCTCTTTCCAACAAATCCAAGCCCAACGGAGCTGCTTATGATTTCATCTTGGGACAAGAGTCACACAGCAGGGCTATATCTTTTGAACTGGCTTGGTTAGAATATTAAAAGTCAGCACTGAACTGAAAAGAGAGCTTGTGGTCATATAGCATCATGCAAAAGGAATGTCACCATTACAGAAGGGTTCTGAGTTCAAAGGCAATTTTAACCCTTCTGCCAGGTGGTGTTGGCAGCAACAAGTGCCAGGTTCAATAGCTAGGGGTTCCTCTTCACATTACAAAACAGCTCTCACCAAAGACAGCTCTCCTGACGACACAAAACGTCCGCCCCCAACGAGCGGTGTTAGCGTTGTAAAACGCTGTTCACACAGGTGCTTGTTGTCGACAAAACATTTGTCCTTTGGGGTGTGTGTGTTGTTTTTTTAACACCTCTGAACGACAAAAGTTTTGTCTTTCACTTGCCAGTGTAGAAAAGCCTTAGAGGCTAGACCTTTATAACCTGCTGGCGTTCCCAGAACAGTGAGCCACTCTGTTACCCCGCTCAGCCTAGGAAGTGAGAACTTTGCTGTTCAGATAGTTTATTCAGGTATTGTGACAAAGTTCCTCCTCTACCTCGGTGGGTCCTGTGCTTATTGGCAGATTTTGCTTGCCTCAGAGATCTTCCCCTCTGGTAGAATCCACAGTCCAGGTTAACTCCTCCTGTGTCTGATCAGGAGTTGGTAGTTTTGGGGGGAACCCGGGCCCGCCCTCTACTCCGGGTTCCAGCCCAGGGCCCTGTGGACTGCAGCTGTTTAGAGTGCCTCCTGAACAACTGCACGACCGCTACAACTCCCTGGGCTACTTCCCCATGGACTCCTCCCAACACCTTCTTTATCCTCACCACAGGATCTTCCAGCAGTACGCCCTCTTACTTTCAGCTCCTAGTGCCTCTTGCTCCCAGCTCCTCACACGCAACCTCATTCCACAGCTCCTGACATGCGCACCTCACTGGCTCACTGGGAGGCTTTTGACTAGTTTCAGCCAGCCCTGATTGGCTGCAGGTGTCTCAATCAAGCTTCCTGCCTTCTGGAAAGTTCTTAATTGGCCCCAGGTGTCTTGATTAACCTGGAGCAACTGCCATAAGGTATCAGGGATTTGTTTAGCCTGGGGCTAACATACTGGTTCCTTACCACTTTTCGATAGCTCTCTGGCCTTGCCCCATCACATATCCCCCCCCCCCCCCCCGCCGCTCAACACCATAGAGTTGGGCAACTTGGGACGCCAGGCAGTGTGCTCTTGACAGACAATCAGCGTAGAACCACCTGGTGACCCTTGCATTCTTTTCCCTATTCCGCTGCATCCATTGGAGGGTGCATGGTCCGTCACAAGAGTAAATCGCCGGCCCAAGAGGTAATAACGTAGGGTCTCCATAGCCCATTTGACAGCAAGGCATTCTCTCTCAACTACTGCGTATTTCTGTTCTCTTGGGAGAAGCTTTCTGCTTAGGTAGAGGATCGGGTGTTCCTCTTCTCCCACCATTTGCGACAGAACCGCCCTCAACCCCACCTTGGAAGCGTCTGTTTGTAAAATAAATTCCTTGTTAAAGTCCGGGGCTATGAGTATGGGGTCATTACAAAGGGCCGTCCGAAGGTCTGTGAACGCCCCCTCCGCTGCGTCGGTCCACTTCACCATGTCTGGACCTCGGGCTTTCACCAGGTCCGTTAGGGGACTTGCCCTAGTAGCGAAGTGGGGAATAAAACGTCGGTAGTAGCCTACCATACCTAGGAACACGCGGACCTGCCTCTTTCGGGTTGGCCGGGGCCAGTTTTGAATCGCCTCTAGCTTATTCATTTGGGGCTTTACTATGCCCCTTCCTACAATATATCCCAGGTACCTAGCCTCTGCTAGCCCTATGGCACATTTAGCGGGATTAGAAGTGAGGCCAGGCCGACTTAAGGTGCGCAGTACTGCCTCAACTTTCTCCAAGTGGGTTCCCCAGTCTGGCGTATGGATGACGACATCATCTAGGTATGCGGCTGCATAACTAGTATGGGGGCGCAGCAGCTTATCCATGAGGCGCTGGAATGTGGCCGGGGCCCCATGTAGCCCAAAAGGGAGGACGGTGTACTGGAATAGCCCATCCGGAGTGGAGAACACTGTCTTTTCTTTAGCTTCTTTGGTCAGGGGAATCTGCCAGTATCCTTTTGTCAGATCCAGTGTAGTCAAGAATCGAGCACTACCCAGTCGGTCCACCAGTTCGTCGATGCATGGTATGGGGTATGCATCGAACTGGGATACTTCATTCAGTCGGCGAAAGTCATTACAGAATCTCGTGGTACCGTCAGATTTAGGCACTAGAACGATTGGACTGGACCACTAACTGTAAGATTCTTCAATCACCCCTAATTCTAACATTTTCTTCACTTCGGCCTTGATTTCTTCTCTTTTGGCTGCTGGGATTTGGTAGGGTCTCAATGTTACCTTGGCTCCGGGGATCGTGCGGATATGGTGATAGGTCTCAGTTGTCCGCCCCGGTTTTGTAGAGAACACATCTCGGTTGCGATTAATCATGTCAGTTGCCTCAATCTTTTGGATCGGCGTCAAGTCACGTGATATCCTTAATTGCTCGTGTAAGTTATCCTCCTGGGGAAGGGTCTCCTGGGTGACTAAGCATGCCTCTCGATCGTGCCAAGGTTTTAGAAGATTGATGTGGTAGATTTGCTCTGGTTGTCTGCGGCGTGGCTGCCGCACCTTATAGTTCACCTCTCCCACGGCTTCGATCACTTCGTAGGGTCCCTGCCACTGGGCCAACAGCTTACTTTCTGCTGTGGGCACCAGGACCATCACGCGATCCCCTGGTTGGAACCATCGAAGCTTTGCTCGGTGGTTATAATGGGTTCATTGGGTCTCCTGTGCTTTCTCCAAGTGTTCTCGTACAATAGGCGTAACTCAGGCTATCCGATCCCTCATCTGTAGTACATGCTCAACTATGTTCCTTCCTGGATTTGGCTCCTCTTCCCACGCGTCTCTTGCTATATCCAATATGCCCCGGGGGGGGAGGGGGCGCCCGTATAATAGTTCGAACGGAGAGAAACCTGTGGAGGCTTGCGGAACCTCCCAGATGGCAAACATGAGGTAAGGTAATAGGGTATCCCAATCTTTCCCATCCTGGCTCACCACTTTCCTGATCATGGCCTTGAGGGTCCTATTGAACCTTTCCACAAGGCCATCTGTTTGCGGGTGGTGTACAGAGGTCCGTAGGGCTTGTACATGGAGTAATGAACAGAGATCTTTCATCAACTTGGACACGAAAGGTGTCCCTTGATCAGTCAATATCTCCTTGGGTAGCCCAACTCGGGCAAAGATCTGTACTAACTCCTTAGCTATGGTTTTGGAAGCCGTGTTGCGTAGGGGAACGGCTTCCGGGTACCGGGTTGCATAGTCCAGTACAACAAGCACATGTTGGTGGCCCCGAGCTGTCTTCTCAAGGGGCCCTATCAGATCCATGGCTATGCATTCAAAAGGAATCTCTATTATTGGAAGAGGTATCAAAGGAGCCCGGAAGTGCGGGCGCGGACTATGTAACTGACACTCCGGACAAGAGGTGCAGGATCGTCGGACATCTTCATGTACTCCTGGCCAGAAGAACCTCCACAGGATCTGTGCCTGGGTTTTCTCTACCCCTAGGTGTCCTCCAAATAGGTGACTGTGGGCAAGGCTCAATATGGCTTTTTGATGTTTTCGCGGCACCAGAAGTTGATGTATCTCTTGCTCCTGAATTTGCACCACATGGTACAGGAGATCTTTTTTCACTATAAAGTAAGGTCCTGGATCCCGGACCTTCCCATCCACAGGTACTCCATCTATCTCAGCCACCTCTTTCCTGGCGTTATCATATCTAGGGTCCTCTGCCTGGTCCCGCCCGAAAGTCTCTCTCCCGGGATTAACCCGCCCGAGCTCCCAGGGGCCAGCCTCTGTTGCTTCCAACGGCTCACTTCCATCACGGCTGGGGCCAGCCTCCGGCTCACCTTCCATGGTGGTAGTTTCTCTGGCTGCTCGTGTCCGTCTGCCTACTAGGGCGATCTTCTGGCCCTGGGTCAGGATCCGGGTTCCCAAAGCTTTTGCAGTCTTCCTCTCCCTTTTTGTCTTCCGGGTCTTTTGGGGGACTGAGAACAGATCCTGAGAAATCTCAGCGAACATCGGGGGTTGACATTCCCCCGGTGACAAGTCGCTGCCCTCAGGGTCCCCACCTCCCGCCAGCCTCTCCAGGGGGAGTAAATTATCAAACCCTGGATAGTCCCTCCCAATGACTACAGGATACGGGAGTTTAGGAACTACACCCACTGTCACCTCAATGGGGTTCCCCTGAACCTCTATCTCCACCTCGATGGTGGGGTAATGGCTTACGGCCCCATGCACACACGTCACTGCTACGCGTTTGGCTTGTAGCAGCTGGCTACTTTTTACCAGCTTACCCGATATTAGGGTGATTGCACTCCCGGAGTCCACAAGCGCTATAGTCTCTACTCCATTTATCTTCACCGGTCTAGTGTAGTTATGCGGGGCTAATGCGACGCCCGCAAGGTGGATAAGGGATCATGGGACCTCCCAATCCCCCAAGTTACATTGCATAGGCTCCTCGGTGCTGGGACACTGTGCTGCTATGTGTCCCCACTCACCACATGCATAACATCTATATGGAACCCTAGGCGTTCCCCGGTCTCTTGGTTTGGGAAGTCTAACATCACAATTTTCTTCCCCCTCAGTGCGCCGACTCTTTAGGGCCTCTGGTGGGCCTTCAGCCCCTCTCTTTTTCCACCTGGGCCCTCCTGGTGGCCCAGTCACTCGAAATCTAGGGCTTGGTGCTGCTAGTTTAACCCTGGGTTCCGCTTCCTTAACTGGTCGGGTCAGTTCCCTCGCCGTCCTTCGCTTCTCTACCATTGGCACAATCTTGTCATAGGTGGAGGGTTCGTTCTGGCTTACCCATGCGCGAAGGTCTGGCGGTAGTCCCCTCATGTATCGGTCGATGACCAGAACCTCTAGTATCTCTTCTGGACGCCGGGACTCAGTTTGCAACCACTTTCGTGCGAGATGGATGAGGTCATACAATTGGGATCGCAGGGTTTTGTCTTCCTGGTACCTCCACTCATGATACCGCTGGGCCCGCACTGCGGTTGTTACCCCAGATCTGGCTAGGATCTCTGCTTTCAGCTGGTGGTAGTCTGCTGCAGCCTCTTCAGGCAGATCATAGTAGGCCTTCTGGGCCTCCCCACACAGGAATGGGGCGAGGATGCCAGACCACTGATCTCGAGGCCAGGCCTCCCGTAGGGCTGTCCTCTCAAAGGCCAGGAGATATGCCTCTATGTCATCGTTCCCTGTCATTTTTTTGCAGGCAATTGCTGGCCCGTATGTGCCGCGTCCCATCATGGCCATGGTTCATCTCCGTAAGGGACTTCACTTGGTTTACCAGTTCCCGCAACATAGTACGGTCTTGAGCGGCCTGGTCCATCAACAGGCGATTGGTCTCCTGCTGCAGCCGTACTGCCTCCTGTTGGGCAGCTGCCTGGACACGGGTAGCCTCCTGCTGGGCAGCCGTGGCTTGTATCAGTGCCCGTACTACCTCTTCCATTGTGGTGAAAAAAATAAATAAATAACCCTGCTCCCTTTTTTTTAAATTTTTTTTTTTAATTAAACACCCTTCTTCTTCCGCCGCGCTGTGCACACCAAATCCCACCCCTGATACCAGTTGTGACAAAGTTCCTCCTCTACCTCGGTGGGTCCTGCACTTATTGGCGGATTTTGCTTGCCTCAGAGATCTTCCCCTCTGGTAGAATCCACAGTCCAGGTTAACTCCTCCTGTGTCTGATCAGGAGTTGGTAGTTTTGGGGGGAACCCGGGCCCGCCCTCTACTCCGGGTTCCAGCCCAGGGCCCTGTGGACTGCAGCTGTTTAGAGTGCCTCCTGAACAACTGCACGACCGCTACAACTCCTTGGGCTACTTCCCCATGGACTCCTCCCAACACCTTCTTTATCCTCACCACAGGACCTTCCAGCAGTACGCCCTCTTACTTTCAGCTCCTAGTGCCTCTTGCTCCCAGCTCCTCACACGCAACCTCATTCCACAGCTCCTGACATGCGCACCTCACTGGCTCACTGGGTGGCTTTTGACTAGTTTCAGCCAGCCCCTGATTGGCTGCAGGTGTCTCAATCAAGCTTCCTGCCTTCTGGAAAGTTCTTAATTGGCCCCAGGTGTCTTGATTAACCTGGAGCAACTGCCATAAGGTATCAGGGATTTGTTTAGCCTGGGGCTAACATACTGGTTCCTTACCACTTTCCTATAGCCCTCTGGCCTTGCCCCGTCACAAAAGTTAAAGCTTGGCAAAGCTATAAGCAACTGAAAACGGCCTTATAATGGAACTTTTTGGACAGCCTTAAGCATAGGTTCACTACCTACTGGGATGATCTAATTGGGTTTGGTCCTGCTTTGAGCAGGGGGTTGGACTAGATGACCTCCTGAGGTCCCTTCCAACCCTGAGATTCTATGATTCTATGATTCTATACCACTGCTGCCTATAAATGACATATTGTGAGACTTGAAATAAAATCATGAGAATTGGCAGCACTATACTATCTTTAATGAATTTGCTCTACAGAGTGTGTAGGGTGTTTGAGTATTCAATTATCTGTATATGAGATCTCTCTTCTCCACCGCCCTTTCTCAAGCCCTGCTCAAACAGGGCTGAATTTACAAAAATTGCTTAATTGAAATACAGATTTCAATGCGGTTGATAGTATTATTTTAATAGAGCTTTAATTGAAATTATGCAGTTAAATTTAATTAGCACTTTTGAATTTTAGTGAATATGCCTTTTTTTCCCCATATTATTTCTATATTGAAGATACTGACATTTTCCAAATAAGAAAACACATTTGTTTGTACTGTGAGATTACAATACATTCATGTCCTTTGCTTGAACTTCCCATGTATTCATTGTTTTAAATTGTCATCTAGAATTTCAGAAAAGATCAAACTACCCAGCCTTGAGAATGTCATGGTATCACTTTATCACAGCATCACACTGCAGCTGAATATACACGAGCCGCAACCTTATTCCTGTGCATTTAGGTTAAACTGTATTTAAATAACTGTATTTAAAATGAGGTAATAAAATACAGGATTAGGCCTGGATCCACAAAGGGACTTTCACTTAGGAGTCTCAGTGTCAAGTTTTAGGTACCTAGAAAATCACAGGAATAGCACAGCAGTCCCTAAAGCCTGAGCTAGGTGCCTAGGCTCCCTATGCAATAAATAGAGAAGGTTAGGCACCTAAGAATGTGATCCACAAAAACCCATACACTAGCTGGGGACCCACCTAAACTAGCCAATGGGAGATGCTGATAAGAAGGATGTCTCCAAAGCCAGGGCCGGCTCCAGGCACCAGCCAACCAAGCACATGCTTGGGGCGGCACTTGGAGCGGGGCGGCGCTGAGGGTTTTTTTTTTTTTAAAAAAAAAACACTCTTCCCAGCTAGGGCAGCGGGCCCTGGCGAGCCCCGCTCCCTGCCCCGGCTGGGGCAGCGGAGCCGTGGGCCAGACCTGCTCCCAGGCGGCACCCTGGCTGGGGCTGTGGGGAAGACGCGCTCCCCGCCGCCCCATCCCCGCTGGCGCCCCAGCGGGCGGCAGCTGGGATGCTGCGCTCCCCGCCGGCGCCCCGGCCAGGGCAGCGGGGAGCGGTATCGCCCCAGCCGGGGGACCGGGGCCGCGCCACCCGGGGAAGCCGCCCTCCCTGGCTGGGGCAGCAGGGAAGAGGCGCTCCCCGCCGGCGCCCCGGCCGGGGCAGCAGGGAAGACGTGTTCCCCGCCAGCCCCCCAGCCGGGGCAGCAGGGAAGCCACCCTTCCCGCCGGCACCCGGGCCGGGGCGGCAGTGGGGATGCCGCCGGCCCCCTGGCCGGGGCGGCAGCGGGGAGCAGCATCGCCCCGGCCGGGGGACCGGGGCCGCAGGGATGCCGCACTCCCAGCCGGCGCACCAGCCGGGGCGGCAGCGGGGATGCCGCGCTCCCCCCCGGCGCCCGTCAGCTGGGGAGCGCGGCATCGCCCTGGCTGGGGGAGCGGGGCTGCAGGCATGCTGCCCTCCCCGCCAGTGCCCCGGCCGGGGCAGAGGGGAGTGGCATCGCCTCGGCCAGGAGACCGGGGCTGCGGCGCCCGTGGAAGCCGCCCTCCCCGTCAGCGCCCCGGCTGGGGCAGCGGGAAAGCCGCCGGCCCCGCCGGCCTGGGCGGCAGCGGGGAGCAGCACCCGGCAGCGGGGAGCGGCACCCGGCAGCTGGGGAGCGCGGAGTCGCACCGGCTGGGGGAGCGGGGCGGCAGGCATGCCGCGCTCCCCGCCTGCGCCCCGGCCGGGGCAGCGGGGAAGACGCCCTCTCCACCGGCGCCCTGGCTGGGGCAGCAGGGAGCGGCATTGCCCCGGCCGGGGGACCGGGGCTGCGGCGCCCTGGGGAAGCCGCCCTCCCCGCCGGCGCCCCGGCCGGGACAGCAGGGCCACGAGAATGCTGCGCTCCCCGCTGGTGCTCCGGCCTGGGAGCGGGAAACGCGGCATCGCCCCGGCCAGCAGCGGGGCCATGGGCATGCCACGCTCCCCACCGGCGCCCCCGCCGGGGGAGCTGGACCGCGGGCATGCCGCCTTCCCCGCCGACACCCGGCCTGAGAGGGGAGGCCGGTGGCTTTTTTGCCTGGGGCTTTTTTGCCTGGGGCGGCAAAAAAGCCAGAGCCGGCCCTGTCCAAAGCCATGCTTTTGTCACAGAGATATGTGCCTAAATCTGGGCTGCAGCGAGGCACCAATCTCTATTTGTGATCCATGAATGTGAACCCCTCTCCTAGAGTCAGGCAGCTGCAGTCAGGGACGGCTCCAGGCACCAGTGCAGCAAGCGCGTGCCTGGGGCAGCAAGCTGCCGGGGGTGGCGCTCTTCCCCGCCAGTGCCCGGCTGGAGGAGTGGGGCTGCGGGCATGCCGCCCTCCCCGCGGCGCTCCTCTGGCCGAGGGAGAGCGGGGCACGCCGCCGCCCTCCCCGCGGCGCTCCTCCGGGTGGGGGAGAGCGGGGCATGCCGCCGCCGTCCCCCGGAGTGGGGCTGCGGGCATGCCGTGCTCCCTGACGGCGCCCCGGCCGGGACAGCGGGCATGCCGCGCTCCCTGCCAGCGCCCGGCCGGGGGAGAGGGGCGGCCAGCGGCTTTTTTGCCTGGGGCTGCAAAAAAAGCCAGAGCTGGCCCTGGCTGCAGTACCTAAGTCATTTCTTGTGAGAATGAGCTAGGTGCCTGCCACACTACACGTCTAGAGCTGGTGGTGCTGCACATCTTATAACTTTTACCCTAGTGATTAGAGCTCAGCAGAAGAGGGACTTGAACCTGGGTCTGCCACATGTGTGTGCACAGGGTGTGCTAAGAATAGGCTACAAGCTATAGCAGGGGTACTACTACCGCTCTCTTGGCCTCCTCTAGCCAGCTTTTGAATGGGGTGTGATCCAGCACGCAGCCTGTAAGCATGCCTGCTGGATCAGGGCCTGCAGGTGAGATAGGTGCTCCTCCACCTAGCATCTCCTGGTTCATGGATTGTCCTTAGGCAAGAGATAGGCATGTGGACACCTACAGTAAGGCAGAAGTGAATATGCCAAGAGGCGGGAACTTTTACCTTGAAAACTTAGGCACCAAGTGAGTTTAGATGCCTATAGGATTCAGCTGCAGGAGTTTTTTGGATTGCAGTGGTGCCTAAAACTGGGATTTAGGTGCCTAAATTTGAGGTTTACGCACCAAAGGGCCTTTATGGACCTGGGTCTTAATGCTCATTACTTCCATTATTGTTGGAATGAGTTTTGGGCTCCTATGCAGTGATTTCAGGTGAGATGTTCAAAGGTATTTAGGTGCCTAAGATAAAGATAGGTGCATATTGGGATTTTGAAAAGTGTCTAAGGTAGGGTTACCATCTTTCAGGTTCCTAAAACGAGGACACTGCCGGAAAGGGGGTGGGGGAGTTGGAAGGGGGGCACAGTTGGGGAATGTTGGATAGGATATGGTGCTGGAAGGGTGTGTGTGTACAGTGTGGGGATATTTGGTGGGGTGCTGGGAGTGTGTGTTTTGGGAGGGGGCATTTGGGGGGTGCTGGAGGGGGATTTGAGGGGGCTGGAGGAGTACTGGGAGAGGTACCTGGGGTGCTGAAAGGGGAACCTGCAACCCCAATCTTGAGATGGGGGGGTAGTATTGCTCACTGTCACGGTGGCAGGGCAGCTGGTGCAGGCCCAGTACGCTGCGCCATCCATCCATCAAAGCCTCCCTGCCTCTCCCTGTCTCCAGGGCCGGAAGCTGGGGCTTGGGTGGGCAGGATTCGGCAGCTGTGGCTGCACCAATCTGGGCCTGGAAAGAGCTCTTTCTGAGCTGCAACATCTGCTCCGCAAAAATCCCAGACATTTCCTCTAATTTGAAAAATCCGCCCGAACAGAGGATCAAAAAAGAGGCAATGTCAGGGAAAACCCAGACATATGGTAACCACTGTTCCCTCTAAGCTGTGCATGTGTGCGCGTGGACACAGATCCTAAACCTTGCGCGCACGGCAAAACACCGCGCGTGGAAAAATTTGCACAGAAGACATTTTTTGCGCACACGGCCTGTCAAAAATTAGAGGGAACATTGCCACTGACTCTGCGGCCAATCGGACTTTTAGCAGACCAGTCAGTTGTGCTGACCAGAGCTGCTGGGGTCCCTTTTCAACCAGGTGTTCTGATAGAAAACTAGACACTTGGCAACCCTACTCTCTAGCTACAAGACTCTGGTGGGAAGAGTTCCTCCTTTTCCTACTTTTAGGCCTTGTCTAGGCTGTGTTAGCTAAGGTGTTTGAAAGTGTGTGTAATTTAACATATGCCAGACTGGTCGCATTACAGCACAGGCCTCCCCCAACGATTTCAGCTTGTTAGAGTTAGTTAACTCCATCCAACCCCTCTGATCTCTGCTCTCTGCCGCTAGCCTAGACAAAGCTGTGAGCAGCACAAGGAGAGTGGGTTTCAATTGTGGTAGCTACAGTTGAAAAGCCGCAGTATGGTGCAGGCTGTCACGCTTGTAGCCAGCTAAGGGGGACTCCTGGGGGAGCCTAGGCTGCTAAGATGGCTTCAAAGGGGTCAGCCTGCCTCATGAGGGGACTTTTCTCCTCTAGTCAGTTAAATGGACGCTCCAAGGTGCACCCCGGCTGGTTCCTCCCAGGGCAGCCTTACACGCGGGAAATAAGGGCTGACAGTGGTTTCCCCAGGAATTGAAATTGGGGGAGGGGGGAGTTGTTCGAATGTACAGGGGGCGGTGTCACTAAATTGGCATGTAAAACTAGTTCACAAAACTGGGGGAAATCACTGGCGGAGTCCGAGACAGGGTTGTTGGCAACAGGCCACAAAATGGAGGCCAAGTTGTGCCTACAATCCCCAGCATGCTCTGCGGTAGGGGTTCCCGCCATCTTTGACTCCCCGCCCCCTTCCGCCGCGCCCAGAGCACAGCCGCCGCCGGCCATCTTGGCCCGGAGACTTCATTTCCCATGTGGCGCCGCGCAGCTGGGAGGCGGTGTCCTCCGCCATCTTGCGGTTCCCTCCCTCAGTGCGGCCGGATTGAATGAGCCCGCCGCTTGCTCGTCCCGCCAAGTGAGCGCCATGTCGGGCACCCCGAGCCGCGCCGCCCCCGGCGGGACCCTGCTCTCCCCCGCCCGCATCTCCCGGCTGCAGGAGAAGGAGGATCTGCGGCAGCTCAATGACCGCCTGGCCGTCTACATCGACCGGGTGCGGGCGCTGGAGCTGGAGAACGACCGGTTACTGCTGAAGATCTCCGAGAAGGAGGAGGTCACCACCCGGGAGGTAGCGTGGGGCCGCCGGGAGCCCGGCTGGCGGGGGCTTACCTGAGTGAGGGGCGGGGGCTCGCACCCGGCTGCCCTGCCTGAGCCTTGCGCTGCCGGGGGGTCTCTGATCGGTCCTCCGCTGGGCTGGGGTGGCCCGCGGGGACGCTGGGAGTGGTCTCGAAAGACTGCCACGAGAGATCGCGCCCGTTCGGGGGGGGGCTGCATCCCGGCCGTGGGGGTCACGCCTAGCGAGGCGTGAGGGGGGCTGTGGCGGGACTGCCTGTGGGGGGCACGTCTAGCGAGGCAATCAGGGGGGCTGTGGCGGGACTGCCTGTGGGGGTCACGCCTAGCGAGGCAATCAGGGGGGCTGTGGCGGGGACTGCCTGTGGGGGTCACGCCTAGCGAGGCAATCAGGGGGGCTGTGGCGGGGACTGCCTGTGGGGGGCACGCCTAGTGAGGCAATCAGGGGGGCTGTGGCGGGGACTGCCTGTGGGGGTCACGCCTAGCGAGGCAATCAGGGGGGCTGTGGCGGGGACTGCCTGTGGGGGGCACGTCTAGCGAGGCAATCAGGGGGGCTGTGGCGGGGACTGCCTGTGGGGGTCACGCCTAGCGAGGCAATCAGGGGGGCTGTGGCGGGGACTGCCTGTGGGGGTCACGCCTAGCGAGGCGTGAGGGGGGCTGTGGCGGGACTGCCTGTGGGGGTCACGCCTAGCGAGGCAATCGGGGGCTGTGGCGGGGACTGCCTGTGGGGGGCACGTCTAGCGAGGCAATCAGGGGGGCTGTGGCGGGGACTGCCTGTGGGGGTCACGCCTAGTGAGGCAATCAGGGGGGCTGTGGCGGGGACTGCCTGTGGGGGTCACGCCTAGCGAGGCAATCAGGGGGGCTGTGGCGGGGACTGCCTGTGGGGGGCACGTCTAGCGAGGCAATCAGGGGGGCTGTGGCGGGGACTGCCTGTGGGTGTCACGCCTAGCGAGGCAATCAGGGGGGCTGTGGCGGGGACTGCCTGTGGGGGGCACGTCTAGCGAGGCAATCAGGGGGGCTGTGGCGGGGACTGCCTGTGGGTGTCACGCCTAGCGAGGCAATCAGGGGGGCTGTGGCGGGGACTGCCTGTGGGGGGCACGTCTAGCGAGGCAATCAGGGGGGCTGTGGCGGGGACTGCCTGTGGGTGTCATGCCTAGCGAGGCAATCAGGGGGGCTGTGGCGGGGACTGCCTGTGGGTGTCACGCCTAGCGAGGCAATCAGGGGGGCTGTGGCGGGGACTGCCTGTGGGTGTCATGCCTAGCGAGGCAATCAGGGGGGCTGTGGCGGGGACTGCCTGTGGGGGTCACGCCTAGTGAGGCAATCAGGGGGGCTGTGGCGGGGACTGCCTGTGGGGGTCACGTCTAGCGAGGCAATCGGGGCTGTGGCGGGGCCGCCTGTGGGTGTCACGCCTAGCGAGGCAGTCGGGGGGCTGTGGTGGGGCCACCTGTGGGGGTCACGCCTAGCGAGGCGTGAGGGGGGCTGTGGCGGGGCCGCCTGTGGGGGTCACGCCTAGCGAGGCCCGGTGGGTTGTGTAGGGCAGGGGTACCTGTTGCAGGGAGGCTGTGGCAGGACTGTGTATGGCTGTTACCCTAGCCTTACATGTTGCATTTGTTTGGTGGAGTTGATCAACAAGAAAGGATGAACTTTCTGAAGTCTTTCAAATACCTGACTATAAATTGTAGTAATAGGGATTTGGGCTCTAGTTATGCGATAGTCATATTTGTGATCTCAATAGGGAAGATTTTTGTTAACAGAATGGTAGCCGTGTTAGTCTAGATTAGCAAAACCAATTGAGTTCTTGTGGCAATTTAGAGACTAACAAATTTATTTGGGCATAAACTTTCCTTAACAGAAGTGTCTCTAAAACTACTTATGGGAGGTGCTCATATACAGTAGTAATAGGGTTGACTATAAGAACCTAGCTAGATCAGTGAATAATTGCAAAGTATTCTGTAGTGTTGTGTAGCTCGCTATTAGCGTTGTAGCATTAACAGTTTTAAGAAAGATACGTTTATATTTTTAATATCCAGAGATGTAGGTTAGATGTATATCTGAAATGGCTGGGTTTGTTCATCTTTATCATAGTGTCTTATGAATTCTGTGTCACTTGTTCTTCTAAGGTGATCTTGTCAACTAATGCTGCCAGGCTTGCTAATAAAGTCAGTTACTCCCGTTTTTGTGTGTTTAGGTAATCCCGCTAAGAAATCTGTCATATAGATATAGACATGCTGTTTTGCTGTCATTAACTGCCAAGGTGGCCTTCACAGTGCTGCATCTCACGTCATGTTTTCATGTAGTATTTGGAACTACAGGAAAATATTGTCTGCCTGGCTGCTAGTACTTAACAGTTTAGAGTTAGAAATTGTATTTAGGGTAAACAAAATTCTTGTGCATAATTACTTCTGGGGGAATTATGTGCCAAAAAATTAAAAATTCTGCAAAAAGACCTTAAAAATTCTGCATATTTTATTTGTCACAATATCTCACCAGTTTCAATAAGTTTTGGTCATTTATTTCAAAATACCTGCCAGCAAGTATGTTGGTAACAGTACAGACAAAAATTCAGGAAATGTTTTTGACAAATAGATTCCTTACTAAGCATATTAATAGAGTTCTGAGTAATAATGCATTTAAACTACAATACAGAACTGTACTTCCCACATCCCTCAAAAGCAGTACAAAGGTTTGGGGTAGACTCAGGGGTAATGGAGGAGCTGAGGGAGAGGAAAGTATATTGCTGGGAAGGAGCCTGGGTGTGAACTTGGAGGGTTGTTGGGTATGGGTGGGAAAAGTATGGAACAGGTATTTTTTGGGAGTGGGGAGGGATTGTTAGGGTACTTCCCCCATGCAGAAGGCTGACCCCTAGCCCCTCCCATTCAGTCAGGCACATCTGCCCCGACCCCATGTGTTCCTGCACCCCATGTGTCCTTGCACCGTCCCTCCACCCCCATTCATATACCCCCTTTTCCCATCCCCAGGTGGCCCTGCACCCCAGTCACCATGTGTCTCTGTGCTCCCACTCAGCCCTTCCCCTGTCCCTATGTAGCTCTGCACCCCGTCCCCCATCACTATGTGGCCCTACACCTTCTCCCCCCCCCCCCCCCCCCGTGGCCCTGTGCTTCCACTTCCATTTAGTCCCTGGCCCAGTCTGTCATCCCCCCACTAGCCCGTATAAGCCCCTGTCTGACCACCCCCAGCAGCCTCATGCTGTCTGTCTCTCTATAGCCCCTGTCTCCTGACCTAGCCTGACAGGTGCTGTGAAGAAGGCAGGCTCTTTTCCCTAGCTGGCTTGGAGCGGCTGCTGTAGTCTGAAACCACAGCGCCCTCTGGTGGGCAAAAAGCAGAACTGCAGCAACATTTCAGCAGACGTTTTTTTCTGCACAAAAAAAATAAAAAATGTGTGGCTCATTAATTATGCACTCACACAGTAGCACAGAATTCCCCCAGGAGTAATAGATGAATGACGACTTTAAAGGAATTGAGTATCGGCCTTAATAGTTATAATAGTCACAAGTTTAGCTTGTTAGTATAATATAGTTTGGATGTGTAATAGTTTGGAAGGATGGATTTTGGTAACTTTGGGTGGCATACAGATTAAATGACGTTTAGGTAAAGATAGTTATTTCACTTGCTACTGTACATGCATAGAACCCACATTTTGTAACAGTAGTGAGAGAGAAAACTGTTGAAACTAAACTTCTGTGAAAAGGCTGAGTGTAACTGCCTGTTACAACAGGTGTCAATGCCAAGAATCCTAGAATATCAGGGTTAGCAAGGACCTCAGAAGGTCATCTAGTCCAACCCTCTGTTCAAAGCAGGACCAATCCCTAACTAAATTATCCCAGCCAGGGCTTTGTCAAGCCTGACCTTAAAAACCTCTAAGGAACGAGATTCCACCACCTCCCTGGGTAACCCATTCTAGTGCTTCACCACCCTACTAGTGAAAAAGTTTTTCCTAATATCCAACCTAAACCTCCCCCTCTGCAACTTGAGACCATTACTCCTTGTTCTCTCATCTTCTACCACTGAGAACAGTCTAGATCCATCTTCTTTGGAACCCTCTTTCAGATAGTTAATAATATAAGAATGGCCATACTGAGTCAGACCAAAGGTCCATCCAGCCCATTATCCTGTCTACCGACAGTGGCCAATGCCAGTTGCCCCAGAGGGAGTGAACCTAACAGGTGTAATGATCAAGTGATCTCTCTCCTGCCATCCATCTCCACCCTCTGACAAACAGAGGCTAGGGACACCATTCCTTACCCATCCTGTCTAATAGCCATTAATGGACTTAACCTCCATGAATTTATCTAGTTCTCTTTTAAACCCTGTTATAGTCCTAGCCTTCACAACCTCCTCAGGCAAGGAGTTCCACAGGTTGACTGTGCGCTGCGTGAAGAAGAACTTCCTTTTATTTGTTTTAAACCTGCTGCCCATTAATTATATTATGAGAACAAGTAAATAACTTTTCCTTATTCACTTTCTCTACACCACGCATGTTTTTATATACTTCTATCATATCCCCCCCTTAGTCTCCTCTTTTCCAAGCTAAAAAAATCATAGAATCTCAGGGTTGGAAGGGACCTTAGGAGGTCATCTAGTCCAAAGCAAAGCAGGACCAATCCCCAATTTTTGTCCCAGTTCCCTAAATGGCCCCCTCAAGGATTGAACTCTCAACCCTGGGTTTAGCAGGCCAAGGCTCAAACCACCGAGTTATACCCGCCCTTCCCCCCCGTCTTTAATCTCTCCTCATATGGGACCCGTTCCAAACCCTAATTATTTCAGTTGCCCTTCTCTCAACCTTTTCTAATGCTAGTATATCTTTGAAAGCAGCTATCAAATCCCCCCTCATTATTCTCTTCTGCAGACTAAATAATCCCAGTTCCCTCAGCCTCTCCTCATAAATCATGTACTCCAGACCCCTAATTATTTTTGTTGCCCTCCGCTGGACTCTTTCCAATTTTTCCACATCTTTCTTGGAGTGTGGGGCCCAAAACTGGACACAGTACTCCAAATGAGGCCTCACCAATGCTGAATAGAGGGGAAGGATCATGGCCCTCAATCTGCTGGCAATGCTCCTACTTATACAGCCCAAAATGCTGTTAGCCTTCTTGGCAACAAGGGCACACTTAACTCATCCAGCTTCCCTTCCATTGTAACCCCTTGGTCCTTCTCGTCAGAACTGCTGCCTAGCCACTCGGTCCCTAGTCTGTAGCAGGATTCTTCCATCCTAAGTGCAGGATTCTGCACTTGTCCTTGTTGAACCTCATCAGATTTCTTTTGGCCCAATCCTCTAATTTGTCTAGGTCCCTCTGTATCCTATCCCTACCCTCCAGCGTGTCTACCACTCCTCCCAGTTTAGTGACATCTGCAAACTTGCTGAGGCAATCCATGCCATCCTCCAGATCATTAATGAAGATATTGAACAAAACCAGCACCAGGACCAACCCTTGGGGCACTCCGCTTGATACTGGCTCCAACTAGACATGGAGTCATTGATCACTACATGTTGAGCCCGATGATCTGGCCAGCTTTCTAGCCATCTTATAGTCTAGAGAATGGTGACAGAACCACTTGGTCTCTTAAAACTCTTTTCCCCCCTTTATTTTAATGTTTGGTATTGACTTGTTGAAAAATCAGATTACTGTTCTTGGATTAATGTAGTGAGTTTCTGTAGATTGTGTATGAGGAGAGTTTTGAGAATAGCAAGTCAACCTGGGAACTAAACTGAGTTTAAGTACTCTATTCTGTTGTGCTTAAAGGTTAGTGTCACAGTATTGGTGATATTCTGTTTATTTTGAACCAGATATAGATATATTTATAAATATAAAACCTCTTTAGCATACCTCTTCCTGCTTAGATTTATACACTGAATATATTTAAAATACATTTGATAGAAAGCAATGGTGGGAAACATCCAAGCACTGAATTATGCATTTTAAGACTCTTCACCTCTTGAAGACTGGCAAATAGTCATTTTTTTTTTGGTAGTAAAGGAGCAATTTTTTTTTCTTTTACAGTTTTACAGAAATTCCATATACTTTGACATGTACTGATGTTTCAACAAGTTTTAAACATAGGTATTAAAATAAACTTCATGCATCACTTTTTTAGTGAATGGCTGTTCACAGGATGCAAGTGACACTTCATCTACAAACTGATTCTCTTGTTGGCCAAGCATCCCCAAACTAGGAGTATATGCTGTATTTTTGTTTGACGCTTGTAGATTAGAGTTCTGCTTGGGCCTAATTTTTAAGCCTGGCCTGGACCCAAGACCATCCGACCTGATCCAACCCAAAGAAGGTCAAGTCATTTTCCAGCCTGCCCCCAACCCTGTCCCAAACCTGAGTCAGTGCCACCGCTTCCTGCTGTAAGGTTGACTTGGCAACTCTATGCCCACTCCTACTGGCTAGTGCCTTTTGCAGTACTGTGTGCATGCTGTAGAGCAGTGTTTTTCAAAGTTCAGGATACGACCCAGTACTGGGGGAAGAGCATCTTTGGAAGCAGGCTGGCTAACCTAGTGAGGAGGGCTTTAAACTAGGTTCACCGGGGGAAGGAGACCAAAGCCCCGGGGGAAGTGGGATACCGGGAGGAAGCACAAGTAGGTGAGTGCAAGAGGGGAGGGCTCCTGCCCCATACTGGGACAGCAGGACAATCGGTGAGTTAACTTAAATGCCTATACACAAATGCAAGAAGCCTGGGGAACAAGCAGGGAGAACTGGAAGTCCTGGCACAGTCAAGGAATTATGATGTAATTGGAATAACAGAGACTTGGTGGGATAACTCACATGATTGGAGTACTGTCATGGATGGATATAAACTGTTCAGGAAGGATAGGCAGGGCAGAAAAGGTGGAGTTGCGTTGTATGTAAGAGAGCAGTACGACTGCTCAGAGCTCCAGTATGAAACTGCAGAAAAACCTGAGAGTCTCTGGATTAAATTTAGAAGTGTGAGCAACAAGGGTAATGTCGTGGTGGGAGTCTGCTACAGACCACCAGACCAGGGGGATGAGGTGGACGAGGCTTTCTTCCAGCAACTAACAGAAGTTACTAGATCACAGGCCCTGGTTCTCATGGGTGACTTTAATCACCCCGATATCTGCTGGGAGAGCAATACAGCGGTCCACAGACAATCCAGGAAGTTTTTGGAAAGTGTAGGGGACAATTTCCTGGTGCAAGTGCTGGAGGAACCAACTAGGGGAAAAGCTCTTCTTGACCTGCTGCTCACAAACAGGGAAGAAATAGTAGAGGAAGCAATAGTGGATGGGAACCTGGGAGGCAGTGACCATGAGATGGTCGAGTTCAGGATCCTGACACAAGGAAAAAAGGAGAGCAGTAGAATACAGAGCCTGGACTTCAGAAAAGCAGACTTTGACTCCCTCAGGGAACTGATGGGCAAGGTCCCCTGGGAGAATAACATGACGGGGAAAGGAGTCGAGGAAAGCTGGCTGTATTTTAAAGAATCCTTATTGAGGTTGCAGGAACAAACCATCCTGATGTGTAGAAAGACAAGTAAATATGGCAGGCGACCAGCTTGGCTTAACAGTGAAATCCTTGCTCGTCTTAAACACAAAAAAGCAGCTTACAAGAAGTGGAAGATTGGACAGATGACCAGGGAGGAGTATAAAAATATTGTTCAGGCATGCAGGAGTGAAATTAGGAAGGCCAAATCACACTTGGAGTTGCAGCTAGCCGGAGATGTTAGGAGTAACAAGAAGGGTTTCTTCAGGTATGTGAGCAAGAAGAAGAAAGTCAAGGAAAGTGTGGGCCCCTTGCTGAATGAGGGAGGGAACCTAGTGACAGAGGATGTGGAGAAAGCTAGTGTACTCAATGCTTTTTTTGCCTCTATCTTCACAGACAAGGTCAGCTCCCAGGCGGCTGCACTCCGCAGCACGGTATGGGGAGGAGGTGACCAGCCCTCTGTGGAGAAAGAAGTAGTTTGGGACTATTTAGAAAAGCTGGATGAACACAAGTCCATGGGGCTGGATGCACTGCATCCGAGGGTGCTAAAGGAGTTGGCCGATGTGATTGCAGAACCGTTGGCCATGATTTGTCAAAGATAATGGCCAACGGGGGAGGTCCCGGATGACTGGAAAAAAGCTAATGTAGTGCCCATCTTTAAAAAAGGGAAGAAGGAAGATCCGGGGAACTACAAGCCAGTCAGTCTCACCTCAGTCCCTGGAAAAATCATGGAACAGGTCCTCAAGGAATCAATTCTGAACCACTTAAAGGAGGGGAAAGTGATCAGGAACAGTCAGCATGGATTCACCAAGGGCAAGTCATGCAAACATCTGCAAACTTGATGTTAGTTGTGGTTTCCCACTTAACAGGATGAAACATGTAAATGTTATCTTCCACCCCGGACCCTGAATACATGGGTTCACACGTGGAAGTGTTTGCTTGGGATGGATAGCCCAGGTTCGCAAAGTACTCAACTGGCATTCTAGGGGGTTGCCTACATTTGAAATGCTATAGCAGCATAACTGCACCAGTGCAGCTGGGCTGCTATAGCATTTCAGCGTGGACGCTACCTGCGCCAACAGGAGGAGTTCTCCCATTGGCATACGCAACCCAATTCCTTAAGAGGCAGAATTCTTTCATCAGCCTAGCTACTTACATCAACCTACTGGTGTCTACACTCAGGGTTAGGTCAGCTTAACTACACTGCTCAAGGGTGTGGATTTTTCACACCCCTGAGCAAAGAAGTTAAGCAGACTTAATTTTTTAAGTAGACCACTTGCCCTAAGTGGGGAACAGAAGAGGAATCAGCATAATAATGTGCTAATAAAGTTTGCGGATGACACAAGGTTGGGAGTTATTGCCAATTCAGAAAAGGATCGGGACATAATACAGGAAGATCTGGATGACCTTGTAGACTGAAGTAATAGTAATAGGATGAAATTTAATAGTGAGAAGTGTAAGGTTATGCATTTAGGGATTAATAACAAGAATTTTAGTTATACGATGGGGACGCATCAGTTGGAAGTAACAGAAGAGGAGAAGGACCTCAAAGTTCTGGTTGATCACAGGATGACTATGAGCCGCCAATGTGATACGGCCGTGAAAAAAGCTAATGCGGTCTTGGGATGCATTAGGCGAGGTATTTCCAGTAGAGATAAGGAGGTGTTAGTACCGTTATACAAGGCATTTCCCCCCCGCGCCGCCTCCCCGGCTTCAGGCTTTGGGCTCTGGCAAGTCAAGTGTAAAAGTATAATTAGGTAGGCCAAAAGAGAATTTGAAGAGCAGCTAGCAAAAGACTCAAACCTACAACAAAAAATTCTTTGAGTACATCCGAAGCAGGAAGCCTACCAAACAATCAGAGGGGCCACTTGACAATCAGGGTGCTGAAGGAGCAATGAAGGAAGACAAGGCTGTTGGGAAGAATCTAAAAGAATTCTTTGCATTGGTCTTCTCTGCAGATAATGTGCGAGAGAGTTTCACAGCTGAACCATTCTTTTTAGGTGTAAAATCTGAGGAACTGTACCAGGCTGAGGTGTCAATACAGGAGATTTTTGGAACAAATTGATAAAATAAACAGTAATAAGTTACCAGGACTACATGGTATTCACCAAGAGTTCTGAAGGAACTGAAATATGAAATTGGGTAGCTACTAAGTGTGGTGTATATAACCTATTATTTAAATCAACTTCTGTACCAGAAGACTGGAGCATAGCTAATATGACACCAGGTTTTTAAAAAGGCTTTAAAAAGGTGATCCTGGCAATTACAGGCTGGTAATCCAAACTTTAGTACCAGGAAAATTAGTAGAAACTATGGTAACGAACAGAATTATCAGACACCTAGATTAATACAATTTATTGGAGAAATGTCAACATGGCTTTTGTAAAGGTAAATCATACATCACCAATCTATTATAATTTTTTGAGGGGGTCAACAATCATGAGGACAAGGGTGATCCAGTGGATATAGTGTACCTGGACTTTCAGAAAGCCTTTGAGAGGTCCCTCACCAAAGGCTCTTAAGGAAAGTAAGCAGTCATGGTAAAAGAGGGAATGTCCTTGGATAGATCAGCAACTGGTTAAGACAGGAAACAAAGGCTAGGAATAAATGGTCAGTTTTCAGAATGGAGAGAGGTTTAATATAACAATTGATTTGGAAAAGGGGGTAAACAGTGAGGTGGCAAAATTTGCAGACGATACAAAACTACTCAAGATAGTGAAGTCCCAAGCAGACTGCGAAGAGTTACAAAGGGATCTCACAAAACTGGGTGAGTGGGCAAGAAAATGGCAGATAAAATTAAATGTTGATAAATGCAAACTAATGCACATTTAAAAGCATACATACAAAATGATGGGATCTAAATTAGCTGTTACAACTCAAGAAAGAGACCTTGAAGTTCTTGTGGATAGTTCTCTGAAAACATGTGCTCAATGTGTTGTCAAAGAAGCTAAAGAATGTTGGGAACCATTAGGAAAGCGATAGATAATAAGACAGAAAATATCATAATGCCGCTATATAAATCCATGGGTTGCCCACACCTTGAATACTGCATGTGATTCTGGTCACCCCATCTCAAAAAAGATATACAGTAGAACCTCAGAGTTATGGACACCTTGGGAATGGAGGTTGTCCATAACTCTGAAATGTTCATAACTCTGAACAAAACGCAGCTCTGGCTCCAGCAGTTCACACTCTGGACCAGGTTTCAGAGGCAGCTAGGCAGCTTCCTTGCAGGCAGCTTCTTTCCCTGGCCTGGGCAAGCTTGTTTCCCTCCCAGCTGGGATGGGGCTGGAAGGGGGTGTGGGGGTGAAAACAGCACCCATGGCTTACAGGAAAGCAGCACATACCCCAGTGCTGCTCCTACTCCGGTTGCCTTGGGCTGGCAGTGGGGGCTCACAGCTTTGTCTGCAAATCTCAGCAATCTCCTAGCTGTAAGTGGGTGCCCCGTGCATGGAGATGGGGGTAAGGGTGGGGATAGGCAGTGCCTATCTTTAAGATGCAATACAAGCACAGTACAGTATTTGCTGCTTTTTTGGTCTCGGATCCTGCTTGATTGGTTACTTCTGGTTTCACATGGTGTCCGGTTGACTGGTCAGTCCGTAACTCTTGTTTGTATCTTTCAGGTTCTGTTAGAATTGGAAAAGGTACAAAGAAGGGCAACAAAGATGATTAAGGGTATAGAACAGCTTCCATATGAGGAGAGAGTAAAAAGACTGGGACTGGTCAGCTTGGAAAAGAGATGACTAAGGGGGGGAATATGATAGAGATCTATAAAATCATGAATGTTGTGGAGAAAATGAATAGGGAATTATTTACTCCTTCCCATAACACAAGAAGTAGGGATCGCCCAATGAAATTAATGTGGAGCAAGTTTAAAACAAAGGGAAGTTCTACTTCACACAATACACAGTCAGCCCATGGAACTCGTCAGTGAATGTTTTGAAGTCTACAACTATATAACAGTGTTAAAAAAGAATTAAGTAAGTTTGTGGAGGATAGGTCCATCAATGGCTACTAGCCAAGATGGTTAGGGCCCCACACTCTGGGTGTCCCTAGCCTGTGACAGCCAGAAGTTGGGAGTGGACAACAAGGGTTGGATCACTTGATGATTTGCCTGTTCTGTTCATTCCCTCTGAAGCACCTGGCATTGGCCACTGTCGGAACACAGGATATTGGGCTAAATGGACCATTGGTCTGATCCAGTATTGCTGTTATGTCCCAAACAAGCACATTTTTACTGATCCAACAAGCTGCCCTCACAGTTTCAACTTGCCATGCAGACTTTGGACTGTGAACCACATCCAAACAAATCATGGAAGATGCAGCTACTTGATGCACAAGTGGAAAATCAGACTCCTCTTCATGGAACTGTGGTGAGAACATTGAACACATCATAATGTAGATTCAAAGATGAACTGAATGATGTCCACTGTGTTATAGAGGAGGCCTTGAAATGGCTTATGGACCTACAACTGCATCTATAGAATGTTGCTCCGCAGATGCCATATGTGAGAGAGGGGGACCATTAACTTGTGTCTGTGCAGTCACTGGAAGTGCACCGTGTCCTTGTTTCCTATACCTAAAATGTGTGTTCCTCCTCCACTTGATCTTCAAAGTTAATAACTGACTTCTGATAACACATTGTAAGCTATAAATTACAATCCTCGTGAATGAGACTAGCTTTCAAGCCACACACAGCTCATCTTCAGGTCAGGTACTCCAAGCTTCACAGCAAAATGCAAGGTGGAACAGATTGTTTAGCATAAGTAGTTAGCGCACATTGTAATTGACCATTCAAGGTGGAACAATTTTATATATATTATCTCACCCATCTTCTCTCTAATACAGTGGTTATCAAACTTTTGCATTGGTGACCCCTTTCACACAGCAAACTTTGGGTACGTCCATACTTACCGGCTGGTTCGGCGGTAAGCAATCAATCTTCTGGGATCGATTTATCGCGTCTTGTCTAGACGCGATAAATCGATACCGGAAGTGCTCGTCGTCGACACCGGTAATCCTGCTCTGCGAGAGGAGTAGGCGGAGTCGACGGGGGAGCCTGCCTGCCACGTGTGGACCTTGTAAGTACCTTGTAGTTCGAACTAAGATACTTCGACTTCAGCTACGTTATTCACGTAGCTGAAGTTGCGTATCTTAGTTCTAATTGGGGGGTTAGTGTGGACCAAGCCTTTGAGTGCAACCCCCCTACCCCATATAAATTAAAAACTTTTTTTATATTTAACCCTATTATAAATGCTGGAGGCGAAGTGGGATTTAAGGGTGGAGGCGGATAGCTCATGACCCCCTGAGGGGTCACGAACCCCCAATTTGAGAACCCCTGCTCTACTATCCTGGGACTGACACAGCTGCAGTTATGCTGTATACAGTCCTGGTGAAAACTTCCTGGTGTAATACATGGTTGTGCACAGACTATATAAAGGCCTTACTCAAATTTTGGAGTATATCTGTGCTTTGTCCTTGTTTGTGTGGTGTCTGGAAAATGAACTTGAACACCTTAATATCAGTATTCTGTTTTCTTTGTCCCTGAGTTGGTCCACCTCCCTCTTATTAATCCTCTTCTATGACATCTTGATCCTAAAGCATGCTTTGACATTGGCCTGGATCACTCCAGCTGTTCTGTGGCCTTTCAACTGTCAATGAATATGAAAAGACAGGGTAATTAACCTCATTTGAAACTGGTTAAATAGGCATTTGTTTCTTATGAGACATACTGTTAAAGCTGATGTTGCCTACAGCTCTTGTTGAAGTAAGTCTTAACTAAAATAATGTAGCTACCATGAGCCCCAAGCACAAGACTCTCCAGGAGAATGTGAAATATAATTATTTATACAGCTACAAGTTTGTCATGGCAGGGGGAAAACTCAAAGCATAATTTTCCTGTTTTGTCCGTGACACTCCTGTATTGGTCACTCAACCGCAATGGTGGCTCCTGTCCCATGGGGTTGGGCCTGGCTCCCTACTCTGGCTGTTGCAGCTCAGGTTTGACTCTCCTGCCCCTTTCTCATGTTGGGGAAATAGAGCCACGTCAGCCCTGTGGGGGACAGGAGCTGCCGCTGCCCATTATTGGGGTCAGTGAAAGATGGGCTCCTTTTCAAACCTGGGATCCAGGCTTGTGGTTTACAGGAGCCACCCATGAATGTGGGGCAGGCTTGCTCTCTAGTTACGCCTCCCCTCTGCATGGGCTGGGATTAGGGATACGGTGCTGCCGGGGTGGAGGTTGCTGCTGCTGTGAGTGCCCCCTCATTTGTCAGGGTATTTTTTTTTAATCAAATATCAGAGTAGTCACTAAACCTGTGATTTTTACTAAATTTACCATCATTGCTCTGTGGATTTAAAAGAAGCCATAACACATCTGCTGCCCTAATTGTGGCTGATGTGTTTGTCCAAGGAACGAGTCTGTGACAGGAGAGATGATGGCTTCTACTTGAAATCATGTCAGTATTTGGCTGCAGGACATCAGTCAGGGCTTTGTAGTCACTCCATGGCTGCATGAATAGCACAATTTTACAGTGGCCCTTATTTCTTGTTTCCAAGAGTGGAAGAATCTGTTGAGTCTTCAGGGAGAGGCATTGTCCCGTTCAGCCTGGGCAATGCAGAACTGAGGCAAGAGAGTAGCGTTAGACCTTCTCTCCTATCATGTAGCAGGAGATGGAGAAGTCTAAGCTGAGCGAACGGCCTTTGTTTCTCCTCTGAGTACAGTGTTGTGATGCATCTGAACATAGAGTGGTATGTGGCAAAAAGATGCACACCATGGAAGTGGCAAGGGTGGGGGACACTGAAGAAAAAATAGAAGTGAATTCCTTAATTTTGGGGCAGAAATGGTTTCTTTTGGCTTCCCAGACAAGATGGGTTAATTGGATTGGCAGTTGAAAACTCAATCTTCCTACCAATACACTTGCATCTTTTGTGCTGATAAGTGGCATCTTGGGTCCACCAAAGAATGAGATCTTACCAGAACCCTTGCTTACTGTTACAACACTGAATGGTTAACTGTCGTCCAGAGTTCTGTAAATCTGCCACTGGCTTTCTCTCATTCTAACTCTACTGTTGCGCATGTGTGCGTGCACACAAATAGTTAAAGCATTTCAAACCCCGATTTAAGGCTTTTAAAAACAATTTTCTCTGCTCCTTTCCCTTTATCTGTGTGGCCTTTTATAGTTTGGAAATCTGGCAGTCTTTTCAGGTGACAATAGAATTTAATGCTCTTTTATTCCTGATGTTTTAAAAAGTTCCTCCTTATTGTCCTTATCAATATGTTCCCAGTATGGTTACCATTTCCTTCTCTTATCAATTGCCTACATCCTCCAACTATCATTTGTTGTCCCTTTTCCATTTGATTTCTCATTTTTGTATTGTTGCTTAATGTCCCCACTTAACCAAGATGGCTTTCTAACCAAAGTAGCCTCTCTTGCAACAGAAGAACTGTAGTTTTTTGGTCATCAAAAATTTTGTCGAATAATATAACTTTAAACAAAATGAACAAACACTTCTTTCCAATAAATTTCTCAGTTGTTTAGCTTTGAGAATGACCTGTTTAAATAGTGTCTTTAACAAAAACAAAACCCCTCAAAACGTTTTATTGGGACTGTGGTCTGTTTGCCCAAAGTGTATCCCAAAATAATGCCGTTTTTCTTTCTATACATGCTTAAGGAATGTCTTGTCATTGTCTGTAACATTGGTGCCCCATTGGTGCTTCATCACTTAGAACGTTGATCTAGAAGACTTCCAAATCCTGTTTCTAAATTAATAATTTTAAAATAGGTAATCGAATCTCTGATATAGAATGAAACATCTTCTCTTACCCATTCTGTCCTTCCTAAATAGTTAAAATGAACGTGAAAGTGTGTGGGAGAAATTTTTTATCTCTAGACAAATATGATGTTAAAGCTCTGCCATTTTCTTTACTGAATTGCTGCTGCTTTGTTTTCTTGTGTTTATATTGTGCCTTGGTATGAGTGCTTCATAAGTATACGTTCCTTGGTGCCCATTACACCTTGAAACACTCACAATACATGTGGGTGGTATAATGCACAGAAAAACAGGAAATGGGGTTCTCTTCCTTTATCATAGAGTATAATGTGGAGCCAAATACTAAAGTACATAGGAATCTTGTCCCCAAGCCTTGCACCTTGGTTTAGTGTTTGTCTTTGAGTCTGCAACTGCACAGACTTTTGATCTTATAAAGTTTCACAGACTAAGCAGTTGGGCACATTCAATCCTTGGATGTGAGAGTACCTAAGGAAAATGGAGTTGCTGGGGGGGCGGGGCGGGGTGTATAATTGGGGATGCAGTGAATCATTACTGAACCAATAGTGAATAATGTGTGTATTGGATTTCTTAAGAGTCTATCCTAGGTCTTAGACACATTATTAAAGAGCGCACACTATTCAATTTGAGATCTAAGAATGACCGTTCAGTTCACTCACTCAGCAGCTGTTCCAGAACACAAACTGGCCTAATGTATCCAGTAACTCCATCTCTAAACTAGGATACTACTATAGACTGCCTCTTCTGACATGGTCTGTCAGCACTGCTGTGAACAGGGTTGCATAACATGGTGGTACATATTGCCAGCAGCCATTGGCCTGTGTGTAACGTGAATATCAGTTTGTCTACTGGTTTTAGCAAGAGTGGAAAACGTTTTTTTTTTTTTTAAAAAAAAAGCCCCACCCACAACAAACCCTTAGTATAGATGGAGCCTCTGCAGCTGCTAGGGTAGCAGATCTGTAACCGTTCCAGAAATGGCAGTCTCTCCAACCCTACATCTCCAAATCCTCACTAGTTGACATAATTTGCTGAAAAAAATGAGCAGGGTGTAACAGACTGTGTATTTGAGTTCACATCTTTCCCTCATCACATTACTGCAGGCTGCCTGAGGCACATAGGATCCGAAGCCACTCTTCCATTTATATAAGGCCATGTCTGTATTAGGAGGAATGACAAAGGCCTTGGCTACACTCACAAGTTACAGTGCAATAAAACTGCCTGCAGCGCTGTAACTCACTAACCGTCTACACTTGCAATGCCCTTACAACGCTGCATCTCTGCAGGGACAGCGCTGCTGGTACTTCACCTTCCCGAGAGGAGAGGAATAACAGCTGTTGCTTACGCTGTTGCTGGAATGTAGTTGGGCAGGTTCGCACTAACTGACCTCCGGAAGCTCCCTTTGTTTTGAAACAGCACTTCCGGGTTGGAGTTCAGAGCTCAGTTCTGGGGCTGCTTTACAAAAAAACAAACAGCTACTGTTTGCAGGCAGGGGGGCTCCGCCTGTCCGGCATCAAAGTAAGCTGAGAAGAGGGGGAGGGGTTGTGCTCCGTTTCCCCGAGTGGCCATTTATCTGCTCTTTAAAAACAAAGCCCCTGCTGCTTGCTTTCAGTGATTGAGAGAGAGGCAGGGGAGCTGTGAGTGTGTAAACTTAAGCGATAATGAGCTCAAATACTCTGTGGATACCCCAAAAACCCACTCTCTCTCCCCACATGCTCCCTGTCACACTCCACCTGACACCCCCCCCCCCCATTTGAAAAGCACGTTGCAGCCACTTGAACGCTGGGATAGCTGCCCATAATGCACCGCTCCCAATATAGCTGCAAATGTCTCAGATGTGGCCACGACAGTGCGCTGCCAGTGTGGACAGACTGCAGCGCTTTCCCTACTCAGCTGTACGAAGATGGGTTTAACTCACAGCGCTGTACAGCTGCAAGTGTAGCCTTAGCCAAAGAGTCTTGTAGCACCTTGTAGACTAACAGCTATATTGGAGCATAAGCTTTCGTGGGCGAAGACCCACTTCGCCAGACGCATGACGAAGTTGGTCTTCGCCCATGAAAGCTTATGCTCCAATATATCTGTTAGTCTATAAGGTGCTACAAGACTCTTTGTCGCTCCTGCAGATCCAGACTGACATGGCTATCCCTCTGATACGTATTGTTTTAGGAGGGTTTTTCCAACATCGTTTACCAGCAAAACCAGTTTAGTGTAGATGCAGTTGTGTTGGTATAACTGTGCTTGTCCAAGTATAAGCATGATTATACCAATACATCTGTATCCACACTAGGGCATATTTCAGTATAGCTATGCTGGCAAAAGATCACAACCCCAGCTGATGTAGTTATAATGTTACTACTTTTGTGTAGACCAGGCCTAAGACTCCTGGAATGCTGAATAGGGATGGAGCAGAAGCCTTTGCTCGGCAAGAACTCCACTCGGTCATATTGTACTGGAGGAACAGAGACCCCAGGAGCTTCTGAAAACCTTCAAAACTTGTGGAATCTTAGTCTACTGAACAGTTATCTCTAGTTCTGCATGCATCTTCTGCTTTGCAGGTTGCTCCTTTTTCTGGCTCACAGAATGGTCTAAGGAATCGAATTCTCTCTTGGTATACTGTGTGCTGTCCCCATGTTAAGAACTTAAGAACGGCCATACTGGGTCAGACCAAAGGTCCATCCAGCCCAGTATCCTGTCTTCTGACAGTGGCCAATGCCAGGTGCCCCAGAGGGAGTGAACAGAACAGGTAATCACCAAGTGATCCATCCCCTGTTGCCCATTCCCAGCTTCTGGCAAACAGAGGCTAGGGACACCAGCCCTGTTCCATGTTGTTGAGCGATGTGCGAGTTAGATGGAAGAACACACTGGGTGTGGCACAGAAGAATGTATCCCTGATATAGCCTGGGAAAGATTTGAAATTCCAATGTCCTAAGTCTAATTTGTTCATTTTCAATTGACGAGAGCATGTGGGAGATTCTCCTTGTGAAAATGAAATTAAATCCTTCGGCAAGTTGCATCCAAATAGTGCGTGATTCCAATGTACCCGTACATATGGCACTGATCTACTTAAAAAGGCAGTGACCTTAGAGTGAGGTCAGTGCACTTAAAGGGGCAATGGGGATAACACACACACACTCTGTCTCTGTCTGCCATGCTGTCTTCCCTCCCTCCATTTGTGCTGCCTGGTAGAGTGTGAGGCTAAATAAATAAATAAAATAAATAAATAAATGGAGATATGCCAATCTCCTAGAACTGGAAGGACCTTGAAAGGTCATCGAGTCCAGTCCCCTGCCTTCACTAGCAGAACCAAGTACTGTCCCCTGACAGATTTTTGCCCCAGATCCCTAAGTGGCCCCCTCAAGGATTGAACTCACAACCCAGGGTTTAGCATGCCAATGCTCAAACCACTGAGCTATCCCTCCCCCCCCCCAACGTGTTAATCCTTAAGGGCTCAGCCGAGTGCTAGTTCATCATTTAGCAGTAAGGCATTCCCTGGGAAATATCCCACCCTCTGACTTCATCACCTTAGCCAAGCTTCACAATCATCATTGCTGTGTACAGTATTAAGTTTGTATGGTGAAATTTTTTTTCCTGGAACCTAATTCCCCCCCCCCCCCCCCCAATTTACATTAATTCTTATGGGGAAATTGGATTCACTTAACATTGTTTTGCTTAAAGTTGCATTTTTCAGGAACATAACTACAACGTTAAGTGAGGAGTTACTGTATCTGAGTTCATTCTTATTGCTTTCTGATAGTGCAGCAAGCTTTATTTTTCCTTATCTTTCTCTCCTGCTTTGTCATCAAGTTTGTCTTCCTTTTCACCGCTGTCGTCTTGGTACTCTTTCTCCCCCCCCCGCCTCCCTCCTGGATCTTTCCACTATCATTAATCTCCTTCATACTTCTGAAGTTAGATGCTAGTAGCTGTTCCCATAATCATTCATAGATCAACTGCAGTGATCCTGGTTGGACATAAATTCTTGTGCTTGCTATACCTGGCTTATGGTCTAATTGTGTCCTAAAGGTAGAAAAAGCTTGGTAACTTAACAAAAGCGTAAGGAGAGAAGGCTATTAGGTAGAGAAAGGGAATGAATGGGAGGCAGCATGGAGGTGGCTTACATTTTCTAGGATTTCAGGGGGGAAAACCCATACTACATAGTAGGAAAAGGAGGAGAGGAAGCACACATCTTTCTGGTATTACTGGAAATAAACTGTTGGCCAGACTAACTGTTGGATTCTAAATTTAAAGATGTGAAACTGGGTTAAAATATCAAATCTTAATTTCCTCAATCCAAAATTACTTGTGGCTTATATCTAAGGGATGATATACCTCAAGTAACCCTATAAAGCCGTAGTATTCTACGTAAATGGGAATAGATAGTATCTGGTCCTAGGGCTTAATCCACTCCAGTTTGGTTCTTAGACTTGGGTGCTGTAAACCTGTGAGTGTTCATTTCTCTTTTTGTTCTTTAAATAAATCCTTTAATTAAAGGAATGGATCACTTCTAAACAGTAGGTCCATGCTTTCTGTTCAGAGTAGCATGGTGTATCTTTCTTGTCTTAAAACAAGAATCAAGAAACCCATTAGTCACTTTCATAAATAGAGATTTAATTGAAATAAAACTTAATTTTTTTACTTTCTCTTTGAAATTCAGTCTTCAGGACAATCACCGTCTCTATTTCTTTCCTTATCTTAGGTGAGTGGAGTCAAGACCCTCTATGAATCTGAGCTGGCTGATGCCCGAAGAGTTCTGGATGAGACCGCAAGAGAGAGGGCCAAACTACAGATTGAAATAGGAAAGCTAAGAGCAGAACTTGATGAGGTCAATAAGAAGTAAGGAAACTGAACTTCAGTGTGATTTTACTCCCATTCAGAATAATGGGTAACATTAGCACATTTTAGATTGGGATTGATGGATGTCTTTCTAAAGTGTGCTATAGCTCTACAAGAAGTTACGGGCTTGATGCAGGAATCACTTGGTGAAATTATCTGTGCTGCTTTGTGCAGTATTCTGACCAGATGACCATAATTGCCTCTCATGGCATTAAGATCTGACCACCTTCTATGAGTGCTTGCACATATCCATTTCAATGTAAGTGTGTGCACCCCGAGCCCAATTGCCGGAAATTTTTTCCTCAGTGGTATCCGTTGGATCGGCTCTAACGCGATGTGGTGTCACATGCTCATAGCACCTGTATAAGGGGCCCTGCTGGACTCTACTTTCCTTCAGTTCCTTCTTACTGCCCATGATGGTTGCTGGAAATCTCCTCCCTTAGTGGTTTTCTAATCTTTAGTGTAAATAGTTCTCATAGTTAGGGTAGGTTTAGATAGTTTGGACGCCTCCATTCGTAGATAGCAGAGTTGTCCTTCGTCCCGGTATTGCAACTTGCCTTTGAATGATTCGCACTCGAGTTGTCTCAAGAGTTATGGGGAAGCTCATAGAAAAGACCGCTGCCAAATTTGTAAAGAATTCAAGCCCTGGACCCAGTGATGAGCTGCCAAAATTTTAACAACCGGTTCCTTCCTCACCCCATGAGGGGGTCGCGGGCCCCCGCCCCAACTCCACCACCAGCCCCGCCCCCATTCCACCTCCCCAAATCCCTGCCTCCTCCCCTGGGCGCACTGCATTTCCCCTCCACTTCCCTCTCCTCCTCCTCCTCCCCCCCCCCCCCCCCCGGCTTGCAAGCCTGGGAGGGAGGGGGAGAAGCAGAGCACCCACTGGCAGCTCCCCGCCAGCCGCCCCTTCCCAGCTCACCTCCGCCTCCTCCCCCGAGGCACCGCTGCTGTGCTTCTCCTCCCCCCCTCCCCCCCCCCCCCCCCCCCCGGCTTGCCGGAATCAGCATTTTGGCGGGCGGCAAGCCTGGAAGGGAGGGAGGAAGACGTGAAGCAGCAGTGCCTCGGGGGAGGAGGCGGAGCGGTGGTGAGGTGTGTGTGTGTGCGTGCGTGCAGAGGAACTGCTCCCTGCCCCAGCTCATAGGCACCGACTAAAAGCTGGTGGGTGCCCCCAGCCCTGCCCCCAAATCCCTGCCCCCGCCTCCTCCCTCGGGTGTGCTGTCCACCCCGCCCCTTCCCCCCAGGCTTGCAAGCCTGGGAGGGAGGGGGGAGAAGCAGAGCACCCACCGGTAGCTCCTCGCCGGCCCCCCCGCCCAGCTCACTTCTGCTCCAGGGTTGCTGCTGCTTCGCTTCTTCCCCCCTCTTGCCCAGGCTTGCTACACGCCAAGCCTGGGAGGGACGGGGGGAGGAAAGCAGAGCGGCGGCGTCTCGGGGGTGGAGGTGATCTGGGCTGGGGGGTGCAGAGAAACCGCTCCCTACCCTAGCTCACCTCCACTCCGCCTCCTGAGGCACCGCTGCTCCGCTTTTCCTCCCTCCCTCCCTCCCAGGCTTGCTGTGCGCCAAACAGTGCACGGGAAGCCTGGGAGGGAGGGAGGGGGGAAAAACGGAGTAGCGGCGCCTCGGGAGGCGGAGGCAGAGTGGAGGTGAGCTGGGTGGGGGGCGCCAAGGCACGTGGCAAGCCTGGGAGGGCGGGAGGGGGGAAAGTGGCGCCTCGGGGGAGGAGGCAGAGGTGAGCTGGGCGGGGGGTGTGTGCAGAGAAACTGCTGCCTCCCCCAGCTCACCTCCGCTCCGCCTCCCGAGGCGCTGCCGCTCCGCGTTTCCCCCCTCTTGCCAAGGTTTGCCACGCACCAAACAGTTGGGCCGGTTGTTAAATTTAGAAGCCCTTTTAGAACCGGTTGTCCCGCGGGGAACATCCAGTTCTAAAAGGGCTTCTAAATTTAACAGTCGGTTCCCACGAACCGGCTCCAGCTCACGACTGCCTGGACCTAAAAGGACCACACAGCTCGTTTGAACGTCCTCATGGAGGCAGGCTTCAGACTGGCCTTGGGACCCGCAGCTTCAGCGTCTGTGCAGAGTGCTCCTCCATCAACTCAAGTCCCTCGGCACTGATCATCTTCGCCAGTGCCTAAGAAAAAGCACCAGGAGAAGAGCTGGTCTCCGGTGCCAAAGGACAAAAACGGATAGAGTGAGACCCATGCTAGGCTGCTCTTCATCCCCGATACCACATTGCCAGGTGCCCACAAGCCCCGGTTCCGCAGCATCCTGTGAAGCCCCCTGAAGACCATTTACTGGCCAGTTTGTGGTCCCATTTATCCCTGAAGCATTTGCGGCTGCAAGGGATAATTTGACCCTGCTGGTACCAGGCTCAACAGTTCGGGCTTGGCACCGCCAGTGCCCCCAAGCGGCAGGGAATTGATGCCAGTACCTCGAGAGTCAGCGCATCAGCTGTCCAAGAGGAAACCCTTGTTGATAGCCTCAAGGTCCCCCAGGCAGCCTTCTACAGCATCCAGTGGCATGATGCTCCGCAATGCACCTCTTCGTCCTTATTGGATTCGGAGGAGGATTAGTATTCTCCCCTCTCCCCCCCCCCCCCCCGCCGCCGCCAAAGTGACCGACCTCGCTGCTCCCTGTGCTGTTCCCACTCCATCACGGCACTGAGTTCGTCAGGACCTCTGGGTGCCTGGCCACCATACCCATGAGGCCCAACCATCATGCAGTGGCCTTTTTGGAACCCATGGGGGTTTCGTCCACCGCAAGGGGCTCGTTCGAGATGATCTTATTCAATCATCTTGAAGGCTACAGCATCCCTAGTACTGCGTAGACACCCTGGAACCGGACTCCGGTACCGACCATGGTACCAAACCCCAAGAGGAAGCCCCTCAGGCTCCTGCGGACACCGATTCAGGCTCTCCATCTGGGTTTAGCTTCCTCTTCATCCTCTCTGGATGAAGCCACAGTGGCACCTGGGGTCTCCCCACCTCCAGATGACACCAAGACCTACTGAAATGGGTAGCCTCAAACCTGGGGGTCCAAGGAGGTGACACTGCCTCATGGATATTCTGTGTTCAGTGGTCCTGTCTAGAATTGCTTTGCTTCTACACAACGCCATTATGGACCCTGTTAAGGCGCTGTGGCAAACCCATGCCTCCCTTCCATCAACAGGAAAACACTTGGCATGTAAATACTTTTTTTTGGCCAAGGGGTATAAGTTCCTTTGGGTTCATTGGTGGTTGCAGTGGCCAATGAGCAAGACTGCCAGTGAGGGCCAAGCTCTGTGCCCAAGGCCCTAAGAAGCTGGACCTCCTTGGGTGCAAGGCTTACTCTTCAGGGGGTCTGCAACTTCGTATGGCAAACTAGCAGATCATGCTGGGGTGCTACGACTTCAATGCGTGGGAGTCTTTGCTTAAATTCATAGTACCACGTGTATCTGAGGAGCTGCAAGGCTCCACTGGGAACGGCAGTGGTGAAAGGAGCTGTACATCAGGCCATCGCTTGCAGGAGCCAGCGCCCGACTTGGGCAGCTCCTCCTGCGTGTCTGTACCGCCACCAGCCCTGCCCACTGGGGCAGGAACCAGGAACCCCCCTTCTTGAGACCTCACCCATCCCTGTCCCTGGTATGCAATGTATCAGCCCTCAGTTGGGGAGCCCACTTACGGTCCATCAGAACCAAAGGCCTTTGGACCCAAGAAGAACTTTCCCTGCACATCAGTGTCAGGGAACTCAGAGCAGTGTCTCTAGCGTGGCAGGCATTTCTACCTCACTTGATAGGCAAATCTATTTCAGTTCTTATGGACAATATGATGGCTATGGTTCTACATAAACAGGCAGGGCAGTGCACGTTCTTCCCCCATGTCAGGAAGCAAATCCGCCTGTGGGTACTCTACATCAATCATAACATTACGCTAGAAGTATCCTACCTTCCCGGGGCTCAGAACCAGCTAGCAGATTGCCTCAGCAGATCTTTCTCCTCTTACAATGAGTGGTCTCTCTGTCCAGACATTATGAGGGACGTCTTCTGATGGTGGCAGTCTCCCCCTGGTAGACTTGTTTGCCACCTGATCCAACAGGAAATGCCATCAGTTCTGCTTCCTGGGTCTCTTAGAGATGTGCTTCTGTTACTGTGGACAAGGGACCTGTACTGTGCTTTTCTGACTATCCCGCTGATCCACATGGTTCTGATGAAGTTCAAGTGGGACCGAGTACAGGTCATCTTCATAGCTCCTGCATGGCCCAGGCAGCATTGGTTCTCCACCCTCCTGGGCATGTCCGTGGAAACACCTTTGCAGCTCCCATCACATGTGGATTTAATATCCTGGTGTCACGGTCAGCTGTTGCACCCAAACTTCGCATCGCTGCACCTGACAGCCTGGATGCTCCATGATGAATCCAGAGGAGCAAGTTTGCTTGGAGCAAGTCTGTGAGATCCTAATGGGCAGTAGCTCGGATGGATGGCTTTCTGTCTACTGGCAAAATGGAAAAGGTTCTGCATCTGGTGTTCACAACAACAAGTCCTGCCTGTGCAGTCTTCTCTGCAGCTCATTCTAGACTACCTGCTTTTGTTAAGACCACAAGGGCTAGCCCTTTCCTCCGTTAAGGTTCATCTAGCAGCCACCTTGGCCTTCCATCCCATGATTAACAACCATTCTGTCTTTTCACATGACATGGTAGTTCGTTTTCTTATAGGCCTAGCGAAGGTATACCCTCAAGTTAGGAATCCATCTCTCCCCTCCTCCCTTGGGACCTAAACCTGGTCCTGTCCAAGCTCACGGAACCCCCATTTGAACCACTGTCAACTTGCTGTTACGCCTCTCTTGAAAAGTAGCCTTCCTGGTGACCATCACCTTGCCCAGATGGGTTTGAAAGCTGAGCTCTCACTTTGGAATCCCCATACATGGTCTTTTTCAAGGACAAGGTCCAGCTGTGATCACACCTCTTGTTCCTCCTGAAAGCTGTATTAGTTCCATTGCAGTCAAGCACTACTTCTGCCAGTGTTCTACTCTAAACCACATGTGAACAGGGAGGAATAGCACCTCAGCTCATTAGATGTCCAGTGTGCCCTGACCTTCTACATACACAGGACCAAGCCATTCCACAGATCCACTCAGTTGTTCCTAGCAATAGCAGAAAGAATGAAAGGTCTCCCCATTTCACCACAGAGAATCTCATTGTGGATCACTTCATGTATCAAGGCATGTTACATCCTTGAGAACATCTCACCCCCAGCTAACCTAATGGCTCTACAATGTCTCAGTCTTCTTCCACAGCTTTTTTTAGCGCAGGTTCCAATTCAGGACATCAGCAGGGTGAGAACCTGGTTCAGTTCATAGGTTCACCACACTATATGCCATTACACAACAGACCAGAGACTTTTTTGGCTGGGCTGTGTTACAGTCAGCCTTCCCTTGATCTCTGAACCCACCCCTGGGGCAGCTGCTTGTGAGTCACCTACATTGGAAGGGACATGTGCAAGCACTCGAAGAAAAATGGTTACTAACCTTTCTGTAACTGTTCTTTGCAATGTGTTGCACATGTCTGTTTCAAAACCCACCTTTCGTCCCCTCTTCGGAGGCAGTCGATCAGACAGCTGCAGCGGCACAGGAGCCAGCAAACAGAGCTGTAAACAGGGGAGTTTGAGTGGGAGTTTGCAAGGGGAGTTTCTAAGGGGAGTCTGTATTTTGGGATTTGTTTGGTGTTTGTTCTGCTGTAGGTGGTGGTGTTGTGGTTTGTTTTGTGTTTTCCGTACTAACAGGATTTAGGTGAGAAGGCTGGCAGATATAGAGGCAGCAGTGGTCATGAGCCAAGCAGTGGAGGACACAATGAGGATGACTGGATGTGGCACCTGCGGTATGTATATGATTCTGGAGGGGGTACCTGATAAGAGTTTTGTCTGCATGAAGTGCCGCCTGATAGAGCTGATGGAAGAAAAGATCCGAGGATTGGAGATGCAGGTGGAAACTCTGGTTGAGTTTAGACGGGGGTTCGAGCAGTTGATGGAGGAAAGGCACGAGGTGGCTGACGGGGAAAGCTCAGAGATGCAGATGGAAGCAGGATCAAAGGCCTCTGAGGGGGGACTGCCGGGTGAAGAAAATGGACAGTGGAAGCATGTGACTAAGAGAACCAGGCAGAGGAAAAGACGGGCCAGTGAAGGAGAAATAGAGCTCAAGAACAGGTTTGCAGAGTTGGAGAATGAAGAAGGGGTACAGCAGGTGGTCACTGAAGGTGGAAGGGCAAAGAAGAAGAGAAGAGCGGTTAGTCCCATAGAAGAAGGGGAAGAGTCGATGGGGACAACACCAAACATGAGCCCCAGGAGGATACAGGATGGGTTGAAGAGGATTACAAGGGAAAATAGGAATGGAAAGGACTTGCAGCCAGAGGGAACAGGGGATAGACTGGAGAATCGCACTGTCACCAGGAAAAGGCAGGTCTACGTGATTGGGGATTCCTTACTGAGAAGAATAGACAGACCTGTAACCAGAGCTGATCCAGAGAACAGAAGGGTGTGCTGTCTACCGGGTGCTAAGATACGGGATGTGGACCTGAGGTTGAAGAGGATCCTAAAGGGAGCGGGAAAGAATCCATTGATCATCCTTCACATAGGAACAAATGACACGGCTAGATTCTCACTGGAACGAATCAAGGGGGACTATGCCAGGCTGGGGAAGACGCTTAAGGAAATCGAGGCTCAGGTAATCTTCAGTGGGATTCTGCCTGTTCCTAGAGAAGGGCAACAAAGGTGTGACAGGATTATGATGATCAACAGATGGCTCAGGGATTGGTGCTACAAGGAGGGCTTTGGGATGTATGGCCACTGGGAGGCATTCATGGACAGAGGACTGTTCTCTCGGGATGGACTTCACCTGAGTAGGGAAGGAAATAGACTTCTAGGATGGAGGCTGGCACAACTGATCAAGAGAGCTTTAAACTAGGAATGTGGGGGAGACGGTTGGGAGATGTCCAGGTAATCTCCACGCTGGATTTTAACATTGACAGGGAAGACAACCAAGTAAGAGAGGATATAGCCGGGGGTAGGAGAATGGACATAAGGAGGAAGGGCAGAGTGGATACTAGTCAAATAGGTCATACTGGCAGTACAATGTCCATACCAAATTGGGTAAGGAATGTGAGTGAGGCCAAACAGCAAAAATTAAGATGTTTGTACACCAATGCGAGGAGCCTAGGTAACAAAATGGAGGAATTAGAGCTACTGGTCCAGGAAGTGAAACCAGATATCATAGGAATAACCGAAACATGGTGGAATAGCAGTCATGACTGGAGTACAGGTATTGAAGGGTATGTGCTGTTTAGGAAAGATAGAAATAAAGGTAAAGGTGGGGGAGTAGCATTGTATATCAATGATGAGGTAGACTGTAAAGAAATAAAAAGTGATGGAATGGATAAGACAGAGTCTGTCTAGGCAAAAATCACATTGGGGAAGAAAACTACTAGAGCCTCCCCTGGGATAGTGCTTGGGGTGTGCTATAGACCACCGGGATCTAATTTGGATATGGATAGAGACCTCTTTCATGTTTTTAAGGAAGTAAATACTAATGGGAACTGTGTGATCATGGGAGACTTCAACTTCCCAGATATAGATTGGAGAACAAGTGCTAGTAATAATAATAGGGCTCAGATTTTCATAGATGTGATAGCTGATGAATTCCTTCATCAGGTAGTTGCTGAACCAACAAGGGGGGATGCCATTTTAGATTTGGTTTTGGTGAGTAGTGAGGACCTCATTGAAGAAATGGTTGTAGGGGACAACCTTGGCTCGAGTGATCATGAGCTAATTCAGTTCAAACTAAATGGAAGGATAAACAAAAATAAATCTGAGACTAGGGTTTTTGATTTCAAAAGGGCTAACTTTAATAAATTAAGGAAATTAGTTAGGGAAGTGGATTGGACTAAAGAATTTATGGACCTAAAGGCGGAGGAGGCCTGGGATTATTTCAAGTTAAAGTTGCAGAAGCTATCAGAAGCCTGTATCCCAAGAAAGGGGAAACAATTCATAGGCAGGGGTTTTAGACCAAGCTGGATGAGCAAGCATCTCAGAGAGGTGATTAAGAAAAAACAGAAAGCATACAAGGAGTGGAAGATGGGAGGGATCAGCAAAGAAACCTACCTTATTGAGGTCAGAGCATGTAGGGATAAAGTGAGACAGGCTAAAAGTCATGTAGAATTGGACCTTGCAAAGGGAATTAAAACCAATAGTAAAAAGTTTTATAGCCATATAAATAGGAAGAAAACAAAGAAAGAAGAAGTGGGACCGCTAAACACTGAGGATGGAGTGGAGGTTAAGGATAATCTAGGCATGGCTCAATATCTAAACAAATACTTTGCCTCAGTCTTTAACGAGGCTAATGAGGAGCTTAGGAATAGTGGCAGCATGACAAATGGGAATAAGGATGTGGGGGTAGATATTACCATATCCGAGGTAGAAGCCAAACTTGAACAGCTTAATGAGAGTAAATCAGGCGGCCCAGATAATCTTCATCCAAGAATATTAAAGGAACTGGCACATGAAATTGCAAGCCCATTAGCAAAAATTTTTAATGAATCTCTAAACTCAGGGGTTGTACCGTTTGACTGGAGAATAGCTAATATAGTTCCTATTTTTAAGAAAGGGAAAAAAAGTGACCCGGGTAACTACAGGCCTGTTAGTTTGACATCTGTAGTATGCAAGGTCTTGGAAAAAATTTTGAAGGAGAAAGTAGTTAAGGACCTTGAGGTCAATGGCAATTGGGACAAATTACAACATGGTTTTACAAAAGGTAGATCGTGCCAAACCAACTTGATCTCCTTCTTTGAGAAAGTAACAGATTTTTTAGATAAAGGAAACGCAGTGGATCTAATCTACCTCGATTTCAGTAAGGCATTTGATACAGTACCACATGAGGAATTATCGGTTAAATTGGAAAAGATGGGGATCAATATGAAAATTGAGAGGTGGATAAGGAACTGGTTAAAGGGGAGACTACAGCGGGTCATACTGAAAGGTGAACTGTCAGGTTGGAGGGAGGTTACTAGTGGAGTTCCTCAAGGTTCAGTTTTGGGACCAATTTTATTTAATCTTTTTATTACTGACCTCGGCACCAAAAGTGGGAGTGTGCTAATAAAGTTTGCAGATGATACAAAGTTGGGAGGTATTGCCAATTCAGAAAAGGATCGGGATATCCTACAGGAAGATCTGGATGACCTTGTAAACTGGAGTAATAGTAATAGGATGAAATTTAATAGTGAGAAGTGTAAGGTTATGCATTTAGGGATTAATAACAAGAATTTTAGTTATAAGCTGGGGACGCATCAGTTGGAAGTAACGGAAGAGGAGAAGGACCTCGGAGTCCTGGTTGATCACAGGATGACTATGAGTCGCCAATGTGATGTGGCCGTGAAAAAAGCTAATGCGGTCTTGGGATGCATTAGGCGAGGTATTTCTAGTAGAGATAAGGAGGTGTTAGTACCGTTATACAAGGCATTGGTGAGACCTCATTTGGAATACTGTGTGCAGTTCTGGTCTCCCATGTTTAAGAAGGATGAATTCAAACTGGAACAGGTACAAAGAAGGGCCACTAGGATGATCCGAGGAATGGAAAACCTGTCGTATGAAAGGAGACTCAAGGAGCTTGGTTTGTTTACCCTAACCAAAAGAAGGCTGAGGGGAGATATGATTGCTCTCTTTAAATATATCAGAGGGATAAATACCAGGGAGGGAGAGGAATTATTTCAGCTCAGTACCAATGTGGACACAAGAACAAATGGATATAAACTGGCCATCAGGAAGTTTAGACTTGAAATTAGACGAAGGTTTCTAACCATCAGAGGAGTGAAGTTCTGGAACAGCCTTCCAAGGGAAGCAGTGGGGGCAAAAGACCTAACTGGCTTCAAGATTAAGCTAGATACGTTTATGGAGGGGATGGTTTGATGGGATAACATGATCTTAGTCAAGGGTCAATTAATTGCCATCAGTGGTAAATAGGACCAATGGTCAATGATGGGATGTTAGAAGTTACTACAGAGAACTTTTTCCTGGGTGTCTGGCTGGTGAGTCTTGCCCACATGCTCGGGGTTCAGCTGATCGCCATATTTGGGGTCGGGAAGGAATTTTCCTCCAGGGTAGATTGGCAGAGGCCCTGGAGGTTTTTTGCCTTCCTTTGCAGCATGGGGCACGGGTCACTTACCGGAGGATTCTCTGCATCTTGAAGTCTTTAAACCATGATTTGAGGACTTCAGTAGCTGAGACATAGGTGAGAGGATTATTCCAGGAGTGGGTGGGTGAGATTCTGTGGCCTGCATTGTGCAGGAGGTCAGACTAGATGATCATAATGGTCCCTTCTGACCTTAAAGTCTATGAGTCTATGAGTCTATGAGAAGAAACGGAAGGAGGGTAGGGTGTGCAAGGCCCCTTTATACTGGTGCTCTGATCACATGAGACCAGGGGGTGCTAGAGCCGACACAATGGGTACCACTACCAGAAACATTTCTGGCAACTGTGCTCGGGGCACTCACACACCTACATTGGAGTGGATGTGTGCAACACATTGTGAAGAACAATGATTACAGAAAGGTTAGTAACTGTTTTTTATCTGTGTCCAGATATGTTTTATTTCTGAAGTTTAATAGGAGTGTGTGTGGGGAGCCTGAATTTGATTTAGTATACCCAGGGCTTGAAAAACCTTTCTCCTAGGTGAAAATAAGACCTTGCCTACTGAAGCTATACTGCTTCTATGGAATCTAAGGTCTGCTCCAAGCAGCATAGTGGTGGTAACAAGACTTAACAGGTTCAGTGCTTGTATTCAGTACTATGTGGGCAGCAGTAAAACTGAGAATATCAAGTTAATTAAGATGCTGCTTGGTAAAGCAATGAGCAGCAGAGGAAGATACTGGAGTTGCATAGGACGACCCCAAAACAAACTGCTGGAGTAGACTAGCAGATCCTGCTTCATCTTCCCTTCTTCCAAACAGACCTGACTGCTGCAGGTGTGTGTGGTGGGAGGCAGGAATTCATTCTCTTTAAGCAGCTAGAGGGGGTTGAACTTTACATTTTTCAGCTACCTACTAGACGATGGGAAAGAGCCCCTAAAATGTGTCCAGAAACAGCACCTTGGTAAATCCCAGCTCCCTTCCCTTCTAAACAGCTGGTTGCATAGGAGCAGGATTTGTACTGTGGGATTGGGGATGGTTTCTCCTGTGCCTTGCTGGTGGGTTTTAGTCCTTTACTTCAGCCTCAAAATAGATATGAAAGATTTTCAAGTGAGGAGGAGAAAATCCACCAAAGGGTCCAGGTGAAACCCCCTGGTACTTGCCCACCACCAGCTGTCAGGAAGGAGGCTGGAACCTAAATCTCTAGATGATAGAGACCTGGCAGACTTCAAGTCCAGTGTATGCTTGTGGTGTTCCTCATTGAGCAGTTAATGAATGCATGTGGCTAAATGTTTCACTTTACACAATAGTAGGAGGTCAGTATGACAAGTGAAATCAGTTTTTGTAAATTTTAGTGTGAAACATAGCTATAACTGAGGAAATTATTATGAATCCTGTAGTTCATTTATATTCTGGAAGCTGAATAGTGTAGAATGAAGAATCAAAGCCTCTTCTCTTCATTAGTGTTCAGACCCCAGAGCATGGACATAGCCAACAGTTCTGTAAATGTACCAGGGATAACCTTTCCTGTAGTAACTGGATTTGTTTAAATCCAGTGTCAGAATTTTTGATTTAGTTGTGTATCAAATAGAACTGGTTTTTAAAAAATGGTATTTAATTGAGCAAAACTTAATAATTCCATGAAGGCCACTGTTTCCTGGTGAAGAGGCAGGTCTGACTTGAAACAGGGAGATGTTTCTGTTCCATTCAAATAAAGAGATTTCTTTGAACGCTGTTATGCAAGTTATAACATCAAAAAGTGTGGTTTTAAAAAAACTGTGTGGTCTGAATGTAGTTTTGCTTTAACTTTATTTTAACTTCAAAAGCAAATGAGGCATTGAATTTGTACATGTGAATGGATCTCTCACATACACAATCTGAGAATTTGTACCTGTCATCCTTTCTCCACACTTGTAGAATAAATGTATAACCAAATGTGGTGGCTACTATTCAAACTGAACGTGTCAGTCTTATTCCAACTGTGTTTTATTTTAACTCCAAAGTAAGGATGAAACTAACAAAGGAAACTAGTCAACAAGGAAGAAAATAATACTGTAAACAACTGGAGTGTAATGAAAAATAAGGTTGGTACATCCTGTTGTAAATTCAGGCCTCAATCCTGCAGTTGGATCTGTCTGAAAACCCGTTGTGTCCAAACTAAGTCACATTTAAAAAAAAAAATTCACTATTTAATTCAAAGACAACAGAATGAAATGTTATAAAGATTGTGTGGCTTCTCGGATGTTTGCGATAGTTGCTTACCACTTATTTAGAGTTAAACTCTTCCACTTTATTATGAGATCTGTTTCTATGCTACGAGATCTTAAACTTCTTTATAGTTGCAAAGAATGCCTCTTATAGGCACTGTGCTTTTTACACACAAGTTCTGGCCTCAAGCAATACGGAATCCAGAGGGATTTTGTATTTTTATTCACTTTCTGTGAACTATCTGCTAGAAATAGGAATGCCTACATGAATTTCTCTCATGAGTAAGAGTACTTTCTCCATATTTTACAATAGATCCCCGTTTTTGGAAGTCATGTTGCTCTTAATCTCTCTGGCTTGTCCATTTCCAGCTCTTGCTATTTTCTGGTTTCTGAATTGGTAAAGGACAGACACAGGTTGTGAAACTAATCCATAAATGTTGATATGGCACCCTTAAATCAGTATTCTCCACCTTAAAAGTTCTGGGTTTCCTGTTGACCTGAGGATATTGAATTGCAGGAAAACACTAAAATCCCTTTTTATTTAAGCTTTTTTTCAGCTGGTGTCTTTCCGAAGGGTTAATAAAGAAGGGGCAAAAGTGAGGGCTGGATCATCAAGGGGAATTGATTCAGAGAAGTTCTGTGGCCTGTATTACACAGGAGGCTAGACTAGATGATCAGTGGTCCCTTCTGGCCTTATCTATAAAAGGGTGTCCTTATTTCACGAGTGAAGGTCGGTTAAGACTTTTTGCTTTCTGAGAACAACTACAGATAAGGTGTTCTCAATAACACTGGCCTGCACTTTCAAAGCTAGCTACTGATTTTGAATGTGGGGTTCCCAGCTTGAGATACCTGAAAGGGGCCTGATGTTCACAAGTGCTGAATATCTGATCATTGAAAATCAAAACCCTTTGCAGTTTCAAGCTGCACGCACAATATTGCTAGTTACTCTTGAAAACTTAAGCTTGCTGTCTTATAAACTGGTGCAAATAACTCTTGTTTGCAGTGTAACTTTACTTAATAGAATTTGGTTAATATGTGGTAATTCTTGTTAATTTGAATTTAGAATTTACAACTGGGTTGTATCAGTTTTGTGTTTTAATATTTGGCACTAAGTGTTTTTCAGAGACTCTCAAATCACTTTCTAAGCAATAAAGCATCTTGAGAGTTATGTACGTCATTTTACAGGTGAGCAAACTGAGTCACAGAAGTGTAAAGCTTTTTGACCAAGGTGACGAGTGAGTCAGCACCAAAAAATATTTGAATAAAAATGAATCTCTTTATTAGGGAAAGCTGTTTGTACAGAAACAGTTCTGACTGTTAAGTCTAACAGAAAGCTCAAGTTTGCGGTCAGTTATCCACTAATGTTAGGTCTCTTGAATTTCTAATAATCAAGTAACTCACTATCTAATGATCGTCACTCCCTGTGACTCCTTGTGTAATGATGACACTTAGCACTCTTTGTACATCTCAAAGTGCATCCAAAAGCTAGGTAGGCATCACCCCCATTTTACCATCAGGAAAACAGAGTCAAAAAGGGGAAGTGACTTGTGCCAAGTTCACCCAAGTCGTCTTACTCTCAGCATAGTTCTATGCCTGGGGCCATGCTGACTTTAAATTGGTTTGCAGGAGGATTCTAGCCTTTATCAGCCCCAGCAGCGTCCTAGGATTGCTATTGACCCAGAATCCCATAGTGTACCTGTCTTGAGACCGCATTTCAGTATAGAGTTAAATTAGAAAGTGATGTCTTCCACTAAAAGATCACTTACTGGCTTCTAATTAAACTGGTACAATTAGTTGTCTTTTGAGTATTACAGTTAATATTAGTGTATTTAACTTTGCCTCTGGATGCAAACGTGCTAACAGCTATCTGCTGCTGAATCCTGTTTATGTAAAGGAGGTGACAGTCTTAGAAGGAAGTTTTCAATGAAGTACGAAAATAATTTCTTTGCGAGGTGTATGATTAATTTCTTCAAACTTAAAGAAACAGAACTCATTTTGCCCCATATTTTGAGGTGTTCCTAAATGTCTTGCTTTTCTTCCCCTTTCTCCTCTGATCCAGCATGATTTGAAGTATGTAAGCACTAGGAGATAAATTAAGGATGACTGAGTTATCCCTTTTTCAGACCATCTTTATCCTCCTTCTCTGCTGTCATTAAAACAGTAAGGCAGAAATGACCTGGGCTTAAACTTATCCAAAAGACAGGGCATCAACAATGATATATTGATATAAGGCAATCTTAAACTGATGATGTTCACACAGTGCATTTATCCCAGTTTAACTAAATGGATTTAGGAACTGATTCAGTTAATAGCTCTGTGTAGACTGGGCCTGAGGTAAAATATCACATAGTGGGGAGAGGTTAGTGGGATACCATAGTGATTAGTAGTAAGGAGGAGGAGAAAACACTGCATGTCAGACAGTTGTAGATAATTAGTAGAAATGCAAACATAGTGAGGACAAAGATTAAAATAAATGAATGTAGTGAGGTTAGATATGGGTACAGGAATTTGTATGATTTTCAGCTTGGAAGAATGCAATTATAGAGAGATGTGGGGAAATGGCCTCCAAACTAGAGGGGGAGGGAAGGGCCTTGGAAACTGGAATGAAGAAAGTGACAGTGGACAGCCAGTCTAATAAGAGCTTGCAGTGCTGTCTGGCAGTCAGAAAGTCGGTATGATTTTGGAATGAGTACACCAGGGGAAGGGATATGATGCTGAGACTGCAACTGGAATATCTAATTCATTTTTGACCACCTTATCAGAAAGGTGAGAGGTTTGAGTACCAGGGCTGGAGGGATTATCATGTGAAGAAAGAAGGAAAAGAATTAAATCCAGGTGTACTGTAAGACTTGATTGAGCTACAGCTAAAGTGTGAGGGAGCATTGTCTTCAGATATTTAAGGTGTAAATTTAAGATGTAAAATTGTATATGGTAAAATAATGGATAACCAGTTAAGGATAAGATAAAAGCGAGCAATGGGAAAAACTGATCGTGATGAGATCTAGAAGACTGGAATAGGCTTGAGGGAATGGGTGGAAGCACCATTGCTTAAAACATTTAAAACTATCCTAGAAAAAGAACTGACAGAGGTATTGCAATGAACAATCCTGCATTAGCATGGCTTGGCGTTAGTTTATCATGGGCTTTCCCATCTTTAATATCTATTATATTGTTAACATCATATTACTGGCTGAAAAATGACTGGAGGATACTTAATGTGACGCCAACTTTTGAAAAGGGCTCCAGAGGTGATCCCGGCAATTACATGCCAGTAAGCCTGACTGCCGTACTGGGCAAACTGTTTGAAACTATAGTAAAGAACAGAACTGTCAGACACACAGATGAATTAGGGCTGTTGATTAATTGCAGTTAACTCAAGCGATTTAACCCAGTCGCCATTAAAAAAAAATTAATCTTGATTAATTGCGCTGTTAAACAATAGAATACCAATTTAAAAGAACAGGATTACTTGTGGCACTTTAGAGACTAATACATTTATTTCAGCATAAGCTTTCGTGGGCAACAGCTCACTACATCAGATGCATGGAATGGAACACACAGTAAGCAAATAGATATACATTCGGAGAAAAATGAAAAGGTGGAAGTACCTATGCCAACTCTAAGAGGTGATAATCAAGATGGCCCATTTCGGACAGTTGACACAAAGGTGGCACAGACTAACATGGCTGCCACTCAGAATACCAATTGAAATGTATTAAATATTTTTGGATGTTTTTCTACATTTTCTAATATGTTAATTTCAGTTCCAACACAATACCAAGTGTATAGTGCTCACTTTATTTTTGATTACAAATATTTGCACTGTAAAACTGATTAAAGAAATAGTATTTTTCAGTTTACCTTATAAAAATACTATAGTGCAGTCTCTATCATGAAAGTATAATTTACAAATGTGTTTTTTTTTTCTTCCATAACTGCACTCGAAAACAAAACAATGCAAAACTTTAGAGCCTACAAGTCTACTCAGTTCTACTTCTTGTTCAGCCACTGGCTGAGACAGACAAGTGTTTTTTACATTTACAGGAGTTACTGCTGCCTGCTTCTTATTTACAATGTCACCTGAAAGTGAGAACAGGCGCTCGCTTGGCACTTTTGTAGCCGGCATTGCAAAGTATTTACAGTAACTCCTCACTTAACGTTGTAGTTATGTTCCTGAAAAATGTGACTTTAAGCAAAACTATGTTAAGCAAATTCAGTTTCCCCATAAGAATGAATGTAAATGGGGGGTGGGGGGACTAGGTTCCAGGGAATTTTTTTTGCCAGACAAAAGACATTATGTGCAGTTTGACTCATAGCTGTGACTAGATAAGTGAATATCCTCTGGCCCCAGAGCTCTGGTGAGGGTGTGGGCCAACACCCCCACGCCTAGGCCTGCAGAGTTCTCCCCGTGCAAGCTCTGCGGGTTTGGGCTCGACATGGGAGCCAGGCAGAGCAGGCAAGCGGCAGCGCATAGGAAGGGACACTGCTGGATCCTTCCTCAGCATGCGCTGGGGATGTCTCTGCTGGCCTTTGAGCAGCAGATCACACAAATGCCTGCTCCAGTTAGTCACTGAATGTCTTCTCCCTCCCCCCCAACACACCAGTCGTCTCCTAAGGGAACTAATTTGCCAGGTTGCATGGTATGCTTGGGAAGCACAATGCACAGGCACTGGGCCTCTATATCCCTGCAGAGCTGGAGACAGCCATAGGCTTCTGGGGCCAAAGGCATTGACTTTTCAAACTGCTGGGGTGTACTCTCCCCCTGGCTCTGCCCCAGGCCCTGCTCCCACTCCACCCCTTTCCCCAAAGCCCCACCCTGCCTCTTCCTGCCCAATTCTGCCCCTCCCCCAAGTGTGCTAGGTCATTGTTCCTCCCTCCCTTACTCCCTGCACACTGTGAAACAGCTGATTGCAGTGGGTGGGACGTGTGGAGAAGGAGGGGGGAGCCACTGATCCGTGGGGCCCGCTGGAGGGCAGCAGGGGTTGGGGGGTGGAGGGCGTTAAAAAACTTTAAACATTTTCTCTAATAAACAGCGACTTAATAACAAAACAACTTTAACCGGGAAGACTTTAAGTGAGGAGTTACTGTACGTGCCAGATACACTAAACATTCGTATGTCCCTTCATGCTTCGGCCACGATTCTAGGGGACATTTTTCCATGCTAATGATACTCATTAAAAAAAAATGCGTTAATTAAATTTGTGGCATAATTCTCCCCCTAGGAGTTCAATGTCTCCTGTTCTGTTTTACCCACATTCTGCAATATATTTCATGTTATAGCAGTCTTGGATGATGACCCTGCCCACATTCGCTTTAAGAATGCTTGCACAGCAGATTTGACAAAACGCAAAGAAGATACCAGTGTGAGATTTCTAAAAATAGCTACAGCACTCGACCCAAGGTTTAAGAATCTGAATCCGTCCAAAATCTGAGAGGGATGAGGTGTGGAGCATGTTTTCAGAAGTCTTAAAAGAGCAACACTCCGATGCGGAAACTACAGAACCTGAACCACCAAAAAAGAAAATCAACCTTCTGCTGGTGGCATCAGCCTCATGATGATGAAAATGAACATGCGTCGGTTTGCTCTGCTTTGGATTGGTTTCAAGCAGAACCCATCGTCAGCATGGGTGCATGTTTTCTGAAATGGTGGTTGAAGCATAAAGGGACATATCTTTTGGCACATCAGGCATGTACATATCTTGCCACGCCGGCTTACAACAGTACCATGCGAACGCCTGGTCTCACTTTCAGGTGACATTGTAAACAAGAAGTGGGCAGCATTATCTCCTGCAAATTGTAACCAAACTTGTTTGTCTGAGTGATTGGCTGAACAAGAAGTAGGACTGAGTGGACTTGTAGGCTCTAAAGATTTACATTGTTTTATTTTTGAATGCAGTTATTTTGTACATAATTCTACATTTGTAAGTTCAGCTCTCATGATAAAGAGATTGCATTACAGTATTTGTATTAGGTGAATTGAAAAACTGTTTTTTACAGTGCAAATATTTGTAATAAAAAATAAAGTGAGCACTATATACTGTGTTCTGTGTTGTAATTGAAATCAGTATATTTGAAAATGTAGAAAACATCCAAAAATATTTAAATAAATGGTATTCTATTTAACAGCATGATTAATCGTGCGATTAATCACAATTTTTTTAAATCACTTGACAGCCCTATAATTAACATAATTTTTTGGAAGAGTCAACATGGTTTTTCTAAAGGGAAAATCATGCCTCACCAATATACTAGAATTGGTTGAGGGAATCAACAAGCATGTGGACAAGGGGGATCCAGTGGATTTGCAGAAAGTCTGTGTCAAGGACCCTTACCCAAGGCTCTTAAGCAAAGTAAGCTGTCCTGAGATAAGAGGAAAAATCTTCTCATGGATCAGTATGTGGTTAAAAGATAGGAAACAAAAGGAAGGAGTAAAGGGTCAGTCCCCAGGGGTCTGTACTCGGACCAGTACTATTCAATATATTCATAAATGATCTGGAAAAAGAGGTAAACAGTAAGGTGGCAAAATTTGCAGATAATACAAAACTACTCAAGATAGTGAAGTCCAGAGCAAACTCCGAAGAGCTACAAAGGGATCTCTCAAAACTGGGTGACTGGGCAACAAAATGGCAGATGAAATTCAGTGTTGATAAATGCAAAGTAATGCACATTGGAAAACATCCTAACTACAGATATAAAATGATGGCGTCTAAATTAGCTGTTACCACTCAAGAAGGAGATCTTGACGTCATTGGGGATAGTTCTCTGAAAACATCCACTCTGTGCAGCGGCAGTCAAAAAAGCTAACAAAATGTTGGGAATCATTAAGACAGAAAATATCATATTGCCTCTATATAAATCCATGGTACGCCCACATCTTGAATACTGCGCGCAGATGTGGTCGCCCCATCTCAAAAAAGATAAATTGGGATTGGAAAAAGGTTCAGAAAAGGGCAACAAAAATTATTAGGGGTATGGAACAGCTGCCATATGTGGAGAAATTAATAAGATTGGGAATTTTCAGCTTGGAAAAGGGATGACTGAGGGAGGATGCGAATAGAGATCTATAAAATCATGACCGATTGCTGCAGAGAAGCACATGGATTGGACAGAGACTTCTCTTACAGGAGGGTCTACTGATAGAGATTCTCTAGGTTTTAGTCAGGAGGAGAGGGTGGAAAAGGATAGAGGGGCCAGATCAGACAAGAAACTGTCACAGAAAAAAGAATCTCTCACATCTGAGAAGGGCAGACAAATAAACAGTGACCAGTTTTTAAAGTGCTTGTACACAAATGCCAGAAGTCTAAATAATAAAATGGGTGAACTAGAGTGCCTCGTGTTAAAGGAGGATATTGACATAACAGGCATCACAGAAACCTGGTGGAGTGAGGACAATCAATGGGACACAATCATTCCGGGCTATAAAATACATCAGAAGGACAGAACAGGTCGGGGGGGGAGGGGCGCTATATGTGAAAGAAAATGTAGAATCAAATGAAGTAAAAATCTTAAATGAATCCATAGAATCTCTATGGATAGTAATTCCATGAATCATAGAATCATAGAATCTCAGGGTTGGAAGGGACCTCAGGAGGTCATCTAGTCCAACCCCCTGCTCAAAGCAGGACCAAACCCAATTAGATCATCCCAGCCAGGGCTTTGTCAAGCCTGACCTTAAAAACATCTAAGGAAGGAGATTCCACCACCTCCCTAGGTAACCCATTCCAGTGCTTCACCACCCTACTAGTGAAAAAGTTTTTCCTAATATCCAACCTAAACCTCCCCCTCTGCAACTTGAGACCATTACTCCTTGTTCTGTCATCTTCTACCACTGAGAACAGTCTAGATCCATCCTCTTTGGAACCCCCTTTCAGGTAGTTGAAAGCAGCTATCAAATCCCCCCTCATTCTTCTCTTCTGCAGGCTAAACAATCCCAGTTCCCTCAGCCTCTCCTCATAAGTCATGTGCTCCAGCCCCCTAATCATTTTTGTTGGCCTCCGTTGGACTCTTTCCAATTTATCCACATCCTTCTTGGAGCGTGGGGCCCAAAACTGGACACAGTACTCCAAATGAGGCCTCACCAGTGCCGAATAGAGGGGAATAATCACGTCCCTCGATCTGCTGGAAATGCCCCTACTTATACAGCCCAAAATGCCGTTAGCCTTCTTGGCAACAAGGGCACACTGTTGACTCATATTCAGCTTTTCGTCCACCGTAACCCCTAGGTCCTTTTCTGCAGAACTGCTGCCCAGCCATTCGGTCCCTAGTCTGTAGCAGTGCATGGGATTCTTCCGTCCTAAGTGCAGGACTCTGCACTTGTCCTTGTTGAACCTCATCAGATTTCTTTTGGCCCAATCCTCTAATTTGTCTAGGTCCCTCTGTATCCTGTCCCTACCCTCCAGCGTATCAACCACTCCTCCCAGTCTAGTGTCATCTGCAGACTTGCTAAGGGTGCAGTCCACACCATCCTCCAGATCGTTGATGAAGATATTGAACAAAACCGGCCCCAGCACCGACCCTTGGGGCACTCCACTTGATACCGGCTGCCAACTAGACATGGAGCCATTGATCACTACCCGTTGAGCACGACCATCCAGCCAGTTTTCTATCCACCTTACCGTGCATTCATCCAGCCCATACTTCCTTAACTTGCTGGCAAGAACACTGTGGGAGACTGTATCAAAAGCTTTGCTAAAGTCAAGAAATAGCACATCCACTGCTTTCCCCTCATCCACAGAGCCAGTTATCTCATCATAGAAGGCATGCTCTAATAAGAACATAACAGTAGGGATCTATTACCGACCACCTGATCAGGACAGTGATAGTGATGATGAAATGCTAAGGGAGATTAGAGAGGCTATCAAAATAAAGAACTCAATAATAGTGGGAGATTTCAATTATCCCCATATTGACTGGGTACATGTCACCTCAGGACAAAATACGGAGACAAAATTCCTCAATACTTTAAATGACTGCTTCTTGGAGCAGCTGGTACAGGAACCCACAAGAGGAGAGTCAACTCTTAATTTAGTACTGTGTGGAGCGCAGGATCTGGTCCAAGAGGTAACTATAACAGGACCACTTGGAAATAGTGACCATAATATAACAACATTTAACATTCCTGTGGTGCTAAGAACACATCAACAGCCCAACACAGTGGCATTTAATTTCAAAAAGGGCAACTATGCAAAAATGGGGGGGTTAGTTAAGCAGAAATTAAAAGGTGACTAAAGTGAAATCCCTGCAAGCTGCATGGACACTTTTCAAAAACACCATAATAGAGGCCCAACTTAAATGTATACCCCAAATTAAAAACAAAGTCAAAGAACTAAAAAAGAGCCACCGTGGCTTAACAACCATGTAAAAGAAGCAGTGAAAAATAAAAAGGCATCTTTTAAAAAGTGGAAGTCAAATCCTAGTGAGGTAACGAGAGAGGAGCATAAACACTGCCAAATTAAGTGTAAAAATGTAATAAGAAAAGCCAAAATGGAGTTTGAAGAACAGCTAGCAAAAAACTCAAAAGCTAATAAAATGTTTTTTAAATACGTCAGAAGCAGGAAGCCTGCTAAACAACCAGTGGGGCCCCTGGACGATAGAGATACAAAAGGAGCACTTAAAGATAATAAAGTCATTGCGGAGAAACTAAACGAATTCTTTGCTTTGGTCTTCATGGCTGAGGACGTTAGGGAGATTCCCCAACCTGAGCCGTCTTTTGTAGGTGACAAATCTGAGGAATTGTCACAGATTGAAGTGTCAGTAGAGGAGGTTTTAGAACTACTTGATAAACTTAACTGTAACAAGTCACCGGGACCAGATGGCATTCACCCAAGAGTTCTGAAAGAACTCAAATGTGAAATTGCAGAACTATTAACTAGGGTTTGTAACCTGTCCTTTAAATCGGCTTCTGTACCCAGTGACTGGAAGATAGCTAATGTAACGCCAATATTTAAAAAGGGCTCTAGAGGTGATCCCGGCAATTACAGACCGGTAAGTCTAACATCCGTACCAGGCAAATTAGTTGAAACAATAGTAAAGAATAAAATTGTCAGGCACGTAGAAGAACATAAATTGTTGGGCAAAAGTCAACATGGCTTCTGTAAAGGGAAATCATGCCTTACTAATCTATTAGAGTTCTTTGAAGGGGTCAACAAACATGGACAAGGGTGATCCAGTAGACATAGTGTACTTAGATTTCCAGAAAGCCTTTGACAAAGTCCCTCACCAAAGGCTCTTGCGTAAATTAAGTTGCCATGGGATAAGAGGGAAGATCCTTTCATGGATTGAGAACTGGTTAAAAAACAGGGAACAAAGGGTAGGAATAAATGGTAAATTTTCACAATGGAGAGGGGTAACTAGTGGTGTTCCCCAAGGGTCAGTCCTAGGACCAATCCTATTCAACTTATTCATAAATGATTTGGAAGAAGGGGTAAACAGTGAGGTGGCAAAGTTTGCAGATGATACTAAGCTGCTCAAGATAGTTAAGACCAAAGCAGACTGTGAAGAACTAGAAAAAGATCTCACAAAACTAAATGATTGGGAAACAAAATGGCAAATGAAATTTAATGTGGATAAATGTAAAGTAATGCACATTGGAAAAAATAACCCCAACTATACATACAATATGATGGGGGCTAATTTAGCTAAAACTAATCAGGAAAAAGATCTTGGAGTCATCGTGGATAGTTCTCTAAAGATGTCCATGCAGTGTGCAGTGGCAGTCAAAAAAGCAAATGGGATGTTAGGAATCATTAAAAAAGGGATAGAGAATAAGGAGAATATTTTACTGCCCTTATACAAATCCATAGTGCGCCCACATCTTGAATACTGCGTACAATTGTGGTCTCCTCATCTCAAAAAGGATATACTGGCATTAGAAAAGGTTCAGAGAAGGGCAACTAAAATGATTAGGGATCTGGAACGGGTCCCATATGAGGAGAGATTAAAGAGGCTAGGACTTTTTAGCTTGGAAAAGAGGAGACTAAGGGGGGATATGATAGAGATGTATAAAATTATGAGTGGTGTGGAGGAAGTGAATAAGGAAAAGTTATTTACTTGTTCCCATAATAGAAGAACTAGGGGCCACCCAATGAAATTAGTGGGCAGCAGGTTTAAAACAAAAGGAAGTTCTTCTTCACACAGCGCACAGTCAACCTGTGGAACTCCTTGCCTGAGGAGGCTGTGAAGTCTAGGACTATAACAGGGTTTAAAAGAGAACTGGATAAATTCATGGAGGTTAAGTCCATTAATGGCTATTAACCAGGATAGGTAAGGAACGGTGTCCTTAGCCTCTGTTTGTCAGAGGGGGGTGATGGAAAGCAGGAGAGAGATCACTTGATCATTACCTGTTAGGTCCACTCACTCTGGGTCACCTGGCATTGGCCACTGTCTGTGGAGAGGATACTGGGCTCGATGGACCTTTGGTCTGACCCAGTACGGCCTGTCTTATGTTCTTATGACTGGTGTGGAGAAAGTAAATAATTCCTTATTTACTTTCTCCACACCAGTCATAAGAACATTATTTACTCCTCATAACACAAGAACTAGGGGTCACCAACTGAAATTAGTAGGCAGCAGGTTTAAATCAAACAAAAGGAAGTATTTCTTCACAGAACGCACCATCAATCTGTGGAACTCTGCTAGAGGATGTTGTGAAGGCCAAGGCTATAATAGGGTTAAAAAAAGAATTAGATACATTCATGGAGGATAGGTCCATCAATGGCTATTAGGCAGGATGGGTAGGGATGTTGTCCCTAGCCTCTGTTTGCCAGAAGCTGGGAATGGGCGACAGAGGATGGATCACTTGATTACCTGTTCTGTTCATTCCCTCTGGGGCACCTGGCATTGGCCACGGTCATAAGACAGGATACTGGGCTAGATGGACCGTTGGTCTGACCCATTATGGCCATTCTTATGTTCTAAAAAATGCATAAGGTGGTAAGAAATGTAGCGAATCCATCATAAGGATGGATGAGACAAACAGCATGGATCTGTTACGGAAACAAATTCAGTGGTTTCCTTTAGACTTGCATTGAAGTGGGTCTTGGAGGCTTCTCTTTCCTTAGCGGCAGAAATATAAGAGCTTCATGTCACATTTAGAATTAGTAAACTTTAGTGGCACGTTACTTGAAGTGTATGTAAAACAGACGTGTGCAAATGTCATATTGTCAGAGAATCGGTCCATATGTTAAAATGTGTTTAGGCACCTAAATATGCAGATAGGTCCCTAGTGGTATTTTTAAAAGTATCTAGATTCCTAATTCCGATTGGTTTAAATGAGTTAGGTGCCTATGTACTTTTGATAATCCCACTAAGCACCTATTTGCATTTTAGGTGCCTTTAAAACTCTGGCCACTGGTGTTTAGAGTGGCACCTCTGAATCATGTCACTACAGTATCATGATCAGTGGCACTAATAGCAACAATGAGTTGGTTGAAATGCTGCCAAGCCACATCCATCTGGTGATATTTTGAAGACATATTGCACATTTGATACAATCTGTTATTGGTACTCCTAATGCATTTAACTGCATAAGGTTTGTTTATCGCTTCATCATTATGCCAAGTAAGAGGCAAAACAAGAGCTGCCAGAGCACCGTTCATAATTCATGACATCACATTTTAATGAATAAAGAAAAATAAACCACGCAAAAGCTATTATGCTAAATTAGTATGTAACCAAACTAACTGCATTAGACCTGCTCTATTCAATTTGTTGAAAGACAAGGCTTTGTGCTGACCAAAGCTGAGGTACGCTTGGCTCTTGTGTACATATTTGTGTACTCAAGCTAGAATAGCCTGACAAAATTGTCATGGAAGTTTACCATTTGAGACACAAAAGCTGCTCTTCCACTCTTGACCAAGATGAGTAATGAAAGTCAAAAAACTAAGGATGTTTTACCGGTCAGTCAAAAATCAGTTGTGTTGAACATGTGGGTAATAGCATTTTGCATAAGGATGCTACTTAGTATTTACGTAGCACTTTCCATCTCAAAGTCTTGTGCAAATGTGAGTGTGAATCCCCCCAGTACCACTGTATGATGAGACTGAGGCCTGTGTTAGGAGTTGTATCCCCATTGTATAGATGGATAAATTAAGCTAGAGATGTTTAAGTGACTTGTTTAAAGTCAAAGAGCTTCTATTCCTGAACGTAGATGCCTCTGTGCCAAACATGGAGAAATTTATTGGAAACAGAGGCTTTGTCTACGTTCAGAAATTTTGCTCTAGGTTAGCTACATTGCTGTAGTTACGCACTGTAGTGCAACTCCTTATATAGACATGCTGCGCTGACACAGTGGGGCTTATGCAGGTGTAGGTTAATTCAAGCCCCAGTTTGTGCTGCTGCAGAGGGTCTAGAGATAAGGAGTTTGCACCACTACAATGATGATATTAGGGCTAAGTTTCTGACTGTTCACAAATCCTTTGTTTCTAAGAAACTTCTCTGTGTGTGGCACACAGGTGTGTACCTACAGTGATACAGATTTCTTTAATGTAGACAAGTGCAATGCAGGGCAGAGTTGCACATCTCTTTTCAGACATGGAAGCCAGTGAATTGATTTTACATGTTTCCTTAGCTGTCCACTGCTGGTTCTCTTCCAGAACATAACCAAGTTCCCAGAAGATGAAAACAAAGTGTGTTAAGAGCTGTGGTAAAATCCACAGTGCTGTAAGTTGTATGTAAATTTTAAGTAAACACACATTCTTCGGGTGATGGTCCTTATATGTATTCCAAACATGGGTGCGTATGCGCGGGAGCCAGAAGGTTTTCTTAGCAGTGTCTGTTGATCCGCATGCACATGCATCATGTGTCCCCCTTGTGCTCCCAGATGAGGTTATAATAGACTGTGCGGGTCGACGCCTCTCCAGTTCCCTCTTACCGTCCGTCACATGGCCTGAGTAGGAACCCGTTTCTTTGCGCTCTTAGTCTTTTAGCTAAGAAAGTGACATACTCCGTTTGCAGGTAATCTGATTAGCTAACACACATGGACTAGTATTAATGGGGGATTTTAACTTCCCTGATATCTGTTGGAAGACTATTGCAGCAACACATAATATGTCCTGCAAATTCTTAGCGTGGGGACAGCTTTCTGATTCAGAAGGTTGAGGAAACAGCTTGTGTATTGTCCATTTTGGATCTGGTTTTGACCAATTGGGATGAATTACTTGTGAACATGAAGATGGTCAGGAACTTGGGAGAAAGTGATCATGATGATAGCATTCAAGATCCTATAGGAAGGAGGACATAAGAACAGCAAAAGAAGGACAGTGGACTTCAGAAAGGCAGTTTTCAACCGGCTTAGAAAAATAGTAGGCAAGGTCCCACAGAAAGACCGACCAATTAGGAAGAAAAGGAGTCAAAAGGGTCTGGCAGTTCTTAAAAGATGTAATACTAGAGGCTCAACAGGCAGGGGAGGGAGGGGAGAGGAGCGAGGACACGGCGTGCGGAGTAAAGGGGAAAGAGGAGGGGGGAAGAAGAGGTGGGTTAAGGGTGGGGGCTTGGGGGAAGGGTTGGAGTGGGCAGGCTGAGGGTTGAGCCCCCCGCCCTGGTGCTTGCAGAGTAGAGGAAGCTGCCGCTGCTGCTGCACAACGTGCTTCTCCTAGCCTACAGCACCTTCAGCCTCCTTGCCGGCCTCATTGTCTCCAGTGCCAGTGGGCTGTGCCTGTGTGAGGTAAGGGGGGGAACCTCCCAACTACAGTACTGTACTGTACGGCAAAAAAAAATTCCCTGGAACCTAACACCCCCCCACCCCATTTACATTCGTTCTTATGGGGAAATTGCATTTGCTTAACATTGTTTCACTTAAAGTTGCTGGATTTGCTTAACATCGTTTCACTTAAAGTTAAACGTAACTACAACATTAAGTGAGGAGTTACTGTAGTTGTTTTTCTTGTACATAGCTAGTTGTATATAGTAGTAGTGAGTGTTATTCTACCCCGAGTGGGGTACGCTTCCTTTGTTTTTCACCCTCCCCACCGGGACTGTGCCCCGCATCCAGGGTTTAAAAATTGTTTCTTGCCCACACTCATTCTCTCTGAACGACAAGCACCAACGGTGTCTTTACTGCCTCAGGGAGGCTCACATCGCCACTTGTCATGCAATTTGCAAGAGTTCCCTGTCCTGGACTCAGGAAGTGTGGGAGCTCCGCCTCTGAAAATACCTCCTGGAGGAAGCCATGAGACCGCACACCCACTTGGATCTGGGACCCTTGGAACCTTCAGTGCAGCATCCGTCAGCAACGATCAGTGCTCCTCCCAGCACTTCTCACACTCTGGGTCCGGCAGTACCCGTGGTGAAGGACAAACCCAGATATGAGGATAGGAAGCACTCATGGGCACAGGAGCAAGTCCTGTCGATGCCTGCTTCTAAGCACAGTGTTTCCTCTCCAAGCTGAGTCAAGTCAGGTCAGGTGAGATGTCACGTGCCGACACCAGTGCCCAAGCTACCCTGCATCAAAGGTAAAGCAAAGCACAAGAAGGATCCGACGGCACCACTGGTCACCCCAGTACCCCACCCGTCTGGAGCAGTCCCTAGCACACCCACCAGCCATCCCACCACGACCTTCACACCCTTCAGTTCAGCCTCTCCCATGGACACTGCCTTGGTCTTCTGGCATCTCCAAGGGCACTCCCCAGACTCCTGCCATTTGGAGCCTCTTCTCTCGACAGGAACTGGAGATATCTTACCCGCCTTGTCCGCTTCTCTCCGGTCCCCCAGTCACCCGCGAGGTTCTCATTCCAGCCAAGCACTTAGACCCTTTGGCGAGAAAGGTCTGTTCCTCAGCAGTGCTGTAATTTTGAATAGCAGATTACCAGGCTCTGCCAGCCAAATATGATTTTAGTAACTATGTCTGGCTAGCAGAGTTCAAGGGCAAACTGCCATCTGACCAGCAGCAGCAATTTCTGGCCCTGGTGGATGAAAGCACCTGGTTTCCGGGATGGTCCTCCAAGCGGTGGTCGACGCAAATAACATGTCCTTGCGCTCCTTCGCAGCGGGCATTGTCATGCACTGCAACTCATGCAACTGAGTCCTCTGGCTTTCCTCAGGAGGCCCAGACCACTAGAGAGGACCTCTCCTTTGACAAGGACAAGTGCTTTTGCTGAAAGACGGATGAGTCCGTTCATTCCTTCAAAGATTCTTGAGCCACACTACGATCCCTGGAGATCTATACCCCGACTCCGCATCGCAAGCAACAGCACCAGAAGTTCTGCCCCCGGCCATATGTGCCCTATCCAGCCTACTCACAGTGGCAGCAGGAACACCCACGCAGGTACCACCAATCCCAGCAGTGGTGACCCTCTGCCACGGCTGCCACCTCATCCCTTGCCCACCAATAACCTAAACAGTTTTGACTTGTTGCTCGAGAACTGAGAACCCTCCCTGTTGCCATCCATGGCACCCCATGTCATCTTTGAGTGGCCGTCTTGCCCTGTTTGCCCAAAATTGGGGCAAGATCACCACAGGATGTTGAGTACTGGAGATTATCTATCACGGTTACTCCATAGAATTTCTTTCTTTTCCCCTGCACTGCCTCTTCAGATCCCTCCACAGGACCCTTCTCATCCCTTCTAGCAAGAGGCAGATGCTCTTTTCACAAAGGGCGCCATAGAGCATGTGACACCTCTCTACGAGAGGAGGGGCTTCTACTCCCCATATTTTGTCATCCTGAAGAAGGGCAGAGGGCTCCACCCTATTCTCAATCTTTGGCTACTAAACAACTTTATCAGGAAACCCAAGTTCGATATGGTGACACTGGCATCTATTATCCCCTCCCTTCCCCATGGGGCCTGGTTCGCGGCTCTCAATGTGAAGAACGCCTACTTCTATGTGAGCATCCACTCAGCCCGCTGGAAATTTCTCCATTTACAGATGGGACAGCACCACTACCAAGTCTGAGTCCTCCCTTTCTCCAGAGCTCCGAATGTCTTCATTGTCATGGCAGCACAAATGTGCCGTCTTGGCTACTCAGTGTACCTCTACCTGGACAACTGGCTCCCGGTTGTGCTATTCCAACCAGAGCTTCCCTCCACTATCCTCTCCCTTCGCACTCTCCTGACCTCTCTGGGTGTCTGAATCAACTAGGAGAAATCAGTGCTTGTACTACACAATCAACTTCATTGGGACGCAGCTCAACTCAGTTGTGGCATGGACTGACCTTCCAGCAGACCACTTTGCAAAGCTGACGGCCATAGTTGTGGAACTCCATCACAACTCTCGCACTATGATCCACCGTTGCCTCTCCCTCCTGGGACATACGGGAGTTTGCACCTCTGTGACCCCACAAGCTTGTCTACACGTGCACTGCCTCTAACTGTGGCTCTTCTCCATCTACAGGCCCCACACGCACTATTTGGAATCCAGAGTCGTCCCCCAGACAGTTCTGGCTGTTCACCTGGTGGACCGACCCTTCCAAGGTCATGGTCGGGACCCCTTTCACTACTGCCACTCCGCAGGCCACCATCACAATAGACCCCTTCCTCGTGGGGTGAGGAGCCCACCTACACTGTCACACACTGGAGGAGGGGCAAGCCCCCACGCCCCAACCCCGTTTCCCCGGCAGGAGTGCAGGGGTGACATGGGGGACTGGAGGCAGAAGGTGGGGGAGGGCACCACTTGCCCTGGCCCAGGGCCCCACAAAAGCTTAATCCACCTCTGATGGCAATGTGGCATTCCATTCACACATTCATAGCCCTCTACGCCATCACCCAAGAGCGGCTGTGGATGCTGCAGTGTGCCACTCCATGCTACAGATACCGCACTTCCACTTTATCCTTGCACCCAACTCCACGCTGCTCACTACTCACCCACATTTGGAGTACATATAGGGACCATCACTCAAGAAGAGGTTACTTACCTGTATTCCAAAACCTGCCTTCCACCCCTCTACCGCAGACTGGACTACTCAGCGGTATCAGGGTCACTGGAGAGGTGTTGACACACATGGCTGCTTATAACCTTGTCTGGGAGCATGAGGGGATGCATGACAGATGTGGGTCAACAGACATTGTTAGGAAAACCTTCTGGCACATGACGCACATCTGCACCCACATTTGGAATACAAATAGGGACCACACATCTCGAAGAACCTCCAGTCACAGGTAAGTAACCACCTCTTTCTTTGTTTAGGATAGACTTGTTTAACAACTTCTTGCCTACTTTTCAATGCCACCTTTCTTGACACTGAGCGTATGTGTATTCACTACATTGGTATTGACCACCTTGGCATCAGTGCCTGTTCAGCAGTCTATATATGGGCCTTGTACCACACTTACTCTTGTTGGCTTGTACAAACATCAGCAACGATGACTAGGTTTTTGGTCACTAAAATCACAGTGCCACATTTTGCATGGGAGAGGTCGGTAACATCTGTTTCTTATGCTGGAGTGCCATAGCAAACTGGAAAGGGTAGTTGTGCTACTGAAAGAGAGGTATTCTCTTTCATCTTCTCCATTGGGATTCATCTCCTACTCGTTCCCATTCCTTTTCCTGGGCATTATACTGGGATCCTGGGAGGGACTCCACAAGACCACTCTGTAATTAGGAAAACACATTGGTCTCATTGGAAACATGCCCTCGGTATCCTCCTTTGTGTCGTTCAGTCCAGTATGCATATGCTTACCAGTCTTGGCCGTGCTGGGCATTGGTTATGCAGCCATATGTCTGCAAGCCACTATCCTCTGCCTCCCCCCTACTGGTTATATTGCCTTCACCTTACGGCAGGTTAGTTAGTTATCTAGGTCAGCTAGCGCAATCACGGAATCTAGAGACTAGAGGTGGAGTGAGGAAGATCAGCGTGCAGAGGTGGACGAGCAATTGATTCCAGCTCCAGTATCCTCCTCCTCCTCCTCCTGATGACACTGTTTTAATCCATCCATGCCACCCCTCAGATAATCTCAGAATCTTTCACGACCTTGTGAAACATCAAAGGGTCCTGTGGCATCTTATAGACTAACAGAGGTATTGGAGCATAAGCTTTCATGGGTGAATACCCACTTCTTTGGATGCAAGCAGTGGAAATGTCCAGGGGCAGATGTAAATGAATCATAGAATATCAGGGTTGGAAGGGACCTTAGGAGATCATCTGGTCCAACCCCCTGCTCAAGGCAGGACCAATCCCCAATTTTTGCCCCAGATCCCCAAATGGCCCCCTCAAGGATTGAACTCACAACCCTGGGTTTAGCAGGCCAATGCTCAAACCACTGAGCTATCCGTCCCCCCATGTGCAGGGAAGAGTCAGGCTAGAGATAATGAGGTTAGCTCAATGAGGGAGGGTGAGGCCCTCTTCTAGCAGTTGTGGTGTGAAACATGTAGCTGAGACCCTTTACACGGGAGGTAGTTCAAGAGAAGCCTAAAATTATTTGGTATTCTGCATCACACTATGTCTGGAAATCTTGCAATGCTGATCAACAAGGAATTATTGGAGCCAACTAAGGACCTGTAGCAGACCCTAGCCTCTGATATTGTCTACATCTAAAAGAGCTGATAGATGATGCCAACTCCTTCCTAAGAGCTTTTGAGTATTTCTGCTCACATCAGATGCCAGGATGTCTTGCAAGAAAAGTCTGAACAAGGATTTCCTAAGATGACACCAAGGGACAAGGATGCTCTAAAAAGCTTGACCTTTTCAGCAGGAAAGCCTATTCTTTTATCCATCTACAAATTCACATTGCCAACTGTCAAGCGTTTCTGGTTATCTTCATTGGGAAAAATGATCGGTCATAATTTGTGGTGTATTGTACTGGGTACTGTTAAATGGTTGTTACTTTGCCTCCAAGAAGTGACTGCATTTCAGTGGTGGGTGAAACAATTTTTTAGTTGGGGAATGAGCACATTATGTAGAATGGCCCTGATCCTTAGAAGTACTGAACACTTGCAACATGCATTGACTTCAGTGGGAGTTGCAGGTGCTTTGCTACGCTAAGGATGAGGTTCAAGGTTTGTAAGGCTCCTGGGGATGAAATGTGATATCCAGTTTTTAAGTTAATTGATTGATGGAATTTTTATTCAGCACAGTACATTGTGCTGTGTGTATATAATGCTGACTTTATCACTGTCTGTTTGGGAGACAGTTTAAAGTAACTTTTCCCCCCACAAGTGGCTAAAGTTGCTAAAGTTTCTCTTCAGTAATCAACAGATTTGCAACAGCTCAATGGAAACCAGTTTTTTCAGAGTGGTTTGTTATTTTTAATAACTTAAAATAGATAGTAGTCTTAGGCCACCTAGTGGTACACAATTGGTAATAATTGCTAGAGGTCAGTTTGGGATATGGAACCTCAGTGTAACAAAACCTTTTGAAAGAAATAAAACTAGCAGCCAACTTGTGGAAATAAAATATATATATTATTTTTTTAGCTACAAAAAGAAAGATGCAGATTTGTCCGTGGCTCAGAGTCGCATTAAGGATCTTGAAGCCCTGTTCCATAGAAGTGAAGCAGAACTCAGTACTGCTCTTAATGAGAAGCGCAGTTTGGAAGCAGAGGTTGCTGACCTGCGGGCCCAGCTTGCTAAGGTATGTAAATGAGCATTTAAGAGTTTCCCTACATACATAGAAAGACTCTTTCCTGTTGAATTTGTTACTTTTAGTTTACTGTTGTAATGTGTTGCACAACCATGCTACTACATCTACTTGGAGATTGGTATGTGAAGTATAGAGATTCTATTTGTATGTGTGTGGCTCTTGCTCTATAGAGCAGGGGTCGGCACCTTTCAGCAGTGCTGTGCCCAGTCTTCATCTATTCCCTCTCATTTAAGGTTTCGCGTGCCGGTGATACATTTTAACGTTTTTAGAAGGTCTCTTTCTACAAGTCTTTAATATAGAACTAAACTATTGTTGTATGTAGGGTAAATAAGGTTTTTAAGATGTTTAAGAAGCTTCATTTAAAATTAAATTAAAATGCAGAGCCCCCCGGAATGGTGGCCAGGACCTGGGCAGTGTGAGTGCCACTGAAAGTCAGCTTGTGTGCCGCCTTCGGCACGCGTGCCATAGGTTGCCTACCCCTGCTATAGAGCAACTCTGGTATGCAGACAGATGTCTGTCTTTCTCAACTGGTTTATGAAACCCACAAATGTTTGTTCATAAGCAAGGGCAACCTAACATTGTCTTGAGAAAAGTCCGGCATTTCAGCACTGCTTCAGCACCATCCTTTTACATCATCAAGTACATGCAGAAGTAATACCCAGGCTGTCCCAATGGAAATTATTTGAAGAATAGTCTACTCCACGTATAAAGTGTGGGGAGCTAACAATTCCCAGTTATGTTATCAGACAGTACTGAGATAAACATGAACTGTAGTAGGTGATACCAGCATACGAAAGTTGTTTTAAATGTAGTCACTAGTATTCTTTGGGGAAACTCATTAACTTGGGAACAGACAAATAGTTGGGAACACTTGGGAACAGGCAGTTAAATTAAGGGCACTGTGTAGAGTTTCATAAATAGAGAACAAGGATGCCAGTTGAACTTTAAATGCAGCTTTAAAATTTGGATTCTGAATTTCTCACTAGGCCGAAGATGGTCATGCTGTGGCTAAGAAGCAATTGGAGAAGGAGACATTGATGCGGGTGGACTTGGAGAATCGCTGCCAGAGCTTACAAGAGGACCTGGATTTCCGGAAGAACATATTTGAGGAGGTATGATCAATCTGACAACTTAATCTTAACACTGAGTTTATGTAGCCTTTGCTCAAAGTGCTCTACAAACATTGACTAATCTTGTGAGGGAAATTATCATCATTGTCCCCATTTTATAAATAGAGAAACTGAGGCACAAAGCTGTTAAATGACTTGCATAAAGTCATGTTAAATCAGTGGCAGAGCTGGGGTAAGCGCCAAGAACGACTTGGCTCTGCACTTCTAGTTATCTTCGCATATAAAATACAGCACAAGATGGAACTCTCTCTCTGTCAGATTAAGGCACATCACAGTGAGTGGAAAGGCATTTTTTCATAGTTTTGAGTGTCTCTTTTCTGTTTGCAGATGTAGGGTATTCCTGTAAGACAACTTGTAAAGTCGTTCCGAATTCCTGTTAGCCTTCTATGTATGTTGCCTATGCATGCAAACATGTTGAAAGGTTAATTTAAGGCATCAAGAGCCCACAGTTCTCTGAAGAGAGAGAGAGAGAATATCTGAGTGAAAACAATAAAATTCAAGAGGATCACATTTTAGGTCCTTGTTATACTTCAGGGAAAGAAGATACATGTAGGGTTTTTACTGTTCATTCAAAGTCTTAAATGAATAGGGCTCATCCAGATTGAACTCTTAAGTGCACACCCATATGAATTCATTATTTTCACCTCATGTAACTGGTTCACAGTATACCCATTTTTACCAGAATAATATATGAATCTCTACAGAGCGTGTCGTCTACCAGTGGGTTTAATTTGTGTGTGTGTTGAGGGGGGAGGGTTTTGTGCTGCACTTGTTCTGCTGTTAAAACTGATATTTGATCCTGTTCTCTCTCATTTGGTTAATGCAGCATAGAGTAGCCCATTATCTTAGAATCTCTTTGCATTTTTTAAGTGAAGACAATTAATGTTTGAACATGTTTATAAATTAGCTCCTGTAGAAAGGGACCAGATAACTTTCATAGAATCATAGAATCATAGAATCTCAGGGTTGGAAGGGACCTCAGGAGGTCATCTAGTCCAACCCCCTGCTCAAAGCAGGACCAAACCCAATTAGATCATCCCAGCCAGGGCTTTGTCAAGCCTGACCTTAAAAACCTCTAAGGAAGGAGATTCCACCACCTCCCTAGGTAGCCCATTCCAGTGCTTCACCACCCTACTAGTGAAAAAGTTTTTCCTAATATCCAACCTAAACCTCCCCCTCTGCAACTTAAGACCATTACTCCTTGTTCTGTCATCTTCTACCACTGAGAACAGTCTAGATCCATCCTCTTTGGAACCCCCTTTCAGGTAGTTGAAAGCAGCTATCAAATCCCCCCTCATTCTTCTCTTCTGCAGGCTAAACAATCCCAGTTCCCTCAGCCTCTCCTCATAAGTCATGTGCTCCAGCCCCCTAATCATTTTTGTTGGCCTCCGTTGGACTCTTTCCAATTTATCCACATCCTTCTTTGTATCTGTTAAAACATTTAGCTCACCTTAACTGATTTAAAGTTCCATGTTTTTAACTGTGTTGGACTTTGTGAGATGCTTTTAATGCCCTGGCAGCTAAATAACATAGAAATAATTAATTGTGGTGTAAAAGAAATTGATCATGTTGTTTACCCTAATTTGAGCCTTTGCCTGCTTTTTTGTTTATGTAGGAAGTAAGAGAGACAAGGAAACGGCATGAGCACCGTTTAGTTGAAATAGACAGCAGTCACCAGCAGGAGTATGAATCCAAAATGGCCCAGGCCCTGCAGGATCTGCGCAATCAACATGACGAACAGGTCAAACTGTACAAAATGGAGCTGGAACAGACCTATCAGACCAAGGTAGATATTACCAGTATCTTACTGTTTGCTGGCTGCCTCACAATCAAAGGGAAAACTCTATCCCTAACTCAGGGAGCTTTCTTGCTACTATGGAGGCACTCTGAGTGGCCCCATAGTTAAGGTAACACCAGGATGTTCTTTGTAATGGGACCTTTGCAATTTTTTAGTTCCATCTTGAATATTTTTTGAAAAATGTATCTAAGTACACTTGTTTCTCTGGGTTTCTCTAAGAGGAGGCAAGGTCACAGTAATGCGCCTTGCCCTTGAAGTGGAAGATGGGGAGGTTTATGATGGTTCTTAGTTCCTGGGGGAATTAATTCTGAAGCCTTGGCCCTGGTCTACACTAAGGGGGAGGGATCGACCTAAGATACGCAACTTCAGCTACGAGAATAGCGTAGCTGAAGTCGATGTATCTTAGGTCGACTTACCTCACGTCCTCACAGCGCGGGGTCAACTACCACTGCTCCCCCATTGACTCCGCTTCTGCCGCTCGCCGGGGTGGAGTACAGGAGTCGACGGCAGAGCGATCGGGGATCAATTTATCGCATCTACACTAGATGCGATAAATCGATCCCCGATGGGTCGATCACTACCCGCTGATCCGGCGGGTAGTGTAGACGTACCCTTGGTCTGGCCTCCGAGAAAGCTCTGTCTCCTGCACAAACAAGCTTTATCCTTCTTGTAGGGAGTCTCATTGTGTGAGGACCAGAGTCTTCATCCCAGAGCTTCAGATAGTCTTTCAGATACCCTGGGCCCGGCCCATTGAGCACCTTGAAGATAAGGACTGAGACCTTGAACTTGATTCAGTGTTCTGTGGGAAGACAGTATAGGGAGTGGATGACAGATTTGATGTTCTTGCAGGAGCCAGTGTTGCTGAGGTGTTACAGCGTTCTGTACTAGCTGGAGTTTCTTAAATGCTGATGTTGTAAATGGTGAAAGTGAATTAACATGAGATCAAAACCACAAACAGTGGTAAATAAAGATTAATCGCATGAGAACAATGGCATCAAACAGAGGGCCAGGTTAAGGTTGTCTGGATGGCAGATGAAGTTCAATATTGATAAATGAAAGTAGTGCACATTGGAGGGGAAAAGGTAAACTACCTCCTACACCTTACAGGATTTTAATTAACTGTATCAACTCCCACACCTGAAGAAGTGCTCTGTGTAAGCTTGAAAACTTGTCGCTCTCACCAACAGAAGTTGGTCTAATAAAAGATATTACTTCACCCACCTTGTCTCTCTACTATCCTGGGACCAACATGACTACAACAACACTACATGTATCAACTCAGCAATGCAACCTGGGCATCATTGTAGACAGCTCTGTGAAGACTTGCTCGATAATCAGCTGTGGTCAAAAAAGCTAACAAAATGTTTGGATGTATAAGACAAGGGATAGAGAATAGATTATAATAGCGTTATAAAAATCTGTACTGTACTGTCACCCCATCACAAAAAAGATATTATGGAATTAAACGGGGTTCAGACAAGGACATTGAAAATTATTAGAGAGCTGGAAAAACTTTCACATGAAGAGAGACTGAAAAAACGTATTGTTTACTGGGGGGGCTTGATAAAAGTATATAAAATAACTGGTCTGAGAAGATGTATCAGAAGTTTCTGTTCTCCCTGTGTCATAACACAAGAACAAGGGGAGTTTCAATGAAATTAGAAGGGGTGACAAATTCATAACAGACTAAAAAAAAAATACTTTTTCACACAGCACATAATTAGACTGTGAAACTCACTGGAAGTCATTGAGACCAAGAATTTAGCAAGATTCAGAAAGGGATTGGACATTTGTAAGGATAACAGATATCCATCGTTATAGTTAATGCTGACAAAAATTTTGGAAGGGCTAATAAATCTCGTGTCAGGGCTGCAACCAACCTTTGAACTGCTAGAGATCACCATGAGACCTAATGAGGGAAGCGGATTATCTGCTAGCTGCAGGGCTTTTACTCCTTCCTCTGAAATATCTGGCACTGATGGGCCTCCACTGGACTAGATGGACCTCGGTTCAGATATCCGTACTGCAGGATTTCCTGGTGCCTGTGGCAGGGCCCACTCACTCCTACCTCTCTCTGCTTAAGTCCACAAACCTCTCAGAAACATTTCTGCTAGTAAAACACCCAGTGCACTTTATTTACAATGTCGGTTCCCACCACACTTGTACAATATACAGCCGTACTCCTACCATCTTAGGGAGCCCTCAGCTCCTGAGGCAAGCAGGAAAGAACAATCTCTCTCTCTCCCTCTCACTGCCTGCTTTCCCCCTTCCTACTTCCTTCCTGTGCCTTTTTGTATCCTTGGCCTAATGGCTTAATTAGCCTTCCAGCTCTCCTCCACCCACCAGTTAGACACAGCTCTTCTTAATCAGGTCTGTTGTGCAGTGTTTAGTTGGAGCTGTAGTGACCAGTGCTGGCTCAGCTGTTGTTGCCCAGCATTTTGTCACAGTGCCGTTTATACCCAAGGCTTATGTGGCAGTTTGGGAGTTATTCAGCCTGTCAGTACCGGTTTTCCTGGCTGTTCAGGACTCTCACCCAGCTCCGGTGTCTAAAGTATCAATGTCGACTGTTCCTCTGATGCCCCATATGGTACCTTCGGGCCCACCCTTTAATGTGCACCTCAGATCAATAGCAAGTAGTGGGGAACCGGCCATGATCTCGTAGTACCTCCAACTCCAGGCTTTGAACCTGTGTCACCAGTACTGATGGTGTCAGCTCTCTCCTGGTGGGAGGATGAGGACTTGTCATTGGATTCCATTCCATTCCATAAGCAGTTCCCATGGAGTGCCTATCCACCATGGTACCAAGCGCAGTCACAGCATGGCCCATCTCACATGGACCAGTGGCCTGGTCATAATTGGGGTCCAGGAGCCATATCAGTGGCCTTTCATGAAGTAAAGAAGTAAAGAAATTGGACTTATTTGGAAGGAAGCTTTATTCCTTCCAAATAAGGAAGGGATGGGGGGGAGAGATAGCTCAGTGGTTTGAGCATTGGCCTGCTAAACCCAGGGTTGTGAGTTCAATCCTTGAGGGGGCCATCTGGGGATATGGGGCAAAAATTGGGGATTGGTCCTGCTTTGAGCAGGGGGTTGGACTAGATGACCTCCTAAGGTCCCTTCCAACCCTGATATTCTATGATTCCACAGTAGGTTTATAGCTTTGAATTGCAAACCAGCAGGCTCTTCTGGGTCATTACAATATTATCTCACAGGGTAAAATTGTAAAATTAAAGGACAGGCTTCTAGACAAGCTGAAACAGGGATTTACTATGATGAGGGGAAATTAGTTGCCAGAATGTCTTTGCAAGCTGGTCTAGATGCAGCTGACTCTGCAGCTTGAAACATGGTCTCTGCCATCACTAGGTGGTGGTGTTCATGGCTGCACAGTCATTTTGGGTTGTCCCTGCCAATTCCACCCCTCCCACCCCCCCAAGGTTCACTATTCAAGACCTCCAAAAGAGTACTTATTATAGGGGGTGGTGCCAATAGACCATTCAAGATCCCTTTTGAGGGTCCTTCACTCTTTTCTGGAAATACTGACAAGAGGCTGCATAGTCTCAAGGAATCAAAAGCGACCCGTAAGTCTCTGGGTATTTATATGTCGGCAACAAAAAGAAACCCCTTTCACCCATAGTACTCCCACTATCCAAATTTCATGACCTGTACCAAGGACGTGTCCAGGAAAAAGGGCAGAAGTTATAAGAGACGTCTGCCACCTCTTTCTGCCTCTGCAGTGCCGGTTTATCTAGGCAAGCTGGGTCGTCCAAACAAACATTTTGATGCATTGGTCAAGGACAGACTGCCAGTCCTCAGAGTGCCATCTTTTCACATCCCCCATTTGCTAATCGCCTATCCCACTTCCTAAATTCTTGGTCTGGCATCACCAAAGATCAGTGGGTTTTAAGCATAGTGGAATTGGGATATACCCTTGAGGTTGTTTCCATTCCCCCCCCCCCCCGTTCACGGACCTCTGTCATGAGTCTTTTGTACTACAGGAGGTCCAATCTCTTTGTCTCGTGGGAGCCATAGAGGAAGTTCCTCTGTTACACACAGGAAAGAGGTTTTATTCATGCTAATTTCTAATCCCAAAAGCAAAAGAAGGTCTCAGGCCTATTTTAGATCTGAAAGAATGGAACAAGTTCCTAAGAAAATAAAATTCCAGATGATCACCTTAGTTTCCATGATTCCTTCTCTGGATCCCAGGCACTGGTATGCTGTCATCAACTTAAAAGATGTGTTTGACCCTAAGGACTCCTGTATTTACACCCTTCACACTACTGCAATGAGGTTTGAACAAAATATGCCCTCTAAGGCATTTGAAACTAACAACACACTGGTTATTAATATCATTGTAAAATGCATGTGTTAAATTTATATGTCAAGTTATTAATTTCCTTTGTATAATGTTATTAAAACATGTTTAAAACAAAGACATCCTAGCCTAGGTAAAAGTGATAAACCGGTCTGTCTTACACAAAGAAATGTGGGTTTATCTCAGTTTACATATTAGCCACAAACAGAGCTATCAGGGAAGCCAGCAGGGATTATTTTAACCTGAATTTGAGAGAGAGAGAGGGAATTAACATGGCTCCTGCACCCCAGAGAGACACTGGAGGCTGAATCTCCAGGAGACTTTCCTAACTTTTAGAATAATGGCTATTCTTTCGGAATATAATTTACTCCTGAAGGAATTCTGCACCCCACCCCCCCAAAAAAATTATCCACAGATACAGTATCCTGGTTCTCCCCACCCCTCCCCCGAAGGAACTTGAATCTAATTTCAGCAAAGCTGATTGGTTCCCCCTTGGGGTTCTGGCAACCTGTTCACTGCTACACCTTTCAGTTAAAGTGGCTTTTTTTGGCCGCTGTTACTTTGGCCAGAAAAGTGGGGAAATTGCAAGTGCTAGTGTGTCAGAGCCTCACTATATGGTCTTCTGTAGTAACAGTTTGCCTTTGTCCTCACCCGAAGTTTCTTTCTAAAGCGGTTTCCAGTTTTCACATTAATCAAGCAAACTGATGGCTGGTCTTCTTTCCAAAGCCTTATATGCATAAAGACAAGGAAAAGCTTCTCACTCTAGATGTTAGAAGAGCTTTGGCTTTTTACCTGGATCAGACTAAATCGTTTAGGGCTTCAATACAACTGTTCATCACAATTGCAGACAGAATGAAAGGCTGTCCAGTGTCCACTCAGAGAATCTCTTGGATATCCAGTTATATTCAGTTATGCTATCAGTTTGAGAATGTCACGCCCCTGAGTACAGTGTCGGCCAGTTCAGCGAGGTCTCAGGCAGCTTCTGCAGCTTTTCTGGCTCACATGCCCATCTTGGACATTTGTAAGGCAGCAACCTGGTCATATTCCATACATTTGCTGCTCACTTCGCTGCCTCTCAGCAATCCAGAGACAATGCTAGATTTGGATGAGTAATCGTTTATTCCCTATTAAAGTTCGGGACTATTTAGAAAAGCTGGACGAACACAAGTCCATGGAGCCGGATGCACTGCATCCGAGGGTGCTAAAGGAGTTGGCCGATGTGATTGCAGAGCCATTGGCCATTATCTTTGACAAATCATGGCAATCGGGGGAGGTCCCGGATGACTGGAAAAAAGCGAATGTAGTGCCCATCTTTAAAAAAGGGAAGAAGGAAGATCCGGGGAACTACAGGCCAGTCAGTCTCACCTCAGTCCCTGGAAAAATCATGGAACAGGTCCTCAAGGAATCAATTCTGAACCACTTAAAGGAGGGGAAAGTGATCAGGAACAGCCAGCATGGATTCACCAAGGGCAAGTCATGCCTGACTAACCTAATTGCCTTCTATGATGAGATAACTGGCTCTGTGGATGAGGGGAAAGCAGTGGATGTGCTATTTCTTGACTTTAGCAAAGCTTTTGATACAGTCTCCCACAGTGTTCTTGCCAGCAAGTTAAGGAAGTATGGGCTGGATGAATGGACGGTAAGGTGGATAGAAAACTGGCTGGATGGTCGTGCTCAACGGGTAGTGATCAATGGCTCCATGTCTAGTTGGCAGCCGGTATCAAGTGGAGTGCCCCAAGGGTCGGTGCTGCGGCCGGTTTTGTTCAATATCTTCATCAACGATCTGGAGGATGGTGTGGACTGCACCCTTAGCAAGTCTGCAGATGACACTAGACTGGGAGGAGTGGTTGATACGCTGGAGGGTAGGGACAGGATACAGAGGGACCTAGACAAATTAGAGGATTGGGCCAAAAGAAATCTGATGAGGTTCAACAAGGACAAGTGCAGAGTCCTGCACTTAGGACGGAAGAATCCCATGCACTGCTACAGACTAGGGACCGAATGGCTGGGCAGCAGTTCTGCAGAAAAGGACCTAGGGGTTACGGTGGACGAAAAGCTGAATATGAGTCAACAGTGTGCCCTTGTTGCCAAGAAGGCTAACGGCATTTTGGGCTGTATAAGTAGGGGCATTTCCAGCAGATCGAGGGACGTGATTATTCCCCTCTATTCGGCACTGGTGAGGCCTCATTTGGAGTACTGTGTCCAGTTTTGGGCCCCACGCTCCAAGAAGGATGTGGATAAATTGGAAAGAGTCCAACGGAGGCCAACAAAAATGATTAGGGGGCTGGAGCACATGACTTATGAGGAGAGGCTGAGGGAACTGGGATTGTTTAGCCTGCAGAAGAGAAGAATGAGGGGGGATTTGATAGCTGCTTTCAACTACCTGAAAGGGGGTTCCAAAGAGGATGGATCTAGACTGTTCTCAGTGGTAGAAGATGACAGAACAAGGAGTAATGGTCTCAAGTTGCAGAGGGGGAGGTTTAGGTTGGATATTAGGAAACACTTTTTCACTAGTAGGGTGGTGAAGCACTGGAATGAGTTACCTAGGGAGGTGGTGGAATCTCCTTCCTTAGAGGTTTTTAAGGTCAGGCTTGACAAAGCCCTGGCTGGGATGATCTAATTGGGTTTGGTCCTGCTTTGAGCAGGGGGTTGGACTAGATGACCTCCTGAGGTCCCTTCCAACCCTGAGATTCTATGATTCTATGAAAGTAAACACTGAAACCACCTCCAGTTTGAACTGCTTGTGAGTCACCTACAGTGGAATGGACATGTGCAGTCACTTGAAGTAGAGGCTGTCAGTAACTGGTTTTTTTGGGTAACTTCAAGATGTGTTGCACATTTCTATTCCACGACCCTCCCTCCTTCTCGCTATTGGAATTGTTCTGGTAAGAAGAGACTGAGGGGGGGTTGGGGCAGTTCCACCTTTTATACCTGCATGCAGTAGTGCAAGGCAGCAGAGGGCGCTCAAGTTGCCCCAACAGGGACCGCCATGGGAAAGATTTCGGACAGCTGTGCAGTAGGTGTGCACACACCTACAGTGGAATGGAGATGTGCAACACATCTTGAAGAACGACTGCTACGGAAAAATAGGCGAGTAACCATTTCTTATTAATGGAATGGCTATAACGTGGTTGTACAGCTGACATTTAACTTTGCAGGAAGTTAATGAAAGCAGTTAATTTTAAATTTGACTGATTTGAAATTCTCTATTAAACTGTTGTTTCTAGACACAAACTCTGTATTTCTTAGCCAGTTTTGCAGTCATATTAAAATTGTGTGCGTGTAAAATGGGAAAGATGATGGACTTTCTGTTCTAGTAGCACAAGCAGGTTTAGCCAATGCAATCCTAAGCCTGTGAAGCCTAGTCTAATGTGAGTATCCTGTGCCAAACTCTCTTCCAGTTGGAGAATGCCAAACTGTCCTCTGACCAAAATGACAAAGCTGCCAGCGCTGCCCGGGAGGAGCTGAAGGAAGCTCGCATGAGGATAGAGTCTCTCAGCTACCAGCTTTCTGGCTTGCAAAAACAGGTGAAGGGACTACATTTCTGTACATCTAAAACTCTGTGAACGATTGGTCAAATAAAACTTTAATTCCTTTCCCTTTGTTCACACTCCATGAATGCTCTGGAGAATGAGTTGACTAGCAGGTATGTTTGTAGAAAACAGTACATTTTATACATATTTTAGTGGAAGGTGAATTTTAAACTTGTAATTGTGAGTATTTGCACTGAAAATCTTATTCTAAAGTTACTTATCAGACCATGTTACCTGTATCCCATTTTACACTAATTATTAAACTGCCATTATAGCCCCAATCCTACCAGCTGTTGCTGATACAGTAACCCCTGTTGCATATATTCCATCTCAAAACTCAACTTTTTTCCTACATTTCAGGGGATGAAATGAGTTTGGAGCATTCCCGAAAGATTAACTAGTCTGGATTTCAGTAGACAAGGGGCCTAGTGAATGTCTTAAATTGCAGGAGCACACCCTGACAAGAGTTCCCTAAAGCCCTGTTGCTTTCACCATTTAAAGCTAGAGTGAATAATACACTGGAGGGAATAATACACTGCCCTTTCTGGGATAGATGGGGACCCATATATCTGTTCTGCCTCTGGAAATGCATGCCTGTAATGTAATTGAATTCCTGAGTCTAGCTGCCTGGTTTTGTTTCCCCATTTGCAATACCTGTCAGAGGGAAATCACGTATCCTCCTTGTCTCCACACACATGCTAGGTTGACTTCTTATTTTACTGTGACCATAGGCTAGTGTTGCAGAAGATCGCATTCGGGAACTGGAGGATATGATGGCTGGTGAGCAGGACAAGTTCAGGAAGATGCTAGATGCCAAGGAGAGGGAAATGATGGAAATGAGGGACCAGATGCAGCAACAGCTTGCAGAATACCAGGAACTGCTTGATGTCAAATTAGCGCTGGACATGGAGATCAGTGCTTACCGAAAACTTCTGGAGGGTGAGGAAAAGAGGTAGGTATAAGTTTCACATGCTTCACAGTCTCCACTGGTGGGAATTTTTCCGAGCTCTGACATGGTTTTGTCCCATTTGAACAGCAGTGCCCAAACTTTGCCTAATTGAGGGCCACTCTGTCCTCTTGGAACCTGGGGCCACTATATATATATAATGTTCATAAAATGAGGCAGTTGCAGCTGCTCTCATCTGAACACACATCTATTCAAAATGTTTATGAAATATTGTGGATGAACATTTGCTTGACATTCAGCTCCTTTTGTACTTGCCTGCCAAAGGTTGCAGGGCTCTGTATTTCTCCTGCTTCTGTTATCATGCCTTAAAGAAGTTCATGTAAAAGCCTAGGGTATTGGTGTACTGTGGCATGTTATCGTGTATATTAATTCTCTCAGATAATCCCCTCGACCAGTCCTGAGAATCTAACTTCAGCCTTCTTCATCTGGTTAAAATGTCTGTTTGATTGCGTTAAGGTTGAAGCTGTCTCCAAGCCCGTCCTCCCGTGTTACAGTCTCCAAGGCTACCTCCAGCAGCAGTAGCACCAGCACTTCGGTTGTTCGCTCTTCTCGAGGCAAGAGAAAACGGGTTGAAGCAGAGGAACTTTCAGGCAGTGGTACAAGTGGAATTGGCACTGGGAGTAGTAGTGGTAGCATCAGTGGTAGCAGCAGTAGTTTCCAAATGTCCCAGCATGCTTCAGCCACAGGAGGCATCAGCATAGAAGAGATAGACCTGGAGGGAAAATATGTTCAACTTAAGAACAACTCTGAGAAGGTGAGTATCAATAGAACCTGCAGTGAGCTAGCACCCAGGTGTGACATGGCCTTTTGTAACCCAAACATACTGCGCCCCCGGAGAGAGATGATGGCCAATCTCCCTTGGGCACTGCTCCTTCAGAAGTGACAAAGTGGTGCTTAAATGCTGACAGTATTGTTTCAGCACCAATATTGAGGTCAGCGCTATACAAGACACAGACGAGGGAGATAGTTTGTGTTCCAAGAAGCTTACCATTTAGTAGCCTGATCCTGCAAACATGCCTCTAGGTAAGTTTACTCATTTGAGAGTCTCATTGACCCTAATGGGCTTAGTGGCTGAGTAAAGTTACTTACTTGTGTATTTGCAGGATTGGGCCTAGGGTGACCAGATGAGAAATACAAAATATCTGGACCACTGCAGGGGGAGCGCCTTTTCAATTGTTACACTCACCCGGCACGTCCTGGTCTTCGGCGGCACTTCTGTGGCAGGTCCTTCAGTCGCTGACGGGCGGCGACGGCGGGTAATAAGTCTTGCCGCCGAAGACCGTCAGCGAATGAAGGACCCACTGCCGAAGACCGGGACATACTGAGTGAGTGTAACAATTGAAAAGGCGCTCCCCCTACCTGTCACCGCCGCCTAAGCAAAAAAAAAAAGAGTGCCTGAAACAAAATATCGGGACACATGGTGTCACAACCATACTTTGGTCAGGACGCGGGACAATCTGCTCAATATCGGGACAGTCCCGATTTTATCGGAACGTTTGGTCACCCTAATTGGGCCTTAAATAAGAAGCTTGCGACCTAAACTATTCACTCGATTAAAAAAAAAAATAGTCCCAGAAGATACAGTGCGTGTGACCCAATAACAAACCGTGGGAAAAGCTAGTGACTTTGTACCCGTAGCATTTTAATAAATACAAAGGCATTAGAGATGCCATCTGTCTAGCTCTAGACATCTGTTCCTAAATAAACTTTTATATCTTTCCATTAGGACCAGTCTCTGGGTAACTGGAGACTGAAGAGACAAATTGGAGATGCGGAAGAAATTGCTTATAAATTTACTCCAAAGTATGCCCTCAGGGCTGGGCAAACTGTTACAGTAAGTCACTGAGGAGACACCTTTGTTGTTGCTGTGGCATCTGGTGTGAATGTGAGTGTGTGTTTAACTGGGCTTGATATAGGGCTTGCCCCTGCTCCCATTGAGCTCGCTTGTTTGGAGTAAGATCAGGCTCCTAAAGAATACCATATGGGAGTTGAATTTCTGCAGTACTAGCTCCATGGATTAAGAACTGTAGGGTTAGGCCTGTTATCTGGCATTTTATATGCATTTTTGTGTTCACCAAATGAATCATTACTAAATTAGATCTTTTGTCTGCAGTCTGCATTAAAAGTCCCTCCGTAGGAAAGGAGCAGCTTTCCTTGTATTACAACTCTACCTTGATATAACGCGGTAAAGCATTTCCCCATCTCCCCTCTCCCTCACAGGCTTGCGCAAGCCTGGGAGGGAGTGGGGAGAAGCAGAGCTGAGGTGAGCTGCGGGGGAGGGTGCGCAGGGACGGGCGCAGAGGAACTGCTCCCCGCCCCAGCTCACCTCCGCTCCGCCTCCTCCCCGAGTGCGCCACCGCTCCGTTTCTCCCCCCTCCCTCCCTCCCTCCTAGGCTTGCCGCGCCAAACAGCTGTTTCGCGGCAAGCCTCGGAGGGAGAGAGGGAGGGGGGAGAAGCGGAGTGGCAGTGGCGCGCTCAGGGGAGGAGGCGGAGCGGAGGTGAGCTGGGGCGGGGAGCTGCCGGTGGGTGCTCTGCACCCACCAATTTTTCTCCATGGGTGCTCCAGCCCCGGAGCACCCACGGAGTCGGTGCCTATGGCGGCAGCATGTCTGGGTCCGACATGCTGCTCTAAGCGGCGTGTTAAGGGGGCTGGGCTGGGGCCGGGGGGTTGGATAAGGGGCAGAGGGTCTCGGGGTGGTCAGGGGACAGGGAGCAGGGGTTGGATGGGTCAGGGGTTCTGAGGGGTCAGTCGGGGCAGGAAGTAGGTGGGGGTCGGATGGGGGCGGGGCCAGGCTGTTTGGGGAGGCACAGCCTTCCCTGTCCTGCCCTCCATAGCAAGTTTGATAGAATGCGGTTTCACCTATAATGTGGTAAGATTTTTTGGCTCCTGAGGACCAGGTTATATCGGGATAGAGGTGTATTGCTTAAATATTTGCCATAGCAAGTGGGAACTTATAGCCTTTTAAAAGGTTAACAGGATGTGCATGCAGCTGTATTTTGTCTCTGGGCTCTATCATGATAGTAAATGCACTGAGTCCAGGAGGGCTAATTGCTATATGTAGAAAAGAAATGACAACTGAAATATTAAACTCCATTTATTTTCTCTTCTCTGTAACTGTGGTTGCTGTTAACTTGCAGCTTCTTAACGTTTTGTAGGGAAAAAACCATTTCCCTGTAAATAGTTTCACTCTAGTTTCATCTACTTTGCTGTCACTGGGAAATAAGAAGGAGCAAGTGGGGTGGCAAGAAAAGGGTAATGAGAAAAGGAAAAATATAGGGTTTTTTTGACATATATAAAAAGAAAAAGGGCACAAACATCTGCTTATAAAATGTCTCTTTCTTAGATCTGGGCTGCAGATGCAGGTGTGACTCATAGCCCCCCTTCTGTCCTTGTGTGGAAGAATCAGAGCAGCTGGGGCACTGGAGGAGACATCCGCGTATATCTGGTGAACTCTGAGGGAGAGGTGAGTTTTGTCTCCTGGAAAATGATGTAGGCTGCATTACCTCCCAAACCTGTCTATGCATTTTTGACAAAATCGCAGTTTCATACTATCCCTAACTCTCCTCTTTTAAACAAAGTAGCGTTTTCCTTTGTATGGGGGGAGGGATAGCTCAGTGGTTTGAGCATTGGCCTGCTAAACCCAGGGTTGTGAGTTCAATCCTTGAGGGGGCCATTTAGGGATCTGGGGCAAAAATTGGGGATTGGTCCTGCTTTGAGCAGGGGGTTGGACTAGATGACCTCCTAAGGTCCCTTCCAAACCGGATATTCTATGATTCTATGTAACGTTTAAGGAATAAGCATCTATGAGCTCATCTGTAGTTTTAGGAAACATACTGTTCAACATACTCATCACTTTAGTTGATCTTTTTAGTGAACTGTCCTGGAGAGAGAGAGGATTTGAGTATACATTTCCAGTAGAGAAAGCAAATATGCACTGCTCATTATTTCAAATGATTATACTTAGCATATTTTAGGGTGCTATGTAAATAATAATAATGCAAAAAAATAGAGATTTCTTCAGTGCTGCAACCATATCAGGAGTTTCCACTGGGCACAGTTCCTGAGTATTCTTCATTGTCCTGCATCGTCCCACAACTGTTTTTGAAAACTGTCCCTGCAGAAGAATCTTGCAAGGGAGGATCATGCTTTGGCTGCTATTGGTAAACATGCATTGCTTCAGTTGTCCAGTAGCAATAGCAAAGTAAAACTGACCAGCATTGTATCAGTTTTCATGCCTTTCTTGCTGACATTTCTGTGAAGGTACTGCAGGAACAGCAGCACAGGACACAGAGGGAGGAAAAAACGTCACCGATATACACAGGGAAGGGTACTGGCTCAGTATGCAAATGGGACACATTTATTCAATTAGTAGCTGAAGGAGCCTCAAAAATAAAATAACCTCTCCCCACAACCTGAAATTTGTCAGTCCCTCCACTTGGAAATGTCTGTATCTAGGATGATTTCCCCAGTGGACGAAAAGCTGAATATGAGTCAACAGTGTGCCCTTGTTGCCAAGAAGACTAATGGCATTTTGGGTTGTATAAGTAGGGGCATTTCCAGGAGTTCAAGGGACGTGATCATTCCCCTCTATTCGACATTGGTGAGGCCTCATTTGGAGTACTGTGTCCAGTTTTGGGCCCCACACTACAAGAAGGATGTGGATGAATTGGAAAGAGTCCAGCGGAGGGCAACAAAAATGATTAGGGGGCTGGAGCACATGACTTATGAGGAGAGGCTGAGGGAACTGGGATTGTTTAGCCTGCAGAAGAGAAGAATATGGGGGGATTTGATAGCTGCTTTCAACTATCTGAAAGGGGGTTCCAGAGAGGATGGATCTAGACTGTTCTCAGTGGTAGAAGATGACAGAACAAGGAGAAATGGTCTCAAGTTGCAGAGGGGGAGGTTTAGGTTGCATATTTGGAAAAACTTTTTCACTAGTAGGGTGGTGAAGCACTGGAATGGGCTACCTAGGGAGGTGGTGGAATCTCCTTCCTTAGAGGTTTTTAAGATCAGGCTTGACACAGCCCTGTCTGGGATGATTTAGTTGGGGTTGGTCCTGCTTTGAGCAGGGGGTTGGACTAGATGACCTCCTGAGGTCCCTTCCAACCCTGAGATTCTATGGGTACGTCTATACTACCCGCCTGATTCGGCGGGTAGCAATCGCTCTTCTGGGATCGATTTATCGCGTCTCGCCTGATGCGATAAATCGATCCCGGAAGTGCTCGCCGTTGACACCGGTACTCCTGCTTGCCGCGAGGCGTAAGCGGAGTTGACGGGGGAGCCTGCCTGCCGTGGCTGGACCTGCGGTAAGTGCTTTTTAGTTTGAACTAAGATACTTCGACTTCATCTACATTATTCACGTAGCTGAAGTTGCGTATCTTAGTTCGAACCGGGGGGGTAGTGTGGACCAGCCCTATGATTCTATGAGAGATTCAGATGTACCCCCAACATACAATTCCAATGTGCAACTGCTGTGAGGACCAACAGCTTCTTATTACTAATCTTTGCTACAATTAATTAGGAAGGACGGAAACTTCCTGAGTTTTAAAATAATCCTTGTAGTAGCTTAGTGAAGACAACAATTCCAAATAATTGTTACATGCAACTGACATAGAATATGAGTGGAAATTAGATAGATGTTTCTCAGTGTTCAGTTTAGTTGTGTAATAGTTCAGAGAACTAGATCAGATGTTAGCACAGTCCGCAGTCCTTTATGACGCAGTTCCCAGTTAGGCCCATTAGTAGGTTGTTTAAAAAGAATAAACCCCACACGAGAGGTAGAAAGGCATCTTACCTGCTCCCGCTCAAACTTCTTGGAATAAGAGAAAATAGCTAAAGATGAGGATGATTGAAAACAAAAATTACATCACTACAGTTAGAGATGGGCAGAAATAAGGGAGGGCCTGTAGTTTGCAGAATCTTATTGGCTAGGATTTGGTTTCATAAAACCCCCAAACCAGGGTGATGGTTCAAATATGTGGCCAACTGCTTTGAATTCCCCAAAGTTTGGGTGAGAGAGGAAGAGTTGATGGCAAAGCAAACACCTGTGTCTGTCCCCTTGTCTAGGAAGTAGCAGTAAGAAGCATCACAAAATCAGTTGTGGTGCGGGAGAACGAGGATGATGATGAAGCAGAATTTGGAGAAGAGGATCTCTTTCACCAGCAGGTAATATGATGTGAACCGTTTGTTTAAACTCAGGCTATCCTCCCACTTCTCCTCACTTGTGCCTGGTGAATTGGGTTAGATTCAAGCATGGAATGGAGCATCTTCCAACAGCTTTTGCAAGCTGTGACCCTTCTGATCCCAGCTTTTGGAATAGGTTCCTGTAAAGGATGTGCCAAAGAGAGCATTCTGCAATGCTGCTCCTGTGCTCTTAACTTCAGGAACTGATGTATCCTGTTGGGCCCCATGAGATGACTGCTGGCGGGTCAGGGTGCCATAGACTTTGGAATGTAATCCTGGTGCTAATGGATTTGCAACAGCAGTGTGTTTCTCAGAAAGGCTGTGAGCAGAGTGATAAAAATCAATGATTTAAAAAAAAAAAATTAAAAATTGGATTTTTTTATTTAAATCGGATATTTTTGATAAAATGCTTTTTGAGTAAAAAACCTATTTAAAGATAGTTTTAATTAAGATACATTATAGCTCAAAGATATCTCATCATGGAATAGGGATTATAAATTTTAATTCTATAGTATGAGACAATATATTCATGTAATGTTTAAGAAAAGTTTTGTAAATGAGTTCCAATAGTTCATGGATTAGGGACCCAATTTTATGGGGTTCCACAGGCTTCTGTATAGATTATTTAGGTTAACCTTTCTATCTACCCAATGGGACTCAGTGCTCAGTCCAGAAGATACCATCAGAGATGCTTAGTTCTTCTTCGAGTGATTGCTCATGTCTATTCCACCTTAGGTGTGCGTGCTCGCCACGTGCATCGGTGCCGGAAGTTTTTCCCTTAGCAGTATCCGTAGGGGGGAGCGCCGCTGCGGCCCCTGGATTGGCGCCGCTATAGCGCGCTATATAGGGGACTGCGCGCTCCCCCCACCCTCAGTTCCTTCTTGCCGCCAGTGTAGGTGCGTCGGAACTTCTGCTCCAGCTTCTGCTGCAGCTTCTTTCCTAGAACTCTGTTGTGTTCGTTGTTAGTAGTATCATTAAGTTAGTTTGTAAGTTAGTCAGTTTAGAATAAGTGTCCGTGCCGGGGCATGCCCCGGACCCCGGGCTTCAAATCGTGCGAGTCCTGCAGGCGCTCTATGCCTAGAAGCGACCCGCACTCAGCTTGTCTCCGCTGCCTGGGTGAGTCCCACATCAGTGCGCGCTGTAAGATCTGCAGGTCCTTTAAGCCTCGTACAAAAAAGGACAGAGACATTCGACTCCGGGCCCTCCTCATGGAGTCTGTGTTGGCTCCTGCACCGGTGTGCCGAGCGGAATCGGCACCCGGTACCTTGTCCTCGGTGCGCGACGATCCCCCGGCGTCCTCAAGTGGCCGGCACCGCTCACCGTCGCAGGGGCAGAGGAAGGCGCCGTCTGCGCATCGTCGTCGAGGCAAGGATAAGGGAGAGGCTCGACCCGTGTGCGGCAGCTGCAATTCTCCCCTGGGCCCCAGCGCTCCGACTTGTGCTGAGCGGAGTAGCCCGGTCCCCTCGACTCAGGCCTCTCCGGACGCCCGAATGCCTTCGACGCTGGAGGCCTTCCAGGCGGCCAGCGACTTGCTCCAGATCCAGGTACCGGCCGTCCCGGCGCCAAGGGTCCGTTCCAGAGGCAAGCCGCCATTGGGATCCAGGCCGTCGACCCCGACCAGGCACGGATCCCGGTCATGGGAACGGTCCCGGGACCGCTCGCCCATCAGCGTTCGGTCTGACCGTAGCCCGCAGCCCCCGCAGTCACCACTGGTGAGGATCTCGGGTAGGTGTCGTCGGACCAGAGCTCCAGGCACTGCTCCCGGTCGAGCAGGGAGCCGCGACACGGCAGGCACCGGCGCCGTAGACGCTCCCGGTCGAGTCGGAGCTATCGCAGCCGTTCCCGTCAGGGCCGCAGACGCTCCCGCTCCAGCTCCCGTTCCTCGAGGCACCGGGAAAAGGACTCCCATAAGAGGTCACCGACTCCACACTGTCGCGGACATAGGCGTCGCAGCGTCTCAAGGAGCAGTAGCTCGAGACGGTACCGCTCCTCGTCGTCGGAGTCCCGGTCCCGAGGTAGACGTCATCGTCGGCGCCGTAGATCGTACCGTTCCCACGGCACCGACCGCGCGATGTTCACGCCAGCGGTGAGCCACCCCAGGGCCTCCGCTTCTCTGCCTGACCAGCTGGTGCCACCGGTGCCGCAGCAGGGTCAGTGGCAAGGGGCTCCATGGCAGGGACAGTGGTGCCAGTGGAACCCTTGGCCCCCGGGACAGGCCCAGCCGGATGCTCGATCGGTCGCAGGGGCGTCCGAGGCGCCGTCGGCCACTATATCCCGGGCTCCCAGACCTACGTCTGCAGACCATGGGTCATCGGCACCGAATGCGGACTCCGAGCAAGGTGTTGAGCCCGCGGTGCCCGCAGATGCACTAGGCTCCGTACCGGCGTCCTCCCCTGTACCGGAGGACAAGGTAACGGCCCCGCCACCCTCCGTACCGCAGGAGGACTACAGGGCCCACCAGGAGCAGTTAAAGCAAGTTGCCTCAAACCTCCAGCTCCAAGCTGAGGAGATGGAAGGGCCATCAGACTTGCTTTTCAATGTACTTTCATCGTTGGCACCGGGCAGAGTGGCGCTCCCGTTACATGAAGGGGTTGCCAATATTACAAAAGCCCTTTGGCAAACGCCAGCCTCGCTTGTGCTTATATCTAGAAAGGCAGAGCGTAAATATTTTGTCCCGACGAAAGGACACGAATTTCTTTACACCCACCCGGCTCCCAACTCGTTGGTTGTAGAATCTGTCAGCCACAGGGAGCGCCAGGGTCAACCGGGTCCTACCCCTAAGAATAAGGACTCGAAAAGACTGGACGCGTTTGGGAGGAAGCTTTATTCATCCTCCAGTTTCCAGCTCAGGGTGGCAAATCACCAGGCCCTCCTCAACCGCTATGATTTTAACTTGTGGGGGTCCTGGAAGAAATTCGAGCCCTTCCTCCCGGAGCGCGAACGCAAGGAGTTTAAAGCGCTAGCGGAGGAGGGGGCTGCCGCTGCAAAGGCGGCTCTGCAGGCGGCATCAGATGCGGTGGACACGGTGGCGCGATCCATCGCCTCGGCGGTGTCCATGCGCAGGGCATCGTGGCTCCTCCTATTGGGATTATCCTCGGAGGCGCAGTCCATAATGCAGGATCTACCGTTCGACGGCAAGGACCTGTTCGCGGAACAAACGGACATGAGACTTCATGGGATGAAGGACTCCTGTACCACCCTGCAAACGCTCGGGCTCTACGTCCCGCCGGCTAAAGAGAAGCCAAAACTGCAGGCTCCCGCCCAGGCGCCCCAACCGCGTTACGAGCCAGCCTACAAGAGGTCCAGGCCACAAAAGAGGCGACCTCAATGGCAGTCCCTCTCTGCCCCGCAGCCTGGGCCCTCTAGGGGCAAGCAGCAGGGCAAGCGGAGGTTTTGACTGGGGGCAGGAGGGTACCTGGGTGAACTCCGAGGACACCCTCCATCAAATAAAGTTGGCCTTCAGCAACCGCTTGCGTCCATTCCTTTCACAATGGTCCCGGATAACCTCGGACCGGTGGGTCCTGAGTACCATTGCCCGGGGCTACTTTCCTGTCACCCCCGATCTCCCACCCCCGTCCCGGGCACAGCACAGTAGACCCGTCACATCTACCCCTGCTGCAACAGGAGGTGGGCCGGCTCCTCAGTCTCGGAGCCATAGAGGGAGTCCCATGGGAATTCCAAGGGAAAGGTTTCTATTCCCGCTACTTCCTAATCCCCAAAGCAAAGGGGGCTCTCAGACCAATCTTAGATTTACGCGGTCTCAATCGGTTCATGGTCAAATACCGATTCCGCATGGTCTCCCTGGTAAAGATTATTCCTGCTTTGGACCCGGGCGACTGGTATGCGGCCCTGGATCTCCAGGACGCTTATTTTCACATACACATATTCGAAGGATACAGGCGCTTCCTTCGTTTCCTGGTTGGGCACGACCACTACCAGTTTACGGTCCTCCCCTTTGGCCTGTCCACCGCACCCCGCGTGTTCACAAAGTGCATGGCGGTGGTGGCAGCCTTTCTCAGACGTTGCGGGGTCCAGCTGTTCCCGTACCTCGACGACTGGCTCCTCAAGGGCAACTCGAGGTCGCAGGTGCAGAGCCACTTGCAGCTACTCTTGGGTACATGTGCCAATCTGGGCCTTCAAATAAACGAGGCCAAGTCAACGTTAGTCCCGGTCCAGCGCATAGAGTTCATTTGGGCTCTACGGGACGCTTCAAGGGCCAGGGCCTCTCTCCCACCGGGCAGATTCCAGACCCTCAAAGGGCTCATAGCCACGGTCACGGAGTTCCCCCTGACCATGGCCAGGTCCTGCCTACAGCTCCTGGGTCACATGGCGGCGTGCACGTATGTGGTACACCACGCCAGACTTCGTATGAGGCCCCTCCAGCTCTGGCTGGCCTCAGAATTCTCCCCGGCTCAGGACGGTATGGACAAGGTCCTCACGGTACCAGGGCAGGTGCTGACCTTCCTCCAGTGGTGGACCGTCCCGGACAATGTGTTGCAAGAGATCCCCTTCCGGGACCCGCCCCCGTCGCTAGACCTTGTGTCGGATGCGTCGGACTTGGGCTGGGGAGCCCATGTAAGGAACTCCCAAACCCAGGGACTATGGTCGGCCACGGAGCTTTCCCTTCACATAAATGTCAAGGAGCTCAGGGCAGTCCGCTTGGCCTGTGTGGCGTTCAGCCCGCAGCTGCAGGGCAAAACGATCAGGGTCCTTACAGACAACACGGCTGCGATGTTCTACATCAACAAGCAGGGAGGGGCGAGATCCTCAGCTCTCTGCCAGGAAGCCCTCAGCCTGTGGGAGTTCTGTATAGCCCATGATATCTCCCTCAAGGCTTTCCACCTGCCAGGAGTCAACAACTCCCGGGCAGATCGACTGAGCAGGGTTTTCTCCTCCCAGCACGAGTGGTCCCTCCACACGGAGGTCACGCGTTGGCTCTTCCGAGCCTGGGGCACTCCCCAAGTAGACCTGTTCGCAACTCGGCAAAACCGATGTTGCCGCCGGTTCTGCTCCAGGGGAGGAATGGAGAAGAATGCACTCTCAGATGATGCCTTTCTCCTGTCATGGTCGGGCCACCTCTTCTATGCGTTCCCTCCTTTTCCCCTCATAGACAAAGTCCTGGAAAGGGTAAAGAGGGACAGGGCCCATGTCCTGCTGATCGCCCTAGCGTGGGCCAGACAGCACTGGTACGGGACTCTCCTAGGGTTGCTGGCGGCCCCCCCTCGTCCGCTACCGCTCCGGCCGGACCTCCTGTCCCAGGACCAGGGCCACCTCCTTCACCCCAACCTAGCCTCCCTTCACTTGACAGCGTGGCTGCTCAGTGGTTAGACGCGGAGGAGACTGTGCTCAGAGGGAGTCAGGAGCATCCTCCTGGAAAGTCGGAAACCCTCCACTTGCTGGGCATACCTGGCGAAGTGGGCCAGGTTCTCCAGATGGGCGGGCGTGCGGGGTACCTCCCCGAGGGACGCCCCACTGCAGGTTATCCTTGATTACCTCCTCCACCTTAGAACGCAGGGTCTGGCTCCCTCCTCCGTCAGGGTGCACCTGGCTGCTATCTCAGCATTTCACCTGCCGGTCCAGGGCTGCTCAGTGTTCTCGCATGCCATGACCGGACACTTCCTTAAGGGTTTGGACCGGTCCTTCCCGTATGCCAGGACCCCTGTTCCACAGTGGGACCTGAATTTGGTGTTGTCTCACCTCACGGGGCCCCCGTTCGAGCCCCTGGCCACATGCTCCTGGTCTCACCTCTCCTGGAAGGTAGCGTTCCTCGTGGCCATTACGTCAGCCCGACGGGTGTCGGAGCTCCGAGCCTTGACCTCAGACCCCCCCCTTTACGGTCTTCTACAAGGACAAGGTCCAGCTCCTCCCACACCCAGCTTTCCTTCCTAAAGTGGTCTCCGCTTTCCACATGAACCAGGACATTTTCCTTCCTGTCCTCTGCCCGAAGCCTCATGCCTCGGGTGAGGAGCGCCGCCTCCATATGTTGGACGTGCGCAGGGCGCTGGCTTTTTACCTGGAACGGACTAAGCCATTCCGTAAGTCTCCGCAACTCTTTGTTGCCTCAGCCGAGCGTATGAGGGGTCAGCCTATCTAGAGATAGACCCAGAGGCTGTCCCGGTGGATCACTTCGTGCATTCACACATGCTACAAGTTAGCAAAGGTTCCCTCACCACCTATCATGAGGGCACACTTGACCAGGGCACAAGCCTCGTTGGCAGCCTTTGTAGCCCGGCTGCTTCCTGGTCCTCGGTTCACACGTTCACCTTGCATTATGCGATCGTCTCCCAGGCTAGGGATGACGCTGGCTTTGGTAGAGCGGTGCTCCAGCCAGACACGGTGTGAACTCTTACCCACCTCCAGGCATATTGCTTGGAATCACCTAAGGTGGAATAGACCTGAGCAATCACTCGAAGAAGAAAGGACCTGTTCCGTAACTGGCGTTCTTCGAGATGTGTTGCTCAGATCTATTCTACATCCCGCCCTCCTTCCCCTCTGTCGGAGTTGGTCCGGCAAGAAGGAACCGAGGGTGGGGGGAGCGCGCAGTCCCCTGTATAGCGCGCTATAGCGGCGCCACTCCAGGGGCCGCAGCGGCGCTCCCCCGTACGGATACTGCTAAGGGAAAAACTTCCGGCACTGATGCACGTGGCGAGCATGCACACCTAAGGTGGAATAGACCTGAGCAACACATCTCGAAGAACGCCAGTTACGAACAGGTAACTGTCCTTTTTGCAGTTCTCAAACTGGATTTGTGTCTCCAGAGGTAACATGCTTGTTAACAGCAAAAATGTTTTTTAAATAAATAAATAATATATAGAGGTGAGAAATAACAGACCTCAACTCTGTTGTCCCTCTGCAAATTTGTGTACAGAGGCAATCCCTTACCTCTCTCTACAAGTGCAAAGTTTCAAAAAGTTCAATGAATTGTTGGCAGCGGAATAGATCTGGACAAGGAGAAGAAGTCTGGAGATAAATGTGAGAAGCGAGGGACATATGTTTTTTTGTTAAAATATTATGTTTACCGTTGAAGGAAAAAATCCAGAATACTTAACGTTGTTGTTTTAGTTAAATAAAACAATTTTAAATTTCTGTCTGGTGATGTTCTCCTCCTAATACAGCATGGCAAAAAAATTCTCCAAATATTAATGATTAACCTGTTGAATTGGAGATAGTTCACCTCCCAATGACTTCATAAATATCTGCTTCAATTACCTTTGGTAAATGAAATAACCAAACCATCATTCATTTTCTGATATAGATATAAAACTAATCTAAAAAGTTTTCAAAATAAATCACTGTTTAAAAATGTATAGCATGTACCTTCTAAAAATGAAACCTACATCTATCTCTGAGTTGTGAAGAATATGTATTAAGGTTATAACAACCAACAAGAATGCACTTTTATGTAGAAAACCATGATTAAATCGAGTCTTCCTGACTAGTGATTTAAATCATGATTTAAATCAAATCCACCCTGGCCATGAGGACTGGTGATAGTGTAAACTCCATAGAACAAAGAAAAATCTTTATTGCCCTGTACATTCCTATTGCTGCTCTTCGACAGCTGTATGAAATAAGAGCTGGGAAATCATGTGATCAGTGATTCCCACCATCTTTTGCTGCCTTTCCTACTAGCAGGGATAGCACTAATGTCTGTAGCATGCTTGCTCTAAAGAGACAGAAGATATTCTGAGAAATATGGCAGTTAATTACAGGGAAATGGACAATCCTGTTCCCACTATGGCAGCTGGGCTTTGCTGGTGTGTTTTCCTGCTGGATACAAATGTTATGCATTAAATAAACCTGGCTGACCTTGTTAATATCACCTTAAAATTCCAATGCTTTAGAATCAGTATGGGAGAATGAATGGCCAGCAGCTAATGGGGCTGACAGAAGAGAAACATTTTGTGCATGTTATACTAGAGGGCACTTTCAAACTACTGTAAACTGTTGCCATATATTCAGATTTGATCAGTGGCCATTAGTTGCCTCTTTCACAATGAACTCAGCAGGATAGGCCAATGCAATTTTAAAATCAACTTCTGGACACTTCTTGGTTTCAAGAAGATTGAATTCAGAGAGTGGAAGAATCTGAAAACAAATGTACAGTGTTGTGTGTGTTGTATCCATAGAAGCATGGTGCCAGGATACAGCTCTGTGCCAGATATCTGGTCGAGCTTCATTGGTGTGTGTTTGTGCATTTGGGGGGAGGGATAGCTCAGTGGTTTGAGCATTGGCCTGCTAAACCCCGGGGTTGTGAGTTCAATGCTTGAGGGGGCCATTTAGGGATCTGGGGCAAAAATTGGGGATTGATCCTGCTTTGAGCAGGGGGTTGGACAAGATGACCTCCTAAGGTCCCTTCCAACCCTGATATTCTATGATTATTACAGTCTGCATTTAGAGGAAGGATAATACAGTTCTAAAGATGACTCAATATCACACTTCTTCCCTCCTCTCTGCCAGTGTGGGTTAATAGCAGGGAACTCTGCCAGCACTGCTTCTTGCCATACTCCCAACATGTTTAGTGATAGCCCTCACTGGATTAGGAGAAAGACGCTTGTTAAACCAGTATGATACCTGAGCCTAAGTTACAACATGACCAACTAACAAGTTTGTAAAGGTGTTAAACTGTCTGCACTAGGTGCCAAATGGTGTTTCAAGTCGTTAGCTAACTTGAGTTATCTTTTGTACTAGTCAAGCCAGGACATGAGGTGCTTGTGGCCTGCCATCACTCTACTGTGCACTAACTAATTTCTTTGTTCTTCCAGGGGGATCCCAGGACAACGTCTAGAGGATGTTCAGTGATGTGAAAAAAACATTATTATTTGCTACTTTTTCCTTTCTTTCCTTTTATTTTTGCTATTTTTTTCCTCCAGAGCCACTGAAAACTATTTTTATATGTATCATCTGATTTCTTTAAAAGTTTACTCCTTGGTACATTTTTATAGAAAAAATTTTAATCAAGCAAAACTGCCAGGATTTTTAAATAGATTTCTTTATCTTCCTCCTACCCACTATTGGAATATTGGATTATTTCCCCACCATTAAAACTTTTGTCTTGTATACCACCCTGCAGTAGAATTAATTTTAAGCTAAAATGGCACAGGACTCCTTGGGTGTAGGGTAAAATTAGGGCTGTCAATTAATTGCAGTTAACTCATGCGATTAACTCAAAATTATTTGCGATTAATCACACTGTTAAACAGAAGAATACCAATTGTAATTTATGAAATATTTTTGATGTTTTTCATACATTTTCAAATATATTGATTTCTATAACAAAACAGAACACAAAATGTACAGTGCTCACTTTATATATTGTTGATTACAAATATTTGCACTGTAAAAATGATGAACAAAAATAGTATTTTTCAATTCACCTCATACAAGTACTGTAGTGCAGTCTCTTTGTCGTGAAAGTGTAACTTACAAATGCAGATTTTTTTGTTGCAAAACTGCACTCAAAACCAAAAAAATTTAGAACTTTAGAGCCTACAAGTCCACTCAGTCCTACTTCTTGTTCAGCCAATCGCTAAGACAAACAAGTTTGTTTACATTTGTGGGAGATACTGCTGCCTTCTTCTTATTTGCAATGTCACCTGTAGTGGGCGTTGCAAGGTATTTACGTGCCAGATATGCTAAACCTGTGTATGCCCCTTCATGCTTCGGCCACCATTCCAGAGGACATGCTTCCATGCTAATGATGCTCGTTAAAAAAAAAATGCATTAATTAAATTTGTGACTGAACTCCTTAGGGGAGAATTGTATGTGTCCTGCTCTGTTTTACCCACTTTCTGCCATATATTTCATGTTATAGCGATTTTGGATGATGACCCAGCACGTTTGTTTTAAGAACACTTTCATAGCAGATTTGACAAAACGCAAAGAAGGTACCAATGTGAGATTTCTAAAAATAGCTACAGCACTCGGCCCACGGTTTAAGAATCTGGAGTGCCTTCCAAAATCTGAGAGGGATGAGGTGTGGCGCATGTTTTCAGAAGTCTTAAAAGAGCAACACTCCGATGCGGAAACTACAGAACCTGAACCACCAAAAAAGAAAATCAACCTTCTGCTGGTGGCATTTGACTCAGATGATGAAAATGAACTTGGGTCGGTTCGCTCTGCTTTGGATTGTTATTGAGCAGAACCCATCATCAGCATGGACGCTTGTCCTCTGGAATGGTGGTTAAAGCATGAAAGGACATATGATTCTTTAGCACATTTGGCACGTAAATGCCTTATGATGCCGGCTACAACTGTGCGATGTGAATGCCTGTTCTCACTTTCAGGTGACATTGTTGTAAACAAGAAGTGGGCAGCATTATCTCCTGCAAATTGTAACCAAACTTGTTTGTCTGAGCAATTGGCTGAAGTAGGACTGAGTGGACTTGTAGGCTTCAAAGTTTTACATTGTTTTATTTTTGCCGTTATTTTTTGTACATAATTCTACATTTGTAAGTTCAACTTTCATGATAGAGATTGCAGTACAGTACTTGTATTAGGTGAATTGAAAATGACTATTTCTTTTGTTTTTTACAGTGCAAATATTTGTAATAAATAAATATAAAGTGAACAGTGTACACTTTGTATTGTGTTGTAGTTGAAATCAATATATTTGAAAATGTAGAAAACATCCAAAATATTTAAATAAATGGTATTCTATTGTTTAACAGTGTGATTAATCACAACTAATTTTTTTAATCACGTGATTAATTGCAATTAATTTTTTTAATTGCTTGACAGCCCTAGTAAATATGTCATTCTTTAACCTCAAACTGGTTTTAAAATAACCGATTTAAGGCAGTGTGAACCTGTATAGGGCTTTCAGAGAACCCAGCATCAGTGCTTCCCACAGTACTGGAGTCATTAAGAAAATGGTAATATCCTTTTGATATATTGAGTCTTGTATACACTAGGAAAATGATAACCCAGAATTTACCACAGATGCTGCTCCACCAGTGGAAGCAATGATAGAAGCTGCAGTGTAGACAAGTGGCAAGAGTACCGTGGCATTTAACCCTGTTCCAAGTAGGATTAGACAACATGGTAGTAAAAACATCTGAACCCTGTCTGCATTATCACTCCGTCATTGTTAATACTGGTGGAGAATGATGAGTTCCAGTTATGCTAGGGCAGACATAGTCTGTAATGAGGGATCAAAGCTGAAATTTTTCACACTTTTATTTATTGGGACTTTCACGATTGAGACCCTAATAAATAGGGGATGCAAGGCTGAAATTGTGATGTACAGTAGCTATGATGATATGAATCATGATTTAATGGTTCTAAAGTATTTGGCATTACACAGAACTATTGGTTTCAATAATTGAGATTTTAGATGTTAAAATATTTTATTTTTGGCTATGATAAATATTTGATGGGGTTTTAAAAAGCAATCGTAAATGTTGATTTTTTTTATCACTGCTACATTCAGTTTATTAATAGTTCTGTTGTATGTAAAGGGACATTGTCAGATAGTTTAGGCAACAAAGTTGATGGACAAAAGTATTTGCAAAATGTCTTAGAAGTGTTCTCATGACACTTGCGTTTACAAAAAAAAAAAAGTGAGTTTTTGGTTTGGGGATAAGCAGTTTCTTGCATTGTTTGCAGCAGAAGGTTGTCCAGCCTGACTGAAATGCTCTAAGTAAACAAACACAAATAATGTAAGTATAATGGATATTATAACAGAAGACAGACATTACTAAAAAAAAATGTTATTGTATCTGGTAATGTCTCCTTAAGTTCAGGTTTCCTCTCCTGTGTTTTTACCAGAGGTAACTTTTGACTACCAGAAACATTAGGATTCAAGTGGTAGTGCACCTCTATACACTATGAAGTATAATTGACTGCTCCAAAGAATATATTGACTGAAATGTAAGCAGACATTTTTTCCCAATAGTTGGTCATTTGGATACTATTTGATGCCAGCATAGAACTCTTGTATTACATGCACTCTTGAACTCTGATCTTGTTATTCAAGTAGTTTAGATTCATCACACAAGCTAGAAGGTTTGGATGTTTTCGGTGGCTTTTGGATATTATGTTCTCTGAACAATATTTAGACTGACAAATATAACTTAGAAGGCCAGGTTAGTGGCTTTAATTGATGGCTTTTCTGCAATGCAAGCAGGGTGGGAAAGAAACTGATTTTTAAAAAGGTTATGAACTTTCTCTTCTCATTTCAAAAATGTCAGAGGTGCTAATTTTCTGCAGGTGTTCACAAAATGTTCACCTCGGTAAGGTGATTTAATTATCACAATTAAATGCTAGTAAAAGTATTTAGAGTTATATTTTAGTCCATTATCAACAGTTCATTGTGAAAAACCAGTAAAAAGAAATGTTTTTTTGGAATAATGTTTCTCTTTGTCCTTGTTTTTGGTCATTTTTCTTATATTCCCACTCTGCTTGAGTAGGTGGTTGAATATGTAGTAAATCATACCTATCACTGTAAAATATATATAGCTGAAATTGTGTTTCTCAGCCATACCACTACCAATTACCTTTTCTAAATTATTGTTATGCAAATGAATACAATCAGGGTGAAACTGATTTTGCAATATACTTTCTAACCACTGGACTCTGTTTCCCTTTCCAACTCTGTTTTCATGATTTACCTTATATAGAAGATAGGGGTTTTTTTGTAAGATCTATATTTATTTTTTTTATGTTGGCCAGTATTGAGTGCTCATTCTGCTTTGTGGTAGACTTATTCCTTTAATATTTTAAACTATATAGAATAATATGTAGTTCACTGAAGAATCAGTTGGCTTTATTTAGTGAATTTCCTTGTAAAGTCTGGGCTAGAAGGGCAGCTTGTATCAGAAAAGACCTCATGTGATCTGAGCCATAGTTTCTGCAACACCTACTGAATATGAGAATGTGTCTTGCTTTAGAGTCTGATGCTTGCAGACCCTTACTACTGGCTATAGTGCCCTTTACCCTGAACTGGCTCACGGAAGTCAGTGGGACTGGCCAAGGTAGTGAGCACAACATCCCCTAGCAACCCTGCTTTGAGCAGGGGGTTGGACTAGATGACCTCCTGAGGTCCCTTCCAACCCTGAGATTCTATGAAATGTCCCCAAAATTGGGCCCTGAGTTTGGAGTTGTTTCCTATGAAACTTCCTAGAAGCTTGTTCAAATGCCAGTGCTGGTACAGATTAACTTCTTTTGAGTTCTGCACATGCAAGGTTTTATGGCCTTTGTTAACTGTAATAATCCTGCCTGAAACTGACACACAAGCTTACACCATTAAGAAAGGCAAAAAAGGCCTCAACAGTGATTTCTGGATGTAAATTGCTTCTTCCTCCTGCCATGCCATGTTTATGTAACATATGTGCTTAGAGACGGTGGTGATGTGGGACAGTATAAGACTAAGACTAAAAGCATCTTTGCTTTGTTGATTGTTACCACTGCATTTTTCAGAAGGCTACTTAAAATGTAAGAAGCAATTCCTGATTGTAAAGTGCAAGACACCGTGTAAAACTACTGTATTCTCCTCCTTGTTTGCATTAATGTGTCTCTTCTGAAACCACCACCTTTTCCATTTATGTTTGACTTGCTGAGCATTCAATCTGACTCTTCCATCAGATTAAAGTAGGCACTCCAAACTGGAAGCATTTTCTGCTATACCAGATCAAAAGCAGCGCTGTTGATTTTTTGTGTGCGCGCGCACCAGTCCCAGTAGTTAATTAAAGCTTTGTGTTCAGACCAAGTGTAGCTTCTCGCTACCTGGCCATCTTTTTCTATTAGATGCTGCAGGTGAGCCATTCATGTTGTATGTGGAAGATCATCAGAATTTCCATAGCAATAGACTAATATTACAAATGCAGGATTCCTGAAGAAGGCAGAGTTGGCCTGTGAGGGAGAATTGGTCAGTCTAGTTAGCACAAAATAATTATTTTTCTCTAGTTATGCCGATAGAACTCATTGGTGTGGACATTCTATTCTGGAATTCAAGTCATTTTATTCTGACTAGAATGTTCACTTAAGGGAGTTCCACCGGAATAGTTATAACTGGTCAGTTTCCCCATGCAGGCAAGCCTTTATTCACTGATAGCAAAGGGAACAGCAACACAGAGCGGTGTGAAAAGCGTGCTATAAATGCCCCCTCCCAGGTTTGCATATTGTAAAGGTACTTGGGGTGGGGGAGGGGAGCAAATCCAGCCCCCTCCTGCATGGCATGGCCACAGAGGAATCTGAGCTCCTGGTGTGACATCATGCAGCGGGGGAGGCATGGCTACACAGATCCTCCTGTCCCTCTCCTTCCTGACAACCTGCTTCGGGTCACACTTAGGCTATTGTGCTGCAATAGCCCCTGGGAAGTGGCAGCTCTGCCCAGGCAATGGAACAGCCATGATTCCTCTCTCCCTGCACAGTGTGGCTACCTGGGCTGGTACAGGACTCTGGATTTGCCCGACAACATGAAAGAGTTAGAAATGATTTGTAGGTCTTTGATCAGTGTTGCTGTGCCTGTGGCTGGGGGTTGGCCAGCATATAGCATGCATTCATAGTAAGAACCAAAAATAGTCTCAGGAAGGGGGGGTGGGGGGGGGAGTCAGCTTCCCACAGCCTGAAATGTAAAGGCTAGGTTAGTTTGACTCTGCTGAATGTAATTGCTGTTGGTTACATTACAATGTGAACCAGAATGTACTGTGAAGGGAAATGCACTCAGTATACATGTTTTTTGTTGAGCAACAGGGCACCCAGAACCCACAGCATGTGCCCAGAGGGGTTTAATGTTCTTTATACACTTTCTTTGTAAACATCCCATGTAAAAATCCTTAATCTGAAACCGGTTAGACATTCTGTAGGGGTCAGAAAGTGGCTCCTAGAGATTACTCTGCACCCTCATCCCATCTGAAAGGTGAATCCTTCCTTTCGTAGTCTCCCCTTCCCTGTGTTAACAGAAGGATAGTTAGTACAAGTGGCAGTCTTTTAACAATATAATGCACGACCTGTAGCCACTTCTCACTTTCTCAGTCTTAAACCATTTTATAATGATTCTTTCTATATCTAGTTTTGAAAGGCAAACCTCTCCATAATGGATATTGGCCTTTACCATCACGGTTGGGCCCAATTCCAAATCCCTGAGTTGGAAGGAAACAGCCTTATAGGGACCAGTGAGTGGAAGGATGGTTGGTGATTGCATTTCAAAGCCTTGCATTAACCGAATGTGGAGACAAATTGTGTTAGATTTTTTTACTGTCTGAAACTTAAAATGGCCTGGGAAACAGAATTTCTATTTGCCCTTAAATATGCTTAGCTTTAAAATAATTTAAAGGTGATTTTTATATAAACCCATATTTACATGCAATTATTATTTGTAAACATAATGCCTTTCTTGAAATGCTAACGTCTAGAGGGAAAAAAAGATGCTTACTTTTGAGAGAATTAGTTCAAAGAAGCACAATGCACTGTATTGACTTTGGGGATAGTAAAAGAAAAATGTCTTTTATTGAATTTCCAAGAATGTGTAGTCATGAGTTCATGTAGATTTCATGTAGTCTACATGATGTAGTCTGCTGGGTCGGACAGACATTCTGGTGTTTTTCAGATACCCAGATTGTTACACTAATATTGCAAGCAATAAGCTATTTTAAACAAAGTTTAAGCCAAGAGGCTTTACATTTGGACAAACTGTCTTGTTTGAACTCTATTTTCGTAACAGTGATGCCTTTTGACTTGAATTGTAATTTTTTAACACAGCCTTTTCGGTAGCTCCTAGTCTAGGCCACTGCTCACCTTGACTGACATTTCCTTGGGAAAGTTGCTGTAAAAGAGCTCTTTGATAATGGCTTATTGAGTTTTTAAATAAGTAATTATGAAAAAAAATCTGCTAATTGAAGAAGAGAGAAATAGAAAATGATGGTGTGGAGCATATGAAAACTATACAAAGATCTAGACTTTATCATTTCACAATTTTTTGTTTTAAGAATATGCATGCCAAATGTCTCTTTCAATGATTTGTAATATACATTTTATGACTGGAAACTTTTTTGTACAACACACTCCAATAAATGTTTTGAATTTTATGTTACCTTCTTTTGTTTAAAACAAATCGAACCCCACTCAAAGGCTGCCTCGTGTGTTGTAACTGGGTGTCATCCCCATGTAGACAAACAGAGAAGAGAGGATATCGATGCGATATGTTGTCCCCTTGGGTGTGGTGCAGGGGTAAATGAGCCCTTTTATACTCTGGCATTTGGCTTCTGTTTTCTTTTACTTTCTGAGTAAATTTAGCACTTACGAAGTGCTGGCATTATAGCCCTGATAGCTGTATTCTGCTAAGGAAAGGAAAGGAAAGCAAAGCAAAGGCAGAGCGGGGAGGGATAGCTCAGTGGTTTGAGCATTGGTCTGCTAAACCCAGGGTTGTGAGCTCAATCCTTGAGGGGGCCATTTAGGAATCTGGGGCAAAAATTGGGGATTGGTCCTGCTTTGAACAGGGGGTTGGACTAGATGACCTCGTACGGTCCCTTCCAACCCTGATAGTCTATGATTCTATGATAAGAGCCTGGGCAATAATAGTAGTGCAAACTTCCACCTCCTCTCCCTCATTTCAGGAGATCCTGACCCCAATGGATTTTGTGCAGTGTCTCCACCCTGTTCTGGAGGGATTGTTTCTATTGGGTTCCTGTGATGACCAAAAAGGGGGAAATCATTGGCAGCTCATGTTTTAATTAGGTAATTAGGTTTAAATAGTAAATATATTATACCTAATTAAAATATTTAAACCTAATTAAATTAATTAGGTTTAAATAGTAATTAACTATTAAAGTTAATCATGAGATTTTTTTTTTTAAGTGATCAATTTTAATTGCACTGTTAAACAATAGAATACCATTTATTTAAATATTTCTGGATGTTTTCTACGTTTTGAAAAGTGCCATGTAAATACCTTTTCTCACTTTCAAGTGACATTGTAAATAAGTGAGCAGCATTATCTCCTGTAAATGTAAACAAACGTGTTTCTCTTAGAGATTGGCTGAAGAAGTAGGACTGAGTGGACTTGTAGGCTCTAAAGTTTTACATTGCTTTGTTTTTAAGTGCAGTTATGTAACAAAAAAATCTTCATTTGTAAGTTGCTGGTATGAGGTGAATTGAAAAATACCATTTCCTTTGATAATCAAAAATAATATAAAGTGAACGCTGTCCCCTTTGTATTCTGTGTTGTAATTGAAATCAATATATTTGAAAATGTAGAGAAACATGCAAAAATAATAATACATTTAAATTGGTATTCTGTTATTAACAGTGCAATTAAAACTGCAATTAATTGTGATTTTTTTAAAATCAAATTAATTTGTTTTGAGTTAATCGCTTGAGTTAAAGGCAATTAATTGACAGCCCTAGTTCTAATGCAGTCTTTAGTCACTACCAACCTGAGTTAGATTTCCAGCCAGTGACTGAGACCACCTGAGCCAGCTGGTTTTACGCATTGGTTTACACTTCTAGTGGCTGCTTTCTCTATTGAATAATGTCGCTATTTTTTACTGCCTGTGTGGGCCCTTTGGAGGACCTCTGCCTGTACTCTGAAGGGGAGAGGGTTGCCAACTTTTTACTTGCACAAAGTTGAACACCCGTCCCACTCCCTCCATACTCCCCTCCCTCTGTTGCTCGTTTTACGCACCTTCACACACTTGCTTGTTCAGTGGGCTGGCTCAGGGGTTGCGGGGGGGTCAGGATGTGAGGGGGCTGGAGCTGAGGGATTTGGAGTATGGGAGGGGGCTCTGGGCTGGGCAGGGGGTTGGGATGTGTGAGGGGTACAGGCTCTGGGCTGGGGGTGTGGGTTCCAGGGTGGGGCCAGAAATGAGATTCAGGATGCCGGAGGGGGCTCTGGGTTGGGGTGTGGGCTCTGCCTGGGGCTGAAGACTGGGAGGTTTGGGATGCAGGAGGGGGCTCGGGATCAGGGTGGTGCTTACCTCAAGCAGCTCCCCAAAGCAGTGGCATACTCCGTCCCCCCCCCCCCCGGTGTGGCCAGGCAGCTACTGTCCCCATCACTCCCCCGCCCCGGGGCGCTGCAGAGCTGGCGCTCGGGGCAGAGCCCCCTGGCGGCCCCTACCCCTAGGAGCACATGCTGCTGGGAGCCCGCCTGAGCCCTGCTGCCACTGAGAGCTCGTGTCAGTCACCGGCGGGAAGGGACCGAGCGGCCCCCACAGCCGGGCGAGGGGTGTGTAATCCCCGCCCTGGCTCCCGCTCCGTCACCCCGCCCCCGAGCTCGGAGCCGCCCTCGCGGCCCGTGTGTGACCGACGGGACCCGCCTCGCCGTCCAGCGGGACTCAGGGGCGCGAGCCCCACGCCGGGGGAAGCGCTCAGGGCCGCACAGGCGGGGCGGGGCCGACCCCAGGGGTCACTGAGCGCGGGCGCCGGGCCCAATCTAGGCCACACCCTCTGTCCCGTGATGCCTCGGGGCGGCAGCCGTAGCGCGATGCATTCTGGGAGGTGTAGGCCCGGCAGCCTGCTCGTCCCGTGGTGCCCCGCGCGGGCCCTCCAGTTCCGGGCGGGCAGCGGCGGCGCGGGGATGGAGGGCGGGTTCGGCTCCGAGTTCGGGGCCGCGGGGGGGAAGCTGGACCCGGGGCTCATCATGGAGCAGGTGAAGGTGCAGATCGCCGTGGCCAACGCGCAGGAGCTGCTGCAGGTGGGGGCGGGCCGGGGGCGGGGCCGGGCCTGGGGGGGGGGGGGGTCGCGGCGGGCTCGGCTCTGACGCTCTCCGCTCTCCTCAGAGGATGACCGACAAGTGTTTCCGGAAGTGCATCGGGAAGCCGGGGAGCTCGCTGGATAACTCGGAGCAGGTGAGGCCGCGCCCCGGGGCTGGGCCTGGGCCCCCCGCGGTCTGAGCCCTCCCGCCTCGCTAGGCCCCCGTGAGCCGAGCCAGTGACCCCGGCCCGCCGCGTGTGGACATGCTCGGGGGCCTGGGAGCGCCGCGCGGGGTCAGAGCAGGGCACTAGCTCCTTAGCCGGGCCGCGCCGCCGGGGGACTTGTAAGGGCCCCGCCCCGCCCCGCCCCGGTCTGGGGTCACCAGCCGCTGCTCTAATGCCGCGTGTCTCGTGAGATCATGAGACCGGCCAGACGGGGTCAGACCAAAGGTCCGTCCGGCCCGTGTCCTGTCTGCCGACAGTGGCTGGTGCCAGGTGCCCCGGAGGGAATGAGCAGAACAGGACATTGATCGAGTCACCCAGCCCATGTCCAGTCCCAGCTTCTGGCAACAGAGTCTCTGGAGGGTGCCTGGGGGAGGGGGCACTGCTGATCTTTGCAGTGTTGCCCAGAGTGGAGTCTCAGAGCTGGGCTGCTTTGTGCCATCTCCCCAAGGCTCTCAAAACACTTTACGAGGTGAATATCCTCCTCTGCATGATGGGAAAAGCTGCTGAGAAAGGAAGTGACTTGAGCAAGGTTACTGGCCGAGAGGGGAGGCCAGGGTCTCCCTGTAACATGCTTGTGCCAGCGCGGCTGGCTGTTGCAATGTTCTGTTGCCTGAGCTTTGTGCTTGCTTTGGCGTGGGGATAGTGCACTGGATCCGGCATCTGTTCTTAGCTCTGTCACTGGCCTGCTCGGCGACCTTGGGCAAGTCCCTCAGATTCCCCATCTCTAACAGGGTAATGAGCCCTGCCCTCCTTGCTAAAGCGCTTTGGGGCTGGGGTGAAGAGTGAAGTCGCGTTATTCTTCTGTTTCAGAAGTGTATTGCCATGTGTATGGACCGGTACATGGACGCCTGGAACACAGTCTCCCGAGCATACAACTCCCGGCTGCAGAGGGAGCGAGCCAACATGTGACTGGCTTCCAGCAGCCCTGACAACATGCTTCAGTACTGCCCCCTGCTACGGGAGAGTGACTTGATTCCTGGACTAGCCGGAGTGGCCCTGTGAGAATGAAAGGAAAGGTGGTGGGAGTGAAATCCCTGTGATTTGGTAAATTTGGCATTTTCATCATGGTGGAGCAATAAAGCCACGTCTGGAGCCTCTCCCCGTTATCCGCCTGCGGGAGCTGTGTCTGAGTAGTGCAGAATGCAGGCTCGAAGCAGGGAGGGGTGATGGTAGTCTTTGCTACCTGCTAGTAGGCTTTGCTTAGTGCCCTGGGTGGAGTCAGGCCCAGGGTAGGGGGCTGAGAGACTGGCTAGGGAATATGTTAATTGACGGGTGTCCTGTGAAAGGGCTACAGGGGGCAGGAAATCCTTCTGGAAAGGATGCTGAGCAATCCACTTGCCCCCCTCCCCAAGGAAGTGAACATGAGCCTTATCGGCAGCTCACATCCACCCCTGGGCTGTGGGTTTGATGGCTCTCGTAGGAAGGTTGGTCTCTGAGCTGGGCAGGTAGGTTTGGTGGATTAACAAGGAAATTATTAGGCAGTGGTGTGGGGCTCACAGCTTGCTGCCAAGTACCCCACAGGTGGGAGGGTGTCAGTACGTGGGGACATTGGATGGTTACGTGTAATAGTCTGGCCTGCGTTGGCTTGCAGAGCTGGGCGCTGGCAGTGCGCCAGCCCCAGCCCCCGCAGTGGCACTGTGCCATACTTGCTGCAGGGGCTGCAGCCCCAATAGTTGCTACCAAATGAGAGGTTTGGAATTAAAAATCTCCCCCTTTGTCTCAGCATAGAGCTGCAGCCTGTCCTGGCCAGCTGGTGTTGGCCTTTCCTGCATCACCAGTGCACCTTCTCCTGGCTGTGTGACCTCTGCAGGCTTCGTTCTGTTATTGAGGTGCCTGACAAGAAATCTGCAATGGGGAAGGAAATGAGTGCCAGGATTGCTTGGGGGGGGTGGGGCGTAGAGAGGGGCTGCATGGAATTCCGCAGAGCAAAGGTTAAAGGAGCTGACTCAGCCAGCTGGCCTCTTGCTGTTTGTTTTCCCTCTCATGCTCCTTCACTTTCAGTCTCTGCCCTTTGCTTTTCTGGGCCATGAAGATGTCCCTTCCCCACTTGGGATGTGATGAGTCTCTGCTCCAGGTATTGGATTAAATATTGTGACCAGCTAATGGCTGCTGGCCCCTTGTAGGCTGCGCTCAGGGCCACCTCTGGGATTTAGGCAACTCGACCGAGGGCTGGATGGTTTCATGTGGGCCCTAAGCCAGGAGCCCCAGAGAAGCCCCAGAGGGCAGGGCCAACAGAGCTGCCCTGGTCCTTCCAGCTCCCACAGTGCCCCCCTTTTGCTCTTTCCCAGTCATTGTGTCCCCTGTGACTGGTTATTCTTTGAGTCATTGAGAACCTGTGGACCAGGAGTAGGGACCAGTCGCTAGAGGTGCCCAGCAGCTGTCTGTTAAAATCTCAGTTGTTTTGTTCAGCTTGTTTGGCTTCTGGCCCCAGCTCAGTTGAGGGGGAAGTTAAATAACACCAGAGTGAGGGGAGCTGAGTGCTCGCGGAGGTGCTACTCCGTGTGCAGCTGTGATCCAGAGCCAGGCGGTGTTAGAACACCCTGTGGGCTCTTTCTTGATCACAGCTGTGCATGGAGCAGATGCCTCCCTGAGCACTATGTTGAATAGGACCAGAATCACTTCTGGGCCTTCACTCGGCCTCAGGGTAGTCGTCCTGCTCTCTGGTCCTGCACGGGTGCATTATGGAGTTGTGGCAGCCTGGGGCTTGGACTGGCTTGTTCTGGCAAACCCTGTGTTCCTAAGCACAATGCAGGATTTGTGGGCAGAAGGAGTCTGCCCCCAGGAATATTTAATAGCTGCAGGGGCCAGCAGAACCCAACCCACTCTGCTAGGAGACAGCATTACAATCCCAGAGTCTTAGGGCAGTTCCAGGCCAAGAGGATGTTGGATTGTGACCTGGGGAATCATTGCTGCTTAAACAACTCAGCAAGGGCTTGAAGTTGCCCTCTAAGCTGCACTAAGGTTAGAACATAACTTCTAATGGCAGAAAGGGTTGGAACCAGTCCCACGACCTCCCTGACACCACGGCAGGGCAGCAGGCACTTGCAGTAGATCAACAGCCTGGAGGCTTTTTAAATCAATGGGCTTAGCCAGGAGCCTGGCCAGGAGTCCCTAAGCAGGGCGATGCCTGGACCACCCACCCACTGGCTGCATTAGCTCATGCTGTGCTCACCTGAAGGTTCTGGGCCCAGCCTGTGTTGTAATGCAGCACAATGGTACCTACTGGGAGCTCTGGGTGGGGCTGCGCTTTGGCCATGGTAGGCCGAAGGATTGTCTCTGCACCAGATGTTCACCGTGGGTTGCATCCTAACATCCTCAAACCTCTTCCCCCCCCCTCGCCCCCCACTCAGCTGCTGCCTCACCCTGGAGGTGCCTAAATTTCCAGCAGCTGGTGTGCACAAAACTGCCTCAGTCCTGACACCGCCAAGCTGCTCTGCCCCTCGCTCACACCTAGGCATCCCCCCATCGCCGGTGGGCCCAGTCTGGTAGGTCTGCTCAGAGCACAAAAGCTGGCCAAGGGGGTGACCAGCTCAGGAATGTTTGGAACTGGCTGAGTCTGTCCATCCCAGGACATCAAATAGCCCAGGTGTTTGGGCACTCCTCTGTGTAGGGGACAATTTCCTGGTGCAAGTGCTGGAGGAACCAACTAGGGGAAAAGCTCTTCTTGACCTGCTGCTCACAAACAGGGAGGAAATAGTAGAGGAAGCAATAGTGGATGGGAACCTGGGAGGCAGTGACCATGAGATGGTCGAGTTCAGGATCCTGACACAAGGAAGAAAGGAGAGCAGTAGAACAGAGACCCTGGACTTCAGAAAAGCAGACTTTGACTCCCTCAGGGAACTGATGGGCAAGGTCCCCTGGGAGAATAACATGAGGGGGAAAGGAGTCGAGGAAAGCTGGCTGTATTTTAAAGCATCCTTATTGAGGTTGCAGGAACAAACCATCCCGATGTGTAGAAAGAAAAGTAAATATGGCAGGCGACCAGCTTGGCTTAACAGTGAAATCCTTGCTCGTCTTAAACACAAAAAAGCAGCTTACAAGAAGTGGAAGATTGGACAAATGACCAGGGAGGAGTATATAAATATTGTTCAGGCATGCAGGAGTGAAATTAGGAAGGCCAAATCACACTTGGAGTTGCAGCTAGCCGGAGATGTTAGGAGTAACAAGAAGGGTTTCTTCAGGTATGTGAGCAACAAGAAGAAAGTCAAGGAAAGTGTGGGCCCCTTGCTGAATGAGGGAGGGAACCTAGTGACAGAGGATGTGGAGAAAGCTAGTGTACTCAATGCTTTTTTTGCCTCTGTCTTCACAGACAAGGTCAGCTCCCAGGCGGCTGCACTCCGCAGCACGGTATGGGGAGGAGGTGACCAGCCCTCTGTGGAGAAAGAAGTAGTTCGGGACTATTTAGAAAAGCTGGACGAGCACAAGTCCATGGGGCCGGATGCACTGCATCCGAGGGTGCTAAAGGAATTGGCCGATGTGATTGCAGAGCCATTGGCCATTATCTTTGACAAATCATGGCAATCGGGGGAGGTCCCGGATGACTGGAAAAAAGCTAATGTAGTGCCCATCTTTAAAAAAGGGAGGAAGGAAGATCCGGGGAACTACAGGCCAGTCAGTCTCACCTCAGTCCCTGGAAAAATCATGGAACAGGTCTTCAAGGAATCAATTCTGAACCACTTAAAGGAGGGGAAAGTGATCAGGAACAGTCAGCATGGATTCACCAAGGGCAAGTCATGCCTGACTAACCTAATTGCCTTCTATGATGAGATAACTGGCTCTGTGGATGAGGGGAAAGCAGTGGATGTGCTATTTCTTGACTTTAGCAAAGCTTTTGATACAGTCTCCCACAGTGTTCTTGCCAGCAAGTTAAGGAAGTATGGGCTGGATGAATGGACGGTAAGGTGGATAGAAAACTGGCTGGATGGTCATGCTCGACGGGTAGTGATCAATGGCTCCATGTCTAGTTGGCAGCCGGTATCAAGTGGAGTGCCCCAAGGGTCGGTGCTGGGGCCGGTTTTGTTCAATATCTTCATCAACGATCTGGAGGATGGTGTGGACTGCACCCTTAGCAAGTTTGCAGATGACACTAAACTGGGAGGAGTGGTTGATACGCTGGAGGGTAGGGACAGGATACAGAGGGACCTAGACAAATGAGAGGATTGGGCCAAAAGAAATCTGATGAGGTTCAACAAGGAGAAGTGCAGAGTCCTGCACTTAGGACGGAAGAATCCCATGCACTGCTACAGACTAGGGACCGAATGGCTGGGCAGTGGTTCTGCAGAAAAGGACCTAGGGGTTACGGTGGACGAAAAGCTGAATATGAGTCAACAGTGTGCCCTTGTTGCCAAGAAGGCTAACGGCATTTTGGGCTGTATAAGTAGGGGCATTTCCAGCAGATCGAGGGACGTGATTATTCCCCTCTATTCAGCACTGGTGAGGCCTCATTTGGAGTACTGTGTCCAGTTTTGGGCCCCACGCTCCAAGAAGGATGTGGATAAATTGGAAAGAGTCCAACGGAGGGCAACAAAAATGATTAGGGGGGCTGGAGCACATGACTTATGAGGAGAGGCTGAGGGAACTGGGATTGTTTAGCCTGCAGAAGAGAAGAATGAGGGGGGATTTGATAGCTGCTTTCAACTACCTAAAAGGGGGTTCCAAAGAGGCTGGATCTAGACTGTTCTCAGTGGTAGAAGATGACAGAACAAGGAGTAATGGTCTCAAGTTGCAGAGGGGGAGGTTTAGGTTGGATATTAGGAAAAACTTTTTCACTAGTAGGGTGGTGAAGCACTGGAATGGGTTACCTAGGGAGGTGGTGGAATCTCCTTCCTTAGAGGTTTTTAAGGTCAGGCTTGACAAAGCCCTGGCTGGGATGATCTAATTGGGTTTGGTCCTGCTTTGAGCAGGGGGTTGGACTAGATGACCTCCTGAGGTCCCTTCCAACCCTGAGATTCTATGATTCTATGATATGGGCCAGCTGTTTTCAAATGCTTGCTGTGCTGGATTTAGAACCGAGGTCATCTGCCTTCCAGGCGAGTGCCCTAAACGCCCGGCCATTGACTCTCCTGGGTGGGAGTCTCGCAACCTCTTGCTGAAGCTGTTTCCCTTTGTATAACTACCTCTTGGCAGCCAGAGAGATCCCAGCGTGAGCTGTGTGGTGAGGGCACTCCCCGGGGAGGTGGGAGACGAGCCCAAAGCACAGGGCATTGGGCTATAAGGGAAGTGGGGGGCTGCTTTGCCCCTGGGGCTTTTCCTGAGAAAGGGCTGACTTGGTGTTCTCAGCTGAGCGCCCTGTCCGGCTAAGGCCCAGTGAAGACAGGTGCCACGTTGCCTTGGAGGGGCTGGGCTTATCCTGGCCCACTCCTCGGTGTTACCCACTGGCTGACGTAGGCAGCGTCCCTGTCTTAGGTGAGTGACTCTCCCCTAAGAACGCCTGTGAGTTAGGCACTGCAATACTGACCATTGTCGTCCCTGGCATGGTGCTTGAAGCTGGCTAGGGGTACAGATCTGGGGCGGGGCTTCTGCCAGTGAGGGGTATCCAAGGAATTGGGTCTTGGGTGGTCAAGCTATGGTACAATAGGTGGGTTGGGTTTGGTTTGGTTTCTTGTCGCTGGCAGCCCAGCTCTGAAACCCCAGGGGCAGAGGGTCTGCAGAGCCACCTCCTGGAGCGTGTGTGCAAGCACCACTCATGGGCCCCTCTGGAAGGGCCTTGTTGCATTAGCACCAGGGTGTAAATCTCCTGCTCGGAGCTGGTGACCCCGCAGTCACTGTGGTGAGAGTGGGTGGGTTTTTACTCTATGCAGCCTGGCCGGTCTGGCCTCACACACGCTGCACTGCAGGGGCTTGGGTGAAACAGGCCACATTTATTTACAGGAGCCAGTGTCTAGAATCGCACCATTCTAGGCAAGCGAGCGCTGATTAGCGCATGCCCTGGTGCTGGACCGCAGCTGGTGCAGAGCATTCGGCTGCACCTGCCTTTGGCATTGGGCCATCTTCACCCCTCAGCAGCATGAAGGAGTGGATGTGGGCTAAGGGAGCAGTGCTCCAGGCGCTCGTAACCATTCCAACCCATGCTTCTCTCCTTCCCTGAGTGCAAAAATGCAGCTTCACAGCTTGAGGTTCTGCCCGATCCAGCCCCGGACGGCGGTGACTTTGGTGTAAACGCCAGGGAAGTAAGGCCTTGCACAGCCATAGCCCCAGCTTGTGATTCCAGCTAGAAACCACCGCCCTGAGGGTTCCTTGCAGGCCAAGGGGCCACCCGCATCACCCTGCGGAAAGAGGGAGACCAGCCTGTGTCAGGGCAAGAGACCCCAGCAGTTCTCGACCTGTGCTCTTGCTCCCAGCAGCCAATTCCTGAGTCACCTTCTCGGGCCCAGCCCAGCTCCATGGGGACCTGCTCCCCACAATTCCCTGCTTCTGGGGTGGCTCTGCACATGAGCTTGCGTACACAGGCTGTGGCCTGAGATTACTGATCTCTTGTGGGAGAGGTGCCCTGGGAGTGGTGACTGGCAATGAAACACAGGGCTGTTAGCAGCTGCCCAATGCCCCCTGGCTGCCTGGTGTTCCCCTGCCTCTCCCTCCTAGGGGCCAGGCAGGGGACACTAGACAGTCAGGAGTTGGGGGGAGGAGATCCCAAGCAGTCCGTGGGGGAGCAGGGCAGGGGCCCAACAAGGGAGAGGTTGGGCTGAGGGAAGTTTCTGGCCTGTGGGCCCAGCTCCAGGCCCCCTTGTGCTCACCGAGCAGCTGTCGATGGTGCCCTGTGGGAAGCCGGCACACACCATCCTGCTGCTGATCTGGATGGGGTAGAATTTCTTGCAAGCCTGGTCACCAATTACGTTTACTGCAGCCTTTTGCAGGTGCTTGGACATGAGGCCTACAAAGACAAAGATCACTCTCAGCCTGTGCACCTGACCCTGGAACTTGGGGAGAGAGGGGCATGGGGCTTAGGGAGCTGGGTGTCCTGGGGTGCTTGGCTGCTGCATGTGGCACCCAGGCTATGGGCCGGCTCTATTGGGGAAAGCTGGGCGCTCTTCCTGCCAGAGCAGGCATGCACTGGGCAGCTAGATTTGTTAGTCTTGGGTTGTGTTGATGGGAATGGTGCAGGTGTTCACGGGCAAATGATTTAGCTAGTGTGTGGAAATCGTATGGCACAGGCGACAGTCAATGGGGGTGGTGCATGCATCAGAGGGAGTGGGAGCATAGATGTAAGGGACAGGCATGGATATTGGCTGCACTGGGTGGGTGCGTGTATCATATGGTAGGAACAAGCTAGAGGGGGTGTTGGTGTTGGCTGGACAGATATGGTGCAGTGTGGGTGTTGGCTGGAGGTTATGGCATGGGGGACGGTGTGGGTGTTGGCTGGAGGAGTACGGCGTGGTGTAGGTGTTGGCTGGAGGGGCATAGCAGGGGGGGCACCTCAGGTGTTGGCTGGAGGGGCATAGCAGGGGGGGCACCTCAGGTGTTGGCTGGAGGGGTGCGGTGCGGGTGTTGGCTGGAGGGGTATGGCATGGTGTGGGTGTTGGCCGAAGGGTACAGCATGGTGGGGGCAGCGTGGGTGTTGGCTGGAGGGGTGCGGTGCGGGTGTTGGCTGGAGGGGTATAGCATGGCGCGGGTGTTGGCTGGAGGGGCGCGGCGCGGGTGTTGGCCGGAGGGTACAGCATGGTGGGGGCAGCATGGGTGTTGGCTGGAGGGGTATGGCATGGTTTGGGTGTTGGCCGAAGGGTACAGCATGGTGGGGGCAGCGTGGGTGTTGGCTGGAGGGGTGCGGCGCGGGTGTTGGCTGGAGGGGTATAGCATGGCGCGGGTGTTGGCTGGAGGGGCGCGGCGCGGGTGTTGGCCGGAGGGTACAGCATGGTGGGGGCAGCGTGGGTGTTGGCTGGAGGGGCGCGGCATGGTGGCAGCGTGGGTGTTGGCTGGAGGGGTAGGGTGCAAACAGTGGCCAGTTGGGGCAGCGCGGTGTATGCATTTGCTGGGCGTATGCACAGGTGGCCATGGCTGTACTGTGTACAGCACGGTACCATCTGGGTCTCCGGGACCATACCTCCTTCCTTGGCGGCGCCCCAGCCTGTGATGAAACAGCGGGCCCCTTCCCTGAAGACATGGGAGTTGTCTGGGAGGCAGATGGGCTTGATGGCGCTGGTGAACCGCACAGCTGTGGCCAGCTCCAGCAGCACCACATCGTAGTCCAGTGTGTAGACGTTGTAGAACGGGTGCTTGTAGATGCGGAAGATTTTCTCCACCCGCCCGTCCGTGCCAGTCAGGAAGGGCGTCCCCAGAACCGCCACCCACATCTTGGGGTCGCTGTAGCTGCAGGGTGGGAGAGAGCAGGAGGGCTGTTTAGGAGGAGGCTTAGCACAGCCAGCAAGGGGGCCTTTGGGCCTGGCATACGCCATGGCAGCGCTTGCTGAGCCATGCGAGGCAGCGCTTGCCCCAGCCCTGAGCTCAGTGAAGGCCCAGCAGCGGGCAGTGCTGGCAGCAGCCCTCCCCTTGCCCATGGTTTCAATGGCAGTGCCCCCATGACTGGTTCTCCATGGTCCCTGCCGCTGGGCAGTAGCTGTGTGGTGGGGCTCTGACAGTGGGCAGGGGCCTCCCCCAGGGCACCCTGTGCAATGGGTCTGAGCTGGAAGGAGGCAGAGTCCTGGAGGGGGAGGCTGAGGACACGTGGGGGAAGAGCTGAGCAGACAGCGGGCCAGGCCGCGGTGACCCTGTCTCACTTACACGTCGAAGCAATGAGCTGCTGAAAGCAGCCACTTGTCAGCAATGAGGACGGCCCCACACTTGTGCTCCTTCCGCCGCAGCCAGAGGCTGACCTGCCAGGGCCACTCTCCCCGGGCTGCTCCACTGCCACCCACTATCTTGCTGAAGGCCACGGCAGGGGTCAGGCCGCAATCTGAGACAGAGGGAGAAGGCAGCTGCTGGTTAAGCAGACATGAGTGTCTCAGCTCCCTCCCTGCCCCACAACGGGCAGGCTCCTGGGAGAGGCAGTACGTCAGCTGGGCCCATGGAGCTGCCCTAGGGTGTTGGTGGGGAGGCCAGGGGGACTGGGGGAACGGCTGGGGGTGTGTGTGGGGAAGGAAGCGACAGGATAGGAGGGGAAAGAAGGGCAGGCCATGGGTGCCCACTTCCGGTCACAGATTTGTACATTTTGGGTGGGGCTGGGCCTGCAGCTCCCCTCAGGAGCAGAGTGACTCAGAGGAATGGGATGGAAGTCGGGGGGCCCCAAGACTCGGGTTGGGTGGCAGGGGCAGGAGCAGCGTGGGGCCACGTGGTAGAACTGGGAGGGAAGAGCTTGGTAGGGCTGCGGGGGTGGGAGAGTGGAGCATGCAGGGCTGGGCAGAGGGGAACCAGATGGGGCTCGGTTTGGGGGCAAGACAGTAGGGAGGGCCAGGCTGGGCAGTGGGGAGGACTTGGCAGGAAGGCCAGGAGGTGCCTGACAGTGGGAAGGCTGGGCAAGAGGGCGGGGCAGTGGGGCGGGCAGGAAGGTCAGGCAAGACCGGGCAGTGGGGACAGCCAGGCAAGAGGGCCAGGTGGGGCTGGGCAGTAGGGAGGACCAGGCAGGAATGCCAGTCAGGGCCGGGCAGCGGGGAGGGCCGGGCAGGAAGGCTGGGCAGTGCAGAGGACCATGCAGGAAGGCCGGACAGTGGGCAGGACCTTGGCAGGGGGGACCAGGTGGGGCTGGGCAGTGGGGACCGGGCAGGAAGGCCAGGCGAGGCTGGGCAGTGGGGACAGCCAGGCAAGAGGGCCAGGTGGGGCTGGGCAGTACGGAGGACTGGTCAGGAATGTCGGGAGGGCCAGACACGGCTGGGCAGTGGGGAGTGCCAGACAGGAAGTTCAGGTGGGGCCGGGCAGTGCGGAAGGCCAGGCAAGAGGGCCGAGCCGGGTAGGAATGCCAGGAGGAGACGAGCAGCGGGGAGGGCCAGGCAAGGTGGAGCAAGAAGGCTGGGCAGGGCCGGGCAGTGGGCAGGGCCGGGCAGTGGGCAGGGCCGGGCAGTGGGGAGGGCCAGGTAGAGCCGGGCAAAACCTGGCAGTGGGAAGGGCCAGGCGGGGCCGAGCAGTGGGGAGGGCTGGGCAGAAATGCCAGGCAGGGCAGCAGTGATGGCTGGGCAAGAAGGGCGGGCAGTGGTGAGGGCCAGACAGGAAGTCAGGCGGGGTTGGGCAGTGGGGAGGGTTGGACAGGAAGGTCAGGCAGGGCCAGGTAGTGGGGAAGGCCTGGCAGGAATGCCGGGAAGGGCTGGGCAGCGGGGAGGGCCAGGCAGGAATGGGGGGAAGGGCCGGGCAGTGGGGAGGGCCGGGCAGGAAGGCCAGGCAGTGGGGACAGCCAGGCTAGAAGGCCAGGCAGTAGGGAGGGTCAGGCAAGAATGACAGGCGGGGCCGGGCAGTGGGGATGACCAGGCAGGAAGGTTGGGGCTAGGCTGGCGGAGGGAGAGGGAGGGATGGCTCAGTGGTTTGACCATTGGCCTGCTAAACCCAGGGTTGTGAGTTCAATCCTTGAGGGGGCCATTTAGGGATCTGGGGCAAACATTGGGGATTGGTCCTGCTTTGAGCAGGGGGTTGGACTAGATGACCTTCTAAGGTCCCTTCCAACCCTGATATTCTATGGGTAGGGCTTGGCAGGGGGGACCAGGTGGGGCCTGGCAGTCGGGAGGGCCGGACATGCGGGACCGGGGAGGAAGGCAAGGTGAGCCTGGGCAGTAGGGACAGACAGGCAAGAGGGCCAGGTGGGGCTGTGCAGTACGGAGGGCCGGGCAGGAATGCCTGGAGGAGCCGGGTAGCGGGGCGGGCCAGGCAAGGCGGGGCAAGAAGGCCAGGTAGGGGCCGGGCAGTAGGGGGGCAGGCACGATGGCCAGGTGAGGTCAGGCAGCGGGGAGGGCCAGGCAAAGCGGGGCAAGAAGGCCCGGCAGTGGGAATGGCCAGGTGGGGCCGAGCAGTGGGGAGGGCTGAGCAGGAAGGCCAGGCGGGGCCGGGCAGTGGGGACAGCCAGCCAGGCAGGAAGGCTGGGCTGGGCAGTGGGGAGGACTGTGCAGGAAGGCCAGGCTGTGGGGAGGGCTTGGCAGGGGGGACCAGGTGGGGCCGAGCACTGGGGACTGGGCAGGAAGGCCAGGCGAGGCTGGGCAGTGGGGACAGCCAGGCAAGAGGGCCAGGTGGGGCTGGGCAGTACGGAGGACTGGTTAGGAATGCCAGGACAGCGGGGTGGGCTGGGCAGTGAGGACAGCCAGGCAGGCGGGACTGGGCAGGAAGGCCAGGCGGGGCCAGGACAGGCAGCACTCACTGCAGTTGCGCTCATCAGAGCCGTTGCTGCAGTCAGTGACGCCGTCGCACTCCGGGTTCGCCTTCCCAATGCAGATCTTGCTGGAGCACTTGAAGGTGAAGCTGGTACAGGGCACCACTGGAAGGCGACAACCCACAGCCCACTCAGCATGTGGCCTGCGGTGCCAGGCCTGCGACGGAATGTGCTTGCCCCCGCCTCCCAACACACATTGGTGCAATGGAGGTGCCCCCCCCCCCCACTGGTGCCTGCCATGCAGTTTGGGTGCCTCCCCCCTCCTCTGGTGACTGATGTGTGGTGGGGGCTCTCCCTCCCTCTTCACAGGCGCCCCAAGCCTGGCCTGCGTCTGTTACCTGGGAGCTGGCTGGGCCTGGCAGCCCCTGTGGTCTTTGGAGCAGCAGTGGTGGTTTTCCTGGGGGTAGCAGCTGGCTTGGTGGCAATTTGGCTGCCTGGGCTGGTGGCTGCTTCGTTGCTGCTGGGCTGGGCTGGGGAGCTGCTTGTGGTGGAGGTCCTGGCAGTTGCTGTGCTGGGCGAGGTGCCTGCTCCAGAGCTGAGGTTGGGCTTGGATGAGATGGCATCTAGGATCCAGTCCTTGAGTTTGGTTATTCTAGAGTACACCCCTGGCCTCTTAGCCTGAGCACAGCCAATCCCCCAGCTTACAACACCGGCCAGGTAGAACAGGCCTGGGGTCTCCTCACAGGCCAGCGGGCCGCCCGAGTCCCCCTGGGGAGAAGCCAGGCAGTGACAGCTCAGTATACTCTTCCCGGAGCCCCTGAGCAAACTCCTCCAACAGAGGAACCGCCAGGTGCTACAGAGAAATGGACAAGAAACTGCATTGCACACTCGTAGAATATCCTGCTTGTAGGAGGAATTTCACCCAGCCTCTCAAGGTCAGCTCCTGCCCTGAAGCACCCATACCCTCTCACCCCATCTAGTGTGACTGTGCACACTTCCTTTAGCTAATTCAATGGCCAGCTGTGTTTAGACTCTGAACCTCTGGACCTCACTGATATCCTGTGGCACTGAGTTCCACAGGGTAACTATGTAAAACAGTATTTCCTGTTTTGAGTTTTCAGTGCACTGCCCTTCTCTTGTACAGAACAGCCCCTTGTTCTCTGGTCAGGAGGGTTTGGGGTCAACAAGTGCAGCTCACTGACCTGCCTTATGGCACTCAGCATTTCTACAGGCCTCCAGGAAGCAGCCACAGTCTCTCTAGACAACCCTATGGCCAGCCATTAGGGGCAGGGGCCACATTTTGTCCCTGGGGTCATGAATATTCCTGCGGTGTAGCAGAATTGTGGTTTAGCAGGTCACTCACTAAACTGCATGGGGCTTCATTTACCTTCCCTAAGACAGCGAAGAGCCTAGCTGTCCCAGCCGATCCTGGCAGATGGACTGTCCTTCTCATCTGTCCATGTCAGCAGTGGGCAAACATTTTGGCCCAAGGGCCACATCTGGGTATGGAAATTGTATGGCGGGCCATGAATGCTCACAAAATTGGGGGTTGGAGTGCGGGAAGGGGTGAGAGCTTCGGCTGGGGGGTGTGGGTTCTGGGTGGGGCTGGCGATGAGGGGTTGAGGGTGCAGGAGGGTGCTCCGGGCAGGAACTGAAGGGTTTGGAGGGGGGAGGGGAATCAGGGCTGGGGCAGGGGCTGGGGGTGCAGGCCCCGGGCAGCGTTTACCTCAAGCAGCTCCCGGAAGCATCGGCATATCCCCCCTCCGCCTCCTAAGCAGAGGCGCAGCCAGGAGGCTCTGCATGCTGCCCTGTCCACAGGCACCGCCCCTGTAGCTCCCATTGGCCGTGGTTGCCAGACAATGGGAGCTGCGGGGTCAGTGTGCGGAGCCCCCTGGCTGATCCTATGCATAGGAGGTGGAGGGGGAACATGCCGCTGCTTCCAGGAGCCATGCGGTGTCCCAGCATGCATGGAGTGGGGCAAGCCCCCAATCCCACTCCCCAGCTGGAGCTTGAGGGCCAGATTAAAATGTCTGCTGGGCCGTCGTTTGCCCACCCCTGGTCCATATAGATCTTGCTTATGACAGCACATGGACAAAACCTCTGGAAGAACCAGTCGCTGCCCAGTCTGTCCCCGCCTTCCCCCAAGGCAGATGCTGAGCCCATGAGCTCCCGGCAGCTCTCTGGGTCTTTCCAGGGTAGCCTGGTGAGAGTCCAGAACCCCAAGGTTCTTACCTGGCACGAGTCAACCCTCCCCTCCAGGAAGCCTGCACAGATCATCCGGTCCGTGAGGGAGAAGTTGTAGAGAACATTGCAGGTCTTCTGGTCAATGATGCCGACAGATGCTTTCTGCAGGCTCTCGGGCTTCGTGACTGCATGAAAAGAAAGGGACTAGTGAGCCTGGGGATGCGAGGAGAAGGGGAGCTGATGCCCACGTGCTCAGGGCAGTCAAAGTCCAGATGGCAGCCCAGATTCCAGGCCACACTCCACCCTGAGTACAGCAGAGGCCACTCTGATGCTGTTGGGACTTGCTGCACTCTGTAAGCTACAGCTGGGCAGCCCTTGGGCTCCTGTTCTCTGCCAGGCTGGCTCTTGGGGGGCTGGAGCCAGGCATTGCTGCTCTCCGCGGCTGTGTAAGCGGGACCTGACCGAGCTCCCCCTGACGTCTAGTGATGGGCGGGGGGACAAGCCGTCGGCAGCAGGCTGGGTTCGCATAGACGGCAGCAGGCGGCTGCTTTGCCACAGGGATCGGCTTGGGGTCACAAACCCTCATGTATTGAAAGCTGGTCTCCCGAGGGACCAGGAAAGGGCATCAGAACTGTGCTCGGTCTGGGCCTCAACTGAGCTCACCTGCCAAAACCCAGTGAAGAGGAGAGGGGGTGGGGCCAGATGTTCTTCCCTCCCTTCTCTGGGCTTTAAGGATGGAGCTGAGTCTGCGTGCTGGTCAGGGATTGCTGGGGCTGAGCTCCCTGACCCTTCCAGCGGGAGTGGGGCCAGCGCTGCAGCAAAGGCCCAGGGAGGCTGCAGCAGAGTGGCTCCCTGCTACCCAGCGAGGGCCTGGAGAGCTGGAGTCAGGATGTGGCATCACACAGGTGGCCAGCAGCAGCAGGGGAGGCATTGCTTGACATCCCCCCTTCCAGGGGTGGGGCTGACCCCTGGGAATGCACCTTTGAGGTCTGCTCTTCGCTGACTGAAGGCAGCCAACTGGGAGGGTGCTGTGCGGGGACAGGGGAGTGGCATGTTCGAGGGACATTGGGTTGGACTTTCATACCGCAAGGCAAAGGACACTGTGAGTAGGTGTTTGCTTATGGTCAGGTGCTTTTGAACATGGTGTTTTCCCAGCTGAATGCTGGGTTCCCTTGGGGGGCGATGGAGTCTGCCTGAAGGGGGTGGGGGGGCATGAGGCCTTGCCCCCTCCATGGCCACGCTCTTACTCCGTCTTCCCCCAAAGCCCCACCCCCTGGCCAAGCCAGAGCCAGGCCAGGGAGCTGGGTCCCTCCATCTTCCCAGGATGGCGGGGCCTGAGAGGAGCCCACAGCCTGTGTCCCTGCCCCTGAGCCCCCCGCCCAGGGCAAGTGGAGGGGCTGCGGTTCCCCACAGCTGCCCGTGTGACTCTTACCCTGGCCTGGCTCCAGCCTGGCTGTGGGATGGGGCCTCCATGGGAAGAGGAGGGGCAGGCGGCAGCCAGGACCGGGTGAAAAGTGGACTGGCCAGCCCCGTTGCCCCCCTGTCCCGGCGCCCCTGGTTCCCTTTCCCTTTTAGTGTAAGTTTTATGCACAGACTCAGTGCTGGGGGGAGGGCGGGGGAAGTCTTGCCTCTCAGAAGCACCCAGGGGTGGTGGTTGGTTTTCCCAGATTGCTGGGTGGGGGTCGGAGCTGGGTCTATTTTGTCTGTTTAAAAGGATCCCCTAGATACTGAACTTGGCCCTTGCTGCTGCTGCTGCTGCCACCGCTGCTTGGCAGAAGGTTCCAGATGTTTAACTTTTTCTAGTGCCCAGGATCTCGGAAGCTTCCTGGTGGTCTCTGTCCCCTGCCTAGCAGGGCAAAAGGCTCCCTTTGCTAGTGCATGTGCCTAACCCCAGTTCCTATCCCATCCCTAGTGTCTATCCCCCTGTCCAGTGATATCAGGTCCAGTCTCAGCTGTGAGCTTGAGCTCTCTGGGGCAGGGACCCCGTCAGTGTCACTGGGTAGCCCCTGACGTTCTCTTGGGCAGTTACAATGTTCACCACAGTCTGCCCTGGGCTCTGCCCCTTGTCTCGCTTCCTTGGCCCTGATTCTCTCCCTGGGGTCCCGGAGCTCTTGTTGATTTCTGGCTCTGTCTGCTGGACACCCTACTTCTTCAGCCTCCTTCCTGTTCAGCTTGGGTGACTGCAGCCGTTTGCTGCTCCGTCTCTCCCTAGCTCACAGTAAATCAATGGATAAATCACATTACTCACTGTTGCCTTCTCTGACGTTTCCCCATCCAGAAATCATGCACTTTTTGCCAACAGGAAACTTCTGCACAGCTAGCGGGAGGCACACGGGTTGGATGTACTTGTTGAAATGAAGGGGGCTGGCCAGTTCTAGCACAGCCACGTCGAAGTCCAGGATGATGGGGTTGTAGGAGGGATGCGGCATCACTTTCTTTATACTGACTTTCACCGCGTTGCCATCTGCGCCAGTTAAGGATGTGGTGCCCAGGTAGGCTTTCAGATATTCCAGCTTTGTCCTGCAAGTGCACAGTGCCGCCCACCCCCGGACACACACTGTGAGTTCTGAACAGCTAACGCTGAAGCATCGTATGAGGGTCAATAGGTTTCAGGGCCTGCAATGTGCCGTTCTGCATGGACAGAACCTTGCTGGTTCATGTGCTCTTGTGAAAGGAGGCTCTTGCTCTTAGGTGACTTGGCTAGAGAGCAGCACAACTATCACCATTGACAACAGCAATTCCATTACAAGGCTAATGCTTATCCGCCAAGGCCGGCCAGACGGGCTTCCTGCCCTGACAGCCGGGGCCTGGGGGCGTGCTGAGGCTCAGCAGTCGCCTTTCAGAACTGACCCTCTACCAAGGACTTGCTCTAGTGGAGGGGAAAACTGGAGCCAACTGGTTACGAGCCCTACAAGTCCTTTTCTAAAGCAGCTAGTGGGGCTGCTCTCACCACACCTCAGATGCAGGCACAGAGGAAGGGCCAGCCTGGGTCGGGCCCGAAGACTGTCCAGCCCAGTGTCCCGTGTCTGACTGGCCAGCGCCAGGTGCTTCAGAGGAAGGTGCAAGAAACCCACAGTGGCAGACATAGGGTCATCTGCCCCCCATGAGGGTTCCAGCCTAAACCCTGACAGACTGGCTTAAACCCTGAAGCACAGGGTTTCATTTCTCTCCAGTATTCTTGTTGTTTGCATCGACTATTGTAACTCTGCCTATTCTTGTTGTCCATGATATAAAAGTCCAGTCCCTCTTTAAACCTTACTCCGTTCTAGACCTCAGTGACATCCCGGGGCACTAATTATGTGTCGGAAGGGGTAAAAGCATTTCCCTTCATCGGGTTTAATTTGTACTTCTCAGTTGCAAGGAGATTACTCTTGTCCTTGTGCTGTGAGACAGGGAGAACAGATGCTCCTGACCTGTTTCTACACCATTCATAGACTCTTATTTATATAGACTCTTATTTCCCTTCTTCTAGTCTCCTCTCTAAGGCAAACAGTCTCAGTCTCTTCAGCCTCTGATCCTAGGAGAGTTTTTCCAGAGCCCGAATCAGTGTTGTTGCCATTGGCTGAATCCTTTCTAATTCTGTACTATCCTTTTTGAGATGGGGTGACTGCAGCACAGTTTCCAGATGGGGCTCTCGCATTGATTTTTATAGTCCCATTATAATCAGTTTTGTATTATCTTCCATCTCATTCCTTATGCATCCTAACATTGTGTTGCCCTTTCCTCTAGCTTGGTTCAAGCACTCTGAAGTTCCGCCCACCCTCTCTGGTCCTGACTCACATCAATAACTTTGTGTCATCTGCACATTTTAATTCCTCACTGCTCAGCCCCCTTCCTGCATCATTAGTAGATGTATTGAAACCCTGGGACCTAATACGGGACCTCGAAGCACCCGCTATTCACCTTCTGCTCTGGTGAACATGGGTGATGGGTTCCTGCTCCATGACAATACTTTGCCTCTCACTTCATGACCACTCGGTAACAAAAGCTCTCAGCAGCCCCCGATGATGCAGTGTGGCTGGGGCTGGGGAAACGCACAACACCACAACGCACAGAGCTTTCAAGAGGGGATGGGCTCTTACTGATTGAAGCAGTGAGCTGCCGACAGCAACCAGCGCTCGCCAATGACGGTGGCCCCGCAGAAGTGCCTCGACCCCTCCTTCAGGCTGACCTGCCAGGGGATTTCTCCTTGGGAAGCCTCGAGTCCTCCCACGATCTTGCTGGGCTTTGAAAGCCCAGGTCGCCCACCGCACTCTAAAGAGAAGCCAAAGCACAGCCCGTCAGTGCTCCTGCTGCCTCTGGGGATGGGCGAGGAGGGAGCCCTGAGCCCTGCTGGCTGGTGACGGCTCAGGGCCATCCGGGACATTTCTCCAAGTGCTTCCTGCCAACAGGTGCCCACTCCCCCAGGAGGTGCCCAGATCTAGCCACCAATGGTCATCTCCAGGGCTTCCGCCTGCTTTCACCAGGACCCTCAAGCCCCTCCGTTCTCAGCGGCACCGTGCTGGGATGGGGCTCAGAGTCACTAGGGACTGCACTCCAGTGACCCCTCATCCCCATGAGCCTCCACCAAAGGCCCGAAACTGGAGGAACGCCCCAAATCTACCTCCTCCCTCAGGAGGGGTGGCCGAGAACCAGGTGCCATGAGCTGACAAACACAGGCTGGTTTCTGGAGCTTGCCCTGCTCCCTGGCCTGTGGGGGGTTGCTTTGAACTGCCAGGAGATCTGTGAGTGGCAAAGGACAGCGAGGGCCTTGGGAGCAAGCACAGCCGCACGCAATTCTGCTACCTCAGCCACTGTGCTCGGCATGGAGAGAATCCCCGGTGCCAAGATCCCAACACACCTGCAGCTTCAAGCTGTGAAGCGCCTGATCTCCAGAGCGCAGTGTGCACAAAACTGCATGTGCAGCTGAGATGCTGGGGAAGGCCGCTGTTGGGCTCAGGAGATCAGGGCACTTCCCAGCAGAGGCTGCGCTTTGTGCTTGAGGCTCATGTGGGCCGTGCTGGACACAATAGAAAAGCCTGTTTCAATTCCGTGGAAAGGCAGACCCCTGAACGTCAGGCCTGGGAAGCTCATTGTAACTAGACCTTGCAGCCGGGAGGCAGTAGCTGGCTTGCTGGCAGCGGGTGCTGATAAGGTGGTGGACACGGGTCTGTGTTTGCTCGTGGTGCTGCAGCTGATCCCCTCCAGGGTGGCAGCATCGCCGTTTGTGCTGGAAAGTGTCGTTGGGACGGTGAGGGCTGTGGGTGTGGGGAAGGTGGAGATAGCATCAAGGATCCAGTCTCGGAGTTGGGTCACTCGGGCATAGACCCCAGGCCGCTTGGCTTCAGCACAGCCAATTCCCCAGCTCACGATACCGGCCAGGAAAAACTTGCCAGATGGCTCTTCACAAACCAGGGGGCCACCAGAGTCACCCTGCAAGAGACAAAAAGCAAGCACCACCAGAGTCAGAGGCCAGCTCCAGACTGGGCACCATGCACTCTGCCTCCCTATGCTTCGCTCTGGGTCCTAACCTGGTGGGCAGCATTGCTGTGTCCCACCCCACAGCTGGCTGCAGTTCAGGGGTGGGTGAAGGATCCCAAATCTGTAATGTCTTTTGGGATCTGCCTGGATGAAACACATTAAGTGAATGTAACTAGTGGAGACACTTAGCTGCGGAGTGGCTTCTCAGGTGGCCAGCCTTAAATCTGAGCCCTTGCTGCACGTCAAGGGGGAAATCACCTTTCCAGTGACCTAGGCCAACAGCCTCCAGCTCTTAATAGTCTCCTTATTAATGAGACTGACCATCAAGTCTTAGGTCAACCTTCATTTTCCTCACTGGGTCCAGTGCGCTTCCTGGGCTGCCGGCTGTTACTCCTCTGGGCTGTACACACAGCATGCGTCTGAGGCTTTCCTAATCACCGCGTGCTGGACGCTTCATCTGTTTGCACGAAGGTTTCAGAGTTGATCTTTGACTTTGTTCTCATAAAGGCAGATGCATCTGGAGCAGTCAAACTACTAAGTAACAACGATTACATTCCAACCTCAAGCCATCTAGGCTCTGACACTGCACCCATCCCCATGGTATCCGAGAGCCTCGCAAAGATATCCAGTGCTGCAAAGATCTATCTTCCTCTAGGCCAGGGCTTCTCAAACTATCTGAGGTGGCGGACGGGCAATTTTTTTCCCCAATGTGCCAGGGACCGGTACCATATTTGTGCCATTATACTATTCTTTCCTGGAAACTCGCCGCGCCTGATGCCAGCACTGCTTCCAGGAGAAGCAGAGCAAAAGCCCCTGAAGAGTGGCTTTGGTTTGATTTGCACCATCTCGGCACCATGGAGATTTCGAGTTGGCAGGACTTTCCCAGGTTGAGTCTTTGCAGTTAGTAGCTCCTTGCCCTGACATACGGGCTTCCATCCAAAGGCCTCTGAACCATTCACTAACAGGAATGAATTAACCCTGGCAACCGACCCCTCCCCCAGCAAGGCAGCTCAGTCCTGAGATTCCAGTTTCACACCTGGGGAAACAGGCACAGAGACGTTAGCTGGTTTGCTCAAGGACTTGTAGCAAAAATCAGGCGCAGAGCCAGGAGCAAAATGCAGGCGTCCTGACACCGTGTGCCCTGCTCCAGCCACTGGCTGATAAATCCCTGCCTTAAAGAGGCAAGTTCTACCACGGCCCATCCTGTGCAGCTGCAGACAGGGCTGGATTAAACCATCGCTGGGCCCTAGGCAGACACTGAGCCCCACCTTCTCTGAGGAATAACAACCAGCTGATCGAAATAGTCCTTTGCACTTGCTCCAACATACCCAGGGGCTGCTCAAGACAACCTACCACCTTCGGTAAAACTCCTCTCGGTCGTGCCCTGGTGCCCCCAGAACAGAGGTTCTCCGTCACTGGGGGCGGGGGGGACAGGGGACTTTCTGGGGGGGGCACAGCGAGCCACCTGATGGCATGGTGCTTTGGTGGAAGGTGGGGGGCTAGCGCTCAGATCTGGCCTGGCCACCCCCGTGTGGACTGAGGGCTGCTGAGCCACATTTGCGAGTGGCATTGCAACCTTTGAGGCTGCGCCCAGGAATGTGGGCCTAGTTTGCCCGTGTGTTCAGCCAGTCCTTGCAAAGGAGGCGCCGGTGGCTGCTCGGAGCTCCCCGCCGGGGCGGACAGATGCAGCCGGCTAGTGTGACAAGTGCCAGAGCCCCCCTCCAGGGGGCTGTAATGGGGCTGGAAGGGAACAAGCCCCTGCCCTGGCAGCACCTCTGGGAGTGGACGCCCACCACACCGCTGCCCGGTGCTGAGAGAGGCCCCTCCTCACCTGGCAGGAGTCGACCTTTCCCTCCAGGTAGCCGGCGCACATCATCCGCTCGGTGAGGGTGTGGCTGTACAGGCTGGCGCACAGGCCCTGCTCCAGCAGCTCCACTGTCGCCTTCTGCAAGGTCTCTGGTTTCACCACTCGTGGGAAGAGACAAGGCAATAAACTCGATCTGCCCGTTGGGCCAACAGCCCGAGCCCACGGGCCCCTCCTCCCTGCGGAGTCAGCCCCAGGCCGAGCGAGCGGATTGGGAGCTGCCAGCAGAGCAGCCAAACACCACAACCCCCTGGTTGGGTAGCTCCCGCCTGTGCGTCTGCACAATAAAACGCCCCCCTGCCCTTCTTGGGTGTGCCCGCCCCCCGCCCTTCACAGGGTCTCCCCCAGCTCTTCTCAGGGTGTGCCCCCCTCCCCTGCCCTTCTTGGGTGTGCCCGCCCCCCGCCCTTCACAAGGTCTCCCCCAACTCTTCACAGGGTCTCCCCCAGCTCTTCACAGGGTGTACCCCCCTCCCCAGCCCTTCTCAGGGTGCCGCCCGCCCTTCACGGGGTCTCCCTCAGCTCTTCTCAGGGTGTGCCCCCCTCCCCTGCCCTTCTTGGGTGTGCCCACCCCCTGCCCTTCACAAGGTCTCCCCCAACTCTTCACAGGGTCTCCCCCAACTCTTCTCAGGGTGTGCCCCCCTCCTCCCCCAGCTCTTCTCAGGGTGTGCCCCCCTCCTCCCCCAACTCTTCTCAGGGTGTGCCTCTCCCTCCCCCCTGCCCTTCTGAGGGTGTGCCCCTCCCTCCCTCCCCCGCCCTTCACAGGGTGTGTACCCAGGGTTTCCAGGCAGCCGGTTTTCGTCCGGAACACCCAGTCGAAAAGGGACCCTGGCGGCTCCAGTCGGCACTGCTGACTGGGCCGTTAAAATCCGTTGGCGGCGCAGCGGGGGTCTGGGGCTAAGGCAGGCTCCCTGGCTACCCTAGCTCTGCACGGCTCCCGGAAGCGGCTGCCAGGTCCCTGTGGCCCCATGGTGCATGGGTGGCCAGGATGGCTCCGCGCGCTGCCCCGCCCCTAGTGCTGGCTCTGCAGCTCCCATTGGCTGAGAACTGCGACCAATTGAAGCTGCAGGGGCGGCGCCTGCTGGCCACGCGTGGAGCCCACGCACCTAGGGGCTGCAGGGACCTGACGGCCGATTCCTGGGAGCCACGGCAAGTGCCACCAAGACCCCGCCCCCTGAATCTCCTCCCACACCCCAAGCCCCTGCCCCAGCCCAGAATCCCCTCCCGCACCCAAACTCGCTCCCAGAGCTCACCCCCCCCAACACCCTGCCCTGAGCGCCCTCCTGTACCCCAAACCCCTCATCCCCGGCCCCACCCCCAGCCGGAGCCCTCACCCTCCCGCACCTCCTCCTGCACTCTGAACCCCTCGGCCCCAGCCTGGAGCCCGCTCCTGCACCCCAAGCCCCTGCCCCAGCCCAGAATCCCCTCCCGCACCCAAACTCGCTCCCAGAGCTCACCCCCCCCAACACCCTGCCCTGAGCGCCCTCCTGTACCCCAAACCCCTCATCCCCGGCCCCACCCCCAGCCGGAGCCCTCACCCTCACCCTCCCGCACCTCCTCCTGCATTCTGAACCCCTCGGCCCCAGCCTGGAGCCCGCTCCTGCACCCCAAGCCCCTGCCCCAGCCCAGAATCCCCTCCCGCACCCAAACTCCCTCCCAGAGCTCACCCCCCCAACACCCTGCCCTGCGCCCCCTCATGTACCCCAAACCCCTCATCCCCAGCCCCACCCCCAGCCGGAGCCCTCACCCTCCCACACCTCCTGCACTCTGGAGCCCCCTCCTGCACCCCAAGCCCCTTAGCCCCAGCGCCCGCCCCCCCAGCCAGAGTCGTCCTCACCCCCCCACCCCAACCCTCTGCCCCAGCCCGGTGAAAGGGAGGGAGGGGGGGATGGAGCAAGTGGGGGCAGGGCCTCAGGGAAGGGGGTGTTCTGTTTAGTGCAATTAGAAAGTTGGCAACCCTATGTGCACCCTCTCTCCCCTAGCCCTTCTCAGGAGTCCCCACCCTCTCCCCTCCCCTGCCGTTCTGGGTGCCCCACCCCAAGGAGGCGCTGCTTACAGAAGTCTTCCTTGAGATAGCCCCAGCCAGAGATGAGGCACTTCCTGCCGGCCGGGAAGCGGTGCCCAGGGCCGGGCAGGCAGGCAGGCTGGATATACTTGTTAAAGGGCACTGGGCTGTTGAGCTCCAGCACAGCCACGTCGAAGTCCGCGGTGTCGGTGTTGTAGGAGGGGTGTGGGATAATGCGGCCGACGCCGGCTTTCACGGTGCTGCTGTCTGAGCCGCTGAGGGAGATGGTTCCCATGTAGGCGGCCCAGACCGCTGGGTCCTGAAACCTGAAATGCAGAGACGTGTGTAAGCCCGTCCAGGCTGTCCCGCACAGCCGCTGTGTGTGCCAAAGGTGGGGTGTGGGGGCTGCTGGGCCTTGGCCTGAGCTGAGCCACATGCCCCGCCATGTCATAGAATCATAGAATCTCAAGGTTGGAAGGGACCTTAGGAGGTCATCTAGTCCAACCCCCTGCTCAAAGCAGGACCAATCCCCAATTTTTGCCCCAGATCCCCAAATGGCCCCCTCAAGGATTGAGCTCACAACCCTGGGTTTAGCAGGCCAGTGCTCAAACCACTGAGCTATTCCTCCCAGTGCTCTGCCCTTGTGCCAGCTGACGTGCCAGGCTGGAGCCCTAGGGCCAGGGCCGGATTTACACCTAACGCCCCCCTAGGCACAGCATCTTCAGCGCCCCCCTGACTACAGCTGCTCTTCGTGTTGCAGTTTGCGAGCAGTGAGGCGCCCCAGAACGCTGGCGCCCCAGAACTTGCCTACTGTGCCGAATAGGAAATCCGGCCCTGCCTGGCAGGATCCCAGCTGAGATGTGGCAAGAGGCTGAATATGGGGCTAGCGCAGTGGGTCTCAACCCGCAGGCTGCTTGCGGCCCGGTCCCATGAGACATCTTCAGGGCCGTACAGGTAGTGTAGATAGTGTGTAGGTGCAGCTTCCATGACACAGAGAGCCGTGTCTGCGCCCCACGATGGTAACCAGGTTGAGAAGCACTGGGCTAGAGGGCTCCCTGAGCTGGGCTCTGCCCATGGGAAGGGGGTCAGGGAAGGTGCCATGGCTGGGGCCGTACTCGTTGAAGCAGTGAGCCGCAGACACCAGCCACTTCTCAGTGAGGATAGTTGCACCACAGAAGTGTTCGTTGTTCTCCCTCAGGCTGACTTGCCATGGGAACTCCCCTCTGGAGGCCTCGGTGCCGCCCACAATTCTGTGGGCTGTCTGCATGGTGGGGCGGCTCCCACAGTCTGAAAGGCAGAAGACACCTTGTGTGAGCTCTGCAAACTCCCTCACTCCAGCCACAGAGGCCCCTGGGTGCTGCAAACCTGCCCCGGCAGCCTTCGTTGGGGGTGGGGATGGATTCATCTCAGCAGCGCATACACCATGGCCCTGAGAGCGAGGCCACTGCCTGGAATGCCACAGATGGAGCCGATTTTAAACGACTCTTGGAGTAGATCTAGGAGGCTGCGGGACTGGTGAGGACCCCCGTAGTGAGGCCATGCGAACACCCATAGAGTGAGAACCCATGCAGCGGGACGGATTCTCTGGTGTCTGGTTTTCGCCTGGAAAAGGGGACTTGGCAGGAGCTGGGCGAGGTGCCAGGTCATCAAGCCAGGCCAGACCGGCCTGGGGCTGCCTCCTACCTGCATCTCATGGGCAGGCAGACTCGGCCTCAGGCTGCAGCTCCGGAGCAGAGGGCGGGGGAGGGAGGTGGAGAGGATTCAGGTACAGGGAATGGGGTGTGGGGAGAGCAGCAAGTGAAGAGGGAGGGGGCAGAGGCAAATGGGGGGCAAGGCCTTAGGGAAAGAGGCAGAGCAGGGGTGGAGCCTCGTGGGGCAGGGGAGTGTGGTTGTCAGCCATTAGAAAGCTGGCAACACTGGCAAGGACCCGCGCTGTGCTACATATGATTCGTGAACAGTTCCCTCACCAGAAACCAGTGTTCATTACAGTCATCCAATCAGGGAATGGAATCATATCACATGATCTGTGTCCAGTAAAAACCAGCCAACAAAGCTTGAATATCTCTCAGTGACCAGCTGGCAAATGAGCCTAGCCCAAGGTGCATTGGCAGGGAAGAACTTGGAATGAGTTTCAACTCCATTGCCTGTGAGTTCACAAGAAACGCCATACTGGGTCAGACCAATGGAGCCCAGTAGCCTGTCTTCCAACAGTGGCCAGTTCCAGCTAGTTCAGAGGGAGGGAATGAACAGAACAGGGCAATTATCGAGTGATCCATCCTCTGCTGTCCAGTCCAAGCTTCTAGCAGTTGGAGGTTTAGGGACACAGATCATGGGGATTTGTCCTTGACCATCTTCACTAATAGCCACTGATGAACCTACCCCCGTGACTTTATCTATTAAGCCAGTTATAGTTTTGGCCTTCACAACATCCCATGGAAATGAGTTCCACAAGTTGACCGTGCATTGTGGGACAAAGTGCTTTCTTTTGTTTGTTTTAAATTGCTGCCTATTAATTTCATTGGGTGATCCCTGGTTCTTGTGTTATGGGAAGGGGGTAAATAACACTTCCTTAGTCACTTTCATCACACGATTTGTGATTTTATAGACCTCTATCATATCCCCCTCACCCCCGGTCATCTCTTTTCCAAGATGAACAATCTCAGTCTTTCTAATCTCTTCTCCTATGGAAGCTGTTTCATCCCCCAATCATTTTTGTTGCACTTCTCCCAATTTTAATATATTCTTTTTTGAGATGGGGCAATCAGAACTGTGTGCAGTGTTCAAGGGATGAGTGTCCCATGGATTTATCTAGTGGCATTATGATATTTTCTGTTTTATTATCTATCCCTTTCCTAATGTTCCCTAACATTGTTCACTTTTTTGCCTGCTGCTGCACATTGAATGGATGTTTTCAGAGAACTATCCATGATGATTCTAAGAGCTCTTTCTAGAGTGGTAGCAGCTAATTTAGACCCCATCATTTTGTATGTATAGTTGGGATTGTATTTTCCAATATGCTTTACTTCGTACTTATCAACACTGCATTTCATCTATCATTTTGTCACCCAGTCACCTGGCTTACTGAGATCCCTTTGTAACTCTTTGCAGTCAGCTTTGGGCTTAAATATCTTGAGTTTTTTTGTACTGTCTGCAAATTTTGCCACCTCACTATTCATCTCCTTTTCCAGATCATATATAAATATGTTGAGCAGCACAGGTCCCAGTACAGATTTTTGGGGGACCCCACTGTTTATCTCCCTCCATTGTGAAAACTGACCATTTATTCCTACCCTTTGTTTCCTGTCTTTTAATCAGTTACAGATCCAGGAGAGGACCTTACCTTTTATCCCATTACTGTTTACTTTGCTTAAGAGTCTTTGGTATGGGATCTTATCAGAGGCTGTTACACACATAGAAAATGGGAAATGACTGCCTAGGAAGGAGCACTGCAGAAAGGGATCTGGGGGTCATAATGGACCATAAGCTAAATATGAGTCAACAATATAACGCTGTTTCAAAAAAAAGCGATCATTCTGGGATGTATTAGCAGGAGTGTTGTAAGCAAGATACAAGTAGTAAGTAGGCCTCAGCTGGAGTATTGTGTCCAGTTCTGGGTATCACATTTCAGGAAAGATTTGGAGAAAGTCCAGAGAAGAGCAACCAGAACAGGAAGGTGGTGGTTAACCTGGCCCTTCCACACTCAACAATCTTCCAGAGCCCCGCACCAAAGAGGGGACTGAAGGTCCACAGCCTCCCCGTGCAGGGCCCCATATCCAATTTATCCACATCCTTCTTGTAGTGTGGGGCCCAAAACTGGACACAGTACTCCAAATGAGGTCTCAACAATGCCGAATAGAGGGGAATGATCACGTCCCTCGATCTGCTGGCAATGCCCCTACTTATACAGCCCCAAATGCCGTTAGCCTTCTTGACAGGAGGAACAATTAGTAAGTCCTCTTAATTAGACAGCAAGTCCATATCTGCCCAGGAATGCTGGCCAATTCCTGGACTTCCTTCCTTCCACTATCAGCCTCCCAAACACATCCCACTGGGCAGGTGTGCCCCCAGACAGACAACTCCAGTGTGAGAAACCTACCGCAGCCAGCCTCATCAGAACCGTCGGAGCAGTCAGCTCGGCCGTCACACTCAGGATTCTCTTTCCATACACACTGGCTGTTCTGACAAGCAAATACATTTCCAGGGCAACTGCCTGCAGGAACAGGAAGGTGGTGGTTAACCTGGCTTCTCCACACGCAACAGTCTTCCAGAGCCCCGCACCAGAGAGCGGACTGCAGGTCAGGAGCCTCCCCGTGCAGGGCCCCATCCCCTGGTGCAGGACTCAGTCTAAGCTTGTTCTGCAGAGACAGAGGCTGGAGCTGGTGACAGAGGCTGGGCGCATCTCCAAATGGATGGTGAGAAAGTCCAGGACTGGACCCTCATGGAGAATGGAGAGAGTGTCTCTGCGCAAACTGGCTTCCCAGCCCTTCCCCCATTCCTAATGGTAACTACATAAAACGTCCATCCCCCAGCCTCTTCCCCTGCATCCACAGGAGACATTGCACCAACACGAGCAGGTATGACCCCCACTGGGGCTGAAAGGAGCAGCTGTTACACCAGGGCTGCCCTTGGCCCATTGTCAGCCTGTTGCGATTGCAGGTGCATTTTGGTAGCTGAATCAGGGCTGGGTCTGTGCCAAGACCCTGGAGCCACCCCATCCTCTGGGAAAGTTCAGACTTCAGACCCGGATCAGGACTGGCACATCACAGCCAGATCCATCCCTGTAACAGGACCTGGGGCCTGCGCTCCCCTGGCTCAGGGACCAGAGGAAAGGAAAGGCACCACTGTACTGTGCGTGGACATGAATTATGGATGGGCCAAACCACGTTACAAACTCAGAACAAAGCTACAGCGTCGACAGTCTTCAGAGCTCCAACCTCCAGAGCAGAAGGGAGCAGGGGGATGGCTCTGCGCTAGCCCTGACTGTGAGCATGGTTGGATCCTCCTGGGTGATCCAGCTGGCAGGGGCTAACACTGGGAGGGTTCTGCCCCTTGGGAGGATGCAGGCTTCTGGGTATGAGCAGGTCAAACCCAGGGGGTGGGTTTTTTTAGATCACTGTGTAACCAACTGGTTAGGAGATTATTCTCAAGCTTCCCAGAAAGGGGGGGTACGGGCTTGAGAGAATATTTCGGGGGCGGGGGGAGGGAACTTCAAGTGGTCCCCTTTCCTGGATTCCTGTTTAGAGCACTTGATGGTGGCAGTGGAAGAAGCATTTCTCAGGGTGCAGGGAATTTTGTACCTTGGGGGTTTTAACCTAAGCTGGTAAAAATAAGCTTAGGGGCTCTTAATGCGGGTCCCCACGTCTTTACCCTAGAGTTTAGAGTGGGGAGGGAACCCTGACAGCACTGATCCAGGGAGAACTCATACCTGATTTCAATTCAATTCCATGCGGAGATGCCCCACTCGGCCCTGTAACACAATGGAAAGATGGGGAGGGTGAGAGGATGCAGTCATTCGAGGGTCACAGGTCCAGGTATCTTCCAGAGTGGGGCTGGCTACTGGCACAAGATGCTGGGATGTAATATTGAGATGCTCATCCTTTCAGCTCTCACACGTGTAGCAGCCACCATCCTGGCCACCTGGGCCCTCCAGCTCTGAATGCCTGAACCTCCACGGATTGAGCTAAAGAACCAGGATCTGCAGCTGTCAGCTGTAACAGACTTCTGCCCTCTGTGGATCAGACACGGGGGGCTCACAACACACATTGACCAGTGGGCCACCAGCTCACCAGGGCAGCATTGAGGAACTCAGGCATCTTAGGGCGAGTCCAGTGACTCTTCATGGCTATTTCTCCAGTCAGTGACAGCCAAGAACTACCACCTCTCAGGTCTGAGCCTGGTGAGACGATAACTGGAGATGGCCTCACTGAGCACAGACAGGGGCACTCCAGCATGCCCAGTGCTTTCCTCTTCAGACACCCCCAGGCCTGTGTGGAAAGCAGCAGGGGAGCAGTGAAAATACTGAAATGAAACCTTCCCAGGACACTGGAGGTCACCTGCAGCCAACCCCCAGCTGGGAGACATTCTATTACACGGGGAAGGGCATATGTTTCGGCCACTAGGTGGTACTCTGTGTAACATCCTTTACTTAAACTCACAACAGCCATTGTTCACAATATATTAAAGTATCAAACAACTCTGGTGTATCTCTATATCATTGAAGCTCTGTAGCCAGTCCATATCTGGTACAGAAGCCTGACCTGCTAGTAGTAGCCCCGCAACCTGTCCTAGAATCATAGAATCTCAGGGTTGGAAGGGACCTCAGGAGTCATCTAGTCCAACCCCCTGCTCAAAGCAGGACCAAACCCAACTAAATCATCCCAGCCAGGGCTTTGTCAAGCCAGACCTTAAAAACCTCTAAGGAAGGAGATTCCACCACCTCCCTAGGTAACCCATTCCAGTGCTTCACCACCCTACTAGTAAAAAAGTTTTTCCTAATACCCAACCTAAACCTCCCCCTCTGCAACTTGAGACCATTACTCCTTGTTCTGTTATCTTCTACCACTGAGAACAGTCTAGATCCATCCTCTTTGAAACCCCCCTTCAGGTAGTTGAAGGCTGCTATCAAATCCCCCCTCATTCCTCTCTTCTGCAGACTAAACAATCCCAGTTCCCTCAGCCTCTCCTCATAAGTCATGTGCCCCAGCCCCCTAATTATTTTCGTTACCCTCCGCTGGACTCTAATTTGTCCACATCCCTTCGGTAATGGGGGGGACCAAAACTGGACGCAGTATTCCAGGTGTGGCCTCACCAGTGCCGAATAGAGGGGAATAATCACTTCCCTCAATCTGCTGGCAATGCTCCTACTAATACAGCCCAGTATGCCATTGGCCTTCTTGGCAACGAGGGCACTGTTGACTCATATCCATCTTCTTGTCCACTGTAACCCCTAGGTCCTTTTCTGCAGAACTGCTGCCCAGCCAGTCGTTCCCCAGCCTGTAGTGGTGCATGGGAGTCTTCCTTCCTAAGTGCAGGACTCTGCAGTTGTCCTTGTTGAACCTCATCAGATTTCTTTTGGCCCAATCCTCCAATTTGTCTAGGTCACTCTGTAGTGCACTCAGGTTCAGGGAGTACATGTCATGTTGTCAGATGTAAACTAGTGCCAGAGGACAACAGAAACAAGGAAACAGCAACAAAAGTTGCAGAGGGAAGAAAAAAAACTTCTCAGGAAGTTGCAGGATCTCATCAACATGTCACCCAGAGAACTTCAGATTTGAGACACCTTCAGAATGGAGAGACTGGAAGCAGTATTTTGCAAGATTTCTCATTGCTACTAAACTCCACAGGAAACTCGTGTTATTCTGGTATCTTCTTTAATTTATACTATGGGCATGGGCAGTGAGTTCCATAGGCCCATGGTGCCATGGCACCATGGGCCCAACTCCAGCACTGTTTGAGGTTGGGTCTCTCCCTTGGCCCTGCCTTCTGTCCCACCCCCCCCGCCACGTGTCCCCCGGGCCAATTAAAACAGCCCAGGGCCCCCACTCACCACTTGCAGCGTAGCTCACCACCTGCCCCTCCCTGTGGCCCCTGGGTGGGGTGAGTCTGTGTCCTGCCCCAAGCGCCCCTACAGCCAATGGGAAGCTGTGGGGGCAGTGCCTGGGGGTAGCAGCGCGTGGAAACCCCAGGCCTGCCCTGCCTAGGAGCCACAGGTAAGCACCACACTTCCCCCCTCTCAGAGCTGCACCCCCACCCCTTTCCCACACACCCCCTCCGGCCCCCAAACTCCCTTCCAGAGCCTGCAGCCCTTCTCTTCGCCCCCTCCCACCCCCAAACTCCCTTCCAGAGCCTGCACCTCCATCCCCAGCCCAGAACCTGCACCCAAACTCCGTCCCAGAGCGGGCACCCCTCACCCCCTCCTGCATCCCCACCCCTTGCCCCCGCCCAGAGCCTACACCCAAACTCCATCCCTGAGCCTGCACCCCTCACCCCCTCCTGCACCCCCACCCCTACAGCCAGCCTGCCCCCAGCACCCAAACTCCACCCCAGAGCCTGCACCCCAGATCTCCTCCCCCCCACCCAAACTCCCTCCCAGAGCCTTAGGCAGGTGGGAGGGGGGGGTGAGTTTGGGAGGGTGGAGTTTGGGGGAGGGGCAGGCTCTGGGCATTCTGGGCACCACCAAAATTTCTACAAACCTGCCACCCCTGACTATGGGGAAGCAGGCAGAATGTATGTTTACATCTTTTACCTTTACTGAAGACAGTCACAAAGATAACTGTGAAAGGATTCTGGCTTTGTTGAAGATGCATAAAGTATGTTTGATACATACTTTAGACCTCAGAGATAAGTGGTTTCTGAAAGAGCATGTTGTCACCAGAGAAATCAAGAACCAGGGGGAAATGTTGAGTGTTTTATAAGAACTCTGCATGCATTGGCTGAAAACTGTGATTTTGGGATTGCACAACATGAAAATATCAGAGACAGGCTGTTTATTGGGTTAACAGACAAAAGCGTCTCACAGCAACTACAATTAAAGACAGACTTAAATCTGCCCACAGCTATACAGAAAGCAAAGCTTTCTGAACTATTCAAACAGTAGACCAAAAGGCAGGAGCAACTTGAAAAACCTGAAACTAACTTAGAAGTTCAAGTTCTAAACAAACACATCAGAGTGCTAAAAGTCATTACTATAAACGCCCTGAGGCTAAGAGGGAGTTCCTGGTTAATGACAAATCTTTTCAGACTAAATGCACAAGATGTGGAAAAATTAATAGTCCAACAGATGTATGTTTAGTCAAAGGTGCCAGGTTTAATAATTGCACAAAATATGGACATTTTACAGCTGTTTGCCATACCCAAGCAGTCAGGGAGTTGACTAATATTACAGATATTTCTGGGATCAATAATGTGTGATGAGACAGAGCCTGCCTGGAAACTGAATATTCATGCAAAGACTATTGACTTGAAAGTGGACTCGGAAGCAGCTGTGACCATCATCTCAGAAAGGACTTTAAATCACCTTCAACCCTTCCCAAAGCTGAAATCACCTGACAGCCTCGACTAGCCCTAGAAGTATTCTGAACTGCCTGGGCCAGTTCACCAGAAACACAACTTGCAAAGACAAAAACTTTGCATTCAGAATGCATGTGACCAAAGGATCAAAAACCAACAACCTTCTCAGCTGCAGTGTGGCTGACAGGATGGCCTAATGAGAAAGGTGGAAGAATTTGACGGAGTATTTGGTGATATTGGAGTTTTGAAAGGAGCTCCAGTACAAATAACCTGAAGAGACAATCCTGAATAATACAATCAGAGAAACATAGAAGACAGACCAGTCCTCGCTTACAGACAGCCCCCCAACCTGAAGCAAATACTCACCAGCAACCACACACCATACAACAAAAACACTATCCCAGGAACCTATCCTTGTAACAAAGCCCGATGCCAACTCTGTCCACTTATCTATTGAAGGGACACCACCATAGGACCTAATCACATCAGCCACACCATCAGGGGCTCATTCACCTGCACATCTACCAATGTGATATATGCCATCATGTGCCAGCAATGCCCCTCTACCATGTACATTGGCCAAACTGGACAGTCTCTACGCAAAAGAATAAACGGACACAAAATTGACATCAGGAATCATCACATTCAAAAGCCAGTAGGTGAACACTTCAACCTCTCTAATCACTCAATGACAGATTTAAAAGTAGCAATTTTGCAACAGAAAAACTTCAAAAACAGGCTCCAACGAGAAACTGTGGAATTGGAATTAATATGCAAACTAGATACTATTACCTTAGGCTTGAATATTGACTGTGGATGGCTCGGTCATTACGTTAATTGAATTTATTTCCCCTCCTTAAATACCCTTAACACCTTTGTGTCAACTGTTTATAATGGGCCATATTGATTATCACTTCAAAAGTTTCTACTGATAACAGTTCCTTTCAATTAATTAGCCTCTTAACGTTGATATAGACACTCCCACCTTTTCATGTTTCTCTGAATGTATAAATATCTGCTTACTGTATGTTCCATTCCATGCATCCGATGAAGTGGGTTCTTAACCCACAAAAGCTTATGCTGAAATAAATTTGTTAATCTCTAAGGTGCCACAGGTATTTTTCTTGTTTTCTTTTTGCTGACACAGACTAACACAGCTACTACACTGAAACCTGAATAATACAGTGTACAAACACCTCTACCAGAAAGACCTTGGAAGAGACTAGCTGCAGATTTATGTGAATTCAGAGGACATTGTTACCTGGTCATAGTGGACTATTTTCCCAGGTATATAGAAATAATGTACTTGAATAATAATAATAATTAATAATAAATAATGAAACTGAAGTGCACTTTTGCTAATTTCAGTACTGCTGAGCAATTAGTGATGGACAATGGACCACAATTCACTGCAGCAAGATTTAAATAATTCCAAATGAAATATGATTTTGATCATATTACTAGAAGCCCACTTTATCCACAAGTGAATAGAGAGGATGAGAGAGCTGAACAGACAATCAAGAAAATCCTACAGCAGCAAGATCCATTCCTTGCTGTTCTGGACTAGAGAGCAACACCAATAGCAGCTACTGGATACAGTCCAGCCCAACTTCTGTTGGGGAGACAACTCAGAACTACTGTTCCAACTTTGGAGAAGAATCTATCTCCAAAGTGGCCAGACATGAAGAGAGTAGCCAGATAAGGTAAAAAGGCTGAACACTTTTAGTTTTACAACAGACGTCACTCATTTAGGGAACTGTTTGGTCTAGAACCTAGTGACTGTGTTCATTTCAAATTGGATGGAAAAAAAGGATGGACAATTTCAACGGTCGTAAAGAAAAATAATTCACTGTCCAGATCATGTGATTGAGACAAACAGTGGAGAGTTCAAAACAGAAAACAAAGAGTTCCTCAGAAAGAACAATCAATCAACAGAGGGAACTCTACAGCTGGCAGATGCAGAATAAGAAGAGGACTCAAAGATTCCAACCTGACCACAGCCAGTCATCACAACTAAATTGTTCTGCTTTCAGGATCTGTAATTAGAAAACCAGGACAATTCAGAGACACTTAACAGAGGATCCACTTAACAGAGGGTCCATACTGCACTTTAAAGACAGTGTGATAGTGTAAATATTGTAAATGGTAGGAATGTAGAACTTAAAGGGGGAGGAGTGATAGACTGTTAAAATGTATTATACTGTTTGGCCACAAGATGGTGCCATGTGTTAAATACCTTAAGCTCACAACAACCATTGTTTGCAGTACATTAAAGGATCTCGTAGCAAACACATCTCTGGTGTATCTCGATATAATGGAAGCTCTGTAGTGAGTCCATATCCGGCTGCTAGTAGCAGCCCTGCAACCTACTGTGTACAAGGGGTACATGACACCTTGCTAGCATAGGCAGCGAGTTATATGGGCCCATGGTCCCCGTGCTCCATCAATATTTAGGAATGTGGGCCCGGCTCCACCAATGTTTGGGCTTACTGTGCTTTGGGGGGCCCCATGCTTCAGGGGGACATGGGGTCCAAGGAAGCCTGGGGGGTTGCAAGGGAAAGTCATCACCAGGGTGCCAGGTTTGTATAATTTTTGGTGGTGCCCAGAATGTCCATAGGACAGACTGGGGCAACCGCTCCGTATCCCATGCTTTAGGGGGCCCTGCGCTCCAACCCTTCCCCCAAGTCCCCATCCTGCCTCTTTCCGGCTTCCACCCCCTTCCCTAAGCAATATCGGGAGCCAGCAGGGTGGAACGGAGTGGAGCGGGGCGGGCTTAGGGGTTAGCAGGAGACCTGGTGCCGGCAGCAGTGAGCGACCTGGGCCCAGTCCACCCTGCTCCGCTCCATTCCGCCCTGCTGGCTCCTGACATTGCTCGGGGAAGGGGGTGGAAGCCGGAAAGAGGCGGGGTGGGGACTTGGGGGAAGGGGTGGAATGGGGGCAGGGAGGGAGTGGAGCAGGGCGCCCTGGGGCCAGGTCACTTGCTGCTGCTGGCGCCAGGCCCCCCGCTAACTCCCCAGGCCTCCCTGGACCCCGCATCCCCATGAAGCATGGTGCCCCCAAAAGCGCAGGGCCTGGGGCAGTTGCCCCAATTCATCCTATGGATGTTCTGGGCACCACCAAAAATTATACAAACCTGGCGCCCATGCTTGCTAGTCAATCCATTGGAGCCAACCAGACCTAGCGCCTCCCTGTTCTGGGTCTGATGCATTTCTATAGGGCCATTGGGCAGGGAGATTGAATTGGGCTTTAAAACCCAAACTGAGATAAAACTAAAGCCCTGAGGTGATTGGTCTAATCCAGAATATTGTTTGTGGCTTTGCTAAGTGCAGCCCTTGCCTGTTCTCAGCCTCTGCTCAGGTTACTTCTCTCCGGCGACAGGCCCTGCTGAGGAGGGAACCGTTCATGCCTCTTGGCAGTGACAGGAGACGCTTACCGGTCAGAGAGGCCGAGGCGATGGTCCCATAGGTGGCCAGCGGGATGCCCTGCTCCCTCAGTGCTGCAGCCAGCCCATGTCTGAGGGCCTCTTCCTCCACACTGGAGCTTAAAGGCCAGGAAGCCTGAGGGCTGAAGTGCAGCCGGACATGGACAATCACACTAGAGTTCCCATTCCTGCGGGAGGAGAAGACTCACTGAGTGCATTTCCTCAGGACAGTGTAAGGATGAGCTGTGATCACAGGCCTGTCCGCCCTCCTCCCGCCCGTGGCCCCACACCACAGAGCTGCCAACCTATGTGCTCAGTAATAAAATGTCAGGGTTTCCACACTGAGTCTGGCCTGGAGGGTTCAGAATGGGCCTGTCACTTGCTTTAAAACGATTAATGACAAATATTGATAATTAAAATTTTTATCAAAAATGTTATTGAAAATCTGATCTACAAAATTAACCACGTTTTGTTTTACCCAAAAATTCAGTTTTTGTCAAAAAAATCATGACGACCATTTTAATCACATTTTTATAAGGATTAAAAATACTCAACATTTTTTGAAGAAAAAAAAAATCCCAGAGTCAGCAAAAGGCCACATTTTGACAAAAAATAAATCAATCCTTTTTTCCTCCAAAAGATAGCGACCAGAGGTCACTCCAGGCCAAGCTCACAGAGCCGCAGTACTGGTGGCTGGTTGTAGGGGGCCACAGAGCAGCAAACACTCACCTGTACTCCAGGACAGCACAGCCGACACAGCTCCCTTCCAGCCGAGAGCCTTGGAAGCTGGTTAGAAACTACAAGGCAAAGAAGAGTGAGGCCGGCAGTCACTGGCTCAGATTTTCTTTAAGCAAAAAGCCCTGGAGAGACGAGACCAGGACTGGAGAGCCTTGGGGCGCTGAGAAGTGAGTTTGAGTTCCTGAGCCCGCCGCCCCCCACGCCCTGGGCAATTTAACCTCCTCGCCTGCTAGCTCCAGAGAGCTGTTTGCACCAAGCTGTTTTTCCAGCTGAAAGCCAGCCTGTGCTGCATACGAGAAGTGGAACCAGCCGGGTGCCACCAGAAATTTTCCCCTTGGTACGCACTGTCAATCCCTGGAGAGAGATCCCCACTGCAACTGCTGGTCCCAGTGTCTCGCTTGCCTTCCAGCATGGCCCACCTATGGGTAGTGTCCCTCCCCATCCCTGAGCTGGGACACAGGCTGCTGGAAGCAAGGGGAAGCTGGGTAGGCCCTCGGGGGGAGCCTTGGTGCAGGAGCTGGTTCCATGGTAGTGGCAAGGAGGAGCAGCGCTGACCACCCCACTGCCCAGTGTGCTCACTCAGGTTTGGCCCTGCAGCCCCTCCATCGACAAACTTAGCAGCACTCTGACCCCTTGTGCATGGGGCTTGCAATGCCAGTCACGCCATTTTGGCCCCATCATGATGGAGGGGCTGTGGGTCCAAAGCTGAGTGGGCAGTGAGGTGGCCATTGCTAATGGCATGCAGCATGTGTAATGCATACAGCTGTGGGTGCCACTGGAACCACCATCTCACCTGCCCCCAGAAGCTGGGCTGGCCTTAGCCGGCTGTTCGCCAAGTGTCCTTAGCTAGGAGTAGGCATGGTCCACTCCCGCATCTGCTCCTGTCCTCAGTCTCTGCCATTTCCCGCCGAGCTGTGCAGTTATGCAGGATGCACGAGCATGGCAGCATCACCTTCCCCATGTCTCCAGCAGAATCACCCGCCTCCCCTTTCTGCTGCCTCCCACCACCTCTCCTTTGCAGGGCAGGAACCCCAGAATGTTCCAGGTGGGTTAGGACATCCCAGCCCACAATATCAGGAGGTCTGTCAAGGTCAGCCCCTGCCAGCCCTTTCCCACTTGCCAGGAATGTCACAGATGACTGCTGAGCAGGTTGCCTGCTCACCTGAGGCTGTACTGTGTCATTTCCGCAGCCTTGTGCATTCCCAGAGCAGGAGACGCCTACGGTTTTCAAAAGCGTCTCTGAAGTATGGACTCCTCTGCCACCATCACTTGGGTCACCTCAGACAGATGCTAGCGGCAGGGGGCTCTCTGGGACCCCGGCCAATGTTGGAGGAACACCCCACTCCTTGCACCATTTTTCTTTTACTTCTAATATTCCCATGACCCCATGTCATGGCCACTGCATCCTTTGGGCTGAGGAAATCAGGATGGGGCTGTCTTTGGAGCGCCAGGCGTCTCTTTAAACCACCACAGGAGCCAGTGCTGTGTGATGAGAGAGTCCCAATCTCCCCCTCCAGGGGCTGCTTCCTGCTGAGTTGGGGCCACAGCCATGCACTGCACAGGCAGCTGGGACTTTCATTGCAAGCTGAGTGCTTAGCCCATTGATGGTTCTGGTAACCCATGGAAGAATCCAACTCACCAGCCTTTCCAGAGCGGGGGTCAACGTCCTGGAGTAGTCCGAGTTCTCCCTTTGTAAACTGCTGTCGTATACAATTCCCCTCAGTTCCACGGTGTGCTCAAAGCTGAGCTCTTGTGCAGAGCAATAAGCTGCAGACAGAGGCAAGAGTTCCACAAGGGGGACAAGTAAAGGGGACTTGGAAGCTGACAACGTCTAGGGGTCTGGACCAGCTTCTAGGCTTTTAAAAACAAGATTATCCATCTCCCACCTTCCTGGTGCCGCTTTGATTTTGTGCTCTCCCTACACATCTCCCCTGATCTCCCATTAGCATCTTGGAAGCTCCATGCAGACAGGAAGAGCAAAATGCCAGAGATGGGATTCCCAATGTGGATATAAAACGAGAATTTTGCCCTGACTCTTTATCTAATTTGAATGTCGAAAGTGCGGAATTTTATTAGTGCTGGGGGAGCTCTCAGCGTTCAAGGCGGCAAAGGGCCTAGAAACAATACAGTTTAGTTCATTGAAAAACATTAGTGGATACTCTTGGTAATCCCAGCTCGTCACGCAACAGGGTCTCAGCCAACTGGACTGTGCTTAGCAACTGGAATCAACATCTTGCTATTGATATAAGCAGAGAGTAGAAAAAGAAACCAAGAAGTAGCCGTTAAGTTTTTATTGTCATCGCCCCAGAGCTGCTTTTCATTTCCTGCATGGACAGGAAATATCCAGTGGAGTCTGGAGCCCTGCAACATCTTATGCTCATAGTCCCAGTGTCACAGCTGGTCCCAATACGGCAAACCATCCCGCAGCTGCAGCCGGGGGCGTGCTCACTGAGCATGGAACTTTGTTGGGTGATCAAGCCCTCCTGAATGCGAGAGCATTGCAGTAAGCTCATGCACAGCTCCGGGCTTGGGAATCCGCACTGAAAGGCCATGCAAAGGATGTGGCCTTGTGGCAGCATTTGAATGCAGAGATGGGCTGGGAGGGGTCAGCTGGCAAAGGAGCAGAGGGAGGGAGCCCCAGGCGCAAGGGACAGTATCTAGAAGAGGGTGTGTAAAGAGCAGAAGGAGAGGAGACCCAAAGGACCATCTTGGGAGGGGCCCCCCTAGACGACGGGAGAAGGAATAGGAGGAAAGGGGAGTGGGGCAGAGTCAAGGTGGCATTGTGCAGGACCTTGGAGGTAGAAATGAGAGATTGAAAGGATACATAAAGTGAGAGGAGGCCATACCCCTCACAGAGGGGAGGGGAAGGGCATCACTGTTTGGTGTCCTCACCAGAAGACTTCCCCTATCTCCCTGCTCTTTCGTCTACCTCTCCTTGTCCCCCTGTGGTGGCAGCCATCCTTGGCCAGAGAGGACTGAGTGGGAGCTTATCAGTGCTTTGCTTTGCTGTTGAGAAACAGAAAGCTCTCTCCCATCCAGATCTCATGAGTTCAGAGAAGGTCTGGAAAAGCATCTAACTCCTCGCTGAGTATCTGAACTGAACCCAAACTTTTGAGGTTCACCTGCCATAGGAGAACAGGGCTGGGACACTTGCACTGACTGCCCGGCCTGTTATTCACAGACAGTTTTTCCTTTGTAGCTTAGAAACAGTAAGAGCAGATCCAACTGCAAACTTACCCATTAGAACGCCCAGGGAAAGGAGAACAAAGCCACCCACGAGTACAGTCGCGATGGTTACCTTACAGCAGATGCTGTGTGCCGCCAATCTCACCCTCTCTATGTCTGCTGCTGGCTTCAGAGCTAGGTCCGTTTGGTCCATGCTTTCAAAACAACTCTACAGGTGACCTAGGTGTTTGAAAAGAAGGAGTGGGCATGTTGGGATAACATGCAAGATCTCAGATACGTTCATGTCAAGAGGCCCAACTCAGGTGTTACCAGCCAGGAAGAGCATCACACATGAGGTCCCAGCACTCATCCCTTCCCCAGAACATGCGTCAGGTTATGAGCCAAGGGCTCTTTTACTAAATCAGGCTTATAGGCTCCGAGACAACTATCACTCTGGTCACCTCACTGGCCAGGCACCAGTGGCCAGTTCCATCATTGCCCCATGATGTTGCAGTGATTAGAGAGCTAGGATGGGAGACCCCTTGACACAACAAAACCCAGCCTGAATTTTCTCCCCAAACTCAAACTTGTGGGTAACTCCTTTGACCCATCACATTGTTTTCGTATGTGCTCTGTGCTTGGGTTCCCGTATGGATGGTGAGTGAATGGCTTCAACACCAAGCAAAAGCTCTTCTTGGAGGCAATATTTCCAGACTGGCTGGAAAGCTCATGGCAACCTGTGCTGGGGAGGTTTCTAGACCAGATTTCTGCAGACCCAATAGTTCAGCTCAGAAACCACCTGTTTGGGTCCTTCATTGAACCAACCCCCCAAGGCTTTGGAGGTTCCCTGCTTGCTACAAGGAACCCCTTGTGTTTTCTGCTGTGGCCTTGCAGGTTCCATCTTGTTATGGTCATGATTTGGTCAGATCATTCCCTGAACAGGGCAATTATTGAGTGATCCATCCCATCATCCAGTCCCAGCTTGCGGCGGTCAGAGGCTCAGGGACACCAAGAGCATGAGGCTGCATCCCTGACCATATTGGCTAATAGCTACTGATGGACCTATCCGCTATGAATTTATCTAATTCTTTTTTGAACACTGTTATAGTTTTGGCCTTCACAATGTCCTCTGGCAATGAAATCCACAGGTTGACTATGTGTTGTATGAAAAAGTACTTCCTTATGCTTGTTTTAAACCCGCTGTCTATTAATTTCATTGAATGACCCCTGGTTCTTGTGTTATGGGAAGGAGTAAATAACACTTCCTTATTTACTTTCTACACACCCATCATGATTGTATAGACTTCTATCATATTCCCACTTAGTCATCTCTTTTCTAAGATGAACAGTCCCAGTATTTTTAATATCTCCTCACAGGGGAACTGTTCCATACCCCTAACCATTTTTGTGGCCCTTCTCTGTACCTTTTCCAATTCTAATATTTTTTTTTGAGATGGGGTGACTAGAACTGCATGCAGTATTCACGGTGTGGGCATACCATGGATTTATATAGTGTGATTATACTTTTTATCTTATTATCTATTCCTTTCCTAATGGTTCCTAACATTCTGTTCGCTTTTTTGACTGCCGCTGCACATTGAGTGGATGTTTTCAGAGAACTATCCATGGTGATTCCAAGATCTCTTTCTTGAGTGGTAACAGCTAATTTAGACCCCATCATTTTATATGTATAGTTGGGATTATGTTTTCCAGTGTGCGTTATTTTGCATTTATCAACATTGAATTTCATCTCTTCAATTGTATTGAAGTGTTCTAAAGAACAAGCCCTTGAGGGGGCCCAATCAGTCTTTCAGGTCATGTTCTCACTTCTGTTGAGTTTCCATGTGGAGGTCCCTGTGGAGGCAGCTCAGCACCTGACAGAGTACCTGCAGGTCCCAGATCCTCTTTCTGTTGCGTTGGGAAATATTGAAGATGAACCTGATCTCTCCAGAGAAGTCTTTTTGGAGTTTCCACTAGGTGGGACCTGGTGTTTCTGCCAAGTTCTGAACAGTTCTAAAAGTCTGGGAGCTCTTGATCCGCACTTTGTTCCCTGTTCTCAGTCCAGGCCCCTGCTTTTGTTCTGTGCCAAACATGGAAGTTTTGTTGCCATCGAATGTTTATATCAGTATCCCATTTTCAAAATTCTTTCAGGCCAGGCCACTTCAGTGTAAGCTGTATCAGGTGAAGGTGTCCTTAGTCTTTGTTCCATCAGAAGTTTTGCTGGAGATAGTCCCAACGCAAGCAATGTTGACCAACATGCCAGGAGTGCTTTATATGGGTCCATTGATTTTTGCAGAAGTCTTTTAAAAGTCTGCACTGCTGTCTCCACCTCCTTGTTGCTCTGGGAATAATGTGGACTGTAAAATCAAAGTCCTGTGAAAATACTAGGAATGTTTCAGAGATAAACTGAGGCCTATTATCAGATATGAGAACTACAGGAACTCCATGTCTTGCAAATACTGACTTCAGTTTCTGGATGACCTATGTCAATGAAGTCTCTGTAAGTACAGCCAAGTCAATATATCTAGAGAAGTAACAGACTACTATAAGGTATGTGTGTCCTTTCTGGAAAAACACCTGCTGCCAAGTTCTGTCAGGTAGCTTTGTAGAGAGTAATGGTTCCGGTGATTGGCTTTTTCCTTGCTGCATACCTCGCAGCCCTCTGCTAAGGTCTGAATTTGCCTACTCAGACTGGCCACCATATGGATTGTTGTGCTCATCCCTTGGTGCCCATCATTGAATTGGAGATCATCTCTTTCTGAAGTACTTCAGAGATAAGAATTAGTCGTCATTTCAGGAGCAGGACATCAGCCATGTGGAGGTCATTTCAGTCCTGCCAGTATGTAGGAGGTCTGTTGGAAGTTGACTCCTTTGACCGTGCCCTCTTTAGCATAGTTGAGTCAGTTTCTGGAAAGTCTCATTCTTTAGCTGTTTCTCTGTAATTTGCTGAAGTTTCTTGGCAGATACTGGTGTAACCCCTTTGGGGTTTAAAGAGCATGGCCCGTTTAAATCTTTTTCCGGGGGAGAGGGGAAGCAGTGAGAGAAAGCAGAGAAACTCCAGGGGTGGCTCTGGAGCTCCAGGGAGAGAAGGGCTGCAGCCCGCAGGCCCTCACAAAGTGAAGCAGCAGAGACCCTGCCTGAAGCCTGGGAAGGTCAGGGCGGCCAATCAGGGACATGCCAGGACAGGAGCCAGGAGGAGCACTGTGCCAGGGAGGAATCGCCCGAGAAGGACAGGCTGGAGCTGGACCCAGTATCACTGCTGCCCAGAGCTGCATGCGGCTGTGAGTACTGGGGCTTGTGACTCTGCACTGGGAACAAGGAGGGAGGCTGTAGCTAGTTAAGTGGGGAGGGGGTTGCTCTGGGTGGCTTTGCAGAGAGCGGCAGAAGAGGGCACTGGAGGGGTTTGTTGGGGAAAGTTCACTGGCGCCGAAGATTGACCAGGAGCACCCAAGACTCACCCCTGGACTGGAACTTTGCTCAGGACTCCTGCACTCTGTGTGCAGACACATTGCTCAGTGTCTGCCCTTTCAGCCTGTGCTACCACTGGGCCTGTGGGGCCTTGGTTTGGATGCAACCCTGTGTTACCGCTCCCCCTATATCTCCCCTCATTGTTTTTCTCCTCTCATCCCTCTGTAAATAAATATTTCCCTTTCTTATACCCATTGTACTTTTCCTGTGGGTGTGTGTGTTCACTCTGCGGGGGTTGGAACAGGTGCCCCTGGGGTGGAAGGGACTTTCCCTGCTGTGTTCCTGCGCGCGCCTTCTCTTGGCCAGAGCTGCCTGCAGAGCAGACTCCATCTTGGCCACGAGAGCACTAAAGTTACACTGGAATAGCTGCCAGAACAAGCTCAGTGTAGCCTGACGTCTTTCTTTAAAGCCTTTCCTTTGTCCATTGGTGGTTGTTCAACAGGGGCTATAGATAGTCTGCTGCTATGAGTGCATTCCCTAGTCTGTGTTCAATGTTGAAAAAAGGTCGCATCAGTCAGTCAAAATCTCTGAATCCTAGGTGGATGGTCATCCAGTGGTTTTGAACACAAGAATGCCACTAAGGGCTTGTGGTCTGTTTCTGTGTAAATATTCAAAAAGATATGCACTGCGCTGTTCACAAACCCAAGTGACTGTCAGTGCTTCCTTTTTTCACTTGTGCATGCTGCTGGTCAGTTTCTATAAGTCTTCTTGATATGAATGCAAAAGGTCTCTGGTCTTCTCCTGGCTGCTTTTGTGTGAGCACTCTCCGAAACGGCGTTGTTGGATGGTTTACCGAATAGTGTGCCAAAACAGGTGGAGATGTCAGTAGTTCTTTTATTTTATTAAATGAGTTTTGTTGTGGGCTATGCCAGATCCAAATATTGTGACCATTAAGATCTCTTAAGGGTTTGTTAGATGAGCTAAATTTGATCAGAGTTTCTCAAAATGATTTGTCATGCTCAGGAATCTTGTTATAGCAGAAACTTGTTGGGGTTCCGGTAAGGCGAGTAATGCCTTCAGTTTTCCTGAATCCAGTTGAATTCCCTGTTTGCTAATTATGTGTCCTACAAATTTTATCCACTCCTTTCCAAATTCACATTTCTCCTTCAGAGTGAGGCCAGCTTGTTGGAAGCATCTCAAAACTGCATGTAGTCTCTCATCCTGTTCATTTTTATCTCTGCTAGACACCAACACATCAGTAGCATTGCAAAGGATGCCACGCAAACCTGGCACAATCTGAGCGATTCTCTTCTGGAAATGTTTTGGTGTTGAAGATCTGCAAATGAACGATGATTGAAACAGGACCTTCCAAATGGGGTGATGAATGTAGTTAATAGTACAGATTCTTTAGCAAGGGCGATTTGCCAAAAACCTGCTGTAGCATCTAATTTTAAGAAGAAGGGAATAGGGATGCAGCATGGGGCTGTGAGAGTGAAGGGAGTCACTCACTGATGGGAGTCACTGATGTTAGTTTGACATCTGTAGTATGCAAGGTCTTGGAAAAATTTTTGAAGGAGAAAGTAGTTAAGGACCTTGAGGTCAATGGCAATTGGGACAAATTACAACATGGTTTTACAAAAGGCAGATCGTGCCAAACCAACCTGATCTCCTTCTTTGAGACAGTAACAGATTTTTTAGATAAAGGAAACGCAGTGGATCTAATCTACCTCGATTTCAGTAAGGCATTTGATATGGTACCACATGGGGAATTATTGGTTAAATTGGAAAAGATGGGAATCAATATGAAAATTGAAAGGTGGATAAGAAACTGGATAAAGGGGAGACTACAGCGGGTCATACTGAAAGGTGAACTATCAGGCTGGAGGGAGGCTACTAGTGGAGTTCCTCAAGGTTCAGTTTTGGGACCAATTTTATTTAATCTTTTTATTACTGACCTCAGCACCAAAAGTGGGAGTGTGCTAATAAAGTTTGCGGATGACACAAAGTTGCAAGGTATTGCCAATTCAGAAAAGGATCAGGATATCCTACAGGAAGATCTGGATGACCTTGTAAACTGGAGTAATAGTAATAGTAATAGGATGAAATTTAATAGTGAGAAGTGTAAGGTTATGCATTTAGGGATTCATAACAAGAATTTTAGTTATAAGCTGGGGCCGCATCAGCTGGAAGTAATGGAAGAGGAGAAGGACCTCGGAGTCCTGGTTGATCACAGGATGACTATGAGTCGCCAATGTGATGTGGCCGTGAAAAAAGCTAATGCGGTCTTGGGATGCATTAGGCGAGGTATTTCTAGTAGAGATAAGGAGGTGTTAGTACCGTTATACAAGGCATTGGTGAGACCTCATTTGGAATAGTGTGTGCAGTTCTGGTCTCCCATGTTTAAGAAGGATGAATTCAAACTGGAACAGGTACAAAGAAGGGCCACTAGGATGATCCGAGGAACGGAAAACCTGTTGTATGAAAGGAGACTCAAGGAACTTGGTTTGTTTACCTTAACCAAAAGAAGGCTGAGGGGAGATATGATTGCTCTCTTTAAATATATCAGAGGGATAAATACCAGGGAGGGAGAGGAATTATTTCAGCTCAGTACCAATGTGGACACAAGAACAAATGGATATAAACTGGCCATCAGGAAGTTTAGACTTGAAATTAGACGAAGGCTTCTAAACATCAGAGGAGTGAAGTTCTGGAACAGCCTTCCAAGGGAAGCAGTGGGGGCAAAAGACCTATCTGGCTTCAAGATTAAGCTAGATAAGTTTATGGAGGGGATGGTTTGATGGGATAACATGATCTTGGCAATTAATTGACCTTTGACTATCAGTGGTAAATAGGCCCAATGGCCGGTGATGGGATGTTAGAAGTTACTACAGAGAACTTTTTCTTGGGTGTCTGGCTGGTGAGTCTTGCCCACATGCTCAGGGTTCAGCTGATTGCCATATTTGGGGTCGGGAAGGAATTTTCCTCTAGGGTAGATTGGCAGAGGCCCTGGAGGTTTTTCGCCTTCTTCTTCAGCATGGGGCACGGGTCACTTGCTGGAGGATTCTTTGCACCTTGAAGTCTTTAAACCATGATTTGAGGACTTCAATAGCTCAGACAAAGGTGAGAGGTTTATTGCAGGAGTGGGTGGGTGAGATTCTGTGGCCTGCATTGTGCAGAAGGTCAGAGTAGATGATCATAATGGTCCCTTCTGACCTTAAAGTCTATGAGTCTATGGGACTAGATTTACTTTGAACTCACCGTCAGTTTTCCTAGCCCTGTGATCCATCTTCTATACAGATTGCTTTTTTGCCATTATGCATTCCAGTTTCTCTATTAGGTGTGGTCCTTGTATTGCTAGCAACACTAGTAGGGGAGTTGTCAGTCTGTGTATTACATATATTATTTGTTGAATATCTTTCCATCCTTTCTCCAGTTTCCCAAGGAACTGGCCACAAACATCCAATGTATTGGTATTATCCCCATGAAGAATATTATTTGGTCTTTGTAGATCTCCATCCTGGGATCAGTTATAATCTTTTTTTGGTATCTTTTATAAGATTATTTTTTATAATCTTTTGTTGCCCCCAGTATCAATTTTAAATTTAAAGTTTTGGCCATTTAGGTTCATGCTTGTGTACCAAGGTCTTTTCTGTTCTATTGAGGATACAGTCAAACTACAAAGTTTAAATTACATTAAAAGCCAAAGGACACTTGAAAAGAGATTACCGAGAACTACAGGGATGGCAGCAGCTAAAGAGATGAAAGAGAAATTGTATGGAAAGGCAAACCCATTGTTAGGTGAACAGAAGCGTGTGAAAGGGAGTAGCAAGAAGGTCTGGTACAAGACTGGAGTCACTGGAGGTGCGCTGGAATGGGGACTTGTTGGTGCTGTTCCTATTTATTTACCGCTGGTACATTTAGTCAGCAGTGCTCTGAAACAAGGTGCATGGGGAGCTGGGACTTGAAGAGGCCAAAGAGGAGGGAGTTACAGCTTTCATAGATTTTCAGGTCAGAACGATGTGTCAGAAGAGTGCCTGCTGTTGGCCAACCACGACTCTGCTGAGGCCTGCCTCAGTTTCCCCTTCACTCACAGCTCCTTAATAAAGTTCACATAGGCCAAATATTCAAAACATTCCCCCTTCTGGAATCCAGATGAAATTTATAGGCAGCAGGTTTAAAACAAACAAAAGGAAGTATTTCTTCACCCAGGACACAGTCAACCCATGGAACTCTTTGCCAGAGAATCTTGTGAGGGCCAAGACTATCATAGAATCATAGAAAATTAGGGTTGGAAGGGACCTCAGGAGGTCATCTAGTCCAATCCCCTGCTCAAAGCAGGACCAACCCCAACTAAATCATCCCAGCCAGGGCTTTGTCAAGCCTGACCTTAAAAACCTCTAAGGATGCAGATTCCACCACCTCCCTAGGTAACCAATTCCAGGGCTTCACCACCCTCCTAGTGAAATAGTGTTTCCTAATATCCAACCTAGCCCTCCTCTACTGCAACTTGAGACCATTGCTCCTTGTTCTGTCATCTGCCACCATTTAGAACAGCCGAGCTCCATCCTCTTTGGAACCCTCCTTCATATAGTTGAAGGCTGCTATCAAATCCCCCCTCACTCTTCTCTTCCGCAGACTAAATAACCCCAGTTCCCTCAGCCTCACCTCGTAAGTCATGTGCCCCAGCCCCCTAATCATTTTCGTTGCCCTCCGCTGGACTCTCTCCAATTTGTCCACATCCCTTCTGTAGTGGGGGGACCAAAACTGGATGCAGTACTCCAGGTGTGGCCTCACCAGTGCCGAATAGAGGGGAATAATCACTTCCCTCAATCTGCTGGCAATGCTCCTACTAATACAGCCCAATATGCTGTTGGCCTTTTTGGCAACAAGGGCACACTGCTGACTCATATCCAGCTTCTCGACCACTGTAATCCCCAGGTCCTTTTCTGCAGAACAGGGTTATAATAGGGTTCAAACAAAGAACTAGATAAATTCATGGAGGATAGGTCCAGAATGGGCAGGATGGTGTCCATAGCCTCTGTTTGTCAGAAGCTGGGAATGGGTGCAGGGGATGGATCACTTGATGTTTACCTGTTTCGTTTATTCCCTCTGAAGCACCTGGCATTGGCCACTGTCGGAAGACAGGATACTGGGGTAGATGGACCTGTGGTCTGACCTAGTACGGCCATTCTTAAGAAAAGAACATATATTCATACAAAATGATGGGATCTAAATTAGCTGTTTCCACTCAAGAAAGAGATCTCGGAGTCATTGTGGATAGTTCTCTGAAAACATCCACTCAACGTGCAGTGGCAGTAAAAAAAAGCACACAGAACGTTAGGTACCATTAGGAAAGGGATAGCGAACACTGTGTGCAGATGTGGTCGCCCATCTCAGAAACGATATATTGGAATTGGAAAAGGTTCAGAAAAGGGCAACAAAAATAATGAAGGGTATGGAACAGCCTCCATACGAGGAGAGATTAAAAAGACTGGGGCTTTTCAGCTTGGAAAAGAGACGACTAAGGGGGGATATGATAGAAGTCTATAAAATCATGACTGGTGTGGAGAAAGTAAATAAAGAAGTGTTATTTACTCCTTCTTATAACAAAAGAACTAGGAGTCATCAAATGAAATTAAGAGGCAGCAGATTTAAAACAAACAAAAAAGTATTTCTTCACACAACGCACAGTGAACCTGTGGAGCTGTTTGCCAGAGGATGTTGTGAAGGCCAAGATTATAACAGGATTCAAAAAAGAACTAGATAAGTTTGTGGTGTATAGGTCCATCAGTGGCTATTAGCCAAGATGGTCAGCAGCCCCATGCTCTGGGTGTCCCTCACCTCTGACTGCCTGAAGCTGGGAGTGGATGACGGGATGGATCACTCGATGATTTCCTGTTCTGTTCTATTTGTTCTCGCTGAAGCACCTGGAAGACTGGATACTGGGCTAGATGGACCATTGGTCTGACACAGTGTGGCTGGTCTTATGTTCTTAAGTAGAGTAGAGTAAATAGGTTTAGTTGTTGTGTGCAGTGTTGTAGCTGTGCCGGTGCCAGGATATTAGAAACAAGGTGGGTGAGGGAATATCTTTTATTGGACCAACTTCTGTTGGGGAGAGAGACAAACTTTCGAGCTACACAGAGCTCTTCTTCAGGTCTGAGTGTCACAGCCCAATACAAGATCCAATCGATAAAATATGTGCTAAGGGCCCATTCGAGGTGAAGTGGCCTGCTAATACCCCTGTAGTCATACACCAAAAAAAAGTGTGTGTGGGGGGAGAGTAGTGGGTTACAGATTGTTGTAATAAGCCATAAATCCAGTGTCTCTGTTCAGTCCATGATGTTTAGTTGTGAATTTAAGCTCTGAGGCTGATCTTTTGAAAGTGGTGTGCAGGTTTCCTTTGAAGATGAGAACTGATTAAACACTAAAAATCATGGTCTTAATCAAGACACTGGATTTATGACTCATTACAACAATCTGTAACCCACTAACCCCCCTTTTTGTACTATGACTAAAGGGGTGTTAATGGGCCACTTCACCTCCAACGGTTACTTACAATATGTGCTAGCCCTTATGCTAAACTCTCTGTTAGGTCTTGGATTTAGCTGTGACAGTTTGAGTACTCATCCCAGGCTGGAGGAAGAGCTCCGTGTAGCTCCAAGGCTGGTCTCTCTCACCAAGAGAAGTTGGTCCAATAAAAGATATTCCTTTCCCCACCATGTCTCTCTAAAGGAATTTGGAGTTTATTTTGAATTGTTGTATACTTACATTGGTTTACAATTTATGTTTTAATTTTTTATTACAAAGACAGTGAGCTATGGCGTGGTTATAGATTTCCTGGTCCTCCAGAGTTACCAGAGAGGACCAGAAGGAGCTTAATAAATGTGGTTAGGAGTTGTCTAGTTGCTGCTTTAAATTTGGCTCTCTGTGTCTATGTCCTCACACTACACACAGGACATGGGGTCCTGCTTAGCGATAAACTTCATCTGCTTGCCCTCCTGCTCCAGCTGTCCATGCTTCTCTAGACCCACATTTTCAGCTAGTTTGGGCTGACTGCTTGAAAAATCTAGATAAAACCACCCTGAACAGGGAGCAAAGACAGACAGTTGATAGGAGACACTAAAGCAAAGCTCCAAAAAAGAAAAGTCAGTGAAAGAATCCACATAATTATAGCCGAGTGTTCCAGCTGGAAGGAACATTTTGAATAACTGTCCTTTCCTTAGTCATCAGGTAAATGACTGGGTACAAAATAAATAGCTAATTTGACCCCAGGACTTTCACGCACCTGGTTCTTGCCTTTGATACAGAAACCACTGCAAGGCTTTAAAATGAAGGGATATTCATGCAATCTGTCATGCCATTGCTCTGGGCTAGGTAACTGTGAGCCAGGAGCACAAAGATTCTTGTCTTTTCAAAGCTGTTGTCTGTGTGAGATGCCCACTCAGGAGGCAAATTCAGGCATGGCTGAGGCCCCAGCTCCAGCCAAGTACAGTCATTAGAGAATTGTTCTTCTGTGTCCAAACTGGCACACATGACCAGCTGCCCCTCGCCCCACTCCTCTGCCAAGATAGTCCTTTTACTTGAAAGGAGCGAATATAAGGTCTCATTGGCATTAGCAGCAAGATGTTCTCAGCATGTGGTTTGGGACAGGGGAGACTCCAGGCCTCAGGATGAAAGCCAATGGGCTAATGCCACTCCACGTCTCATTTACAAACTTGGGGCCTGCCCCTGCTTGCTCTGAGTCTATCGTGAGCTCCCTCTGACTTCCACAGGGGCAGATCATTGAATTATGCCCCGGATTGGTCCCAATGTTTTGAAAACCAGGAGTCGCCATTAAAAATGAAGGAAATTTTTCAATCCCACGAAGGCCAAGGGAGAAACAAACAACGCATCTGTTATTTACAGCCCCTGTGCCTGCCATTCTCCTGCATGCAAACCCGCCTCGACGCCAAAGGGACATGTGTCAACAGGACCAAATCCTACAGCATCATTGGTTTATTCTGTTGTCATAAGCTGCCCGTCATGCCCCCTGGCATTCCCCCCTCCCCACAAGCTGAGGCTCAGAGCGGAGATACACAACGATACAAAACTTGAGAGTGATTATTCTTGACAGATTCTTTTTGAAACTGGGTTTTGCATTCTGATCTCCGGGCAGCCCAGCTCAGAGCCTCCTTCCCCATGTGAGGGCAGCGGCTTGTCTCCCTGGCCCCATGGCCCTGGGCTGCTGCACTCTTCTCAAGGCTGCTTAGCTCACCAGCCACATTCCTGGCACTCTCGGTTTCCTAGCTGCAAGTTGGGTGCCCAACTCTTCCCAACCCCTGCAGTCGGGCTCCCTAGAACAATGCAGGGAGCATGCACTGGAATCCAACCAGCTCCCTCTTACAGGGAAAGCTGGAGAACAAAGAGCAGGTGCAGGCAGATCCCAGCAGAGCAGGGAGACAGAAAACCAAACGCCAGGCATTTGGCTCCCACAAAATGACTAATTCCCCTTGAAAACGGCTGAATTCTGAGACAGGCTTCTCAGTCACAGAACAGTGTCCATGGGGCTGAATGGGACAGTTCAGACTCAGAAATATTGTTTCAGGATCTCTGCAAATTCAGGCAGGTGTCACAGTTTGTTTTCAATGATAGCTCTGCAGCCTGTAGCTGTATCGATCTCTGTAACCGTCTCTTAACTGGAAGCTGAGGTTCTGGAGCATATACTGCAGTGAGGGGCCAATACTGCAGCTGCAGAATGTGCGGGGCCCTGTTTCCTTTGGAGGGAGAAGAGTCTCTGTCATGTGCACTCAAGGGTTCTCCAGAGCTCTGCTGCATTTGTTAGAATGGAGTTAGTTGGGATTCAAGACATAAAAGGTCCCTGTTTAGTTATGTGAGCTCCTGGGTGTCTGGCTGGTGAGTCTTGCCCACATGCTCGGGGTTCAGCTGATCGCCATATTTGGGTTCGGGAAGGAATTTTCCTCCAGGGTAGATTGGCAGAGGCCCTGGAGGTTTTTTGCCTTCCTCTGCAGCATGGGGCACGGGTCACTTGCTGGAGGAGTCTCTGCATCTTGAAGTCTTTAAACCATGATTTGAGGACTTCAATAGCTGAGACATAGGTGAGAGGATTATTCCAGGAGTGGGTGGGTGAGATTCTGTGGCCTGCATTGTGCAGGAGGTCAGACTAGATGATCAGAATGGTCCCTTCTGACCTTAAAGTCTATGAGTCTATGAGCTGCATATTTATTAAATCCAGCAATTAAAGGGTTAATTATCTCTGCTGTAGTTAGTGTGTTGAACAGGTTGGACTGTAGAGCAAAGCTTCCAGGAGAGAGGTCTCCAGGTTTGCATATCATGGAACCACAGGGCAGGTGGGCAGAATTGCACTCAGGAGACACTGGAGTAGAAATGAAAGCTGCTGGCAGTAGCTAGTTATGGTGCCAAGTTTGGGTCAGGACATAGAGCTAGTGAATGTACAGCATAGCCCATTCTGTGGCTGCCACTGCATCCTGCCATCCCTGGGAAGGGATAGCAGAGAGTTCAGCTTGCAGGAAAGGACTAGTTCCCAAAGGGTCCTTACAGACACTGGCACATATCTGAGGTGGCCAGATGCGCTAGCCTGACCTTGTACCAGCATGCGCGAAAGCAGGTGGAAATCCGAGAAACGGGTTTGCTGCACAAAGGTTTCCATACGGGACAGCAGCTTTGAGTGGCACGTGAGGAATTCCAGGCTCATGTGCCACAGGCATGAGGGCAGGGTACACCTGATGGGCTGGAGGTGGAACTTGAAGGCTCGCGGGGAATGGGACATTGAGAAAGACAAGCTAGAGGCCAATGCCTATAAAGCCATTTAACCTTGATCCCCACAAGAGGGACTCTGAGCTTGAGACAAGCCCAGGGAAGTCAGCAGCTGAACTCTTGAGACAAACCAGGCCTGAGAAGAGAGCTACTCATGAAGAAGAGGAGCTGTGTGACCCTGCTCAGTGACGCCATGAGGAACCTGCCCGAGCTCTGTGACCAGCTAGAGAAAACAGCCGGGTCTGATGCCTACCAGGAGGCAGGACAAATGATGGGAACTGGAATATCCCTGGGGCTTGGTTACAGCTCCGTGGGAGCAAGCACCAGTGAAGGGAGGTTTGATGTTAAGGATCACTTCATGAGACCTGAAGATGGGAACACCTTGGGGACCTTCCAGGTGTGCAGGGAGTGAAGGGAGACTGATTCCGTAAGAACAGGAAATGGGGCAGGGAGGGGGGTCAGTTCCCAGGGCACTGGAGCCTTTTGTAATGAGAGGAGTCTGTTGAGATTAGAAAAACAGTCTCTCAGGGTCAAAACAGGCCGGGCTTGCTAGGTCCGAAATGGGGAGACGGGGCCCATTCAGCTAGATAGCCGGGTGTGCACTGCCCAGCCACGGGGTGCTGCAGAACTGCTCAAGGTGCTTCCCCCAGCGTTCGGTGCTTTGCCACTGGCTCTGCACTCCTGAGCGGAGCTGTGTGAGGAGACGACGCTTTTCCTTTTTCTTCCTAAGCAAAACGCTCAGGAACGAATCCCCAGCAATCCCTGCCAGCGGCTGATTCTGCCCCGCAGAGACAGAGGCTAAATTAGCACCAGCCCCTAGCTTCTGAGCTTGGAGCCCATCCGAGGCAGAGTGGATGACGACAGCCGCCAATCTGCCTTGGAGCCCAGCCAGCCGTTGCCTGGGATGTGCAGGCCCAGCGGAGAAAAGCTGCTCTGGCATCAAAAGGTTCCGAGGCAGCAAGAGGATAAGCACTGGGGAATGGCACGCAAACAAAGGCAGAGGAAACACTCACTCCTTTATGCTCAGAGTTAAAAGGACACTTGTGCTCCCGCAGAGCTCACTGCAAACTGGGGAGGGATGGCGGTTGTTCTGAGGAGGTGAAATAAATGCTCTTTGGGGCTGGATGATAAAAAAATAAATAAATCAGGGGATTGTTGGGTTTTGTTTTAATGTAATAACACCCCCACCCCCGCCGTCAGTAAAGCAATTCTCAACATTGATAGCGCCGTTTACACAGCACCGCACCTCCGCAGAGTGCTTCACACAGCTGGTGGGGATTGTTACCACCAAGCTGGGTCCCACTGGACAGGGCCCTGCACAAACACCCAGTCAAGGAGGATGAGCCAGACCTGCCCAGACCTCGCTCTAGCTTGGTGGCCTTTTCTGGCCCTCGATTCTATGGTGACGTGGCACTGTGGACGTGCGTTCTCCAGAGGAGGTGACTGGAACTGCACACTGCCCTGCACGGACCATTGCACAATGGAATTATCGAGCCCTTATTATTTGTACCCCTTTTAAAGCTGTGCCCAACTGTCTTACGTGCCCTTGCAGGGCCAGGGGAGACTGCAGTGACTGTAACTTCAGTGGGAGTGTTGCCTGTGGAGGGTGGAGCAAGGACTGTAGGATTCCACCCAACCAAAGCAAGAGGAAAGACCTAGGAGCGGAATCAAACTTTTATTCCCTCCATTACTTGTATCTAACCAGGCCTAGAGCAGAGAGCAGCTCAGGGTAGGGTGACCATATTTCCCGATGCTGAATATGGGACACCTGGTAAAATTACTCATATTAAAGCGAGTTCAATGGCAATCAGTCAGAACTACGCAGTTCAAACGTTCAAATTACCATCAAGTTGACTGAGCCCCCATAAAAGAAATACTGCTAGTTGGATTCTTTTTATTTACCTTCCTATCTTTAAGGCTTTATGGTTCACACAGAGAGGAGTGACACACACCCCTGCCTCCCCGCATATACACAGGGTGCAGGGTGACACACACTCCCTTACGCCTCTCTCACACAGGGGGCGTGACCGACAAACCCTCCCCTCCCTGCCTGGCACTCTCTGCCCTCCGTGCCTGGCTGGGCCCCTGGGACAGACTTGCCTCTCCTGGTACCTGGAACCAGGCACCGTGTTCCCAGGCAACACGTGGGCAGGGAGCACGCCGGGTCACATGCCCCCCAGATTTCTGCCAGGGTTCACCAGAATGTGCTTACCCGTGGGTGCTCGACCCCCTCTTTGCCCCTGCCCCCGCCCCCACGCCACCCCTTCCATGAGGCCCCACCCCTGTTCCACCCCCATTTCAACCCCTTCCCCAAAGTCCCCACCCCAACTCTGCCCCCTCCCTACCGCTATTCCAACTCCTTCCCCAAATCCCCACCCCAGCCCCGCCTCTTCCCCACCTCCTCCCCTGAGCATGCCACGTTCCCGCTCCTCCCCCTCCCTGCTGGAGAGTGCTAACGCTGCCAAATCAGTAGCGTAGCCAGGGGGAGAGCAGGGGGAGTGGCTGCTCCCCCTTGAGCAGAAGAGGCGCCTTTTTTTTAGCAACACTAAAAAAAGGCGCTGCTTCTTTTTAAGCGCCGCTTCTTACACTCACCCGGCGGCGCTCCGGGTCTTCGGCGGCATTTTGGCGCGGGGTACCACCAAAGACCCGGAGTGAGCCGCCGAAGTGCCGCCGAAGACCCGGAGTGCCGCCGGGTGAGTACAGGGGAAGGCGCCTTTTTATAGTGCCGCTCCCCCTGCGCGCCGGACCTGGCTGCGCTACTGTGCCAAAGAGCTGTTTGGCGGCGGCTGGGCAGGAAGCACTGGGAGGCAGGCGGAGGAGCGGGGATGTGGCACGCTCAGGGGAGGAGGTGGGGCAGGGGGTGAGAAGAGTTTGGCTGCCGATGGGTGCAGCGCACCCACTAATTTTTCCCTGTGGGTGCTCCAGCCCCAGAGCACCCATGGAGTTGCTGCCTAAGCCAGCGGCAGCCTTTCAGCACCGCGCGTTGGGGAAGGGTCGGGAGCTGCTTCCAGCTGCAAGGGAGGAGCGGGGGGAGGAACGACCTGGCCCTGTGCAGAGCTCATCTCTTCCCCCCTCCCACCCTGGCTGGAAGCAGCTTGTCCCTTCCTGCCTGCCAGGGTCGACAGGCAGCTAACACCTCCAGGCTGCTGTTAGCCACCGACATACAGCACGGGCAGGCAGGGGTTAAGCCCTAAGGATGCATTGTGCACCAGGGCCCAGGGATCCTGACTGCAGGGGCTTCAGCGAACCCGGCCAGAGAGGTGGCTCAGCATGGGAGGGTGCCTAGGGGCCGGTGCAGCCCCGTGCTCCCTGGAGCAGGACCCGGGGGAGCAGGTAGGAAGAGGGTGCTAAGCCCCTGCCCTGGGGGCTGCTGTGGAGCCTGCAGGTTCAGGCATGAATAGGCTGAAATCGCTTCCCCCACCCGCTGCCACTCCAGAGCCTAGCTGAGGGGCGGAGAGGCTTCCCTGTGCCAGCGCTGGCACATGCCGGGCTCGGCTCCTCCTGGCCGGCACCAGCCCAGCCTGAGGCAGTAGGGGAAGGAAGGAGCCTGCTGGCCAGGAGCAAGATCCACCAGTACTGATGGGGGGAGACAGAAAATACGGGACAATTTCCCCGTCTTTAAGAAAAAGTTGGGACACCTGCAGGAGGGCTTAAATATGGGACTGTCCCTTTAAAAACGGGACGTCTGGTCACCCTAGCCCAGGGAAACACAAGAGTACTAGGAGGAGCTAGAGGAGTTGAAATTTTGCATAGAAAACCTGACTGATGAACTCAACCCCAGGAAGCCGGGCCTGGCCCGAGCCCGGAGCCCGGGGGAATGGGACGCAGCAGTACAGTGTTGTGTGTGTAAGCGGCTGCTCTTACTGCTCGAGTGCCCCTTGGAATCCGGGTGCTATGTTGCAGGGGACGTCACCACTTCACCCCCCTGGTGCTGCTCCCTTGGCCCCCAATGGCCTGTCTGTGAGTCTGCCATGGCCTGGCCCTCCAGCCAGATCACTTGCTCAGGCCCCTTCTGGGCTAAGAAATGGTCCAGCTATAATCCAAACAAATATCTAACTTCTGCCTCTCTCGGGCTCCATTCAAGTTTTCTGCTCCATGGCCCCTAATACTGGGGGCAGAGCTTCTTGTAGGCTGCCAGGCAGCTCCTCCCAAGGGACTTTGTCAGCTTCCCCCACAGATCTCTCTGGTCTTTACAGGCCCTAACTCTGGGCACCCTTCTGGAACCTAACCTGCTCCCTGTGGTCCTCTTCCAGCCTGAGCTCACCGGGCTCTTCCCAGAGAGGGACCCCTCTATCCTGGGTATCCTCCCTAAGGAATGCACAGGCCTCTCTGCTCCCCTGCAGCTGGGGTCAGCCATTATCATTCTCTCCATCACACTCAGCGGGGTGAATTGCTGGCTGGTCACAGTGAATGGTGAGGCTGATTTCTCTCCAGTACTGGCTGTTTCCAGGTATTTTAGTCTTTATCGTTCTTGTTCCCGTGTTCTTTGTGTCTCACTCCGGAGCCTGCCACGTGTTCTGTTCCTTGTCTCTCCTGGTCTCAGCGCCATTTGGAATAACTGCGCGAGGGCTGGTGGGCTTAGCTGGCAGCAGCAGCAGGTGCTGAGCCTTTGGCTGAACTGGACCCGGACTCCCACTGGGTGGGTGGAGCACTATGGGCACCAGTGGAACCAGAGTAACTCAGCTGAGCACTCGCACTGGGAAAGCCCGATCCCCCGGGGGTCACTTTGGTAGCTCCCGGGTGCTGGGAAGGAAGGGGGCCCACAAGCAAGCTTTGGAGTGGGCCCCACAGGATAAACATTGCCATTGGCAGGAAGTAGTTCCCTGGGCAAGTGTACAGTGCAGCTGCCTGGCTGGGAGGAAGCCTTGGTCCTGGCACAATGGGAGAAGTGCCAGGTACTGGGAGAATCAGATGCCCAGATGAAGAATTTCACAGGCAGCTTGCAGCACACTCTCAAAAAGAGCTGGCATTCTTCCCCTTGGCAAAGCCTCCCCATGCCGTCCCCTTGCTGCCACCTGGGCAAATCTGACAGGAAAAGCAAACCGCGACTCAGCTGCCAGGGCTGGGGTATATGCTGGTGGCAGCAGCTGCTGCTTTTGGATCAGTTTGATTCTTTACCTTTATTCTGTGCTTTCCCCACTGCCCTGCTATCGGGCCACACACACATCTTGGGGGAGGAGGGAAGAGCTGGAGTGGCCTCCCCAGGTAACAACCCCTCTGAAAAAGAGAAAGAATCAGTCCCTTGGCTTTCTGGGAAGGACATGACCAATGGTCTGGGAGGCAACAGCCCATTTGTAGCTCTGTATAGTCAGTGTGATGCCAACAGGGCTCATGTCTTCCTCTTGGGCTTTGCTCTCAACTAGGCCCTTTGGCCTTGCTCAGATGTAACTCGTCACAGCAGGAATTTCTTCGAGGAGGCTGACAAACATTGGCTTTGCATAGCAAACATTGAATCCAAGTTCTTAATTATTGCCACATCCAGACTGGCTGGTATGGACAGCTCACAGAACACAGCCAGCTGTTCTCTCCATTTAGCACCAGGCTGTGGTTCTGAGAGGGGGTCAGGGGAAGCCAGTGAGAAAAAGGCAGTCTCGCTCTCGCTGTCTCTCTCTCCTGCACTTTGGAAACACCTGTATGGCTTGTGCTGGCAGCCTGACCTCACGGGGATAAGGGTTCGTTTTTTGGGGCTCTGGCTGGGGCTCCCCAGAACCTGCTGGGTTTCATCATGGCTTGTTAGAGTGGGGACCCCAATGGAACTGACTGCATGCCCATGAGCCGTGTTCTGCATGGTGCTGCGTGCTCTGTGTTCCCACGGTTTTCAACGGACTCTCAGCACCTCACAGACCGCCCCTGTGTGCCTCAGTTCCAGGACTAGAAATGACACCAAGAGAAAATGGGGTGGGGAAGATCCTCAGCGGGTGTGAATTGTCATTGCCACAGACCCGTTGATGTCAATGGAGCAATCTACAGAGCTGGGTATCTGCCCCAATGTGGCCTTAAAAATCAGTGTCACATAATCTGGGTCCACAAACACCAAATGCCTCACTCCTTATTGTGCAGTTACTGCACGGAGTCACTCCAGTGCAGTCACTGTTGTGTGGGTGCCCTACATGTACATTTCCAGCCTGTGACAGGTTTGAATTACTTGTAAATCTAATCTTAGCTGTGAATGTCCTGGGTTTATAATGTGTGGATTGGGGATGACAGCCCCCTTGTAATGTATTGTACCCTAAATCATCAATCAGTACTGTCAGCCCTAACTCCAGCTTAACATCTGGTTTGGCTGAAAGCAGACCATTGATGCATTAAAGGGGTCAGTTTCTCAAAGATAAAAATAATTATCACCAACCGTAATTGTGAGGAAAAATTTAAAGAGATGTGTAAACAAAAATTGGGTGTTCATAGAATATCAGGGTTGGAAGGGACCTTAGGAGGTCATCTAGTCCAACCCCCTGCTCAAAGCAGGACCAATCCCCAATTTTTGCCCCAGATCCCTAAATGGCCCCCTCAAGGATTGAACTCACCACCCTGGGTTTAGCAGGCCAATGCTCAAACCACTGAGCTATCCCTCCTCCCAAAATGGAAATATGCCAATCTCCTAGAACTGGAACAACCCTGAAAGGTCATCGAGTCCAGTCCCCTGCCTTCACTAGCAGGACCAAGTACTGTCCCCTGACAGATTTTTGCCCCAGATCCCTAAGTGGCCCCCTCAAGGATTGAACTCACAACCCTGGGTTTAGCAGGCCAATGCTCAAACCACCGAGCTATCCCTCCCCCCAACATAAGTGCTGATGTTGTTCAAGCACTTGTTACACACTGTCCAAAAACCTGCAAATTCTCATTTGGAAAAAAGGCTACTTCGCTTTTAAAGTTTTTGGTTTTGTTTTTTAAAACTTGATTAAAGCAAGGACATGAAAATAGCAATAAAAAAATGAAAACCAGAAAGCATTATATAACAAATGGAAGAAAGAAGAAGGCAATGAATAGAAATCAGAAGTTTGAAATGCAGGTAATTGATGAGAGAAGCTAAAGGTAACAACAAAACATCTATGGACAATAGGGTCAAGCACAACAAGACATTAAAAAAATATATATGTCAAAGAACTAAAGGAATCCGAGTAGTGGTATAGATCCAATAATAAATAAATGGCAATAGTAAAACTGTTAGTAATGATGCAGGAAAGACAGAAAGGAAAGCGTTCAGTAAATATTTTAGAAAGAAGTTGGATGATGTATCAATATCATCATGATGAAATGTTTTCTTTTTCAACAATAACTAAGGAGAATGTAAACTGTTTATACTAAAGTTAAACATTTTAAAATCTACAGCTCTGAATAATTCGCACATAAGAGTTTTGAAAGAGTTGGCCAAGGAGTGCTCCAGATCAGTTATGCTAATTTTTAATAATTCTTGAAAAATTAGGGACATTTCAGAGGACAAGAAGAAAGCTAATGACACGCCAATATTTTTAAAAAGCATTAATGGGATTACTTGGCTAACTATAGGCCAATCCAAGATGAAATAATGGAACTGTTGATACAGGGCAGTTAAAGAATTAAAGGTTAGAATTATAATTAATACCAATCAACATGGTTTCATGGAATTGAACTTGATATCTTTCTTTCAGTCTATAGGTCTGGGTGATAAATGTAACTGTGTTGATTTAATATACTAGTACTTGGATTTCTGTGAGGTGTTAACTTAGTACCATATGACATTCATGAAATCCTAACACTATACAAAATCAATGACACATAGTGGCTCAGAAGTTGGCTAATAAAGTTGTAAATAGCAATTACCAACTAGTGGAGGTGTTTTGCTGCAGGGGTTGGATCGCAGCCCAAGGCTATTTAATTTTTTTATCTATGAGCTGGAAGAAAAGATAAAATCATTGCTGATGACAAAGATCAGCGGAGAGGTCATGAATACACGGCAAGCTGACTAGTTTTAAGATGGAGCTTGTTGAATGGGTTCTATGACAGGGTGGCCTGTGAGAGCTGGGACTGGACTTGCTGACCCAGAAGCTCCCTTCCACTACTGTGTCCTATGTTCTGATGGGTCAACAGTGGCTTCACAATAGAATGGCAGAGTAAACCTTAGCTCTTAAGTCATGACCACATCTCCATAATAAAATGGTGCATCAGTCTGACTAATATTGTCTTGTCATTCTCTTGTGCTCCACCATCCCTGCCCACTTGTTGTCTCCTGTAGAGAGAGGGTTAGGGTTAGCTGTTTGGGGCAGGGGCTTTTTGTTCTGTGTTTGTGCAGTGCCCAGCATGAGGGGGTCCTGATCCATGACGGGGTCCGTGGCACTACTGCAATACAAGTAATAGGTCTGTGCTTCACATGCACTTAACATCGGCCCAGGCCAGTTCTCTGGCACTGAAAGTGCCTGACCGGGTGCGGGATGGTGCAGGTTAATGGTGGTGAACAAATCCACACATTGTATGCTTGCCCTCCTCATGGAGGCAAAGCTTCCCAGCTTCCATGTGACCTCATGGGGGGACACACACCTGAACAGGGAGTTCGGGAACTCTGGACTCACAGGCAGGATCAGACGAACAGCTGGCATGGCGGACTCACTGCGGACAGCGCACATGTGGCCGTGGCTTCTAGAACATTCACTTCCCCATCTCACTCAGCATTTCCTCGACAGCTGTGGTTTGCTGACTCCAAATTCTGGGCTCCCTCAGAAGACATCTCAGCCAGATCACTTTGACACCAACTGAATAACCCTCTTCTGCTATTGCATCTCCCTCTGTCTGTGACATCAAGCCATTGCTGTGAAGGTGATTGTGATGCTCTAAATGAGACTATCATTGTGGTTGGGGAGTGGGCGGGGGTGGTGGTGGCGCGGCCTGATAAGGAACAGAGAGCCTTTTGTCATCCAAAGAAGTTGAGCCTTGAAAGGGGGAAAGGGAAGAAAGAGGCTCAGAAAAAATAGAGCAGCAGAATCGTCTCTGAAGAGAAGGGCTTCTCAGCGTTTTTCAGGAGGCGTCAGCGGCCCTTTTAAGTGAAGCTTCCCGATAAGAGACTTTAAAGGTCACCTCTTTGTGAGGAGAGAGACCGAGGAAGGGGAGGGGGAGATCGTCTGTCCAAACTGCCTTTTTCATGGAGCTCAGCATATATTTTTCAACTGTAAATGAGTCTCTGCAGAGATAGGGCAGACGCTGGCGCTTTGGGCCTCTGTGTTTTGTCTGCAGTGAGTGTGTTTGTTAACAATCTTGATTTGACAGTTCAGATGCTGCAAAGAGGAGACAGGTAAGAAACATTTTTCCGGTGGCACCTGTGACCTAGATGCATGTGAATGAGCTCTCTCCCGCATTGTGTCGAGGGTCTTGGAGCCATCAGCTCTGTCATGGTATATTCAGATGCCAGAAAATAAGGCTCAGAGGCTGGTCTGGATACAGTGACCAAATCAGCTAGCAATATTCACTGTTACCTTACTTCCGACAGGACAACAACATCTCAGAAAGACTCAGACAGCCAAGGTGAAACTGACGAGGAATGGATTTGTATTTGAAAACAGCCATGTTTTAGAACAATTGTATCTTGGCTGCTGGTGAAGACTCACACATGGCAAAAGATGCTTGGAGTCCTAACAGGGAATTCGTATTATTGATTTCCTTAGTTAGTGGGTGGAAGAAATGTTCAGAGAAGGATGTTTTCTTCCCTCCCAAAACAATCAGGATTCATCCTCTTTGCTCCACAACTTTGCTTAATAAAACTGCTATTCGTTGAGCGATCGGGAGTGGTGGGGGTTAAAACACAGGGACCAGGAAAATCTAACAGTGAAAAGGAATTTGAAGTCCTCTCCGCTCTTTCTCCCCCAGTGCAGCCCTGGATTTGCATCTCGGCACAGGGGATTCTCTGGGTGCCTGAAGCTGTAGTGTGCCTCAGTGATGCTGGAGGTTTACACTCCTAACGCCAGGAGATGACGCAGCACTGCTGGAGACGTTATCTGAACATGTCCAGCATCATTCTCAGTCATGGTCAAACATAGTAACATCTCCCAGTGCAGACCAGGCCGATAGGTATTCTGTATTTGGAGGTGATTTGCACAAGTTTCCTCAGCAGCTATAGGTAGCTACATTTCTGGTAAAAATTCCCTTCTGTCAGCACAGCTGAACATGCATCCACTCAAAACTGAGTCCTGCTAACAAAACCCTCCATTTTTACCAGCAAAGTTAAACCAGTTACCCAAGAAAAACAAGTCATCTGTTGGCATAGTTCTACTGGCACTGTGCCTATGTGCACGAAGAACCACCAAGATTTGGGGTTCATGGTGGATATTTGGCTGGACATGAGCTCCCCGTATGACACCGAAACCAAAAGAGCGAATGCGATCCTGGGATGAACAAATGGGAATCTCGAGTAGGAGTAGAGAGGTTATTTTACCTCTGTATTTGGCCCGGGTGCGACCGCTGCTGGAATCCTGTGTCCAGTTCTGGTGCCCACAATTCAAGAAGGATGGTGATAAATAGGAGAGGGGTCAGAGAACAGCCACAAAATGATTAAAGGATTAGAAAACCTGCCTTACAGTGATTGAATAGCTTGAGTCTATTTAACTTAATATACTGATTACAATCTATAAGCACTTTGTCACGGAGCACGTCACTCACCACCGGACTGGCGCCTCCTCCAGGTCGCTCTGGGGATTAGCTCGATGTTGACTGTCCACAGTCTGCACAACGTCAGACCTTCTCCGCAGTGTGCCTGCAGCCTCTTTCACAGCGTCAGGAACTGCAGCGTCCTCCTCGTGGCTCAGCCTCCAGCTGTGTCACTGTCCGTGTTCCCCCCTTCTGGGGGAGGTTTAGCTCCTCAGTAGTCCAGGCATTTCCCCCCCACTCAATTGTCCTGCCACTTCCCCAGTGGCGAGTGGGGAGACCCAGGCCCACCACTACTCTGGGTCCCAGCCCAGGGACCCTGTGGATCTCAGCCTCCTGCTGCACCTCAGATTCCTCTCTCTGCTGCTATGTCTCCCTGGGCCACTTCCCCATGGCTCTCGCACCTTCTTCACCCTCCCTCAGGGCCCGCAGCTGGACAGGAACTTCTCTTGTTCCCCTGCCAGCAGTTGATCTGTCCAAGATGCCGCAGGTCTCAGCCTGCTAGAGACATAGTCCTCCCTCCTGGCAATGACTGACCCTGCTCTGCCCTGCAGCTCTTTTTATATGGGCCTGCAGGGCTCTGATTGGCTGTTTCTCGCAGCCCTCTTCTATTGGCTGCTCCCTGCGCAGCCTCCCTATGCTGCTTTTAACCCCTTCTCTGCCAGTGTGGGCAGATGCCCCATCACAAACCCTCCCGCTCAAGACCAGCTCCCGGGGGGGGGGGGGGTATTATCTCAAGCTGCCTCCCCCACAGCTGTGCTCACAGGGCGTCCCTCTCCTATTTTAGGTTCTTCACTAGGAGGAGCAACTTGCCCTTCTCCTCCATGGTGTCCCTGAATTTTCCTCTCTGTGCCTCTGCACCATCCTGCACTACTCGCAGGCCAGCTCAGTGGCGTTGGTTTCCCCCACAGCCCTGGCCCTAGCTCCGCAGGCTCCTCTAGCACCCATTCTCCCAGGGTCTGAGTTCCCAGCACCCCCTGATTGGTCTCTGTATATGTCCCCACATCCTTCAGCTGGGCCTCTAAGGGAATCCTCTCTTCCATTCAGCCCCTTTGGCCTTCCCCATCATCTTGGTGCACCCCCTTTGGGTCTATGGTGCCTTTTCCTGGTCCTCTCTGGATCCCTTGCCCTTTTCCTGGCTCAGGTCCCTTTTCTCATCCCCAGTTGGGACCCTGCCCTTCCCTGCACTCCTGTTCTGCCTGTGGGGGCACTGTCACTTCACATGCCCTGATTCCCCACAGGTGAAGCAAGTGTCCCCCCTTCCTATTCTTTTCAAAGGTTGGGGTCCTTGGGGTTTCCCTGATTTCCTTCCCTTGGGGCTAGACTTCCACTCTTCCCAATAGGGGTTCTCTCTCTCCAAGTGTCCCTGCCACCCACAGGCGTAACATCGGCCTGCTCAGGTTTCTGGCCTTCTGACCCTGGGGCCTCACTTCTTGCTCCAGGCTCCCTGGCTCCTGCTTACCTCCTGCAGGATCTTGAGCAGATAGTGCTGCTCTTCAGCTAACTACCTCAGATACTCCTGCAGGTATCTCTGTGCCACTCCCTGTCGCTGCTGGTTCTCCAGGATCTGCCTCATTAGGGCCTGGATTCCCCTTGGTTGCTTGTCATCCCCCTTCAGTGGGAGTGGCAACTCTGCAGTGCAGCCTGGGAAGGTAAAACCTACCTTCTGCCAAAACGGCCTCCGCCCACGGGGGCTCCATCGTCCCTTTGACCAAGGTATCTCTTCTACAGCCTTTCCCACTCCCCTTGTATTGGGGCAGCTGTCAAACAGTCTGAGTCTCTGCCATTCCCCTTGTACTGGGGTTACCGAATGCCCGCCTTCTCCACCAAATGTCACTCACCGCCGGACTGGCGCCTCCTCCAGGTCGCTTGGGGGATTAGCTTGACGTTGACGTCCCTGTCTGCCATCTGCACCATGTCAGACCTTCTCGGCAGTCTGCCTGCAGCCCCTCTCACAGCGTCAGGAACTGCAGCATCCTCTTCGTGGCTCAGCCCTCCAGCTGTGTCACTGTCCGTGTTCCCCCCTTCCGGGCGAGGTTTAGCTCCTCAGTAGTCCAGGCATTTTCCCCGTGGCGACTGCAGTCAATTGTCCTGCCACTTCCCTAGTGGCAAGTGGGGGGACCCAGGCCCACCACTACTCTGGGTCCCAGCCCAGGGACCCTGTGGATCGCAGCCTCCTGCTGCACCTCAGATTCCTCTCTCTGCTGCTATGTCTCCCTGGGCCACTTCCCCATGGCTCTCGCACCTTCTTCACCCTCCCTCAGGGCCTGCAACTATCCCTCCTCTGCCAGAATGAGGTGGCTGCCCCATCACAATGGGGAACAAATATTTAATAATGAGCTTTTCAATATAACAGAGAAACATATAACATGATCCAATGGCTGGAAGTGAAATTCATACTGGAAATATGGAGTACATTTTTGACAGTAAGTGTAATTTATACAGTGGAAACAATTTACCAATTACCATTACTGTCATTATCTAAATCTAGATTGGATGTTTTTGTAACCAACCTGCTCAGGAATTATTTTGGGGCAGTTCTCTGTCCTGTTTTATACAAGAGGTCAGACTAGATACTCACAATTGTCCTTTTTGGCCTTGGAATATATGAATCAATCCTCTAGCAACAAGCCAAATGTTTTAAACTCTGTCTCCGAGGGGCCCCCAGGCCCAGGCAGCCAGGCGTTGGTCACACCTGTATCTATGGGTCTCTGCAAAGAGCAAACAACCTTTCCCCTCACCTAGTTAACCATGCATCACAAAGGGGAAACCGAGGCACACACCATCATCATCCAAAATATTATGAAAAATCCCAACTCCGCCACCAAGAGGCAATGAAGACGATTAGATGTGCAAGCTGTGGAGTGTACATTATTCTGGAGTGGGTACCTGAAAAGAGCTTTGTTTGTATGAAGTGCCACCTGATAGATCTTATGGAAGAGAAGATCCGAGGTTTGCAGATGCAGGTGGAAACTATGGTTGAGTTCAGCGGCGACGCATGGGGAGGAACGTGGGGTCAGGTTCCTCCCCAGATTTCTGCTTGGCCACCCTGCGGGGGAAGGGACAGGGGTTCAGTCCTTCTCCCACTGTGCCTGCCCCCCCAGCAGGCTTGGCCTCTGCCCCTGCCAGCCAGGTCCAGGCAGGGAGCGGAAGGGATGGGACCAGCCACTTCTTATGCCGGCTGCTCCGGGTCGTTGCTCTGTGCAGGGCGGTGGCTGCCTGAGAGAGAGTCTGACAGGGGAGGTAGCAGAAGGCCACTCCCCACCCGGGCTCGCCTGCCAGGGAAAGCGGCTGATCATGTTGCGGGAGGAGGCGCAGTGTGAGAAGGACAGAGCTCCCTCTTCCAGCAGGTAACTCTGGTGGGGCGGGGAGAACATGGCAGGCAGGGTTGCTGGGCAGAGGAGACACATGGGGCAGTCACATGTCCTCCCCTTTAGATTGTGTCCCCCACACCCAGTATGGCGAGGCACAAGTCCTCTATGGGGGCGGGATAGCTCAGTGGTTTGAGCATTGGCCTGCTAAACCCAGGGTTGTGAGTTCAGTCCTTGGGGATTGGTCCTGCTTTGAGCAGGGGGCTGGACTAGATGACCTTCTAAGGTCCCTTCCAACCCTGATATTCTATGGTCTATGGTTGAGTTTCAAAGGGGATTTGAGCAGATGATGGGGGGGAAGGCTGAAGGGAAAAGTCAAGACTTACAGATGGAAGCTGAACAGCAGAACTGTGAGTGGAGACTGCTGGGTGAGGAAAGGGGCCAGTGGAAGCATGTGACTACAAGAACCAGGCAGAAAAGGCTAGTGAAGGAGAAACAGAGCTCAGGAGCAGGTTTGCTGAGTTGGAGAATGAAGAAGGGGCTCAGCAGCCACTAACAGAAGGTGGGAGGGCCAGGAGGAAGAGAAGAGCGGCTAGCTCTACAAGAAGAGGGGAAGAGTTAATGGAGATAGCCAGAGTTTGGAGCCCCAGGAGGACAGAGGATGACTCACAGAAGATTGCAAGTGAGAACAAAAGACAAGAGGACTTGCAGCCTGAAAGAACAGGAGGAAGCTGGAGAATCGCATCATCACCAGGAAGAGGCAGGTCTATGTGACTGGGGACTCTCTACTAAGAAAAACTGACAGGCCTGTCACCAGAGCTGATCCAGAGAACAGAGTGGTGAGCTGTCTGCCAGGAGCAAAGATACAGGATGTGGACCTGAGACTGAAGAGGGTCCTAAAGGGAGCAGGAAAGAATCCACTGATTGTCCTTCACATGGGAACAAATGACACAGCTAGATTCTCACTCGAACACATCCAGGGAGACTATGCCAGGCTGGGGAAGATACTTAAGGAAATGGAGGATCAGGTGATCTTCAGTGGGAAACAACTGGGAGATGCTCAATGGGAGATGCTCCACACCTTGTTCTAATATTGAGCGGGAGGAAAATCAAGTAAGAGAAGATATGGCAATGGAGAAAGGAAGAGCAGTGGGTAGGAGAATGGACATTAAGAGGAAAGATAGTCCTGATACCAATGACACCAGCAGTCAGGTAGGAGATACTGGCAGAAGGATAACTGTCTCTAACTGAGTGAGGAATCTGGGCGAACCCAAGCAGAAGCAACTAAGATGTCTGTACACCAAACCAAGGAGCCTTGGTAACAAAATGAAGGAATTAGAACTACTGGGTCCGGTGTTGTTTAACATCTTTATTAATGACCTGGATGTAGGAACAGAAAGCATACTGATCACGTTTGCAGATGACACAAAGCTAGGAGAGGCTGCCAACACTTTGGAAGATAGAGCTAAGATTCAGAGGCATCTTGATAAATTGGAGAACTGGGCTATAGACAAGAAAATGAAATTCAACAAAGGCAAATGTAAGGTGCTACACGTAGAGAAGAAAAACCAAATGCACACATACAGTGTGGGGGATAACTGGCTTGGCAGCAGTGCTGCTGAGAAGGAGCTGGGAGTTGTGGTGGATCACAGGCTCAACATGAGTCAACAATGCGATGCTGCTGCAAAAAAGCAAATGCAATTTTAGGTTGCAACAGAGGTATAGCATGCAAGGTGATAATACTGCTCTGTTCGGCGCTGGTTAGGTCGCAGCTGGAGTACTGTGTCCAATTTTGGTCACCAGTGTATAGAAAGGATATAGAGAAACTGGAAAGGATCCAGAGGCAAGCGACAAAGACGATCAAAGGGATGGAATGCAAGTCATACGAGCAAAGGCAGAAGGACGTGGGTATGTTTAGTTTGGAAAAGAGGAGAGTGAGAGAGGATATGAAAACGGTCTTAGAATCATAGAATCATAGAATCTCAGGGTTGGAAGGGACCTCAGGAGGTCATCTAGTCCAACCCCCTGCTCAAAGCAGGACCAACCTCAACTAGATCATCCCAGCCAGGGCTTTGTCAAGCCTGACCTTAAAAACCTCTAAGGAAGGAGATTCCACCACCTCCCTAGGTAACCCATTCCAGTGCTTCACCACCCTACTAGTGAAAAAGTTTTTCCTAATATCCAACCTAAACCTCCCCCTCTGCAACTTGAGACCATTACTCCTTGTTCTGTCTTCAGTTATTTAAAAGGCTACCTTGAAAAAGATGGAGAAAAATTGTTCTCTCTTGCTACAGATTGCAGGACAAGAGGCAATGGGTTCAAACTACAGCCTAGCAGAGTTAGATTAAATCTCAGGAAAAAAATTCCTAACTGTAAGAACAGAAGGACAATGGAACAGACGCCTAGGGAGGTCATGGACGCTCCTTCACTGGAAGTTTTTAAACGGAGACTGGATAGCCATCTGTCTGGAATGGTTTAGACACAAAAAATCCTGCATCTTGGCAGGTGGTTAGACTAGATGACTCTTGTGGTCCCGTCTAACCCTGTGATTCTATGATGCTATAATTCTACGTGAAACCAGATATTAGAGGGATAACAGAAACACGGTGGAATAGTAGTCATGGCTGGAGCACAGGTATTGAAGGGTATGCGCTGTTCAGGAAAGACAGGAATAAAGGTAAAGGTGGTGGAGAAGCTCTGTATATTAATGATGACAGAATGTAAAGGAATTAGAAATGATGGAATGGATAAAATGAATCTGTTTGGGTCAAAATCACATTTGGGGAAGAAAGCTACTAGAGATTCCCCTGGGCTAGTGCTTGGGGTGTGCTACAGACCCCCAGGATCCAATCTGGATAGAGACCGCTTTAATGTTTTTAATTACATAAATACTACTGGGAATTGTGTGATTATGGGAGACTAACTTCCCAGCTATAGACTGGAGGACAAGTGCTACTAATAATATCAAGGCTCAGATATTCCTGGATGTGATAACTGATAGATTTCTTCATCAAATAGTTGCTGAACCAACAAGAGGTGATGCCATTTTAGATTTGGTACTGGTGAGTAGTGAGGGCCTCACAGAAGAATTGGCTCTAGAGGGCAACCTTGGTTCAACTGATCATGAGCTAATTCAGTTTAAAATAAATGGAAGGATAAACAAAAATAGATCTGCAACTAGGGGTCTTGATTTCAAAAGGGCAAACTTCAAAAAATTAAGGGAATTAGTTAGGGAAGTGGACTGGACCAAGGAATTCAAGGATCTAAATGTGGAGGAAGCTTGGAGTTTAAGTCAAAGTTCATAGAATATCATAGAATTATAGAATATTAGGGTTGGAAGAGACCTCAGGAGCTCATCTAATCCAACCCCCTGCTCAAAGCAGGACCAACCCCAACTAAATCATACTAGACAGGGCTTTGTCAAGCCGGGCCTTAAAAACCTCTAAGGATGGAGATTCCACCATCTCCCTAGGTAACCCATTCCAGTGCTTCACCAGCCTCCTAGTGAAATAGTGTTTCCTAATATCCAACCTAGACCTCCCCCACTGCAACTTGAGACCATTGCTCCTTCTTCTGTCATCTGACATGACTGAAAACAGCCTAGCTCCATCTTCTTTGGAACCCCCCTTCAGGTAGTTAAAGGTTGCTATCAAATCCTCCCTCACTCTTCTCTTCTGCGGACTAAATAACCCCAGTTCCCTCAGTCTCTCCTTGTAAGTTATGTGCCCCAGTCCCCTAATCATTTTCGTTGCCCTCCGCTGGACTCTCTCTAATTTGTCCACATCCCTTCTGTAGTGGAGGGACCAAAACTGGACACAATACTCCAGGTGTGGCCTCACCAGTGCCGAATAGAGGGAAATAATCACTTTCCTCGATCTGCTGGCAGTGCTCCTATTAATACAACCCAATATGCCATTGGCCTTCTTGGCAACAAGGACACACTGCTGACTCATATCCAGCTTCTCATCCACTGTAATCCCCAGGTCCTTGTCTACAGAACTGATGCTCAGCCAGTCGGTCCCCAGCCAGTAGCGGTGCATGGGAATTTTTCTTCCTAAGGGTAGGACTCTGCACTTGTCCTTTTTTAACCTCATCAGATTTCTTTTGGCCCAATCCTCCAATTTGTCTAGGTCACTCTGGGACCCTATCCCTACCCTCCAGCGTATCTACCTCTCCCTCCAACTTAGTTGCAGAAGCTAGCTAGAGCCTGCATCCCAAACAAGGGGAAAAAATTGTAGGGAAGGGTTGCAGACCAAGCTGGATGAACAAGCATCTCAACAAGAGAAAGCAAAAAGCCTACAAGGTATGGAAGGTGGGAGGGATCAGCAAGGAAAGATACCGCAAAGTGTAGGGAAAGAGTGAGAACTGCCAAGAGCCAAGCAGAATGGACCTGGCAAAGGGAATTAAAACCAACAGTAAAAGATTCTATAGCCATATAAATAAAATGAAAACAAGGAAAGAAGAAATGGGACCGCTCAAACTCAAAATGGGAGTAAATTGGGGGGGGGGGGCGGTGTGGGAATAATCTCCCTCCAAGACTATTAAAGGAACTGACACATGAAATTGCCAGCCCAATAGCAAGGATTTTTAATGAATCTCTAAACTCAGGGGTCGTATCCAATGACTGGAGAATTGCTAATATAGTTCCTATTTTTTAGAAAGGGAAAAAATGTGATTTGGGAAACTATAGGCCTGTTAGTTTGACCTCAACTGTATGCAAGGTCTTGGAATAAATTTTGAAAGAGAAAGTAGTTAAGGACATAGACAGTAAACAGTAATTGATCCAGATTGAAGTGTCATTAGAGGAGGTTTTGGAACAAATTCATAAACTAAACAGCAATAAGTCACCAGGACTAGATGGTATTCACCAAAGAGTTCTGAAGGAACTCAAATGTGAAATTGCAGAACTACTAACTGTGATATGTAACCGATCATTTAAATCAACTTCTGTGCCAGTTGACTGGAGGATAGCTAATGTGATGCTAAATTTTAAAAAAGGTTCCGAAGGTGATCCTGGCAATTACAGGCCAATAAGCCTAACTTCAATACCAGGCAAACTGTTTGAAACTATATAGTAAAGAACAGAATTATCAGACACATAGATGAACATAATTTGTTGGGGAATAGTCAATATGGTTTTTGTAAAGAGAAATCATGCCTCACCAATCTACTAGAATTCTTTGAGACGGGTCAACAAGCATGTGGCAAGGGTCATCCAGTGGATATAGTGTACTTAGATTTTCAGAAAGCATTTGACAAGGTCCCTCACCAAAGACTCTTAAGCAAAGTAAGCTGTCGTTGGATAAGAGGGAAGGTCCTCTCATGGATCAGTAGCTGGCTAAAAGACAGGAAACAGGGTAGGAATAGATGGTCAGTTTTCAGAACGGAGAGAGGGTCCCCCAGGGGTCTGTACTGGGACGAGTACTTTCAACATATTCATAAATGATCTGGAAAAATGGGTAAACAGTGAAATGGCAAAATTTGCAGATTATACAAAACTACTCAAGATAGTTAAGTCCAAAGCAGACTGTGAAGAGTTACAAAGGGATCTCACAAAACTGGGTGACTGGGCAACAAAAAGGCAGATGAAATTCAATGCTGATAAAAGCAAAGTAATGCACATTGGAAAACATAACAACAACTATACATATAAAATAATGGGGTCTAAATTAGCTGTTACCACTCAAAGACAAGATCTTGGAGTCATTGTGGATAGTTCTCTGAAAACATCCACTCAATGTGCAGCAGTAGTCAAAAAAGCGAACAGAATGTTGGGAATCATTAGGAAAGGGATACATAATAAGACAGAAAATATCATATTTCCTCTATATCAATCCATGGTACACCTACATCTTGAATACTGTGTGCAGATCTGGTTGCCCCATCTCAAAAAAGATATATTGGACTTGGAAAAGGTTCAGAAAAGGGCAACAAAAATGATTAGGGGTATGGAACGGCTGCCATATGAGGAGAGATTAATAAGACTGGGACTTTTCAGCTTGGAAAAGAGATGAGTAAGGGGGGATATGATAGAGGTCTATAAAATTATGGCTGGTGTGGAGAAAGTAAATAAGGAAGTGTTATTTACTCCTTCTCATAACACAAGAACTAGGGGTCACCAAATGAAATTAATAGGCAGCAGGTTTAAAACAAACAAAAGGAAGTATTTCTTCACACAACGCACAGTCAATTTGTGGAACTCCTTGCCAGAGGATGTTGTGAAGGCCAAGACTATAACAGGGTCCCAAAAAGAGCTAGATAAATTCATGGAGAATAGGTCCATCAATGGCTATTAGCCAGGATGGGCAGGGATGGTGTCCCTAGCCTCTGTTTGCCAGAAGCTGGGAATGGGTGACAGGATGGATCACTTGATCATTACCTGTTCTGTTCATTCCCTCTGAAGCACCTGGCATTGGCCACTGTCAGAAGACAGGATACTGGGCTAGATGGACCTTTGGTCTGACCCAGTATTGCTGTTCTTATGTTAAAATACAACATGGTTTGACAAAAGTTAGTTTGTGCCAAACCAACTTGATCTCCTTCTTTGAGAAGATAACTGATATTTTTAGACAAAGGAAATGCATTAGATCTAATCTACCTGGATTTCAGTAAGGCAATTGATGGAATTCCAAGTTCCACATGGAAAATTATTAGTTAAATAGGAGAAGATGGGGGTTAATATGATGATTGAAAGGTGGCTACGGAATTGGTTAAAGGGAAGACTGGCAAAGGGGTCATACTGAAAGGTGTACTCTCAGGCTGGAGGGAGGTTACTAGTGGCGTTCCTCAGGGCTTGGTCTTGAGACCAATTTTGTATAACATTTTTATTAATGACCGTGGCATAAAAAGTGGGAGTATGCTAATAAAATTTGTCATACAAGGGTACAAGGATATCTGGATGACCTAGAAAATTGGAGCAATAGAAAAGTGATTAAATTTAATAGTGAAAAATGCAAATAAACAAGAATTCTTGCTATAAACTGGGGATGTATCAGTTGGATGTAACAGAGGAGGAGAAAGACCTGGTCGATCACAGGATGACGAAGAGCCTCCCAATGTGATACGGCCATGAAAAAAGGCTAATGCAGTCCTAGGATGCATCAGACCAGGTATTTCCAGTAGAGACAGGGAAGTGTTAGTACCATAATACAAGGCACTGGTGAGACCTCATCTGGAATATGGTGTGCAATTCTGAACAGGTCCTCAAGGAATCAATTCTGAACCACTTAAAGGAGGGGAAAGTGATCAGGAACAGTCAGCATGGATTCACCAAGGGCAAGTCATGCCTGACTAACCTAATTGCCTTCTATGATGAGATAACTGGCTCTGTGGATGAGGGGAAAGCAGTGGATGTGCTATTTCTTGACTTTAGCAAAGCTTTTGATACAGTCTCCCACAGTATTCTTGCCAGCAAGTTAAAGAAGTATGGGCTGGATGAATGGACGGTAAGGTGGATAGAAAACTGGCTGGATGGTCGTGCTCAACGGGTAGTGATCAATGGCTCCATGTCTAGTTGGCAGCCGGTATCAAGTGGAGTGCCCCAAGGGTCGGTGCTGGGGCCGGTTTTGTTCAATATTTTCATCAACGATCTGGAGGATGGTGTGGACTGCACCCTTAGCAAGTTTGCAGATGACACTAAACTGGGAGGAGTGGTTGATACACTGGAGGGTAGGGATAGGATACAGAGGGACCTAGACAAATGAGAGGATTGGGCCAAAAGAAATCTGATGAGGTTCAACAAGGACAAGTGCAGAGTCCTGCACTTAGGACGGAAGAATCCCATGCACTGCTACAGACTAGGGACCGAATGGCTGGGCAGCAGTTCTGCAGAAAAGGACCTAGGGGTTACGGTGGACGAAAAGCTGAATATGAGTCAACAGTGTGCCCTTGTTGCCAAGAAGGCTAACGGCATTTTGGGTTGTATAAGTAGGGGCATTTCCAGCAGATCGAGGGACGTGATTATTCCCCTCTATTCGGCACTGGTGAGGCCTCATTTGGAGTACTGTGTCCAGTTTTGGGCCCCACACTACGAGAAGGATGTGGATAAATTGGAAAGAGTCCAACGGAGGGCAACAAAAATGATTAGGGGGCTGGAGCACATGACTTATGAGGAGAGGCTGAGGGAACTGGGATTGTTTAGCCTGCAGAAGAGAAGAATGAGGGGGGATTTGATAGCTGCTTTCAACTACCTAAAAGGGGGTTCCAAAGAGGATGGATCTAGACTGTTCTCAGTGGTAGAAGATGACAGAACAAGGAGTAATGGTCTCAAGTTGCAGAGGGGAAGGTTTAGGTTGGATATTAGGAAAAACTTTTTCACTAGTAGGGTGGTGAAGCACTGGAATGGGTTACCTAGGGAGGTGGTGGAATCTCCTTCCTTAGAGGTTTTTAAGGTCAGGCTTGACAAAGCCCTGGCTGGGATGATCTAGTTGGGGTTGGTCCTGCTTTGAGCAGGGGGTTGGACTAGATGACCTCCTGAGGTCCCTTCCAACCCTGAGATTCTATGATTCTATGTTTATTAGCACAGAAATCCTGTATAGGCTGTGAAGCGTCCGTTGCAATGAGCACCCCCACAAGGGCAGAGCTGCCTAGAACCCAGGTGACTTCACTTCAGGAACTAGACCCAAAATCGGGTGTTTGGAATCAGCATCAGTTGAGTCAGTGGGGGGTTTATCATTGACTTCTATGGCTGTAGGATCAGGCCCCAGATATTTTGATATTGCCTAATGACCATCTCAGAGCCCAGACAACGGTTTGGACTCAGCCCCTGAGAACTTACCACTGGGACCAACCTTTGAACTGTCCAGTCCAACCCCCGCAGAATGTACTGACCCTGCTCAGCTCTTCACAAAGAAGTGATGTGATGCTGGCCTTGAGGATGAGGCAGGGCCACTCGCACACAGGGCAAGACTGGCTCAAAGCCAAGAGATTCTGGGGAATGCTTAAAAATACAGAGTGCTCCAACTCGCAGCCACTCCTCTTCTGCTCCCTCACCCTAAAAAAGCGCCTCATGTACCGTCTCAAGTATGAGCTGTAAATACAGAAGCTATGCACAGTCCTTGGCTGTTCTACGCCCCAGTTAGTTACTGACTATCATCAATCCAGTGCTATCCAGTGCCCACCCCCATACTAATGTCAACATGCTTTACACTCCTGAGTTTATCCCACATGTGCCTGTTGAACATATTTCATACATTTATTGGTTTCCCCTTTATCTAGATTGACTGCTCTTAACAATGTATTTTTTTCCCCAATAACATTTGTATTTCCTCTGAAGTTGAATGGTCAGAATTCTGTGTACTTTTGAAGTGTTGTAAACCTTGATTTGTGGCTTCCAGCACTACTACTACTGCCATCCTTTCTTACCCAAGGCATTCCAAAGAGGGCTCAGAAACAGCGTTTTCCTAAGAAACCAAGGCTCTTTTCTTGGCAGCCAGGCTCTGTCTGGATGGGGAAATGTTGGAAAGTGACACCGCCTGCCGGCTTATCACCAAACATGAAATTCCTTGGAAAGATCCATAGCTGGGGAGCTTGGCAATGAGATGCCTTCGTTCCCTAGATCGTCAATGGGCATTAAAATGCCCTTTGTGCCTTTGAAAATCTCCCCAGCATTGCTAATATGCAAGCAAAGGATCCCATTAAAACCAGAGGTGTGCCCTCCTGCCCGCTACAGGTGTAACACGTTAGTGCTGAACAGGGATCAGTGTAAGACACAGAATCCAACTCTTCTGATCCAGTAAGCGAACGGCTCTATGTTCCATTGTTAAGGGAAATTACTTATCCTTAAGTGACTGGGAAATACTGGCACCTTAGTACTAAGTTATTGACATGTAACACATTAAAACGTTTTGAAATAAAATATAAACCAAAATAAAAACAACCTATTAATATGCAAGAACTTCAGCAACTAACGTCTGGTTCCCCAATTCCAATCAAACAGCCAGGCTCTCTCCATGCATGTGCGTTTATTCTCTAGCTACTCTTGGTGCCCTGTTCAGGCAGGGGAGCTGTTCCTAATCTTGAAATCTCTCAGCTCAGAGGGCAAGAAATTAGCTAGCTTTGTGGAGAAAGAGACAAGGCGTGAAGGAGCCTCCCAACCATCCAATCCCTCCAAGAACTACTGCAGACTTCTGCTGGGGGCACTTGAAAAACAGTCTGAATTTACTTTTTCCTACTGTACGTGCAGAGTGTGTGCAGCTCAAAAAATAGCGCCGCGAGAAACCTTCAGGGTTAGTGAGAACTCGTCCAGGAATCCCCGGCTCGGCTCCTGCTATCCTAGGACGCTATCCCTGCAGGGAATGAAGAATGACTTTTAGGAAGTTGCAGTAACTCACCTACTTTGCTCTGCCTCTTTCCACTGAGGTGTTCTCCCCTAGAAAAGCCCTTTCATCAAGCTCCGGTGCCTCCCCATAAGCTCCCCTCACTCACTGCCTGCTCAGTTACACTAGCTGAGGGATGTTTGCTGGGGAGAGAGGGAGGTGTGCCGTGAGTTTGCATACGGAGCTTAAAGGCACAGGGCTAGGAGACCCACAGGAGATTCCCCTTGATGTGCCTGTGTCATGGTTCATGATTCTTGACACTCCAGAAGTAGGGTTCAGTTTAGAGCACAAAGCCAGCTCCCGAGGCACTTAGGTCACAGTTCTGTTGCTGTTGGGCAAACAGAACAGACCCCACCCTGCTCCCCAGAGCTGGGCTGGCTTTGGTAAACTATGCTGGGGAGGAAAGTCAGCAAATGCAGGACCCTGAACACATAGGACACAATATGACAGGGCCATTTGACAGCCTCACTTTTCAAACCAAAAGACTGTCTGTCTATCTGAAGTACTTATATGGCTCTCTTCAAATCATTAATGAATTTACCTTCACAGTAGCTGTGTGGCAGGAAGCACCATTAGCCCCGTATCCCAGGTGGGGAGAACCTCACCTAGGGTCACCCAGGAAATCCAGGTGTCCCTTAGCAGCAGCTAGCACCCTAGCCACTGGGCCAGCCTCCCTCTCTGCCCCATCATGCTGGGAAGATGAAAATCAGCTGAAAATCCATGAGAAACTGGCAGGTTCTTTTGCCCTAAATTCTTGCAGCCCAGCATGACACTGGTAGGAACTATTGCTCCCACTGACCCTCCAGAACCCACCCTATAGCTAAAGAGACGAGAGCGCTTCGGTCCATCTGACCAGACAGCCAAAAGTTTCAGAGAAGAGCGGAAGGAAGAATGCTTGATCCCTGACTCAGATTGGGTTTAGTGTAGGACTAGCACAGAGGGGATTTCAGAGCAATTTAGCTTGCCTCTTTGTTGTTGTTGTTGTAAACCACTCAGAGATGTAAAAACAAACCCGACTTGCTTCACATAGGAAAGTGTATATAGGGCTGTGGATTTATGTCTTGGGCACTTATACTCCTGCCCCTTTTCCTCTGTCAGCTCTCGCCAGGTCCAGCATTTCAGTGGTCCCAAGCCAGCAACCATGACATGTGGGAATTGATTACATTCACCCTTGTTTGAAAATCTCTGCAAGGTTGAGATTTCTGCCCTACTAGGAAGAGCATAGAACTACAGACAATGCTACAGACAAGGCAGAGATGAAAGTTTGCCTGCCTAGTTAAATTCAAAGTTCAACTTCCCGTCAAATCAATGCAAAGTTAAATTGAAATAACTGGAGAACATCTTATTTGTGAAGTTAAACATATTCGGCCATAAAAGCTACACTGAATACCATTTACCATGTGACTGCTGCCTACCTTACTGGCAGGCTGTAGACAACATGCTGTTGGATGGGGCTGATACATCCTTGTAAACCACAGCGGCCATGCTGTCCAGTGAGCCAGCTATAGGTTGATGTTCTCATGCAATGTTCATGGGTAAAGGTGAGCCAGCACAGGCAATCAGGGACCAGCATCAAATAAAAAAGCAAAGAATTTGAGGTGGAGTGGGGCAACTGGAAGTGCTAATCAATAAATTCAACTATGACATTGTTGGCATCACTGAAACTTGGTGGGATAATACACGATTGGAATGTTGGTATGGATGGGTACAGCTTGCTCAGGAAGGACAGACAGGGGAAAAAGGGAGGAGGTGTTGACATATATTAAAAATGTACACACTTGGACTGAGGTGGAGATGGACATAGGGAACGGAAGTGTTGAGAGTCTCTGGGTTAGGCTAAAAGGGGTAAAAAACAAGGGTGATGTCATGCTAGGAGTCTACTATAGGCCACCTAACCAGGTGGAAGAGGTGGATGAGGCTTTTTTTTAAACAACTAACAAAATCATCCAAAGCCCAAGATTTGGTGGTGATGGGGGACTTCAACTATCCAGATATATGTTGGGAAAATAACACAGCAGGGCACAGACTATCCAATAAGTTCTTGGACTGCATTGCAGACAACTTTTTATTTCAGAAGGTTGAGAAAGCTACTCGGGGGGAAGCTGTTCTAGATTTGATTTTAACAAATAGGGAGGAACTCGTTGAGAACTTGAAAGTAGAAGGCAGCTTGGGTGAAAGTGATCATGAAGTCATAGAGTTCACAATTCTAAGGAAGGGTAGAAGGGAGTACAGCAAAATAGAGACAATGGATTTCAGGAAAGCGGATTTTGGTAAGCTCAGAGAGCTGATAGGTAAGGTCCCATGGGAATCAAGACTGAGGGGAAAAACAACTGAGGAGAGCTGGCAGTATTTCAAAGGGACACTATTAAGGGCCCAAAAGCAAACTATTCCGCTGCATAGGAAAGATAGAAAATGTGGCAAAAGACCACCTTGGCTTAACCACGAGATCTTGCAAGATCTAAAAAATAAAAAGGAGTCATATAAAAAATGGAAACTAGGACAAATTACAAAGGATGAATACAGGCAAACAACACGGGAATGCAGGGGCAAGATTAGAAAGGCAAAGGCACAAAATGAGCTCAAACTAGCTACAGGAATAAAGGGAAACAAGAAAACTTTTTATCAATACATTAGAAGCAAGAGGAAGACCAAGGACAGGGTAGGCCCACTACTCAGTGAGGAGGGAGAAACAGTAACAGGAAACTTGGAAATGGGGTCTTCACCGAGAAGTCTGAAGGAATGCCTAACATAGTGAATGCTAATGGGAAGGGGGAAGGTTTAGAAGATAAAATAAAAAAAGAACAAGTTAAAAATCACTTAGATAAGTTAGATGCCTGCAAGTCACCAGGACCTGATGAAATGCATCCTAGAATACTCAAGGAACTAATAGAGGAGGTATCTGAGCCTCTAGCTATTATCTTTGGTAAATCATGGGAGACAGGAGAGATTCCAGAAGACTGGAAAAGGGCAAATATAGTGCCCATCTATAAAAAGGGAAATAAAAACAACGCAGGAAACTACAGACCAGTTAGTTTAACTTCTGTGCCAGGGAAAATAATGGAGCAAGTAATTAAGGAAATCATCTGCAAACACTTGGAAGGTGGTAAGGTGATAGGGATTTGTAAAGAACAAATCATGTCACACCAATCTGATAGCTTTCTTTGATAGGGTAACGAGTCTTGTGGATAAGGGAGAAGCGGTGGATGTGGTATACCTAGACTTTAGTAAGGCATTTGATATGGTCTCGCATGATATTCTTATCAATAAACTAGGGAAATACAACTTAGATGGGGCTACTATAAGGTGGGTGCACAACTGGCTGGATAACCGTACTCAGAGAGTAGTTATTAATGGTTCCCAATCCTGCTGGAAAGGTATAACGAGTGGGGTTCCGCAAGGGTCTGTTTTGGGACCGGCTCTGTTCAATATCTTCATCAACGACTTGGATATTGGCATAGAAAGTACGCTTATTAAGTTTGCAGATGATACCAAACTGGGAGGGATTGCAACTGCTTTGGAGGATAGGGTCATAATTCACATTGATCTGGACAATTGGAGAAATGGTCAGAGGTAAACAGGATGAAGTTTAATAAGGACAAATGCAAAGTGCTCCACTTAGGTAGGAACAATCAGTTTCACACATACAGAATGGGAGGAGACTGTCTAGGAAGGAGTACGGCAGAAAGGGATCTAGGGGTTATAGTGGACCACAAGCTAAATATGAGTCAACAGTGTGATGCTGTTGCAAAAAAAGCAAACATGATTCTGGGCTGCATTAACAGGTGTGTTGTGAGCAAGACACGAGAAGTCATTCTTCCGCTCTACTCTGCGCTGGTTAGGCCTCAACTGCAGTATTGTGTCCAGTTCTGGGCACCGCATTTCAAGAAAGATGTGGAGAAATTGGAGAGGGTCCAGAGAAGAGCAACAAGAATGATTAAGGGTCTAGAGAACATGACCTATGAAGGAAGGCTGAAGGAATTGGGTTTGTTTAGTTTGGAAAAGAGAAGACTGAGAGGGGACATGATAGCGGTCTTCAGGTATCTAAAAGGGTGTCATAAGGAGAAGGGAGAAAACGTGTTCATCTTAGCCTCTAAGGACAGAACAAGAAGCAATGGGCTTAAACTGCAGCAAGGGAGGTTTAGGTTGGACATTAGGAAAAAGTTCCTAACTGTCAGGGTGGTTAAACACTGGAATAAACTGCCCAGGGAGGTTGTGGAATCTCCATCTCTGGAGATATTTAAGAGTAGGTTAGATAAATGTCTATCAGGGATGGTCTAGACAGTATTTGGTCCTGCCATGAGGGCAGGGGGCTGGACTCGATGACCTCTCGAGGTCCCTTCCAGCCCTAGAATCTATGATTCTAGAATCTATGAATAAACCGGGGACATAGAGAACCACAAGCATCATTTGAGGCCTGAGAACCCTGCTTTACTGAGAGACACTAAGGAAACTATTTAGTTTATCCAAGAGAAGGCTAAGAGGTGACCTGACCATGGTCTATAAATTCCTACACAGGGAGAAGATTTCTGATAGTAGAGGACTCTCTAGCAGTCAAAGCAGAAAGAGATCCACTGGCTGGAAGCTGAAGAGAGAAAAAAAAATCAAACTAGAAATGAGTTGCACGTTGTAAAGTGACAACTGGAACAACTTACCTGCAGAGTGTGTGTGTGGATTCTTGATCCCTTTAAAATCAAGACTGGATGTCTCTTTCTAAAAGATCTGCTCTTGTTCAACCAGAAGTGATGGGCTTGATGCAGGAATCACTGTCTGAGATTCTATGGTCTGTGTTATGCAGCAGGTCAGACTGGATGATCATATTCCCTTCTGGCCTTGAAATCGATTATTCTGGGGGGGTGGGGGGGAGGGAAAACCCACTGGCATTTCAGACATGTCCAGGACACCGTCTACACCATGTGTTTGTAGCTGAAATTAAACACCTTCACAGTATAAGTACAATTAAGTGCTCATGTGCAACATTAAATGTTCTAGTTAATCACATATGCATTTCTAAATGTAGAAAGAGGATCAGTCTTCTCTGGGACAGGCTGGCTAGAGTGGTCAGAAGGGAGTTAAATTAATAACGAAAAGGGAGGGTAAAAAGAGGGAAAATAAAAGTACTCATTTACCACAAAATCAAGATGGTGAGAGCAAAATTGATCAAGGAACCAAAGAATATGAAAAGAAGAAATTATTTAACTGCCTATATACCAATACTAGGAGCCTGGGTAAGAAACAAGAGGAATTAGAATTGTTCTTTTATGAGCATACATTTCATCTAGTTGGCGTCATGTACACCTTATACACAGTAGAGTGGAGGGCTGCTACTTGCCGGTCAAGCTTCTGTACCAGCTATGGATTGGCTACAGAGCATCCTTCCAAGAGGGATACACCAGCTGTCTTCACTAGAAGATCCTTTAATAACTAACAGGAATGGGCCATGTGAGCTTAAGTAAGGGCTGGTCCACATTGGGGGAGGTGTGGTGTGTCGATCTAAGATACGCAACTTCAGCTACGTGAATAACGTAGCTGAAGTCGAATATCTTAGATCGATTTTAAAAGGTACTTACCGCTGGTCCACATGGCAGCAGGCAGGCTCCCCCGTCGACTCCGCTTATTCCTCGCGTGAAGCTGGAGTTCCGGAGTCGACGGGGAGCGGTTCTGGGATCGATTTATCGCGTCTAGACGAGACACGATAAATCGATCCCAGAACATCGATCGCTACCCGCCGAATCGGGCGGGTAGTGTGGCTGTAGCCTAAGGTATGTCACTCACAGCACCACCTACTGGCTGAATAGTGTAATACAGTTTAACATTCTATTATATCTCCCCCCTTAAATTCTACATTCCTACCACTACTACTACTACCACTGATGCCTACTAAACTTTAAAGTGTCTCTGAATCATCCTGCTTTTCTAATTACATGACCCAAGCACGTAACAATTTGGTCATCTTGCTGTCCATTAGTTGAAACGACTGGCTGTGGTCGGTCTGGAATCTGTAAATCTCCTTTTCGTTCTGCATCTGCCATCTGTAGGGTTTGCTCTGTTGATTGTTCCTTCTGAGGAACACTATAAGGACTATATGGTGGATAGAAAGCTGGCTAGATCATCGGGCTCAACGGGCAGTGATCAATGGCTCCATGTCTAGTTGGCAGCTGGTACCAAGCGGAGTGCCCCAAGAGTTGGTCCTGGGGCCAATTTTGTGCAATATTTTCATTAATGATCTGGAGGATGGCATGGACTGCACCCTCAGCAAGTTTGCAGATGACACTAAACTGGGAGGAGTGGTAGATATGCTGGAGGGTAGGGATAGCATACAGAGGGACCTAGACAAATTAGAGGATTGGACCAAAATAAAACTGATGAGGTTCAACAAGGATAAGTGCAGAGGCCTGCACTGCTACAGACTAGGGACTGAGTGGCTAGGCAGCAGTTCTGCAGAAAAGGACCTAGGGTTACAGTGGACGAGAAGCTGGATATGAGTCAACAGTGTACCCTTGTTGCCAAGAAGGCTAATGGCATTTTGGGCTATATAAGGAGCATTTCCAGTAGATCGAGGGACGTGATCATTCCTCTATTCGGCATTGATGAGGCCTCATCTGGAGTACTGTGTCCAGTTTTGGGCCCCACACTGCAAGAAGGATGTGGATAAATTGGAAAGAGTCCAGCGGAGGGCAACAAAAATGATTAGGGGGCTGGAGCACATGACTTATGAGGACAGGCTGAGGGAACTGGGATTATTTAGTCTGCAGAAGAGAAGAATGAGGGGGGATTTGATAGCTGCTTTCAACTACCTGAAAGGGGGTTCCAAAGAGGATGGATCTAGACTGTTCTCAGTGGTGGCAGATGACAGAACAAGGAGTAATGGTCTCAAGTTGCAGAGGGGGAGGTTTAGGTTGGATATTAGGAAAAAACTATTTTACTAGGAGGGTGGTGAAGCACTGGAATGGGTTACCTAGGAAGGTGGTGGAATCTCCTTCCTTAGAGGTTTTTAAGGTCAGGCTTGACAAAGCCCTGGCTGGGATGATTTAGTTGGGGTTGGTCCTGCTTTGAGCAGTGGGTTGGACTAGATGACCTCCTGAGGTCCCTTCCAACCCTGAGATTCTATGGTTCTATGAACACTCTGCTGATGTCCATGGCTGTTGTACGCTTAAGGCACATTACACACAGCACCACCTAGTGGCTGAATTGCACAATACAGCTTAACATTCTGTTACAGATGGTATTACTGAAATCTGGACGGATGATATCCGTGAGTGTACTGTTATAATTCATAATTATAACCTATTAGGAAGGATCGAGTGGGCAAAAGGGGAAGTGGAGGGGCACCCTATGTAAAAATGGCATTAGTTGTTTCTGAGTCATTGATAACTCAGAAGAAAATGATACTGAATGCGTATGGACCAATGTCCTCACAGATAAAGCACAAGCTGGGGTATTAGTTGGTGTCTTCTGTGGACACACTATAGCACAGTTAATAATGATAGAATTATTAATAATGCAGAAAAGGCAGAAATGATCACTATTTTTTTCTGACTATATTTGGGAAAAAACAGATAATGTAGTCATATGATAACATTCTTTCCATTCCACTAGTATCTCAGGAAGATATTAAACCAGCAGCTACTAAAAAGTTAAAATTTTTTAAATCAGCAGGTTATAGATGTGACGTTGTACCCCATAAAGCTTTATGGGGAGAGGTTTATAAATGTACACGTGATGTAACTGGAATATGTTTTATGCTACATGTGCCATGTAACATATCTCTGTGAAAGTTATGACCTACTGAATCTATTCCTCCTGTTTGTATGCAGGTATCATTGTTGTCGTTGGAGTTATGAATATTGGTTTTATATTTGCTGGTTTTGTACATAGCCTTTGTAAGAGCCTGGAATCATGTCTTGAGAAAGGTATGTGCATGTAAAGAGACCAATCAAGAAACGCTTACACAGACAATAGGAGGTGCAGACCCCAATCCACATCTGGGCCTGGTCAGGAATGCAACTGGCTGGACTGGTTGGGGTGCATGGACAGGTGACTTGCCCATGTGATCCCAAAACTCCAGGGTAATATGATGCTACACAGGAAGTGGGGGAAAGGCTATAAAAGCCCTTGGAAGACCCCTCCATGTTGTCTTCAGCTGGCTAAAGAGAGAGGCTCTCCACCCCCCAAGGACATACCTGAGAGAGACTGAACAAAGGACAAAGGCAAATAGGGGGTGGGAGCGATTGCTGGACCCAGGCTAGTTCTACAGCCTGTGAGAGGCTTAAATCTGGCGAGGCTTTTATCTGTGTTAAGTTTGATTAGACATAGATGTGCGTGTTTTATTTTATTTTACTTAGCTTTATACAGGGTAAAACGGATTTATTAAGGGTTTGACCCTCATTGGGAGTTGGGCACCTGGGTGTCAAAGGTAAGAGCGCTTCCAGGAGCCTTACAGTTGTTGGGGGACGTGGTTCGGACCTGGGTCAGTGTTTGCAGCAGATCAGCGGATCTGGCTCAGAACAGACAGGATTCTGGAGTCCCAAGCTGGAAAGGGCAGGGAAGCAGGGGCAGAAGTAGCCTTGGCACACCAGGTGGCAGTACCAAGCTGGTTTCTGTGACCCCAACCCGTCAAAATAGAATATCAGGGTTGGAAGGGACCTTAGGAGGTCATCTAGTCCACCCCCTGCTCAAAGCAGGACCAATCCCTAATTTTTGCCCCAGATCCCTAAATGGCCTCCTCAAGGATTGAACTCACAAACCTGGGTTTAGCAGGTCAATGCTCAAACCACCGAGCTATCCCTCCCCCCTAAAGTTGTGCTGGACTATATTCAGTAGCTGCTGTTGGTGTTGATCTGTTGCTCAGAAGAGCAAGGAATGGATCTCCCTGTTGTAGGTTTTTCTTGGCTGTCTGTACAGCTCTCTTAGCCTCTTGGCTTGTGGGTAATCAAGATCCAGATAACTTGCATCCATGAATTTTAAAAGAGCGGTCTGAGGACTTGCTAGACTATTTGTATTAATTTTCAATAAATCCTGGAACACCAGAGAAGTTCCAGAAGACAAGAAGAAAGATCATAGAGCCAAATATTGAAAAAAGAGTAAATGGGATGACCTTGGGTAATTATAGGCCTGTCAGTCTGACACCTAGTCCTGGCAAGATAATGGAGTGGCTGATACAGGACTTGATTAAGAAAGAATTCAAGGCAAGTAATATAATTATTTCCAATCAACATGAGTTTATGGAAAATAGATGCTGTCAAATTAACTTGATATCTTTTTTCAATGAGATTACAAATTTGGTCAAACAAGGAAATACTGATTATACTTAGTGTGGTGGGGTAGCTGCCCCACCCCCACGCTAGATTGGGATATAACAGTCCAGAGAGGCTGCGCAGGGCAGCAGCCAATCAGAAAGGGCCTATGGAGAGCCAATGAGGGCAGAGAGGGAGTCAGCCAATCAGGGCTAGGCTCAGCCATATATACGGGCTGCCCAGGAGCGGAGCAGTCAGTCTCTCCCAGACCTTCATAGGGGAAGGTCTGTCTCCTGAGCAGGAGACCAGAACCTGGGACAGTGCAGTGCAGTGCTGGGCAAGCTCGGGGGAACAGAAGGGAACTCCAGCCCGATACCTGCCAGGCTGCAGGCCCTGAGACGCCAATTGAGGGCGAGAGACGGATGGGACACCGCCAGCGGAGAGCGCGCTGCACTGGACTGAGCTAATTCCTGGAGGAACCAGCGGGAGGTGCTGCGGTGGTGAGTCCTGACCCCATCACGCTTTGTCTTTTGTAAGGCATTTGACTGACCACATGACAGTTTGATTAAAAAACTTGAATAATGTAAAATCAACATGGTACACACTAAATGGATTAAAATCTGGCTAACTGATGGGTCTCAAAATGTAATTGTAAATGAGGAATCATCATCTAACAGGTGTGTTTTTAATGGGGTCCCACGGGCATCATTCTTGACATTATGCTATTTAACATTTTTGTTAATGACCTGAAAAAAATGCAAAATCACCACCAATAAAGTTTGTAGATTCACAGATACTGGGGTAATAGTAAATAATGAGGACAGGTCAGGGACACAGAGCGATCTGGATCACTTGGTAAGCTGGGCACAAGGAAACAATATATGTTTTATTATAGCTAAATATAAATATGTGTGTGACAGTGTCCCCATAAAACTTTATGGGGAGATGCTTATGAATGTATATGTGTAACTGGAATATGTTTTATGCTACATGTGCCATGTAACATATCTCTGTGAAAGTTATGACCTACTGAATTTATTCCTCCTGTTTGTATGCAGGTATCATTGTTGTCGTTGGAGTTATGCAGATTCGTTTTATATTTGCTGGTTTTGTACATAGCCTTTGTAAGTAAATGGGATCATGTTTGGAGAAAAGAATGGGCCTGTTAAGTACGAGCACTTAACAGACAAAAGACGTTGCAGACCCCAATCCACATCGGGGCCTGGTCAAGAATGCAACTGGTTAGGGTGCATGGACAGGTGACTTGCTCATGTGATCCCAAAACTCCATGGCAACTGGATCCTACACAGGGAGTGTGGGAAAGGCTATAAAAGCCCTTGGAAGACCCTTCCATTTTGTCTTCAGCTGGCTAAAGAGACTCTCCACCCCCCAAGGACACACCCGAAAGAGACTGAACAAAGGACAAAGGCAATAGGGGGGTGAGTGATTTATGGACCCAGGCTAAGAGGAAGATAGCCTGTTTACTGGACCTAGTGAGGTTTTTATCTGTACACAGGGTGATTAGACAGAACTGCGTGTTCCATTTTATTTTATTTATTCACTTTGTTCTGACTGTCACTACTTGGAATCACTTAAATCCTACTTTCTGTACTTATTAAAATCACTTTTTACTTATTAAGTTGCCTGGAGTGCAAGTTGTTACCTGGGGAAGGCAAACAGCTGTGCATATCTTTCTATCTTTGAAATAGAAGGCGAACTATTTATGAGTTTGCCCTGTATAAGCTTTATACAGGGTAAAACGGATTTATTAAGGGTGTGAACCTCTTTGGGAGTTGGGCACCTGGGTGTCAAAGGCAAGAGTGCTTCCAGGAGCCTTACAATTGTTAGTGGACTTGGTTCGGACCTGGGTCTGTGTTTGCAGCAGATCAGTGGAATCTGGCTCAAAACGGACGGGATTCGGGAGTCCCAAGCTGGAAAAGGCCTGGAAGCAGGGGCAGAAGTAGCCTTGGCACACCAGGTGGCAGCACCAAGCAGGTCTCTGTGATCCCAACCCGTCACAATGTGCATCTAGAAACAAAGAATCCCGGCCATACTAACAGGACGGGGACTCTATCCTGGGCAGCTGCGACTCTGAAAAAGTTTTGGAGGCTGTGGTGGATAATCAGCTGAATGCAACTCCCAGTATGAAGCTGTGGTCAAAAGGGCTATGGTGATCCTTGGAAGCATAAACAGGGGAATCTCAAGTAGGAGTAGAGAGGTTATTTTTACACCGGTATCTGGCACCGGTGTGACCACTGTTGGAATCCTGTGTCCAGTTCTGATGCCCCTCAGTTTAAGAAGGATGTTGATAAATTGGAGATGGTTTAGAGAAGAGCCATGAGAATGAGAGGATAAGAAAACATACCTTGTAGGGACAGACTCAGAGAGCTCAATCTATTTATCTTAACAAGGAGAAGGTTAAGATGTGATCACAGTCTGTAAGTACCTACTGTTGGAACAAATGTTTAATAATGGGCTCTGCAATCTAGCAGGGGAAGGTCTAACATGATTCACTGGCTGGAGGTTGGAGCTAGATAATTTCAGACTGGAAATAAGGTGTACATTTTTAACAGTGAGGGTAATTAAGAGACTGTTACTCACCTTATGCAATAACGGAGGTTCTTCAAGATGTGTGTCCTTGTGGGTGCTTCACTTGTCGGAACGCCCCTATGCCTGTAGCCAGAGATTTAAGTTAGCAGTGCCTGGTTGGGTTGCACATGTGCGGTCCCCATCTCCGTGCCGCTGCAGACGGTTAACTGATGCTGTGCGACCAACCCGTCCTCTGTTCCTTCTCTACTGCAGAGTAGTGAAACTCCAAAACAGAGGGGAGAAGGGAGAGTAGTGGAGCACCCAAAGGGAGACACATCTCAAAGAACCTCTGTTGCTGCACGAGGTGAGTAACGTGCTCTTCTTCTTCAAGTGATGTCCTTGTGGGGGCTTCACTTTAGGTGACTTCAGAGCAGTGCCCTCCGGTGGAAGGAGGGAGCTTCAGAGTGGAAGTCGTAGCAGATGAAAGTATGGTATGTCCGAACAGAGTATCGGACTTTTATGCAGTGTGATATCTATTTGGATAGACGTTGTTTGGAAATGGCGTTATCTTTCGATTATTCAGTGATTGAAATGAACAGTTTTGGAGACTTGCGAAAATATTTTGTTCTATCAATGTAGAAGACAATAGCCCTGCGGACATCCAGTGTGTGTAATGTGGACTGTCGTTTGTCCACATGTGGCTTAGGAAAAAAATGTCCGTAAGTGAATTGGTTGGTGAGGTGAAAGGATGAGACAACTTTAGGTAGGAACTTGGGATGTGGTCTGAGGGATACTTTATCTTTGAAAAAGATTGTGTAAGGTGGGTTGGCCATGAGAGCTGCCAGTTCTCCCACCCTTCTGGCAGATGTAATGGCCACTAGGAATGCAACCTTCATGGAAAGATGTAGCAGGGAGCTTGTAGTCATGGGCTCAAAGGGTGGGCCGTGAGGGCATGGAGGACTAAGATGAGGTCCCAGGGTTGGGTGGGATTCCGAACTTCTGGGTAGGAATCAGAGAGGCCCTTAAGAAAGCATCTAGTGAGTGGATGCATAAAAGTAGAGAATCCGTCTACTTTAGGATGGAACGCTGTGATGGCTGATAGATGCACACGAATGGAACTCATGGAGATGCACATCTGTCTGAGTTTCAACAAGTAGTCTAGAATGAGAAGTAAAAGGGCTGAGAGAGGTGCAGTCTGTTTGTTGGCACCATGAGTCAAATCGCCTTCACTTATGTATGTATGATAAAGGAGTCTGAGGCGCAAGTGGTGTTCTTGTCTATCCTCCCTGTGGCAGGAAAAGGTCAGGGTAGAGACTGTCGAATTGTGGAAGTCAACGAATGGCTATGCAGATGGTGTCGGAGAGAAGGGTTTGGATTCTTTGACCATGGGATGGTGTTCCAAGAAGGAGTGCTAGGCAGAGACAGGCTCCACCTGACAAAGAGAGGGAAGAGCATCTTTGGAAGCAGGCTGGCTAACCTAGTGAGGAGGGCTTTAAACTAGGTTCACCGGGGGAAGGAGACCAAAGCCCCGAGGTAAGTGGGGAAGTGGGATACCGGGAGGAAGCACAAGTAGGTGAGTGCAAGAGGGGAGGGCTCCTGCCCCATACTGGGACAGCAGGACGATCGGTGAGTTATCTTAAATGCCTATACACAAATGCAAGAAGCCTGGGGAACAAGCAGGGAGAACTGGAAGTCCTGGCACAGTCAAGGAATTATGATGTAATTGGAATAACAGAGACTTGGTGGGATAACTCACATGATTGGAGTACTGTCATGGATGGATATAAACTGTTCAGGAAGGATAGGCAGGGCAGAAAAGGTGGGGGAGTTGCGTTGTATGTAAGAGCAGTATGACTGCTCAGAGCTCCAGTATGAAACTGCAGAAAAACCTGAGTGTCTCTGGATTAAATTTAGAAGTGGGAGCAACAAGGGTAATGTCGTGGTGGGAGTCTGCTACAGACCACCAGACCAGGGGGATGAGGTGGACGAGGCTTTCTTCCAGCAACTAACAGAAGTTACTAGATCACAGGCCCTGGTTCTCATGGGTGACTTTAATCACCCTGATATCTGCTGGGAGAGCAATACAGCAGTGCACAGACAATCCAGGAAGTTTCTGGAAAGTGTAGGGGACAATTTCCTGGTGCAAGTGCTGGAGGAACCAACTAGGGGAAAAGCTCTTCTTGACCTGCTGCTCACAAACAGGGAAGAAATAGTAGAGGAAGCAATAGTGGATGGGAACCTGGGAGGCAGTGACCATGAGATGGTTGAGTTCAGGATCCTGACACAAGGAAGAAAGGAGAGCAGTAGAACAGAGACCCTGGACTTCAGAAAAGCAGACTTTGACTCCCTCAGGGAACTGATGGGCAAGGTCCTCTGGGAGAATAACACTACGGGGAAAGGAGTCGAGGAAAACTGGCTGTATTTTAAAGAATCCTTATTGAGGTTGCAGGAACAAACCATCCCGATGTGTAGGAAGAAAAGTAAATATGGCAGGCGACCAGCTTGGCTTAACAGTGAAATCCTTGCTCGTCAAAAAAGCAGCTTACAAGAAGTGGAAGATTGGACTAATGACCAGGGAGGAGTATAAAAGTATTGCTCAGGCATGCAGGAGTGAAATTAGGAAGGCCAAATCACACTTGGAGTTGCAGCTAGCCAGAGATGTTAGGAGTAACAAGAAGGGTTTCTTCAGGTATGTTAGCAACAAGAAGAAAGTCAAGGCAAGTGTGGGCCCCTTGCTGAATGAGGGAGGGAACCTAGTGACAGAGGATGTGGAGAAAGCTAGTGTACTCAATGCGTTTTTTGCCTCTGTCTTCACAGACAAGGTCAGCTCCCAGATGGCTGCACTCTGCAGCACAGTATGGGGAGGAGGTGACCAGCCCTCTGTGGAGAAAGAAATAGTTCGGGACTATTTAGAAAAGCTGGACGAGCACAAGTCCATGGGGCCGGATGCACTGCATCCGAGGGTGCTAAAGGAGTTGGCCGATGTGATTGCAGAGCCATTGGCCATTATCTTTGACAAATCATGGCAATCGGGGGAGGTCCCGGATGACTGGAAAAAAGCTAATGTAGTGCCCATCTTTAAAAAAGGGAAGAAGGAAGATCCGGGGAACTACAGGCCAGTCAGTCTCACCTCAGTCCCTGGAAAAATCATGGAACAGGGTCTCAAGGAATCAATTCTGAACCACTTAAAGGAGGGGAAAGTGATCAGGAACAGTCAGCATGGATTCACCAAGGGCAAGTCATGCCTGACTAACCTAATTGCCTTCTATGATGAGATAACTGGCTCTGGATGAGGGGAAAGCAGTGGATGTGCTATTTCTTGACTTTAGCAAAGCTTTTGATACAGTCTCCCACAGTATTCTTGCCAGCAAGTTAAAGAAGTATGGGCTGGATGAATGGACGGTAAGGTGGATAGAAAACTGGCTAGATGGTCGGGCTCAACGGGTAGTGATCAATGGTTCCATGTCTAGTTGGCAGCCGGTATCAAGTGGAGTGCCCCAAGGCCGGTTTTGTTCAATATCTTCATCAACGATCTGGAGGATGGTGTGGACTGCACCCTTAGCAAGTTTGCAGATGACACTAAACTGGGAGGAGTGGTTGATACGCTGGAGGGTAGGGATAGGATACAGAGGGACCTAGACAAATGAGAGGATTGGGCCAAAAGAAATCTGATGAGGTTCAACAAGGACAAGTGCAGAGTCCTGCACTTAGGACGGAAGAATCCCATGCACTGCTACAGACTAGGGACCGAATGGCTGGGCAGCAGTTCTGCAGAAAAGGACCTAGGGGTTATGGTGGACGAGAAGCTGAATATGAGTCAACAGTGTGCCCTTGTTGCCAAGAAGGCTAATGGCATTTTGGGTTGTATATTTAGGGGCATTTCCAGCAGATCGAGGGACGTGATCATTCCCCTCTATTCGGCACTGGTGAGGCCTCATTTGGAGTACTGTGTCCAGTTTTGGGCCCCACACTGCAAGAAGGATGTGGAAAAATTGGAAAGAGTCCAACGGAGGGCAACAAAAATGATTAGGGGGCTGGAGCACATGACTTATGAGGAGAGGCTGAGGGAACTGGGATTGTTTAGCCTGCAGAAGAGAAGAATGAGGGGGGATTTGATAGCTGCTTTCAACTACCTGAAAGGGGGTTCCAAAGAGGATGGATCTAGACTGTTCTCAGTGGTAGAAGATGACAGAACAAGGAGTAATGGTCTCAAGTTGCAGAGGGGGAGGTTTAGTTTGGACATTAGGAAAACTTTTTCACTAGTAGGGTGGTGAAGAACTGGAATGGGTTACCTAGGGAGGTGGTGGAATCTCCTTCTTTAGAGGTTTTTAAGGTCCGGCTTGACAAAGCCCTGGCTGGGATGATTTAGTTGGGTTTGGTCCTGCTTTGAGCAGGGGGTTGGACTAGATGACCTCCTGAGGTCCCTTCCAACCCTGAGATTCTATGATTCTATGTATGTGAGTCGGGTGGTTGTCCTACAGCTGTTTAACAAGGTATTTTGTACGTCTGTGGAACATGTCATTTCAGAGTCTGAGAGTAATACAGTAACCATGCTTTGAGGATCCGGGTGGATGATACATCCTGCAATAGCAGCCAAGGTAGAAGCGGCAGACCACCATGTGGAGAAAGTAAGGGTTCCATGTTTGTCGTGACCATGTGGGGGCTATTAGGATCACTCTAGATCGATCTCGTTTGATCTTGTGAAGCACGCGGGCTAGGAAGGGGGTGGGAGGGAAGGAGTATAGTAGGGGAGCATTCCATTTGATGAGGAAGGCGTTGCCCAGACTGTATGGACTGAGTCCTGCTCTGGAGCAGAACTGGGGTCATTTGGTGTTCTGTGCAGTTGCAAAAAGGTCTATCGTTGGAAACCCCCATGTTTGGAAAATAGCTTCAGGTATCTGCCATGGTATTCAGGCAACCAGGCAGGTATGAAGCCATAACATGGACATTGTGCTTGATGCACCATTGCCAAAGGTGCATGGCTTCCACACAAAGGGAGTGTGATCATGCTCCCCCTTGTCTGTTTATGTAGAACATACAAGCTACGTTGTCCGTGAGAATTTGTACCATCTCATCTCCGATTAGCAGTAGGAAGTGGGAACAAGTGTTCCGAACCGCTCGCAGTTCTAATAGATTTATATGAAGATGGGACTCCTTCACGGGCCATCAGCCTTTTATAGAGTGTGGTTGCAGATGTGCTCCCCATCCTAGGAGGGAAGCATCCCTGGTGATGGTGATAGATGGTGGTTTCTGTAGGAAAGGCACCCCCTTGCAGGGTTGGTCCACCACAAAAGAGAATCTTTGATTGTCTCTGGCATGGTGAGGCGCTTGTTTATACTGTGCTTGTGTGGGACATAATTTGTTTGGAGCCAGGCTTGTAGGCACCGTATATGTAATCTTGTGTGCTGGATGACGAAGGTTGTGGTGGCCATGTGGCCTAGAATTTGTAGGCAAGTTCTGGCAGACACTTGCGGGCTGTTTTGTGCTGTGGAAATCAAATTGGTTAGTCAGAAATCGTTTTGTTGATAGGAAGGCTGTTGCCTCGAGAGTTGAGGTCTGCTCCAATAAATTCCAGGTGTTGAACTGGTGTTAGAGTGGATTTTTGCATGTTTATCCGAAGGTCTAACCTGTTAACCAGAGATATTGTGCATTAGGTGGACTTTATGGCTGCCTGTCTTGTTGGTGCTTTCAATAGACAGTCGTCCAGGTAGGGAAAAATCATGATTTCTTCTGTGAGATAGGCAGCTACTACGGCTAGTAACTTTGAGAATACCTGAGGTGCAGTGGAAAGGCCAAAGGGAAGCACTTTGTATTGGAAATGATCCTGTCCTATTTCAAATCATAGGGATTTTCAAAGGGAGGGAGGGATGGATGGATATATGAAAATACGTATCTTGCAGGTTGAGGGCTGAGAACCAGTCCCCTCTTTCTAACGCTGGGATTATGGTGCTTTGTGTGACCATTTTGAATCACTATGTTTTCACAAATTTGTTGAGTTGCTGTAGATTGAGGATAGGCCTCCAACCTCTTGTTTCTCTGTGTGCGCGAAAATAGTGGGAATAGAACCCCTTCCGTCTGTACTCAGACGCTAGGGGTTCTACTGCTCCTAGAGACATGAGGTGGGTTACCTCTGCTTGCAGTAGACGCTTATGAGAAGGGTTCCTGAAGAGGGATGTGGAAGGGGGGTGGGTAGGGAGTTTGGAGGTAAGAGGGATAGAGTAACCAGTTTTGATAATTTCTAATACCCATCTGTCTGTTGTAATACTCTACCAGACCAGGTAAAATGGGGTCAGGCGATCTCCAAAGGTCTTGAAAGGTGCAGCGTTAAATGAGATTGGGTTCTCGGGCCCTTGACCAAGGCCTCAAATATGTAGTCTGGAAGTTGATGGTTGAGAAGTAGTATTATAGGAAGCAGATTGTCATTGCCTCAAGGTTTTTTGCTTCCAACCCTGATGGTCGTAGTATCTGTTGTGTTGTGCATACGGAGAAGGTTGGAATTGTTGAGGGGCTTGATAACTGCCCTGTCATCCTTTGAGCTTAGGTATGTGGATGTCCAGAGATTGCAATGTTGCCCTCGAGTCCTTAAGAATGTGCAACGACTTGTCTGTTTTGTCTGCAAAAAGTTTGGATCCCTCAAATGGCAAGTCCTCCACGGTTGACTGCCAGGAGGCTCATCTCATAACAATTGCGGTTGCTATGGGGCTCACAGCTGAATCTCCTGAATCAAGGGCAGCTTGTAATGCTGTTTGGGTCATGAGCTGACCTTCTGTGATAAGCGATTTGTATTGTTCTTGTTTGTCATCTGGAATAAAGGCAATAAATTCAGAGAGACTCGCATAGTTATTATGGTCATACTTTGCTAACAAGTCCTTATAGTTGGCAAGTCTCAATTGTAAGGTCACTGTAGAATAAGCTTTGCGGCCAAAAAGGTCAAGGCATTTCTAGTCTTTGTCATATGGAGCGTTTCTGCAGTATTGTTGCCTAACCCGTTCATTGATGGCATTGATCACTAATGAATTCAGTGTTGGGTGCAAAAAAAGGGAATTCAGAGCCCTTTGCAGGCACGTAGTATTATTTTTAATCAGACCTCTGACAGGTAGGTGGAATCATTGCAGGGATTTGCCAGAGTACCTTCAGTGTCCCTAACTGCATCATTCATGGGAAGGGCGATTTTAGATGAGATCGATTGGTGCAGTTTGTCAACTAGTTCGTGTCACGATTCTTGGACCTCTTCCAGAGAGACGTCCAGTGAAGTGGCAACTCTCTTGTAGAGGTCTTGAAATTGTTTAAAATCATCACCTGAGGTGGGGGCATAAGTGTCATCCAGTGAGGAGGAGAAGTGGACTTCAGGTGGATTGTCTTGATCAGAGAATTCCTCCTCCTCCTCTTGAGGCCCTTGTTCGGAGGTGGCGGGTGGGCCTTGTGGCATCAATAAAGGTGCGTGACATATGTCAGCTGTGGGAAGGCCGACAGGTATGCCCTGTTGCCCATCCAGGCATTTATTGAGGATGCTCCTCTTGTTTCCAGCTACTTTTTCAGGCCTCTGTGCTTTTCTTTCAAAGAAGAGCCTGGATGGCTGTAGAAGCAGATGGAAACAAGGAGGAAGAACCAGCACCATGTGACTTGCCATCTCTGCATAGACCACCAGCAAGTGTTGCAGAGTTCATTGTCTTTGTTCCCAGAGTTCTCACCTGTTCAATTCACACACCCACCCAATTGTATCTGTTTACAATGCTTCATTTTCACAGGATTCTAGGCAGACAGCTAAATCAACATCCCTTTGTCTGGGAAATACTTGTTTGTCAACCCTGCCTGTGACACAGATCCTAAAATATATTTTCAGTACATACATCAAACTTCTTAAATATCGCCCACCCATCCATGATGTGACAGCTGTGAGGATCAGTATGACCTATGCCAGTTGGCAGTGAGTGGTTCTTAGGGTCACACCACTGTTCTTTCCAAATTCCTTTGCACGCAGTAGAGGACAGGTGGTTATTGGTAAATAAATAAGAAGTGTCAGTTTCCAAGGGCCTAAGTACTAGAGAAGACAGAAAACAAGAGGGTGCAGGAACCAGACAAACTGAACGGAAGATAATAAAGGGACTCAGAACTGGGCGTGGGCACTGGAGGTCAGAGAAGTTACCCATGCCAAAGCAAAGACAGAGGGTTACTGTGGATGAATCATATTTCTCATTACTGAAGAACAAAAGAGAAAGCTGTAATTACACATGGCCTTTGATTCTCATAAGATGAGCCATATTCAGGTTACCCGGCTCAGGTCATTCAGATGCCTCTGAACAAGGGAACCTGGTGTCTGCTCCCAGCGAGTGGCTCAGTGCCAGGTTTGTGATTACTCATCCCACGTCCATTTCATGGTCAGTATCATCACTTTAAAAAGCATCTCCAGCAATGCTGGCAGGGAGCAGGAAGGCCTCCAACAGGCAGAACATATCTCGTATGGGAAAGCCTGATAGGAAATCAACCACTTCCTTGCCACAAAGTTACATTTTGTCATGCAGATTTTGATAAATGTAAGGAAAGCTCCAGACGGCCACAACTTTGTTCCTGTTGGAAGATTGTGTCTCTCCAGGGCAGAGAGCTCCTATAATCTGGAGGGAGTTAAGTGACTCAGTCTTCTCTGAAATAGGAATAATTCAAACTTTGATGATGTTATCGTACTCTCATTATGTTGCTCTTTTAAAGACCTACCGCTGTATACAGTGGCCCTGTCTCCATTGGAAACATCCTACTGCTGACAATGGTTGTGAGCAATGGGCTGCTCTTGAGAATGGTTCAGCTGCAGTGCAAATGAGACACCAACACTTTCAGCACCGTTGCAGGAAGTGGAAGGTGACTTAATTATTTATTTGAGAACTCGATTGAACCCTCAAGACAATCGCTTTACCTACACTGCATCACAAAGCTATGACCCTCGTTTGTCCTGGACCCGTCCCCTCTCCTTTGCTACCCTCTCTCCTAATATTGCGTATGATTTTTCACTGTGGATTCTTTGGAGCAGGGGCTTATTTTGTTTTTGTGAACTGCCTGGCCCACTTTTGGGTGGCCTCTCTCAAACCTTCTCTAACGGTGTTACAGGTGTTTTTGTCTCATTTGCATTAGCGACTAAACCATTTTCAACAACAATTAGGAACAAAGGAACATGAGAATTGCCAGACTGTACCTACACAGGGGCTTTCTAGTCCAACAGTCTGTTCCTGATAGTGGCCACTACCAGATGCTTCAGAGGAAGGTGCAACTGTGCATGTAGGGGACAGCTACAGAATATCTGCACTGTCCCCAGTTGCAGTCTCTAAACTAACTAGATATCCTGATCCCTTGGCCTATTTCTGAACAGCATCAGGCCCAGCAGCATTCATAGTATCCAAATGGCTAGGCAGGAGGGGCAGGGTTGGTTCCCTTAACTGGCCTCCCTCAGATGGTCTGGGTGTAGGCCTTACCTGTTTATTCCAGGGATATCCCGTTACCAATTCCTACCCACAGCTAAGGTATGAAAGAAGCTTCAGGCCTCAGCCAGGTCTTGCAGTCCTTTCTGGGCTTGGGAGTAAACATGTCAGCTCCTCTGATTGTGTCATTGGCTAACTTCTTGCCAATCTTCTCTCTCAAAGACTCCACCTGAGAACTGAGGCAGAACGGATTTGGTTCAAATAATTATCTGCTGCCCAGGACTTCAGAGAAAGTTAGGGCCTAGCCATTGCAGTAGCTGCCAGCAATATGGATTCAATGGACACAGCAAACATGAGTGCAATAGCCACATAATATCAATTTGAATTTATTTTGGTTCTGGGTTACAAAGCTCCAAGACACTGCCGTAGGACCTTGTAGCATATGTTTGCCAGTGAGGCTCTAAAGCAGCTTTGTATTCCCTTCTAAGTGTGGCTACCTGCATATTTGTGGGGACTCTTCAGGGCAAAAATCCTCCTTGGAGAGAATTACTGTCCATTATCAGGGATGCTCCAATGCATCAACTTTAGGAAGGGTAGAAAGAAATCTTTGGCTTCAATGGCCCTTACAGGGCTTGCCAACTAAGCAAAAGTCTACAGCTTGGTTTTACATCTTAGTCAAAAGATGTGCCTCCTACATGCTCAGATATCATGGCGATGGAGGCCATAGAAGCTACGAGATAGATGGCACCATGCTGGGCCCTTATCTCAGTACTGGCAGAGGAAAACGGGCCACCTACTAACCACCAGAATTTCTTATGGTACCTTGGTTTTGCCTGGAGGTCTCCCATCCAAGAACTGTCTGTCTATGATCTGACCAAGTTACAGTGGAATGTAGTACAGTGGCAGATTACTGCTTTGCTCCATCAGTCAGCACTCCATCAATAAACTGACAATAAGTTGTGTTTATGCACATTGCAAACACAACAGGGAAGATTCTGCCGTGGGTTGGTTCAGGGGGATGCCTTGCACCTCCAGAATTATGAGGGGACTGGACTTGGGTTTGATGCCCAACATAAGCTAGACCAGCCCTGCGGGTTCCCTTCGCTTATGCTCCTGTTGCAATGGCTCCAGTAACCAGCAGACACGCACAGGGCGCCCCCAGTCATATCTCCTCCCACTCCCAATCTGCCCTGAATTGGGGAGCTCCAGCAGAAATGGTGCAGTGCTAGCAAGATCACAGCACTGGACCCAATTCCCTTTAAGGCATTTGTATGTTAGAAGTGGCACCTAACGTTTGCCAAGCTATAAATGCTGAAGAGATTCACATCACAGAACAAACAGATACAGGTTTGTGTTTGCAATTCAAAATAATTTAACATTATACAATCCACATTAATCCTTACTGTGCTAATCCTGCAATTTATACAACTGCAGAGCTCCTGAGCTGGGCTTTGGGGACAGATTGCATCTTACTCTTTATTATCCTTTATTTCCACAAAACCGGTTGTTCTGGTTTAGAGTCCCCTTTATGTGAATGGAAGCAGTTGTCTCTCAGCCCCACTCAGTCTGAACAGAGCTGTTGCTTTGTCAATTTTTTTTAAAAAGCAGGTAACAAGACGTTTCTGAATTTGACTTACTGTATTGCTTTGTATCTGTATAAGGAACGCACAGTGTGTACTGAAAACCCAGGGGCACAGGAACGGGCACATACACGATTTAACAGCACTCGCACCCGCTAGGAAAGACCTAAGGCAGCAGCGCACATTTGTTTTAGCTGCATCCAGGATTTGCCTTTGCTTTCATTGGAAATTTAGTCCCTTCAGAAAACAAAACAAAAACGTACATGATATGGCACATCACAAAATGGGCCTGAATGGCTATAGCTGATTATTTTCATACTATTGTTACCAAAGTTTCAGGAGACAAAGGAAAAGAGATTACTTTTTTCCACTGCTTGCATCTGACGAAGTGGGTATTCACCCACAAAAGCTTATGCTCCAATACGTCTGTTAGTCTATCAGGTGCCACAGGACCCTTTGTCGCTTCTACAGATCCAGACTAACACGGCTACCCCTCTGATAAAGGAAAAGAGAGATCCCCTTTTATGGAGCCACATGTTTATGATGGTAGAGTGGATTGTTTCGGAACAGGTAGTTACTTGAGAAATGAGGATATTAGACACCAATGTGGATAATTTTAAGCTAGGTTTCAGTCAAAGCCTAAACTCCATGGCAGTGACCCTTTAAATCAGGGAAACTGTTATGTAATGTCACAATGCAAAGAACAAAAGGCAAACAACTGGATTTCAAACCATACAGTGATCCAGAAAGAACTGAACAAAATCCACTTAAAAATGAAGTCTCTTTATTTAACAGTTTTTAAAAATGTTTGAATTTATAACCTAAAACAGGCTAAAGGAAAGTCAGTTCCAATTTTCTTTGAAAAACAAAATAAAAACAAAACTCCCACAATTTCATTTGTACCAGCACAGATAACCATCAAGTCATTTGTCAAGTTTGTGTTTAATTTCACCCATCACTATGTGCCTGAAACGGACCTAATCATTTACTTTCTAGGAATAACAGTAAAAGTCCGTCTGCAGAAAACCTCAGGATATTTCTAATCTAGAGCCCTACTTCCCCACTCCCAACTGCTAGTTTTGAAACAGGGCATTTTCCATGATAACATCACAGAAGGAGGAACCGAAGCTACATTTGGTGAGTGAAAATGTTATGAATTACAATATATTTACATATATAAAATACATATGATGATATACTGTGCAACTGAATACAAGGCTGTAATTCAGTCAGTGGGGGTGGTTGATATCAAAAGCTTGAGAAGGTAAACTAAGCACCAACAATGCTCATATGGCAGACAGAACCCACCCAGACAGAATTACAATTTGATGCAAGCAATGCAATTAAGAGCTACAGTAGTAATTATTTGAAATACAGTAGAACCCCATTTATCTGATCCTCCATTATCCAGCTCTCTGTATTAACTGAACAACCAGTGCACACAGGTCCAGAAGCGAGCAATCCCTTCTGTGACCGCTAGATGGTGCTACAGCATTGCACTTTCCCATTCTCCAGATTATCTGAATTTTTGATTATCCGATCTGGCCCCACTAGATCGGATAAACAGGGTTCTGCTGTATATACTACAGCAGAGCTGTTTAGTAAAGAGGCAAGGTTTCCCACACTTGAATATGACACCAATTTTACTCTCTCTTTGCAGTGCCTGTGTCCTCCTGTCAACACTGGAGATTAGTTACAAGAAAACCATCATGTCCATTTCCTATGATATATTGCAATTAAAAAAGTTATTTGTACCATTAGGCAAAACCTGTCTGTATTATTTCACATGAAGCCTACCATTGTAGATAGTTTTACTAGTCATTCAACAACTTTGCAATTCCTTGTCCAAGAAATTCCAAATCTCTTACTGAGTGCACGTGAATAGGAAAAGAATTACCCAAGTACACTACAAAGCTCCCTAGATATTCTTTATTGTCTGGAATTGGGTGCAGAATTGGCTAACTGGCTATTGAATTCAATCAGATGTGTGTGATTACAAATCAGGCACAGATATTAATTTTACCACCATGCTTTCAGAGCACCAGCAAATGCACTTTATTGATAACCAGCTACATCTTACCAGAGGAAAAATGGTTACTTACCTTCTTGTAACTGTTGTTCTTCCAGATGTGTTGTTCGTGTCCATTCCAATTGGTGTGCGCATGCCGCATGCACGACAGCGGGAAGATTTTTCCCCTAGCAGTATCCGTAGGGTCGGCCTGGGCACCCCCTGGAGTCGCGCCCTCATGGCGCCCCATATAGAGCCCTGCCAACCCGCCCCCCCAGTTCCTTCTTGCTAGCTACTCCGACAGTGGGGTAGGAGGATGGGTATTGGAATGGACATGAACAACACATCTCGAAGAGCAACAGCTACAAGAAGGTGAGTAACCGTTTTTTCTTCAAGTGCTTGTTCATGTCCATTCCAATCAGGTGACTCCCATGCCTAAGTTCAGGAGGAGGGGTCAGAGCTGTCCACCGATTGGAGCACGGATCTACCAAAGGCCGCATCGTCTCTGGCCTACTGGGTGATTGCATAGTGCACAGTGAAAGTGTGGCTGGAGGACCACGTCGCCGCTCTGCCTATTTCCAGGGTGGGAACCTGCGCCAGGAACGCTGCTGAAGAAGCCTGCGCCCTGGTGGAGTGCGCTGTGAGCGGAGGGGCAGGCACCTCTGCCAGTTTGTAGCACTCTCGGATGCAGGACATGATCCACGACGAAATTCATTGAGAGGAGACAGGAAGACCTTTCATTCTGTCTTCCACAGCCAGGCATAATTGAATGGACTTTCGGAACACCTTCATTCTCTCGATGCTCTGCAGACATCCAACGAGCGAAGCCTCTGCTCCCTGCCGAGTGTGGCTTAGGATAGAACACAGGGAGGAAGATGTCCTGGTTGATGTAGAAATGGGAGACAACCTTCGGGAGGAAAGCCAGGTGGGGCCTGAGCTGAACCTTGTCCTTACAGAACATGGGGTAAGGGGGTTCTGATGTTAGGGCCTTGATCAGACACCCTCCTGGCTGAGGTTATCGCTACCAAAAATGCCACCTTGTACAAGAAATAGAGCAGGGAACACGTCGTTAACGGTTCAAAGGGTGGCCCCGTCAGTCTGGAAAGGAGCAGGTTGAGGTCCCATGCTGGGACCGACTGCCAGACGTGTGGATATAGCCTGTCGAGACCTTTGAGAAAACGGCTGACCAACGGATTGGCAAAGACTGACCGACCCTTTGCGCCTGGATGGAATGCAGAGATGGCAGCCAAGTGAACCCTTATTGATGACATGGACAGTCCCTGTGGCTTGAGATGGAGAAGGTAGTCCAGTATGAGTGGAATAAGGTGAGTGTTGGGGACAAATGATGCTGTGCTGACCAGACTGAATCTCTTCCACTTGGCAAGGTAGGTAGCTCTGGTGGAGGGTTTCCTACTGCCAAGGAGAACTTGTCTAACCTGGTCCCAGCAGGAAAGCTCCTTCGGGTTTAGCCACGGAGCTTCCACACTGTGAGGTGCAATGACTCGAGGTTCGGGTGGTGAAGACAGCTGTGATCCTGAGTTATCAAGTCCAGGAAGAGTGGCCAGGTGACTGGGGTTTCCACGGACATATCAGGAGTAATGTGTACCAGTGTTGGTGGGGCCAGGCTGGGGCTATCAATATTACCAATGCTCAATCCCTCCATATCTTGAGGAGTACCTTGTGGACAAGAGGGGTGGGTGGGAACGCATATAGGAGATGGCCTCCCCAGGGAAGGAGGAACATGTCTGTTATGGAGCCCAGGCTGTGATTCAGGAAGGAGCAGAACTGCTGACACTTCCTGTTATGCCATGTGGCAGAGATCTACCTGGGGAAAGCCCCACTGTTGGAAAATGGAGTTCACGATGTCCAAGCATAGGGACCACTCGTGGCTGTGGAACAACCTGCTGAGATAGTCCGCTAACTCGTTCTGTACCCCAGGGGGTACGATGCTTGCAGGCGTAGTGAGTGCTCTACACAGAAGTCCCACAGCATGAGGGCTTCCTGGCACAGGGGAGAGGAGCGTGCACCTCCCCGTTTGTTGATATAGAACATCACCGTAGTGTTGTCTGTCATCTCCCACTTAAGTGGGCTCAAAGTCTGGCATGCCAGGTGTACCGCTCTCAGCTCTCTGACATTGATGTGTAGAGCAAGCTCCGCCTGAAACCAGAGGCCTTGTGTCCTGAGATCTCCCAGATGCGCTCCCCAGCCCACGTCTGAGGCACACACTAGCTGTGGGTCTAGCCACCACAGAAGGGAGTCAAGGACTGGGCGAGGCAAAGTCAGTTTGTTGAAGGTTGCAATGATGAATCCAACTTGCACCTCCACTTGAGCCCTGGAGCAGCTCTTGATCAGTCAGTCGTCGAGGTAAGGGAACACCTGTACCCGGCACCTGCGCAGAAACGTGGCCACGACTGCCATGCATTTGGTAAATCTCGAGGCACCACTGATAGGCCGAACGGGAGGACTGTGAACTGGAAGTGGTTGTTGTGCACCACAAATCTGAGGTATTTTCTGTGGGACGGTATGATTCCTATATGAAAGTACGCATCCTTCAAGTCAAGGGCGGCATACCAGTCCTCTGGATCCAAGGAAGGGATGAGGAGGCCAAGGAGATCATGTGGAACTTGAGTTTCTTAATGAACTTGTTGAGCTCTCGCAGGTCTAGGAAAGGCCTGAGCCCAACTTTGGCTTTCGGTATTAGGAAATATCGGGAATAGAAGCCCTTGTCCTTCTGCTTCTGATGAACCTCTTCCTCTGCCCCCAACAAGGGGAGTGATTGCACCTCCTGTATAAGGAGTTGATTGTGAGAATGGTCCCTGAAGAGGGATGGAGAAGGGGGGTGGAAGGGCAGGATGGCAGAGAATTGGAGTGAATATCCCCTCTCTGCCGTGCAGAGTACCCAGCGGTCCGACATTATACGGGCCCATGCATGGTAGAAAGGGGACAGACGGGACGAAAACGTAAGGTGGGATGGATCCAGTCTTTGTACTGGAGCATTGCCCCCGGGGTGCACTTTCAAAAGGTCTGTTTTGGGCTTGAGGAGGGTTTTGACTGGCCAGAGAAGGGGTGAGGTCTCTTCCTTGAGTTCCTACTCCTCCTGTGCAACCCGCCATTCCTACCCTGAGGTTGATAATTCATCGGTGGGGGCTAAGGTCTAAAGTGCCTCCACTGGTTGGCAGGGGTGTGGAGGCCCAGGGATTTCAAGTGGCTTGAGAGTCCTTGAGGCTGTGCAGGCAAGAGTCAGTCTTCTCAGAAAACAAAGACTGACCCTCAAAGGGGAGGTCCTGGATTCTCTGCTGCACCTCGTATGGGAGGCCAGAGACCTTCAGCCAGGAACTCCTCCTCATGGCCACCTGTAGCCCTGGTGCGAGACACTGCATTCGCTGCATCCACAGCCGCCTGAAGGGATGCATGGGAAATTAATTTGCCCTCCTCTACTAGTGCAGAAAACTCCGCACGAAAGTCCATAGGGAGGAGTTCTGCAAATTTTTGCATGGCCCCACAAGTATTATAATTGTACCTGCTAACCACCGCCTGATGGTTAGTGATACGGAGCTGCAACCCCCCCATGGAACAGATTTTTCTACTGAAGAGGTCCAGTTTTTTTGCCTCTTGATTCTTGGGAGAGGGCCCCTGGTAGCTCTGGTGCTCGCGCTTGTTGGCCACGTCCACTACCAGGGAGTCCGGCTGGGGGGTGCGTGTAAAGGTGTTCCTACCCCTTTGAGGGGACAAAGTATCTCCGCTCATACCTCTTGGTGGTAGGCAGCAATGAGGACGAGGTATGCCACAGGGTCTTCGTGGCATCGCTGATGGTTTTAATCAGCGGCAGTGTGATACGGGATGGCCTTGGAGGGGAAAGAATGTCGACCAGGGGGTCGGCCTCCTCCACCACCTCCTCAGGTTTGATGTTCAGGTTCTGGGCCACTCACCTCAGCAGGTGATGTAGGACCCTGCTGTCCTTGAAGGCTGGAGTGGTTGCTGAGCCAGCCACCACCTCATCCGGAGACGAGGAGGACAAGACAGCGGCCGGTACAGGAGCCTGCTCCCTACCCTCGGCCCCTCTGGGGTCCCTAGGAATGAGGAACACTGGTGTGGAGGTCAGTGCCGTAGATGGTGTTGCTGGCGGTGCTGCGGTTGCTGCCGAGGATGGTGCGGCAATCGGCACCCCCATCGGCAATACCCCAATTGGTGCTGACATCGTTGATGTCAATACAGCTGCTGGATGGGTCCCCTGCAGGAGCCCCAGTGTGGAGGGCATGTGTGGTGGCCTGAAGGACGCTGAGGCCACCGACGCTGGTTTGGAACCCTGGCTCTACCCGTGTCTCTGGTGATAAGCCCAGGGTGTCCAGAAGGGCCACTGAGGAGCCTGCCACTGTCCCAGCCACTGTGCCAGGTAGCAAGTATCAGGGGGGTAGCCGTGTTAGTCTGGATCTGTAGAAGCGACAGAGTCCTGTGGCACCTTATAGACTAACAGACGTATTGGAACATAAGCTTTCGTGGGTGAAGAAGAGGTGGGTATTCACCCACGAAAGCTTATGCTCCAATACGTCTGTTAGGCCTGGTCTACACTAGGACTTTGTCGAATTTAGCAGCTTTAACTCGAGTGTATCCTGCACCCATCCACATTATGAAGCTATTTATTTCGACATAAACGGCTCTTTAATTTGATTTCTGTACTCCTCCCCGATGAGGGGAGTAGCGCTAAATTCAACATGGCCATGTCGAATTCGTGTTACTGTGGACGGAATTCGACGCTAATAGCTCCAGGAGCTATACCACAGAGCACCACTCCGTGGACGCTCTGGACAGCAGTCCGAGCTCGGATGCTCTGACCAGCCACATAGGAAAAGCTCTGGGAAAATTTGAATTCCTTCTCCTGTCTGGCCAGTTTGAATCTCATTTCCTGTTTGGACTTCGTGGCGAGCTCAGCAGCACTGGCAACGATGCAGAGCTCTCCAGCGGAGGTGACCATGCAATCGCAGAATAGAAAGGACCTCACTGGGGTTACAGTGGATGAAAAGCTGAATATGAGTCAACAGTGTGCCCTTGTTGCCAAGAAGGCTAACGGCATTTTGGGCTGTATAAGTAGGGGCATTTCCAGCAGATCGTGGGACATGATTATTCCCCACACTGGTGAGGCCTCACTTGGAGTACTGTGTCCAGTTTTGGGCCCCACACTACAAGAAGGATGTGGATAAATTGGAAAGAGTCCAGCGGAGGGCAACAAAAATGATTAGGGGGCTGGAGCACATGACTTATGAGGAGAGGCTGAGGGAACTGGGATTGTTTAGCCTGCAGAAGAGAAGAATGAGGGGGGATTTGATAGCTGCTTTCAACTACCTGAAAGGGGGTTCCAAAGAGGATGGATCTAGACTGTTCTCAGTGGTAGAAGATGACAGAACAAGGAGTAATGGTCTCAAGTTGCAGAGGGGGAGGTTTAGGTTGGATATTAGGAAAAACTTTTTCACTAGTAGGTTGGTGAAGCACTGGAATGGGTTACCTAGGGAGGTGGTGGAATCTCCTTCCTTAGAGGTTTTTAAGGTCAGGCTTGACAAAGCCCTGGCTGGGATGATTTAGTTGGGGTTGGTCCTGCTTTGAGCAGTGGGTTGGACTAGATGACCTCCTGAGGTCCCTTCCAACCCTGAGATTCTATGATTCTATGAAAGAGGGCCCCAGCATGGACTGATCGGGAAGTCTTGGATCTGATCGCTGTGTGGGGCGATGAGTCCGTGCTTTCTGAGCTGCAGTCGAAAAAACGGAATGCGAAGATCTACGAGAAGATCTCAAAAGCCATGACAGAGAGAGGATACAGCCGGGATGCAACGCGGTGCCGCGTGAAAATCAAGGAGCTGCGACAGGCGTACCAGAAGACCAAAGAATCAAACAGACACTCCGGATCCCAGCCCCAAACATGCCATTTCTACAAGGCACTGCATGCAATGCTCGGTGGTGCTGCCACCACTACCCCACCAGTGTCCGTGGACTCCGACGACGGGGTCTTGTCTACGGCCACGTCGTCGGAGGTTTTCGCGGACGGTGAAGATGAGGAAGGAGAGGAGGAGGACGAGGCAGTCGACAGCGCTTTCAACGCTGATTTCCCCGACAGCCAGGATCTCTTCATCACCCTGACTGAGATCCCCTACCAACCCTCCCAAGGCAGTAACCCAGACCAGGAATCAGGTGAAGGATCAGCAGGTCAGTGTTTTAAACATTTATTTTGAATAGAATAAGCAAGGTATGTTAGCAAGGGGTTTTTATTGGTTAGTTTGCCCTAGGCGCTTTAGTTTTCAGTCATTTCCAGTGAAACTACTCGAAAAGGCTGTCAATATGTCTGGGGATAGAGGAGAAATCCCCCTCGGAGATCTCCACGAAGCTCTCCTGGAGGTACAGTGAAAGCCTTTGCATCAGGTTCCTGGGGAGAGCGGCCTTATTGTCTCCTCCATGGTAGGAAACTTTTCCGCGCCAGGCTAGCAGCAGGTACTCTGGTATCATTGCCTTGCAGAGCATGGCGGCATACGGCCCCGGTGTTTGCTGGCATCACGCAGCATGCGGTCTTTCTCTGTCTCTGTAATCCTCATCAGCGTGATATCAGTCATGGTGCCCTGGTTTGAATTACGGTTTTTTCAATATGGGGACTGGTTGCCTTTTTCTTTAAATAACGCTACCCGGCGGTTTCCAGCCACGCAGTGGGGGCAAACCGTTCAAACTTGGCGGTTCACAGGCAGCAGGCAGGGACATTTCCCAGGACCAGCCATGCGGGGTGGGGTGGGGTGGGGGGTCCTATTGGGATCCGGGAAGAGGGCAGGTGAAGCCCACCCACTGCTAAAGGATCCCCCCCTCCAGCCTAAGGGGAGGGATCCACAGGACCTGGATACCAAGTGATTCCGGGGGACAAAAAATGAAAAAACAGGAATGGGAGTGTGGTTAAAGGGTCAAACGAAGCAAACCAGATGGGGACACTGAGCAGAGAACCCCGGACTGCGCCCACTGCTCCTCAAAGGCATCAAGGGAGCCAGTGGACACTGCCCAGAGGAACTCTGCCCGGATGCGTGAATGAACAGAGGATCAGGGCGGGGGGGGGGGGGGGTGGCGGGGAGGCGAACCATTCAAACTTGGCGGTTCGCAGGCAGGGACATTTCCCGGGACCAGCCACGTGGCGGGTAGCGGGGAGGCGAACCGTTCTAGCTGAGCGGTTTTGCCGGCAGCAGGAACTGGCCACTGCTAGGAACTGTGCTTGAAACATGGGAGTATAGCACTGCTGTGAAGTAAGCTCTCAGCAGTCCAAAGTGTGTGGCTTACCATGGTCTCCTGGGAGCCGAATTCCAGTGTCCAGCCCCGCTTGTGTGATCTGTACACCAAGACCCCAGGCACTCAATATAAAGACAGAATATTTGACCTTGTACTGAGTGCACGTTTGATAGGTAGTGTGCATGGTCTTTCTCCCAGGGAAAGAGCATAGGCATTGTTCGGTAAAATGTATCTTTCTGAGGAATTCACTCCCTTTCTCCCATCGCACAGCTGCGAGTGTCTCCCGCACTACCCGTGCATCCCCATCCCACAGGCTTGCGCAGATCAGGCGGCGCAAGAAAAGAACTCGGGACGACATGTTCTCGGAATTGATGGTCTGTTCCCGAAATGAGGCGGCACAGCGGAGAGAGGACATCTCGCAGTCCGAGCGAGCATCCAGCGAATGGGAGCAGAGGGCTGAAGCTCGTGAGGACAGGTGGCAGCAGGAAGACCAGCAGGCGACTCAAACGCTGCTTGGACTAATGAGGGAGCAAACAGACACGCTCCGGCGCCTTGTAGATGTTCTGCAGGACCGGAGGCAGGAGGAAAGAGGCCCGCTCTATTTGATCTCTAACCGCCCTCCCCCGCAGCAAAGTCCAATCCCCCCCCCACCCAAAGTCACGAGAACGAGGGGCAGCAGGGGCCGTGTAAATAATCACTCCACCCCTGCGGACTGCTCCAGTAGCAGAAGGCTCTCATTCCCAAAGATTTGATGGGTCCTTTCCTTCCCTCCAACCGCACCCCACCCTAGCCCCCGTCCAAGTTTCATCCCATAACTCTGCTGTCCTTAATAAAAAATGCTGTTCTGTAAAGTGCTGTTTCCTTGATTTCCTTTTAAAGGACGGTGTGTTTGGGGGGTGGGGGGGAAAGGGGGTTTGTAATTTGAGACGATAGGCGCCTGCACCAGGGTAGAGACAGGGGGACAGGTTCACCAGAACCTCACACTCCCCTTGCATTCACTAGGCACCATGGTCATTCTGGGAGGTGGTTTTCATGTTCTGTATGGGGGGGGGGGCTCTGAGTTTGTGGTGGGGGAGGGCGGCTGCAGATCTTTTGCAGTGGTCAGTAGCCTGAATGATAGAGCCACGCCGCAGGGGATCTGTAACCGCCATCCCCGGCCACAAAGTCACACGGGCCCCCCATCACAGAGTTGCAAAAAGGAGGGGTGGCAGGCTCCGTTGAAACAAGCAGTCCATCACTGCAGACGGCTCTAGGAGCAGGAGCCTGTCATTCCCCGAGTTTGGAAGCGTCCTTTCCATCACTCCACTCGCTCCCCAACCGCAGTATGCATCCCAGTTTCAACCCTTTACTGAGAAATCCTTAATAAAGAAGACGGTTTTAATGAACAATGTTTCCTTTATTTTCTTTTTAAAGCAGTGTATGAAGAGGGGGAAGGGTTTTGGAAATTGGAGAGGATAGGCAACATTAACTGGGTAAAGAAACATAGGCAGGTTCAGGTTCTGCTTACACAAAGGTAATAGTCACAGGTTACCCTGCTCACTGTGGAAGCTAGCTTTCAAAGCTTCACGGATGCGCAGAGCGTCCCGCTGGGCTCTTCTAATCACCCGGGTGTCTGGCTGCGTGTAATCAGCAGCCAGGCGATTTGCCTCAACCTCCCACCCCGCCATAAATGTCTCCCCCTTGCTCTCACAGAGATTGTGGAGCACACAGCAAGCTGCAATCACAATGGGGATATTGGTTTGGCTGAGATCAGAGCGAGTCAATAAGCTTCTCCATCTCCCTTTGAGACGTCCAAAAGCACACTCCACCACCATTCTGCACTTGCTCAGACGGTAGTTGAAGAGCTCCTTTTCAGTGTCCAGGGCGCCTGTGTACGGCTTCATGAGCCAGGGCATTAGCGGGTAGGCTGGGTCCCCGAGAATCACTATAGGCATCTCCACATCCCCAACAGTTATTTTGTGGTCTGGGAAGTAAATACCTTCCTGCAGCCATCTAAACAGACCAGAGGTCCTGAAAACGCGAGCGTCATGAACCTTGTCCGGCCATCTGACGTTGATGTTGGTAAAACGTCCTTTATGGTCCACCAATGCTTGCAGCACCATAGAAAAGTAGCCCTTTCGGTTAACGTACTGGCTGCCCTGGTGGTCTGGTACCAGGATAGGGATGTGAGTTCCATCAATAGCCCCACCGCAGTTTGGGAATCCCATCGCAGCGAAGCCATCTATGATCACCTGCACGTTTTCCAGGATCACTACCTTTGACAGCAGCAGGTCAACGATTGCATTGGCCACTTGCATCACAGCAACCCCCACGGTAGATTTGCTCACTCCAAACTGATTCGCAACTGACCGGTAGCTGTCAGGCGTAGCAAGCTTCCACAGGGCTATGGCCACTCGCTTCTGGATAGTCAGGGCTGCTCGCATCCGGGTGTCCTGACACTTCAGGGCAGAGGACAGCAACTCACAAAGTTCCAGGAAAGTGCCCTTACGCATCTGAAAGTTTCGCAGCCACTGGGATTCATCCCAGACCTGCAGCACTATGCAGTCCCACCAGCCAGTGCTTGTTTCCCTTGCCCAGAATCGCCGTTCCACAGGATCAACGTGACCCATTGCCACCATGATGTCCAGGGACCGGGGTCCCATGCCCCTCTCAGAGTTAATGTCCTCACGGCGCTTACGTTGCCTCCTCGCCCTATTTATCAGCATCTGCCTCTGGAAAAGGTGGACGATAAGGCACGAGGTGTTGACAACGGACAGAACAGCAGTGATGATCGCAGAGGGCTCCATGCTCGCGGTCCTGTGGCGTCCGCCCTGTCAATCACCAGAAAAGGGCGCGAACTGATTGTCCGCTGGCGCTTTCATGGAGGGAGGGTGGGAGTGAGGGGGAATGGCAGGAGTGAGGGTTGAATGACGACATTTACCCAAAACCACCCTCGACACATTTTTTGCCCCAGCAGGCATTGGGGGCTCGACCCAGAATTCCAATGGGCAGCGGGGACTGCGGGAACTGTGGGATAGCTACCCACAGTGCACCACTTGCAATGTCAACGCTTGCCCCGTTAGTGTGGACTCACAAACTCGAATTAATGTCCTTGGTGTGGATTCACACGCTCGACTTTAATATCGGTTTCACAAGTTCGGTTTAAGAAAATCGAACTACTCTCGTAGTGTAGACATACCCTTAGTCTATAAAGTGCCACAGAACTCTTTGTCGCCTGTGCCAGGTAGGGCTGTTGGTCGTGGTGGGAGCAGGATCTTCTGATCCTACTGAAGTGTGACGACTCTGCTTCTGACTCTGAGGTCTCCCACTGTGACTACAACGAAAGAGCGGAGCCACTTGGTGCCGGCGAGCGATGCCAACTGGGGGATGGGAGCAGCTCTCCCACACAGGCCACCGGTGCTGGGGCTCAGTGTGCAGGGGATTAAACCCTCATCGCAGGCTTGCCTATAGAGTGTATTGGGCCAGGAACTGGTGCTGGCGACCTCTCCTGCCTTGGAGGGGAGGGTGTGCTGCCAGCAACAGGAAGTTCGATGCCGCCTCGAACGCTTCTGGTGTGGAGGGAAGCTGTAGGTCCACATGGTAGTGGATCAGTGAGTGGTGCAGGTCCAGACTCGACTGGACCCAACCTGGGGCAGGAGTCGACGGAGGCCCTACCGATTGGGCTCCTGATGGGGGCTTCCTGGCCACCTGGTCTTTAAACCTGGTCTGGGAGTGCCCTCCATTGACCTTCCTTTTATGGGGCACCGGGGAGCGAGACTGGTGCCTGACAGATGTCTGGGACCTGTGTGCGGAGTCATACATCTCTAGAGGAGCCCTTCCTCAGCACCGGCTTGAATGTCGACGGTACCGGATCACTGTGCACCGAGGAAGGGGCACTTGGGGCTGGGTCCACCACACTGGGGTCCAACTAAGGCAGAAGTGCTGCCTTCATAAGCAGAACTCGGAGGCGCTGTTCTCTGTCCTTGAGGGTCCTGGGTCGAAACCCTCTACAGATTTTACAATGGTCCCTATGGTGACCCTCCCCAAGACACTTCAAGCACAAAGTGTGTGGGTCACTTCTCGGCATAAACCTGCTGCAGTCCGAGCATGGCTTAAAGCCCAGGGACCAAGGCATACCCCAGAGCTGGGGAGAAGCATCAGGGGGAAGAGGGGGAACTCCCAAAGGAAATTTATGAGAAAAACACTATCTACACTAACTATAACTACTACTAAATCTAACTATATACACATGATACTGTGAAGCATGTGCTTGCTGAGGCAAGAGCAACAGGGAGTCCCAGCTATCCATCACAGGCAGTAAGAAGGAACTGAGGGAGGGTCGGGTCAGCAGGGTCCTATATTGGGCGCCATGAGGGTGCCCAAGCCGACCCTACAGATACTGCTAGGGGAAAAATCTTCCAGCTGTCGTGCACATGGCGTGCACATACCTGACTGGAATTAACATGAACAAGCACTCAAAGAAGAACCTCCAGATCTTTTAGGGTCCATCTCTGCCCCATTTTCACAGTGTCAGTTACTGTGGTAGTGCCCATCAGAGTGGAGAAAATATCACATTTTAATAGAATTTTAATGTTGCACTCTGTCCACATTGGCCAACTCATAGAATCATAGAATATCAGGGTTGGAAGGGACCTTAGGAGATCATCTAGTCCAACCCCCTGCTCAAAGCAGGACCAATCCCCAATTTTTGCCCCAGATCCCTAAATGGCCCCCTCAAGGATTGATCTCACAACCCTGGGTTTAGCAGGCCAATGCTCAAACCACTGAGCTATTCGTCCCCCCCATAACTCTTTTAAACATTAAACAAAAAGAATGAAATAGAAAACAATTCACGAGAACAGAAAAATGTAGTGTAGCTTTTGGACCATGGCAGCTTCCTTTAGCATTAGTCTGTCAACCCTGCTGGTCAACCGTGCTTTATGGTCCATGTGACGGGTTGGATCACAGAAACCCCCTTGGGGCTGCCAACTGATGTGCCAAGGCTACTTTTGCCCCTGCTTATTTGCCCAACCAGCTTGGGACTCCAGAGACTTGCCTGGTTTGAGCCAGACCCACTAAACTGCTCCAAACCCAGACCCAGGTCTGAACCATGTCCCCTCAACAGCTGTAGGCTTACCTGGAAGCAGCTTAGGAAGTGTTCCTGCCTTTAGCACTCAGATGCTCAACTCCCAGTGGGGTCCAAACCCTAAATAAATCCATTTTACCCCGTATAAAGCTTATACAGGGTAAACTCATAGATTGTTTGCCCTCTATGATAGAGAGATATGCACAGCTGTTTGCCTCCGCCCTCCAGGTACTAATACATACTCCAGGTTAATTAATAAGTAAAAAGTGATTTTATTAAATACAGAAAGTAGGATTTAAGTGGTTCCAAGTAATAACAGACAGAACAAAGTGAATTACCAAATAAAATAAAATAAAAACACACAAATCTATCTCTAATACAGTGATAAAAACTGAATACAGATAAAAATCTCACCAGTGAGCTTCCTTTTACAGACCAGACTCCCTCTAGCCTGGGTCCAGCAATCACTCACACCGCCTGTAGTCACTGTCCTCTGTTCCAGTTTCTTTCTGGTATCCTTGGGGGTGGAAAGGCTCTCCCTTAAGCCATCTGAAGAAAAAATGGAGGAGTCCCCCAGGGGTTTAAACAGACTTTCTCCTGTGAGTGGACACCCCTCCCTCCCGCATGTAGAATCCAGTTGCAAAATGGAGTTTTGGAGTCAAATGGGCAAGTCACATGTCCCTGCAAGACTGAGTTCCTTACCAGCCAAGCCACATTCCTGGGAAAGCTCAGATGTGGATTGGCGTCTCCAAGTTCATTGTTGGCTTAAGTGGTTCTTGATTGGGCACTTACTGAGAATAGTCTTCTCTCAGGCAGCTGACCGACTGCTTCACTGAGGCTATTTAAAATTAACCAAATAATTAGCCAGTATTCATAACTTCGAGTACAAAAATGACACATGCATACAAATAGGATGAATATATCCAGTAGATCATAACCTTTACAGAGATATGTTACATGGCATATGTAGCATAAAACATATTCCAGTTATGTCATAAATCCATTTATAAGCATATCCCCATAAAGCCTCATGGGGTGCACCCGTCACAGTCCATACAAGGCTTTTTTGTGGATTCTGCATCTCAGGACCTGATATTTTAAAAATCTGCCTGACACTCACTGCGGAGCATTTGAAATATTGAGGGATAGCTCAGTGGTTTGAGCGTTGGCCTGCTAAACCCAGGGTTGTGAGTTCAATCCTTAAGGGGGGCATTTAGGGATCCGGGGCAAAAATTGGGGATTAGTCCTGCTTTGAACAAGGGGGTTGGACTAGATGGCCTCCTAAGGTCCCTTCCAACCCTGATATTCTATGATCCCATCCCACCCTTGCTGCCATCCCTATCCCCGTCAGTAAGAGTTTGCCCAAATCAAGCCAAAAGAGTTTTAATATATAAAAAGCAAGTATTTAACATTTGCAATGACAATCAATAACACTACATATTTGAATGAAGAGGTACATGCGGAGGAGGGGGATTGTGGGTATATGCATGGACCTCAATTTTCATTCAATACACTGACCACTCGAATGTGAAAATATTTCATTTTAGAATCATTATAAATGATTACTAGTGTTCTTTTCATTCAAGCTATAGTTGAGTGTCCTAATATAAATAATCAGGTCACTACTTATCACTGTTTTTATCTGCAAATGCGAAAGCAAATTTTGTCATTTCATTGCAACACACCCATCCCTCCCTGGCAAGAAAAGAATATGGTATATAGCAGTTTGGCACTGTCATATCCACATCTCTCAAATTTACAAGGTGCATAACTCTCACTAGATAAACTTCAAAATATTTGGAAGATCAAGCATGACATTGTATGGTACAGTTTTTGGGAACAGAGATTTAGAACGATCATCATGTATCCAGCCATACTTAAGTGGCTCAGATGGTGGTGCATCTAGACCCAAAGCACTTTTCCACACACATATCTGAAGATATTGTAGGTTTTCTATAAATGCTTCTGTTGGGGGTGGTGTGGAGCTTCGCTTTGGTGTTGGTATCTTTGTCCGCTTTTGCCGCCCATGATTTTTGCCATTCTTCTAACATGGGGACACAATGTGATTGTCTGTACCGTGCAGCCATGAATTTGGTTGCTTGTTCAATGACAGCACGCATTGCTGCCACCCAGCAGAAAGAGAGAGAGAGAGAGAGAATCTAGCTTGCAGAATCATCAACACAATTCCTTTGTTGAGATCAAAATAGGAAGCTGCTGTATCATAGCCTGAGAATGCACAGGCAGCTAACAGTCTTGGAACAGCATTCCAGTGTTGCTCCGCAGTAGCATGGATGTTTATTACAGATTTCTCTTTGATTGGGGTTCCATAATCATCATAGATGTTAGGCCTTGTTCAAGATAAGGCAAATCTTATAAGACAAATACATCAGTGATAATACTGACATTCCCACTGATTTCTCTTTTGCAACCATAACCATTTGTTGTACGAGGATTTTAATTGGCTCTCTCATTTGAGGTGGCTGTATTTTCTTTGTTGATCATCACATCTCCCTGGTTTATTTCCACTGGGGTATTGTCTTTGCCTGTGATGACTAGTTTGTGCTTTAGTGTGTGTCATTGGTCAAACTTCTTGTCTTAAATGAGTTCAGTATAAATGATGTCAGTTAACTGTTTCTTATTTTCAGTAACTGTCAAGACAACTTTCAGCGGAGGCAGCTGTGTACTTATACTCAACTGATGCACTCTGCTTGCTTCTGTAGCTCTGCTAGATCTTGGGACACTCTTTGTGCTGAAGTCTTTGTAGCTGTCAAAGACAAGATGTACCATGTGCTGCTAGCTTGTGTTTACCATAGACTTTGAAATTGGTCAAAGTCCTTAATGATGCAGCTTTAGTAACCCAAGGAATTGTTGAACCATCAATGACTGTGCAGGATACTTCTTGTGAAGTATATCTAGTTGACACATCTGTCTACAGCTTCTTCTTTAGGTTAGACTCAGCCGTAGAAATCCTCATGTAATCAGTAGTGAACATGGACACTTGTACAGGATCCAACTCGTATGACAAAATATTCTTGATGTCAACCTCTCATGAACTTGCTTGTAGGCCTATCACTCTTGAATAGTGAAGATTAGTGTCATACCTTTGTTGGACCCATCTGTACGTTTTATTTGTCACTGAGTGTCTACTATCCTTGGTATTGTGTCTCAGAATCCTGTGGGTCAGCTATGTTCAATTCTTGCATTTGGTGAATTCCAGTTGTAAGTGCATATTGACACTCTACCATGGACAATGTTTACTATTGCCTCTGTGCGCTAAGTGGAGTCTAAGGGATCAGTGAATGAGGAAAAAAGTTGAATCTCTGTTTGATTTATAATCTGTTAATGCCTATAATTGTCCAATATTTGAAAATTAATGATCATGAATAAATATGCAAGGATTTGTTGTCAGCATGCTTTGTAAGTACAAGAAGAATATGGCTCAGTGGGAAGGTGGGGGTGTACTAGCAAGATATACGGATTATACACACACCAATACAGACATTACATATGTATCTCTTTGCTGTTCCATAACAAAATATTAGTGTGTAGCTTTCACTAAAAAATAACTTGAAATTCAATTAAAGTGATTTCACTCTCATCTGGCTTGAGAGTCTGGAGGGAGGTGGTAATAGGTGCTCAGATTTCAAAATGCTCAAGGAGTGACAAGGTGTCAAAGGCAATTCTTCTGAATTTAGGATACTGAAATTCAGAATCCACATAAAAACAACAACACTGTATGGACACTAAACAAGGGCCCAAAACTTGCATTTGGCTACTGGACTAGATAGCATGAAATACTAGTTTAAATACTAGTTCAGTTCAGGTTTACATATGCAGAGTTAAATATATGACTCCATAGGAACTAAGATTAATACCCCCTTAGTGTTCAAAATCTTCAATATACTAATGGATACGCTGTGTTTACACATTATTACAAGGCCCTTCCACGAGCCAGCCCATTAGAACTGGTCTGTAGCTTATGCAGTCCATGGATAAGCCTCTCTCCCAAAAGCAACTTCTGTGAAACATCCAAGATAAACCAATTTTTAATAAAAACATTCCTATATCTTGTCTTTTAAATGTTCTCCATATTGGGTGGAATGCTGTGATTTGGTCTAAAAGTTCCATTTGTTGCACACATGAAGCAGCACCAGTTCTCTTTTGATGAGACAGCATTGGTTTTGTCCAATCAGCACTTAGTCTGTTTCCACTTCCTTCACCATGGTAGTAGTAGGAGAATCAGTGGGGGGATGACGAACCTACACATACTGAACAGACCATCCACCTCAAAAGGCTAAAAAGCCTACCATACCCCACCCTACAGCAAACTGTCCTAGGGCAGCGATATTTTTCTTTACGGTGTTGCATTAATATGTGCCCAGAATGAAATTGTTGGGTTCCGTATTTAGTCTGTCAGTGGCTCTCAGGATCAAATTTGCTCATTTGAAAACTCAAAGTATTATCCAAGTGCCAACACAATAAACCTAACCTGTGAGCCAATCATCAAGCTGGGCTTTTGCTGACTGACTTCCAACTGTAGACCCTTTGTTCATGGTGATGAATTTCGCTGACAATGCTAATGTACTAGGCAGAGAGAATCAATTTGCTTTCCCATAGCTGGTGTTGGTTCTGCATCTGTATGAGATGATTTAGTTGAGGTTGGTCCTACTTTGAGCAGGGGGTTGGACTAGATGACCTCCTGAGGTCTCTTCCAATCCTAATCTTCTATGATTCTATGAGGAATAAAAGCCTGTCAGTGACAGTAAGAGAGCAGGTGAGACCTAAAGACACACAAGAAGCAGACATGTATCAGATATCATCCCGTCATTACCAAGGCTTTGAAATAAAGAGCTCTACTTGCATAAACTACAAGAGGTCTAAGAATCAGAATCCTTGCCCCCAAACTGAAAACAAAGCTGTTCACGCACACAGCCACCAGCTTCAGTTGGTAATGGCGGGGGGGGGGGTGGTGGTGGTGTGGGAGGGATATCAGAAACAGACAGCCCACTGCTATTTTGTCATAGAATATCAGGGTTGGAAGGGACTGTAGGAGGTCATCTAGTCCAACTCCCTGCTCAAAGCAGGACCAATCCCCAATTTTTGCCCTAGATCCCTAAATGGCCCCCTCAAGGATTGAACTCACAACCCTGGGTTCAGCAAGCTAATGCTCAAACCACTGAGCTATCCCTCCCCCCATTGTCATGCACGCTTGTTGCTAAGTGTGTTGGCATCATGCATAAGTCCACTGGTCACATCTATAGCATGCCCAAACCTCTACTGTTAGCTGTGGAAACCCACTCAAGGGATCACTTTCATGGCATACAGGGGTGTGTGTGTGGAGTCTTCAGGTTCAGGGTCTCTACTCCTTTTGTCTCCTTGCTGTGCACACACTTAAGCATTTGGGTCCATGGTGAGGGAGGATGTGCCATTTTTATACCATTGTTCTGACCACAGTCAAACTTTTAAGACAATAGATGTTTTCCTCTCTGGTAAAATATTATTTGGTTAAAGACAAAGTTAAAAAATACTGCATTGGGAATAATCTCACCAATTACTGCCTTGCATATAATCTACCATTCTTGAATAAAGTGACAGCTAATCTTCTGCGAGTACACTAGACAGGCTATAATCATTGATCAGCATTCTGCTGATCTCAGGTCTACTACAGTATCAGTGGCTGACAATAAGACTGTGAGATGTGGCTCTGGCTACCATGGTTCATGCATTTGTCATTCCTAGGCTTGATTACGGTTGAAAGTACAGGCCAAGAGGAAGGCCTAGGTATTTAGAAGAGCTGCTACATGTTTCATTAACTTAGGCACAAAACAAAGTCATCACACTGCCGTACACAATGTACTGGTTCCTGATCCAGTACAGGATCCAATTTGAAGTCAGGTCTTGATCTTCAAAACCTTCAACAGACTGTGTCCTGGCTACATTATCTGTGACCCCAACCAATCATGATAGCAGCTTTCAGCAGAGCGACTGGGCTGGTGATCTAATATGGAGATATGCCTATCTCATAGAACTGGAAGGACCTTGAAAGGTCATCAAGTCCAGTCCCCTGCCTTCACTAGCAGGACCAAGTACTGTCCCCAGACAGATTTTTGCCCCAGATCCCTAAATGGCCCCCTCAAGGATTGAACTCACAACCCTGGGTTTATCAGGCCAATACTCAACCCCTGAACTATCCCTTATGTGATGACATCTAGGCTGAAACTTGCATGTGCTAGGGAATCTGGCGATGTCTCAGCAGCTGGCCTACAGTTACATTCCTTTCTTCCAGGTATCAACATGAACACTGGCTCAGTGTTAAATGCAAGGCCCATATGTTTACCATTCTTTTGTCTCCTCCCAGTCAATAGCTTATAGCTTCCCATACGCTCCTGTGGAATTGCACGAGGAAGACAGGAGAATGGAGTTTTACAGATTAACGTTGGCTGTACTCAGATACTGTGCCATGTGCATGTTAACCTTGGAGATGCTCAGCAAAGAGCCAAATTTCTTGTTTCAATGCCCAGAGACACCCTTTTGTACCTCACACAGCTATTCCGTTCTGAACGTGAGCCACAAACTTATTAGGATCTGCCACTAAATTCTAAGGGACTGGTTATTGTTGAAGAAATGTTAGATCAAATATTTACATATTTTGGAGACCTTTCTTTCCAGACAGTTTATGAAATCCTATAAGTCTGAACAAGGGCAAGGGGAAACTTTGTATCTATACAAAAGTACACGATTCTTCCCATATATGTTGCTATTTACAGTACTACAAATTGCATTATAGCGAATGCAAGGAGTAATGGTCTCAAGTTGCAGTGGGGGAGGTTTAGGCTGGATATTAGGAAAAAATTTTTCACTAGGAGGCTGGTGAAACACTGGAATGGGTTACCTAGGGACTTGGGAGGTGGTGGAATCTCCTTCCTTAGAGGTTTTTAAGGTCAGGCTTGACAAAGCCCTGGCTGGGATGATTTAGTTGAGGTTGGTCCTGCTTTGAGCAGGGGATTGGACCTCCTGAGGTCTCTTCCAACCCTAATATTCTATGATTCTATGAACACTTCGCTCAAGCAAAGGCCTGACTGCTGCAAGTGAGAGTTCATGACAATCATGAGACTAAAGAAATTCCAGTGCTGAGCATCACTCCCAAGAGCCTTGTGAGATATTATTTGAAATTAATAACTCATTAATCATGAATATTCTTGCATGCTGTATGTATGCAATGGGTATTAAGAGTTATGGATATATGATGGAATTATGACTAAAGTGTGCATAAAACAGGCCTATCTTAGACAAAGGAATGTGTATTTGATTCTCTGATCATCCTGATATTCAGGCAAAGACAATGAAGATCCATATTTATATATAAATGGAAACAGGACCATCAAGATAGCAGGGGGAGAAGATGGCAGGAAACAGAACACTTTGCATTTCAGTAAACACACATGGGGAAAGAAACATCATGGAGCTTCCTTTGCCACCAGATTCCATGTTGCCTTCCTCACAGCTTGAATAAATTTAGGGGTATCCCTTGGAAGAATCCATTTCAAAGAAAGGGGTAGAGAACCACAAAGTTCTCTCTTTTACCTAAGAAGACAAACGCAACAGCACCTTTGGGCCTCTGACAGAGATCCTGACCGAGGAGAGGGTCAGTCACCATCCTGCTGGAAGAGAGGGGGGTGAGAAAGGCCATCTTGAATAAAGCCTGGAACCAAACCTTGATAGATTAAATTTTATATGAGAGTTTTCACTTTTATTTGCTTGTAACCATTTTAACTTTCTCTCTTATAAATAAACTCACTTAAAATCCTATCTCCTTTTGTTAATAAACTTGTTTTACTATTAAGATAAGCCAACAGTGCTGTGTTTGTACTAAAGTGGTTGTCAACTTCAATTAATGTGGCAAACTGGTGTGTATTTTGTCTCCTTAAAGGAGCAAGCAAACCATACTATTTCTTTGAACTGTTCAGGAGAGGGCTAGACATTGCAAAGCATATGGTTTGGGAAAAATTCAGGACTGGGAGTGTGTTGGGGTCACCCTGCTGGTTGCAACCCAGGCCAGTGGAAAACAGGGTGGGGCTGTAAACAGGGTGCTGGGGTCAGAGCTGTTGGTCCAGGGTTGTCTAGTACACACACTCAGGGTGTGACCTGCATGCTGGTAGACTGGCTGTGAGTGGCCCAGGTTGGGAGCTGCAACAGTAAGGCATGGTGAGGCATGCACGGTTACTCACAATGGTATGGACTGCATCCCAGAATGTGACAGTGTATTAGTAACTTACCATGAAATACCACACTATATTGGAGACAGTCCTAATACACAGCAGGTGGGATTCCAAAAGCACGTAACCCCTATTAAAAGTCAGTCAGGAGCTGGGCTCCTGAATTCCTTAGATGCAGTTGAAAATCCCATTCAGCGACATCATTGGGAATAACAACTAAGCAGCGGATCTTCTCGCTGCCACCGAGCTCCTGTACGATTGATCTTTATCACAAACTATCCCCATCCTTTGTCCATGCTACTCCTTGAACCATGTTCAGTATTTTGACATCTATGGATGAAAACTTTTATTCTACATGAAATTCTTCTACCAGCCTGATCTCAGCTTACTGTATCTGAAACTCCTACAGAACCAAACGTTTGTCCCAAAGCATTGTATACAGCATCATGTACAACTACAAACCCAGTCCTGAGCAGGGTCATTTCCCTTACCATGAGAAATACCATCTCTTGTATTTCAAAGTGAAACTATACCCCATTTTGAACAGCTTTGCATTATGAATATTCATAGGGCAAGAATAACAACTTATGAAATCTCTTTCACCCCAACTACTCAATTACATTTGGCACTTCTGAGCCTACGGCTGAAGATGCTGTCTTGCTAAAGACTGATGTTATTTGTGACCCAGATGGTACAAGTGCCCCATGGAGCATATTCCTAAAGCATTTTCCAAATTGCTCTAACAAGCATTAAAAAGGAGTTCCACAAAATATTTTGTTTTTAAAGAGAGTGAAATTGTCTTTTCAGCAAGGTGGCGGCCTACAGGAGTGGGTTCAGAAATACCAAGTGTAAAAGAGAACTTGGGAACAAAGCTAAGTTACAAGCACGTCATAAATTTGTGTCTGTGATCATTTCTACTTAGGGCCCTACCAAATTCACTGCCATGAAAAACGCATCATAGGTCTCCTCCCATAAAAACTGGTCTTTTGTGTGCTTTTACCCTATACTATACAGATTTCACGCGGGAGACCAGTGTTTCTCAAATTGAGGGTCCTCACCCAAAAGAGAGCCGCAGGGGGGTGTCACAAGGTTATTTATGGGGGGGGAGGGGGTTTGCAATATTGCCACCCCCACTTCTGCACTGCCTTCAGAACTGGGTGACCAGGGAGTGGCAGCCGCTGACTGAGGGCCTGCCTCTGCAGACAGCAGTGCAGAAGGAAGGGCGACAATACCACACCAGGTGATTCTTACTTCTGCGCTGCTGCTGGTGGTGGCGGCGCTGCCTTCAAAGCTGGGCTCCCAGCCAGCATCTCCAGCTGCTCAGCTCTGAAGGCAGTGCTGCCGTCAGCAGCAGCCCAGAAGTAAGAGTGGCAGTACCACGATCCCCCCTACAATAACCTTGCGCCCCCCCCCCACTCCTTTTTTGGGTCAGGACCCCTACAATTACAACACCATGAAATTTCTGATTTAAGTAGCTGAAATAAGGAAATTTACGATTTTAAAAATCTTTTGACCGTGAAATTGATCAACTTGGACTGTGAATTTTGTAAGGCCCTATTTATACTGGTGGCCTGAGAAAAATGAATGTCTCCCTTTAAAGATTATCACACTGCCAGGCTGGATTCACAGCACATTTGTTTCATACTAGTATAAAAATATTGCTCAGGCATGCAGGAGTGAAATTAGGAAGGCCAAATCACACTTGGAGTTGCAGCTAGCCGGAGATGTTAGGAGTAACAAGAAGGGTTTCTTCAGGTATGTGAGCAAGAAGAAGAAAGTCAAGGAAAGTGTGGGCCCCTTGCTGAATGAGGGAGGGAACCTAGTGACAGAGGATGTGGAGAAAGCTAGTGTACTCAATGCTTTTTTTGCCTCTATCTTCACAGACAAGGTCAGCTCCCAGGCGGCTGCACTCCGCAGCACGGTATGGGGAGGAGGTGACCAGCCCTCTGTGGAGAAAGAAGTAGTTCGGGACTATTTAGAAAAGCTGGACGAGCACAAGTCCATGGGGCCGGATGCACTGCATCCGAGGGTGCTAAAGGAGTTGGCCGATGTGATTGCAGAGCCATTGGCCATTATCTTTGAAAAATCATGGCAATCGGGGGAGGTCCTGGATAACTGGAAAAAAGCTAATGTAGTGCCCATCTTTAAAAAAGGGAAGAAGGAAGATCCGGGGAACTACAGGCCAGTCAGTCTCACCTCAGTCCCTGGAAAAATCATGGAACAGGTCCTCAAGGAATCAATTCTGAACCACTTAAAGGAGGGGAAAGTGATCAGGAACAGTCAGCATGGATTCACCAAGGGCAAGTCATGCCTGACTAACCTAATTGCCTTCTATGATGAGATAACTGGCTCTGTGGATGAGGGGAAAGCAGTGGATGTGCTATTTCTTGACTTTAGCAAAGCTTTTGATACAGTCTCCCACAGTATTCTTGCCAGCAAGTTAAAGAAGTATGGGCTGGATGAATGGACGGTAAGGTGGATAGAAAACTGGCTGGATGGTCATGCTCAACAGGTAGTGATCAATGGCTCCATGTCTAGTTGGCAGCCGGTATCAAGTGGAGTGCCCCAAGGGTCGGTGTTGGGGCCGGTTTTGTTCAATATCTTCATTAACGATCTGGAGGATGGTGTGGACTGCACCCTTAGCAAGTTTGCAGATGACACTAAACTGGGAGGAGTGGTTGATACGCTGGAGGGTAGGGATAGGATACAGAGGGACCTAGACAAATGAGAGGATTGGGCCAAAAGAAATCTGATGAGGTTCAACAAGGACAAGTGCAGAGTCCTGCACTTAGGACGGAAGAATCCCATCCACTGCTACAAACTAGGGACCGAATGGCTGGGCAGCAGTTCTGCAGAAAAGGACCTAGGGGTTACGGTGGACGAAAAGCTGAATATGAGTCAACAGTGTGCCCTTGTTGCCAAGAAGGCTAATGGCATTGTGGGCTGTATAAGTAGGGGCATTTCCAGCAGATCAAGGGACGTGATCATTCCCCTCTATTCGGGACTGGTGAGGCCTCATTTGGAGTACTGTGTCCAGTTTTGGGCCCCACACTCCAAGAAGGATGTGGATAAATTGGAAAAAGTCCAGCAGAGGGCAACAAAAACGATTAGGGGGCTGGAGCACATGACTTATGAAGAGAGGCTGAGGGAACTGGGATTGTTTAGCCTGCAGAAGAGAAGAATGAGGGGGATTTGATAGCTGCTTTCAACTACCTGAAAGGGGGTTCCAAAGAGGATGGATCTAGACTGTTCTCAGTGGTAGAAGATGACAGAACAAGGAGTAATGGTCTCAAGTTGCAGAGGGGGAGGTTTAGGTTGGATATTAGGAAAAACTTTTTCACTAGTAGGGTGGTGAAGACCTGCAACGGGTTACCTAAGGAGGCAGTGGAATCTTCTTCCTTAGAGGTTTTTAAGGTCAGGCTTGACAAAGCCCTGGCTGGGATGATTTAGTTGGGGTTGGTCCTGCTTTGAGCAGGGGGTTGAACTAGATGACCTCCTGAGGTCCCTTCCAATCTGAGATTCTATGATACTCATGTAAAATAAAGCTGGATAAACTAGACCAGTGAACAGAGTAACTGATCATTTTAATCAGCAATAATGTCACTGAGGCCTCTCCACACTAGCGCTTATAAACAGGTCTGAAAGAGTTTTGACACAATAGAATCTGTGTCTACATTCACTGTTTTAAGAACGTGTGCTAGGGAATCTAGAAGGGTAGCGTAGGAGGAGCATACGTTTTAAATAAAGCTGTTCTCACCATGATAATAAAGTCAGGCCAGCTGTGGTACAAACCTGTTGGAAAGAGACTGTTGGGCACAATTCTACCAAAATTTGGCCTGACAACTGATTTTGGAACACAGATGTACTGCTATGTAGTGGCAGCATGGCCAGGGTGGGTAACTGGAAATAAAGACTGTATTTATGGGAAGAGTGTTTCTGTGCAAGACATTGTGTCTTAGGGCTTGTCTTCACTACCCGCCGGATCGGCGGGTAGCACTCGATCTTTCGGGGATCGATTTTTCGCGTCTCGTTAAGACGCGATTAATCGATCCCTGATCGCGCTCCCCGTCGGCTCCAGAAATCCACCTCATCGAAAGGTGGAAGCGGAGTCGACGCGGGAGCGGCAGCGATCGACTCGCCGCCGTTCTCATGGCCAGGTAAGTCGATTACGATACGCCGACTTCAGCTACGCTATTCACGTAGCTGAAGTTGCGTATCGTAGATCGACCCCCTCCCCTAGTGTAGCCCTGGGCTGAGTGTGTGTGTCTAGTATTCATTATTTTATTACAGTAGTGCCTAGAAATCCCAGTCAGGATCAGGACACCATTGTGCTAGGTGCTGAACAATTTGAAGAGCATACAATAGAAACAGATAGGATAGACAAAGGATGGGAGAAAGGCAGTATTAGCCCCATTTTCCAGATGGAGAACTGAGACACAGAGAGGATGAGATTTGCACGAGGCCACAAAGGAAATCTGTGGCTGAGCTGGCAAGTGAACCCAGATCTCTCATAGAATCTCAGGGTTGGAAGGGACTTCAGGCGGTTCTAGTCCAGCCCCCTGCTCAGTGCAGGACCAACCCCAACTAAGTCATCCCAGCCAGGGCATTGTCAAGACGGGCCTTAAAAATCTCTAAGGAAGGAGATTCCCCCACCTCCCTAGGGAACCCATTCCAGTGCTTCACCACCCTCCTAGTGAAAAAGATCTTCCTAATATCCAACCTAAACCACCCCCACTACAACTTGAGACCATTGCTCTCAATGCCCAGTCCACCACCTTAACCACCAGAGCATCCTCCCTGTCCTAATGTCTTTTGGACAATGACAGAAACTGAAACTCTCCAAAATGATTATTTTTATTAACAAATAAAATCTAATTTTGGACAGCTCTATAAATTGGAAAGAGAAGAAGATTCAGTTAGTCAAGAAGAGGTGACAGGGGATTCAGCTTCTCCTATATGCAAAGGTGTTAAATCAAAGTTCACTGCCTGGTCCCTCTCTGCCACCACTGGTTACTGCTGCCTTCTCTAACATACTGCCAGCACACTCATGGAGCTCTCAATCTCAGATACACAGATCATGGGTGCAAAAACAAACTTGGCTCACGAAACTGCGCACTGCTGTGAAAAATGCTGTCAAGGCTTTAAAGGCAGTAGGAATGTGAGGGAGAGATTGAGGGCAATCATAACACAGATGCAAAGTCTAAAGGAAAGGCTTGAAAGTTCAGCTGAGAGGTAAAAAAAATCAGCTACAAGAACAACCAGATCAGAGGTGGTCAATACAGAAAAAGGATAAAAACAATGGAGTAAACTGGCAATCTTCTACAGATGTATTAATGATCCTAGTGGAAAAGATGCAGAAAGAAAATGGAATGCATGCTGCTGTTCCCCCCCCCCCCCCCCACCCCGGGCCTTTTTTCTAGGAACTTCATTGATTGATTAGATTACAAGTTCACCTTCAATGATAAGTGGTTTCAGGGGTTTAATTTCTACATCTTGCAGAGTTATCTTATCTTTCACTGTTATCTTAAAAAGCAAGATAAGTTTTCTCATGGTGTAATGGATTGCACTTAAAAATACTCTTCATGTGTAATACGACCAAAGAAAGAGAAGTATTAATTTAAAATAGTGTCTGAGTGTTCCTGACTCATGCACCACCTCTATTCAAAATTCTGCAGCGCAGATTCTTTCCTCTGTTCCATCTGTGCAACCCCTCTGTCTTCAATAAGACAGACAGGTAGAACTAAAGACAGGATTTGGTGTGCTAATTAGAATTTAATGATGCCTGAGTCAAAATAAACCTAGTTCCCTCTCCCACTGTTGTAGTGTTTCTAAAGGAGTATGAAACAGCAAAAATGTATGTCACTAAAACAAGTACTTGTGACTGAACACATACAAATTTGGGGAAGTAAATTCTTTATCCTGATTATTATAGCTAATTAATTTTCAGTTAACCAGATACTGAAGGATGTAAATATTAAATGCCTCAGCATTACTTCTAAAATGTGCATTTGAACAATAATTTGGCATTGGACTGACAAGTTTGCTATCAAATAAAAAATTAAACGTATGAAAATATTGTTAGCTCTTTTCAATGCAATATTGAGTTTTACAATATTAAAACCAATCAAGGAGGCTTTAAAAAAAAATAAACTAGAAAAATGTAGCCTTATAATGAAACCTTTAAAACAAACTGGTTTCTCATGATGGAGGGTGTTACTGCTTTGCACAGAGACAGAGCCCAGACAGTCTCAGTCACATAGAACTATCAGGGTCATCTGATTTAAACAGTATTGTAATGGTCAAAGCATGGGACACATCTCCAAATCACCTATTTTAACCAGAGGTATTGCATTAGTGTGCTAAACATATCTATTTCCTTACATGAGTCTTTATAGGAGGTGAAATGTGCACCTGACATTTGTGGGGATGATTCACAAAAGCAAAGACAAATTATCTCTCCTAAACAGATTAGCCAAGAAGACTACACAATAAAAGTGACTTTAAAATGCCTACTACAAGTTAGAATTCAGGCCATTATAACTTTCTTTTCAATTTAGTTACAGGCAACATGATGGTCTACGTTCTCCCATCAGACCTCTGTTTCACCTCTGGAAGCAACACCACAGCAAAGGAAAAGAAATGTATGTTTCAGGAGGTCTGATAAAACAATACGTTATCACCACATAAAACAGGTTGAATAGTAAATGTATACAAATTATGTTTAATGTTATAGTTGAAAGAGAATCAAGGCAGAAAGAAATTCAAATGTCATGACACATCAGCCTCAACTTTGAATTTCCTGGCATTTGTCTGTCAAGTTTATTATTTAAACACAGGTTGGTTTTTTTGTAATAAATGTTTAATATACATATTTATAAAATGGCTTAAATTAAGGCATCATCCAGCTGGCTGAAGTGTCTAACACAAGCATCTCTTGTCACTCTGCATGACTAAAAGCTGGTTCAGCTTACCCTCAACAAAAGCAACACTGCCCATAAAGGAGAAGAGGAAATAAAATAGGTAAAATCTCTTTAGTACTGTTCAAAACATGTGGCATTCAGTTAATCTGAAAACCAAATCTGAACACACTACAGACTTTAGGACTCAGAAAACCTTTCAAGAAACTCACCATCATTTCAGCCAGAGTTGAGTCAACTTGGCAGACAGAGCCCAGTTAAGGTCATCAAGGCTTAGGCAGAAGATGATAAACTTCTGAACCCATAGTGTAGTTTTACAGAAAGCCTCTAATATTCTGGAAAATGAATATTGTCCACTTAACATGAAACAGTAGAGAGAAAGCGGTTACAGTCTAAAAGACACAGAATAAACTTTCAGAAGGCCTACTCAAAGGAAGGAAAACAGAAACAGAATCATCACGTACAGCTCCCAACTGAAAGCCTTTCAAAACTTGATCCAAAAGGCCAACTGGAGCTTAATATTAATGCATTTCTTTGGGTCCATTGAGACTACACTCTTGAAAGTGTCACACTATATGTCTTGCAATAATTCTTCTCTCAGAAGAACTGTATTTATTGAGTGGCGGAGGGATGGCCCTCCCCACTGAGTTGAAGATTATATTCTATTTCGAGGATATTAACAGGTTCCTGAAAACCTTGTTAATTGCATTTAAAATGCAAGGTTTTTTCTGAATAGATTGGAATGTTTATAATTAAAATAAAGAATGTGCATGTCTTAGAAATAAATCAAATGGCTCTGATCAGTTAATTCCCAAACAGAATAGATTCTACATAATATTTATAATTAACAAAAGTTAATCTGACTACATTGCCCCTCTGCATGTGCAACACAGGTGTGCAAAGAAATGAGTCAGGTTACACAAGAGATGCCCATGTTTTGGATATTGAAAAGCTGCACTGACAATTGATGAAGTGCAGTTGCACCTAATCTGGTTAAAGCTCAATAGACCGTAGTCTCTCCCTAAACTTCACTGTGGAGATGCAGCTCTCCCGTTGCATGGTACAGCATCTATTCTGCAGTTCTAGCACAAGTGAAGGTGGCTATGGCCTCATTCTAAAACCTTGCAGGTCACACTTTGAACACTCCTAGGACAAAACCAAAACCAGACTTGTGGCAGCTGACCAAATATAAAGAGGTTGTAAACCACGAACAGCTGCACCACACGCTCTCCTTTGAAGAGAACCTCAGACTTTTCTTCAGCAATAGGCCAAGTCTGCACTACAAAGTCTTCTCATCATAGCTATGTTGGCCAAGGGTGTGAACCCCCTCCCTGAAGTCGACACCACTATAAACCCCAAGTGTAGATGCAGCTATGACAACAGAACAGTGTTTCTGTCGGCATAGCTAACATAGTTTGGGGAGGTGGTGTTACTATGCCAACAGAGGTGGTGTTTCTGTGGGCATATGCTGCATTTACACTAGAGGTTTTTGTCCACATAGCTATACTGCTATAGCAAATACCAGCAAAATATTTGTAGTGTAGACAAACCCACAGAAATCAAAGCTATATTCATAAAAATAATAGGAAGTAGAGATTCAAAGAAACCAGCTGCACTTCCTATATCAAAGTCAGTCCTTAAAGTCTCCTGCATACCATTCTGCCTGACAACTAAATTGTGCAGAATGTTACTATTTCTGATCTGATTTATCGTGTAAATAAGGATGTGGGGTGCTTTTAAAAACAAAACAAAACATCAAAGATACTTCGAGTAAGCTTGTCTACTGTGTATTATTCTGCAAGGTCCACTCAGTGAACATTTTATTTCAAAGACAGCCCCTAGAATTCATAGGAGTGCTTACAGTGCTTACTGGAGATCCATGCATCCTGCCTTTTAATCTAGAATATCATCCAACCCAGGCACCTGGAAGTGGAAAAAAAAATGTTGAGGAAAGAGATGCATTTAACGCACCATGGTAAAACAAATCTTTTCAGAAGGCTGGTAATTTAACCAGTTCTCAACATTTCTTGAGTGTCAATTTATACTAAACCATTCACTTGCATCAATGCCTTTTACAAGCAGAAATTTAAAAGTATCAAGAAGGGAAAAATCTACAAAACTACAGTATTTCTCCCTGCTTAGCATTGTAGCAGACTTGTCCAATGCTTTTCCTCCACATTAATCTACGCTATACTAAAGCAGCACAACAGCCACACAAGCCCAGAGTACTGTATAAATAAAAATTCTTAATATTACCATAGTATAATGAAATAGGAAAGGTAAAAGGCATCCAACTAATAAAATGATCACTGAAATTCATACATCAGAATTTTTGTAAAGCACCATATTTCAGAAAGCTGTTTGAAATGTATAGCTCTATCTGAAGTCAAAGGCAGAATCTCCTTGCATTTGATGATCAGATTCCCAGTGAGGTTCCTCAATGAATGTGAACACTACTGAACCAGTCTACATACTGGTTTTATGCGGGGAAGTTTGGAGATGGGGAGAGGGGAACGAGGATTTCCTATTTCATCATCTAATCCAGCTGGTTCTTTTCTACTCTTAGGCTCTTGCTTTCAGGGTCATCCTTGTTCTGACTGCTTTGTTCTATTTTTGAGATGAAAATCTGTGGCTGTTCCGCTCGCATGCTGGGATTGGTCAGCTCCTTGGTATTCAAGTTAGGCAGCTTCTCTGCACACAGGGAGGGGTTATTTTGATCGTCTGCATGAAGCGTGGGGTTGGTCATTTGTTGTTCTGCTTCTTGCTGAGATGCTGGGGCATTCGTATCTTTTGGGGGGTTGGGGCAGCTGACAGGAGCCAGCACCAAGGGAGGATGAGGTAGGTCTTTCTGTAAAAAAATAAATAAATAAAATCATTTTTAGGATGATGTGAAGTGAGTAACAAGAGCCACTATTGTTACTAAGGGCAACTTAAACCATAATTTCTCAAAACATGCTAGTTTTTACAGGAGACCAATCATTACACTGAATGGCCAACAGCAATTACACAATGACCTTTTGGTGAAGGAGTTCAAAAATCTGAACTGAAGCACACGGAAAGGAGAAGGATTACTTGCTGCGCCACTGCAGTTAATTCAAATCATCCCTAATGGTTGAAAGATTTGCACATCTATTCTCTGGGCAGGTCCCACTGAGTAACAAACACAGTGGGAGAATGCTCTCTGCAGGAATCTAATTAAATGCTTAAAGCCTATTGGCTCATTATCTCTGATTGATATGGGAAGCACTCTCAGCTCTCTTCCTGTTTACCTGCCATGGTGACAATTGCGTCCCATCCTCACTAATAATAAACCACAGGTGGCACTTTTTCGGCACAGTTCACCAGATCTCACAGTATTTTTACATTAATTAGGCTTCACAATTCCCCCAAGACATTTTAATCTCATTTTACAGTTGAGGAACTGAGGTATAAGAAATGTTAAGTGACAACCCAAGTTCACAAAAGTACCAAGATGAGAAATTAGACCCCTGCCACAAGCTCTACCCATTAGGTCTCATCTCTAACTTTTCCTTTCTACTGGAGAGTAATCAAATTTAAGGGATACATATTCAACACAGATAATGTCCCAAACATCTGGATAGCAGTAGCCATTTGTTTTAGTTCCTTTACCAGTGATTTGCTCTGGTCTTCCCCATGATTAGGTGTCTCTAACAGACTACCTGTAAGGAGGTCTATTGGTTTTCTCCACTGTTTCATTTTTTCCATTTGCATCATGAGAGCTCAAGTCTGGTTCCTGTAGTATGTTCTCTTAATAGAAAGTGACCTCTCCTCCTTTCAGCTCTTGTCTATCACTTCTATGTATGCTATCCTATCTCAATTGCCATTTGACTTGTACATTTAATTCCAACAAGCTTCTTCAAACTTAAAGGTCAAGCTTTCTATGCATTATCAACTCAAACGCAACCTGCCTCTTAGCTCTGTGCCTGGCATTTGTGTAGACCAGAGATGGGCAAAGCCCACTCTACAGCTATCATTAACCTCAATGTAGAGAATACAGATTCTAACAAAACATCTTCATCTGAACACCCATGTTGCACTGATCTGCAATGGGCTGCACCCCTTTCTAAGGATGTTAGTGACTGCTTTCTTTTACACAAACCAGCTGCAGTTTTGCTCCCAACAAGTTTCCAGTGTGGCCTTCAGCTATGAAAAGTCTGGCTATCAACAGGATACAGATACTAAATACAAACTGTGGGTATCAGCAGGATTTAAACAAAGAAAGAGACCCTTTTTCAGTCCACAATGAACTGTCTACAGAATAAGCTGACTATATTTTAGAAATAAAAAAAACAGAGAGACTTTTGTAGAAATATTCTGGGGCCATGAAAATAATCAAGGACTAAAGTGTTCATTTTTTAAAGTGTGCTGGTGTTATTACTGCCAGCTTCTGACCCAATAGTTGCATAATTCTCCGAGGGGAGGATTTTTCATAGTAACAGTGTCTGAGTGAGGCCTGGGTGTATACTTCAAAGTGTTGCCAGTATAACTATGTCAGCCAGGTATATGAAAAAAATCACAACCCTAACTGACATAGCGATGCTGGCAAACGCCCAAGTGTAGACAGTGATATAGATAGCTCAGTTCAATCAGGGAACTGGTATAAGCTATATCAGCAAAAGAACTCCTGTCAGTATAAGTGACATCTCCACTAGGTGGGTTTGCCAGTATAGTTATGCTGATATCAAACCCTTTGTAGTACAGACAAGGCCTGAGTTTATCATGAAACACTGATCAATTGACTAACATTCACTCTGAGCAAAAGAACTGCTTTGATGCTGGACTTTTCTCTTCACTTCAAATACTGTTTATCATACTGAACTCTCACTCCACTGGACAGTGTTTCCTGGTGAACACACAAATTATACTCTGTATGGCAATACACTTTGAACAAAAAAAATAATAGTTCTAAAACAAACAAAAAACAAATACACAAGTGTTTTGACTTGAGTGAAAAACCAGGATGTTTCAGGTCTCCTAAAAGAAGCTTGTGGGACACCCTATGAAAAATCTAGTCTCTTTATGCAGGATCTTGAATTGATTTACTGCATCTTTACCCTTATATTAAATATCTGTTCCATGAATTATCCCTTACTATGAGTTACTTACTCCCTTCATAATGGATGCATTTAACTTGCAACAAAGAATTTAACTAATTAGCCTAAAGGTGACAATTTAAGATCCTAAATTAACTCCCTACCTCCTTAATGCCTTTTGTTAACCTGCAAAAAGATCCTTACAATTCTTCATATTCATGGAAGTTATAATTAATAAAACATACAATAAAGCTGTTTGTTACAACTGCCAAGACTTACAGCAGGATCAGGGTGGATAGGTAGGGACTGATCTACTTTATCCTGGGCAGTTTTAGTGGCTACAAACATTAAAGCAGAAAATTCTAAGGCTCATGTTATACAATTGCTAAAGCCTGTAAAAGACTCTTTAGGATCAAAACATAATATTAAATGAATGCAAAATATCAAGTTCTTTGTTTTGTTGGATAGTACTACAATATTTTACTCAACTTTAATTCTATTTAGGATTTATAATATTAGTATTTCTTGAAGACACTCATATCAAACTGGTATTCACCGCAAAGCCGCTGCCCGTCCAGAACATTGCGAGCTCCTTACGCCAAAGAGCCACAGCAAAGCTAGTGATAAGAGTACAGGGCACCAGGTAGAGCAGAGCTGGCTGACCCATCTGCATCAATGCCAAGGCTACAAAGGTCACCAGAAGGCCAATGCCATATGCTAAAAGGAGATAAAAATAGCAAAAGAAAATAATTCAGATACAGTTCTGGTCAAAAATGGAGGCACAATTATCTAGAAACATATTCTACTGATAGCTTCCTTCAGTTAGTAGTATGAAGCTGCTTTAATAGTGCTTTGCAGACTTCCCTAAATACCACTATTCTGTGTCCAACATTCATTCAGGATTACTCTTTAGTAAACATGGAATGATTATCTCCTAGACCAGGGGTGGGCAAACTATGGCTTGGGGGCTGCATCCAGCCCCTTCAGATGTTTTAATCTGGCCCTTGAGCTCCCGCTGAGAAGCAGAGTCAGGGGTTTGCCCCGCTCTGCAGCTCCCGGAAGCAGCGGCATGTCCCCCTTTCGGCTCCTATGTGTAGGGGCAGCCAGAGGGCTCTGCACGCTGCCCCCACCCCAAGCGTTGACCCTGCAGTTCCCATTGGCTGGGAACCGCAGGCAACGGGAGCTGCAGGGGCGGCGCCTGCGGATGAGGCAGCACGCAGAATTGCCTAGCCGCGCCGCTGCATAGGAGCCAGAGGGAGAACATGTCGCTGTTTCTGGGAGCTGCTTGAGGTAAGCGCCGCCCGGAGCCTACACCCCTGACTCCCTCCTGCGCCCCCAACCCCCTGCCCCAGCCCTGATCCTCCTCCCACTCTCCGAACCCCTCTGTTCCAGCTCGGAGCACCCTCCTGCACTCCCAATCCCTCATTCCCAGCCCCACCCCAGAGCCCATACCCCCAGACAGAGCCCTTATCCCCTCCCACACCCCACCCCCAATTTCGTGAGCGTTCATGGTCTGCCATACAATTTCCATACCGAGATGTGGCCCTCGGGCCTAAAAGTTTTCTCACCCCTGTGCTAGACTATGAGACGTTGTCTTTCAGTGAAACAGGACAAAAAGAAGAGTGATCCAATTGTGCAGTATTTGTGGAACAATTAACTCAGTATCTAGAGCAATTTTACAAAGGCAAAATAAACCAATGAAACATTTTATTAAATGACTTGAGTTTAATAGTGCCTGACCACTATAACAAGCACTTCTTGTGATTTGGAAGTGTTTGGCTTTTCACTCACGTTCTTGGGCAGACAACAGTAGAAGGTGTTCAAGGGGTGAATGCCCCCCGTTAGAATGTTACTACTCATTGAAACATTTATATATTTGCAGAAAATATTAATGAATACAAAAGACCTTTAAAAGCTTGCAAGGTGCAAGTTTTTGGGCTTATTTCTGGTGCACGAAGATAAATAAAATATCCAGACAAAAACCTTCAATTACTTGAAGTTAAGGTTATAAATGCTAATCTATCATTTAAAGCAGCTATGCAAAATTCTACCCATATAAGGCAAGTATTTTACTGTTGGGAAGCAATATATTGTTTATCCAGTTGTTATGACAAAGGGTATGCAAGTAAATTCTGTACCTAGGCTAGTACATTTCATGTCAATTTTGCAAGGCTGATTTAAGAGAATACGACAGCAGAAGAATGTAGTTTTAGTCAAGAAATTCAAATGTAAAGATTACACTTAAACACCCCAAACCTGTGAATGGAAATGCAGCAGCAAGGTAGCTCAAATCATCTTAGGAGTCCCTTTGGAGCTAGCAACTGTTGTAGGAATCCCTACAGTCATTTTTCCTAAGCTAAAGTGTTTTGGAGCCTTCAACTGGCAATAGTTTAAGCCCTTGCTGGCTTAAGAATTTCCTTTAGGGAGTCTGCAGAGTTGGAAGTCTGACCATGGGTTGCAGTCATCCTTAACACCATCTAATATGATGTGTAGATTTTACAAACTCCATATACTTCATATAGAATCATACAAATGTAGGACTGGAAGGGACCTTGGGAAGTCATCAAGTCCAGCCCCCTGCTTTGTGGGAGAACCAAGCAGACCTAGGCCATCCCTGACAAATGTTTGTCCATCTTGTTTTTAAAAGCTTCCAATGATGGGGACTCCACAATCTCCTTTGGAAGCCTCTTCCAGAATTTAACTATCCTTATAGTTAACAAGTTTTCCCCAACATCTAACCTAAATTTCCTTTGCTGCAAATTAGGCCCATTACTTCATGTCTACCTTTAGTGGAAATGGAGAACAATTGATCACCGTCCTCTCTATAATAGCCCTTAACGTATTGGAAGGCTTATCAGGTCCCCACTCAGTCTTCTTTTCCCAAGACTAAACATGCCCAGTTTTTCAACCTTTCTTCACAGGTCAGGTTTTCTAAACCTTTTATCATTTTTGTTGCTCTCCTCTGGACTCTTTCCAATTTGTCCACAACTTTCCTAAATTGTGGTGCCCAGAACTAGACACAGTACTCCAACTGGGATCTCACCAGTCCTGAGTACCAGTGGGACAATTACCTCTTGTGTCTTACATACAACACTCCTGTTAATACACCCCAGAATCATATTAGCCTTTTTACAGCTGGATCACACTGACGACTGATATTCAGTTTGTGGTCCACTATAACCTCCAGATCCTTTTCGGCGGTACTGCCACCTAGACAGTTATTCCCCATTTTGTAGTTGTGCATTTGATTTTTCCTTCCCAAGTGAAGTACTTTGCACTTGTCTTTATCGAATTTCATCACGTTGAATTTAGACCAATTCTCCAATTTGTCAAGGTCATTTTGAATTTTAAACCTGTCCTCCAAAGTGCTTGCAACCCCTCCCAACTCAGTGTAATCTGCCGATTTTATAAGCATACTCTTTACTCCATTATCCAAGTCATTCATGAAACTATTGAACAGCACTGCACCCAGGACCAATCCCTGTAGGACCCCACTAGATGTGCCCTCCTAATTTGCCAGCAAACTATTGATAGCTACTCTCTGAGTATGGTCTTTCAACCACTGTGCACCCATCTTATAGTAATTTCATGTAAAGAGTATGTTTATGAGAATGTCATGCGGAACTGTGTCAAAATTATAAAGTCAAGGTATATCACTACTGCTCCCCCACATCCACTAGGTCAGTAATCCTATCAAAGAAGGAAATTAAGTTGGTTTGGCATTATTTGTTCTTGACAAATCTATGCTGACTATTCCTTATTATCCTCCAGATGCTTACAAACTGATTGTTTAATAATTTGCTCCAGTATCTTTCCAGGTGTTGAAGTCAGGCTGCCTGGTCTATAATTCCACGATTCCTCCTTGTTTCCCTTTTTAAAGATAGATACGATGTTTGCCCATCTCCAGTCTTCTGGAACTTCTCCTGTCCTCTAGGAGTACTCAAAGTTATTGCTAATGGCTCCAAAACTGCTTTAGCTCGTTCCTTAAGTACCACAGGATGAATTTCATCAGGCTCTGCTGACACAGAATCACAGGACTGGAAGGGACCTCGAGAGGTAATCTAGTCCAGTCCCCTGCACGCATGGCAGGACTAAATATTATCTAGACTATCCCTGAGGTGTTTGTCCAACCTGCTCTTAACATCTCCAATGATGGAGATTCCACAATCTCCCTGGACAATTTATTCCAGTGCTTAACCACCCTGACAGTTACGAAGTTTTTCCTAATGTCCAACCTAAACCACCCTTGCTGCAATTTAAGCTCATTGCTTCTTGTCCTATCCTCAGTGGTTAAGAACAATTTTTCTCCCTCCTCCTTGTAACAACCTTTTATGTACTTGAAAACTGTTATGTCCCCTCTCAGTCTTCTCTTTTCCAGCCTAAACAAACCCAATTTTTTCAATCTTCCCTCATAGGTCAGGTTTCCTAGATCTTTAATAATTTTTGTTGCTCTTCTCTGGACTTTCTCTAATTTGTTCACATCTGCCCTGAAATGTGGCGCCCAGAACTGGACACAATACTTCAGTTGAGGCCTAATCAGCACGGAGTAGAGCGGAAGAATTACTTCTAGTATCTTGCTTACAACACTCCCGCTAATACATCCCAGAATGATGTTTGCTTTATGTTACACTGTTGACTCATATTTAGCTTGTGGTCCACTATGACCCCCAAATCCCTTTCCGCAGTACTTCTTGCTAGGCAGTCATTTCCCATTTTGTATGTGTGCAACTGATTGTTCCTTCCTAAGTGAAGTACTTTACATTTGTCCTTATTGAATTTCATCCTATTGACTCCAGACCATTTCTCCAGTTTGTCCAAATCATTTTGAATTATAATCCTATCCTCCATAGACATGAATATATCTAACTTATCTAAATATTGTTTTACTTGTTCTTTCCCTATTTTGGCTTGCATTCCTTCCCCCGATTATTAATATTAATTTTGTTGAGTATCTGGTCATCATGAACCTTTTTAGTGAAAACTGAGGCAAAATAAGCACCTCAGCTTTCTCGATGTCATCAGTTATTAGTGTTAGATGAAATGTACTGAATAAAGCCAAAAGTCAACCAACCCAACAGCCTCCAAAAGTGTCAGACATCACTCCCTATATGCATGGCAAAATAAAAAAATTAGCTTTGAGGCAAAGTTTTATCAAATTAGGAGGTGGCAAAATCATTCACAACCTTTCCTGAAAGTGATCCCCCTAATTTTTCAGACTATCATTTTAAAATTCGTTATCTGTTTATCTCAAATTTGAAGAAACGTTTTTTCCCTCCATTAGCAGAGAACCACAAAGGATAAGTTGCAGCCCACTGGGTTAGCCAATCAACTCGGCAGGTCTACACTACCACTTAAGTCGATCTAACTTACGTCACTCGGGGTGTGAAAAAGACCCTCCCGAGCAATGCAAGTTATAGCACCTTAAGCGCTGTCCACACCGATATAGCTTCTGTCTCTCATGGAGGTGGTGTAATTATGCTGACAGGAAAGTGCTTTCCTGTTGGCATACAGCGTCTTTACAAGAGGTGCTACAACGCTGATGTAGCACTTCTAGTGTAGACCTGCCCTCAGTGTTGTAAAAAAAAAAAAAAAAAAAAAAAAAAAAAAAATCAGACTTTTAAAAGAAAGCTAGTAGTATCTATAGAGACTAGCGTCTCTACAATTTAATTTAACTTAGAGGTCAATTACAGATTTTTTGCAGGCACACAGTTTAAGACTGAAGTCAAGAGGACAAGCACTAAACTTGAATTCTCTTATGTAATAAATGCAATTTGAAAGGATCACTAACAAGCAAATTACAATGATAACAAAGAATAAATATATCCCAAGCATACATAAAACCACGGTAATTCAACCAAAGGGTTCTGGTGAAGGTGTAAATCATAACAAAGAGCTTACTTTCTAGTTTGGACAGGCAAAGCAGCTCAGACATGCGTTATGCTAGATGAGCTAGGGTTCGAAGGTCCAACCTCAAAAGTAGTAGTTTTTATTTATTTATTTTAAACTGCTTCACTGCTTGATTGTTGAAATCAAGATAAGAGTTGAAAAGCAAGCTGTGTAATACGAGAGCTCTGGCTTTGCTTTTCCAGGGACTGCACTAGCTGCTGTGTAGAAATACCAGGGTCATACATACCTATAGTGCAGGCTACAAAATAGACTCTGGAGGATTGCACCTGAATATCAAATCTATGGCAGTAGGCTACCAGTAAGCCTAGGGAAGTAAAGAAAAGTTAAGCAGTTTTCAAACACATACACACTAATTGCAAGATGCACAGAATGTAGTGCCCTATCTAGGTGCTTATAAGATGGCCCACCACCGTGCTAGATTTCCTGCCTAATAAGCTGTGCCCTACCATCCTGATATGATTCATGAGAGTGCACAACTCATAGAACAGAAGATATGCACTTCTACTGTATTGGCTTACATTAACTATTGAATCAGAAACTTGACATCTGTAAGTAAACACCACTCCAGTAAACAACAGCCAGTCCATATGCAATGTAAAGAACTGCATACAAGCAGCATTAACAGCGACAGCAACCATAACTTGTGCTCTTTACATTTGTGTAGATTTCTATATTAGTGCATATAGTGGTAATTTATGGCTTCTATCTGTGTCCTTAAGGGTCAGTTCAAGATATGGGCCATATTACCATACAGAGCAGCCCAAATTATGAACTCCTCAAATTTTCTTCAGTCCAAAGTGAGCGGACTTGACAGCGTCTCCAATGAATAATCAAAATACTGAATAGCAAAGTTCATAATGTGCATATGAAATTTTCCTCATTAATGCTCATATCCATTGCAGGTCCCCAAATATTAGTGAGAGAAGGTGGGTGAGGTCATATCTTGTATTGGACCAGCTTCTATTGGTAAGGGAGACAAGCTTTCGAGCTACACAGAGCTCTTCTTCGAGAGGGTCCCTGGTGTGACAGGTTGGGATCACAGAGACCTGCTTGGTGCTGCCACCTGGTGTGCCAAGGCTACTTCTGCCCCTGCTTCCAGGCCTTTTCCAGCTTGGGACTCCCGAATCCTGTCTGTTTTGAGCCAGATTCCACTGATCTGCTGCAAACACAGACCCTCTGGTCCGAACCAAGTCCACTAACAACTGTAAGGCTCCTGGAAGCGCTCTTGCCTTTGACACCCAGGTGCCCAACTCCCAAGGAGGTTCAAACCCTTAATAAATCCGTTTTACCCTGTATAAAGCTTATACAGGGCAAACTCATAAATAGTTCGCCTTCTATTTCAAAGATAGAAAGATATGCACAGCTGTTTGCCTCCCTAGGTAACAACTCGCACTCCAGGTAACTTAATAAGTAAAAAGTGATTTTAATAAGTACAGAAAGTAGGGTTTAAGTGATTCCAAGTAGTGACAGACAGAACAAAGTGAATTACTGAATAAAATAAAATAGAACATGCAGAGTTCTATGTCTAATCACCCTGTGTACAGATAAAAACCTCACCAGGTCCAGTAAACAGGCTATCTTCCTCTTAGCCTGGGTCCAGCAATCACTCATCCCCCTATTGTATTGTCCTTTGTTCAGTCTCTTTCAGGTGTGTCCTTGGGGGGGTGGAGAGTCTCTCTCTTTAGCCAGCTGAAGACAAAATAGAAGGGTCTCCCAACGGCTTTTATAGCCTTTTCACCCACTCCCTGTGTAGAATCCTGTTGCCCTGGAGTTTTGGGATCACATGGGCAAGTCACCTGTCCATGCACCCTAACCAGTCCAACCAGTTGCATTCCTGACCAGGCCCCGATGTGGATTGGGGTCTGCAACTTCTTTTGTCTGTTAAGTGCTCGTACTTAACTTGCACATTCTTTTCTCCAAACATGATCCCATGCACTTACAAAGGCTATGTACAAAACCAGCAAATATAAAACCAATCTTCATAACTCCAACTACAACAATGATACATGCATACAAACAGGAGGAATAAATTCAGTAGGTCATAACTTTCACAGAGACATGTTACATGGCACACGTAGCATAAAACGTATTCCCGTTACACATATACATTAATAAGCATCTCCCCATAAAGTTTTATGGGGTACACCGTCACACCTGGGTTCTCAAGCAGAGCTCTGTGTAAGCTCAAAACTTGGCTCTCTCACCGACAGATGTTGGTCCAATAAAATGTGACCTCCCCAACATACCTATTGTACTTGTAATTTTCTTGAAACTCAGCTTACTACTTAGATCCCAGCAAGATCAATTAGACAAGCCAGTTGTGACATTGCTATCTTCTCTCACTGTTATCTGTGTGCAAAATTTCTTATAGGACTACAGAAAACTTAAAAAAAATGTATACATGATTCAAAAAGGAGCGTATCGATTCTGGTGAAATGGAAAAAAAATCCAACAATTTTGAATTAAGACCAGAAGAAATTTCAGACCAATGAAAGTGAAAGGCAACAAATGTAAAACTCTAAGAGGATTAAAAAAAATAAAAAATACACAGAACACTATTACCCCGTGGACCAAGTGAAACAAGACATTAAAGCTAAAGGTTAGCACAATTAAAAGATCAGATATTTATATGGTTAATAAAAACATCCAGTTTCATTAGATAGGATGCAAAATTTAAGAGTATAAATGCTCATGTTTCAGGACATAAGCCAACCACCAACTGCATCCCTTTACATTTCTTGACTTCCCTGCATGCACAAGTCTCATCATAACAGCAAATTCATGTAGATTCTTCTCATTTAATTTGTCTGTTAAGAAAAGCAAACAGAGCAGAGCCAAAGGAAAAATGGGTATGTTTATGAATTCACCAGCTTGGGAGAGGTCAGGTCAAATTTACCACTCGGAGTGGGAATTGAGGGAGAAGGGAGATGTATCAATAAGAACTTTTCCTTTTGCATTATATTGCTTAGGCAAACAATCAGAATTACCTGGAACTAAGATGTCTCCAAATCCAAGGAGGGAAAAAGGCCTGTCACAAAGAGCCAATGGTGAAGAGTTCAGTCTTGGAACCTTCAGGACCATGGGGAGCTTGGAAAGGAGAGAAGACATGTTTCATAAAGCAAACCGGTTCCACCCATGTACTAACAGTACCAAAGACACGTCCGTCTTGTCATACTGGATATGCAGACTTTAAACAGATGAAACCTACATATATGACAGGTTTCTGTGTAGTAGCTGTGTTAGTCTGTGTCAGCAAAAAGAAAACAAGAAAAATACCTGTGGCACCTTAGAGACTAACAAATTTATTTCAGCATAAGCTTTCGTGGGTTAAGAACCCACTTCATCGGATGCATGGAATGGAACATACAGTAATCAGATATTTAAACATTCAGAGAAACATGAAAAGGTGGGAGTGTCTATATCAATGTTAAGAGGCTAATTAATTGAAAGGAACTGTTATCAGTAGAAACTTTTGAAGTGATAATCAACATTGCCCATTACAGACAGTTGACTGACCGCTATACTTACCTACATGCCTCCAGCTTCCATCCTGAACACACCACACGATCCATTGTCTACAGCCAAGCTCTAAGATACAACCACATTTGCTCCAATCCCTCTGACAGAGACAAACACCTACAAGATCTCTATCAAGCATTCTTAAAACTACAATACCCACCTGCTGAAGTGAAAAAACAGATTGACAGAGCCAGAAGAGTACCCAGAAGTCACCTACTACAGGATAGGCCCAACAAAGAAAATAACAGAACGCCACTAGCCGTCACCTTCAGCCCCCAACTAAAACCTCTCCAGCGCATCATCAAAGATCTACAACCTATCCTGAAAGATGATCCCTCACTCTCACAGATCTTGGGAGACAGACCAGTCCTCGCTTACAGACAGCCCCCCAACCTGAAGCAAATACTCACCAGCAACCACACACCATACAAAAAAACCATTATCCCAGGAACCTATCCTTGCAACAAAGCCCGATGCCAACTCTGTCCACATATCTATTCAAGTGACACCATCATAGGACCTAATAACATCAGCCACACCATCAGGGGATCGTTCACCTACACATCTACCAATGTGATATATGCCATCATGTGCCAGCAATGCCCCTCTGCCATGTACATTGGCCAAACTGGACAGTCTCTACGCAAAAGAATAAACGGACACAAATCTGACATCAGGAATCATCACATTCAAAAGCCAGTAGGTGAACACTTCAACCTCTCTAATCACTCAATGACAGACTTTAAAGTGGCTATTTTGCAACAGAAAAACTGCAAAAACAGGCTCCAACGAGAAACTGCTGAATTGGAATTAATATGCAAACTAGATACCATTACCTTAGGCTTGAATATTGACTGTGGGTGGCTCGGTCATTACATTAATTGAATTTATTTCCCCTCCTTAAAAAACCTTAACACCTTTGTGTCAACTGTCTGTAATGGGCAATGTTGATTATCACTTCAAAAGTTTCTACTGATAACAGTTCCTTTCAATTAATTAGCCTCTTAACATTGATATAGACACTCCCACCTTTTCATGTTTCTCTGAATGTATAAATATCTGATTACTGTATGTTCCATTCCATGCATCCGATGAAGTGGGTTCTTAACCCACGAAAGCTTATGCTGAAATAAATTTGTTAGTCTCTAAGGTGCCACAGGTATTTTTCTTGTTTTCTTTCTGCATATATGAGTATGAGTATTATTGGAGTGTTATTTTTCATTTTAATGAGCTCCCTTGAACAGGGTGGATTGATTAAAATCACTGGTTTTTAATTATTTAAATCAGCATGCAGAAAATCTTGCTTTAAATCACTGATTTTAAACCTGCTGAGCATTTGTATTTTGTAATTATTGGTTCTCAATGGTTCGTATAATTTGGTATTTTTTGCTAACCAGGAGGATACATTGTATCTATATACATTTATTTAAGAACTATATTGCTTACCATACATCTGTTCAGATTCTTGTGTTTTACATTATTATGCTAGAAAATGGTGAATAATGCACTTATTTACTAGACGATTTTTTTTAAACTTGGAATTTGTGTCAAGCTGCATTTGTATGGAAATTGGAATTCAATTAAAAATCCAAAAAACCAAGCATTTTAAATATGTTTTAACTAGTTAAATAAAACTACCTCAAATGTGCTGGATATACAAACTTATGTTTTGTTAAGGGGGAAAAAAGTATTTTGCATTTAAAACTAACTCTTTTATTAAACAAAGAAAGTATTATCTGTAGTTAGTGAATTGAACTGATTGTTTCTGGCCATCATGTCCCTTCAAGATTTTAGAACTAGTAGATCTCATTGTCTTACATCTTATTTTAATTCATAGATGGGAAAAAGAAAACAAGCTTTCCTACTTTTTCAACTCATTTGGTTTCTCAGCTTTGAATTAACTAGTCATTGAACTGAACTAGTCGAATAAACCAAAATGAGGAAACACTCTTCTGCACCCACAGAGGAGACTATTCCTCCCAAGAGTTAGTTGAGCACTTCAACAAACTTTGGGCTGGTCTACACTACGTGTGTGTGGCGAGGGGGGGGGGAGGGGGGGAGTAAGGTACGCAACTTCAGCTACGTGAATAATGTAGCTGAAGTCGACGTACCTCACTCGACTTACCTCACGGTATGGACCCTGTAAAGTCGAAGTCTGACGCTCCCCCGTCAACTCTGCTTCCTCCTTGCGCCGAGCTGGATTACAGGAGTCGACGGGGAGCACTTCTGGGTTCGATTTATCGCGTCTAGATGAGACGCGATAAATCGATCCCCAGAAGATCGATCGCTACCCGCTGAATCGGGCGGGTAGTGTAGACTAGCCAGTGACTTCCACCAGTTCAGTGGTTTGACTTTCTTAAAATCTTTGGAAAAAAACATGTACTGCTTGAAGATTATTTTTTTTTAAACTTAAATGATTTTTATTTAAATGGACTGTGTAAGTGATGAATAGCTTGCTCCACTCATTGGTCTGCACACCAGAGGCCATATCTTCCTTACTACACTCTGCTTTTTCAGGTCATGGTAGGGTGCACATTGTTCTGACCACGGAAATGGAAGAAACACACATACCTCAGCAGACATTAACAACATTAAATATTATTATATTTACACGGTTCTTTACAAATACAGCACATAAATTTCCCTGCACTGAAAACTTACAATTCGAGATGTGACAACATTGGACTTACTGCAGAAAATTACTTAAAATTCTACTTCTGAGAATGCTGTGGATTCCCATGGAGCTCTGCAGTGCTTTATATTTCCACGCCAAATGCTTTTGAAACTAGCGGCCCTAGAAGTGCCAGGCAATTTCAGCAGCTCTTTGTGGTCTGACCCTTTCAGAAGTTGAAAGCCTCAGAGGTTAATAGCTGGTAGATAGTCTCATATTTTCAAAATGCATACAGTACCTTTTCATGAGTGGCAGAGTCAGTCGGGCCCACAGCCACCTCCACCATTATACTCTGCCCTGTCTAAAGAAAAGAGGGGAAACTGTAAACCAGCACTTCAGTCAGCATGTCTGGATAATTTAAGAACACACATAGAAATATGCAGTTGGGTTACAGTCTATTCTGAACAGCAAGCACTGGAGACACACTGTACATACCTTTGTTAGAAAAGGTGTGATGAATACGAAGAACACATCATACACAAAAAGAACCATCAGGAGCAAGGTGCAACTCTGGGGGAAAGATGAGAGCTTCAGTGGATATTTTATGTACTCTGTGCTAGCTAATGGAAATACATTTACAGTTAGCAGTTCAAGAGTATTCAGGGAAATACATGGGTATATTGAATAAATCTTGGAAACTGAATTCAACTCTGCACAGATATATCACATGGAAAGATCTGTCCCAGCACACAATGTGTAACTGTGTTATCCTTCAGACATGACACTGTACACTTCCTCCCAGTAGAATTCCTGCCATGAAATATGCTTGCTCTATGAAATCTAAATATGCTGCAATTTTGATTTGTTAGGAATTGTGGGAAAGCTCTGGAGGACAGATTCCGCTAGACAGCAGTAGCTAAAACACTATTCTGGCCAATCCATGCTGGGCCTCTGACGGTAGTTTTGCACAAAGTCAAGTTGCCCATCTTCCTGGCCCAGTGAGAAAATCTGCTAAGGCAGCCAGTTACAGTAAGAGATGGAGGCATCAGTCTGACCCAGAATGATCAGCTGGAGGACACAAACATTCCATTGAAAGGAAGAGGAAAGTCAAGATCTGGGATAGTACCCAATTCAGAGGCGTGGGACCAATAAAAACCAAAGCACATTCCACCCCCGCATTGCATGTTTGTTTATGTAGTCCAAACAATGAGAATGTTGCCAAGATACAAAAAGGTGCAATACAACAGGGCTATATCATAGAGGGAATCTGCATCATTGGAACAAACTCTTCATAGACAAATGAAAGCTCTAAAGATTAATTTTACAAAAACAAAAAGAATAGGTGGGCCCTGGGGAAGAACATTCATGAGGGACTGTACTGTGAAACGATGGGTTCACTATTTTTTTTCTCCTTCAAAAGCTCTTCTAAGTGTAACAGTCCGAGGCCTAAAGAACTATGCTGGGAGCTCTGGAAAGGGCCATCTTGATCAGACGTTAAGATTCAAGACATTTGTAGATGTCTGTCTAGAACAGGGGTCTCAAACACGCGGACCGCAGGCAACATGCGGCCCGCGGAGTTATTTCCTGTGGCCCGCCATAGGCACCGACTCCACTGGTAGCCAAGCTCCAAACATTACTGAGTGTTTATAATTTTATTAAAACCCCTCTTTGCATCACAGTTTTTAAAAAAAGTTAATACATTGACTTTTAATGGAATACTATATTACTCTTCATTTTTGACTATACTTTTGTTTTATGAAAACGTTTCAGTGATGCAGCCCTCAGGCCAATTTACTAGTTCTCATGCAGCCCTCATGGTGATTTGAGTTTGAGATCCCTGGTCTAGAAAGATAATCCAGCAACCTCAACAGGTACAAATCTGACTCCACTTCTGCACTTGGCCAGATCCAATATGAATACTCTGGCCCTTCAAGTGCCTTTTTGTCTCCATGAATCTGAAAGCTATGGGAGAGCCTAAAGCGGAGCACTGCATCAATGGTGGAGAGGGCACAAGCACATTTCGTTCTTATCCCTTTGTCCTATTCCTGCATGGACAGCCCTTTCCCAAAGTCTTACCTCACATTTATCTGATAGTAGTTGGTATTTTCAGATAGGGGCTATTTTCTGTTAGTGGCCAGCTCTCTACTGAATGAGAGGTTACCAACCTTGTGCACGCCATTTGATTTCTTAAATTTCTTTGTCCACGTTTGCCCCAATCCATGCACAGCACCAGTTAAAACCAGAAATGTGCTTCCAAATCAATGTGTGTAATCAAAAACTGCCCTTTTATACACCATGTCTGAGCAGGTTCTTTATGTCAGCACTTGCACTGTTTCCGTACCTTGAATGTAGGTAGGCGGATTGTTTTCAACATGTAAAGGCAGAAGGCAATTCCCAGAGCATCTTGCAGAACCCATGCCCACCTAGAGAGACAAGAATGTTACTTTCCTGCAGGAGGCACAAAAAGAGCCAATCCAAATCAGGCCCGCTCAACCACATTAGGAATAGTCACTTACCACCAGCTTGGGCAAAGAACACACGCTACATAGACACATTATTACTGTTGTCTTTTTCTCTCTTTTGAATTAACCTTTATAATAGGCTAAAAAACTGAGACAGATGTACCTAGTGCCTTATCTGTTATGAGAATAAGGAAAATTGTAGTAGACACGGTGCAGTTTGTGCATGTCAATTAAGTCTATGAAAACCAATTAGCTTCTGTAGTTGTCTTCTACCCACATACCCCTCCTCCATTTTCTGTCAACAGCCTAGAACATGGACATCAAAACAGACTGAGAAAGACAATTATACATTCATTGCCAGTACACGGTTTTTAATCGCTGTGACCTTTTCAATAACTGAAGTTAGTGTGTTTGTGAAAGATATTACTGTTTCCAGTGCTACTGAAATTATAATTTATATAGTGAGCTATTACATCATACTACATATTTAAAATGAATTTCTGATGTCAAGTTGGGGAATTTCATGTACTTATATTGATACAATCTAGGAAAAAAACTTTCATATTTCTGCGTGTATTTAATCCAAATTCAATTTTGCAAATTTACCTGCAGACCTATTATGGATTAGCAAGGAAGTAACAAACATGAGAATAAAAAGGACATTGTTCATTTATTTTGGCAGGTACAATTTAGCTTTATTTATTTGCAGTAATACCAATAAATGTGCTTCAGTACTGAATTCTTATAGTAACATGAGACCTCATCACAACAATCTGCTATTTGCTGAGAAGTAGGGAGAGATCACGGGGTGTTTGTAGAGGGACTTAATGTGGTCTGTCAATTAGCTAAGTAACAATTTTTGAGATTCAGCTATATGTACTAACTGGGATAATTTAAAATGAACTGCTCAAAAGTTTGCCACTATTAAAAAGAACAGGAACTGTTATCTACCGCAATCTGTACTTAGGTAAGTTACACTGGGCCTTATCTTGGCTCCAAGCTTATATTCTTACAGAGGGCCAAATATTTTCATTTTATCTGATCATATCAGTTCAGTTAACGTTCCAATTTTCTAGGTAGCCAAGAATAATTTTACTTTGGGAAAAAAACCAACCATATGTCCCAAGTCCAGAAGTCTACATGGCAATGAAACAGACCTGCAGCCCGAGCCTGGCGAACCCTTGTTGGTTGGCACAGGCCATCTGCAGGTGTCTAGTTGCTGTGTAGAGATACCCATAGAGGTTTGCAATGCTTTAACTCAGTGGCTCTCAGTCTTTCCATACTACTGTACCCCTTTCAGGAGTCTGATTTGTCTTGTGTATCCCAAGTTTCACCTCACTTAAAAACTACTTGCTTACAAAATCAGACATAAAAATACAAAAATGTTACAGCACACTATTAGAACATAACATAAGAACGGCCATACTGGGTCAGACCAAAGGTCCATCTAGCCCAGTATCCTGTCTTCCGACAGTGGCCAATGCCAAGTGCTTTAGAGGGAATGAACAGAACAGGTAATCATCAAGTGATCCATCCCATCACCCATTCCCAGCTTCTGGCAAACAGAGGCTAGAGACACCATCCCTGCCTATCTTGGCTAGTACATTCCCCTCACTACCTATACAAACTAACTAACTAAACTCACAACTAACAACCAATTTTTTAAAGCCCGTTCCCATCCCGCCCTGCAATACCCACTCACACCCATTCCTACTCCCCTCCCATGCTACTTAAAAACAAAACAAAACCTCAACAGTCGGTTAATATATAGATATACATGGAATTCAGTCACAATTTTGACGGTAAACCGACAAGAGATTTAGTTGGGATGATTTAGTTGGGGACTGGTCCTGCTTTGAGCAGGGGGTTGGACTAGATGACCTCCTGAGGTTCCTTCCAACCCAATATTCTATGATTCTATGATTTGGTATTTTCCCACAAATTACAGTAGTTTGGGGTTTATTGCCCATCCAAATACACCCACAAAAAAGTACATTTTACTCGCTCCCACTATTATGGCAGTAGGTCCTGTGGGACCTGTGGGATCTTAATCCCACTGCAGAGTTCTAACATACAGATACTGCTGGCCAAAAGACTCTAAACTTGAGTGCGTGAGGCATATGTCCACGGTTAGTGGAACGTGCATACGGACAAGAACTCGAAGAATTAGTTAAGTGATCTATACCAAATGAGCAATGGTTTTAACGGCCCAGATGAACCATTCTGAACAAACACCTGGAGCCACATATCCAAATCATGGGCCAGTCCTATATCCCTGTCCAGCACTGAGACTGGACGGGGAGGATTCCACCCAGTGGTGGAACTCATGGCCTAATTTCCATTCCCATTCTGGAAGGTTGAGGCCCTGCAAAGTGTAAGAACACCCAGGACCCCAGTGGCAGCACAATGTGCTGTGCCTATGAAAACCTGGGCTTGGTAGCAGGTACAGCTTTATGAACCATGGGTCAGTGGGCTCAGAATACAGTGCAGAGATGAAGTACTCAGTTCCTGGAAGATGTGGGTGACAATTTCTAGCTGCCTAAATTCTGCAGCCCCTCCTCCCTTCCTGAACTCTGGAGCAGTACAACATGGGCTTTTGAGGTAGTCTGTTAACTTGTTCTCTTGGACACAAAAAGTATTCAGTATTACAGTGACTCAGTGTGGAAAGTAAAGCCTGGACTTACTGATCTTCCTTTCTGAAGACTCCCCAGACCACACTAATAGAGATACAAAACACAGCCAGAAGCAACATCCGGACCTGCGGACGCTTGTGAAAATATGGCAAGTTGTTGTCAGGGATTCTGAAAGTGGAAAAAATACCATGTAAACATTAACAGACAAAGGGAATATCAAGGGCACTTCAGGTAAAGCTTTGAACAACATATTAGGCATACTGGAAAACAACCACTCAGACCTGCTCCTGATTTTTGGCACAATTACCCTTTTTCAGTTTAACATTTTTAATTATGCAGCAACAATCCAAGTCTAACTCCGACCTAACACCCAAGGGAAGCATCACATACTCTACGACTTCATGAAATGCATTTTTGACTTTAAAAAGTATTCAAATGGTCAAATACCTGCACTTCCCCAATGGGAATCTTCTTACAAAGGGAGACAGACAACTGTAGAGTCCAATGGAGGCAGCCAGGCAGAAAATCCCTATAATAACATAGACTGAAAGAGTAAAATGAATAAGTGATGGTAGGATACTAGACACTGTCCCTCACATCTCAACCACGTGGTTCTCCATATCCCCAAACTGGAGAAAAGAAAACCATATTAAAAAGTGTATTAAAAGCCATCATTGCTATCTAGTGGGATTAGTCAGGTAACTGAAAAGTTACTTGTTCATGCAAGACAACAGCCAGTGGTGAGGCAGGGAAGAGGTTGTTTACAGGTTTATAGATAAAAGGTTAAACTCCCAAGGGGATTCTGAAGTATTACTGTTTGCATCCGAGGTCTTTTACTACTTAAATATTGTTGAATTCTATCTAGCTCATCCTCTATTAGTTGCCCATTTGCTCTTATGCAATAGACTTTGTTGCATGCAGTTATTAATAGATAACAAGCTGTATCTTGCAAATATTTAGCAGTCTGTCATTAAACTACACCCAAAAATGGACAGCTATTTACCACTTTACTAGTCACATATTCATCTGGTCCCTATGTGGGTTTTGTTAATCAGTTTTATTAATACGTTGATATAACAGGATTTTCTTATTCCATTCCTTACATAAAGATGGGGCATAAAAACATGTTGCTCTACAAAGCCTTTAATGGTTATTAGCTGGAGCTCATTTCAGTGCATTAAACTTTCAAGCTACATTTCCAGGTCCCTTTCTGAAGTGATCATATAATTTAACAGTAACTTACTAAATGATATGATAAGTGTATTATGTATGAAGTCTGATGCTGCTTTCCATGTTTTAACAACATTAAAATGACTAAGAAATCAGATTATACATTTCAAGTACACAGACTTCCCCAGACAAGACCAAGAGCATGGGGCACTGAGTTCCACATCTAAGTGGGGATTCATAGATTTTAAGGCCAAAAAGGACCATTATGATCATCTAGTCTGAATGCTTCCACAACACCAGCAATACCTGCATCAAGCCTAGGACTTGTGCTTAAGCTAGAGCATATATTTTGGAACCTTGATTAAAAACTTCACGCAATGGGGAATCCACCACGTCCCTATCTAAACTGTCTCGATTACCATGTTTAAAAATCATGCCTTATTGCTTTCCTAAATCTATTTAGCTTCAGCTTCCAGGCACTGGATCTTGTTCTGCTTTTGTCTGCTACATTAAAGAGCTCTCTACTATCAGAAATCTTGTCCCGTTAGGTATTTATAGACTGTGATCAAATCATCCCTTAAACCTCTCTTTGATAAGCTAAATAGAGCTTCTTAAATCTTTAATTGAGGATGGGTAATGTGGCTTCTTAAATTTAATCTCTAGAATACTAGTAGATCAGACCTAGGCACATGATGATCCTTGGAAAGCTTGCATTGACAAAGAGGATGTGTAAACACCCTAGTGGTGCTTTTTCTATCTCAGTTTCTATGATTATGATGAAAGTAGGAAGTTCCAGTCCTTCAGATATGATCTTAGGGAAGAGCCAGTCACCTCTCACTGAGGTGCAAGAAGTACTCCCAAGGGAATTCTACGCTAAAAAATTAAAAGTTCTGTGCCCATTTTAAAAGTATGCACATTTTATTTGTTAATAAATGAATGTGGATCTCCAGCATGATAGTGGGGAGCATAGGCCACTGGCTGCAGAAAGGTGGGAGATTTCCCTCCTTCCCCCCTAGGACATGAACTTGGCAGTGAGGCTGCATCTGACCCTGACACAGTGCAAGGGCCGGGCCTACCCCAGAAACACCCTGGGGTCCTGCCCCTCTGTGCCACATGCTGGCAGGTTGGCTCAGCCCAGCAGAATCCAAGTGTGGAGGGACTTAGTGTGGGGGATCCAGGTGTGTGTTGAGAGGGTTCTGTGTGGGGCAATCTGGGTGTAGATCTGGATGTACAGGGGCTCATTGCAGGGTTCCAGATGCAGAAGCAATTGGACTCTGTAGGGGGTCCAGGTGAAGATAGTCGGGGCTCAGTAGGGGGAGGTCTGGGTGTGAGGGGATGGGGCTCAGCAGGGGGTCTGGGTGTGGAGGGCTCAGCAGTGAGGTTCCATGTGCTGGGGGAGTGGGGCTTGGTGGGGTGGGGAGCTGGATGTGGGGGGCTCATTGAGGTGGTCCAGGTACAGGAGGGGGTGGCTCATCAGTGGGGGGGGCTCAGCAGGGGGTGGTGTGGGTGCAGGGGTGGGGCTCGGTGGGTTTGGGGTTTGAGTGCAAGGGCTGAGGCTTGGCAAGGGGCTGGGGCTCAGCAAGGGGGCTCCACATTCAGTGGGTGAGGCTTGGTGGAGGTTCAGGTGCAGTTGGCGGTTTGTGTGGGGGAATGAGGCTTAGTGAGGGGGTCTGGGTGTGGGGGAGTCCAGAGTCAGGGGGTCGGACAGATGGGGGAGCAGCTCCCCATACATGACCCCTCTCACCGTGACTGAGGAGTGATGGGGAGCAGGAAGCGTGTGTGTGTGTGGGGGGGGGTGGGGGGGTGGCGGCGCGGCTTCCTGCAGCCGGGGGAGGTTTCTGGAGGTGGGTCTGACCTAGCCCTGGCCCTAGCCCCTCCTACAGGAGAAGAGAAAGTCCCATCCTCCCCTGGCCCCAGCCCAGCTGGGACTAGCAGCTGAGTCCAGTGCAGGATAAGAGCCACCGACTGGGGTGTCCCTAGCTCCCCACCCCCGGTGATTTACCTCTCTGCCGGCTACTCCGGGAGCCCGAAACAATGCATCCACACTGCCGGGGAGGGGTGCATGACCGCTCTTGCAGTTTTCCTTGCTTCCCCGTCAGATAGTCATTTGTGGGGAAGAAAAGAAACCTGCAGAGAACATTGAATTCTGTGTGCGTGCAGTGGTGCAGAATTCCCCCAGGAGTAAAGAAGAATGAAATGCAAGATTATATTAAAACACCCTGCTGTTGCAAACATCTTTGTTCTACATTTTGGGCTTAACTACTTCATGATGTTCCTTTAGAGGAGAAAAAAATTCCCCTCTGGTTTTTGCTGGTGAGATAAAATTATTTAACACATCTAAATCAGTGTATGTTCCTGAAAGGTTAACTAATATATAGTCTGCTTTTCAGCTCAGAAACACTGTAGCTCAAATCTTTTCTGACCATTGGATGGCATGGATTCAAAGCTCAAGACCACAGGGATGGAATAGCAAACACTGCTGAGAAAGAGACTACATTAGCCATTAAACATTTAAATTCAGAGACTGATCTCTGACATGTATTTCTACTCGGAGAAGTGACTAGAAATGGCATGTCAAGGTTTCATGTCTATTACACATCAATAAGATGAGATCAAATTTTCTCAGGTTAGAAGTAAAAAAAAAAGGGTGTGTTTGCAAGAAAAAGCCCCCACAACAACCTGGGATTTGAGAGTAATGGTTTCCTTTCTAGCTTGGGCATCACCACCAAAGATTCTGCTACCCAAATTCTGACACCAGTTACATCTGTGCAATCCCACTCACTTCAATGGGGCTACAGAAGGGTAACTGAAAACTGAATTTGGCCCTGCAATGGGAACTTCACTAACAGTCCTGTTGATGCACAAGCTACACGGGAATCCAGTTTACCCTCAAAGAGATGTGCAAGTCCTTCAGAGCTACCAGAAGTAGTAAAAAGCATGTCTGTCATAAGTAGATGACACTCGAAACAAAAGAATTTAACCTGTATATGAAATGGCTACCATTTCAACAATCACTTTTCAAACTAGGCATGCACTTTAAAGGGTAACAGTCTGATAGTATGAAATAAGACAATTTTATAGAAATATAATAAAAAAGCACCTAAGTGGTCATAGAAGAAATAAAGAAGGACCAGCATAGAGCAGCACATCACCACAAATACACAGATCATGATGGGAGTGACATCAACTGTTTCATCATCATGTTTTTCTGCCCCATCATCTCGTTTGTGCTTCATGTATCGCCTGAAAGAGAGCAGCATGTCGATAATCAGATCCTGCAATGAACAGACAAGGGCTCTAATCCTTCATGGTGCACAGCACAGGAAGGGGAGGCAATGGGAGGAAGAGGATGAGAATGGGAGGACACCTGGGCCTGCACGAAGCCCCACTGAAGTCAATGGAGCACCACTTTTTCCTTCTTAGGAAAGGGAATAGATAAAATTTCAGCAACGGGTCTCAATGAACAGTGTTTAAAATATAAAATATTTAATATTTTAAAATATGAAAAGATGCTCAACACATGCTGCAAAACATTCACATTTTAGTCGACATTTGATTTAAAATATTTGTTGTATTTCTTGCACTAAAATTATCATTGGGTGGATAAATAAATCCCTCCCTAAATGAAATTATAATAGTAAGAAAAAAAAGTCATCTAAAATATTTTCTATGAACTGAAAAACACCAATAAAAACCTAAAGGAGCCCTTACAGAGGCCCAGATAGGAAGACTAACATTTCCGCTGGATTCTTCTTTTTAACATTTTAAAAACATGGTCCAATTTTTTCTTTGTAAATTGAGGCACCAAAATACCGTAAATTCAAATTATATTGAAGTAACGCCAAAGGTCATTGTTGAGTTGGTGTTGGTCCTGCTTTGAGCAGGGGGTTGGACTAGATGACCTCCTGAGATCCCTTCCAACCCTGAGATTCTATTATTCTAGGCTTGCCCACACATATTATCACTTCAGTGTTTTCCCATTTCAGATTCAAAGGCACAGTCACCCCAACAGCTGGAACAGTGCTGCTTGGGGCTTCTCGGAATCATATTTGCTAAGCATTCTTTGAACCATAACAGAACTCAAGAACATCTGCACAACATGGCACTCAATTTGCTCTACTTACTTTTTCACATCCCTGCTTCCTGCCCAACAGCCTCCAATTGCAACAGTGCCCACAGCCATTACAAAGATAATCACCATGTTATAGTCAAGAACAGGCTCATTTGGTGCATACATTGCCACCTTCACTGATCTGCCAAAACTCTGCAATGGAAACATGATAATTACAAACTGTTTAGTGTTTCAGCCTCATCAGAATCAACTATTTCTTTAAACCCAGTAAGATAATTTCTAGTGCTAGCTATGTGAAAGTGCTTTGTCAGTTCCTTACTCAGCATTCAGACTGATGTTGACAGCTCCAGCGTTTGTAGTTGGCCGTTTAGCAATATGACACACATCCTCCAAAAGAACCATGATGGGATTTTCAAAACTGCTCCACATTGACTCAGTTGCCTCAAAGTTAGAGGAACAATGAGTGCTTTTGAAAATTCCCACCCTTCATGTCTTCTGACTTAGCCTCCTCCTCCCCAAAAGTAAGATTCTCCAAAGAGGAGTGGAATAGCGAAGGATGGCTACCTTTCTGAAAGAAGTTAACCTGCTGACCTTAAAGAGAACTATTGGCAGAATCTCCTTAGTTCAATGTAAATGTCATTAACTTGATGATGACAATCTCGTACCCAGAGAAATGCTTCTATGCACATTCCCAAGGTAGAGAGGACTGAAAGCCCCTTTCATAAGGACTAGAAGAGGACTTTTGGTTTTTTGATGCAGTCAATACGACACAAGGCCCAAAGCTATGCTGAGAGAGGTTATGTTATTTGTTTTTTTACAAAAACACTCTGAGGCCTTCTCTGCGCAGGGGGTTTATTTCACACCAAGTTGACACGCACTAGTTGGCATGTACTATGTAAGCCATACCAATAGTGTGCATATGGGATGGCTATGCCCTCTTTCAATTCACATCATTGCATACACGTGGTGGGGTCTTGTGTACTAACCTTGTGGCATTCTGGGAAGATACCCATGATCCTCTGCTTCGCTGCTGAGCAGTGTGTATTTTCAGATTTTTCTCATTGTGTGTTGCAGATGCATAGTGGAAGCTAGGCAGAAGCCAGTGGAATTCTGGGACTTGGGGGTCAAATTTAAAAAAATCCTATAATTCTGTTCTCTCTCCATCCCTTGCTTCTTCTCTTTCTGGGCAGACTAGTGACAGTTTCAAATTGCTGTCAGCCAGTATGGACCCGGCAATGCACCATGGTGCTATGCTGGCAACCACGAATACACAGAGGCTGTTTGGACTTTATTTGTGCTCTCAGAGCTGAGTGGGCTTGGTTCTGGTCTTAACCTGCCACACTACCAAACAGATGATGTGGCTGCAGCAGCGGTGGAAAAAGGAGGATGAAGGAGATACTGAGCAACTGCTACTACAGGAGCTGTTCCTGGAGTAGTTTCACACAGTGCAGCACCATTTCTGGGCTCAGGAAACCAGAGTCGACTGGTGGAAAAGAATCATTCTCCAGACCTGGGATGACCAGCAGTGGTGAGAGAATTTCAGGATGTTGAAAGCAACCTTTGAGATACGTGCTGAACTGCTCTGGTGCTGCCGCGGCAGCATACCAACGTGCAGTGCTCCATAGCTGTTGAGAAGTGGCCCACCCTTTCTGTCTGGAAGTTGGCCACCCCTGAACGTTACCAGTCCATAGCCAACCAATCTGGCATAGGGAGATCAATTGTTGAGGCCGTTGTCATGCAGGTGTGAGAGGCCATGCCTAAGGTACTGTTGCATTGCATCTGGTAATGCTTAGGAGATTACTGATGGCTTTGCACGCATGTGGATCACAAACTGTACTGGAGCAAAATGGGACCCATTTGCCTATCATTTTCTCCCCGACCAGCGCACAGTTTATAAACAGAAAGGGGTATTTTCCCATGGTGTTCCAAGGCCTGCGTGACCACCAGGGCAGCTTCACAAACACAAATGCAGAGGCATCTGGAAAAGTCCATAAACACAGGTTCTTTTGGAACTCTCCCTATTTATCTTAACAAATAATGGAGACTATTACCCCAGGATCACTATGGACATTGATGGTATGGACACTGCTCTGGTTATCCTGGGAGACATGGCTTAACCTCTGCTTCCCTGGATAAAGAAGCCGTTCAGAGGGCACTTGGACAGAAGGAAGGAACTGTTTAACTATTGCCTCAGTAGCTGCAGAATGACAGTGGAATGTTCATTTGGCCGTCTGAAAGACAGGTGGCGCTGTTTATGGGCTAGGTTGGAAGCTGCAGAAAACAACTTGCCTAACTGTATGCTGTATTGTGCACAATATTTATGAGCATAAGGGAGAAAGCCTTAACAAGGGGTGTGGTGCTAGGTGCAAAGACATGCTCAACAGTTTGAGCAGACAGCAAGGTGTCCATTAGAAAATAAAACATCAGGGCAATGGGATGCCTATTGCTCTTATCTTTAGTCTCAGGCCTGAAAATGTGCAGTTGTACATTCAGCTGGGGGTGGGGGGGCGGGGGGAGGGAGAGGAGAAGAATGGATTGCATGCATTACAGTCTCTTTTATGGGTGGCAGAAGTGGCACAATGTGGCAGTCCTCATTTTATCATGTGTGTGCCTTTACACTTTCATAAAAACCTACGATTTATGCAAAATTCACAGATTTTCTCTGTATTATGCATTGCAGATTTGATATGAATTAATTTTAATGTTTTTTATTATTAAACAATTTAGTATCTAACAACCAGAAATAACATAAATCTTTAATTAAAATAACAATGAAACGTAGCTTTAAAGTGACCCAGTGCAGTGGAGAGCAGTACACAGCAATAGGGGGATTAAGAGCGGGGCTCCAATTCACAGGCAAGTATATGCATCGCCTCTGCCGCTTCTTCTCTCTTCCGGTGTTGCGTGCCTGGGCTCAAAGTTAGCAGGGGCATTAGATAGCTCAAAAGAGCTGGGCTCGCAGATGCAATTGTCCTCCCTTCCCTGAGTTTGGTCCAGGGAGGGGAATGGCAGGGGGGAGAATGGCTGTGGGGGCCCAGTGTGGGAACATATGCTGGTGTTCCCAGTACCCTGCATTGTCTAGGAGATGCAGACATGGCTGGGTCCTGGTTAAGGGCACCGTATTGTCTGTGTACCAGCTTGTAGCATGCACCTCAGCAAAGCATTCTCCTTCTGTATTGTCTCCAGGAGTTGCCTCTGTATGTCTCTGGCACCACTGCAACACTGTCTCTGGCTAGCTTCCTGTCCTTTTCCCTCTCCAATCTAAAATACAACCTCCAGTTCTCTGTTTACTTTTTTTGGAGGGCTTGGGGTGGGAAGTCACCAGCCATAGAAGGTGATGGAGGCATGACTGCCTCATCCAGCAATGAAGATGAGATGGCAGTTTCAGGGATGGCCTCCTCATCTGCCCTAGCCTCCTGTTCCTCCAATGTGAGGGTTGGTTGGCAAGGGGGAGGTTGCAAAACCTTGATTTCCCTATGAGATGGTACTGGTGGTCTGGCAAACTGCTGTCGATAGGCCACCCAGCAGTCCCAGTACAGTCACTGAGGTCCATATAGAAGGGACAGTGGCATACAGGGTTGGTTCTATCACCCTTGGTGATCAGTACAATCCTCCTTCTGACTAGCTGGAAAGGGATTCCTGAAGGGGTATGTTGGTGAATCCCTGACTGAAACAGAGGGGACTGATTGAGAGTCTTCTTCATCCTCCACATCATCCCATGTGGGGGCACCTGCTGAAAATGGATGAGTCTCCTGCAGTGACGGAGAACAGTGGCCCAGAGACCGTGGTCTTGATACTGAAAGGTGCTCGGTACCATAAAAAGCAGAGACTGGGTCATTTGATACAGTCTCCCACAGTATTCTTGCCAGCAAGTTAAAGAAGTATGGGCTGGATGAATGGATGGTAAGGTGGATAGAAAACTGGCTGGATGGTCGTGCTCAACGGGTAGTGATCAATGGCTCCATGTCTAGTTGGCAGCCGGTATCAAGTGGAGTGCCCCAAGGGTCGGTGCTGGGGCCGGTTTTGTTCAATATCTTCATCAACGATCTGGAGGATGGTGTGGACTGCACCCTTAGCAAGTTTGCAGATGACACTAAACTGGGAGGAGTGGTTGATACGCTGGAGGGTAGGGACAGGATACAGAGGGACCTAGACAAATGAGAGGATTGGGCCAAAAGAAATATGATGAGGTTCAACAAGGACAAGTGCAGAGTCCTGCACTTAGGACGGAAGAATCCCATGCACTGCTACAGACTAGGCACCGAATGGCTGGGCAGCAGTTCTGCAGGAAAGGACTAGGGGTTACGGTGGACGAGAAGCTGAATATGAGTCAACAGTGTGCCCTTGTTGCCAAGAAGGCTAACGGCATTTTGGGCTGTATAAGTAGGGGCATTTCCAGCAGATCGAGGGACGTGATTATTCCCCTCTATTTGGCACTGGTGAGGCCTCATTTGGAGTACTGTGTCCAGTTTTGGGCCCCACACTACAAGAAGGATGTGGATAAATTGGAAAGAGTCCAACGGAGGCCAACAAAAATGATTAGGGGGCTGGAGCACATGACTTATGAGGAGAGGCTGAGGGAACTGGGATTGTTTAGCCTGCAGAAGAGAAGAGTGAGGGGGGATTTGATAGCTGCTTTCAACTACCTGAAAGGGGGTTCCAAAGAGGATGGATCTAGACTGTTCTCAATGGTAGAAGATGACAGAACAAGGAGTAATGGTCTCAAGTTGCAGAGGGGGAGGTTTAGGTTGGATATTAGGAAAACCTTTTTCACTAGTAGGGTGGTGAAGCACTGGAATGGGTTACCTAGGGAGGTGGTGGAATCTCCTTCCTTAGAGGTTTTTAAGGTCAGGCTTGGCAAAGCCCTGGCTGGGATGATTTAGTTGGGGTTGGTCCTGCTTTGAGCAGGGGGTTGGACTAGATGACCTGAGGTCCCTTCCAACCCTGAGATTCTATGATAAAGGTTCTTAGAGTATAAGAATTCCTGACGTACCAAGAAGGAATCTGGTACCAACATGGTGGCTGAAGCCAACTGTTCCAACGATGAACGCACCACAGTTGAAGGTGAGGCATTATTGTTTGTTCAGTGCAGAAGATGCCGAATGCACTGGTACTGGCAGTTGGATAGACTGCATTGGTACTGAAAGCTGGGCCGGACACATAAGTACGGATGGCTGGGACAAACTCGACATGCCCTACACTTTGCTGGTAGAGGGTACCGGGGCCCTAACAGAGCCATGTCTTCTCCTTGCAGCTTTGGGGCTTCACAGCCCCACCCGTATCAGTGGAGGAGTCCTTGGCCTCAATGGTACCCTCAGAGACCATAGACTTGGTCCGGAACCTGGTCCTTTTTGGAGCGGGCTCTTTGGTGTGAGCCTCAATGCTCCTCTTTTGGGGAGTCTTCCCAGAAGCCTCCAAAGTCTCCCCTTCCTCAGGGAAAGCCTGATGTGAGGTAGAAGAGACTCTGAATCTGTCTGGGGACAGATGTACAGGGATGTCTCCTGACCTGGTTCTGGTCGCAGAAAGCATTCCACCATGAACAGTCTTAGCTTGATCTTCATTGTCCTAGACTTGAGGGCCAAGCAGATATTGCACTTCTGGGAGACGTGGGACTACCCCAAGCAATGGATGCACTTAGAGTGGCCGCTGCTTACAGATATAGCCTCTCAGCAGGAGAGGCAGTGTTTGCAGGCTAGTGAGCTGGCATGCCCTGCCAGGAACACAAGTTTACCTGAGGGAAAAGGGAGAAGAGAACAACCAACCCCCTCACTACCTATACAAACTAACTAACTAAACTCACAACTAACAACCACTACACTAAATATCTTAGCACTAAGGAAAAATAGAAAGGCCGAGGTATGCTCAAGGTGGACACACTAAGGCTTCGTCTCCGGTCTAGGCAGTTGAGAAGGAACTGAGGGTGGTTCGCCCACACACCCGTATAAAACTTCGGTGTCTGGCACAAAGAGGCTTAGGATGCACGCGCAGGCCAAATGGACACTGCTAGCTGAAAGCCTCCAATCAAGTGCTCAAGAGGCGGATGTGCAGCTGAAGTGGAGCACCCATAGGGACACTACTCGAAGAATAGAAGTTAGCACAGCAGTATAGTGCAATAGTAAATTGTAAAGGCAGATATATGCCAAGATTCCCTTGAGCGGCTCTGCCTCCTGAGTCCCGGGCTGGGTTTCCTGCTGAGAATCAGGATGGCTTCTACATGCTCACCCTCAGGATTCTGAGTTCTAAAGAGATTCTGGCTTTCCAGGGAGAGCTCTTCACTGCCCTCCTCGTTCTCATCCTTTGATGCCTCGTGCTGCTTATTCACGGGAGAGGGATATGCAGGGTCCACAGCTTCCTTGGGTTTAGTAGTGGTGCAACTACTCAAAGTCCTGTGCAGCTCCTCAAAAAATGGACAGGTTATATTTCCATGACCAGTCTGTTTCCTAGCTTCCCTGGTTTTAGCATAAGTCCTCTTGAGCTGTTGGCTCTCTATCTGGCATGGTCAGCAATCCAACTGTGACCACTTGAGGACCTCTGACCAGCAATGTCCGCAAACACATCTTTATTCCAGTGGCTGCCCCAAGAAGCTGCTCCACCAATACTTCTCCTCAGATGGTGAGGAGATCTAGGGTCTCAGCCTGGCTCCAAATGGCTGCTTGAGGCATGTTGTAAAGGCTGCTGGAATGATATTGCTGCAGTGCCAAAATATAGGAATCAAGGAGCCAATGGATCAATCCTGACATGTGCCAAATTTTAGTTAGGGGGAGGAGACATCCAGTCAACTTGACCCCAGAGAAGTGGAGGGCACACAGGTAAACACACAGGTCAGTAGCGGATGCCTGCAAAACAGTGTGAGACAGCTGTTGGAGGACTGCCAAAGTAGCGTGCAGCAACATTGTGTGCACATGAACTAACCACACTAACTCAACTTATATTGAACTTAGCACACCTTGAAAGAGGAGTTCAGAGTTTGCAATAAATGCAGAGCTGGGACAGGCTAATGAATTACATTGTGTGTATGCAGGTATTTTCACACCAGAGTAACTCGACTTAGTGTGGACTAAATCTCCCGTGTAGATGAGCCTGTAGACTCAGAACCTTAGTAAAAATATTTGAGAACAAGGTGATGGTTTTACTTATACATGGTATTTGTGTCAAGCACCAAAGCATTCTAAATCACACCATCTCATTTAGTGCCAGCTGGACTTCATACTAAAGATACAGCATACGCCTCTGTGTAGAGAATTTCATTTTTGTGGATACTTAAGACAGGAAAAATAAGCTTCTTGGCTTACAGTAACCCTACAGTAACCCATCTTAAAAAGCTTCTAAAATGCACTGCAAACACACTGCTGTGGCATGACATGCTTCAGATGGTATAAGTGAAATTGTTCTATAAAGTGCTTACCTTTCCAATATCTAACATGTCAGTGTAGCTGAGCAAAGCCACAGGAATATCAATCTCTTCGTACTCACTCCAGTTACCTTGTGGGGGACGCTGAAAGTTAGAACAGAAGTCTTTGTAGAGCTGGCTGTATTTCTTTAGTAGAGATAAAGGTCTATATCTAATCATTTGAAAAGTTTTTGAAAGGAATACGACATATTAACATTTGGGATTATAACAGAAAATAAATCAAATGCCTAACACAAAACAACAGTAAAAGTTACAAGATGCTGCTTAACTGTCCATAATAATGTGAATGAAGTCACATCTGAAGTATTGCATCCAGTTTTGGCCCCCCCGCCCCCCCCACTAAGGAAAGGATGTGAACAATTTGGAGAGAGTCCAGCGGAGGGCCACAAATGATCAGGGGGCTGGGGCACATGACCTGTGAGGAGAGGCAGAGGGAACTGAGTTTATTTAGTCTGCAGAAGAGAAGAGTGAGGGGAGATTTGATAGCAGCCTTCAACTACCTGAAGGGGGGTTCCAAAGAGAATGGAGCTCGGCTGGTCTCAGTGGTGGCAGATGACAGAGCAAGGAGCAAAAGTCTCAAGTTGCAGTGGGGGAGGTCTAGGTTGGATATTAGGAAACACTTTTTCACTAGGAGGGTGGTGAAGAACTGGAATGGGTTACCTAGGGAGGTGGTGGAATCTCCTTCCTGAGAGGTTTTTAAGGCCCGGCTTGACAAAGCCCTGGCTGGGATGATTTAGTTGGGGTTGGTCCTGCTCTGAGCAGGGGGTTGGACTAGATGACCTCCTGAGGTCTCTTCCAACCCTAATCTTCTATGATTCTATGAATCTGTTCTAGTGTCCTTCAGTCTGTGTATGAGACATCAACATCTCAAACCAATATCCATTCTGCATAGGCAGGAGAAGCAAATTAATAAACCTTTTCCTCATACTAGATAAAAATAATACAATTTAGGATCATGTGCTGTTTTATGTATGCAAAAGATGGCTACACCCTACAATACATTTACCAGAACAGAAAAGATCCATTACAGAGACTTGCAAATCATTGTCTGTCCATAATAGTTTAAAACAGCCATGTCTCATAAAGGCCTCTGAAAACAATAAATGTTTATTTGACTGGAAATGCAAAATAGATTTCCAAAATGGCATTTTATAGTGAGGTTTTAAGACCCAGCACTCAGTTTAACATGTTGCTTTAAACAATAAAGATGCATATCAGCATTTCCCCAAAAGGATAGCATTAAGCTCCAAGAAATTTTGCATGGTGATGTCAGATTCAATTTAACTTTCTGATGACATAAGGGACAACTATCCTGGATTCATGTCCACATTGCAATGCCATTCTCTAGTCATATCCAATATTAAAAGAATCTGTTTTTATAGTTTAACTCATAAAACTGAAAAAAGATGTCAAGGCATCCCTAACAAAATGTCACACTCCAATAGGTCTGCAACCAGACAGATATCAGCCACTAAAGGGCATAACAGAAAAAGGCAACAACAACAAAAAGTTACCTAACTGTTGTTCTTTGTGATGTGTTGCTCAGGTCCATTTCACTAACCAGTTGTCAAGGTATGGAAATATCTGAACTTGCCTTTTCCGCAGGAAGGTGGCCATGACTGACATATATTTGGTGAACACCGGAGGTGCCGATGACAGGCCAAATGGGAGTACTGCGAATTGGTAGTGCGTGCCCTCCCCCACCCTGCCCCACTACAAACCTTAAGAAGTGCCTGTGAGGTGGGATTATGGAAATGTGGAAGTATGTGTCCTTCAAGTCGAGGGCAGCATACCAATCTCCTGGATCCAGGGACGGATAATGGAGGCCAAAGAGACCATATGAAACTTTAGTTTCTTCATGAACCTGTTGAGGTTGCGCAGGTCCAAGATAGGTCTGAGGCCCCCTTTTGCTTTCGGTATTAGGAAATATTGGGAGTAGAACCCCTTGCCCCTGAGCTCCAGCGGAACCTCCTTTGCAGATCCTGCCAGTAGGAGGGTTCATATCTCCTGTACAAGGAGTTGCTCACGAGAAGGGTTCCTGAAGAGGGAAGGGGTGAAGGTGCGAGGAGAAATGGAGAGATTATCCCATTTCTACTGTGCGAAGGACCCAACGGTCCGAGGTGATTTGGGACCACACCCAGTAGAAATGGGATAGACGTGCCGAAAAGGGGAAAGAAGGATGTAGTGCTCAGGTTGGTATGTCACCCCTGGGCGCATCTTCAAAAGGCCTGCCTGGGGCTCAGTGGTTGCCTGGACTACCCAGACCCCTGGTTGTTCGGGGATTAGGGCTGGTGACGCCAGTTGTGATTTCTCACCTGCCTGCAATTGTGGTCCTGACAAGGCTGACCCTGCTATGGCCGGGGCATAGCCTGAGGCCTAAAGTGTCTATGCTGGGTGGCTGCTGTGTGCACCCCCCAGAGATCTCAGAATGTCTCGGGAGTCTTTCAAGCTATGGAGCTTCGAGTCTGTTTTCTCTGAGAACAGCGTGGTACCTTTGAATGGGAGATCTTGTATAGTTTGTTGGACCTCCATGGGGCGGCCCGAGGCATGCAGCCAGGAACAATGTCGCATTGCGATGCCTGAGGACATGGCGCAAGTGGCCGATTCTGCTGAGTCCAGCATGGCCTGCAGTGATGTCCTGGCCACAGCCTTGCCTTCTTCCACCAGGGCCGGACTTGGAGTCCACTGGGAAAAGGTCCGAAAATTTGGACATCACATCCCACGATTTAAAATTGTAGCAACTAAGGATCACCTGCTGATTTATGATGCAAAGCTGGAGCCCTCTGGTGGAGTACATCTTCCTCCCGAAGAGATCCAGTGTCTTCGTGTCCTTAGCTCGAGGAGTAGGCCCCTGCTACTCTTACCTCTCCCTCACGTTAACCACCGCCACCACCACTGAGGCCGGTGTGGGATGAGTAAATAGGTATTCGTAACCCTTGGAGGGCATGAAATATTTTCTTTCGACCCCCTTCGCTGAGGGAGTCAGAGAGGTAGGAGTTTGCCACAAAGTTCTGGTGTTCTCCTGAATAGTCTTAATCAGGGAAAGTGCCACCCTGGTGGGGCCCTCCGGGAATAAAAAGTGCACCATCGGGTCTGACACTTTGGTGACCTCCTCCATCTGGATGCCCAGATTCTGAGCCACCCGCCTCAAGAGTTGCAGGTGGACTCTGCTGTCAGGTGGGGGCGGGCCCGGGGAGGTTCCCGCCACCACCTCGTCGGGTGAAGATGATGATGAGGCCCGTGCCAGGGAGGGTCCCTCCTGCCCGTCCGGCCCTCAAAGCAGCCTGTTGTCTGCCAACGCCCCCATCTCAGTGCCGGCCACTGTGCCCTCTGTGGCACTGGCCATTGTGCCAGTGGTGGACGTAGTGGCGGTGCCGGTGGCAGCACTGCACTGGCAGTGGTAGCTGATGCCAATGCCCGTGAGGGGTCCCTAGTCCCGGATGCAGCCCTTCCCTCAGATGCAACCAAGAAGGAGTTACCTGGAGACGGACCCCTGAGACTGATGGTATGCCCATGAGGTCCAAAAAGGCCACTGCACCAGCATTTCTGCTGGCACCTGCCATTGCGCTGGCCACAGCACCGGAGGGAAAATCTGTGCCACATTCACAGTCTGAGAGTTTTGCCAACTCCTGTGTCGGCTCCTTTGGGACACATAGGAGTCCGCCTCAAAATTGGACTCCAAGAAGTCCAAACGTGGTGACCAAGGTGGCGCCGTGCCCATCGGAGCCAGGGATCGGTGCTGGGGACATGGGGATCGGTGCCGTCTCATCACTGGTTTCCCCAGGTCTGCACCGGTGGTCTCTGAGGTGCTTCGGGACCGGTGCCCTCTCACATTGGTCAGGAGAGTGCGGAACCGTCAGGGCTATGAGATACCTGTCCGCCTAAAGGGAAGGTCTAAGTCCTCCACTTGGCCCTCCTCAAGTGGTGCCAAACTCGACAGGCCCCGCTGTGGGCCTGGAGTTGATGGTGCCGGCTGCTGTGCATGCGGGGAGGCGTGGCCCGGCACAGGTCTCACTCCTTTAGGTGGCTCACACTCTGATGCTCGAGAGGGGGAGTGCCCCTGTCTATCTTCCTGTGCTTCTTTTGTGGCACAGGTGACAGAGCAGTGAAGCGATTCCACGCGTGAAGCAGTCTTCGGTGCTGGGGAGTGCCAGTGCCATGGGTCTCTGACCCCAGAGTCCTTCCTTGGTGCCGCGTCCCAGATTGAAGCCGGTACGCTGCACACCGATGCTGAGGAAGAGTGAGGGGGGGGTCATCTGCAGAAGAGAAGAGTGAGGGGGGATTTGATAGCAGCCTTCAATTACATGAAGGGGGATTCCAAAGAGGATGGAGCTCGACTGTTCTCAGTGGTGGCAGATGACAGAACAAGAAGCAATGGTCTCAAGTTGCAGTGGGGGAGGTCTAGGTTGGATATTAGGAAACACTATTTCACTAGGAGGGTGGTGAAGCACTGGAATGGGTTACCTAGGGAGATGGTGCAATCTCCATCCTTAGAGGTTTTTAAGGCTCGGCTTGACAAAGCCCTGGCTGGGATGATTTAGTCGGTGCTGCTGCTGCTCTGAGCAGGGGATTGGACTAGATGACCTCCTGAGGTCTCTTCCAACGCCATGATTCTATGACCATCACTGGCGGTAAGAAGGAACTGGAGAGGTGGCAGGTTGGCAGGGCCCTATATGTGACGCCATGTATGCGTGACTGCAGGGGGCTCCATAGCCGACCCGACAGGTACTGCTAGGGAAAAAACCTTCTGGTGACTGTGCACGCAGTGTGCACACACCTAATCTTCATGCAACATCTGCTCCACGTCTGGCATATAATTCTATGAAAGACATGTATTTCCAGTGCTGACACTCAGATTTCACTAAACAGAAGCCATACTGCTGTATATTTCACTGAATTAGTCTTTTTGAATGCCAAGTAACAACACAGAACTAATATTTTGTTGAGGTTCAAGGAGCCAGTTTCATTGTTTTAGCCAAGTGTTTAATAATAGATAAGACTTCACCCAGGGGCATTATATATACACAAGTACAAGTCCCATTGGGAATCATCACTACCTGTGAGAGTAAAACCTCTGGCTTAATTAATAAATATTAAATGCCACAAATAGAAAAATGTAACAAAATTACTCACAAAATAGCAATTATTCAGGCAGTACATCAGGGATGAACATATATTTTTCTGTTGGCTAAGAACATGAGTAACTTTATATGCAGCTTCATAGCCCCTCGTACAGGTCCTAATAAGACCAAAATACTGCAGGCTGAGTCATCACATGCCCACAGAGAGACATTAATTCTAGGAAGAAACCCTCCAGGTCAGAAAATCCAAACGCAAATAAGCTAAAAATAGCAACTCTGGGAACCACTGAGACAATGCAGGTTTATCAAGAATGAAGTCTAGATGAAAAATAAAGTTTTATAACCAAGACTAACATCAGAGATGCATCAGTACGGCAGACAATAACTAGGAATAGACTCACCACCAGTTCCTCTCTACTGACTATCAGCAACCCTCGGGCTCCATTGATCTGAGCAAGCCTGACTTTCTCATAGAAGGTGCAGTTCCCTCGCATCACCATAGGGATTCTGTTATGAAATCCCCCATCTGGAACATCAGAAGGAGAACACAAGAGAGACGCTGTTTGATCCTGAAGCTGCAAGAGGGACTGGAGAGGAAGAAACATTAGTTGAAAAACAAGAATCACAAGTTGAAAAACCAAGAGCAGAAACTATACATGAAGTCTTAGGACAAAACATCACTCTTAATTTCTTTATATTAAACAAGAATTGCCATTTACAAAACAAAACAATCCCCCCATCACCACACACACAAACAACTCCAGGACTTAAGGAACAGGTACAAATATCTGAATGTAAGTTGTAGTAAAACACAACACTTAAAATGATGTCAAGGTTACTTTGAACATTCAAGTCAGGAAATGAAAGTTGTAGAGTTCTCACAGTAGCATGAACTGACATGCTGACCATCTTATCTTGTATTATAGACAGCACTATTAGCATCACCTACAGTTAACACCGCCCGACACTTCATCTAAGACCCTATTTTCAGTTGCTTATAGCTCTGCCAAACTAACAATTTGGTCTGAAATTTTCCAAAGTGAGCATCTGCCCCAGGCTGAATTTTTGGAAAGGTTCAGTTAAAATAGTTCAGCTGTTTCCACGAACAAGATTGGGGAGAAATGTTTTGCCAGTGTTAAAAAAAAAATTTGTACAACTGTTTTATTGAGAAACCTTAGCAATGCCATGTTAGATGTAGGGAACTGACATTTTGCAAGAGGGAGGTGGTTGACCTGGTGTCAGCATTGTGCTGTTTGTCATTCCCATGCAAATTAGCCCAAACTTGGACAAGCTGTAAGCTTTTCCACATACTCAATAGAGACTTTTGAGAGCGAAGAAGCTAAATTATCCAATGATTGCATCTGTACTGAAGGTCCATCCCAGGAATTCAAGGCCTGAGCAAGACTTTCCCTGTAATTCAGGGAAAATAAAAACTAATGATTTAAAAAAAATAGAACAAAATTGATTTTTTAAAATTTAAATAGAATTATTTCAAATTGGGTTTTTTATTTTATTTAAATTATAAGTTTGTTTTCTTTTTAAAAATATACCTGTTTAAAGTGAAATTTGACTAATACAAAATATTGTAAGGCTTAAACTTATTATAATCTCTTAAAACATTTAAATAAAAATGCTGAATTATAACATGAGAATGGCAATACTGGGTCAGACCAATGGCTCATTTAGCCCAGTAGCCTGTCTTTTGGTAGTGGCCAGTGCCAGATGCTTCAGTGAGAATGAACAGAACAGAGCAATTTTGTAGTGGGGCATATGGGGGAGTCTTCACCACCCCCCTCCCCCTCCATCTCCTCCCCCTCCACCCCCAGTTCACTGAGCTGTCCCCTCCATCTTGGTTGCTGGTGACAGGGCATGGATGTGCTGTTTTGCAGTGGGGACTCGGGCCTCCCCAGGGCACTGACCTGTCCCCTTCCCCCCCGCCCCGCCGTCTCTGCTGTCTGTGCTAGGAGCCACACACCCCCTCCATTGCAGGCTGCGCTCGGTGCCCTCCCCATCCATCTATCCCTTGCCATGGCAGGGTATGAAGCTGCCAGGGGGAGCATTCGCAGCCTGTCCTCGGCAGCTGGCTCGCTCAGCAGTTTTGCTGACTAGGGGATCCCCTGCCAAACCCAGGATTCCCCTGCCCCATTCCCCCAAACTTGGGGTCCCCCTCCAACTGACACCCCCCCCCACAACATGGTTGCCCCATCCCTTCTGAAAACACACTTAACTCTTCATAAGCCTTGGTTCAAATGACTCCCCATAACAGCAACAGCCGCATAGGAGCAACATAGCAAAAGGCACCAATATGTTGCTACTAATGAGTGTCTACTGTATGTTGAACAGCACAGTCCTAGTACAGATCCTTCAGGGATCCCACTATTTACCTCTCGCCGTTGTGAAAAGTGACCATTTATTCCTACCCTTTGTTTCCTGTCTTTTAACCAGTTACTGATCCAGAAGAGGATCTTCCCTCTTATCCCAGGATTGTTTACTTGGCTTAAGAGCCTTTAGAGCGGGACCTTACCAAAGGTTCAGTACACTATATCCACTGGATCACCCTTGTCCACATGGTTGTTGACTCCCTCAAAGAATTCTAGTAGACTGGTGAGGAATGATTTCCCTTTACAAAAGCTGTGTTTGACTCTTCTCTCAATATATTGTGTTCATCTATGTGTCTGACAATCCTATTCTTGACTATAGTTTCAAGCAATGTGCCTGGTACACAAGTTAGGCTTAACGGCCTGTAATTGCCAGGATTGCCTCTGGAGACTTGTTTAAAAATCAGCATTACTTTATCTATTTGCCATTCATCTGGTACAGGGGCTGATTTAAGTGTTAGTTTACATACCACACTTAGTAGTTCAGCAATTTCATATCGGAGTTCCTTCAGAATGTTTGAGCGATACCAGCTGGTCCTGGTGACTTATTACTGTTTAAGTTACCTATGTGTTTCAATATCTCCTCTACTATCACCTCAATCTGGGACAGTTCCTCAGATCTGTTACCTAAAAATAGTGACTCAGGTATGGGAATCTCCTTCACATCCTCTTCTTCACCAAAGACTGATGCAAAGAATTCATTTAGCTTCTCTGTAACAGCCTTGTCTTCCTGAAGTGCTCATTGAGCAGCTTGATCGTCCAGTGGCCTCACTGATTGTTTGGCAGGCTTCCTGCTTCTGATGTCCTAAAAATGATTTTTCTGTTAATTTGTGTATTTTGCTAGTTGCTCTTCAAATTCTCTTTTGGCCTGCCCAATTATAATTTGACATTTGACTTGCCAGAGTTTATGCTCACTTCTATTTTTCTCAAAGAGATCTGACTTCCCCTCTTTAAGGGATTTCTTTTTGCCTCTTAACATCGCTTTTACTCTGTTGTTTAACCATGGTGACACTTTTTTTTTGGTTCTTGTGACTGTTCCTTTTAATTTCAATTTAACTAGTTTTCTCGGTTTTGTGCAGTTCCCCTTTTTTGAAGTTAAATGCCACTGTGTGATGGGTTTCTTTAGTATTTTTGCCCCCTACAGGGATGTTAAATTTAATTACATTATGGTTGCTATTACTGAGCAGTTCAGCTACACTCACCTCTTGGACCAGATCCTGTGCTCCACTTAGAATTGAACCAAGAACTGCCTCTCTGCTTCTGGGTTCCAAGACTAGCTGCTCCTAGAAGCAGTCATTAATGGTGTCTACAATTTTTAACTCTGCATCATGTCCTGAGGTGATGTATACCCAGTCAGTATGGGGATACTTGAAATTTCCTATTAGGATTGGGTTTTTTGTTTTTTGCAGCCTCTCTAACCTCCCTGAGCATTTCACAGTCACTATCACCATCTTGGTCAGTTGGTAGGTAGTATATTCCTACTGCTATACTCTTATTATTCAAGCATGGAATTTCTATCCATAGGGATTCTATGGTACAGTTTGAGTCATAAGATTTTTACTATATTTGACTCCATGAGCCTCAATCAAAAACTTTGATTTAATGCTGCTTTTCTGTGAAAAGAAAGAATCATGGTGAAAAAAAAATCGAACTTTTGAGGTTAAGCTTTATAAATATGGCACAATAGGTCATGTATTAAGGGCTTGATCCTGTGGGAGACCCAAGAGCTCTGCTACTGGGTGTAAGAGACAGGCAAAGTCATCACAATCGCTGGGATCCAGCCTCTGGCTCCAGGAGATACCGTATATATTGTGTACAGGGTTGCCAACTTTCTAATTGCACAAAACCTAACACCCTTGCCCCACCCCTTCCCCGAGACCCCACCCCTGCCCTGCCCCTTCTCTGAGGCCCCACCCCCTACTCACTCCTGCCCTCCTCCCTCAGTCACTCACTCTCCCCCACCCTCACTCACTTTTACTGGGCTGGGGATGCAGGCTCCGGGGTGGGGACAGAAATGAGGGGTTCAGGGTGCAGGATGGGCTCCGGGCTGGTGCAGGAGGTTGGGTTGGGGGGGTGGGGGTGAGAGCTCTGGCTGGGGGTGCAGGCTTTGGGGTGGGGCTGGGGATGAGGGGTTTGGGGTGCAGGAGGGGGCTCTGGATTGGGGCCAAGGTTTGGAGTGAGGGAGCGGGCTCAGGCAGGGGGCTGGAGTGTGGGAGGGGGTGCAGGCTCTGACCGGGGGGTGCTTACCCCAAGCAGCTCCCGGTCGGCAGTGCAGTGAGGCTAACGCAGGCTCCCGGCCTGTCCTGGCTCCGCACTGCTCCCGGCCCCTAGGCGGAGGTGTGGCTGGGCAGCTCTGCGCAGTGCGCGCTGCCCGGGCCTGCAGGTGCCGCCCCTGCAGCTCCCATTGGCCACGGTTCGCAGCCAATGGGAGCGGTGGAGCCAGCGCTAGAGGCGGGGGCAGTACACGCTGCTTCTCTGATCGCCCCTGTACCTAGGAACTGCAGGGATATGCCGGCCGCTTCCGGGTGCTGTGCAGAGCCGTCGACCGGATTTCTAACGGAACGGTCAGCGGTGCTGACCAGAGCTGCCAGGGTCCCTTTTCGACTGGGCATTCTGGTCAAAAACCAGATGCCTGACAACCCTAATCGTCTCTCTCATCAAGATAATCTACTGATCCCTCCTAGGTGGTCTCATATTCCTATTTTATAGCTTCTCCCTCCCTGAGGTCTGACTGTCGCAGTTCTCAAATTATGAATATTTGAGACTCCACCCACCATGATACCTCTCCATCTAATGGAAAAACCACTGATCTGCTCAGTGACTATGAGCCCTTCTGGATGGTTATGGGCACTTCATGCAAACAGCTTTGCTGTCTCCTTGCACGTGTACACAGATAAAAACAGAAATCCAGTCATTCTGCAATTACCTCCCTCTGTCACTAAACAAATAAAATACTGCAGTGCAAAAGGCATGTGGGTTACTGAAGCAGAAGTCTTTGACTGTTAGATCTTTTGTTTTTTGGGGGGTAAGGCTGGAGTGAGGGGGTTATATAACAAGGGAAAAGGAGCAGTGTGCACAACCAAAAAGGATCAACACTGGTGTGAATGTAGGACATTGTGGGCAGAAGGGACCAAAGTCTTCAGACTACAGCCTCTAATGTTGATTTTAACAACTGGGAAAAAAATACTGCCATGGCTGCAGATTGTAAAAAAAGACCTATTTGGGAATATTTTCAAGAAATTCTGTTTCTTTGGGTAAAAGAGGATCAGGCACCAAATGTAAACAGGGCAACAAAAGGATGCAAGGGCTGGTTGTCAGAATGAAACAGCATTATAAAAAAATGCTCCTCACAAGCCCGTGACTTTGAAGAGACGATGTGGACACGTTTGAACAATCCGGGATGAGCTGGTTAGTAAATTTATTTTTGAACCATTCTTATGGACTGCCTCCCTTGTTTTACTATGCTAGTAAATGATAACTCAAATTTATGACAATAATCTGTTATGGGTGGATTACTAGTGAATTTCAAAAATGTTGGTGTTCAAAATATAATTAATATGTTGGTTTGTTGTGGGAGTATTTATCAATTATATTTTTATGATTGCTGGACATCTGAAATAATTTTTTTATTGCTCAACATAATCAAACATCCAAAGTGAAGAGTTCCTGTTTAAAAGTAAAGTTTTATTAGGCATTTATGAATTTTAAAATGTTAAAATGCCTTTTTCAACCTGTTGCCAGAGATAAGGATTATCTAAATCTATGTAAACCCTTATGATTTATTAATTTTCCCCACAAAATTGGATTTAGAATTATACCATTTAAACAATGCTATAAACAGCTGCAGTATGAGGAATCTTTTATTTACAATCTCATTTTTTAAAGTTCCCTACGTAATACTCTAAGTGAGAGTGATTTTGTCTCAGGGTCCGACTTAGACATAAGGGGTTATGAACGTTCATCATCTGCAACTTCAGAGTCATCTGCTGGTACCACCACTAGTGCTGCAACTAAACACATGTCAGACAGAAAGTTACCTGTAGTAAAACAAAAACAAAAAAATCTGACTTTCTTCGTCATCCAATAAAACTATGAATGAGTTCATAATCAGGACCAAAAAAATTCCAGGAAGACTCCACAAAGCAAGAGATTGCTTGGATCACCTATGCAACAAATTCTCCCTTTTGTTTTGTTCAGAACAAAACATTTCATTGACATGGTTCAATCATTATAACCAGGCTACACTCCAACTGTGAGAGCAGACATTGCTGGAAGGTTGGTGGATACCATGTATGAAAAGGAAATTGAAGTGTGTGCAAAAAAGCTGACAGGAAATTCATTAATCTAAGTTTTGATGGGTGGAGTAATGTACACAATGATCCAGTAATATGTGCTTGCATGACAACAGGAAATGGAGCTGTTCATCTTATAGAAACAACTGCTACATCAGGAAATGCCTATACAGCAGAACACTTAAAAGAAACAGCAGTAAGAACTATAGCAAACTGAACAAAAATTCAGGTGTCAACTGCATGGCTAAGAATTGCCACTGAAAATGCTGCAAATATAGCAAAGATGAGAAGAAATCTAGAAGAAGATAATGAACCTAAAACATCTGGATGTAGTGTTCATTTGATGCATCTTTTAGCCAAAGCCTTGAGTACATCTCCAGGAATAAAGAAGAACGTTGAAATTGCAAAATACTTCCATAACTACAACTTTGCTTCAGCTTCACTGAAGAAAGCAGGAGAATCCAAATGAATTCTCCCACAAGATGAATGATGGAATTCGGTGTTTGACTGTTTTGCGCTATCTATTAAGAACTGCCCCATTCTGATGATAATTTGTGAAGAAAATTGTGACAAAATAGATGGAACTACCACAGCCAAAAGTAATCAACATTGGACTATAGAGAAATGTAAAAGATATGCTGAATATACTAAAACCTATTTCCATAGGCTTGGACAAATGGCTGAAAGATTGTGGTTCTACTGTTGATGCTGGAAAGAACTTCAAGAACTTTTATTTAAGAATTTATTTATGTTAAATTGCAGGAAGTAAAGCGGCAGATAGATCAAGCACATGCTCTACCTCATTTTCTTCCCAATATTCTCAACCTAGAGCACCAGGGTAGATGCCTGAAGAAGATGCTGCTATATGACATGGGTATCTAATCATCACACATCAATCATGCCGGCCATAATAAATTTCAGGGTTGGAGGTGAACCATTCAAGCAGTTCATGTTTGCTGATGATGTTTTAAAGAAAGTCATAGCACTGAACAAGTGGAATTCACTAGCTAAGCACTTGGGACCACAGTTTTTTGAAGTGCTAAGCCAGTTTTGACTGCTGTAGTCTCTTCTGCAAGCACAGAAAGACTATTTCCTTCATTTGGATTAATTCATTCAAAGTTGAGAAATTGACAGATTGAAAAAGCAGGAATTCTAGTCTATGAAGAAAAATGAGGAAGGAGGAGATGAGATCTACTAGTTTTATAAGTTTGAAGGTTAGCCTAAGTAACTGAAGACTGTCTAATTTTCAAGAGATTTAGGGAACTACGAACTTAAGTTCCAGTCACTTTCACTTCGGTGTATTTGAAAATGTTTCCAGGCTGACCTGAAATAATCAGTTAATTCATTGACTGCAGTTAGCTCGTTTTTAATAAAGAGGAGGTTACTCACCTTGTGCAGTAACTGAGGTTCTTTGAGATGTCTTTCCCTTTGGGTGCTCCACTTCAGGTGTCAGTGCTTCTCGGCACCGCTGATCAGAGATTTTCGGTAGCAATGTCCATCCGGGCCGTGCATGCGCAGTAGCTGTCTTGCAGCGCCCTTGTGGCTCATACAACATGTGTGCAACCCGACCCCATCAGTTCCTTCTCTACCGTGGAGTACTCACTGCAAACCCGAAGTAGATGGGGGAGGGGGGGGGAGGGTAGTGGAGCACCCATAAGGGGACATATCTCGAAGAACCTCAGTTACTGCACAAGATGAGTAAAGTTCTCTTGTTCTTCGAATGATGTCCCTCTGGGTGCTCCACTTCAGGTGATTGTAGAGCAATGCCCCACTGTGGACAGAAGGGGCTTCGGAGTTGTTTGCATAGTTGAAGAGAGAGCACTTTTAGGCCTAGCATGGTATCTGATCTTGAGCTTTGAATGACTGCATGATGATTTGTGATCGTATGCTCAGATGCCCAGGTAGCAGCTTTACATATGTCTATTATTGGTACATAGTTCAGAAAGGCTACTGAGGTTGCTATTGATTATGTAGAATGAGTCCTGATCTCTACTGGGGGTTCTGTTTTATTCTGTTGATAACAGAGCTGAATGCAGCTAGAGATCCATTTTGATAGTCTCTCTGTGGATATTTTTCTTTTTTAGTGATTCCAAGATAAGTTTTAGACTGTTTCATACCGAGGAACCTTCTGGTCACTCACGATTGTGAAAAGACCTGCAAAGATGGTCCGGGGAGACAGCACATTCAATACTCTTGGAAGCTTCCTATGCAGAACTCCCAGAGTTTGAGGGCTTCCTGACATAGGGGAGAGGAGCATGCTCCCCCTCTGTCTGTTGATCTAAAACATCGCTGTTGTATTGTCTGTCAGGACCGGTATGCATCTGCCCTCCAGATGAGGCTGGAAAGTCTGAGACAGCAGACAAACTGCTCTCAGCTCCCTGACATTGATGTGAAGCAACAGCTCCTCTGGAGACCAGAGGCCCTGAGTTCTGTGCTCTCCGAGGTGCACTCCCCACCTCATTGCTGACACATTGGTGACCAGACACAATGAGGGGCGTGGTTTGGAGAAGGAGACACCTGCACATACCATTTGGGAGTTGAGCCACCAAGAAGAGACTTGAGAACCCACGGTGGAAGTGTGACTACTATCTAGGCTGTGTCTGCTCGGTCAATACATGTCTCAGAGAGTGAAATCTAATCTCCCACATGAAATCTGGCACCCATCCTACCCTGCGCAGGGCTCCAGCTGCTAGTCCGATGGGGATGGAGGAGACTTCCTCTACCCCTGCAGGGCCGCTCCTGGGGCAGGTCAGACCCACCTCTGGGATCTCCCCCAGCTGCAGGAAGCTTCGCAGCTCCAGCTGTCACACTCCTCTCTCTGCACAGGGAAGCTGCAGCTCCAGCTGTCAGCCCTGCGCTGGAAGTGGAGGCTGCTGGGAAAACCAGACCTATGGTAACCCACCCCCATACCCTGTGACCCTCACATATGCGCTGCTGCTGGCGGTGGCACTGGCTTTAGAGCTGGGCACTCAGCCAGCAGCCTTCCACTCTGGCTGCCCAGCTCTGAAGTCAGTGCCCCTGCCAGCAGTAGGGCAGAAGTAAGGGCGGCAATCCCACCCTCCCCACAATAGCCTTGCGACCTTCCCAGCCTGACCACCTTTTGGGTCAGGACCCCCATAGTCACAATACAGTGACATTTCAGATGAATGTGAAATTGACTAACTTAAAAAACCCCTGGCCATGAAATTGACCAAAACGGACAGTGAATTTGGTAGGGCCTTACCTATTCTTGGGAATCATTTTAAAACTGGGGACACTGGTGGAGCTGTGATCTTCTCTTTCCAGTCCCATGCATGGGACCAGAGGCAACAGGAGCCAGCTTCAACCACCAATCCCTCTGGATTGAAAGGTGTCTGGGGAGTGAACAACGCAGGATTAACCTTTGTGTTCCTGCTGCTGCTGCCAGGAAGAGGCCTGGCAGGCAACACTGCATGGAGAGGAAGGGGAGACGGGAGAAGAAGAGGCGGATTCAAATACATTTGTTATTGTGCCTGGATTGGCCTACACCCCCGCCAAAAGACCCTTGTAAACATCAGAAGGGTTGCAGAGAAACCCATGAGAAACATTACTAAATTAAATAAAACATTGTGAGCAAGTGGCTGAAAGAGGGCACTCTTAGATAATTGAAACAGGCCAATTATTCAAATTGACTGGAGTCCCTTTAATAATTTTAAAATATTGGCAAGCCTCATATTTTAGGGGAAGTTAAACTGCACTTTTATAAATTAATTTCAGTTTCCATTTAAGAATTTCTTACTGTTCTGAAGTGGAGGAAACCACTCACTTTTAGTTCAATGATGCCCTGGGCATTGATGGGTACCCACTGCAAATGTATTTAAAGAAAGCATGCGGTCATGCCACTGTTACTGGAGGTTTTTAACTTATTCAAAGAATTGTCCTAACAGTTGGTGCCAAGTGAGAAAATATGCATCTTTCAGGCTATATAGATTCACTGTAGTCTCTGAGACACAGCCCTTAACATGTACACAAGCATTTGCAAAAAAGTCATCCAATAAGAGACTGGTATCTATTATTCTAACCAAATCACTGGTGGGATTAGACCAGATGGGTTTTATTCTGACCAGCATGCTGATCAGTTTAATGCCCAGATGCATGAGATTTGCTTATCTTTATTTTAAGATTGGAAAGTTGCAAGGAATATTGGTCACAAAAATGTATTTTTTATTTTGGATTTCAACATATGAATATAGAGAGAAGTTCTTCAGGTCTGAAGAAGAGCTCGGAGTAAACTTGAAAAATTGTCTCTCTCACCAACAGACGTTGGTCCAATAAAAGATATTACCTCACCCACATTGTCTCTCTAATATCCGGAGACTGACATGGCTACACCAATACTGAATACAATATATGGACATAGACAGAAAAGGATGCCTATCCCAGTTCTAGGTATCATAATGTATAATTAAAAATACAATTTAACTCAAACAAGACCAGCAGTAGCAAACTGGTGACCTTTCTCCCCACACATCTACCCACAGACAACAGACTCCCTCTAAACCAGTGGTCTCCAACCTTTTTAGGCACAAGGATCACTTTTTGAATTTAAGTGCAACCAAGGATCTACCCCGCCCCTTCCCCGAGGCTCTGTCCCACTCACTCCATCCCTCCCCCACCCATCGCTCACTCTTTCCCGCCCTCACTCACTGTCACTGGGTTCGGGGAGGGGGTTGGGGAGGAGGTGTGGGGTCTGGGCTGGGGCCGAAGGGTTCAGAGTGTGGGAGGGGCCTCCGGGCTGAGCCTGGGGCAGACGGTTAAGGTGCAGGAGGGGGTGAAGGGTGCAAGCTCTGGGAGAGAGTTTGGGTGTAGGAGGGGGCTCAAGGCTGGGAGTTGGGTTGCGGACTCCCGCCGGGCAGCTCCTGGTTGGCAGCACAGTGGGGGCTAAGGCAGGCTCCCTGCCTGTCCCAGAGCCATGCCACTTTTGGAAGGGGCCAACGCACCCCTGCGGCCCCAGGGGTGGGGACTAGGGGTCTCTGCACGCTGCTCCCGCCTACAAGCACCACCCACACAGCTCCCATTGACCGGGAATGGGGAACTGCAGCCAATGGGAGCTATGGGGGCGGTGTCTGCAGAGAGGGGCAGCGCACAGAGCCACTTGCCCCTCCCCCTGAGGCCACGGGGGCATGCTGACCACTTCTGGGAGTGGCGTGGAGCCGGGGCAGGCAGGGAGCGGCCTGAGATTGTGATCTACAGGGAGAGTCTCCAGGATCGACTAGTCGATTGCAATCTACGGGTTGGGGACCACTGCTCTAAACCCTAACCTCCCCAATAAAACGCCCCACACTTTTATCCAGATCCCCAACCATAGCCCTACTGTGTGCACTGAAGGTCAACAGATTTGGACTATTATGGGCCAAGTGGGTGGGTGAAGTCAAGGCACCCTCAGAGAAAGGGCCTCACCCTCCAAGCAGCTCTTTCCCTTCTATACCAAGGGAGCTATAGCACAAGCATCTCCACTGATTTAAAGTGTGGCAGCATAACATACAGAGAGCAGTGTCTCAAGTAGACAGATCACATTCCATTTAGGGCTTATTAGGATGTACAATAAAACATATGCACCTTAACTCCTTCCAGAAACCCATGGGAATCCAATATAGATTTCAAAGCACTGGTTTCCTACACCCAGGGTGAGACACCACTTAACAAGCAGACCTTCACCTTCTGCACCAGCTTCAGGGCTGATAAGGTGCAGCACCATGTAGAGTACAGTGCAATACTTTAATCTTGAAATGCCCGTCACCGCTGCTATACAAGCCAACAAACTTGACTGACACACTCAACTTTTGCTAGTTGTTCCCATCATCACTATCTCAGTCTTCTATGGACCAAGCATCAGTCAACTAGCCTCAAAACTAAGGAGCAAAGCATGTCCCAATCAATGTCACAAAGTCCTGCTTACAAGTTTTGCTCTCCCCATAGACTACAGCTCCCAGCATGCAATGCTTCCTTGAACCAAGCAGCCCACTCAGTTCGAGGTGGAGTACTGCATGCTGGGACTCAGTCTACATGAAGCCACACTTTCAAACTGAAGAAAAAGATGGATGCAAAAAGCAATCTTCCCATTTTATGCAAATTGTGTGCAGCCCTCGGGTTCCTGGCGAGTTGGTAATGCAGTGCTGCCCTTAATTTGGGCACCCCGGCTTATATATAAGAGCCAATGTGCAATGTCCTGTATTCAGACAGCATTGAGAATGAATGCAGTGTGTCAAGGTGGAATGGGGTAACTTTCAGTGTCCTTGAGAACAATGAAGACCCTTCTGAAAGAAAGCTATTACCCTGACAAAGAAACCACACAACTAAAGAAGCAGAGTAGTGTATTATCCTCTTTCCTGCTAATCTCCACAGTAAGTGTTGACCAAATATTTTAATTTGGGGTCTCAGATCGAATATAACTGACTCAAAAAAACAACTATGAGTGCAGCTCAGAGGACTGGAAGCAGGCCGCAAGATCTTCAAGACTACAGGAAATGAGGTCTATATCACAATAGACTATATAAGAAAGCATTATCTAAATGAGATTGTTGCCATTGCTGAACAAAGGAGCAGATGAAATTCAATGTTGATAAATTCAAAGTAATACACATTGGGAAAAATAATCTCAACTATATATACACACAATGATGGGTTCTAAATTAGCTGTTACCACCCAAGTCAGAGATCTTGGAGGCACCAGGGGGAATAGTTCTCTGAAAACTTCTCTTCAATGTGCAGCATCAGCAGTCAAAAAGGCTAATCGTATGTGAGGAACTATTAGAAAACAGATAGAAAATAAGACAGAAAATATCATAATGCCACTATATGAATCCCTGGTGTGCCCATGAGTCCAGTTCTGGTTACCCCATCTCAAAAAGGACAAAGCAGAACTGGAAAAGGTTCACTGAAGGGAGAAAAGATGATCAAGAGTATGGAACAGCTTCCATGCTAGGAGAGATTAAAAAAAGATTATGGCTGGTCAACTTAAAAAAGAGACAACTAAAGGTCTACAAAATCATGAATGGTGTAGAAAAAGTGAATAGAGAAGTATTATTTACCCTTTCACACAATACAAAAACCAGGTGTCATTTGATGAAATTAATAGGCAGCAGATTTAATACAAACAAAAGGAAGTACTTTTTCCACACAATTAACCTGTGGAACTCAATGCCATGGGATGTTGTGATGGCCAAAAGTATATCCGAGTTCAAAAAAGAACTGGGTAAGTTAATGCAGGATAGATCCATCAATGGCTATTGGTCAGGGACACAACCCCAAGCTCAGGGCAACCCTAAACCTCTGAATATCAGAAGCTGGGAGTGAAAGACAGGGGTGGATTACTCCATAATTGCTCTGTTGTGTACACTCCCCCAGAAGCTCTGATATGGGCCACTGTCAGTGATTGAATACTGGGCAAGATGGACCATGGTTTGATCCACTATGCCAGCTCTTATGTTACGTATGTCCTAATGAAGTTACCTTTAAGAAACCTCCAATTTTCAGAACACTAATAAATCAAATTACAGTAACTCTACAACATACTGCACGATAAAATGAAATCCCCAAACAAATCTCAAAGCTGCTTTCTCAGTATTCCAGGGTTAGAAATGCGTATTTCAAAAGATTACAAATTTAAAGCCTTAATGAAATACGTAAGTCTGGTGTGACAAGGTGGCCGATGTTAGTATGGTGGGTTCTGCGCTTTTCTTGGCGGGGGGCTAAGATGCCACCCCTTGCCCCTGCTCTTGTGGTGCCGAGGGCCCTGCTAGCAGCCCAGGAAGGTAGTAAAGGAGGGAAGTGGGGGAGGGGTCCGGGTTTGCTCCTCACTCTGAGTCCCAGCCCCTCTCAACCCCTGTGGGTTCTTGCCCTCTTCCCCCTTGGGTGGGGTACCTTCAGTCCTTAGATGCTGGGGAAGGGAGTTTCCCTCCCCTGCTGGGGCAGGATCTCCCTTACTTCAGTTCTCTGATGTCTCACAGCTCACCTCCAAACTCCGGTCCTCTCTTTCTCCTTCCTCCTTCCTCCTCCCCCCTGTCTGCCTGAAGCGGAGGGCTTTATTAGGTTCCTGAGAGGGCCTTAATTGACTGCAGGTGCTCCAATTAACCTGTAGCCACCCTCCCTAGTCTCCAGGGAACCACGCCTTAATTAGCCTAGGGCTTATATATTTCCACTCTCACACTCTACTACTGCTCCCTGGCCCTCCTGTATCACACTGGTTACACAAATACTGTAACTTTGTTGCAAAAATCTGCACATTTCTGTATTGAAGCAGGTTCAGTGCAGATTGCCATCGGTTTCAACGGCTTTGCCAAAGCACTACAATCCTAACTCTGAGCAGCCACTTCTTTCCTAGGCCTGCCGTCTTCATAGCTATTTGCAGGTGGTGTGATATAAATGAATGGAGACTAAGAAGCAAGTGAACTTATTGCATAACATGATATAAAGGAATGAGCACAAGTTTGGGAGTCAGGAGCCCCCAAATTCCAACTCTGCTATTTACTTGCTCAGCATCCATCTATACAATAGTGATAACATTTGCTGTACACAACTCGCAGGAAATTTGTGGATATTAACATCTGTACAACCCTTTGAATCCATCAAGCACCAGACAAATGCTAAGTAATATTTCCATATGTGAACAAAATGAGAATTTGGACGTAGGTCCCAAACGATGAAAGGTTCATTCTCTAACTATGCTTTATGTCAAGCAACCCTAGATATTCACATATTTATGCTGCTCTGTGCCATTTTCGAAAAAGGAATTATTCCCACAATACCTACAAAAATAAAGAAAAACACCTAATCAAGGTACGCAACAACAGAATCTGGAATACACTCTCAGAACTCTGCACATTAATACCACCTTCACTGAATATTGCAGACACTGGGAGAAGCACGTTAACTATACCCAGAGCACAGCACAGCAATGTATATTTCATGCCGCAAAACCAAAAATATTTTCTTTTTCCACCTTGCTCTGTTGTGTGAGACATGATGTCCATTTCTGTATTAGTTTAGTTCTATTTTAAAGACTCCCAGGAACCAGCCTTTGTTTAAAGAAAAAAAATTAATGTATTCCCAGGGCTTGAAAAATTTACCCAACACTTATTAGCCCAACTGCTAAGCCTACTAGACAGACGGAAAAATACTGTTACTATCACACCTCCTTACAATTTAAAGAGTAAAACAGTTAAGTATTGCATTTAATTGTAACATATAAATCAACTATTCAGTATCACTTAAAAAAAAAAACCTCACTAAGTCTCTTGGTGTTGTTATACTTTCCCTCTCTCTCCCTGCCTCACTTTCCTTCTAACCTGCACCCCCAACCTTATCCTCTTTTCCCCAAATAGTTCATGTAGATTTTTGTTTCACTGCTTCCTCTTTTCTTTCTTTCCCCTCTCTACTCCCTTATATCCCCCAATCTTTTCCTAAACTGTGTGTCCTACTTTTTTTTCCTGTGCTTTCTGTCTCACGTATCCCTACAAAACTATTAATATCATAATATCACTAAACCTACTAGCCAAAATGCAGTATGAAAAATCAGGTGGGAAACCAAACCCTTGCCATGCCCCTTCTCCCCAAAGCTGTTAGGAAAAAGGAAAAGGAGTGTTGCAATTCCTACCAGGGTGCTCTCCCTGGATCCCACTCAGGATCTCCATATTCTACAGGATCTGAGTAGCAGGTGTACAATAATTTTAGAGCCTCTCTCAGTTCCCTCCTGCCACCCTAGAGATGCCTGGCAGTTGTGATGGTGGGGAGGAAGTTTCCACTAATCTATTCCTACTCCAGCCTCCATTTTTGTGCTTTAAGCTCAAGCATTGCTCATAGCTTTTCTCAGGGAGCACTGTGAAACTGACCCAATTCTCAGACTAAAGTTGCTCAGAGGTCTGAATAAAGCAGTAAAACCTGACAAGACAGATCTATTTTTACTTTACTGCACCTTAGCAGAACTTTGTGCCTCTGAAGAGACACTAGAATTCTTTGTCTAAACATTAGGGAATCTGTTTATATTCAATTCACATGAACAAGGTTATCTTTGCAGATATAAGAACTAAACACCTTACTTGCCAGGGGCAAGTGCCATTTTCATTTTTATTAAAGAGCTCTGGTGGTACAAAGGAAGGTTCTTTCACAAGACTGGTACACTGGTTAACTTCAACTTACGATTTGTTTTTGGAAAAGTGTATGGTGGCTAAACCATTGGTTTGCTAGAGCTTACCTGTGCAAATATACATAAAGCAAAGAATATTTCTGAAATCAAACAAACATCCTAGTCATTGCTAGCCTGACCAGAACCAGGTGAGACCTAAGGGGTTCCCTAAAATATGGGAGTCTGTGAACTATGTTCCTCTCATTGCTTGATTTAGGTACTTACAGCTTTTCCCAGGTCATGCGGCAGGTAGGCCCACTGAGAGTTGAAGAGGATACAGTAGTCCTTTCCTTTATTGCTCCCCTTCTCCGAAAGAACATGCACCATGCCATACTCGCAACACACCTGAAAACACAAAACATTTTATTGGGGTTTCATTAAAAGCAATGAAATATCAAGGCCCTAAAATGGAGACACCCTCTAATGAAGTTGCTCTGTAATAATTCACAAACAAAACTAGACTTTGAATGAAAAACCCAAGTTAAAGAAGATAAGAAATGCTGACATTAAAGAATCATCATGTTTCCCATAACTCCCCTTCCCCTTTCTAATAGATTAAGGGTACCACAGAATAACATATACTGACTTATAACACTGAAATATACAACGAAGAATTGTTAACAGTAAAATTAAAAGCTTTGTTCACTATACATAATTGTAAATCATTAAAATATAGTTATTGGGTACAGATGAGGTAACACTTAGGCCAAAGTCTTTGCTGGCATAACTACTGGTTTTGCCAATTCTTCTTTTATACAGAATTGCTAATGTGCTTTAAATGATATTGCTGATATACCATTGTGTTGGAAGATGTAAGTAAGAGATACACAAAGATGTCATGATCAATAAACACACACACACACACACACACACACACACCCATCCATACCCATTCTGGGAAGACACAGGGATGGTTGACACAAAAACAACCTGATCGAGAAATTGCAAAACCAGCAGGAAAAATAAAGAAGTTGGGCAATTGAAGCTTGCATGTGCATAATGTACAAGATACCTAAAATCCAAAGGACTGGCGTGCTAAAAGCCAATTGGATAAAGATTAAATAATCTTTAATGTAGACATGTACAAAGACCTAAGTGAACATGGGCCCAAAATGGAGAAACACTGGACTAGAACCTGAAGTACAGGACTGAAGGACCAGACCAAGGAATCAGAGATGGTGACAACTATTATGGAAGGTGGAAGAACTTGCCAGTGTCCTGGAACGTGGTAAATTGGGCACATTTACCAAGTCTGTCTCGTCTGTTATTATTTCTCTGGCATAAATGTATGTTCAGACACTATAAGGGACAATAATTCTGTCTGAAATTGTATAAATAAAAGGAGAAAACAGATTAAGCCTAAACTGGGTGGACTCGTGACTCAGTTTCTCAGCTTTTACCCCCAGCAATTTAATTACTAACAATGAGTATTTCTGAAGATAAAGGTAAGTTTGGGTCGTATCGAGCAGAGTAGAATGTAGACACACCGCTTTTCGCTTATGATGAAAAGGGGTCTATCAAGCAGAAGGCTGAAGAGGTTACTTGGTTTCAATATCTTTGATTATGGTGATGTGGAACTTTCCATCCTCTCACTTGCACTGCTCAATAAGGGCTTCCGATGTGGTTTAGCAAACTATCTAAGGGTATGTCTACACTACGAAATTAGTCCGATTTTACAGAAATCGATTTTTGGGAACAGATATTATAAAGTCGAGTGCATGTGTCCACACTAAGCACATTAATTTGGCGGTGTGCATCCACAGTACCAGGGCAAGCGTCGACATTCCAAGCAGTGCACTGTGGGTAGCTATCCCACAGTTCCCGCAGTCCCCGCTGCCCATTTGAATTCTGAGTTGATCTCCCAATGCCTGATGGGCAAAAAATTTGTTGCGGGTGGTTATGGGTAAATGTCGTCAGTCAACCCTCCCTCCCTCTGTGAAAGCAACGGCAGACAATCATTTCGCGCCCTTTTCCCTGGATTGCCAGAGCAGACGCCATAGCACGGCGAGCATGGAGCCCGGTGAGATAATCGCAGCAGTTATGACCATTGTAAACGCCTTGCACATTATCGTGCACTTTATGCACAACCAGAACCTGAAAAAGCAGGCGAGGAGGCAACGGCAGCGCGGTGACGACAGTGATGAGGACATGGACACAGACTTCTCTCAAAGCACGGGCCTCGGCAATTTTGAAATCCTGGTGGCAATGGGGCAGGCTCATGCCGTGGAATGCCGATTCTGGGCCCCGGAAACAAACACAGACTGGTGGGACCACATAGTGTTGCAGGTCTGGGATGATTCCCAGTGGCTGCGAAACTTTCGCATGCGTAAGGGCACTTTCATGGAACTTTGTGACTTGCTTTCCCCTGCCCTGAAATGCTGCAATGGGATTCCCTAACTGTGGTGGGGCTATAGACGGAACGCATATCCCTATCTTGGGACCGGACCACCAGGGCAACCAGTACATAGTGTAGACCAGGCCTGGCTGGCTAAGCGTTTATGTCGAATTTAGCAGTGTTAAATCAAATTAACCCTGGACCCGTCCACACAACAACGCCATTTATTTCGAAATAAAGGGCTCTTAAAATCAATTTCTGTACTCCTCCCCGACGAGGGGATTAGCGTTAAAATCGACATGGCCGTGTTGAATTAGGGTTAGTGTGGACGGAATTCAATGTTACTGGTCTCCGAGAGCTATCCCACAGTGCACCACTGCGACCTCTCTGGACAGCAGTCCGAGCTCGGATGCTCTGCCCAGGTATACAGGAAAAGCCCCGGGAACATTTGAATTTCATTTCCTGTTTGGCCATCGTGGCGAGCTCAGCAGCACTGGTAACAATGCAGAGGTGACCATGCAATCCCAGAATCAAAAGAGGGCTCCAGCATGGACAGAATGGGAGGTGTTAGATCTGATAGCTGTATGGGGAGAAGAATCCATGCTATCAGAACTACGATCAAAAAAACGGAATGCAAAAATCTATGAAAAAATCTCCAAGGCCATGACGGACAGAGGATACACCAGGGAGGCAACGCAGTGCCGCGTGAAAATTAAGGAGCTGAGACAAGCGTACCAGAAGACCAAAGAGTCAAACGGACACTCCGGGTCAGAGCCCCAGACATGACGCTTCTACGCTGTGCTGCATGCCATCCTGGGGGGGCCGCCACCACTACCCAACCCCTGTCCGTGGACTCCGAGGACGGGGTACTCTCATCAGTTGCTTTCTCTGATGTTTTTGCGGACGGGGAAGATGATGAAGGAGCTGTTGAGGACGAGGTAGTCGACAACGCTCTGCACGGCGATTTCCCCGAAAGCCAGGAACTCTTCCTCACCCTGATAGAGATACCCTCCCAACCCTCCCAAGGCGATATCCCGGACCGTGAAGCCGGAGAGGGCACATCACGTGAGTGTATCTTTTGAATTGAAAAGACATGGTTTTAAAGCAATTGGTTTTTAATGATTAATTTTCCCTGAAGACTTGGGATGCATTCGTGGCCAGTGGAGCTACTGGAAAAGTCTGTTAACATGTCTGGGGATGGAGCGGAAATCCTCCAGGGACATCTCCATGAAGCTCTCCTGGAGGTACTCTAAAAGCCTTTGCAGAAGGTTTCTGGGGAGAATAGCCTTATTGCGTCCTCCATGGTAGGAAACTTTACCACGCCAGGCCAGTAGCAAGTACTCTGGTATCATTGCACGACAAAGACTGGCAGCATATGGCCCCGGTGTTTGCTGGCATTCAAGCAACTTCTGTTCTTTCTCTGTCTGTATTATCCTCATCAGAGTAATATTATTCATGGTTACCTGTTTGAAATATGGGAATTTAATTACGGGGACATTCAGAGGTGGCCGTTTCTACTGGGCTGTTTGCCTGTGCCTGAAAAGAAATCCTCCCCGCAGTTTCCAGCCACGCGGTGGGGGCGGGGAGAGGGACCGTTCTTGCTGAGTGGTTTGCGGTCAGCTAGCAGGGATCTTCCCCGATACCAGCCACGTGGTGGGGGCGGGGAGGGGGGGTGCTTGATGCTGAGCGGTTTGTGGTCAGCTAGCAGGGCTCTTCCCTGATACCAGCCACGCGGTGGGGTGAAGGCTAAAGCGAGCATCCCAGAGAATGGGATGGCTGAGGTTACTTTGGTTTCTGCCACAGCACGTTAACCCGCAAAGCGCAGCACTAACTGGCCAACTCAAGGAGTTTTGCTTTGAACGGGAAAGGAGGGCGCTGCTGTTAATTAAGGTTTCAGAAGCCAAAAGTCTATGGCTTACCATGGCCGCCTGCTAGCCAAATTCTGTTGCCTGGCCCTGCTTGTGTGATCTGTACACCAAAGCCCCAAGCACTCAATATAAAGATGCAAAATGTGACCTTCTACTGAAAGCACATATGCTAGGTACTGTGAATGGTGTTGTTCACCGCGAAAGAGTATATGCATTGTTCTGTAAAATGTATCTTTTAAAAAAATGCACTCCCTTTTTTTCATCCCGCAGCTGCAACTGTTCCTAGGCTTCCTCCGGCATCTCCCTCCCAAAGGCTATCGGAGATAAGGTGGAGAAAAAAAACGCACACGCGACGAGATGTTCTCTGAGCACATGCAGTGCTCCCGCACTGAAGTAGCTCAGCAGAATGTGTGGAGGGACACAATTTCTCAATACAAGCAAGCGGGCAGCGAACGGGAGGACAGGAGGGACGCTCAAGATGAGAGGTGGCGGCAGGAAGACCAGAGGGTGACTGAGGCGATGCTTGGGCTACTGCGGGAGCAAACCAACACATCTGGTGGATGTTCTGCAGGAATGGAAGCAGGATGACAGACCACCGCTGCAGCCCATCTGTAACCGCTCTCACCCCTCCCCAACTCCCATAGCCTCCTCACCCAGAGTCCCAAAAACTTGCGGAGGGGGGGGGGAGGGGAGGCTCTGTGCGAACAACCACTCCACCCCGGTGGATTGCTCAAGCAGCAGAAGGCTGTCATTCCCCAAGTTTTGAAGCAGCCTTTCCTTCCCTCCTCCCTCCACCCACACCCCACCCTGGCCACCGTCCCAGTTCTCTCCCTTTGTTAATAAATCTTGAATAAAAAATAGTTGTTTGTTAAACAATGGTGCCTTTATTTCCTTTCAAAGCAAGGTGTGCTCGAAGGGGGGGAAGGGGGTTGGTAATTAGAGAGGATAGGCAATATAAACAAAGTAAACAAACAGGGGCAGGTTCTCATCAAGGAGAAACAAACGTAAGAGTCACTCGTTACCCTGGCCAGTCAGGAAGCTAGTTTTCAAAGCTTCCCTGATGCGCACCGCGTCCTGCTGTGCTCTTCTAATCGCCCTGGTGTCTGGCTACGCATAAGCTGTGGCCAGGCGATTTGCCTCAACCTCCCACCCCGCCATAAACGTCTCCCCCTTACTCTCACAGAGATTGAGGAGCACACAGCAAGCAGCAATAACAATGGGTATATTGGTTTCGCTGAGGTCTGAGCGAGTCAGTAAGCTTCGCCAACGACCCTTCAAACGTCCAAATGCACACTCCACCACCATTCTGCACTTGCTCAGCCTGTAGTTGAACAGCTCCTTACTACTGTCCAGGGCGCCTGTGTATGGCTTAATGAGCCAGGGCATTAGTGGGTAGGCTGGGTCCCCAAGGATCACTATAGGCATTTCAACATCCCCAACAGTTATTTTCTGGTCTGGGAAGTAAATACCTTCCCGCAGCCATCTAAACAGACCAGAATTCCTGACGATGAGAGCGTCATGAACCTTTCCTGGCCATCCAACGTTGATGTTGGTGAAACATCCCTTGTGATCCACCAGTGCTTGCAGCACCATTGAAAAGTACCCCTTGCGGTTAATGTACTGGCTGCCCTGGTGGTCCGGTCCCAAGATAGGGATATGCGTTCCATTTATAGCCCCACTACAGTTAGGGAATCCCATCGCAGCGAAGACATCTAATATCACCTGCATGTTTCCCAGGGTCACTACCTTTGACAGCAGCAGCTCAACGATTGCGTTGGCTACTTGCATCACAGTAACCCCCACAGTAGATTTGCCCACTCCAAATTGATTCGCAACTGACCGGTAGCTGTCAGGCATTGCAAGCTTCCACAGGGCTATCACCACTCGCTTCTCAACTGTCAGAGCTGCTCTCATTTTGGTGTCCTGGCGCTTCAGGGCAGGGTACAGCAACTCACAAAGTTCCAGGAAAGTGCCCTTACGCATCTGAAAGTTTCGCAGCCACTGGGATTCATCCCAGACCTGCAACACTATGCGGTCCCACCACTCTGTGCTCGTTTCCCGGGCCCAGAATCGGCATTCCATGGCATGCGCCTGCCCCATTGCCACCAGGATGTCCAATTTGCGGGGTCCCGTTCTCTGAGAGAGGTCTGTGTCCATGTCCTCCTCACTGTCGTCACCGCGCTGCCGTAGCCTCCTCGCCTGCTTTCTCAAGTTCAGGTTATGCATAAAGCGCACGATAATGCGCGAGGTGTTGACAACAGCCATAACTGCTGCGATGATCTCACCGGGCTCCATGCTTGCTGCACTATGGCATCCGCGCTGTCAATCCAGGGAAAAGGGCGCGAAATGATTATCTGCCGTTGCTTTCACGGAGGTGGGGGGGGGAGTGAGGGTTGAATGACGACATGTACCCATAACCACCCGCGACAATTTTTTTGCCTCATCAGGCATTGGGAGCTCAACCCAGAATTCAATTGGGCAGCGGGGACTGCAGGAACTGTGGGATACGTACCCACAGTGCACCGCTTGGAATGTCGACGCTTGCCCCAGTACTGTGGACTCACACCGCCGATTTAATGTACTTAGTATGGACACACACGTTCAACTTAATATCGGTTCCCAAAAATCGGTTTTGGTAAAATCGGACTACAGTCATAGTGTAGACATACCCTTCGTGTAGAACAGGCCTAAGGCTCCCGTTAAGATGGAAAAGCAATAAGTTATCTCACACATCAAATTACTTTCAGGTCATCATATCTGTCTAGATCATTTAAATTCTGTACCATATAGTCACTACATTTAACAAAAAAGTTACATTTCACAATATTCCATTGTCAGGGAGTTTTCAAAACAAACGTATGGAAACAAAGGACATCCTAAAAATCTGTTTCACCAAATCTGCCACAGTAACAGAAATGAGAAAGATGAGGGTTTTTAAAAAAATATTATTAAATAAGTACAAAATAAAACTTCTCCTTTCTTGAATGGCCATCTTACATTTCAAACGTCAGCAATTCCCTTGGATACTGTTGCACACTCCAGTGTGTGTCACATGCTTCAAAAATGGGTTCAATACCAGCAGCCTAAGCAGAAAGAAGAATTTGGATATAGAAAGGAAGATGGCGGCAACTAGAAATACAAAGAAAAAAGGAGGGAGCTTTGCAAGGCTAAAGACTTTTTATGTTTATCTGGTTCAAATAGTTGTGCAGCCAATCTGGAACTGTTTGAAAAATGTTGATTCAAATGACATTTTGTTTCAAAACCTTTGAATCTATCAGAAAGATTACTTTTTTTGTTTTGGTTTTTTGTTTTGGTGAGTATGACCCTAATAGCATCCCAATGCAAGAGGACAGAGGGGATGACTGGTATCTGGTAGTGAGTTTCAACTGGCCTGTCCAGTTCAGTGTATTCCAATTCACTAATGTCACACCCCGTATCTAAAAGGCGACATGTAATTTATCAATAGAAAGCTAATAACATACTGATCATTGCTCTGTGATGTGTGTATGGAGGACAAATTCAAAATGAGAAACACTAAGACACTAATTCCCAATAGGATTGTGATTCCGCTACTTGAAAGTACAGTATTTCCAAGGTACATCAAGAGACAATGGGGATGCAATTTACATAAAAGGTAAACAGATCCATCAAGACAACAAGAGGAGCATATAAATCACTCAGAATCAGGTCAGCAAAAGGAGATTGCAGGAAACATCAATTTGTATTATAGGAAACACCAGCAGGGAAGAAATCAGTATCAAACTTCCTTCACCAGGAGAATCCATTGAGCCTTCCTCACAGTTGAATAAACTTTACTTTGGACATTGTGAAAGACCTGAAGAGTGGGGTGATCAGCCATCTTGCTGAAAGGTAGTGTGATAAGGATCTTACTTTGAACCAAGATTGTAGTTTTGTTAAGATTTAGTCTCTAGAAAGCATTTTTCACTTTTATTTGCTTGTAACCATTTCTGACTTTATCCTTTAGACTTGAATTCACTTGAAATCCTATCTTCTTTTGTTAATAAACTTGTATCACTTTTAATCTAAACCAAGCCGTGCTTGTGTTTAGTGAAAGTGATAAGCTGCGCATTTTGTCTGTTGAGGCGCAAACAAACTTTATTATTTCTCGAAGTGTTCCAGGAGACGGCTGGACACTTCAGGGCAGATGGTTTTGGGGAAAATTCAGGACTGGGAATATTAGGTCACCCCTGCATAAGGTAACTGGGTGATAGAGACTAGAGTTGTATTGTAAGCAGACTGCTGGGGTCAGAGCATTGAACCAGGGCTGCATAGCACACAGACACTCAGGATACTGCATGCTTATCTGCTGGCTGTTGGTGTCCAGGTTGTAAGCCATAGCAGCTGAGCAGCTGAGACACCAAGGTTTTTCTCAGCTTCTGGACTGCACCCCAAAAGATGAGAAAAAAAATTCAGTTTCAGTTCAATACCACAACCCAAAAAAGTCAATAATTCACTCAGCTCTAATTGTAACTTTCACTTAAATGGTTTAACTTAAGAAGGCAGCTTTTAGTTGAAATGGGGAATATTTAGCTCAGAACAAAAGGCCACAATTATTGAAACAAGGACACCCAAACCACTTGCTAGGAGCCAGAGGCCTTCATTTAACTTGCACAAAATGCTTCTGCAGACTGTAGTCGCTTTCATCTTTAATACAGACATTCTACCTGTAGAAATTACAGCCAGGGCTCTATGTACTTTGCATGAAGTTGGATTTAAATTCTGTATCAATGGAAAGTGTAGTGCACCTTGGGTCAGTATCCCTCTGTGCAACTCACCACCAGCTAGTGCCCTGTCTTTTGCCAAGTTCTGGCAATGCATAATGGGCCAAAATGAGTCATGTAGGGATGACTGTGAGCATGGGGGTCAACTTTTCAGTTTGCAACTGTCTCCATCCCATAATGTTATCTTTATCCCATCATTTTCTAAAATCCCACAAACCTGCGTGGCCCTCCTCGCTGTCTGCCATCTCTGACAAAAGCATGGAGCCTGCATAGTCCTGCACTATTATCATAGAATCATAGTCAGATTAGGATTGGAAGAGACCTCAGGAGGTCATCTAGTTGAACCCCCTGCTCAAAGCAGGACCAACCCCAACTAAGTCATTCCAGCCAGGGCTTTGTCATGAGCATTGCAAGCTCAGGGAGCACAATCCTGTAGTATTTGCAGAGCTGCAAGAAAATCTGAACGAGTAGGGAAAATTCTTTGGAGGGCAGTTTGCTGTGAGACATAGCAAAAACCAATTCAAGGTTGTTGGTGGCATTCGTGGAGCAGCTGCAGATGGTGGCCCGGGCCTGAGAAACAAGCACTGACTGGCTGCCCCACAGGGTAATGCAGGTTAGGGATGACGAGCAGCAGCTGCAGAACTTTCAGATGCGCACAGTCACATTCCTGGATCCGTGCGCTGAGCTCGCCGCAGCCCTCCAGCACAGGGACACCAGAATGAGAACTGCACTGACAGTGGAGAAGCGAGTGGCGATGGCACTCTGGAACACAACACCAGATTGCTACCGGTCAGTGGGAAATCAATTTGGAGTAGGGGGAGGGATAGCTCAGTGGTATGAGCATTGGCCTGCTAAACCCAGGGTTGAGAGTTCAGTCCTTGAGGGGGCCATTTAGGGATCTGGGGCAAAAATTGGGGATTGGTCCTGCTTTGAGCAGGGGGTTGGACTAGATAACCTTCTAAGGTCCCTTCCAACCCTGATATTCTATGATTCCATGAAATGCACCACGGAGGCCACTGTCATGCAAGTGTGCAGGGCCATTAATCCTCTCATGCTACAGAGCGCTGTGACTCTTGGTAATGTGCAGGACCATAGATGGTTTTGAAGCAACTGGGTTTCCAAATGCTATGGAGCGACAAACAGCACACAAATCCGTGGTTTGGCACCAGCCCATCTTGCCAGAGTACACCAACAGAAAGAGTTTTAGGGCCATTTCCACAAAGGTCTGTATTAACTGAAGCCATATTCCCCTATACTGAGAAGTACTCCAATGTCTACCATAACTCATGGACTCAAGCTCCATTTATTGTTCCTTTTTGCTGCTTCTTTTAGCCTATTTTCATATAATATTTCTGATGCTTTCAGTGAATCAACAGTACTTGATTTGTAGCTGATATTGATCAAAACACACAAACTGCAGTTTGAGAGCTTAGTGAGACCTATCACACTATTTAAAAGAAGGAAGAAAATATACACGCCATCTATAATTAATATTCTTTGAGATAACAAAAGGGACCATAGGAAAGAGTTGCAAGGAGTGTGCACACACCTACAAATGTGACAAAGGTAAGCTGCACATCCAGTTTTAGACTATTTCCATGATTTGGTCGTTTGATGTTGTGCATGGTCTATGGAAAACTTAAGGATGCAATAAGGCAGGGGTTGGCAACCCTTCAGCACACGGCACAACAGGGTAATCCATTGGTGGGCCACGAGACATTTTGTTTACGTTGACCGTCCGCAGGCACGGCTTCCCACAGCTCCCAGTGGCCATGGTTCACTGTTCCCGTGATGATACTTAAGAAGGTAAGAATTGGGCTTGACTCTAGGACCCCAGGGAGAATTTGCAAGGCTGGCAGTTAGAAAAAAACATCCTTTTACTTTTATCATCAGCTTTTCTCCTCAATGGCTTGCTGCTCAGAATACCATGTCTTGATCTTCTGACACATCTAAATTAAAGGCAGGATCTGTTTTACTTCGTACTATTCTCTGAACACCCATAACAAGATCCTGTGACATACTGACAACATCATGTAATTTCCTGAACAAACCTATGGAATTCAGATAAAAACTTTATTGAATCAGTGAGTCTGGATAGCTGTTAGTATAGCATCTGACTTTTAATCTGAGGGGCTACAGTTCAAGTCCCCAGGTGGGTATTAGCTTTGAGATATGGTAGCTGAGCAGTTAAGGTTGTGAGTTCAAGTCTCACTTGATCGCACACTGAATAGCTAGCTGCAAAATGGGGCCCAATCAAAGCTGGTTGGATATGATGCTGAGCACATCACTCCCTTGTGTACTGTTGGCTATGAAACTGACTTGTCCCAACTGAAAGAGCTGTTAGCTCAGGGGAATCTAAATTAGTGTTAATATCGTTGTATTAAAACTGCATGTGCTATTGTCACACTGTATGTGCCTTATCTAGTAGAGAGGATGGATGCTAATGTACTTCCCTCCATCATCAAGTCTTTGAATTCCCCAACTACTCTCCCTCCCTCCCCAAGATTTTCAGAATTCCTTTGGGTGAGAATTTGAAGGCCAGTTCCTTCCAGAATCCCTGTTAGGGGTGGGGTAGTTCTGATAAGTTTAATAGCATGCATGTGGGTTCTGCTATTGTTTTTAATGTTTTCTCTGTAATGCTTTTCACCATAGGAAGTGATGTGTGGCAGCGACACTTGTTAACCGTCTCTAAAGAGAAAGCAAACAGTGTCTTTAGGCAACCTGTCTGTGCTAGAAAATACACAGTGAAGGCAGGAAACTGTGCAGCCTGGAAATACTCCAGTTGGAAGAAAGAGAAACAAGGATCTTCACCAAGAAAGGCAACAGCTGGGGAGCTAGAAGCCTGAGAATGGGTGCCATTGCTGGACCCCTGAGGGGAAATAAAGGTGCAGTTGCCCTGAACAGTGACTGAGACGGGATCTGTTTTACTTGACACTATTCTCTAAACACCCATAACAAGATCCAAGGAGAATTTAGGTCATAATAAGAAGGCAAAGAGTGATTTTCCTCATTATATCCAGATGTTACTCAAGAGACAATATCTGCACAAAACTTGCTTCATGATAACAATCAGTAGGACTGAAACCAGCTGTTTTGTACCCTTAGGTATGTTGTAACCCTGAGGCATGTTTGTAACCCTGATGTATGTTAACGAGCTACTAGGGTTATTTATTAATATTATCATAGCACCTAGGAAGCCCAAGTCATGGACTATGACCTGTGGTCACGCAGCCGCCCAGGAGTGCCGCACACTTGATTAGCAGAGCCACACATGGCGGCTTGTGTGCTCAGGTGCACGTTGCTCCTGCCCTCTGCCTTGGAGCCCATGGCCAGCTGCTCCCGGGAGCCTCCTGCTTGCTGTGCAGAGCGGGTGTATGGGAAGGGAAGGGGGGCACTGCTGTCAGGGTGCCCCCTGCCCATGTACCCCATCTCTGCAGAGCAGGGGAGGGGGGACAGGGCTTAGGTGTGGCAAGCTCAGCTGCTGTGGTCTGAGCCTTCAGGTGTGAGTGCCTTAAAGAGACAGCACAGGGTCTCTCATGACTGCCCCAGCAGCCAGCACACACACATTCCGTGTCTCTCTCTCTCTCTTTCTTTCACACTCACCTCCCAACACATACTTGTGTTGTTGTTACTGCTCGGTACTTCCTACAATGCACATATATTCTTATTTTTTGTTTCTACTGGTGGCACACATCTGCCCATTACCTTGATATTGGTGCCCATAACAAAATTCATTCAGCACATGGATGGAAAAAATTAGAGGGAACATTGATTATGACCTCATTGTATTTAGGCATCATATAAACTCAGAACAAAAAAGATAGCCCATGCCCCCAAGAGCTTACAGTCTAAGTATAAGACAATATACAACAAATGGCTGCAGACAGGTGGGTGAATACAAGAAAACAGAGACAATAATGGTCAGTACCATAAGCAGTGGTCTCAGCACATCAGTAACCTAACCATTGTCAAGTTTGTTTGGGGTTTTTTTGTAGGCATCACAGCAAAGGAGAATTTTTAAGGGGGTTTTGTAGAAGAATAACGAGTTTGTTGTGCTGATGTTTATTGGGAGCTCCTCCCAAATGGAAGGGGTAGCATGGGAGAAAGCAAGAAGGTTCTTGTTAGAAAATTTAAAAAGGCTGAGAATTTCAGGACGCACAACACCAAGAAAAAAGTTCCACTGGTGTATGTATGCAGGATTAAGTATTCTGATCCACACCACCTTCTCCCCAGAGTACACAGGCAGGACTCCCATGAGTGGGACGGGAAGACTATGTTTTCAGGAACTATGAGAAAGACATGGTTTTGTCAACACTAAAGGTATGTCTACACTACAAACCTAAGCTGATGTATATTAGATTGACTTACAGCCACCGCAGTAATTACTTTGGTGTAGCAGGGCACTTACATCAGTGGGAGGAAGGCTGTAATGTAGACACTGACATAATTGGGTCGACATAAGCTGCATTAGGTCTACCTACGTAGCGTAGACCAGCCTTAAGAAAACAATAATGGGAAATCCCAAAATGTGTATGGCACAACAGGCAAGAGACCCAGTCTGGCTTACTAATGGACATGGTCTCTCTTCCCTCCCTTGTTTAGGCTACTGACACAGCAGCACCACTGTAAGCTCTCTAGTGTAGCCACTCTAACCCGATAGGAGAGAGTTCTCCCATTGACTTAATTAATCCACCCGCAAAGAGCTGCGGTAGCTACATCGTCGGGAGAAGCTCTTCCACCAGCATAACACTGTCCACACAAGCGCTTAGGTCAGTGTAACTTATGTCGCTTAAGGGGGTGGCATATTCACACCCTGAGGCCTGGTCTACAGTACGTGATTATATTGGATTTAGCTGCATTATATCGAATTAAAACTAAATCCGTCCACACAACCAACCTGGTTTTGTCGACTTAAAGGGCTCTTAAAACCGGTTTCTGTACTCCACCTCGGCAAGGGAAGTAGCGCTAAAATCGACATCGCTGTTCCAGATTTGAGGTACTGTGGACGCAATTCAACGGTATTGGCCTCCGGGAGGTATCCCAGAATGCTCCATTGTGACCGCTCTGGACAACACTTTCAACTCAGGTGTACTAGCCAGGTAATCAGGAAAAGCCCCAGGAACTTTTGAATTTCATTTCCTGCAGTCCCAGAATCACAAAAGAGCTCCGAACAGGAGGTACTGGATCTGAATGGGTTACCTAGGGAGGTGGTGGAATCTCCTTCCTTAGAGGTTTTTAAGGTCAGGCTTGACAAAGCCCTGGCTGGGATGATTTAGTTGGGGTTGGTCCTGCTTTGAGCAGGGGGTTGGACTAGATGACCTCCTGAGGTCCCTTCCAACCCTGAGATTCTATGATTCTATGATCGCAGTATGGGGAGAAAATCTGCGCAGGCAGAACTCCGTTAAAAAAAACGGAATGCCAATGGGCAGTGGAGACTGCAGGGACTGTGGGATAGCTACCCACAATGCACCGCTCTGAGAGACGATGCTAGCCACGGTACTGTGGACGCACTCTGCCGACTTGACGCACTTAGTGGGGACACACACAATCGACTGTAGAAAATTTCTTCAGAAAAATCGCCTTCTATAAATTCGACCTAATTTCGTACTGTAGACACAAGTTATACCGACTTAAGTGGTAGTATAGACATTGCCTTACTGTCGTTTTATTATTGCAGTCTGGTGAAGAAGCCTGTCTTTGTACCTGAACCCCATTTTGCAGATGTCTCCAAGTTTATTTTCTAGCTCTGCGTAGTGCACGGATATGGTTTTCATGGCTTCCTACAAATCAAGGACATGTCAGCTTTGACTGGTCTTGATCAGACACTGGGCACCGAAAGTATCTGTGGACTCGTAAGTCTTTTGTTGCGGAAGCGCCCAGTGCTACCCGCTGCGGCAGTGACCCCAGGCCGCCTACTAGGAAGTGCAGGTCGCAGCCAAGGCTCTTTGGTTTGGAGGAGCAAACTCTGGCTACCCTCAGACAGCGCCTCCGCTGGGTGCACAGCGCGACCCCCGTCCCGGGCAGGGGCTGTACGCCAAGGATCCCGCTGTTCCCTGCTCCGAGTCGGGGATTCGCCTGCCCCCGTGGTGCGGGGCCGCAGCGCCAGAGCAGGCCGCTGGAGCCCGCACGAAGGCCGCGGGGGGGCGAAGCCAGCTCGAGAGCGAGCGGCTCTGCCGGGCAGGGGAGCCCGGTCGGCAGGCGGAGTCCCGCAGCGACAGCAGCACCCGGACGGGCAGGCGGGGCGGGGCGGGGCGGGGCAGGCGGGGCGCGCCGCTCGGCGCTACCGAGGGACGGAGCCCGGCGCGCCCCGCCTCTCTCCCACCCGGCAGGCGGAGCCAGGGACTCACCTGGGCGACCAGGAGCAGGAGCAGCCCAGGCCGGACCCGGCTTGTCAGCGCCGCCGCCATCCCGAGCGCCTCCAGAGCCCCGCTCGGCCGTGAGCAGAGCCGGGACTGTTACCCAGCAACCCGGCCTCTAGCCCGGAAGTCCCGCCTCCGGGAGGGGGCAAGCGGGCGAAGCGGCCAATAAAAGGACGGGGCTGTGACCCAGACGTCGGAAGTGGCTGGTGAAAGAGCAGAGGTGCTTGGCGGGCGCAAGATGGCGGTGAGTAGCGGGAGAGCGGGGGCAGGCCCCGGTAAGGACTGAGCGTCGGGCCGGGCTGGGGTTAGCTCTGGCTGTGCCAGGGGAGGCTCGCGGAGCAGCCTGCGGGGCTCCCTCGCCTGAGCGGCTGGGGGGAGGCTGTGGGAGCTCTGCCCCCGCGGCTAAGCGGGGCCGGCCCGAGCCCCGCCCCTCCCGGCTCCTCCATGAGTGCGGCGGGCGGGCCAGACGCGAGCGAAGCCGTACGGGGGCTCGGCCCCGCGCTCTCTGGCTGGGGCGCGCTGGGTGCGAGCGGAGGCGAGTCTGCCCGGGAACCTGCCGTGACAAAATCCCGGCTGCGGCGCGTGGGGCGAACGCTGAGCTGCGTTACGGGCGGGCAGCGCCGGGCCAAGTGCCGGGATAAATGCCAAACACGGAGCGGCGCCGTAAAACCAACCAGCGTGTAACGGTCCCTCGGGAGAGTGATCGCTGCTGGAGAAGAATCCAGTTCACTGGAAGGCCCCTTGCCCAAAGGTGTCGCACATGCTGTGTAGACTCTTATCATCTATCACTACTGTCATTCCTGACCCTAGCCTGCTGAGGTGTCAGAGTGTTATGGCTCAATTTAGAGATAAAGCTGTTACTTGAATACTCCCTCCGTTTGGTAAGTGTGTTATGGTGGGATGGGTAGATGGCTTGGTGTGTACATTACCCTCCCGAGTTTGAAGGGCCTACCTAATGAAGCAGGTTGCATCTTGCATGGCCTACAATTCATGCAAGAGTCTATCTAGATCCAAACAAAGGTATGTTTATGGGGCCTTTCCGTTTCTGTGGGCTAATCTGTAATTTGAAGGCACCAGTAGTTTATGCTGAAGAGCTCCCTTGCAATTAAGCAGGGCACACATTCACCATTCTTCTTCCAACTCTTAATAATGTATTATTAATTATTTGTATTGCAGGACCCCTTTGTGCCAAGCACTGGCCCAACATGTAACACAGAGATGGTTCTGGTTTACTTTTTAGTTATGTTAGCTCTGCTTCCTTCCTCACCCCCTCCCCCACCTTGCAGGATAAAGAGAAGAAGAAGAAAGAGAGCATCTTGGATCTCTCAAAATACATTGACAAAACAATTCGAGTAAAATTCCAAGGTGGTAGGGAAGGTAAGTTTCAAACTGAACTATGCTGGTTTGCAGATCATCACACATTTGCGGTATAATGAATCCCACATCCATAATCCTAACTGCTTTTTGCCTCCTATAATCCCTCCACGTGCTCCAGTAACGCCACTGCATCTTTAGATCTCCCTGGTGCTCACTCTTATCTCCCCCTCTCCCTTCTTCTTCTTAACCTCTCACTCTCCTCTGGTTCTTTTACCTCCCAAAACAAATCTCAGTTTCTTCCATCTTAAAAATCTTATCCTTGTCGCCACTTGCCTCTCCAATGACTGCTCTGTTTCCCTTCTCCCTCTATCTCGAAGCTTGTTGAATGCCTGTCTAGAATTGCTGTCTGAAGTCCTCTCCTCCACTTCAATCCAAGACTCTCCAATCTGGCTTTCGCTCCTTGCACTCAACAGAAACTGTTCTCACCAAAATCTCTAATGACCTTTTCCTAGCCAAAACTCCAAACTAGTACTCCATCCTCTTCCTCCTTAACTTGTCATTCACCTTTGACACAGTTGACCATGTGTGGTTTTAAATCTTGTCCTACTCTGGCTTCTGTGACTGTCCTCTCCTGGTTCTCCTCCTGCCTCTCTAATTTCTCTTTAAGCATGTCATAGAATCATAGAATCTCAGGGTTGGAAGGGACCTCAGGAGGTCATCTAGTCCAACCCCCTGCTCAAAGCAGGACCAACCCCAACTAGATCATCCCAGCCAGGGCTTTGTCAAGCCTGACCTTAAAAACCTCTAAGGAAGGAGATTCCACCACCTCCCTAGGTAACCCATTCCAGTGCTTCACCACCCTACTAGTGAAAAAGTGTTTCCTAATATCCAACCTAAACCTCCCCCTCTGCAACTTGAGACCATTACTCCTTGTTCTGTCATCTTCTACCACTGAGAACAGTCTAGATCCATCCTCTTTGGAACCCCCTTTCAGGTAGTTGAAAGCAGCTATCAAATCCCCCCTCATTCTTCTCTTCTGCAGGCTAAACAATCCCCGTTCCCTCAGCCTCTCCTCATAAGTCATGTGCTCCAGCCCCCTAATCATTTTTGTTGCCCTCCGTTGGACTCTTTCCAATTTATCCACATCCTTCTTGTAGCGTGGGGCCCAAAACTGGACACAGTACTCCAAATGAGGCCTCGCCAGTGCCGAATAGAGGGGAATAATCACGTCCCTCGATCTGCTGGAAATGCCCCTACTTATACAGCCCAAAATGCCGTTAGCCTTCTTGGCAACAAGGGCACACTGTTGACTCATATTCAGCTTTTCGTCCACTGTAACCCCTAGGTCCTTTTCTGCAGAACTGCTGCCCAGCCATTCGGTCCCTAGTCTGTAGCAGTGCATGGGATTCTTCCGTCCTAAGAGCAGGACTCTGCACTTCTCCTTGTTGAACCTCATCAGATTTCTTTTGGCCCAATCCTCTAATTTGTCTAGGTCCCTCTGTATCCTGTCCCTACCCTCCAGCGTATCAACCACTCCTCCCAGTTTAGTGTCATCTGCAGACTTGCTAAGGGTGCAGTCCACACCATCCTCCAGATCGTTGATGAAGATATTGAACAAAACCGGCCCCAGCACCGACCCTTGGGGCACTCCACTTGATACCGGCTGCCAACTAGACATGGAGCCATTGATCACTACCCGTTGAGCACGACCATCCAGCCAGTTTTCTATCCACCTTACCGTCCATTCATCCAGCCCATACTTCTTTAACTTGCTGGCAAGAATACTGTGGGAGACTGCATCAAAAGCTTTGCTAAAGTCAAGAAATAGCACATCCACTGCTTTCCCCTCATCCACAGAGCCAGTTATCTCATCATAGAAGGCAATTAGGTTAGTCAGGCATGACTTGCCCTTGGTGAATCCATGCTGACTGTTCCTGATCACTTTCCCCTCCTTTAAGTGGTTCAGAATTGATTCCTTGAGGACCTGTTCCATGATTTTTCCAGGGACTGAGGTGAGACTGACTGGCCTGTAGTTCCCCGGATCTTCCTTCTTCCCTTTTTTAAAGATGGGCACTACATTAGCTTTTTTCCAGTCATCCGGGACCTCCCCCGATTGCCATGATTTGTCAAAGATAATGGCCAATGGCTCTGCAATCACATCAGCCAACTCCTTTAGCACCCTCGGATGCAGTGCATCCGGCCCCATGGACTTGTGTTCGTCCAGCTTTTCTAAATGGTCCTGAACTACTTCTTTCTCCACAGAGGGCTGGTCACCTCCTCCCCATACCGTGCTGCAGAATGCAGCTGTCTGGGAGCTGACCTTGTCTGTGAAGACAGAGGCAAAAAAAGCATTGAGTACACTAGCTTTCTCCACATCCTCTGTCACTAGGTTCCCTCCCTCATTCAGCAAGGGGCCCACACTTTCCTTGACTTTCTTCTTGTTGCTCACATACCTGAAGAAACCCTTCTTGCAGCTAGCCAGAGATGTTAGGAGTAACAACTCCAAGTGTGATTTGGCCTTCCTAATTTCACTCCTGCATGCCTGAACAATATTTTTATACTCCTCCCTGGTCATTAGTCCAATCTTCCACTTCTTGTAAGCTGCTTTTTTGTGTTTAAGACGAGCAAGGATTTAACTGTTAAGCCAAGCTGGTCACCTGCCATATTTACTTTTCTTTCTACACCGGGATGGTTTGTTCCTGCAACCTCAGTAAGGATTCTTTAAAATACAGCCAGCTTTCCTCGACTCCTTTCCCCCTCATGTTATTCTCCCAGGGGACCTTGCCCATCAGTTCCCTGAGGGAGTCAAAGTCTGCTTTTCTGAAGTCCAGGGTCTCTGTTCTACTGCTCTCCTTTCTTCCTTGTGTCAGGATCCTGAACTCGACCATCTCATGGTCACTGCCTCCCAGGTTCCCATCCACTATTGCTTTCTCAACTATTTCCTCCCTGTTTGTGAGCAGCAGGTCAAGAAGAGCTTTTCCCCTAGTTGGTTCCTCCAGCAATTGCACCAGGAAATTGTCCCCTACACTTTCCAAAAACTTCCTGGATTGTCTGTGGACCGCTGTATTGCTCTCCCAGCAGATATCGGGGTGATTAAAGTCACCCATGAGAACCAGGGCCTGTGATCTAGCAACTTCTGTTAGTTGCTGGAAGAAAGCCTCGTCCACCTCATCCCCCTGGTCTGGTGGTCTGTAGCAGACTCCCACCATGACATTACCCTTGTTGCTCACACTTCTAAATTTAACCCAAAGACTCTCAACAGGTTTTTCTGCAGTTTCATACTGGAGCTCTGAGCAGTCATACTGCTCTTACATACAACGCAACTCCCCCACCTTTTCTGCCCTGCCTATCCTTCCTGAACAGTTTATATCCATCCATGACAGTACTCCAATCATGTGAGTTATCCCACCAAGTCTCTGTTGTTCCAATTACACCATAATTCCTTGACTGTGCCAGGACTTCCAGTTCTCCCTGCTTGTTCCCCAGGCTTCTTGCATTTGTGTATAGGTATTTAAGATAACTCACCGATTGTCCTGCTGTCCCAGTATGGGGCAGGAGCCCTCCCCTCTTGCACTCACCTACTTGTGCTTCCTCCCGATATCCCACTTCCCCACTTACCTCGTGGCTTTGGTCTCCCTCCCCCGGTGAACCTAGTTTAAAGCCCTCCTCACTAGGTTAGCCAGCCTGCTTCCAAAGATGCTCTTCCCTCTCTTCGTCAGGTGGAGCCCATCTCTGCCTAGCACTCCTTCTTGGAACACCATCCCATGGTCAAAGAATCCAAACCCTTCTCTCGGACACCATCTGCGTAGCCATTCATTGACTTCCACGATTCGACGGTCTCTACCCCCATCCTTTTCCTGCCACAGGGAGGATAGATGAGAACACCACTTGCGCCTCAAACTCCTTTATCCTTCTTCCCAGAGCCACATAGTCTGCAGTGATACGCTCAAGGTCATTCTTGCCAGTATCATTGGTGCCCATGTGGAGAAGCAGGAAGGGGTAGCGATCTGAGGGCTTGATGAGTCTCGGCAGTCTCTCCATCACATCATGAATCCTAGCCCCTGGCAAGCAGCACACCTCTCGGTTTTCCCGGTCAGGGTGGCAGATAGATGACTCAGTCCCCCTGAGGAGAGAGTCCCTGACCACCACCACCTTCCTCTTCCTCTTGGGAGTGGTGGTCGTGGAACCCCCATCCTTAGGACTGTGCATCTCATGCCTTCCAATCAGTGGAGTCTCCTTCTGCTCTGTTCCCTCAGATGTATCATTCATTCCACTCTCTGCACTAGTACCTGTGGAGAGAACATGAAAACAGTTGCTCATCTGAATATGCGTTTCTTGTACATGGACTTGTCTCATACTCTTTCCTCTTCTGGAGGTCACATGCCACCAATTATCCTCACTGGCCTTCTGTCCCCGCTGCGTAGCCTGCTCTGAATCCTCAGAACACTGTGCCCACTGAAGCCTATCCTGACGTCTATCCAGGAACTCCTCATTTTCTTTTATGGAACGCAGGGTTGATACTCGTTTCTCCAGGCCTTGAATCTTCTCCTCCAATATGGATATCAGCTTGCACTTTGTACAGACAAAGTCGCTTCTATCCTGTGGAAGAAAGACAAACATGGCACATCCTGTGCAGGTCACGACAGCGGATCGCTCAGCATCCATAGTCCCTTCCTTCAAAGAGTTTCTTCACTTGTGGCAGAAGCTACTCAGGGAAACCTGCAAGGGGGATGCCGCAGTAGGCTCTCTCCAGGCGAACTCCCAGGCTAACTCCACTTGTTTGCTTCTCTGCTATTCGCTGCTCAGCTGGTTCGCAGCTGACTGACTGTCTTTTTAGAAGAGCCTGGAACAAAGCACTCCCAAATCACACTATTCAAACAGGCAATCAAACAATCAAGCACACGGTCAAACTGCCAAACTGTCCCCTCAACAGATACTCACTCCCCCATCTGAAGCCCCCTGGTTGCTCTGCCTCTGCCTTTAGTTTGGGTTAAAGGAGTTAGGAATGGCAAGGATAGCTTGCCCCCTTCGCACTCCCCTGTTCGCAAAGCTCCCTGGTCGCTTGCTCACTGCTTTATAAAGCCCTGGACTCCCTGATTAGCCCTGCCCCCTAATTAAGGCTTCTAGGTTTCAAGCCTGGTGCAGAAGCTCAGCTTCCAACTGCCAGCCACAGCACACGGTCCTTCACACAAACAAACAAACAATCACACAGCAAGTACCCCCAAACACACACTACAGACAGCCACTTACCCCAAGGATCCTGTATTTGCTCCTGCTTTACCTGGAGCAATTCCTCTCAAACTCCCCTGTTTGCAGCCCCTGTTCACAAAGCCATGTCCATTGGATGATCCTCCTCATCCCCCCCCCCCCCCCAGTTGGGGGAGGAGGGACTTCCACAGGGCTCTCTCCTTGGTCCCTTTCTCTTTCAACACACCTTCTCTCAGTTCTCTTGTTCTCAGACACAAATTCAGCTACTGTCTCTGTGCTCATCTCTCTACTCCCAACTCCTGTTCTTCTGTTCAAACTAAAATCTCTGCCATCTCCCCATGGATATGTAGCCATCCATCCTTTCAAGCTCAACGTGGTTAAGAATCATAGAATATCAGGGTTGGAAGGGACCTTAGGAGGTCATCTAGTCCAACCCCCTGCTCAAAGCAGGACCAATCCCTAATTTTTGCCCCAGATCCCCAAATGGCCCCCTCAAGGATTGAACTCACAACCCTGGGTTTAGCAGGCCAATGCTCAAACCACTGAGCTATCCCTCCCCCGCCCCTACAGAGGGGGGTTAACAGAGCTCTTAATCTTCCCGTCAAGCCTTCTCCCCCCCCCCCCCCCTTCTTTCTCTGTCACTGCAAGCAACATCACCATTCTGCCTGTCACTCATGCCAATGTCACAGGCCTATCATTTTTTACTCAAACCTCTGTTTAAGTACTTTATATCTAGGTAATGCATCTAAATATTGGAGATTCTTTCTGCATAACATCTCTTAAGATATGGCCTTACCAGCCTTATGCATCCAAGCAGCTAAAACTCTTGTCCAGGCTCTCATCTCATGTCTCAATTACTACAGCATCCTTTTTTGTTCTGGCCTTGACAAATGCAGTCTTGCCCCGTATCCGTTCAGAATGCTGCTGCAAAGATCATTCTCCCAGCCCGTTACTTTCACCACATCACCCGTCTCTTTGCATTCCTCAACTATGACACCCTTTCTCTAACACATCAAACATCTTGTCTTCACTTTCAAGGCCCTTCGCAATCTATCCATGGTCTACCTATCATCTCTTTCAGTATCGAAATATTGACTTCCCTCATTACCCAAAGATGCCAGCCTCCATCACCCACTTGTTAAATTTTCAAATAAGCATTTTCATGTTTTCTTCCATGCTGCCCCTCACTTGTGGGAGTTGCTCACCATAAATCCCCATAAAATGGTCTCATTAAACAACTACTTTTTTGCTCTAGTAAGCACATGGACAGTTCATTTTCTGAATGAAAGGCTGTGCTAATCTACTGACCACTAGAATGTAAAAGTTTCACTACTTGAAATGGCTTCTTCTTTGCTTAATTGTCTGAATAACCTGAAAGTTCTAGAAGCAACTCATCATGCTTCAGTGTGTTTACTAATCTCATCTTAACATGATGAGAAGGGCATCCTCCATTCCCTCTCTCCCCCAGACCAAGCACTTTTTGGTGGCTGCTCCCATTTGTTTCCCCTTCCTAGTTTGGGAGTGGGGTGGAATTTAGGAATTTGTTCTTTTCTTACATCTTGGCTTTGGGATTTTTCTTCCTGTTGCTACAGTCTTGTAAAAAAGCAATGTGTATTTTAGTTTCTAACTGTCTTTTGTTTTGTTTGCGTGTGTGTTCTTCAGCTAGCGGAGTCTTGAAAGGATTTGACCCTCTTCTAAACCTTGTACTTGATGGCACTATTGAATATATGAGAGGTATGTAACATGCCATCTGAAAGCTTAGAGTAACTATGCAAGCTGATTTTTGTATTGTCAAGGATTCACTTGTAGATAAAACGTCCTAGTCTCCAAACTGAATAACCAGGAACAAGGCTGCAGGTTTGTCACGGATTCTGTGACTTTCTGTGACTTCTGCAGCGGTTGGTGCTGGCTCAGGGGCTGCCTGAGCCCAGCAGCAGCAGTTTGGGAGTGTGGGAGGGGGCTCTGGGCTAGGAGTAGTGGCGTGCAGGGGGAGGGGGCGCTTACCTTAGGGGGAGGGGCCCAACTGCAGCTCCTAGGTGGCGGAGGGTCTCCCGACCAATGGGAGCTGCAGCAGCCAGGGCTTGTGGCAGGAGCAGCGGAGCCCCTGCCCTGGCCTGTGATTCCGCCACCTAGGAGCTGCAGGGATGGAGCCGGTAGGAAGCCCTGTCAACCCCCAGCATTAGTGAGGGTCCCAGGTCACACGCTGCGGCCCCCCTTCCTCCTCTCCCCAGCACTAACAGGGATCGTGGGACACATGCCACTGCCCCCCCCCCTTTCTCCCCCAGCACCAGCGGGGGTCCTGGGCCACCTTCCCCAGCACCCACGGTGCTCCTGGACCGTCCCCCCTAGAGCACCTGCGGGCCCCCACCCAAGTTTTAGAGAGGGTGGGTGTTTTTAGTAATTTTTGTTTACTGCCCGTGACCTGTCCATGACTTTTTACTAAAAATACCCATGACTGAGAGAGAGTCTTAACCAGGAATCACTGCAAAGGGGCAGATCGTCTTACTACCTGTGACACTGATTCGCAGTGGCTAATTGCCTGACATCACTTCCTCCCACAAAATGCCTTTAGCACTTCAGGCTGGGATTTTCAAAGAAGCTAATGGAGTTAAACATCCAGCACCTACTGAGATTTCATTAGTCGTCTTTGAAAATTCCAGTCTTAGCTGTCTTATGAACCCTGGGGCACTCTTGTAAAATTACCATCAGCACAAATAGGTGATCCACTACAGCTGACCTCTGCTTCCCTTTTTTGTTTAAAAACAAAACTCTTGCTGTGTTATGATCTTTACCTTGTTTTTTAGCATATCCTATGATACAGCATGATTCTCATGACCTATCTAATGTTCAGAGGGGTACACAGGGTCAAAAGAATGCATGTTCATTGTGTCACAAAGTATCATCTGTCCAGTTGGCCACAGTTTTAGAAGAAAATTTTATTTTTCAGAAGTAAATTTTAAAAAAATAAATAATTGCTGTGTGTGGTGACTACAAAAAAGTATAGCATTTGATGTTGCAATGTCCGGATAAGAGAGTGCTCCCCTACCGATGTCTGATGCAGTCCAGTCATAGAATTGTAGGACTGAAAGGGACTTGAAGAGGTATTCCAGCCCTGCACACAAGGCAGGACTAAGTATTACCTAGACCGTTCCTGACAGGTGTGTTTGTCTAACATGCTTTTAAAAATCTCCAGCGATGGAGATTCCACCACCTCCCTAGGCAATTTATTTCAGTGCTTAACTACCCTAAGAGGAAGCTTTTCCTAATGTCCTATTTAAATCGCTTTTGCTGCAATTTAAGCCCATTGTTTCTTGTCCTATCCTCAGAGGTTAAGGAGAACAATTTTTCAACCCCCTCCATTATGGCTAAATATTAGGGATGTGCAAATGTAATTCTTGGTGGGTGAATGAGGAATTTGTATATGGAAAAGTCTGTCTTCCTGTAGTTTTTGGACTATTCTACACTGGTCCTAGAATCTGTCTGGAACAGTGTTTTGAAACTAATGATTTAGGGATTGGGGAGTTCTTTTGTCATCTGGACACCAGTTCTTAGGTGCTTCATTTGATACGAGCTTTCAATTTCTACCATCTGAGGAATCTGAATGGTGTATGTCCTTCAAAGTAAAGTAGATTGCAAGGCCAGAAGTGATCATTGTGATCATCTAGTCTGAGCTCCTGTATAACATAGTATCCTAGAACTTCCCCAAAATAATTCCTAGAGCAGATCTTTTAGAAAAATAGTCAGTGAGGGGAGACTCCACCACAACACCGGGTTAATTACTCTCATGGTTTGGAAATAAAGCGTGTATTTGTTATCTGAATTTGTCTAGCTTCAACTTCCGGTCATCGGATAATGTTATACCTTACTCCGCTAGATTGAAGAGTCCCTTATTAGATATTTGTTCCCCTAGTAGATACTTTGTAGACTGTAATCAAGTCATCCTTTAATCGTCTTTGTTAGGCTCAAGGAGCTCCTTCTATATAGCTTATCACTATTAGGCATGGGTTGTTTGTTTTTTTTAAAATTCCTTTAATAATTCTCGTGGCTCTTCCCTGAACCCTCTCCAGTTTATCAACACCCTTCCTGAATTGTGGGCACCAGATCGGGATGCAGTATTCCAGCAATGATCATACCAGTGCCAAATATAGAGGTAAAATAACCTCTGTGCTCCTATTCAACATTCCCCTGTTCATGCATCCCAGGATAACATTAGCTGTTTTGGCCACAGCATCCAACCGAGAGCACATGTTCGCTGATTATCCACTATGACCCCAAACCTTTTTTGATTACAAATATTTGTACTGTAAAAAAAATTTATCAATTTACCTAATACAAGTACTGTAGTGCAATCTCTTTATCATGAAAGTTGAACTTACAAATGTAGAATTGTGTACAAAAAACCCATTCCTTTGTTTTCGAGTGAAGTTAAAACTTTAGCGCCTACAAGTCGACTCAGTCCTACTTCTTGTTCAGCTGATCACTAAAACATACAAGATTTTTACATTTGCAGGAGATGATACCTACTTCTTGTTTCCAGTGTCACCTGAAAGTGAGAACAGGCATTCACTTGACACTGTTGTAGCTGGCGTCGCAAGATATTTACATGCCAGATGCGCTAAGGATTAATATGTCACTTCATGCCTCAACCACCATTCCAGAAGGCTGATAAGTTCTGCTTGATAACAATCCAAAGTATTGTGGATGGATACATTTTCATTATCTGTGTCAGATGCCACCAGCAGAAGGCTAATTTTCCTTTTTGGTGGTTTGAGTTCTGTAGTTTCAACATCGGAGTGTTGCTTTTTTAAGACTTCTGAAAGCATGGTCCACACCTCATCCCTCTCAGATTTTGGATGGCACTTCAGATTCTTAAACCTTGGGTCAAGTGCCGTAGCTATCTTTAGAAATCTCACATTGGTACCTTCTTTGCATTTTGTCAAATCTGCAGTGAAAGTGTTCTTAAAATGAACAACATGCGCTGGGTCGTCATCTGAGACTGCTATAACATGAAATATATGGGAGAATGCAGGTAAAATAGAGCCGGAGACATTGAATTCCTTGGGGGAATTGTCACAAATTAACTCATTATTATTTTTTTGAGCGTCATCAGCATGGAAGCATGTCCTCTGGAATGGTGGCCAAAGCATGAAGGGGCATACGAATGTTTAGCCTATCTGGCACGTAAATACCTTGCAATGCCAGATACAAAGTGCCATGTAAATCCCTGTTCTCACTTTCTGGTGACCTTGTAAATAGGAAGCAGGCAGCATTATCTCCCATAAATGCAAACAAACTTGTTTGTTTAGCAATTGGCTGAACAAGAAGTAGGACTGAGTAGACTTGTAGGCTCTAAAGTTTTACATTCTTTTATTTTTTTAATGCTATGTAACCAAAAAAGTTGTACTTTCAAGATAGAGATTGCACTTTAGTACTTGTATGAAGTGAATTGAAATTTTTTTTGTCATTTTTACGGTGCAAGTATTTAATAAAATGAGCACTGTACACTTTGTATTCGGTGTTGTAATTGAAATCAATATATTAAAATGTAAAACATCCAAAAATATTTAATAAATTTTCAATTGGTATTCATAGAATATTAGGGTTGGAAAACACCTCAGGAGGTCATCTAGTCTAATCTCTTACTCAAAGCAGGACCACCACCAACTAAATCATCCCAGCCAGGGCTTTGTCAAGATGGGCCTTAAAAACCTCTATGGATGGAGATTCTACCATTCTATTATTTAGAATTTAACAGTGCGATTAAAACTGCAATTAATCAACAGCCCGAATAAAAATGTTAAATAGCATAGGTTCAAAAACTGATAAATATGGGACTCCACTAGAAACACACCCACTTTATGATTCCCTGTTTAGTCTAATTTTGAGATTTATCAATTGGATTAAAAACTGTCTGGCTACTGTGTTCCATATTAGTTTTGTCGCTCTATTTTTTTTTTTAATCAAATTGTTGTGTGGTACCAAGTCACATGCCTTACAGACGTTTAAGTGTACTCTATCAACACTATCAACTTAATCTACCAAACTCGTAATATTTAAAAAAAAAAAAAAATCAGGTTAGTTTGACAGGATTTATTCTCCATAAATCTGTTGATTTGCATTAATTACACAAGTTTTTTCATAATTGAGTCACATATGACTCCTGCTTCATTATCTTGCCCAGCATCAATGTCAGGGTGACAGGCCTACACCTACCCCGGTCATCTGTTTATCATTTTTAAAAATTGGTATGACATTCTTTTTCTAGTCTTTTGGAACTTCCGCAGTACTCCAAGACTTATTGAAAATCAACATTAATAGTCCAGTGAGTCCTCAGTCAGCTCTTTTAAAACTCTTGGATGCTAATTATCTGAACCTCCTGATTTTAAAAAAGTCTGACTTAAACAGAAGCTACTAAACATCCTCCAGAGATGATACTGGAATGGAAAGAGTGTTACCATCACCCTATGCGAAGACTACATCATCCTATTTTCTCCAAATAGAGAACAAATATTGAATTTTTCTGCATTATTGGTAATTCTACCACTTGTCTAGTAATGGACCAGTACCATTGTCAGGGTTCTTTTTGTTCATAAAATATTTTTAAAAAACCACTCCTTATTGTCCTTAACTCTGCTAGTCATAGATTTCTCCTTGTGTCCCTTTGCTTCCCTTATCAATTTTTTTTACAGTTCTTAACTTCTGATCTATATTCATTACTGTCAATTTCTCCTTGTTTTCCATTTGATACGCTTATTTGACAAGTTTGGATGTACCTGGTATACAATCCCTGCCCGCTAACCTGGGGTGCTGTTTACAATCCTTTGTTGCTGTAGCTTCTAGTCTAGCCTGCTCACAAATAGTCTGCAGCATGCAAGTCACTCCCAGCTCTATCTGTGTGTGTGCTTTAGTCAGGCAGCCAGCCACACCTTGGCTCTACTGCAGGGTGACCCCATCGCACCCCCACTCGTAGATTATTTTTCACCCGTGCATGTATGTCTGGTATTTCCCAGCCCTCTCCTAACACCATACAAATTCATATAAAGTTTGTATTCCTTCAATAGGAATAATGTGCATGGACCTGGTTACCCTAAATGGAGTTTCACACACAATTCAGTGTAAACACACTGGAGTAGATAAAACAATAGGCTACGTTTATTGCACACAATTTATGTATTTGTAGTTGAGTACAAGTAATGAGGAATAGAAGTCAAAATGGTTACAAGAAAAATAAAACAACTGGTGCATAACTTAAACTATATTAAATTCAGAGCAAAGTTTTTCTCACTCTGTGCTCTCAGCAGTCTTACAGACCAACTTCTTAGGTCGGAACCCCTTCCCCAGTTCATTGGTTGCTTCCTTTGTTCCTTTTGGTGCAGAGAATTGATGGGGAGAGAGAGATGATGTGCCTTGGGGTGTTTGTCCCTCATTTTTAGACTGTCAGTCCCCCTCTTAAAAAACATTTCCAGCTGAGATTCGGGAGACAGTCTATAGTAGGGGTAGGCAACCTATGGCAAGAGAGCTGATTTTCAGTGGCACTCGCACTGACTGGGTCCTGACCTCCGGTCCGGGGGGCTCTGCATTTTAATTTAATTTTAAATGAAGCTTGTTAAACATTTTAAAAACCTTACTTACTTTACATACAACAATAGTTTAATATATAACTAAAGACTTTTAGACCTTAAATTAGAGTGAATAAATGAAGACTCGGCACACCACTTCTGAAAGGTTGCCGACCCGTGGTATATAGGAAAGAATGTTCCCTTCTGCTTTTCCTCACCTATTTGAGGTTTCTTTGTCTACCCTTCCTATATGACAACTCTGTCTACTGCTTAAATGCAAATTAAACAGAGCACACATTCCTTTGTTTGAGACAGACCCATTGGCTAGCCTCAGTTTGGAATATATGTTGTTAACACCATACAATGGAATCTTATAACTAACTTCACATACAATGTTGTCCTACACATTTTCTCCGAACACTGACAAGTAAATTATGAGGTTTCAAGTGATCCCTTGCAGGACACACTTTGCACAAAGATTATTACAATAGGGTGCAGGGTGTGGGCATAGGTGCATTCTGTCACGGTCATTGTCATAGCACAGGATCTGTGCAGCTTTGAATCCTCAGTTATCAATAACTTCATTTTAAGGTATATTGCATGTTTGTAGTTACGAGTCATGAAAGTCAAATAACCGGCTTCAGTGCAATTATTTAATCAAAGATTATCAGATTAGTACAGCACTACGCAGAATACAGAAAGAATAGATACATGACCACATTTGTGTAAGGGAAAGAGCTGGCCTCTGTTTCTCTCTCCTCGCTCTCTGGTGGGATGCTGATAGTCTGCACTCCCCAACCTGACTTCCAAGACCTGTTTTTTAAAATAAATTATGAGATCAAAAACTCATTATTGGAGGGGGAAAAATACTTTCCCATGATAATTTTACCATGTAGTCTTGTTTTTCTAATTACTAATGGAATTTCTTTTGTAGTCCTCAGCTTACCTCATTGAGTAAAAAGGAATCTCTAGTCTTGTCACTATTACTAACAGCTATGACAACTGGCAGTTCTGAATGAGTTAAAACCTTTTTCAGTGGTCATTATTTCCTCCATTGCAGAATCCATGTGCCATAACAAATATTCCTTGATCACCCAGGTTTTTATAACATACTTCATTAGCTTGTGGGGTCTTTTCTGTGGACACTTGGATTCCCACAGGCTTGGAGATCTTGAGGATAATTAGATACAACCCAGGCCTCAATCACCTGAAATTCCTGAATACCAGTCATTCACAGGTTAAGAACCAACATGCTGGGCCTTAGAACTTAGACACACACTTGCTAATATTGTAAAGATTTTAGGAGAATAGTTAATATGCAAATGAGTTTAATATAGAAAGAAAAGAAGACTAACAAAGAGAGTGGTGAGAGGTACTAACAAGAATCAAAAGGTATAAGACTAATACTTAGTCCTGCCATTAGTGCAGGGGACTGAAGTAGATGACCTCTCCAGGTCCCTTCCAGTCCTATGATTCTATGAAGAATGATAAAGGAAATTTAATCTCTACTCTGTAAAATAATTCAGAGGAACCTGGGGATGGGGGTGGAGGGAGCTGTGTACGTCTTTGAAGCTGGTTGAATTATGTTTCTTTTCTTTATGCTGTCATAACCCTAAGCCCTTCTGGGTGGTTTTCTTTCAGATCCAGATGACCAATACAAACTAACAGAGGATACCCGTCAGCTGGGACTGGTGGTTTGCAGAGGAACATCTGTGGTTCTTATTTGTCCACAGGATGGAATGGAAGCTATTCCAAATCCTTTCATTCAGCAGCAGGACGGCTAACGTTTTCTTGGGACTCACTGAAGCCCCAAGGTTGCAAATCATTGGAGATAATGAACAGTGTATGAGAAACCTTCCCATTTTGGGGAATAGATTGTTTTTTTTAATGTTCATTTTATAAAGGGCAGAAGGACCTTGACCTTTTTACTTTGCAATTTGCCACCGGTGATAGCAGGAACACAGAGTGACGACTGCAAAATAAGATCTAATTTTGTTCAATAAAGAAAAACTTCATTACTGCTCTAGTCAGTGTTCAAATTGAAGTCTTAAGTGGTACAGGGATCCATGCATGAAGATTGGGTCTAAAAGACTAACTAAATACCCCCAAAGCCAATTTTTCATAGTAGGGGACAAAGTGGGTGAGGTAGGATCTTTTACTGGACCAATGTCTGTTAGTGAGAGGCAAGCTTTCAAGCTTACACAGAGCTCTTCTTCAGGTCTGTTTTTTCTATTCTGTTTTCTTTCCTCTAGGCAGCAGAATTCATAGGCAAGGACCATTTCATAGAGCATCTTAGGCTCTGTACTAGTGATTTCTTATCTGCCTGCCTACTCTGATACTTATACGGAAATGAATTTGAGGGTTTACTGACTTGTTACCATTCTTTATAAACACCAGAGCTAAGAAGGGAATCTATCAATTTCTGGCTCTTGTTCCAAACCTTGTCTTTGGTGGAATTTGTAGTCCGTCTTCCCTAGAGACATCTGTGTTGAGTGGCCCCAGAAAATTTCAGGCTTGGCTGAGTGACCTAAAACCTACCGAAGTTACCTGTTTTCTTCTTTATGGCAGATTAGACCACGGGGAAGGAACATTGGTTTTATCTTGTATGATTATTTTAAAATTTAATTTTCTACTGCAAGCAGTCTAGTAGTACTAGGTTACTTTGCACCTTGGATGCATATACTTCCACTTGTGATTTTTTTTCTTCTTGACTTGTAACTGCATTTCTAAACTTTATACACGATACATGGGAAAACTTCAGAACCATTGTGAATAAATAAAAGCCCTTAAGAGGCTAGTTTGCTGCTCTTGTGCCTATCCTATCAATTTTAATCTGGAAAGCCAGTCTTGTCAACTCAACATAACATATCAAAGTCATCTAGAGTTTTCTCGCTCGTGCAGCATCAATAATAACAATGCTGCCCATATACATGAACGCACAACTTGGTCTGGGTCATTGAACATGATTTTGTATGGCTCTGAAGGTAAACTTTGTTCTTTAATTGGAACTTGGTTATGTAGTCTAAGATAGGAGTTGAAATAGAATTACTCTTTTTAGCTGCATGGACTCTATTTCAAGAGTGCGGGCTTCTAAATCTCCCTTTTTTGTCACTGGAGTGCTTGTCTCTGAATACATATGTGAAACTGCAGATTAATTCAATAGCGTGTTTATACAAGTAAAACTTCAGGTAGAAGAGGGGTTGGATTTTTGTTTTTATAAGCTTTTGCTACGGTAACTCCTCACTTAAAGTCGTCCTGGTTAATGTTGTTACGTTGCTGATCAATTAGGGAACATGCTTGTTTAAAGTTGTGCAATGCTCCCTTATAACATCTTTGGGAGCTGCCTGCTTTGTCCGCTGCTTGCAGAAAGAGCAGCCCGTTGCAGCTGGCTGGTGAGGGCTTGGAACCAGGGTGGACCGGCAGCCCCCCATCAGCTCCCTGCTCCCCTAAGTTCCGTGTGCGGCAGCCGCCCAGCAGGCTATCAGTTGCCAGCAGTTCAGCTGTCCCTTCCCCTACTGCCATGTGCTGCTCCTGCCCTCTGCCTTGGAGCTGCTCCGGAGCCTCCTGCTTGCTGTGTGGGAGGGAAGAGAGGGGCTAATGTCAGGGTGTCCCCCTCCCCCCTGCTCCTGCACCCCACTTTTACCCCATCTTCCATAGAGCTGGGCGGGGGGACACACGACAGGGCTCAGGAGGGAGGGAGCTTCCTGGCAGCAGCTGCGGTCTCAGCTTGTTGATCTACTTAACCAGGCAGTGTATTTAAGAGTGAGGTCAGTGTACTTAAAGGGGAAATATGCATCTCTCTCTCACGGTGTGTGTCTCTGTCTGCCATGCTGTCTCCCCTTCCTCCATTCTAGCTGCCTTTGTAGAGTGTGAGGCTACATTAACAACGAGTTACAATTGGCTGAGCCCTCAAGGGTTCAGTTCATCATTTAGCAGTAAGGCATTCCCTGGGAAAAATCCCATCCTCTGACTTCACGACCTCAACCAAGCTTCACAATCATCATCGCTGTGTACCAGTATTAAATTGTTTGTTTAAAACTTACAATAGTTTTTCATAATACAGAGTATAAGATTAAGTCCTCATTTACTGCAGCGTTACAACTTTAGGCAAATATATACCCTACAAGAGAAACATTAGCAAGAGGAAGAGTAGGATTAAATGCCTCCTGTAGATGGTGTGGCAAGGTGAAAGAGATGATACCACATATATCAGGACAATGCTTTAAAACCAAAGATGCAAGAATTAGAAGACATAACGGTACTTTCTGCTATATCTGCTGTTGTAGATAAGGTGGGTAAATTAGGATGGAAAGCATTTATAGAACCTGGTTGTCTTTACAAAAGGAGATATGGCAGTGGTGGTGGATGTGACAGTTCATTGGGAGGATAATGCTGAGAGTTTGGAGAAAGCTCATAGAGAGAAGGTAGCTTATTACCTCAAATTGGAGGAAGAGGTTAAGAACTTGATGGGAGGTAAAAATGTCCACTCTGGCATCGTACTTGGGGCTTGTGGCAAGTGGACTGAAGGAAATAATGATCTTTTTAAAATGTTAGGAATTGAGAGAGGTAAAAATGTAGTTATTTTGCTTCCATATTTTAAAATTTTGGATTATTGTTTTTTTAATACCTTTATATCAACTGCTGTTTATCTGTCCTTTCATATAGTGATTTTAAATACTTATTAATACTTATAAAATGGATTATATCCTATTTTAAATGATTACTTTTATTGGATTTGGATGCAGACTGGCCGCTTATAGTAACCAGGAATGGGCAGGTAGTCACACCTGTACATACGTTCTCTCAACTCTCCTATTTATGGGGAAATTGGATTCGCTTAACATCGTTTCACTTAAAGTTGCATTTTTCAGGAACATAACTACAACGTTAAGTGAGGAGTTACTGTAGTTCTTGATCAAAGCTGTGCCATCTATTTTTTTTTAAGTTCTTTTCTGTAATTATGATATTTTTCAGTAGTTGACAGTTTTACCTGTATAACATGCTATATTATAGAACTCTCAAATGTACTGGGGCTTCTGCAGAAAACCCACAAAACTGGTTCTGTCCTACAGTCATAGAATCATAGAATCTCAGGGTTGGAAGGGACCTCAGGAGGTCATCTAGTCCAATCCTCTGCTCAAAGCAGGACCAAACCCAACTAAATCATCCCAGCCAGGGCTTTGTCAAGCCTGACCTTAAAAACCTCTAAGGAAGGAGATTCCACCACCTCCCTAGGTAACCCATTCCAGTGCTTCACCACCCTACTAGTGAAAAAGTTTTTCCTAATATCCAACCTAAACCTCCCCCTCTGCAACTTGAGACCATTACTCCTTGTTCTGTCATCTTCTACCACTGAGAACAGTCTAGATCCATCCTCTTTGGAACCCCCTTTTAGGTAGTTGAAAGCAGCTATCAAATCCCCCCTCACTCTTCTCTTCTGCAGGCTAAACAATCCCAGTTCCCTCAGCCTCTCCTCATAAGTCATGTGCTCCAGCCCCCTAATCATTTTTGTTGCCCTCCGTTGGACTCTTTCCAATTTATCCACATCCTTCTTGTAGTGTGGGGCCCAAAACTGGACACAGTACTCCAAATGAGGCCTCACCAGTGCCAAATAGAGGGGAATAATCACGTCCCTTGATCTGCTGGAAATGCCTACAGACTTATGTAGACTAATATACACACAAAACTTTGGAAACATACCTGATGCAAACCAACCAAAGCAAGGAAATGAAATGTTAAGCTACTTGACAGCACATATCTGCCTTCTCCAACAACAACCAGGCATCTCCCCTGCTGACTGTGCACCAGAACCTTAACTCTGCCATGTCTCTTCATAGATCTTGGAAGAGCATGCTAACCCTATATGGCAGTGGTGAAGAAGGCATAGAGATGTTTGCGAGCAGAGAGGGTGGAGGGGAAGGTGAAAGGAGACCAAGTCAGATGTAGATATGGATTCTGATGTGGGGCCACCACTCCATTTGGAGATGGAAGTCAGTGAGGAAGGATGGCTTCTATGGTTGCTGAGAAAACTCCCAGAAATGAGACTTCCCCCTGTCTCCTCTGTCCCATCTTCATTCTACATGGCGCCGTTTAATGGTGGAAAATGTGGTTTCTGGAAAATCAACATTTGCCCTGGAAAATGTCAATTTTGCCTACAACTATCCATTTTCCTAATGGAAAATTAAAATGTAGTTTCTGGGGGGTTCAGGATTAATCTCTATCTGTCTAAACTGCTGCAGTGTATTATGGTGCATCATGGGAGAGTTAGTCTAGCAGGGGACCTTGGCTTGTAAAGAAGAATGGGACCATGAGCCAGATGAACTACACGCTCCTAGGAGGCACCAGGGCAACTCAAGCAGGCACCGGTTAATATGGACTCTTAATGATCAGATATTGCCAAATCACATTTTTTACTGAACTTTTTGTTCTAAAAGTTTTGATAGTTTAACCTTTTGTCCCAATTGAGGATGAAAACATGATGAAATACTGGAATTTCCCATGGGACAGAAATTGTTTTCCAGTCAGCTATAACAACTATCCCACCCTGTCCCTTGACGTGGATAGATGAAGAGAGTTGGATCAGTGTGTGGAGAACTACCTGGTTCTTGTTCTTTTGAAAGGCTCTCGTATACCATGGTGATGAGCCATAGTATAAGTATTTAGTATAACCTACTAATAGACCATCAATATGATGACCCAGAGCACGTCTAGAGAATAACATTGCCTTTGCCAGTGCTACTGGCAACAGCCAAATCCACCTCAGGTCACATATCTTAGAATCTGACCATATCAGCTGGGAGCTTGTGCACTTTACATTGACTGGCAAATTACACCTGCTCTCTGGAGCAGCCCATGTGTTATTAATGAGGGGTTGGGTTAGTGTCAATGCTAAAGTGCAGAAGCCCAGTCTTTCCAAGCTGTAGCATCCTGGTCTGAGTTCTGCAGTGCATCTGCAGAGCTCAATTTCAAGAATTGGTAACAAAGCTGGAGGCAGACTTACATCAGAGCACCCAGCATCATTTACATCCATACTGTCAGATTGATTAGAGTGAGGTTCAGAGTAGGAGATAGTTGAGACTCTAGTACCTTTCCGGACCAAGGTCCTCAGAAAAGGGCTCTTAACTCCTAAAGAAACAACATTGTGAACCTCATGCTAGGAGACAGTTTCTCCTTAGCTGGTGGAAGAGAGTGGGACTTTCTACTGCAGTTGGCTTTCTGAGCCACATTCACTTTGCAGAAATACCCCCATCCGTGAAGGCCTAGCTAATTGGGAACAGTAAGGGAGGACACATTCACACTGTTCTCTGTGAGAAGTAGAGTGGTGCTGGCGGGATCTGGATCCATTCCAGGTCACCTAGATTTGTGCCTCAGTTTAGTTGGTTGCTTGTGTTTATCTAGTATTAAGTTGCAGATTGACCTTCTTCATTTAGAGAAAGACCTGGGAGTTATGACTCCTAGTTCTTGTTTTGTTTTACAACAGACCTTCTGCAGTTGAGGGCACTGGCTGGCTCCTTTTTGGTTTTACTTCGTGAAGCCCACATCATTCTGAACTTCCTCTGCTTCCCAGAACCAGAGAGATCTGATGGTTTAAAAACACACAATAAATTCCTGAGCTGTAGCTTAGTCAAACCATTTAACCTCATTGTGGTGAAAACGGGCTGGGAGTTCTGGGCTCTTGCCAAATCTAAGATTTACCCTGGGGGGGCAGGACAAATCACCTCACCTCTCCATGAGTCAGTTTCTTTGGGAGTTGAGATCAGCTGCCTATCCACCCACAGGGACTAGTTAAGGTTAATTAACTGGATTTTGTAAAACCTTGAATGAAAACTGCTGTATAACTGCCAAGTATTTATTTCTTATTAAATTATGGAATTTCCACTCAGTCACTCACCATTAGGCTTCTGAAATCGATCGGCCCCTCTGAAGGGGCTTATTACCCCTTGCTCTTTAGGTTTATAAACTAGCCACAAAACCTCAGTATTGATTTACAGCCTTACTGCCGCAGCTGCCGAGGGGTCTGAGAGGAGCGAAGCGGTGGCAGAGTAAGCTTAGTGAGAGTGGGAAAGACAGTGGAGCCAGACAGCAGCGTAGGAAACATGGTCTATTTTTAGGACAAGCCTGGCATATCCCATATTTATCAAAGTCACCGTTCCAGATGCCTCACATGAGCAAAGGGTGCTGAAGGACTGAGTTAATTTTAACTCCTCCAGCTGACAACTAACATGGATTGTACGCAGGAACCAGAAGGGCTGAGACTTCAGGCAAAGCCAGTTACTGACACAATTCTTGAGATTGGACAGAGACTTTTCCAGGTCAACCGTGGTGCACTATCTCTCCACAGTCGCTATTTTGAGGCCATGTTTTTTGGGGGCACTAGAGAGAGCTCCGAACACCACATAGTGATCAGAGGAGTAGATGCAGAGACTTTCCAAGTGCTTCTTGAGTTCACTCACACAGCCAAGGTGCTCATAACTCTGCACAATGTCACCCGCCTGCTGGAAACAGCTGACTTCCTCCAGTTTGAGAGAGTGAAAAGGATGTGCGAGAAGTTCCTGGAGAGGGAGCTGCACGTTTCCAACTGTCTGAGCCTGATGGCCTATGCCCAATGCTTCGCCTGTCCAGAGCTTCATGCATCAGCTCTCAGCGTGGCTCTCACGCACTGGACAGAAGTGACTTCCCAGGAAGAATTTGAGACGCTTCCCAAAGAAATGTTGCTGCAGCTCCTGCAAAACGATGATCTCTTTGTTCCCCGAGAGGATGTGGTTTTTGATACTGTGATGAAATGGATAATGCAGGATCCAGCATCTAGGGAGGAGGCCTTCTTGGACTTGGTGGGGCAGGTCAGGGTAACCTTCCTGAGTCTTTCCTTCCTCGATACCTTGGTGAAACAAAGCAAACGCCCTGGAGAGAAGGATACCTCTGCCAGGCTGCTGAAGAAGTTAAACAGCTGCCCTCCGCTCAGCTGGAGGAACATGGAGCTGTCTCCTTGCACTGGCAGGAGCTATGAGACCCTATATGTTCTGGGAGGGAAGCATGACAAGGAGCAGCAAGAATTGTTTCAGTTTCAACCTAAATCTGGCACCTGGCATCTTTGCTCCCCACTGCAACGCAGGAACCTCATCCAGTACGCAGTGGGAGCAGTAGGTAACTCTCCCTGAGATGCATGTGTACCCAGGAGAACTCTTTGCAGCAAATAGTGCAGGTGGCACCTAGCTAGAACTGGGCAAACTCAGAGGAAGTCAGGGTTTGGAGCCTTGATTGCCGTGGGCTCAGATTTTCCCCCCATTAAACCATCAGTGCTGTTAGTGACTTAACCCAGACCTAAAGTTCTCTTTGGTTCAAAGACCTGTTAGTCCTGGTGGTCTGGCTGTAAAGGATTTGTATGGGGACTTGACTGAAAAAAGGAAATATTCATTCTTTCTGAATTTGATGACCATGGGACATAAACATTAAAGCTATGACTCTACTCCCACTTACATCAGTTGTGCAGAGTAACTCTATTGTATAGCTCCCTTTTTGGGCCAGAGCCCTCTCTGTCACAGTGATGATCTTCAGAATTAACTCCACGGACCTGACTATGTTACACTGAGTGCATTACTCTTATGGGAGAGTCACTGTATTCTGTTAGCCTGACACATCTGAGCAAATACTGAAACACATGTTGTAAACTGGTGTGATATTTAGTGCAAATTAAAGGGCATATTAGCTCTATCTTTGCAGCCATTTTGTGATGGCTTTGGGGTGACCAAGTTGTAATGGGATGCATACTCATGGAATGTGCTTTTTAAGCTTAGTACTCTGTAGAAAACCTTATTTTAAGAGTTAGTTTCCCCCTATCAGGGAAGAGAAACAAGGCCATCTGACTTACGGGACCAATCACAATGCAGGCAATGCAGCTAAATTTCAAATACAGAGTGTCAAATATTTGCAGCAAACTGTTCATGACTCATCCTTATTAGAAGCTGAGAGATTAAGACTCCAGTCTTGCACTCTGATCTACACGGGCAGAGCCCATACCCACCTGGAGCCCCATTGATTCCAAGGAGAACTTGCTCAGGTGCAAGGGACTCCACACAGATCAGGCTGAAGGAAGGAAGCCAAATTGCTTGAGGGGAAGTGGGCAGCAGGATATGCATGAGGATGGCTGAGAGATGCCTCTGCCTGACACTGCTTTCCATTCTATCCCCAGGGAACTTCCTTTTTGTGACGGGAGGTTATTTCCGAGATGAGTTTGTGTGGTACAGCGTGGACTGGGTGTTGATCTATAATTGCTGGGACAACAACTGGCTGGAAGGACCTGCTATGAAGCAGTCTCGCAACAGCCATTGTGCCGTAGGGGCTGGGCTCTATCTGTACGTGCTTGGAGGGAGCACAGATGAGGGGATAATCCCAGATGTGGAGCGCCTGGCATTAATGGACTCGCAGTGGCAAAGCATGAGCCCCATGGTTCAGCCTGTGGAGAGAGCAGGTGCAGCCAGTGTGGGGACCAGGCTTTACGTGGTCTGTGGTCTGGATGAAAAGGGGGATGTGTATGGTGGCGTTCAGAGACTGGACATGGAGAAGGATGTTTGGGATGTCGTCTCCTTCTCACCACTTCCCAGGTGAGGAACTCTTCTCTGGGATGTGACTCCCTGAAAAAGATTTCAGAGATTTCATTGAAGTCAATGGCAAAACTCCTATTGACTTCAGTAGAGCCAAATTTCACCTCTGGTTGGTCTGGTATGATCCATCTGATCATGCTGGTTTCTGTTTGTAATCTGTATCTCTTCAAACTGTTCCATCTATTCCATCTCTTCGAGGAATAAGTAGTAGAAGTTCCCGCTCAGCCCCCTAGCCATTGTTGTCTGCTCTCAAATTAGTGTGTAGTAACTGTTCCTCTATTTAAAAGACAGAATTAACTTTATTATTATTCATTCTATTCTGGCCTCCTTGTAAAGTGCTCACAGATGAAAAGTGCTATATAAGAATTAGGTATTGATTGACTGAATTTCTGTTACAGTGACACCAGAGGCTGCACTCAGATCAAGCCTCCATGTGCAGGGTGCAGCTCAAACCTATAGTAGGAGGCTACGTCTGCCCCAAAGAGCGTACACTTAATTTAACTCCAGGTGCCCCAAGTGAGTGTTACAAACGTGTGTGGAGGGAGCAGGAAAGAGGGGGCATGAGTCACACACAGCTGCTTCTGCCCAGAACAGTGCATGCAGTTTGCTGAGGGTTTATTTACTTCTCTCTTTAGAGATAAACATACCCGTAGTAGAAGTTCCTGCTCAGCCCCCTGCCCATTGTTGTCTGCTCTCAAATTAGTGTGTCTGAATCAGTCTAAAAGGGACAATGCCAAGATGAAAATCACATCACAAAGATTTGCAAAGTAAAGAATCACTTAGCATTTAGTTCAAGGGTCCTCAGACATTTAATTAGATGCCTTGACAGTATTTTAACAGATTCTCTTGTGGACACATCCTCTATTCACCATCCTGTGAAACATGTCCCCTCCCATTCATGGGTCCATAAATTTCACTATGTTCATGTATTGCACAGGCCAGACAACCTCACACGCTCCTCCTCATATCTAATCCAGCAACTTTTAGCTGAGCAACAGCATAGCTTTTGGACTGACCGCCAATTCTGATTTAAAGACTTGAAGTACTGGAGGATTTACGACGCCCGTTGCTTACTTGTTCCAATGGTAATTCATTCATTGTTAAAATAGGCATCTTATTTCAGTTAGAACTTTGCTAACTTCAGGCAATGGCTTGTGATTGAATTAGAACATATTTAACAGAAAGATAGATCCAGTCTTCATTTAAAGGCTTCAAATGAAGGCAAATTGACCATGTCCCTTGCTAATCTGTTCCAATCGTTAATTGCAGTCACTATTAAAAATGTGCATCTTATTTCCAGTTAGAATGTTGCTGACTTCAGCTTCCAGCCATTGGATCTTATGTCTCTCTGTTAGACTAAAGAACCACCTAGTATCATAGAATATTAGGGTTGGAAGAGATCTCAGGAGGTCATCTAGTCCAATCCCCTGCTCAAAGCAGGACCAACACCAACTAAATCATCCCAGCCAAGGCTTTGTCAAGCTGGGCCTTAAAAACCTCTGAGGATGGAGATTCCACCACCTCCCTAGGTAACCCATTCCAGTGCTTCACCACCCTCCTAGTGAAGTAGTGATTCCTAATATCCACCCTAGACCTCCCCCACTGCAACTTGAGACTATTGCTTCTTGTTCTGTCATCTGCCACCACTGAGGAGAACAGCCTAGTTCCATCCTCTTTGGAACCCCCCTTCAGGTAGTTGAAGGCTGCTATCAAATCCCCCCTCACTCTTCTCATCTGCAGATGAAATAACCCCGGTTCCCTCAGCCTCTCCTCGTAAGTCATGTGTCCCAACCCCCTAATCATTTTCGTTGCCCTCCGCTGGACTCTCTCCAATTTGTCCACATCCCTTCTGTAGTGGGGGGACCAAAACTGGATGCAATACTCCAGTTGGCCCTCAGAGATCGTGTGCAGGCTTTGGAGGCCAGGGTGGCAGAACTGGAGGAGCTAAGGGAGGCAGAGAGGTATGTTGATGAGGCTTTCAGGGACACTGTAGACTTGTCCCATCTCCAGGCAGACAGCCCCTGGAAGACAGCTCCTTCCCTGCGCTGTTGAGGAGGATGAAAGGCCCAGGGAAGGAGAGCAGTCAATGGGAGCAGAGGGAAACCTTCCCATAGTTGGGACCCTCCTTCCAGGTAGTGTTGAGGTATCCTCTCGCACTGAGGTCACCTCTCCAGGGGAGGGAACTCCAATCAGTAGGAAGAGGCAGGTGTTAGTAATGGGAGATTCAATCATTAGAAACATAGATAGCTGGGTTTGTGATGACCGGGAGAACCGTATGGTGACTTGCCTGCCTGGTGCAAAGGTTGCGGATCTCTCGAGGCATCTAGATAGACTTATGAGTAGTGCTGGGGAGGAGCCGGTGGTCGTGGTACATGTAGGTACCAATGACGTAGGGAAGGGTAGGAGAGAGGTCCTGGAGGCCAAATTTAGGCTGCTAGGAAAGAGACTGAAATCCAGGACCTCTATGGTGGCATTCTCAGAAATGCTTCCAGTTCCACGCGCAGGGCCAGGTAAGCAGGCAGAGCTTCAGAGTCTCAATGCATGGATGAGACGATAGTGTAGAGATTTACACCAGAGATGGTGTAGGGGTTTAGATTTATTAGAAACTGGGGAAACTTTTGGGATGGGGGGAGCCTATACAGGAAGGATGGGCTCCACCTAAACCAAAGTGGAACCAGACTGCTGGCACTTAACATTAAAAAGGTTGTAGAGCAGTTTTTAAACTAAGAGATGGGGGAAAGCCGATTGCTGCAGAGAAGCACATGGATTGGACAGAGACTTCTCTTACAGGAGGGTCTACTGATAGAGATTCTCTAGGTTTTAGTCAGGAAGAGAGGGTGGAAAAGGATAAAGGAGGGGCCAGATCAGATGAGAAACTTTCACTAAAAAAGAATCTCACACATCTGAAAAGGGCAGACAAATAAACAGTGACCAGTTTTTAAAGTGCTTGTACACAAATGCCAGAAGTCTAAATAATAAAATGGGTGAACTAGAGTGCCTCGTGTTAAAGGAGGATATTGACATAATAGGTATCACAGAAACCTGGTGGAGTGAGGACAATCAATGGGACACAGTCATTCCGGGCTATAAAATATATCAGAAGGACAGAACAGGTCATGGGGGGGGGGAGGGGAGAGGGAGAGTGGCACTATATGTGAAAGAAAATGTAGGCTCTTGCGTAAATTAAATTGCCATGGGATAAGAGGGAAGATCCTTTCATGGATTGAGAACTGGTTAAAAAACAGGGAACAAAGGGTAGGAATAAATGGTAAATTTTCACAATGGAGAGGGGTAACTAGTGGTGTTCCCCAAGGGTCAGTCCTAGGACCAATCCTATTCATAAATGATTTGGAAGAAGGGGTAAACAATGAGGTGGCAAAGTTTGCAGATGATACTAAGCTGCTCAAGATAGTTAAGACCAAAGCAGACTGTGAAGAACTACAAAAAGATCTCACAAAACTAAATGATTGGGCAATAAAATGGCAAATGAAATTTAATGTGGATAAATGTAAAGTAATGCACATTGGAAAAAATAACCCCAACTATACACACAATATGATGGGGGCTAATTTAGCTACAACTAATCAGGAAAAAGATCTTGGAGTCATCGTGGATAGTTCTCTAAAGACGTCCATGCAGTGTGCAGCGGCAGTCAAAAAAGCAAATGAGATGTTAGGAATCATTAAAAAAGGGATAGAGAATAAGATGGAGAATATCTTACTGCCCTTATACAAATCCATAGTGCGCCCACATCTTGAATACTGCATACAAATGTGGTCTCCTCATCTCAAAAAGGATATACTGGCATTAGAAAAGGTTCAGAGAAGGGCAACTAAAATGATTAGGGGTCTGGAATGGGTCCCATATGAGGAGAGATTAAAGAGGCTAGGACTTTTCAGCTTGGAAAAGAGGAGACTAAGGGGGGATATGATAAAGGTATATAAAATTATGAGTGGTGTGGAGGAAGTGAATAAGGAAAAGTTATTTACTTGTTCTCATAATAAAAGAACTAGGGGCCACCCAATGAAATTAGTGGGCAGCAGGTTTAAAACAAATAAAAGGACGTTCTTCTTCACACAGTGCACAGTCAACCTGTGGAACTCCTTGCCTGAGGAGGCTGTGAAGGCTAGGACTATAACGGTTTAAAAGAGAACTGGATAAATTCATGGCTATTAGCCAGAATGGGTAAGGAATGGTGTCCTTAGCCTCTGTTTGTCAGAGGGGAGTGATGGATGGCAGGAGAGAGATCATTACCTGTTGGGTCATAGAATCATAGAATCATAGAATCTCAGGGTTGGAAGGGACCTCAGGAGGTCATCTAGTCCAACCCCCTGCTCAAAGCAGGACCAAACCCAATTAGATCATCCCAGCCAGGGCTTTGTCAAGCCTGACCTTAAAAACATCTAAGGAAGGAGATTCCACCACCTCCCTAGGTAACCCATTCCAGTGCTTCACCACCCTACTAGTGAAAAAGTTTTTCCTAATATCCAACCTAAACCTCCCCCTCTGCAACTTGAGACCATTACTCCTTGTTCTGTCATCTTCTACCACTGAGAACAGTCTAGATCCATCCTCTTTGGAACCCCCTTTCAGGTAGTTGAAAGCAGCTATCAAATCCCCCCTCATTCTTCTCTTCTGCAGGCTAAACAATCCCAGTTCCCTCAGCCTCTCCTCATAAGTCATGTGCTCCAGCCCCCTAATCATTTTTGTTGCCCTCCGTTGGACTCTTTCCAATTTATCCACATCCTTCTTGTAGCGTGGGGCCCAAAACTGGACACAGTACTCCAAATGAGGCCTCACCAGTGCCGAATAGAGGGGAATAATCACGTCCCTCGATCTGCTGGAAATGCCCCCACTTATACCGCCCAAAATGCCGTTAGCCTTCTTGGCAACAAGGGCACACTGTTGACTCATATTCAGCTTTTCGTCCACCGTAACCCCTAGGTCCTTTTCTGCAGAACTGCTGCCCAGCCATTCGGGCCCTAGTCTGTAGCAGTGCATGGGATTCTTCCGTCCTAAGTGCAGGACTCTGCACTTGTCCTTGTTGAACCTCATCAGATTTCTTTTGGCCCAATCCTCTCATTTGTCTAGGTCCCTCTGTATCCTGTCCCTACCCTCCAGCGTATCAACCACTCCTCCCAGTTTAGTGTCATCTGCAAACTTGCTAAGGGTGCAGTCCACACCATCCTCCAGATCGTTGATGAAGATATTGAACAAAACCGGCCCCAGCACCGACCCTTGGGGCACTCCACTTGATACCGGCTGCCAACTAGACATGGAGCCATTGATCACTACCTGTTGAGCACGACCATCCAGCCAGTTTTCTATCCACCTTACCGTGCATTCATCCAGCCCATACTTCCTTAACTTGCTGGCAAGAACACTGTGGGAGACTGTATCAAAAGCTTTGCTAAAGTCAAGAAATAGCACATCCACTGCTTTCCCCTCATCCACAGAGCCAGTTATCTCATCATAGAAGGCAATTAGGTTAGTCAGGCATGACTTGCCCTTGGTGAATCCATGCTGACTGTTCCTGATCACTTTCCCCTCCTTTAAGTGGTTCAGAATTGATTCCTTGAGGACCTGTTCCATGATTTTTCCAGGGATTTTTCCGGGTCACCTGGCATTGGCCACTGTTGGTGGACAGGATACTGGGCTGGATGGACCTTTGGTCTGACCCAGTACGGCCTTTCTTATGTTCTTACTCCAGGTGTGGCCTCACTAGTGCCGAATAGAGGGGAATAATCACTTCCCTCGATCTGCTGGCAATGCTCCTACTAATACAGCCCAATATGCCATTTGCCATTGGCCTTCTTGGCAACAAGGGCACACTGCTGACTCATATCCAGTTTCTCATCCACTGTAATCCCCAGGTCCTTTTCTTCAGAACTGCTGCTTAGCCAGTCGGTCCCCAGCCTGTAGCAGTGCGTGGAATTCTTCCGTCCTAAGTGCAGGACTCTGCACTTGTCCTTGTTGAACCTCATCGGATTGCTTTTGGCTCAATCCTCCAATTTGTCTGGGTCACTCTGGACCCTATCCCCACCCTCCATCGTATCTACCTTTCCCCCCAGTTTAGTGTCATCTGAGAACTTGCTGAGGGTGCAATCTATCCCATCATCCAGATCATTAATAAAGATGTTGAACAAAACCGGCCACAGGACCGACCTCAGGGGCACTCCGCTCGATATTGGCTGCCAACTAGACATCAAGCTGTTGATCACTATCCGTTGAGCCTGACAATCTAGGCAGTTTTCTATCCACCTTATAGTCCATTCATCCAATCCATGCTTGCTGTCAAGAATACTGTGGGAGACTGTATCAAAAGCTTTGCTAAATTCAAGGAATAACATGTCCACCGCTTTCCCCATATCCACAGAGCCAGTTATCTCATCATAGAAGGCAATCAGGTTGGTCAGGCGTGACTTGCTCTTGGTGAATCCATGTTGACTGTTCTTGATCACCTTTCTCTCCTCCAAGTGCTTCAAAATGGATTCCTTGAGGACCTGCTCCATGATTTTGCCGAGGACTGAAGTGAGGCTGACCAGTGTGTAGTTCCCCGGGTTCTCTTTTTTCGCTTTTTAAAATATGGGTACTATATTTGCCTTTTTCCAATCATCCAGAACCTCCCCCAATCACCATGAATTTTCAAAGATAATGGCCAATGGCTCTGCAATCACATCAGCCAATTCCCTCAGCACCGTTGCATGCATTAGATCTGAACCCATGAACTTGTGCATGTCCAGATTTTCTAAATAGACCTTAACCTGTTCTTTCACCACTGAGGGCTGCTCACCTACTCCCCGTGCTGTGTTGCCCAGTGCAGCAGTTTGGGAGCTGACCTTCTCTGTGAAGACCGAGGCAAAAAAAAGCATTGAGTACTTCAGCTTTTTCCACATCATCTGTTACGAGGTTGCCTCCCCCATTCAGTAAAGGTCCCACACTTTCCCTGACCACCTTCTTGTTGCTAACATACCTGTAGAAACCCTTCCTATTACCCTTCACATCCCTTGCTAGCTGCAACTCCAGTTGTGCCTTGGCTTTGCTGATTACACCCCGCATGTTCTAGCAATATTGTTATACTCCTCCCTAGTCATCTGTCCAAATTTCCACTTCTTGTAAGCTTCCTTTTTGAGTTTAAGCTCACCGAAGATTTCACTGTTAAGCCAAGCTGGTCGCCTGCCATATTTACTTTTCTTTCTACACATCGAGATGGTTTGTTCCTGCAACCTCAATAAGGCTTCCTTAAAATACAGCCAGCTCTTCTGGTCTCCTTGCCCCCTCGTATTAGCCTCCCAGGGGATCCTGCCCATCAGTTCCCTAAGGGAGTCTGTCTGCTTTTCTGAAGTCCAGGGTCCGTATTTTGCTTCTACTTTCCCTACCAATTCTTCCCTGTTTGTGAGCAGCAGGTCCGGAGGAGCACGGCCCCTAGTTGGTTCCTCCAGCACTTGTACCAGGAAGTTGTCCACAACATTCTCCAAAAACTTCCTGAATTGTCTGTGCACCGCTCTATTGCTCTCCCAGCAGATGTCAGGGTGATTGAAGTCCCGCATTAGAACCAGGGCCTGTGATCTGGAGACATCTGTTAGTTGTCCGAAGAAAGCCTCGTCTACCTCATCCTCCTGGTCTAGTGGTCGATAGCAGACGCCCACTATGACATCACCCTTGTTGCTCTCACCTCTAAACTTAACCCAAAGACTCTCAACAGGCTTTTCCTCAGTTTCATACTGGAGCTCTGAGCAATCATACTGCTCTCTTACATACAGTGCAACTCCTCCACCTTTCCTCCCCCGCCTGTCCTTCCTGAACAGTTTATACTCATACATGACAGTGCCCCAGTCATGTGAACTGCCCCACCAAGCTTCTGTTATTTCAATCACATCATAGTTCCTTGACTGTGCAGGAACTTCTAATTCTTCCTGCTTGTTTCCCACGCTTCTTGCGTTCGTGTTCAGGCACCTAAGAAAACTAGCCGATTGCCCTACTTTCTCAGTGTGAATTAGGAGGCTTCCCGTCTTGTACCCTCCTCCCGGTCGATACCACTCCCCCACTTACCTCTGGGCTTAGGTCACCATCACCCAGCAAACCTAGTTTAAAGCCCTCCTCACTAGGTTAGCAAGCCTGCCAGCGAAGATGCTGTTCCCTCTCTTCACTAGGTGGATCCCATCTCTTCCTAACCATCCCTCTTCCCGGAACAACATCCCATGGTTAAAAAATCGAAAGCCCTCTCACCGACACCATCTGCACAACCATGCATTCATCTCCACAATTCGATGGTCCCTACCTGGGCCTTTTCCTTCAACAGGGAGGATGGATGAGAACACCACTTGTGCCTCAAACTCCTTTATCCTTCTTCCCAGAGCCACGTAGTCTGCAGTGACCTGCTCATGACTATTCTTGGCAGTATCATTGGTGCCTACATGGAGAAGTAGGAAGGGGTAGTGGTCCAAGGTCTTGATCAGTCTCGGCACATCCTGGATTCTAGCTCCAGGCAAGCAGCACACTTCTCGAGTCTCCTGGTCTGGTCGGCAGATGGATGACTCCGTCTCCCTTAGGAGGGAGTTCCCGACCACCACCACCACCACCACCACCACCACCACCTGTCTCCTCCTCTTGGGAGTGGTGGTCATGGAACCCCCATCCCTAGGACAATGCATCCCATGCCTTCTGGTCGATGGGGTCTCCTTCTGATCCTTTCCCACAGAGGGCTCTTCCAAATCGTTCTCCGCAGTAGTATGTAGTATTACTACTTCTCTGCAGTAGTAGTATTGCATCAGATGTCTTCTCTTTGTATAAGCCCTCACTAGACTGTAATTAAATCACATAATCACCTTCTCTTTGATAAATAGATGGAGCTCTTTTGAGTCTTTGAGTGTAAGGAGTATTTTCCAGACCTCGAATAATTCTTGTAGCTCTGCTCTAACCCTTTCCAATTTGTCAACGTCCGATGTAAAGTAGGGGCACCAGACCTAGACACAGTATCCAGTAATGGTCTCACCAGTACCATATGCAGAGGTAAATACCACCTCCATGTAACCCTTCTGCCAGTCAGAGTTGGCAGCAACAAGGGCCGGGTTCAGTATCTAGGGGTTCCGTTCCAATAACACAATGCAAAACTGGCTCCAGCCCCCACCCAGTGACCTGGGACAAATATACATCACCTCCCCCTGGGCGCCTCTAAGACGCAATACTTCCCCTCTCGCAAGCACAGAGTCTGCGTGTAGCAAAAACCTTTTAATGACAGAGAGAAACAATGCGGCATTATGTTGGGGAAACACCACATCTAGGATTCGTAAATCAAACTGTGAGCAAAGACCCACCCCAGAAAATTGGCCATGTCCTTTCCCTTTGGTTCTTGAGTCCAGCAATCCCAAAAATCACCCAAAGTCCCAAAAGTCCAACAACCCAAAAGTCCAGACCCAGAGTTCAAAAGTTCATCTGCAGAGTGTTACACCCCCCCTCCCCCCAGTCTGGGTGGAAATGGAGAGGAGAGAGGGAAGGGGCACCTTACGTGACTCGAAGCTGACTGCCTCATCCCTTCGTGGGGCTTCACTCTGCTAGCCATCCCACAAGCCACTCCTCTGCTCCGCCAGCCATCCCACAAGCTGCTCTGGCTGTCTCGCAAACTGCTCCCCTTCACCAGCCGCTCCACTCCGACAGCTACCCTGCAAGCCACTCTGCCAGCCGCTCCACGCTGTCAGCCGTCCCACAAGCCGCTCCACCAGCTGCTCTGCTCCGCCAGCTGCTCAGCAATATATCTTCAGGCTCCCCACTACTCAACACAGTGCTCAGTGATTTCAGCTCATAATAATTTCAGCTTGTACTAAGGGGAGCCTTAGTGCTCATTTGCACCATTAGCCCAGAGTGATTTCAACTCAGCAGTCGGTAACTAGACTCTTAAGGAACTCAAAATTAGCTCTGATATTCCACAGTGGGGAGGGGGAGTGGGGAGAGAGAGGGGGGGTGCAATTGACATTTAGGGCCCTCAGAAGAGGCCCATGCCACCAAATACTTGTCCCCAGCCTCTCTCAATTCACTGGAGTGAAGTGCTGCTTAGTTGATGGTGAGTCACTCCATCATAACAAAAGGCCACTGTCCTTGATTCACATAATCAGGGTAACAACACTTTATTCTTCCTGCCCCAATAACAGAGAAACTGGGGATCCCACAGCAGCCAAAGTGACCATTTGGGCAAGCGGGCCATCATGCTTTGCAGGGTGGGTGTGTCCATGCAAGCAAGATTAGCCCCTGACATCCCTTTCCACAACTCACCACCAGATGTCAGGGTAGAGCTCATCCTGACTCTGCTTACATCCATATTCCTGGTCAATATTCCCTTGTTTATATGCCTAAGGATTGCATTAGCTCTTTTAGCCGTACTATTGCACTGGGAGCGCATGTTGAGTTGGTTATTTATAATGACCCCTAAATCCTTCTTGCAATTACTGCTTTCCAGGACAGTTCCCCATCCTAGAAGTATGGTCAACATCCTTTGTTCCTAAATGTATGACATTGCATGTAGGTATAATTAAAACATATATTCTTTAATTGCATCCAGCTAACCAACCGATCCAGACTGCTGTGTATCAGTGACTTGTCCTCATTGTTATTTAGATTTGCACTGATCTGTGTGTCATCTGCAAATTTTATTTACAATTATTTGTTTCCTTCCAGTCCATTGATAAAAATATTGAATAGCACTGTCTGGAAATATCGACAACCATATGTAATAATAACAGTTCAAATTCCTTCCCCGATCACTGCAGATGCAGCTTGATGGGCCAAACGACAACACTCCATGTTTTATCAATTTATCCGTTACTGCCTCAGTTCTTTTATCCTTTCATGGTTGTGACAGCACATACTTTGAGAAGATGTCATATGCTGCCAGCAAATACTGATTTCCAGCATGTGTTTCTGGGAGTGTGTCTTTTCAATTTGTATGAACTCCCAGGGCTCACTAGGTGTGGGGTATTTCCTCTAAATGAGTTCTTCCTTTTCTTGCTGGTGCTTTCCTTTCTTGACAGGTAAAGCAGGAATGTACCCAGTCCTTCACATCTGCAGCCATGCTAGCTAAAACAATCTGTTGGATGCCTGGTTCAGTGTCTTTTCATAACTCAGGTGACCTGTTGCTTTGTTATCATGACGACACTCCAGTACAGTTCTCTGGAAGCTTGCTTGCAAGACAATCCTGTTGCCTTCATACATCAGCAAGTTGTTAGCCAGATCAACGGACAGTCATTCTTGCACTGTGCTAATCTGGGTGTCCTTCAGTAGATCTTTTGGCAACAAACATAACTCAGGGTCCTTAAGCTGTTCTTCTCAGATGTCCTCACAAGAACAGGCAGAATCTATTCTCATTGCCCTCACCCAGCTGAGCGCATCTGCAACCATGTTTTGCTTTCCAGGTTTATGGTGAACTGTGAGTGTATATCCAGACAGTTTGTGAATCCATCTGCACAGGCATCCTTCTGGGTGGTACTTCATAAGGAGCTGTTACCCAGGGTTTTTTAAACCCAAAGCTTTTGGTAACTTTACTTTTTGCGAGGCGGTATCAGGAACTAAATTAATGGAGATGCAGCATGTCCGTCTGCTAGATGGTTGGCATAAATCATACAAAGAGCTTGTCTACACTTACGTGTGGCGATTGATGCATCGGTTGTCGATTTAGCGGGTCTAGTGAAGACCCACTAAATCAACCGCAGATTGCTTTCCCATCAACTCCTGTACTCCACCTGAACGAGAAGCACAAGGGAAGTCGACGGGAGAGCATCTCTAGTTGACTTCACGTAGTGTGGACCCTATGGTGAGTAGATCTAAGTATGTCGACTTCAGCTACGTTATTTACGTAGCTTAAGTTGCGTAACTTAGATCGATCTCCCCACCTAGTGTAGATAAGGCCAAAGTTAAGTGCTTTTATTTAAAGTCTTTACTTTTACTTTGTCTTCAGCACTTTTACAGGAATGCCTTTACTTAAAGCTTTTGCTTTGTTTAGTCTTAAGGACATACAAACACAGTACGTTATAGCATTATCCCACAAGTCTGGAGCAGTTTTTGAGTATTTTAACAGCAGAGTTTTGGTGGCCAGCTTTCCATCTGCTGCTGGAGATTATTTTAATGTGTTCACAAAGCAATCCGCCTGTCTCAGACCCTTAATTTTTTTTATATAGTAACTCCTCACTTAACGTCCTCCAGCTTAATGTTGTTTTGAAGTTACGTCGCTGCTCCTTTAGGGAACATGCTCGTTTAAAGTTGCGCAATGCTCCCTTATAACGTCGTTTGGCTCCCTGCTCTATCCACTGTGTGTAGGATTCTGTGGAAGAGCAGCGACTTTACAAGGGAGCATTGCACAAGTTCCTTTTCTCCACCTCTTCCCCCTCCCTCCCAGCGTTTCCCGTACTGTTTGGCGGTGCTTAGGACTTTCTGGGAGGGAGGGGGAGGAGCGGAGATGCAGCGCATCCCCGCTCCTCCCCCTCTCTCTCAGCACTGTTGTAGGAACTAATTAGTGTTCCCTTTGCATGTTATACAACATTATACAAATACTGTACCTTTTGTGATGGAATTCTAGTGTTGCATGCAATTTATTACCAGTTCAAATTGGAAATACCCATGTCGTTTAAGAAGGAAGTCACCTCCCCACCACAGTACTATACAGTATATAATGCCTTTTGTCTATACCTTTTGTGATGGAATTTCCTTGGAACTTAAGCCCCCGCATTTACATTAAATCTTATGGGAAAATTGGTTTAGTTTAACATCGTTTCACTGAAAGTTGCATTTTTCAGGAACATAACTACAGCATTAAGAGAGGAGTTACTGTACTTAAAAAGTTACAAAAGATACGTTAATCAAAAGTGTTACATAGCTGACCAAACAAAATCAACTACTGGGCAAAAAGCAGGTGTTACAAAAACATGTTACTTTAAAAAAAAAAAAAAAAAAAGGTTACGCAAGCAGTTTGGAGCTGTTAGGTTGGCAGCTATATTTTTCCATAGTTCTGTAGCCAAATCTTTGATTTCCCTCTCATTTAATTTGCGACCTCCAAAAGCCATCAGTCTGCACCTACCAAGCTCATCCCTTTGTTTAAGTGCAAATCCCCCAGCAAACTGAGGCAGCACAAGGTTATCAGGAATGGATGGGATGGATCTGTGAAGTTAAGCACAGCATGCTTTAGAAGTTCTTCTTTCAGAGACTCCGATGGTGTTTGGTGTTGCTCTGTCCAGACAAAGTTGTTCTTAATTAGCTGGTATAATGGCGCTGCTGCCCATGCTGCAAAATTTTGTACAAATCTTTGTGGAACCCACAGAGGACTACAAACCGTTGAACCACCTCCTGGTGTGTTGGAACCTTCCAGTCCTTTGTAACGTTCAGTTTCCAGGATGGGGCCTCCTCACACTTATTATATGTCCTGGGAAGGTGATGTGACTCTTTGGAAACTGATATTTATTTCCCAAAAATTTAAACCCTAACTCCTTAAAAAGCTCTAGGATCCTTTCAATTCCTACCAGATGTTCCTTCCCAGTTTTGTGGAAACAAATGAAGTCATCTAGGTATGTTAGTATGTCTTCAATTATCAAAACTTGGGTTAGACCATTTGCTACCCTCTGAAATGTCCTTGATGCATTCATGAGCCTGAAAGGTGTTCTGTAGAACTGAAACACTCCCTAGGGTATCACAAAGGCAGTTTTTTCTCTATGCTTAGGTGCCCCTTTAATCTGATGGTAAAGGTTGAAATTTACCCCTGTGCAGGGCCAGCACAAAGCTGATGCACTGGTGTGAAGGGCCTCATGCTCTCCTCTGCACAAGTGAATTTCATTCTAAGAGCAGATCTTTTGAGAAAGGTTATAAAAACAGTCCCAAGTTGCTGTTTTGGACAATCAGCGCATTTTAAAATATGAGCACCAGAGGCTGGGATTATTTCTAGTGTTTACTTTTTCACTTTCACTGGACTTGGACAGTGACACTAGACTGCTCAGTTTCTAGTCAGTTTCACTATCAAGTGCTCTTGCCCTAGCATTTCGCTCTTGTTTGGGGCTGCAGGGTGATATTTAAATGCAAAATAAAAGCAGTATTCATTGAATTAAAGAAGAAAAGATAGTCAATTACTATTAAATCCCAGGCCCTAAACTACCTGACAGTGTCCCAGGAAAGATTAATAAGTATTTAAAGGACAGGTTTCAGAGTAGCAGCCGTGTTAGTCTGTATCCATAAAAAGAACAGGAGTACTTGTGGCACTAACACATTTATTTCAGCAAATAAAGGAGGTTATTTTCCCCCGAAGTGGATGGTTGCTATTGAAAGCTAAAGAGTAGCAACATTTCAGTCAGCTTCTGATGCAAGTAAAGCAGGGTTGATTAGTAGGAATATTGCAGAAAGGACCTGAGATCTTCACTCACTATCATTATATATATGGAGATCTCATAGAGCTGGAAGTACCTTGAAAGGTCATCGAGTCCAGTCCCCTGCCTTCACTAGCAGGACCAAGTACTGTCCCCTGACAGATTTTTGCCCCATCCCTAAATGGCCCCCTCAAGGACTGAACTCACAACCCTGGGTTATCACAACCACTAAGCTATCCCTCCCCCGCATCAAACAGTTATTCTCAGCATCTATACCAATTGTTCAATGGTTTTCAGTTTAGAGGAAACTAGCTGCATGCAGGGGGTGCTGACCTTTCTCTTTGTGTCCTGCCGAGATCACCAGTTTTCCTTCTCCCTAGGTATGACCTCTGTGTTACAGCTCTGAATGGAGCTCTCTACACCATAGGAGGTGGAGCCTTTCGCTTTGATATGGACACAGATGAATGGACCCAAGTGGATGAAGAGTGCCTGACTCAGAAATTCTTCATGGGATGCAGCACTGCGAATGGCCAAATGTATCTCCTGGGACAGAGGAAGGGGAACGTGGCTGTCCCCAACATGGTGCTCTTTGACCCTTATACTGAGACATGTCAGGTGGTAGATAGCAAACTCCCTTGCCCGGTTCCTATTTATGGGTGTGTCTCTATACGAAGATTTGACACATGGGCTTAAGCAAGGCTGGACCCAGGTCGCTATACAGAGAGGGAGTCCAGTTTGTTAACGCTTACAAGGGCTGATATTTATTGTCTGTAGAACTTGTAGAATCTTGAAAACATCATTTATTCCTCTCCTGATTTTGTCTTTTTCAGTTTGGCAAATGCTGGTGTCCTTTGTCCTCAAGGAGCCAACATGGAAATGGAAGATTTGCTCCTTTCTTTAACAAGACATCTCCACTGGTGTCAGCATGATTCCATGAAAACATTTGTTAGCAAACTCCCTAACGTGGCCTCTGCAGCAACAGAAGGAATAGCAGCATTGCAGGGTCAGTCAGAAACATGGCTGTTGGTTTTTTGTTTGTGTTATTTTGATTTTTTCCAAATGACCCGACTGCAGCTTCTCAAATGCTGAAGAGCGCGCCAGGCGGCAGCAGGCGAAAGGCATCTGTCCAAAGAAAACCAAATTTCAGTAGTTGAAGATTGATTTTTATTTTCAGCTCATAGGGATGACAGTACCTAAAATGCAAACAGAGCCATAGGGAGACTATAAAGACCTGAGCTACTTCATGCTTCACTCCTCTGAGTTCTTAAGGAGCTTGGGCAGGGCCCTGATTATATTTGGAAGGAAAAGAGCAAGCATATGGTAGGATTTAAACTGATTCTTTATTCAAGCCAATGCCCTCATCACCTCTGTGCTGACTCAGTTCCGTGTGTAAAGTGTCACCTAGGCAGGGGTGAAAGTAACTTACAGAACTTACTGGTACAACGGAGTCCTGAGTGGGGCCGTGGCCTCAACTGGAAGAGGTGATTTAAAGACCCCAGGGCTCTGGCTGGGAGCCCTGGGGCCTTTAAATCACTCCGGAGCTATCCGCTGCAGAGGCGGCTGGGAGCCCCGCGGCTATGGGGCGAATTAAAGGGCCCGGGGCTCCGGCTGCCGCAGAGCTCTGGGCCCTTTAAATCCCTGCTGGAGCCCAACTGCCAGAGCCCCGGGGCTCCAGCAGCCGGGCTTAGGTGGGGATTTAAAGGGTCCGGGGCTCCCCACAGTGGCTGGAGCCCCAAGCCCTTTAAATCCCCGCCAGAGCCCTGTCACTGCTACCTGTAGCGGCGGCAGGACTCGGGAGATGCTTTAAAGGGCCCAGGGCTCCCCGCAGTGGCAGAAGCCCCGGGCCCTTTAAATCCCCGCCTGAGCCTGGCTCCCTGCTGGGGAAGCCGGTCCGGTCCGTCACGGCATACTAGCTCTTGCCAGTACTGGCTTACGTTCACCTCTGCATCTAGGGAACCCTGTCCAGAGCTGCTGGTGATGGCGATGGAGATAGAAATGACAAGAGGCCATCAGCTAACAAAGAGGAGTTGAGCCCACATACACTTTGTGCTGTTTTAATCCTGTGGTGCTCAGTCAGGGGATGAAATCCTGGCCATTGATCTCAATGGAATTTTGCAGTTAGCTACAATGAGGCCAGGATTTCACCCAGGACGGTACATTGTAACTCCCTGCTGCAACATTTCAATCCATTGTTATGTATGAGGCTGCTTGCTTCACAACTGGGTGACATTTTGGGGCTGAAACTGTTTCTCTGCAAAAAATTATTTGGTGTCACTGAAATGTTTCACTAATTTGTGAGACAAGGTAGGTGAGGTAAATCACCAGTTTGTGTTAGTTTCACCAATGTTTTCATTTTGAAAACAAAGCCAACAAACTCCAAACAAGTCAAAACATTTTTTTGGACATCTTCAAAACAAAATTTTTAAATTTTTTAATTCAAAATAACTTTTTGTTACAAAATTTCCTTCAAATGTATTTTTTAAATGTTTTATAAAAATCCTCAAAATCAAAGTGAAATGTTTTGTCTGAGGCCAAATTATTTTTTTAACCTCTGTGGCAAATTGCCGGCACTACTATGATGGGTCCCGCACTCTCTCTTCTTGTGGGGGGTTTCAAGGTGCCATTTCTTGCCCCTGAACTGGGGTAACAGCTATCCTACTAGTATCCCAGGGAAGGGGAGTGGAGAGGGAGGGACCCAGGCCCGCCCTCTACTCTGGGTCCCAGCCCAGGGGCCCTATGATAGTAGGTGAACCACTTGTACCAGTGATTCTTTCCCCTGGGCTACTTCTACAGGGAATAAGGCTTCTCCTCACCCTAGATCACTCTCCTGCTGCCTTCTGGCCATGCTGTATCACACCTCCTGAATTTGCCAAAAGTGTCAAAAAATTGTTTGTGTCAATTCAACATGATTCTAAAAAATTGGAACTGCCACTAAGCCAAAAAGTCAGTTATTTGCCCAGCTCTCCCCACTACATGCATAACGAGAGAAACACGACCTGATTCCTAGTCATGTTTGAAAACTTACCTGCACTTTGCTTGTGCACCAGCTGCTCCCTAAGAGAGACACTCCAAAGATGGTCGTGTCAAAGCTTACAAACGATATAGTTCATAATGTTAAACATTACGGTCTAGAGCTATGATGGCTAGGAAATGAATTAGCCATGGAGCAACGCATGTGACTGTGCATGCATGCAAGCAGACTTCAGACTGGCTGGGTAAAGTACAAAACCTTCCTTTTTGTATTCTGGATTGTTCTGGATTGATCTTTGGCTAGTAATCTTTGATTAAATAAGTTCTGATTGAGATGGTTGTCTGACATCTATTTTTAAAGTTCAACTATGTAACAGTGGTTTGGAGGGTAGGTATCAGAATGTGGTTCTAATCCTGGCTCTGCAATGGATTTCTGTTCAATTATGAGCAATTCATGGTACATAGTTGAGTCTCATTGACCCCATTTGTACCTAGGGGGCCCAAATTGTGTTATAGCCACTGGAAAGCACTGATGCTAGAAGGCTGCAGACTCCAGCACCTGCATGCACCAGGTTTCAGCTCATACTACCATGTCCAGCAGCCGATGCAGCCCCTGGCCAGTGCTGGGAGCAGGTGGGTCATCGATGCACTCCTGGGATTGACGTGTGCCCTGTTCACTCAACCCCCCTGGGATCTAGAGAACAGACACCCTGGCAATGAGCAATTCCACTACCTATGAGATTGCACTGACTGACCTCACTGCTCATGACTATGACAATGGCTCACTTACTGACAGCAGGCTGCTCTTTTCTTTTGAATACATTCTCATGTAACTAAGATTTTGGTTGTACACGAGACTGCTGGGCAAGTGCTTGGGAAACAAGACAGAGGCAGGAAGTTTTATCTAAGCTTTTAACAATCTTTTAAACTCTCTTCAAATCACATCAAAGCAATAGTAGATCGTTATGTACATACAACACTGCACAGCATCACATTCCCCCATGAAGCAGCTGATATGGGACTCCATTAATAAAGAGTTAATGGAGGGTAATGTAATTAATGCAAATCAACATGGGTTTATGGAAAATAGATCCTGTCAAACTAACTTGATACCATTTTTTGATGGGGTTACAAGTTGGTTGATAATGTTAATAGTGTTGATGTAATACATTTAGATTTCTGTAAGCTCTTTGACTTGGTAGAACATGATATGTTGATTAAAAAACTAGAATGAGATAAAATTAACATGGCAAAGACATTAAATTGATTACAAACTAGTGAACTGATAGGTCTCAAAATGTAATGATAAATAGGGAATTGTCATCAAGTTAGGTGTGTTTCCAGCTGAGACCTCCAGAGATTAGTTCTTGGCTCTGCTCTATTTTACATTTTTATCAATGACCTGGAAGAAAACATAAAATCATCACTGATAAAATTTGCCGATGACACAACAATTGGGGGGTGGTAAATAACGTAGAGGACTGGTCACTGATTCAGAGCAATCTGGATCACTTGGGTAAACTGGGATCAAGCAAACACTATGTCTTATAATGCAGCTATGTGTAAATGTATACGTTTAGAAACAAAGACTGGAGGCCATACTTACGCGATGGGAGACTATCCTGGGAAGCAGTGACACTGAAAAAGATTTGGGGGTCATGATGAATAATCAGCTGAACATGAGCTCTCAAAGTGACACTGGCCAAAAGAGATGATGCATAAACAGGAGACTCGAGTTGGAGTAGGGAGGTTATTTTCTCTCTGTATTTGGCACTGGTGCAACTGCTGCAGGAATCCTGTGTCCAGTTCCGGGGTCCACAAATCAAGAAGGATTTTGATAAATTGGCCACAACCAGGCATGGCCCCGCTCATGTCCTGCCCCCAGGTCCCCCCTCCTGCTCCCCGCTATGTCTGCTCTGGCAGCTCCAAGTGCCCCTGTGCATTGGCCCTGGCTCGGGCTGGGGCCACACCGCCCGCCCTCAGGGCTGCTGGAACAGAGTGTACAGTGGGGGTGCTGGGAGCCACTGAACAAAACTGTGACCCCTGGAGATGATGGAAACCACGTCAAGCCAGGGGGTGCTGCACCCGTAGTTCCAGCGCCTAGGCCCGCCCTCCCAGCACTCTGAGGCTGCGGGGGAGGGGGAAGGAGGGCTATGGCCACCTGCCCTCCAGCGCTCCAGGGCTAGGGGGGCTAGCCTGGGGTGGGGCCGGTGGCTGCGGTGGGGGGGCTCCAGGCTCTGGCGGGGAGCACGGAAAGGGGCGGGAACTTGGGTGGAAGAGGCGGGGCTGGGGACTAGCCTCCCCCAGGCGGTGGTTCATGCATCACCAGTAAGAATGATTAAAGGAGTAGAAAACGTGCCTTATAGTGATAGATTCAAGGAGCTCAATGTATTTAGGTTAACAAAGAGATCGTCAAGAGGTGATGTGATTACGCTCTGGATGTGGGGAATAAATATTTGCTGATGGGCTCTTCAATCTAGCAAAGGGATCTAACATGATCTAGTGGCTGGAAGCTAAAGCCAGACAAAGTCAGGATGGAAAGAAGCATACATTTTTGACAGTGAGGATAACTAACCACTGGAACAATTTACCAAGGGTCATGGTAGATTCTCCATCACTGACCATTTGTAAATCAAGGTTGGCCATTTTTCTGAAGCTCTGCTGGGGGGTTGTGTCGGGGCCAGTCGCTGGCCTGTGTTATCCTCAGGGATCAGACTCGGGGATCACACTGCTCCTTTTTGCCTTGGAATCTATGAATCTCCCAATGTGACGCAAGGATGAGTGTGCCCGAGGCGTCCCTTCCTTCCCTTACTCTCCTGGACCCAGCCCTAGTGGTGGCAGGTGCACTTTCTGGCTGCCTGGACCGGGACTGAAACCCACTTCTGGTAGGGGACAGGATCCCTGGTGCCCTGGTGATGCTTCACCCTGCAAAACTCTATAGGGGTCACTGACCCAGGGGCACAAGTTAGAGCTGTCCTGAAGTCTGTGTGGAGGTTCACCCGGGCTCCCAGCAGTCTCTCTGTAGCAGGTCACACACCTATGGTACTCTGAGGTGTCAATTCTCTCCGCTCATACCCTTGCAGCCCCATAGAAGTGACAGAGGGCAGAATGAGGAGCTCCAATGGGCGTCCTAACTGAGGGCATTCCAAGCTGCCAGCTTCAGGAGAAGGAACCAAAACCACCTTGCCTGAGAGAGGTCAGGGGACCAGGGTAATGTGCTAAAATGATTTGACTCCTTCCTGGAGTGGGACACAATGAGTAGCGATGGGAACCTGCACCTTCACCACTAGATCCCTCACCTTTGGAGTTCCACAAGGCTCAGTTCATAGAATCATAGAATCATAGAATCTCAGGGTTGGAAGGGACCTCAGGAGGTCATCTAGTCCAACCCCCTGCTCAAAGCAGGACCAAACCCAATTAGATCATCCCAGCCAGGGCTTTGTCAAGCCTGACCTTAAAAACATCTAAGGAAGGAGATTCCACCACCTCCCTAGGTAACCCATTCCGTTCTCTTGAGTATTCTCTAATGAGACAATTCAATTAACAGTAGGATACCAAGGGAGGAAAATAACTTTTGTGTTTTTCATCCCTTGATATCCTACTGTTAATTGAATTGTCTCATTAGACTGACCTCATACTTGGTAAGGCAACTTCCATCTTTTCATTTATTTATACCTGCTCCTGTATTTTCCACTCCATGCATCTGATGAAGTGGGTTCTAGCCCATGAACGCTTATGCCCAAATACATTTGTTAGTCTCTAAGGTGCCACAGAGACAGACTAACATGGCTACCACTCTGAAACATAAGGGTAAAACTCCTCTGTGTGGGAGCCAGTCCCCAGGAACCAAGGGCCATCACAAATGTCCCCACCTTCATGCAAGAGCAAGGAGCATTTCTTTGACCTTGCCTCCTCTAGCAGAAACAGACAGCAACATGTGTACATGTGTGTTCAGAGAAAATATATACAAACTCCAAAACAAGACACTCGCTGCACACCCTCCTCCCCTAGGGCAAGGATGAGAACAGACACAGGACCCATGTTAGTCATGTTGCACAATGCCCTGTTGGAGGCACTCAGATACTACAGTGATGAATGCCATATAAGAACCTAGCTAGACCACAACTGGCTAGATTGAGCTGGGCCATTCAGAGAGATCACTGATCAGAAACTGATTTTAAAAACCACTTCGGGCTAGACTCAGTGGACAAACCACATCGTTGATTGTTTTCCTCACACCCGTGAAGAGAGGATGCACACAAATGCTCATCCCACCACAGCTTGAACTCTGGGGGAAGGGAATAAAAATCCTGACAAAAAGCACTTGTTATCCTGACGCTGCTTGGACTTCAGGGAGAGGGCCAGACTTCGAAGCATAAGCAAGGGATCCCCCGCTATTTAGCTTGTTAGCCTAAAAGACATATACAGCTTGCATGGTACAGCAGCTTCTATTACTTTTTGAAACCTAATATTGTAACTCCTGTATATGTATGTTCACCTGCTTTAACCTTGTAAATAACCCACTAATTGCTTTTTCCTAGTTAATAACCTTTTAGTTAGTTTATTACAGGGTTGGCTACAAGTGCTCTTTTTGGTCAGAGATTTAGTGTGCACTTGACTTGGGGTAAGTGACTGGTCCTTTGGGACTGGGAGTAAATATGAATATTGTTGTAATTTTGGGGGTAAGGCAGTAGCATAGCTGGGGGGGAGCAGGGGGAGCGGCCGCTCCCCCTTGAGCAGAAGCGGCGGAAGCGGCACCTTTTTTTAGCAGCACTAAAAAAAGGCGCCGCTTCTTTTTAAGCGCCGCTTCTTACACTCACCTGGCAGCGCTCCGGGTCTTCGGCGTCATTTCGGCAGCGGGTACCACCGAACACCCGGAGTGAGCTGCCGAAGTGCCACCAAAGACTCAGAGCGCCGCCGGGTGAGTACAGGGGGAGGCGCCTTTTTATAGCGCCGCTCCGCCTGCGCTCCGGACCTGGCTGCGCTACTGGGGTAAGGGACCATCTATCATGAAGGCAGATGAAGGCAGGCTCACTTGAGTGGCAAGATAGTCTGCAGTGCCCAAGGGGACTGTCTGTGACTCCGTGTTAAGGTTGTTATAGTGCTTGAGGAGTTCGCATTTGATACTTGGTTGGTGAAATCTAATCAGAGAACACACAGCCAGTTCGGCGTTTGTGCCCTGGCTTGTAACCGTCTGTCCTGAGGTTGGCATCCACATTTGTGAGCCCTCCAGACAGCTTGACAATGGAAGATCCCTGTTTTAATCCCTTCTTCCACACCATCTCAGGGACGACGTGACCCAAAGATCTCCTATGTCCCTGGGCACGGGGCTAAGAGATGTGAGACAAGTTGCCCTGTTTTGTGTACGCTTGCCTATGGGGCCCGATCCAATAGGTGAGCTCTGAGCATGCCTACTGGCTAAGGCCCCGCAAGTGAGTTAGGCGGAGGAACGCCGATCTTCCCCCAGGTCATGTATCGCTCTGGGGCACGGGCATCTGGACGGCTGGCGTGGGGCTGCCGTGCCCATGCACAGAGGTGCCTAGGGAACCTTTACTGTAGAAACAATTGTAGGTGCCTGCAGGGTTTGGGGGCAGCTGAGCAGGGTTTTTGTGAATCCCAGTGGGACCTGATTCTGGGATTTAGGTACTGTGACAAAGTTCCTCCTCTACCTTGGTGAGTCCTGCGCTTATTGGCGGATTTTGATCGCCTCAGAGATCTTCCCCTCTGGTAGAACCCACAGTCAAATTCCTCCTGTGTCTGATCAGGAGTTGGGAGGTTTGGGGGGAACCCGGGCCCCCCCTCTACTCCGGGTTCCAGCCCAGGGCCCTGTGGATTGCAGTTGTCTATAGGGTTTCCTGTAACAGCTGCGTGACAGCTACAACTCCCTGGGCTACTTCCCCACAGCCTCCGCCCAACACCTTCTTTATGCTTACTGCAGGACCTTCCTCCTGATGGTCTGCTGATGCTTGTACTCCTCAGTCCTTCAACTCTTCTCACTCTCAACTCCTTGTGTGCCTCTTGCTCCCAGCTCCTTGCACACAACACCACAAACTGAAGGGAGCTCCTTTTTAAACCCAGGTGCCCTGATTAGCCTGCCTGTCTTAATTGATTCTAGCAGGTTCTTCTTAATTGGCTCCAGGTGTCCTAATTAGCCTGCCTGCCTTAAATTGGTTCCAGAAAGTTCCTGCTTGTTCTAGTGCAGCCCCTGCTCTGGTCACTCAGGGAACAGAAAACTATTCATCCAATGGCCAATATATTTGCCTTCTATGAGATTTCTGTATCCCACTTGTCTGGGTCTGTCACAGTACCTAAGTCCCTTTGTGAATCTGGCCCCCAGGCCCAGCCTTTGATTGTTAACCCTTTCTCAGTGTATGGGGGTTTGGCTCCCCAGCTGCACAGGAAGAACCGGCACACTACTGCTGAGACTCCTGACTTTGCCATCCCAAAACACACTGAGATATTTTAATAACATTTACTCTTGTGGGGCCCTTCTCTGTGCTTCACCCTGTGCACGTTCTTGGCTTCAGTTAGGTAGCTGAGTGCAGAATCTGGCCCTAGATTAGCTCTCTCTAGTCATAGTCACTGTGGGTGAAATTCCTCCTTTCCCCAAGGTCCAGCTCAAAGTTTAAGTGACACTTCATTGGTGCATAGGCGTTAAACTGGCCGAGGTGCGAAGTGTTGGGCTCTCTCTGCTCAGGTAGAATGTCAAAGATGGGGGGGCGGGGGGAGCTAGCCCTCCAGAATTCTCTGTGCCTTGGGCAGGGGGCACTGAGCACAGCGTCTACTCTCACTTCTCTTGAAAACTGATAGTATTTCTGTCGGGTTCACACAAGCCTTATCACACTGCCCCTAGAGCCAGGCAGCAATTCCTCCTCATCTTACCAAGAAGGTAACACAACGTAATTTCAGGAAGAACTAGGTATTGAACCCCGATCTCTAATGTGACATCACCCCTCAGACAAATCACCTTTCTCCACAGCTGTGCCGCTGGTTTGCATCACCAGTCCTCAAAGCAATAGGCTAAGTTCTGCTCGCCCAGCTAGGCATAGATATTATTAGTTAGTCATTTGTGTTGCACCTAGGAATAGAGCTGGTGTTTTTTTCAGGGAGCAGAAACTATTTGGCCAAAAAAATAAAAAAAAATAAAAAAGAAGAAGAAGAAGAATTCTGAAATGTCCAAGTGGTCCATGTCAACATTTCAGTTTGAATGGGGATTTGAAAGGTTTAATTTGACCCAACTTGAAATGTTTCACCTTTTCATTTCAGTGAGAAAAAAAAAACAATTTTGCTTCAAAATGAGAAAAAATGAAAGGGCTCTTTTGAAACGTTGACAAGTGGGCAAAGGAGGCTGGCATTGTGGGTGAATCAGAGATGAGTATCAACATTCAATCATGAATGACGATGATATGTAGAGTAGGGATTGGACGTGAAGCACCTTGGAAGTGAAAAGAAGCAGCTGAGAAATCCTGATACCCAACATTTCACAGTTGCCTCCCTGGCAAAGTCATGGTCTCTCTAAAGGTTGGGCCATATAGAAGATAACGGACTACTTCTGCTACAAGCTGATCCTTTAACTCAAGTGGGACAGGTCTGTAAATCCTGCATTTAAGCCCTGCTGATCACCCATGCAGGAAAAATAGTATGTGAATCTGTAATTCAATATGGTATTAAAATGCATGCACACAAGGGGGCTGAATGAAGATTGAACAGACAGCAGTAATTCTGAGTGCTTGTCATTGCAGCTTAATGTTCTTTTCATGGGCGCCTGCCTCAGGCTGCTGCTCTCTGGGTCTTTTGGTTTAAGTTCAACTAGAAGAGTTTGGCCATTTCTGAGAATGATGTTAGGGGAAAATAAATTGTTTTGCCAATAGTAAAAAGCTCATGTAGCCATTTCATTGAGAAGCTCTCGTACCTCTATGCTTTGGCCCAGGGATTTGCACTCTGGGAACAGGGTGTGCGTGGGCTGGGGGAGCAGATGCTCTGATGTCAGGGAAGTGCCTTTCCTCACAAAAATATACCTCCATTTGGCCAAGTTCACACATGCTCAGTGGGGGTTGTTAGAGGTTGGTGCTATTATTACAATGCCACACAGCTCTTCCAGGGCAGCAGGTGCCGACCAACACTTCCCTTGCAGTTGTGCTTCCTGGTGACCAAAGGCCGATGTGGTGCCAGAAACTGGAGCTGGGAGACTGTCCCTCCTATATGGGCGGTGATAACCCTCCCTGCGTATGCATACGGGGGCTGAATTAAGGTTTCCTAGCCAGCAGAGGAGCCAAGAACTGCCTGGGCCCTGGACACTAAAGCACCCGGAGAAGGTGTCGCCCCAGAAGAGGGCTGAGCAGGCTGCCAGGGCAGGAGAATGGGGCAATGCTTGCTTCCTGGCAGATAAACAAGAGACTTCATTCACCAGAGTTGAATCAACACTTGTTTACAAGCTGACACTTATGGCTAGATGCAAATTATTTTAAAATATGCACATTAACTCATGACATAATTTTCATAAAATGTCCCATGGAGCTGCACCAAGCCAGGCAGCTCTGTGCTGGCCCTGTGCACTGACCTTGGGCACTTTTAATTACCAGCTTATATTGCCTCCCAAATTCATAACCCCTCCCTCCATCACTGCACAGATGACACTCAGACAAGAGCGGGACAAAATTTTTAGAACAAGTAATTTATTTGCTGGAAAATGTAATTTTAATCAGAAGAATGTCCAAGTGATCTTCTCTGAAACCCTTCCTGTCCTATGAGCAAAAGAAGACAAGAAGGAAGAAAATCCCAGAAGTGAGCTGATGGCTAGGCAAGTGCTATAGTGTGGAGGGTTTTGGTTCACTGGTCCACCTTCTGTGGGAAGCAGGGGTGGAGCCTCTACCTGAACCAATCTTCTTGGGGACAGGCCAGCTAGAGTGGTCAAGAGGGTGTTAAACTACCAACAAAGGGGGAGGGTGAAAAGAGGGACGATATTAGCACTTATGTAGCGCCAAACTGAGATGTTTAGAACAAAATTAATCAAGGAACCAAAGAACAGCAGCGAACAGCTGAGAAGCAAACAGGAGGAGTTTGCATGGGATCTGTCTGAGCAGAGGTACGCTAAGTGCTGCATTAGGGGAACTGCGCTGGTGAGTATCTGAGTGTCTGTTGAGGGGACAGTTTGGCAGTTTGACCGTGTGCTTGATTGTTTGATTGCTTGTTTGAACAGTGTGAATTGGGAGTGCTTTGTTCCAGCTGAGCCTGACTGTTATAAAAGGCAGTCAGCTGCGAACCAGCTGAGCAGCGAACAGGAGGAGTCTGCCTGGGAGTTCGCCTGGAGTGATCCTGCTGCAGCATCCCTCTTGCAGATTTCCCTGTGTAGCTTCTGCCACAAGTAAGGAAGCTCTTAGAAGGAAGAGACTATGGATGCTGAGCGATCCGCTGTTGTGACCTGCACAGGATGTGCCATGTTTGTCTTTCTTCCACAGGATAGAAGCGACTTTGTCTGTACAAAGTGCAAGCTGATCTCTGTATTGGAAGAAAAGATTCAAGGTCTGGAGAAACGAGTATCAACCCTGCGTTCCATAAAAGAAAATGAGGATTTCCTGGATAGATGTCAGGATCGGCTTCAGCGGGCACAATGTTCTGAAGATTCAGAGCAGGCTACGCAGCGGGGACAGAAGGCCAGCGAGGATAATTGGCGGCATGTGACTTCCAGAAGAGGAAAGAGTACCAGAAAAGTCCATGTACCAGAAACAGAGATTCAGGTGAGCAACCGTTTTCATGTTCTCTCCACAGGTACTAGTGCAGAGAGTGGAATGAATGATACATCTGAGGGAATAGAGCAGAAGGAGACTCCACTGATTGGAAGGCATGAGATGCACCGTCCTAGGGATGGGGGTTCCACGACCACCACTCCCAAGAGGAGGAGGGTGGTGGTGGTCGGGGACTCTCTCCTCAGGGGGACTGAGTCATCTATCTGCCGCCCTGACCGGGAAAACCGAGAGGAGTGCTGCTTGCCAGGGGCTAGGATTCGTGATGTGACGGAGAGACTGCCGAGACTCATCAAGCCCTCCGATCGCTACCCCTTCCTGCTTCTCCACGTGGGCACCAATGATACTGCCAAGAATGACCTTGAGCATATCACTGCAGACTACGTGGCTCTGGGAAGAAGGATAAAGGAGTTTGAGGCGCAAGTGGTGTTCTCGTTTATCCTCCCTGTGGCAGGAAAAGGACGGGGTAGAGACTGTTGAATCGTGGAAGTCAACGAATGGCTACGCAGATGGTGTCCGAGAGAAGGGTTTGGATTCTTTGACCATGGGATGGTGTTCCAAGAAGGAGTGCTAGGCAGAGATGGGCTCCACCTGACGACGAGAGGGAAGAGCATCTTTGGAAGCAGGCTGGCTAACCTAGTGAGGAGGGCTTTAAACTAGGTTCACCGGGGGAAGGAGACCAAAGCCCCGAGGTAAGTGGGGAAGTGGGATACCGGGAGGAAGCACAAGTAGGTGAGTGCAAGAGGGGAGGGCTCCTGCCCCATACTGGGACAGCAGGACGATCGGTGAGTTATCTTAAATGCCTATACACAAATGCAAGAAGCCTGGGGAACAAGCAGGGAGAACTGGAAGTCCTGGCACAGTCAAGGAATTATGATGTAATTGGAATAACAGAGACTTGGTGGGATAACTCACATGATTGGAGTACTGTCATGGATGGATATAAACTGTTCAGGAAGGATAGGCAGGGCAGAAAAGGTTGGGGAGTTGCGTTGTATGTAAGAGAGCAGTACGACTGCTCAGAGCTCCAGTATGAAACTGCAGAAAAACCTGAGAGTCTCTGGATTAAATTTAGAAGTGTGAGCAACAAGGGTAATGTCATGGTGGGAGTCTGCTACAGACCACCAGACCAGGGGGATGAGGTGGACGAGGCTTTCTTCCAGCAACTAACAGAAGTTGCTAGATCACAGGCCCTGGTTCTCATGGGTGACTTTAATCACCCCGATATCTGCTGGGAGAGCAATACAGCGGTCCACAGACAATCCAGGAAGTTTTTGGAAAGTGTAGGGGACAATTTCCTGGTGCAATTGCTGGAGGAACCAACTAGGGGAAAAGCTCTTCTTGACCTGCTGCTCACAAACAGGGAAGAAACAGTAGAGGAAGCAATAGTGGATGGGAACCTGGGAGGCAGTGACCATGAGCTGGTCGAGTTCAGGATCCTGACACAAGGAAGAAAGGAGAGCAGTAGAACAGAGACCCTGGACTTCAGAAAAGCAGACTTTGACTCCCTCAGGGAACTGATGGGCAAGGTCCCCTGGGAGACTAACATGATGGGGAAAGGAGTCGAGGAAAGCTGGCTGTATTTTAAAGAATCCTTATTGAGGTTGCAGGAACAAACCATCCCGATGTGTAGGAAGAAAAGTAAATATGGCAGGCGACCAGCTTGGCTTAACAGTGAAATCCTTGCTCGTCTTAAACACAAAAAAGCAGCTTACAAGAAGTGGAAGATTGGACTAATGACCAGGGAGGAGTATAAAAGTATTGCTCAGGCATGCAGGAGTGAAATTAGGAAGGCCAAATCACACTTGGAGTTGCAGCTAGCCGGAGATGTTAGGAGTAACAAGAAGGGTTTCTTCAGGTATGTGAGCAACAAGAAGAAAGTCAAGGAAAGTGTGGGCCCCTTGCTGAATGAGGGAGGGAACCTAGTGACAGAGGATGTGGAGAAAGCTAGTGTACTCAATGCTTTTTTTGCCTCTATCTTCACAGACAAGGTCAGCTCCCAGGCTGCTGCACTCTGCAGCACGGTATGGGGAGGAGGTGACCAGCCCTCTGTGGAGAAAGAAGTAGTTCGGGACTATTTAGAAAAGCTGGACGAGCACAAGTCCATGGGGCAGGATAGACTGCATCCGAGGGTGCTAAAGGAGTTGGCCGATGTGATTGCAGAGCCATTGGCCATTATCTTTGAAAAGTCATGGCAATCGGGGGAGGTCCTGGATGACTGGAAAAAAGCTAATGTAGTGCCCATCTTTAAAAAAGGGAAGAAGGATGATCCGGGGAACTACAGGCCAGTCAGACTCACCTCAGTCCCTGGAAAAATCATGGAACAGGTCCTCAAGGAATCAATTCTGAACCACTTAAAGGAGGGGAAAATGATCAGGAACAGTCAGCATGGATTCACCAAGGGCAAGTCATGCCTGACTAACCTAATTGCCTTCTATGATGAGATAACCAGCTCTGTGGATGAGGGGAAAGCAGTGGATGTGCTATTTCTTGATTTTAGCAAAGCTTTTGATACAGTCTCCCACAGTATTCTTGCCAGCAAGTTAAAGAAGTATGGGCTGGATGAATGGACGGTAAGGTGGACAGAAAACTGGCTAGATGGTCGGGCTCAACGGGTAGTGATCAATGGTTCCATGTCTAGTTGGCAGCCGGTATGAAGTGGAGTGCCCCAAGGGTCGGTGCTGGGGCCGGTTTTGTTCAATATCTTCATTAACAATCTGGAGGATGGTGTGGACTGCACCCTTAGCAAGTCTGCAGATGACACTAAACTGGGAGGAGTGGTTGATACGCTGGAGGGTAGGGATAGGATACAGAGGGACCTAGACAAATGAGAGGATTGGGCCAAAAGAAATATGATGGGGTTCAACAAGGACAAGTGCAGAGTCCTGCACTTAGGACGGAAGAATCCCATGCACTGCTACAGACTAGGGACCGAATGAATGGCTGGGCAGCAGTTCTGCAGAAAAGGACCTAGGGGTTACGGTGGACGAAAAGCTGAATATGAGTCAACAGTGTGCCCTTGTTGCCAAGAAGACTAATGGCATTTTGGGTTGTATAAGTAGGGGCATTTCCAGCAGATCGAGGGATGTGATTATTCCCCTCTATTCGGCACTGGTGAGGCCTCATTTGGAGTACTATGTCCAGTTTTGGGCCCCACACTACAAGAAGGATGTGGATAAATTGGAAAGAGTCCAGCGGAGGGCAACAAAAATGATTAGGGGACTGGAGCATATGACTTATGAGGAGAGGGAACTGAGGGAACTGGGATTGTTTAGCCTGCAGAAGAGAAGAATGAGGGGGGATTTGATAGCTGCTTTCAACTACCTGAAAGGGGGTTCCAAAGAGGATGGATCTAGACTGTTCTCAATGGTAGAAGATGACAGAACAAGGAGTAATGGTCTCAAGTTGCAGAGGGGGAGGTTTAGGTTGGATATTAGGAAAAACTTTTTCACTAGTAGGGTGGTGAAGCACTGGAATGGGTTACCTAGGGAGGTGGTGGAATCTCCTTCCTTAGAGGTTTTTAAGGTCAGGCTTGACAAAGCCCTGGCTGGGATGATTTAGTTGGGTTTGGTCCTGCTTTGAGCAGGGGGTTGGATTAGATGACCTCCTGAGGTCCCTTCCAACCCTGAGATTCTATGATTCTATGATGCTATGATTCTAACACGAAGAGAAGAAATGATTTAAGTCCCTATGTACCCCTGGTAGGAGCCTGGGTAACAAACAAGAGGCACTGAAATCGCTCGTTTATGAGCATAAATTTGATCTGGTTGGTGTCACTGACACCTGGTGGGATGGGTCACATGACTGGCAATGTTAAAATCATGGTTGTAACCTAGCTAGGAAGGATAAAGGGGGCAAGAGAGGAGAGGGAGAGGCATTCTGGCCTGTTTCTGAGTCAGAAGAAAATGATCTAGCCTGCTTATAAACCAATGTCCTGACAGATAAACCTCAAGATGGGGTATTAGCTGGTGTCTACTACAGACCATCAGATCACACTAGGGTGGTTTGTATATTTGTATTTTTATAGCTATAAAATACAAATTTGTATATTTGTATATTAAATATACAAATTAAATATACACTAGGATGAGCCCTCCTTACACACCTAGCTATAATGTAATAACTTTAATTGGAGTGATCTAAGATGGAGGTCTCATGCTACCAGCACTAAAACATTCTTGGAATTTCTAATTTTTTTATAGATGACAGTTTTGTAACTCAGCAAGTGTTGCATCCAACCCAGGGCAATTCTATAGTAGACCTCATCATGACAGATAAGAAGGAACTACTCACAGAACTAAAACTTACTGGTAACTTAGGTACAAGTGATCACAACTTGATCACATTGCTAATGAAGTCCAGACCAGAGATATAGATATACTTGGCTCTTTAAAAGGGCCAGTTTCAAAAAGCTGAAAACAATTGTGAGCCGAATCAGCTGGGAGGAAGAATTTAAACAGAACAGCATGAATGATAACTGGGAATTGCTTAAGAACAGTTCACTAGCTACCCAAAACCCACACTCCCACAGGCGAGGAAGAAGGCTGCATTGGTTAAGTAATGGACCTGCTTCAGAAGGGAAGTATCTGCCTGAGCTCCGAGCCTCTCCTCAGCATGGCTCTGGCATTAGTTATGCTCAGTATCAGTTTTGTGGAGAATACTTATCTGCAAGAAGAAGGCATCGTTGTCTTATGGGTTAAAAGATTTGCAACTTTTAGTTGCTAGTCTTAAAACTAACTAGCCAAATGGCTGTAACTCCACAGGTCTACATAGTGAGCATGACAGTTCCTAAGGACACTGGGGTAGCTTTGTTCTAGACAGGGGTTCTGGAGCATTAGCACACCCCTTAGTGAGATGGGCTCTGCCGGTGAGTTGTTGGGCCATGTTACTTTGGCTGGGTTCACAGTGGTAGCTGTTACTTTGGCTGCAATCGTTTGTGACGTTGCTGAAATGCGTGGTCCCATTTTTCTCTTTTTTGTTCTGTTCTTGGTCCTCTTCACTCTCATCACTTTCTTCGGTGTCACTTCTTGCATCATTTTTCATCTGCAGGAGAGAGACATTTTAAATCAGAGGCAAAAATACGTGGAAAGCTGCACAAGAAACAGCTGAGCCGCTGGGCTGAGCCGCTGGATGACGAGTCCAGCTGCCATTTCTGTCCGTGGGCTTTAGCAAACCCTTTCTCGTGTCCTCCTGGGCTGCCCTTTGGAGAGTCTCTCCTTGAAACGGGCTCTGACGGTCCCTCTGTCTCACGCTAGGGGCGACCCAGGGACAATCCCCAGCGATGCCAGGAATGGCTGTACAGTCATGAAGCAGCCTGAAGTCACAGGAGCAAACACTCACAGCTGGGCTAGACTCTTGGAGGGGGCTGGAGGCAGGCTGGCCTGTGCTGGCCTGTGGTTTTGCTTGGGCTGCCCTGCTGCGACAGCTGGAGCCACGAGTTCATTTCCTTTCTAGGTTCGGAGAAGGGTAACAAATCCCTGTTTAATGGGGCCGGAGGAAAGGAAAAAGGAGCTTTTTACAGCTGGCTGGGCTATGCAGAGCCTCAGTTCCAAGGAGGGGGAAGGATTGTTTGTGCTGGTCTCTGGGGGGAAGAGGAGAGTGGTACAGTTTGGAGCAAGAGATGAAATTCAGCAAACAAAAGGGTTTCCTAGCACTAGGAGCACATTGGGCCAAACCCCGAGGTTTTTCCATGGCAAGTCTATTGATTGCGGCACATTTTGTGTGAATAAGGGCTTCAGGAGGCAGTGGACAGAGCATTGGACTGGGTACAGGAGACCTGGCTTCTGCCCATTCCACTCCAGGGTGATCACTTCTGCCCCATCCCCAGCAACCTATCCCAGTCACAGACTTCCCCACTCCTGCCTCCTTGGCCCAGTGTCTTTCCCTCATCTAGCCAGTCTCATCCCAGTCTCCTTGTCCTGCAAGGCTTAATCTCCTTCCACCAGGCCTAGGCTACTTGTCCAGCCATTCCCAATTCCCCTACAACCCCCCAGCCAGTGCCAAGCAGTCTCCCCTTTGGCTCCCAGTCTCCCTGCCTGCCAGTTCCAGTCTCCCCTGGCTCCCAGTCTCCCTGCCTGCCGGTTCCAGTCTCCCCTGTCTCCCAGTCTCCCTGCCTGCCGGTTCCAGTCTCCCCTGTCTCCCAGTCTCCCTGCCCTGCCAATTCCAGTCTCCCCTGGCTCCCAGTCTCCCTGCCTGCCGGTTCCAGTCTCCCCTGGCTCCCAGTCTCCCTGCCCTGCCAGTTCCAGTCTCCCCTTTGGCTCCCAGTCTCCTCCTCAGTTTACAGTTCCAGGGTCTTTTTCCACCCAGTTCCAGTCTCCCCTCCACCCAGACTCCTAGTCACAATCTGCATCTCCCCCATCAGCCTCCAGACCCAGTCTCCCCATTCTCCTTTTCCCAGTCTGGCCAACACCTCCACCCCAGGTCAGGCTATCACCTCTCCATTTGAACTTACAACTTCCTCCTCTGTATTGCCTGGGCCCAGCAGAGAGATCACTGAGAGAACACAGGAGAGACAGGCTCCCTGCTTTCAGTTAAAATGTAAGAACATAAGAATGGCCATACTGGGTCAGACCAATGGTCCTTCTAGCCCAGTATCCTGTCTTCTGACAGTGGCCAATGCCAGGTGCTTCAGAGGGAATGAACAAAACAGGGAAATTCATCAAATGATCCATCCCCTGTCATCCAGTACCAGCTTTGGACAGTCAGATGTTTAGGGACACCCAGAGCATGGGGTTGTGCCCGACCATCTTGACTATTAGCCACTGATGGACCTAACATCCATGAACTTATCACATTTTTTAAACTCTATTAATTTCAGTCAACCTGTGGAACTCCTTGCCAGAGGATGTTGTGAAGGCCAAGACTATAACAGGGTTCAAAAAAGAACTAGATAAGTTCATGGAGGATAGATCCATCAATGGCTATTACCCAGGATGGGCAGGGATGGTGTTCCTAGCCTCTATTTGCCGGAAGCTGGGACTGGGCAACAGAGGATGGATCACTTGGTGATTCCCTGTTCTGTTCATTCCCTCTGGAGCACCTGGCATTGGCCCCTGTCAAAAGACAGGATACTGGGATCAGGGCCGTCCCTAGCCATTTGGGTGCCCTACACAGCCCCTCACCCATGGGGGGGGGGGCGGCTGTGTGAGGCCCCAGCCCTCCCCCCCCCCCCGAGTTTGGGAGGCAGGAGCTGTGGGGGGTCACTTTTGGGGGCCCCACAGGCCCAGAGTGGCCCGGGAGATTAGCGGGGGGCCAGGAGGAGCCAGCTCCGCTTCTCTTGCCCCGACCACAGCCGTGTCACTCAGGGGAGGGGCCTTGGGAGAAGGGATCCCTCCCACTCACCAGCAGCAGCGGGAAGCAGAGCAACCTGGCCCCAGCCCGCTGTACTCCGTCAGCTCCCAGCCGCGGCGCTCCGCTTCCCGCTGCTGGTGAGAACGGGGGGTGTCCTTTCCCCAACCCGAGTGGCATGGCTGGGGCCAGAGCAAGGGAAGCGGAGTGGGCTGGGGCCGCGTCGCTCCGCTTCCCGGTGCCGGTGAGAGTGGAGGGCGATCCTTTCCCCACACTCACCGGCGGTGGGAAGCGGAGCGCTGCGGCTGGGAGCTGGTGGAGTAGAGCAGGCTGGGGACGCATCGCTCCGCTTCCCAGCGCCGGTGAGGGTGGGGTCGCTGGGGGAAGAGGTGGGACAGGGGCGGGCCGGGGGCAGAGCAGGGGGGAAGGGTAAGAGGCAGGGCGGAGGGAGTTATCTGGGGCCCCACACCGCCCTAGGGATGGCCCTGCCCCTTGCAGGGGCACAGCCCATGGGGGAGGAGGGAGGCCGAGGAACAGGGCTGGTCGCCGGGGCTGGTGCTGCCTTGAATGCAGTGTGCAGCTGCCTAGGGTACCACGAAATCTGGGGCAATTTGGTGCCCCAAATTTCATGGTGCCCTATGCAGCTGCGTATGCCTAAGGACGGCCCTGAGTGGGCAAGATGGGACCTTTGGTCTGACCCAGTGTGGCTGTTCTTATTGGGTGATCCCTGGTTGTTGTGTTATCTGAAACGGTAAATAACACTTCCTTGTCACACTATTTATGATTTTATCCCCTGTTAATTGGCTCTTTCTAAGGGCTGGTCTACACTAGCCCCCAAGTTCGAAGTAAGATACGCAACTTCAGCTATGTGAATAACGTAGCTGAAGTCGAAGTATCTTATTTCAAACTTCAAAGTACTCACCCCTGGTCTACACGGCGGCATGCAGGCTCCCCTGTCGACTCCGCCTGCTCCGTTCGCAGAGCAGGATTACCGGCGTCGACGGGGGAGCACTTCCTGGTTCGATTTAGCGCGTCTAGGCAAGACGCGCTAAATCGAACCCAGAAGATCGATTGGACTCCTCCGACGCAGCGGGTAAGTGTAGACTAGCCCTAAGATGAACAGTCCCAGACTTTTAAATATGTCCGTTTAGAAAAGCTGTTCCATAACCTTAATCATTTTCGTTGCCCTTCTCTTTACTTTTTCCAGTTTTGATACACATATTTTTGAGCTGGGGCAACCTCAGTTGCATGCAGTATTCCAGGTGTGGACATATTTATATAGTGGCATTATGATATTTTCTGTCTTATTTTCTATCACTTTCCTCATGGTTCCTAATATTCTATTAGCTTTTTTGAGTGCTGCTGGACATTGAGCAGACGTTATCAGAGAATTATCCATGTTGTCGTCAAGATCTTTCTTGAGTGGTAACAGCAAATTTAGACCCCATTGTTTGGTATATATAGTTGCGATTAGGTTTTCCAATGTGCATTACTTTACATTTATCAATATTGAATTTCATCTGCCATTTTGTTGCCAGCCACCAGTTTGTAACGGTTCATAGTCTGCTTTGGACTTAACTATGTTGCGTAGTTGTATCATCTGCAAACTTTGCCACCTCACTGTTTACCCCTTTTTCCAGGTCATTTATGAATATGCTGAAGAGCACTTGTCCCAGTACAGACCCCTGGGGGACACCACTATTTGCCTCTCTCCATTCTGTCAACTGACCATTTGTTCCGACCCTTTGTTTCCTGTCTTTTAACCAGTTTCTGATCCATGAGAGAACCTTCCCTCTTATCCCTTTGCTTAAGAGCCTTTGGTGAGAGACCTTGTTAAAGGAAGTCCAAGCCAGCTCAAAAGCAGCCAGGAGAGGGCTTGCAGGGCAGGGCAGGGGCCCAACAGCAAGCTCTGGCAGACCAAAGGAGATGGGAGGATGGGGAACACCCTGCTGCAGGACTCATCAAAGAAAGGTACATAGGCAGAAGGCAGGGCGGCCTTTTCCTTCTGCAGCACATGGCAGAGGACTTGCGGGATGGGCAACCTCATATGCTGGGTGAGCATACCAGGGTCCACTCTGTCCTGTAGTCCAGAAGATCTCCAACTTTGGAAACACCTGCCAGGACCAGCCTCCGGTGCAACAAGGGGACCTCCACCACCTGTGCCACGAGATATGGATTGTGGCCCTCGGTGGCCACAATGGACTTGGCTGAGAAGGTCCTGGCAAAACACCGGCAACAGTGTGCCTGTAGTGGGGTGACTACCCCGCTCCTGCCCTAAAGGGGTTAAGAACAGCCCTGCCGAAGGCTGCAGCTGGGGAAAGCAGCTATCAGGGCTGATTGGGGGAAAGAGCCACAGCTGTGGCCAGCCCAATCAGGGCCCAGCTGGCCCTTATAAAAGGGCAGTGGGACAGAAGCTGAAGGAGGAGTCTCTCTGCCTTGAGAGGGAGAAGGGCCTGGTTGCCAGGGAGCTAAACGGGGACCTGAGGTGGGGCAGCACTGGGGGAAGGCAAGAGGAGCTGGGGAGCTCCCACCTGGAAACCCGCCAGGCTGCAGGGCCTTGTGTGGGGCTTGAACAGGTTGTGGGGCTGCGAAGGGCCAGCCCGGGGCTAGGTAAAGGCAGCAGGTCCAAACCTCCCTTGCCTACGATGACTGGCTATTACAGACTGCAGTCTGCCCCAGGGAATGGGGGCTTGAGGATGACTGGCAGTAGTCCATAGGCTGAGGCAAGGTGGGGATAGAGGGTAGGGGTTCCCTGGGGAGGGGAGACCCAGAGACTGAGGGGGGTACTGCCAGGGGGCAGCACCCCAGACAAAAGGGCCCCAGGGTCTGGGAGCGACATGGGGTCAACGACGAGTGGGACAGCGACTAGCAGAGGGTGCTCCGAACTGGAAACTGCTAATTCCCTGGACTACCAGCAGGAGGGGCCGCAGGGGTGAGTCCTGCATCGCTACGGTGCCCTTGTTGCCAAGAAGGCTAATGACATATTCGGCTGCATTAGTAGGAGTAGATTGAGGGACGTGATCATTCCCCTCTATTCAGCACTGGTGAGGCCACATCTGGAGTATTGCGTCCAGTTTTGGGCCCCCCACTACAGAAGGGATGTGGACAAATTGGAGAGAGTCCAGTGGAGGGCAACAAAAATGATCAGGGGGCTGGGGCACATGACTTATGAGGAGAGGCTGAGGGAACTGGGATTGTTTAGCCTGCAGAAGAGAAGAATGAGGGGGGGATTTGATAGCTGCTTTCAACTACCTGAAAGGGGGTTCCAAAGAGGATGGATCTAGACTGTTCTCAGTGGTAGAAGATGACAGAACAAGGAGTAATGGTCTCAAGTTGCAGAGGGGGAGGTTTAGGTTGGATATTAGGAAACACTGTTTCACTAGTACGGTGGTGAAGCACTGGAATGGGTTACCTAGGGAGGTAGTGGAATCTCCTTCCTTAGAGGTTTTTAAGGTCAGGCTTGACAAAGCCCTGGCTGGGATGATTTAGTTGGGGTTGGTCCTGCTTTGAGCAGGGGGTTGGACTAGAACCTCCTGAGGTCCCTTCCACCCCTGATACTCTCTGATCTATGAACTCAGAGAGGTCTCAGGGGAGTGCTCTCGGATGGAGATAAAAGAGCTGCCGGTCATATTACAGCCCTTGGAGGTAACAGAGGAAGTCATGCTCTAACTGGCTCAGGAAGAGGAGGCTGCCAGGGCCAGGACCAAAAGGCTCCTCCGAAGTGGGGCCGGGGTCAAGTGCAGAAGGAGAATGTGGGGGGGGGCATGAATAAGCTTGGCACCAAGACTGGGATCTGTGGGAAGGTGGTCGTCCCTGCCTGGGTCAGCTGGTGTCAGACCCAGGTTCCAGATCTCCCCCAAGTTCTCTGGAAGGCTCCCAGTCACAAAGTCCACCCCACTGGCAATCAAGGAAGAAATCTCAAGCTCGGCGCCAACTGGGGGGACTGATGTTGACAACAAGGGAACCCCACTGGCAACTTCCTCCACAATGGGCTCCTTTAATGGGGGGAACAACAGCAATAACATCCCCCCCCAAACCTCCTCCTCAGCCAGCTCCACCCAGTGAACTTTCCTGGGGGCACTAAATGGGGTGTAGCAGAAACAGCAGCATCCTCCCTGAGAATGGTAAAGGGGAGGCCTCCTCCAAATCTGAAAGCAACAGCTGCCCCCCAGACTGATGTTTCCCCTTAACTCTGTGCCTGTCTCCTCCCTTCCTGCCAGACCATCTCCCAAGCAACACTATCAAGGTCAGCAAGCAGGATGGCATTTGCCAGCGGGGCCAGTGGCAGCACCTTTGGGTCTCCATCTTCCCTCCCAAGGGGGTGCTCTCCATCTCCTGCCATTGCCACCTCCCACTTCAAGGCCTGTGCACACTGGTCATCATGCTTGTCTGGGTGCAATGGGGAGGCCATCCCAGGGACCTGAGTGAGCTCAGAGGGAGGCTCGGGGAGGGGTTGGCCCCGATGTCATGGTTACAGTGGCTCTAATGGTGCCCTTCTGCACCTTGGGGAGGGGGTGAGGGGGAGGGAATGAGAAGCAGGGAAGGGGGAGCAGGGGGAAAATTTTCCCCCCGAGGGAAAAGGGCTCCCTGGGCAGGGGCTGAGGAAGCTGAAAAGGGACGGGACGGGAAGGGCAGCACAAGGGAGCTATCTTCCCAACGAAAGGGAAGAGAAGGGCAGGAGGAGAAAAAGGGGAATATGGGTGGGACAAAGAGACCAAACAAACACAAGAGGGGAAGGGAGAACTTCAACCAAGCCAAACCAAACCTGCAAAGGGAAGGGGCAACACTGCAGCGGACAGGCCTCCTCACCCGCTGGAGCTCGGGAACAAGACAAGAAAGCGGCTGCTGCTCCTGCTGGCAGAATGGAACCCAGGCAGCAGTGGGGTGAGCGACAGCCACCGCAACGCCACCCATCCCGTGGAAACGCAGCAGGAGCAGAGCAGCCAGGCCCCTCCTCCAGCTCCAGCAGCGGTGATGCCGGCCCAGTGCCCAGGATGGACCGTGCTCACTTAGTGAGCAGCTATTTGAGATCTTGTTTTCTCATTGTTCAATATGTAGCCTTAGGCTTTAATTACTGCACCCTCTGCAAACCCTGCTTAGGAGACAGAATTATTCATTTCCTCTGGGATTTTCCATCGCACTCATCACTAAAATATCACCAACATTCACTTATTTTCACTGCTCCCTGTGCGATGAAGGGAATATGACCCCCAATTTACAGATGGGAACCTGAGGCACACAGAGATTAAGGTAAAAAATATCCATTAATTTTGGGCACCCAATCTGAGATGCTTACGACCTGATTTTCCAGAGTCATATAGCATTATATAGCACTTTATCTGTTCCATGGACATCAGGTGCACCTGTGAGTGCTCATGTCTGTAAGTCAAAGCCCAGGGTCTCAAGCTAGACACCTGAAAAATGGGGAACACACAATTAGTGACCACCTGTGAAAAGCAGGGCTCCCATAGACAAACGTTTTCTTCTCTACGCAAACTTGATTCATGCCTTGAGCAACATCCATCCTGTACACTGACTGCAGCTGGGGATCTTATGGAAAAAGTAATACGTGCTCCCGTAACTACAGACTGCACCATATCATAATGCAGACACTAAGAGGACTGAATTAAGGTTGCACAGGCAATGGCTATACCGTGCCATTGATGAATTTGTAGATCATGTGAATGACTATGCTGGCCCAGAAGACGTGCAGCAGCTGCAAAACCATCAGGAGAGCGTTCATGAAATAGTATCCGAAGAAGGGCTGGTATTGCTCCATGGAACTATAGAATGAAGTGTACAGCACCCTGCAATATAGCAAGAGACAAGCTCAGTCACGAACAGGTATGGGATCTAAGCGGCAATAGCAAGAGGCCAACCTCAGAGTGTTCAGTTCCAGGTCTGGGTGGAAGGTCAGGTCCGTTCTGTTGTGCCAATTGTGGCCTGTACACTCGATGGATGTCTTAAATTGTCCAAAGCAAACGAAAGGTAACAAACCATTAGGTCACCCTGACATACGGAACTATTTATAAAATAGCAAAAGTTGAAGATACAAAGTCTGGTATAAGTTGATGCATTTCACAGATTTTACTGCCAAAAGGGACCATTACGATCAGAGCATACAAAGGCCATAGAATCTCACTCAGTAAATCCTGTATCACATCCGTAACTGAAGCGTGCGCCTCAGAGAGCCCTCCAATCTTGACTTAAAGACTTTCAGTAATAAAAAATCTATCAACTCTCCAGGCAATTTGTTCCAATGGTTAATTATCATCACTTAAATATTGGCACCTTATTTCCAGTTTGAATTTGTCTACCTACAACTTCCAGCCACTGGATATCATTACACCTGGATCTGTGAGATTTAAGAGCCTTCTGCTATCAGAAATCTTTTCCCCTTGTAGGCAATTATAGACTGTGCTCAAGTCAGACTCTTTTCTGAACTCTTTCAAATTCTTCAACATCTTTTTGATGTGAGAACACCAGAACTGGATCGAATATTCCAGGAATGGTCCCGTCAATGCTGTATGCAGAAGCAATACCACCTCTCTACTACCTGATATTCCTGTTCAGACATTCAAACATCACATGAGCCCTCTTACTCACAGCATCACACTGGGAGTTTAAGACAAAAGAAATCATTAGGAGTTTTCAAGGCTCTTAGTAAGGTTAGGAAATTGCTATAGCAACAAACCCATATGGTGTGAAAATTACAGGAAGTGTCCAAAGACACTGGATGTGTGTTTTCCTTGTTTAATTTTAATGGGACAAGGTTACTAACCCTTCATGAACATTAATTTTCTGGTGGTCACTTAGGGCTAGTTCCACAACAGGACATAGGTGCTGAAACACCTTATTTTTAGGTGCCCTGTGGCCCAGTGGACCCGTCAGCCTTGAGCTGGGCACCCAGGCTCCCTATACAAGGTACGAGGAGAGTTAGGCACCTAAGAAAGGGGGAACCAGAAGAAAGAAAGCTGAGTGGGGATCTACCTAAATTAGCCAGAAGGAAATCCCAGAGAGGGGTCTGACCTAAATCACACCCTTAAAGGTAGTTAGGTGCCTAACTCTGGGCTGGAGGGAGGTGCTTTGCTTGGGGCCCACAACCCTGAACCTTCTCCTGGAGTTAGGTGCCTAAACCAGGTCATTTCTTTCTCTCCAAAAGCCACAAAAAGAGAGAGACTGTTACCCCTACCCCCGTTATAGCTAACAGCCCAGTGATTAGGGCACTCATCTGGGATATGGGAGACCTGTTTTCAAACATCTGCTCTGCCTCATTTGGAGCAGGGACTGTAATTTGGGTCTCACATATCCTGACCACCAGGCTATTGGGTTTTCAGGTGTGGGTCTGTATCAATCTCTCCTGTGGAAGTTGTTCCACTTTGTATAAATAAACAAACAAATAAATAAATAGAGCAGGGACTAGACCTTGGGACTCCCACATATCAGTAATAATGGAGAAAAGGCAGAAGTGTTCAATAAATATTCCTGCTCTGTATTTGTGGGGAAGGGGAATTATGTAGTCATGTCATATGAGGATGATGAAAACTTTCAATTTCAGCAGTAACACAGGAGGATATTAAACAGCAGCTATTAAAGGTAGACATTTTTAAATTGGATAACTTATATCCAAGAGTTTTATAAGAGCTGGCCGAGGAGATTATTGGACCATTAATGTTGATTTTCAGTAAGTTTTGGAACACTGGAGAAGTTCCAGAGACTGGAAGAAACCTAATTTTGTGCCAAAATTTAATGAGAGCAAATGGGATGACCTGGGTAATTATAGGCCTATCAGTCAGACATCAATCCTGGGCAAGATGATGGAGAGGCTTATATGGGACTCATTAATAGAAAATTAAAGGAATGTAATAAAACTAATGTCAATCAACATGAGTTTATGGAGAATAGATCCTGTCAGACTAACTTGATATATTTTTTCATGAGATTACAAGTTTGGTTGATAGTGTTAATGAAAGAGACTTCTGTAAGGCGTTTGAGTTGGCATCATGTGATATTTGATTAAGAAACTAGACTGATACAAAATTAACATAGCACACATTAAATGGACTACAAACTGGCTCACTGACATAGCTAAAAGCGTACGTGTAAATGTGGAATCATTATTGAGTGGGTTATTTCTAGTGGGGTCATGCAGTGATTGGTTTTTGGCCCTGTGCTATTTAACACTTTCCTCAATAGTCTGTAATAAAACATAAAATCATCACTGATAAAGTTTGTGGATGACACAAAAACTGGGGGAGTGGTAAATAATTAAGAGACTAGATCGCTGATTCATCGTGATTACTTGGGAAGCTGGACACAAACAAACACTATGTGTTTTAATACAGCCACATGTAAAGGGATAGCTCAGTGGTTTGAGCATTGGCCTGCTAAACCCAGGGTTGTGAGTTCAATCCTTGAGGGGGCCATTTGGGGATCTGGGGCAAAAATTGGGGATTGGTCCTGCTTTGAGCAGGGGGTTGGACTAGATGATCTCCTAAGGTCCCTTCCAACCCTGATATTCTATGATTCTATGAAAGTTATACAGCTGGGAACAAAGACTGTCCGCCATAGTTACAGGGTAGGGGATTCCATCCTGGGAAGCAGTGACTCTGAAAAGGATTTTGGAGTCATGGTCAATTCATGCCAGTGTCCCGAGTGAATGCTGGATTTTCATGGGATAGGCACAGCCTTTGAGTCCCTCCTGTATTGCTGCACATAGGCGCCGACTCTGTGGGTGCTCCGGGGCTGGAGCACCCATGGGGAAAAATTGGTGGGTGCTCAGCACCCACCGGCAGCTCCCCACCAGGCCCCCACCCCCCGCGTGCCTGAGCCCTCCCAACTCACCTTCTGGGTTCCGGGTTCCCTGCGCGGCCGGAGGCACCTCCCGCCAAGGCGCTTTTTTTAGCCACAGCAGCTGACCACCTCTCAGCACTGCGGCAAGGAGGGGGAGGCACCGCCCCGCTGCGCTTCCCTGCGCCTCTCCCTCCGGGGGGAGGAGGCGGGGGCGGGGATTTGGGGAAGGGGCGGGGCCGGGGGTGGAGTGGGGGGGGCCGGGGGTGTGAGCACCCACGAGCGCCGACACAAGTCAGTGCCTATGTGCTGCATTCCCCCTTCCCACCTCCATGCTGAGGCTGTGCCTGCTCATGGGGGTTAGCAAGCCAGTCCCATTGCAGAGGGGGGCAGGGAGGTGGCAGGCCAGTCCTGTCCTGGGGAGTAGTGGTGTGGGTCACTACATGGTGCTGGCCGAGCTCAGCTTGGGGCAGGACTTGATCCATGTTCAGCTCTGGCCCAGCGAGCTGCTGCTTCCTGTCCAGTCAGAGTTGCACACAGGGGAGTTTGCATGGGAGTTGGGAGGGGGGAATGTGAGGTGTCCTGGTGTTTGTTTGGGTTTGGGGTTTTTTGTTTTGTTTTTCGTTTTTCTTTTTCCTTGACAGGACTTTAGGTGGGAAGACTATGACAGACACAGAGGCAGAGATGGTAGTGACCCAAGCAATGGAGGAGACAATGGAGAGGACCAAAAGCAGAAGCTGCAGGATGTACATGACCCTGGAGCAGGTACCTGAAAAGAGCTTTGTTTGTATGAAGTGCCACCTGATAGCACTGATGGAAGAGAAGATCTGAAGTTTGGAGATGCAGGTGGTAACTATGGTTGAGTTTCAAAGGGGATTCAGGCAGATGATGGAGGGACGGCAAGATGAAGCTGAAGACAAAAGTCAAGACATGCAGATGCAAACTGGGCTGAAGAACTGTGAGGGGAGAATGCTGGGTGAGGAAAATGGCCAGTGGAAGCATGTGACTATGGGAACCAGGCAGAGGAAAAGATGGGTTAGTGAAGGAGTAACAGAGCTCAGGAGCAGGTTTGCTGAGTTGGAGAATGAAGAAGGGGCTCAGCAGCCACTAACTGAAGGTGGGAGGGCCAGGAGGAAGAGAAGAGCGGCTAGCTCTACAAGAAGAGGGGAAGAGTCAATGGAGATAGCCAGAGTTTGGAGCCCCAGGAGGACAGAGGATGACTCACAGAAGATTGCAAGTGAGAACAAAAGACAAGAGGACTTGCAGCCTGAAAGAACAGGAGGAAGCTGGAGAATCGCATCATTGCCAGGAAGAGGCAGGTCTATGTGACTGGGGACTCCCTACTAAGAAAAACTGACAGGCCTGTCACCAGAGCTGATCCAGAGAACAGAGGGGTGAGCTGTCTGCCAGGAGCAAAGATACAGGATGTGGACCTGAGACTGAAGAGGGTCCTAATGGGAGCAGGAAAGAATCCACTGATTGTCCTTCACATGGGAACAAATGACACAGCTAGATTCTCACTCGAACACATCCAGGGAGACTATGCCAGGCTGGGGAAGATGCTAAAGGAAATGGAGGCTCAGGTGATCTTCAGTGGTATTCTGCCTGTCCCTGGAGGAGGAGAGCGAAGGCAAGACAAGATTTTGATAATCAATAGATGGCTCGGGCAGTGGTGCTATAAAGAGGGCTTTGGGATGTTTGACCACTGGGAGGTATTCACGGACAAACGACTGTTCTCATGGGATGGACTTCACCTGAATAGGGAGGGAAATAGACTTCTGGGATGGAGGTTGGTACAACTCATTAAAAGAGCTTTAAACTAGGAACATGGAGGACATGGTTGGGAGATGCTCATGTAATCTCCACATCTGATTTTAACATTGGTAGGGAGGAAGATCAAGTAAGAGAAGATACAGCAATGGGGAAAGGAACAGCAGTGGGTAGGAGAATGGACATCAAGAGGAAAGATAGTCCTGATACCAATGAAGCTAACAGTCAGATAGGCAATACTGTCTGAAGAATGACTGTACCCAAATGGGTGAGGAATGTGAGCGAAGTCAAGCAGCAACAACTAAGATGTCTGTACACCAGTGCACGAGCCTGGGTAACAAAATAGAGGAATTAGAACTACTGGTGCAGGAAGTGAAACCAGATATATTAGCGGGATAACAGAAACATGGTGGAATAGTAGTCATGGCTGTAGCACAGGTACTGAAGGATATGTGCTGTTCAGAAAAAACAGAATGAAGGTAAAGGTGGTGGAGAAGCTCTGTATATTAATGAGGAGATAGACTGTAAGGAAATTAGAAATGATGGAATGGATAAAACAGAGTCTGTTTGGGACAAAATCACTTTGGGGAAGAAAGCTACTAGAGGTTCCCCTGGGCTAGTGCTTGGGGTGTGCTACAGACCCCCAGGATGAGATCTAAGGGCTGGTCTACACTAACCCCCCAATTCGAACTAAGATACGCAACTTCAGCTACGTGAATAACGTAGCTGAAGTCAAAGTATCTTAGCCCTGGTCTACACTACGAGTTTAGGTCGAATTTATTAGCATTACATCGATTGATCCATGCACCCGTCCACATGACAAAGTCATTAACATCGACGTCTAGGGCTCTTAAAATTGATCTCGCCACTCCACCCCCAACGACGGGATTAGCGCTAAAATCGATATTGCTGACTCAAACTAGGCTTAGTGTGGATGCAATTCGACGGTATTGGCCTCCTGGATGTATCCCACAGTGCAACATTTGACCGCTCTGGACAGCAGTCTGAGCTCGAATGCTCCGCCCAGGTAGACAGGAAAAGCCCCGCGAACTTTTGAATTTCATTTCCTGTTTGGGCAGCGTGGTGAGCTGCAGGTGAGTGCAGATCTCATCAGCAGACCATGATGGAGTCCCAGAACTGAAGACGAGCTCCAGCGTGGACCGAGCGTGAGGTACACGATCTGATCGCTGTATGGGGAGACGAAACCATGCTAGCAGAGCTACGGTCCAAAAGAAGAAACGCCAATACATACGCCAAAGTCTCCAAGGGCATGCAGGACAGAGGCTACAACAGGGACGCGCAACAGTGCTGCGTGAAAATTAAGGAGCTCAGGCAAGCCTACCAAAAAACCAGAGATGCAAACAGCTGCTCTGGGTCAGAGCCCCAGACATGCCGCTTCTATGATGAGCTGCATGCCATTCTAGGAGGTGCAGCCAGCACTGACCCACCCATGTGGTATGACTCCATATGTGGATCATCAGAAACCACAGAGGAGCATTTTCGGGGAGAGGAAGATGATGATAATGATGCTCAAAATAGCGCACAGACACAGCAAGGAAGCGGAGAAGCCCTTTTCCCCGACAGCCAGGAACTCTTTGTCACCCTGAAGCCAGTACCCTATGAATCCACCCAAGGCGTGCTCAATGCCGGAGAAGGGACCTCTGGTGAGTGTACCTCTGTTAAATTAATACATGTTTTATAAGCAAGCGTGTTTAATGATTAATTCACGGCCAGTACAGCTACAGCTACTGGAAAAGTCTGTTAACATGTTCGGGGATGGAGCGGAAATCCTCCGGGGACATCTCCAGAAAGATCTCCTGGATGTACTCCCAAAGCCTGTGCAAAAGGTTTCTGGGGAGGGCAGCCTTATCCTGTGCTCCGTGGTAACACACTCTACCATGCCAGGCCAGTAGTACGTAGTCTGGAATCATTGCTTTGCAAAGCATGGCGGCGTATGGTCCCGGTGTTTGCTGGCATTCAAGCAACATCCGTTCTTTATCTGTCTGTGTTATCCTCAGAAGAGTGATATCATTCATGGTCATCTGGTTGAAATAGGGGAATTTTATTAAGGGGGTATTCAGAGGGGTCCGTCCCTGCTGGGCTGTTTGCCTGTGGCTGAACGGAAATCTTCCCCACTGTGACCCACGCAGTGGGGGGAGGGGGAACAGCGAACATCTTGGATGTGTGTCTGTGTGTGTGTGTGGGGGGGTGTCGATTAGGTTTGCGCTGCACATTAACCTGAAAACCGCCGCCCCTCCCTTTTCAACTGCCAACCAGTTTTAAATTGCCAGCCCAAATGCTGTTTGTTATGGGAAATGAGGGGTTTGCTGTTTGAAAACAATCCCACATGTTATGAAGGTTAAAGAAGCCTATAGACTGTGGCTTACCATGGCTGCCTGCAAGCCGAATTCTGTTGCCCGCCGGACCTGCTTGTGTGATCTCTCACACCAAACCGGCAGACCCTCAATATAACAGGCAAAGTGCAACCTTGGACCAAATGCACATGTGATATGTAATGTTTGGAGCATTGTTCTCTAATATGTGTCTTTTAAACTACTCCTCTCCCGTTTGTTTCCTCCCGCAGCTGCAAATGTTTCAACGCCACCCCCTTCATCACCGTCCCAGAGGCTAGCGAAGATTAGAAGTAAAAAAAAAGGAATCAAGACGATATGTTCTCAGAGCTCATGCAATCCTCCCACACTGAAACTGCCCAGCAGAATGCGTGGAGGCAGACACTGTCGGAGTCCAGGAAGGCAGAATTTGATCGCGCGGACAGGTGGCATGCTGTAGACAATGACTGGCGGGATGAAGAGAGACAGCAGCGGGATGAAGAGAGTAGGTGGCGTCAGCGTGCAGAGAGAAGGCAGGATGCAATTCTGAGGCTACTGGAGGATCAAACGGAAATCCTCCGGCTTATGGCTGAGGAAAGGCGTAGGGTTCAGGAAAGGCCGCCTGAGCCCAGACCACCGCTACAGCCCCTGTGTAACCAACAGCCCTCCTTCCCGAGTCCCATAACCTCATCCCCGAGACGCCCAAGAATGCGTTTGGGCGGCCTCCGTGCACCCAACCACTCAAGCCAAGAGAACAGTCCAAGCAACAAAGGGCTGGCATTCAATAAGTTTTAAAGTGCTGTGTGTCCTTGTCCTTCCCTCATCCCCTCCTCCACCACCCATCCTGGTGCTTCCCTTCCTCCACCGCCCATCCTGGTGCTTCCCTTCCTCCACCACCCATCCCGGGAGACCGTGGCAGTTACCCCCATAGTTCCCCCTCTTTGTTTTATGAATTAATAAAGAATGCATGATTTTTAAGCAACAATGACTTTATTGCCTCTGCAAGCGGTGACCGATGCGGGGAGGGCAGGGTGGTTTGGTTAAAGGGAAGTAGAGTGATTCAAGGGGCAGGGCTTTTCATTAATGGGGAAAAACAGAACTTTCACACAGCATCCTGGCCATTCATGAAACTGGTTTTCAAAACTTCCCTGATGCGCAACGCACCCTGCTGTACTCTTGTAATAGCCCTGGTGTCTGGCAGTGCATAACCAGTGGCCAGGTGATTTGCCTCAACCTCCCACCCTGCCATAAACGTCTCCCCCTTACTCTCACAGATATTGTGGAGCGCACAGCAAGCAGTAATAATAATGTGAATATTGATTTCGCTGAGATCTAACCTAGTCAATAAACTGCGCCAGCGAGCTTTTAAACACCCAAATGCACATTCCACCACCATTCTGCACTTGCTCAGCCTATAGTTGAAAAGATCCTGACTACTGTCCAGGCTACCTGTGTATGGCTTCATGAGCCATGGCATTAAGGGGTAGGCTGGGTCCCCAAGGATAACTATAGGCATCTCAACATCCCCAACGGTTATTTTCTGGTCTGGGAAGAAAGTCCCTTGCTGCAGCAGCCGAAACAGACCAGAGTTCCTGAAGATGTGAGCGTCATGTACTTTTCCCGGCCATCCCACGTTGATGTTGGTGAAACATCCCTTATGATCCACCAGTGCTTGCAGCACTATTGAAAAGTAACCCTTTCGGTTTATGTACTCACTGGCTTGGTGGTCCGGTGCCAAGATAGGGATATGGGTTCCGTCTATCGCCCCACCACAGTTTGGGAACCCCATTGCTGCAAAGCCATCCAGTATGAGCTGCACATTTCCCAGACTCACAACCCTTGGTATCAGCAGCTCGGTGATCGCCCTGGCTACTTCCATCACAACAGCCCCCACTGTAGATTTTCCCACTCCGAATTGATTTGCGACTGACCGGTAGCTGTCTGGCGTTGCAAGCTTCCACAGGGCTATTGCCAGTCGCTTCTCTACTGTGAGGGCTGCTCGCATCTTGGTGTTCTGGCGCTTCAGGGCAGGGGAAAGCAACTCACAAAGTTCCATGAAAGTGCCCTTACGCATGCGAAAGTTTCGCAGCCACTGGGCTTCATCCCAGACCTGCAGCACTATGTGGTCCCACCAGTCTGTGTTTGTTTCCCGGGCCCAGAATCGGCGTTCCACTGTATCAACAAGCCCCATTAACACCATGATGTCCATCTTGCGTTGGGGCCTTTTTTGAGAGAGGTCTGTGTCCATGTCCTCATCACTGTTCTCAGGGCGCTGCTGTCGCCTCCTCGCCTGTTGTAGCTGTAGCAGCTCCTGGTTCTCGTTCTCCATATACTCCTGGTCAATGCGCGTGGTGTTCATAACGGCGATAACAGCCGTGGTGATCTGATCGTGCGCCATGCTTTCCCTGGTATGCTGTTTGCAGGACAGCAGAGTGGGAGCAGAAGCGGCGGGTGGATAACAATGGTGTCAGCAATATGGCGCCCGCATGAAAAAAGGCGCGAAAGGATTTTTGGCTCCCCCCTCAGTTGCTTTCACGGAGGGAGGGGGGAGCAAGGGTTAGGCTCATTTCCTTCTAGCAGCAGATGGTACAATATGCGGTGAGCAAGGGTTAGGCTCATACCCTTTTAGCAGCAGATGGTACAATATGCTTGAGGGGAGGGATAGCTCAGTGGTTTGAGCATTGGCCTGCTATACCCAGAGTTGTGGGTTCAATCCTTGAGGGGGCCATTTGGGGATATGGGGCAAAAATTGGGGATTGGTCCTGCTTTGAGCATGACTGAATCCCCACTAGACCTAATGTCCAGGCGTACGCTGGCGATTACGGTAATTGTGAGCTGAGCAGGCTCCATGCTTGCCGTAGCAAACCCGGAATCCCCGTAAACCCCAGAAAAAAGGCGCGAAAAAGATTGCTTTCACGGAGGGAGAGAGGGACGTTAGATGGCTTGATGACATGTATCCAGAACCACCAGCGACAATGTTTTCTGCCCCATCAGGCTTTGGGATCGCAACCCAGAATTCCAATGGGCAGTGGAGACTGCGGGAACCGTGGGATAGCTACCCGCAATGCAACGCTCCGAAAGTCGGCGCTAGCCCCGCTACTGTGGACACAGTCCGTCGACCTCATGGTCTTAATGCTCTTTAGTGGGGACACACACAATCGATTCCATAAATTCGGGTTTTAAAATATTGACTTCTATAATTTCGACCTAATTCTGTAGTGTAGACTTACCCTTAGTTCGAATGAAAAGGTACTTACCGGGGGTCCACACGCGGCGCGCAGGCTCCCCCGTCGACTCCGCCTACTCCGTTCGCGGCGTAGGATTACCGGTGTTGACGGCGAGCACTTCCTGGTTCGATTTATCGCGTCTAGACAAGACGCGATAAATCAATCCCAGAAGATCGATTGCTCACCGCCGAAGCAGCAGGTAAGTATAGACGTACCCTAGATCTGGATAGAGACCTATTTAATGTTTTTAATGAAATAAATACTACTGGGAATTGTGTGATTATGGGAGACTTTAATTATCCAGATATAGATTGGAGGACAAATGCTATTAATAATGGTAGGGCCCAGATATCCCTAGATGTGATAACTGACAGATTTCTTCACCAAATAGCCACTGAATCAACAAGAGGAGATGCCATTTTAGATTTGGTATTGGTGAGTAGTGAGGACTTCACAGAAGAACTGAGGGTAACCTTCGTTCAAGTGAGCTAATTCAGTTTAAACTAAATAGAAGGCTAAACAAAAATAGATCTGCAACTAGGGGCCTTGATTTTAATAAATTAAGGAAATTCTTTGGGAATTGGACTGGACAGAAGAACTCAAGGATCTGAATGTGGAGGAGGCTTGGAATTACTTTAAGTCAAAGTTGCAGAAGCTAGCTGAAGCCTGCATCCCAAGCAAGAAGAAAAAATTCATAGGGAAGGGTTGCAGACCAAGCTGGATGACCAAGCATTTTAAACAGGTGATTAAGAGAAAGCAGAAAGCCTACAAGGAGTGGAAGATGGGATGGATCAGCAAGGAAAGCTACCACTTGGAAATCAGAAAGTGTAGGGAAAAAGTGAGAACTGCCAAAACCCAAGCAGAGTTGGACCTTGCAAAGGAGATTAAAACCAGCAGTAACATGTTCTATACTCATATAAATAAAACGAAAACAAGGAAAGAAGAAGTGGGACTGCTAATCATTGAGGATGAGGTAGAGATTAAAGATAATCTAGGCATGGTCCAACACCTAAACGAATACTTTGCCTCAGTTTTCAATAAGTGTAATGAGGAGCTGAGGGACAGTAGCAGGGTGGCTAATGGAAATGAGGATATGGAAGTAGAAATTAACACAACTGAGATGGAATTCAAACTCAAACCATTTATTGGGATGAAACTGGATAAACCCCATCCAAGAATATTAAAGGAACTGGCACATGAAATGGCAAGCCCAATAGCAAGGATTTTTAATGAATCCATAAAGTCAGGGGTCGTATCCCATGACTACAGAATTGCTAATATAGTTCCTATTTTTAAGAAAGGGAAAAAAAGTGATCCAGGAAACTACAGGCTGGTTAGTTTGACCTCATAGTATACAAGGTCTTGGAACAAATTTTGAAAGAGAAAGTAGTTAAGGACATAGAGGCAAATGGCAACTGGGATAAAATACAATGTGGTTTTACAAAAGGTAAATTGTGCCAGATCATCCTGATCTCTTTCTTTAAGAGGATAACAGATTTTTTGACACAGGGAAGACTGGCTAAAGGGATCATACTGAAAGGTGAACTCTCAGGTTGGAGGGAGGTTAATAGTGGAGTTCCTCGGGGATCGGCCTTGGAACCAATCTTATTTAACATTTTAATTAATGATCTCGGCACAAAAAGTGGGAGTGCTAATAAAATTTGCAGATGACACAAATTAGGGGGGTATTGTCAATGCGGAGGAGGACTGGAATATCATACAAGAAGATCTGAATGATCTTGTAAACTGGAGTAATAGAAATGTGATGAAATTTAATAGTGCAAAATGCAAGGTCATGCACTTAGGGACTAAAAGCAAGGATTTTTTCTATAAACTGGTGATGTATCAGTTGGAAATGACAAAGGAGGAGAAAGACCTGGGTCTATTGGTTGAACACAGGATGACTATGAGCCCCCAATGGGAAGTGGCCATGAAAAAGGCTAATGAAGTCCTAGGATGCATCAAGCAAAGTATTTCCAGTAGAGACAGGGAAGTGTTAGTACCATTATACAAGGCACTGGTGAGACCTCATCTGGAATACGGTGTGCAATTCTGGTCTCCCATGTTTAAGGAAGCTGAATTCGAAATGGAACAGGTGCAGAGAAGGGCTACTAGGATGATCAGAAGAATGGAAACCTACCTTATCAGACGAGACTCAAAGAGTTTGGCTTGTTTAGCCTAAGCAAACGAAAGCTGGGGGGAGATATGATCGCTCTCTACAAATACATCAGAGGGAGAAACACCCGAGAGTGAGAGGAGTTATTTAAGTTAAGTGCCACTGTGGACACAAGAACAAATGGATATAAACTGGCCATCAACAAGTTTAGGCTTCAAATTAGATGAGGGAGATCAGGGGCTATGAGGGGATCCTGCCCTGGATGGTGGGGGGGGGATCAGGGTACGGGGTTGGATCCCAGTCTCAGCTCCTTAGCATCTGGTGCTGTGCTGTCTCCCCTACCTGGATTAACCAATGTATTCAGATGGCAGCTCTGACCCTTGGTCTCTCTCCTCTGCTTTCACTACCCGTTGTTCACCCTGTCCACCCTGCTGCCTGATCTCTGACCTGGAAGAGCCTTCAGCCTATAGCTACACACGAGACCTTCTCTACAGGATCATCTACCTCAGGGGTCCTTTCTCTGAGAGATGCCAGTATCAGAAAGTCCAAAGTGGGAGAAACTCCAAAGTTTCTTCCCAGCCCCAAGCACTCAGAGATTGGCTTATTCTGGACAGGTATCTGGGGATAGAGGGCGTGGAGGCTGCACCTGGAGATTCAGGGTTACATGGATTTATTTACCAATGGGAAAAAATCATTTTTAAAATTATCCCAGATTCAACAGGATCAGGACCCAGTGGGATCAACCTTGCCCCCTCCCCCCAAGGAGCTTTGAACTATTCAATGGGAGCTGGGCAAGCCAAGCAAGTCCCTGGTGACTCTGGAATGCTCCATGGGAGATGCGTTTGAAAAAAACCCGAAGAAACCTGCAGTAAAGCCAAGGCTCACCTGCATGGATAAATGACGAGCCGAGTAACAAAGAAAACGGATGAGAAAGTTAAGAAGAGAAGGTTGCTTGCGCGTCTCCAGTTCAAGTAATGAAGCAACTTGGTTAGCTGGGGAGAGAAGAAAGAGGCCATTATTGTCAGCCAGTGTGTGATAGCACCATGAACACCCACACAGCGCAGTGAGGAACAGTGCAACATTCCGTCCTCATCAATCTCAACAGAGGCCAAAGATGGGTCATAGGAACTGAACTCCCCTTTAAGACCTGCAGGCAGCACATCCTGAACAAGGTGGAGGCCCTTAGCCCTGGTCTACGCTACGAGTTTAGGTCGAATTTAGCAGTGTTAGGTCGATTTAACCCTGCACCCGTCCACACAACAAAGCCTGTTTTGTCGACTTAGAGGGCTCTTAAAACTGATTTCTGTACTCTTCCCCGGAGAGGGGCTTAGCGCTAAAATCGACCTCGCTGGGTTGAATTAGGGTTAGTGTGGACGCAATTCGACGGTATTGGCCTCCAGGAACTATCCCACAGTGCTCCATTGTGACCACTCTGGACAGCACTTTCAACTCAGATGCACTGGCCAGGTAGTCAGGAAAAGCCACGGGAACTTTTGAATTTCATTTCCTGTTTGGCCAGCGTGGCGAGCTCATCAGCACAGGTGACCATGCAGTCCCAGAATCGCAGAAGAGCTCCAGCATGGACCGAACGGGAGGTACTGGATCTGATCGCTGTATGGGGAGATGAATCCGTGCTGACAGAACTCCATTCCAAAAGACGAAATGCCAATATATATGCAAAAATCTCCAAGGGCATGATGGACAGAGGCTACAACAGGGACGCGCAGCAGTGCGTGTGAAAATTAAGGAGCTCAGGCAAGCCTACCAGAAAACAAAGGAAGCAAACAGCCACTCCAGGTCAGAGCCCAATACATGCTGCTACTATGACGAGCTGCAAGCAATTCTTGGTGGGGACCCTAACACTACCCCACCACTGTCCGTGGACACCAGCAAGGGGGGACTCTCACGCAATGGGGGTGAGGATTTTGTGGATGAGGAAGATGATGATGAGGAGGAGGTTGAGGATAGCACACAGCGGGCAAGCGGAGAATCCATTCTCCCTGGTAGCCAGGGTCTATTCATTGCCCTCGAGCCAATACCCTCCCAACCCTCCCAATACCCTCCCTGACCATGAAGCCGGAGAAGGCATCTCTGGTGAGTGTACTTTGTAAATATAGTACGGGGTTTAAAAGCAAGCATCTTTAATTAATAATTTGCCCTGAAAACTTGGGAATCATTCGCGGCCAGTACAGCTACTGGAAAAGTCTGTTAATGTGTCTGGGGATGGAGCGGGAATCCTCCAGGGACATCTCCATGAAGCTCTCCTGGAGGTACTCTAAAAGCCTTTGCAGAAGGTTTCTGGGGAGGGCAGCCTTATTCTGTCCTTCATGGTAGGACACTTTACCACTCCAAGCCAGTAGCAAGTAGTCTGGTATCATTGCATAACAAAGCCTGGCAGCGAATGGGCCCGGGCTTTGGTGGCATTCAAGCAACATCCATTCTTTATCTCTCTGTATTAGCCTCAGGAGAGTGATATTATTCATGGTCACCTGGTTGAAATACAGGAAATTTGTTTAAGGGGACATTCAGGGGTGCCCATTCCTGCTGGGCTCTTTGCCATTGGTTGAAAAGAAATCATCCCCGCAGTGGGGGGAGGCCCGTTCACACTGAGCTGTTCGCGTTTGGCTGCCAGGGATCTTCCCTGATACTAGCCACACGGTGGGGGGAGAGGTGAAGTGATCATCCCATAGAACTGGGTGTGTGGGGAGGGGGGTAGTTGGGTTGTGCTGCACATTAACCCCAAAACCACAGCCCCTGTTTTTAAATGGCCAACCCTACTGACTTTGCTTGTTATGGGAAAGGAGGGCGCTGCTGTTTGAAACCATTCCCACATGTTATGAGGGCTGAAGAAGCTGAAACACTGGCTTACCATGGTTGCCCGCAAGCCGAATTCTGTTTCCCAGCCATGCGTGTGTGATCTCTCACACCAAACCAGCAGGCACGCATTATAAGAGGCAAAATGCGACCTTGTACCGAAAGCACACGTGCTATGTAATGTGAATCGCTTGGGTCACTGTGAAAGAGTTTTCCCTTTGTTCTCTAAAATGTATCTTTTTAAATACTACTCTCTTTTTTTCCTCCCACAGCTGAACATGTTTCTACGCTCCCCCATCATCTCCGTCCCAGAGGCTAGTGCAGATAAGAAGGCGAAAAAAATGCACTCGTGATGACATGTTCTCAGAGCTCATGCAGTCCTCCCGCTCCGATAGAGCTCAGCAGGATGCATGGAGGAAAGCGTTAAATGAACGGGATGAGAGGAGGCAGGAGCACGATGATACGAGGCAGGATGCAATGCTGAGGCTAATGGGGGAGCAACCAGAAATGCTCAGGAATCTTGTGGATCTGATGGGGGAAAGGCAGCAAGAGCACAGACGCCGCTGCAGCCCCTGTATAACCGCCTGCCCTCCTCCCCAAGTTCCATAGCCTCCTCACCCAAGACGCCCAAGAATGCAGGGAGGGGGAGGCTCCGGGCACCAAGCCACTCCACCCCAGAGGATTGCCCAAACAACAGAAAAAGTTTTGAACTTTTGTGTGGCCTTGTCCTTCCCCCCGCCCCTCATCCACCACCCCACCTGGTGCTTCCCTCCTCACCCACCCCTCCTGCACATGTACATACACTGTATCTAGTTTTCCCCCTATTTCTGTGATGAATTAATAAAGAATGCATGATTTTGAAACAACAATGACGTTATTGCCTCTGAAAGCTGTGATCGAATGTGGGAGGGCGGTTGGCTTACAGGGAAGTAGACTCAACCAAGGGGGCGGGTTTTCATCAAAGAGAAACAAACACAACTGTCACACCGTAGCCTGGCCAGTCATGAATCTGGTTTTCAAAGCTCTGATGCGCAGCGCACCCTGCTGTGCTCTTCTAATCGCACTGGTGTCTGGCTGCACATAATCAGCCGCCACGCGATTTGCCTCAACCTCCCACCCAGCCATAAACGTCTTCCCCCTTACTCTCACAGATATTGTGGAGCACACAGCAAGCAGCAATAACAATGGGAATATTGGTTTCGCTGAGGTCTAACCGAGCCAGTAAACTGCGCCAGCGAGCCTTTAAATGTCCAAATGCACATTCCACCACCATTCTGCACTTGCTCAGCCTACAGTTGAACTGCTCCTTAGTACTGTCCAGGGTGCCTGTGTACAGCTTCATGAGCCACGGCATTAAGGGGTCAGGCTGGGTCCCCAAGGATAGCTATAGGCATTTCTACATCCGCAACGGTAATTTTATGGTCTGGGAAGTAAGTTCCTTCCTGCAGCTGTTCAAACAGACCAGAGTTTCTGAAGACGTGAGCATCATGCACCTTTCCTGGCCATCCCACGTTGATGTCGGTGAAACCACCAGTGCTTGCAGCACCATTGAAAAGTACCCCTTGCGGTTTATGTACTGGCTGCCAAGGTGGTCCGGTCCCAAGATAGGGATATGCATTCCGTCTATCGCCCCACCACAGTTAGGGAATCCCACTGCAGCAAAGCCATCCACTGTGACCTGCACATTTCCCAGAGTCACTACCCTTGATAGCAGCAGCTCAGTGATTGCGTTGGCTATGTGGATCACAGCTGCTCCCACAGTAGATTTGTCCACTCCAAATTGATTCCCGACTGACCGGTAGCTGTCAGGCGTTGCAAGCTTCCAGAGGGCTATCGGCACTTGCTTGTGAACTGTCAGGGCTGCTCTCATCTTGGTATTCTTGCGCTTCAGGGGAGGGGAAAGCAAGTCACAAAGTTCCAGGAAAGTGGCCTTACATATGCGAAAGTTTCGTAGCCACAGGGAGTCATCCCAGACCTGCAACACTATGTGGTCCCACCAGTCTGTGCTTGTTTCCCGGGCCCAGAATCGGCGTTCCACGGCATGAACCTGCCCCAATGCCACCAGGATGTCCATGCTTTCAGAGAAATCTGTGTCCATCTCCTCATCACTATCGTGATAGCGCTTTCGTCGCAGCCTCGCCTGCTTTTGCAGGTTCTGCACATACTGCAGGATAATGCGCAAGGTGTTTACAATGCTCACAACTGCAGCGGTGATCTGAGCGGGCTCCATGCTTGCAGTGCTATGGCGTCTGCATTGCAAATCCAGGAAAAAGGGCGTGAAATGATTTTCTGCGAGGGGTGACTGAAGTTGAGCAGAGTTGCAGTGGAAGTGGTGGAGCTGTACACATGTACGATGGCCGTCTGTACAGGAGCAGGAGAGCAGAAGCAATGACAGCTGCTGCAGGTGCTTCTGTGTGGAATGGTTGGACTTCCTGGTAGGGCAAGGTACCTCGGCCAAGGCGAAAGAGCAAGAGCCTTGGAGCTGTTACATGTGTCAACCACAGCAGTGGTATGGCGTCTGCATGAAATTACTGTCTGCCGTTGCTTTCACGGAGGGAGAGGCAACTGACGATATGTACCCAAAACCACCGGCGGCAATGTTCTTGCCCCATCAGGCATTGGGAGCTTAACCCAGAATTCCAATGGAGCGGCGGAGACTGCAGGAACTGTGGGATAGATACCCACAGTGCACTGCTCTGTAAGTCGATGCTAGCCATGGTAGTGAGGATGCACTCCGCCGACTTAATGCGCTTAGTGTGGACACACACAATCGACTGTGTAAAATATCTTCCGAAAAATCGACTTCTAATTTCGTAGTGTAGACATACCCTTAGTGAGTGCAGGAAATTCCATTTCCTGAGAGAGAAGAGGAACTCTTTACATACTATGCCCCAAATTTTATTTAATAAAGTACTTTCAGGTTTTTTCCTGAGAGTTTTTCCTGCTCCAGGGCCAATGTTTATCTAGGTCTTTTCAGCAGCGAGAAACTGACTCTCACCTGCCTGACCTGCTTGTGTCTTCATAGAATCATAGAATCATAGAATCATAGAGGTCTTCATTTACCCCGGGCAAAATAAGTGTACAATGCTTTGAGATCAGAATGGCAGCATTTTGCACTCACTTTGCACAGGTATTACTGGTGACACAGATGCCAGGCACAGAGAATCAGACCCAAGCTGCTACTTATTTAGAAAAAGCACCAAATCATGAATCACCAAACGAGCTGGGGAAGAAGTAATATGCATCCATAAATTCTTTTACTTGATAATTAACACAGACTTTACACATCTCTAACCTGTAAGGCAGGTGACAGCCTGGTCATTTTAATTCTAATGCTTCTCAGGGTACGTCTACACTATGAAATTAGGTCGATTTTATAGAAGTCGATTTTTCGGAAGAGATTTTATACAGTCGATTGTGTGTGTCCACACTAAGCGCATTAAGTTGGCAGAGTGCGTCCTCACTACCGTGGCTAGCATCGACTTACAGAGCGCTGCACTGCGGGTATCTATCCCACCGTTCCTGCAGTCTCCGCTGCCCACTGGAATTCTGGGTTAAGCTCCCAATGCCTGATGGGGCAAAAACATTGTCGCGGGTGGTTTTGGGTACATGTCATCAGTCGCCCCTCCCTCCGTGAAAGCAACAGTAGACAATCGTTTCGCGCCTTTTTTCTTGGGTTACCCGTGTAGACGCCATACCCCGGCAAGCATGGAGCCTGCTCAGCTCACCGTCACCGCTGCAGCTCCTGGGTGCCTTCGCAGCAGATGGTGCAGTAGGACAGCTAGCTGTCCTCGTCCACAGTGTACGGCTCCACCGCTTCTGCTGCAACTCTGCTCTCCTGCAACTCTGCAGCAGACGGTGCAGTAGGACTGGTAGCAGTCCCTGTCAGACATGTAGCTTGGCCGGGGGTTCTGGGAACGTCTTCCTTGCCCGGCTCCTAGCAACCTCCAGGGCATGGTACGGCTTCTGCTGCAACTCTGCTCTCCTGCAATCTGGAGGTTTCTGCCTCAGGCTGCTCACCCAGCCGGCAGCACTTTTGCGCAGTCGCACCTACCCCAGCCTACCCCTTGCACTCATGGCTCATGAAGCCTGAACAGTAGTAAGGAGCAGTTCAACTATAGGCTGAGCAAGTGCAGAATGGTGGTAGAATGTGCATTTGGACATTTAAAAGCTCGCTGGTGATGTTGGTCTGACCTCAGCGCAACCAACATTCCCATTGTCATTGCTGCTTTCTGTGTGCTCCATAATATCTGTGAGAGTAAGGGGGAGACATTTATGGTGGGGTGGGAGGTTGAGGCAAATCGCCTGGTGTCCAATTTTGAGCAGCCAGACACGAGGGCGATTAGAAGAGCACAGCAAGGCGCGTTGTGCATCAGAGAAGCTTTGAAAACCAGTTTCATGACTGGCCAGGCAACGGTGTGACAGTTGTGTGTGTTTCTCCTTGATGCAAACCCGCCCCCTTTGTTGATTTTAATTCCCTGTAAGCCAACCACCCTCCCCCCTTCGAAAAAAAGTAACTATTGTTTTGAAACCATGCAGTCTTTCTTTATTAATTAAAAAATGAGATAACGGACAATGTAGCCGGGGTGGGGTGGGGGAGGAGGGAAGGACAAGGCCACATTGCTTATTGTAGCCACACTAAAAATCAAACTGTTTGAATGACAGCCTTCTGTTGCTTGGGCCATCCTCTGGAGTGGAGTGGCTGGGTGCCCGGAGCCTCCCTCTCGCATTCTTGGGTGTCTGGGTGAGGAGACTATGGAACATGGGGAGGAGGGTAGGTGGTTATACAGTGGATGCAGCAGGGGTCTGTGCTCTTGTTGGCTTTCCTGCAGCTCCAACAAATGCTTCATCATGTCCGTTTGCTCCCCCAACAGACGCTTCATCATGTCCGTTTGCTCCCCCATTAGCCTCAGCATTGCATCTTGCCTCTGCTCTTCGTGCTCACTTGATTCTTTACTGGCCTCTGCCACTGAATGCCTCCATGCATTAAGCTGTGCCCTATCAGTGCAGGAGGACTGTATGAGCTCGGAAAACATGTCATCGTGAGTGCATTTTTTTGCCTTCTAATCTGCGATAACCTCAGGGACGGAGATGATGGGGGATTGTAGAAACATTCTACGCTCTACGATTCTGGGCTTGCCTGAGCTCCTTCATTTTCACGCGGCACTGCTGTGCGTCCCTGATGTAGCCTCTGTCCATCATATCCTTGGAGATTTTTGCATATATATTGGCATTTCGTCCTTTGGAATGGAGTTCTGCCTGCATGGATTCTTCTCCCCATAAGGCGATCAGATCCAGTACCTCCCATTTGGTTCATGCTGGAGCTCTTCTGTGATTCTGGGACTGCACGGTCACCTGAGCTGATGAGCTCACCATGCTGGCCAAACAGGAAATGAAATTCAAAAGTTCCCATGGCTTTTTCTGACTACCTGGCCAGTGCATCTGAGTTGAGAGTGCTGTCCAGAGTGGTCACAATGGAGCACCCTGGGATAGTTCCCGGAGGCCAATGCCATTGAATTGAGTCCACACTAACCCTAATTCGACCCAGCAAGGTCGATTTTAGCGCTAAGCCCCTCGCCGGGGAGGAGTACAGAAATTGGTTTTAAGAGCCCTTTAAGTTGACAAAACAGGCTTTGTTGTGTGGACGGGTGCAGGGTTAAATCGACCTAATGCTGCTAAATTCGACCTAAACTCGTAGTGTAGACCAGGGCTAAGAGAGAACATGCCCAGGTTTGTAAACTGTGTAAGTGTCTAAACTACAGTGAGTCTGGTGTATCATGTTTGCTTGGGATTGGACTACATGTTCACCCAGCTAACTAGAAACAAGTTTCAAACTCTTGGTGATTGCTAGGTATTCTGAGACTTCGAACAACATCCATGCATGTGCGTACACCCTTTCTTTGCGGAGAGGAACTCAAGCCAGCATGCACAGTAAAAGAGAAGGAAACATGCCTAAGGCTGCACATAACCAAATTTCCCAGTGGCCACTGATTTTGGGCATCCAGCTTGTGACACCTGAGTCTGATTTTTGGAGGTAATGAATGCCCACAGCCCCATCTGAAATCAATGGGAGCTGCAGGGGCTCAGCAACTCTGAAAAGTTGCAAGTATCAGAGGGGTAGCCGTGTTAGTCTGGATCTGTAGATGCGACAAAGAGTCCTGTGGCACCTTATAGACTAACAGGTATTGGAGCATAAGCTTTCGTGGGTGAATACCCACTTCGTCGGATGCAAGCAGTCTGAAAAGTTGGGCATCCAAAAACTGGGGCATGCATAGTCAGTGGTTACTTTGGAAAATTTGAGCCCAAGTATCTATATAATCTAATCAAATGTCACCGGAAGCTGTCACCACTCTTTAAAAGATAGGGACAGTAATTTGGAAGTTCTAGTAGAGATTCCATAGTGAAGATTGTACTGAGGTTTGCACTCAAAGCAGAACTAACATCCCTCTATTTCACAATTTAATTAATAAAATTGATTTCTAAATTTGACACCATTGCTCATCGGAGGGCAATTGAATCGTCTAGGTTATTTCTTTGGTGAAATCCTCTCTTACTTTTCCAGAATGAAAGTTGAGTTAGTTGGAAGTGGAGTCACTTGTGTTGCTAAGCACGTGTATACGAAAGAGCAGGATCAGAACCTAACATTGTCCGACACAAGAGACTGAACTATTTCACCCAACACAAAATGCTGCTTAGAGTTCATTTTAAAACTTTTTTTTTAGCATTTCTTTTTAGCGATAACAAAATAAAATGCAGGGGACTGGACTAGACGACCTCTTGAGGTCCCTTCCAGTCCTACGATTCTATGAAAATAAACCAATAAAATGGAGACAGCATGGGAGGGATATTGCAATGTATCCATTACAGTGCAACAGGAGTATAAGTTCTAAGAAAGGAAGCCAAAGTGCATAGCTATTTTATAACCAGTGAATAACCTACCTCTAAGAGAACAGTGGAAGAAACATGGAGCAACATCACCAAAGACCCAATCCGGAGGTAATTGGCACAGTACGAGTAACTGATCAGGATGATGGTAGTTGCGTGGTGCACCATTTGTTCCTTAAAGTCCTGGAATAAGAAGACAGATTGAGTTCCAGTTTTGTGACAAACTGCAGGTACCAGCACAAGGGATACCGCTGCCTTTCCAGTGTTTAGAAACTGTATCTACATAATCTAAACTCTCTCTTGATGTACTGGGATCTCACCTGGCTTCCCAGAGCATGACATGAGTTAGATGCAGAAAAATGACTCTCAGAGTATGGGCATGTCTACACTTGCAGATGTAGAGCGCTGTGAGATAAACCAGCCTTCAGAGACCACAGCAGGGAAAGCGCTGCAGTGTGTTCACACTGTCAGATGCAAGCGCATTGGCGTGGCCATATTTGCGGCACTTGCAGCGGCATTGGGAGTGGTGCATTATGGGCAGGTATCCCACAGAACACCTCTTCCCATTCTGGTGCTGTGGCTTGTGGAAAGGGGATGCGGGGCATTTTGGATCCTGTCCCAATGCCCCGTGATGCATCGTTTCACATCCCAGCAAACCCTGTGCTTCCGTCCACATTTGGCGCCATCTTTCAATGTTTTTTGTACTGTGCACTCTGTCTTCCCTTTCAGTCTGCGGGAATGGATCCTGAACTTGTGAGAAATATGCTGATGGGTCTCGCCAGCACGTAACGAATTGCAGTAAAATTACTCCTTAAGCTACAAACTGACAATGAGGACTCCGACGATGAAATCGACTCGAGTAATACATAGAACATGAGATTGCTTGTGCCATTCATGGAGGTGCTCACCACAGTGGAATGCCGCTTTTCGGCTTGGGAAACAAGCACTGAGTGGTGGGATCACATCGTCATGCAAGTCTGGGATGACGAGCAGTGGCTGCAAATGTTGGATGAGAAAAGCCACTTTCATGGGACTGTGTGCTGAGCTCGCCCCTACCCTGCAGCACAAGGACACGAGATTGAGAGCTTCCCTGATGGTGGAGAAGTGGGTGGCTATTGCAGTCTGGAAGCTGGCAACTCCAGACAGCTACCAATTGGTCGCTAACCAGTTTGGAGTGGGAAAGTCAACCATAGGAATCGTGTTGATGCAAGTGTGCAAGACCATTAATTGCATCCTGCTCAGAAGAACCGTGACTCTGGGCAATGTGCGTGACATTGTGGCTGGCTTTGCACAAATGGGTTTCCCTAACTGCGGAGGGGCGATAGATGGGACGCATATTCCAATTCTGGCACCAGACCACCTAGCCTCTGAGTACGTTAATCAGAAGGGGTATTTCTCTATGGTTCTCCAGGAGACTGTGGATCACCATGGTCGTTTCATTGACATTAACGCAGGCTGGTCTGGAAAGGTGCATTACGCATGCATCTTTCAGAACACAGGCCTGTTCAGGAAGCTGAAAGCTGGGACTTTCTTCCCAGACCATAAGATCACCGTAGGGGAAGTGGAAATGCCCATTATGATCCTTGGAGACTCTGCTTACACTTTAATGCCGTGGCTCATGAAACCCTACACAGGGAGTCTTGACAGCAGTAATGAATGGTTCAACAACAGGCTGAGTCAGTGAAGAATGACTGTGGAGTGTGCTTTTGGCTGTTTAAAGGGCTGCTGGCGCTGTCTGTGTGGGAAGCTGGACCTGGCCGATGACAACATCCCCACAGTTATATCTGTGTGCTGTACCCTCCATAACATTTGTGAAGGGAAGGGTGAAAGCGTCACTCAGTCATGGAGCTCAGAGGTTCAACACCTGGAGGCTGAATTTGAACAGCCAGTGACCAGGACTATTAGAGAGACCCAGCCGCTCTGTACTTTGGTGCCGGCGATCCACATTCTGCTGGCAGAGCCTCCTTTCACTGTTCCGCCACTCCTGCACTTTTTGATTTTCATTAAGGGACTGCTGCACGACTTCATGCAGTATGTCCTCTTTGCTTCTTTACGGATGCTTCCTGATTCTTTGGAGTCTTTCAGCCATTGATAACAAGGACGTCTGGGATCTCAAGGTTGCATCTGTAAAGCCAAAATGCAACACTTAACCAGCATTGTTCACACCAGACAGAGCAATGATTCAGCCGTACTTAAAGACAAGTACAGTGTACACAATATCAAAAATTGCCCATCCCAAAGCGAGCGCACATAACCCACAGGAGCCCCAAAATGATGAGTAAGCACAGGGGCAAGGGGGACTGATTGTTTCAGGGATGTATTGTCCTCTGGGGTTGGTTCTATGCCTTGGGGAGAGCCAACAGCTGCAGGGGGCCCCTATACTGAACACTGTCCCCACATTTTCCACAGGATGAGTTTGTCCAAGAAGATATCTCACTGCTGAGGGTGACCTGGGAAGCAAGGGAGGGTCTTCTATTACAGTGCGGCTTCTGCTCTGGCCCATATGCAGCTTGCCTGTGTGCAGCAATGGTCCCCCCGCCCCTCACGGCACAGTGGCACAGACATGCTAGCCTGACTGGGATAAGGAGCACAGTAGTTCTGCCAAGGAACCTGCGCAAGCGGATTGCCCAGCTTCTGCATGAGACCTTTGAAGAGATCACTGAGGCTGATTACCACGATGTGAGAGAGCACAGCAACGCCCTATTCCACATCTAGGCATGCATGCAGCCCTAACCCTCCTCACCCCAAGAGCCCGCACCGAATAACTTCCTTCCCGAAATAAAAGCCACTTACCGGGAACCTCCTCTGCTGTTTGTTCTTCCCCCAGCACCATTCGATGTGACTGGATACCTTCCTCCTGGCTTGAAAACAGCTCCTGGCTACATGTATCTAGGGATGCTGGGCTGTCCCCCTCCTCCTCAGCACCCTCGCTCCTGCTTTCCTTCTCCTGCCTTGTTGAACCGGGCTCTGAAGTGTCCATGGTGGTCTTCGGAGTGGAGGTGGGGGTCACCCCCAAGTATTGCGTTCAGCTCTTTGTAGAAACGTCAGGTTGCAGGGGCACCACCAGAGCGGCTGTTTGCCTCGCAGGCTTTGTGGTAGGCATTCTGCAGCTCCTTCACTTTAACCAAGCACTGCACTGCGTCCCGGTCATTGCCCCTTTCCATCATGGCCCTTGATATCTGCCCAAAGGTATCATAATTCCTATGGCTGGAGCGCAGCTGGGACTGCACAGCCTCCTCCCCCCAAACACTGATGAGGTCCAGCACCTCGCCATTGCTCCATACTGGGGATCGCCTGGTGCGTGGAGGCATGGTCACCTGGAAAGTTGCGCTGAGAGCACTCCACGCCTGGCTGAGCAAACAGGAAGGGGAATTTCAAAATTCCCAGAGAATTTAAAGGGAGGGTCTGACGGTTGGTCACCTGAGGGCAGAGCAGTAGAGTTCAAAGTGATGACCAGAGTGGCTAGAACAGGCATTGTGGGACATTTCCGGAGGCCAATTACAGCGCATTAGGTGTCCACACTGGCGCCGCGGCGCTCCAGCGAGAGCGCAACAAACATTATTCCTCTCGGGGAGGTGGAGTACCAGGAGCGCTCCAGCCGTGGAGTCAGTGCGCTCCACGTGCCTTGCCAGTGTGAACACGTCAGGAGTTAGGGCACCCGGGGCTTCTTTAATGCGCTCTAACTTGCAAGTGTAGCCAAGTCCTCAAATGTGAATTTAAACCTATTTAGTTAAATTGGTGCAAAAGCTTGTATGGACACTTTTATTTAAGAATTAGTTCAGTTTAGTTTGTCAATTAGGAATAGGTTTAAGCTAAATCAAAATAAAACCTTCTTAAACTGGTGCAAACTCCTGGATGGACACCCTTATTTCAGTTTAAATAAATCAGTTTAAAAATCACATCTTTAGTTAAGCTATTTCAGCGCTGCACGTAGAAAATCCCTAAGACATCTGTGCAGGAAACAGAGCCTTTTCGGGGGCAGGACCCCAACTGTGGAACCCCTTACCAGAGAGATCATACTCAGTCACACCCTGAGCTGCTCAGGTATAAATGTAGGACCCACCTCTTTGTTAAGGTCATCCTTCAGTAACAACATCTTCCAAGGAACTGTTGTATTAATTTAGATGGAATAAATTAGTGTTCTGCTGCAAAATCCTACCTCAGCACCTCAACGTGGTGCAGCGGTGACCCTGGCCATCTGACAGCTATGGTAGCGGGGCGTATGCCCTGGTAGGTTTTACCATGCTACAAAGGTGTCGGACTATCCAATCCAGGGAGGAGGGTTGCTCTCTCAGAGGAAAGAGCGCTTTTCCTTCTCCTTAGAGGTTGAAGGCTAGCTAAGCTTGAGGAGGTACGCATGCCTGCCCACCTAGCCAGTGAGATGGCTTGAAGTTAACGGCTAAAACAACACAAGTAAATGCACGTTCTACGGTGGCGGAGCGGAAATTGAGCGACAAGAGGTTTCTAAAAATGTAGGTGCTAGGCCAACATGGAAAAGGACAATCCTCGTTGTGTGTACTTACAATTGTAGGTCACTGGCAAAGGAGGAAACTTTAAACCATCTGATGGAGGAGAAGAAAAGGATAAAATGTGATATTCTCGGTGTCTGCGAAACCCGACGAAAGAAGGAGTTGGAAGTCAACTGGAAGGATGGAAGTGCTGTGAGGCTTGGAAAGGGAGATGGCGCTAGAAATGTTGGAGGAGTTGGATTTATCGTCAATAAAGATTGGTCTTCGAAAGTCATATCATGCCAGCTAACATCATCACGTATCGGTGTGCTGCATCTTCAGATGGAGTCAAAAACTACCCTCAAGGTCATCCAGGCTTACGCTCCCACAAGTGCAAGTGAGGACAAAGAAGTGGAAGAATTCTACCGAGAGCTTGAAAGAGCTCTCGCGCAAAAGTCCACTTACACTGTCACGATGGGAGATTTCAACGCCAAGGTCGGGCGAGGGAAAGCTGGCAAAAAGTTCATAGGGAGATACAGCAGCGGCAAAAGGAATGAAAGAGGAGAGAGGCTGGTGGCGATGGTAGAAATGAAAGAACTGTACGTGGCATACACCTGGTACAAAAAGAAGATCTCAAGAAGGTGGCCATGGATCGCACCAAATGCGAAGCGTAAGAATGAAATCGACTATATTTTAGTCAATAAAAGGCACATCGTTCAAGACGTCTCTGTGGTGCAGCCATTCAACACCAGCAGTGACCATCGCCTACTTAGAGTGAAGTTGATTTTCGACGAAGCAGTGGAAAAGAAGGCATTACAGATGGCAAACAGGAAACAGCAGCCGAAGACATTCGATGAAGCAAAGCTGAAAAAAGCGATTTCTGGGTTTGACTGGAGCCTGATGGAAAAGTGTGATGAGGACTATAGTATCTTTGCTGACAAGTTGAGATGTTGCTTAAAAGCAGCTGAAATTAAAAAGCTGAAGAAGGCGAAGGGAAGAATCTCGAATGAAATGAAAAGCTTGTTGGAGAAGCGGAGAAACATGAAAAGGAGCTCGGATAACAACCTCGAGTACTCCATTCTGTGCAAGCTTATATGGCGAAAACTGAAGGATGACTTCGAGAACTTCCGGAAAGAAAAGCTCCTTAAAACAGTTGAATCACGCAAGAGCCTCAGGACATGCAAGTGGGAATTGACGCAGTATAGATTGAGCGTAACAGCATTGAAGAACAAGGATGGAGAGACAGTAATCGACAGAGCAGGGATGGAGGAGGTCTGCAAGGACTTCTATACAGAACTGTTCAAATCAAGAATCAACGTCCCCCTCCCAACCCTCGAAGAGTCAGAAGAACGCGTCCCCCCAATAATCGTCAGCGAAGTCCGACGCGCACTACACCAGATGAAGAAGGGAAAAGCTCCAGGCAAAGATGGAATAATGTCAGAAATGATTTATGCAGGAGGCGAAAAACTTTGGAAGGCCCTCGCTTTAAGATTCAGTCGATATTTTGAAGAAGGAAAAATACCATCAAGCTGGAAGGAGTCGAATACCATCTTGCTGCACAAGAAGGGTGATCGAGAAAATCTTAAGAACTACCGCCCTATATGCCTGCTCTCGCACATCTACAAGCTCTTCACAAAGGTGATAACGAATCGACTTTCGCAGAATCTGGATGAACAACAGCCGAGAGAGCAGGCAGGGTTTCGAAGAAATTTCAGTACAATCGACCATATATTTACCCTTAGCCAGCTCCTAGAAAGAGCGAGGGAATACAAACTCCCGCTGTGCATTGCTTTTGTTGACTATGAAAAGGCCTTCGATAGCGTTGAGTTTAACGCAATATTAAAGGCTCTCGCAGAGCAGGGCATTAACATGCAGTACATTAGTTTGTTGAAGGAAGCGAATACTGGATGTACAACAGACATTACTTTCCTTGAAACTCCCCTCCGCATCCCAATCGAGAAAGGTGTAAAGCAAGGAGATACAAGTTCACCGAAACTATTCACTGCCTGCCTCAAAATGGTTATGAACAAGATCAATTGGAGGAGTGGCGTCAACATAAACGGAGAGAGATTATCTCATCTCAGATTTGCAGATGACATTTTACTAATTGCCGAAAGCATCAACCAACTGCAGAGCATGCTACGAAGACTCGACAAGAAAAGTAGTCAGGTCGGCCTGAAAATGAACCGCTGCAAAACGAAATATATGCGATCAGACGTCTTATGAAAAGCCTGAAAAAAGGTAACAGGAGAAGACATCAAAGAAGTGGAACAGTACATATATTTGGGCCAAAAAATTAATATGAACCAAGACCTGAACGGAGAACTCTCGCGAAGGATTCAGGCAGGATGGTGTGCGTTTAATTCCATCAAGGACGTCCTCAAAGGAAAACTTGACAAGACCACATGTAAAAATATTTTCAATTCAGCAGTGCTGCCAGCCATGCTGTATGGCAGTGAAACGTGGGCACTGACGAAGAGAGAAGAGCAACGGCTGTTGGTAGCTGAAAGGGCAATGGAACGAGCTATGTTGGGAATCTCCCTTCTGGATCGTATACCAAATGAAATCATCAGAGAACGCAGCGGTGTGAAAGATATTGTCGTGGAAAGCAGACATAACAAGATGCGATGGGCGGGCCACACAGCACATCTCACGGATAACAGGTGGACCGCAATCATTGCTGAGTGGTACCCGCGAGAACAGAAAAGACCCCCCGGTTGGCCTCCAAGAAGATGGGAAGATGACATCGTTAAACGTTTTGGACGAACGTGGAGAAGAAAGGCAAGAGTGCGAGAAGAATGGCAGACGTGTTGTGATCGGCGCAGTCTTAACGACAGCTGAAGTCCGATCGATCCAGGTGATCCAGGTGAAATTAGTGTTAACATAACACAGTCACTGTCCAACATTAAACAGTGTTAAATGAGGTCTGGGGTTTGGTATACAGAGACCTCAGCCTGCTTGGTACCATGGCAAACACACCATTAAACATCCTTGTAAACTATGATGAAAAGAAAGCAAAGAAGGAAAAACAATTAAAGCATTTGAAAGCTATTAAAGCATTTCATTTCAGAAACGTCCTTTGCTCCCTTTCCCTTTAGCTGGAGAGGGATTTTAGAAGAAAAAGCCCCTTGTCTGACAGCTGGTCTCACAGATGGTGAGAACTGCCCTTTGGGAGAAAGAAGAAGTGAGCTGAGCTGGGCTGGAGCTGTCCTTGTTGCTGCTGTTGTTAGAGTCCAATCCCATTTCATCCCAGGTGGTGGCTGGGATTCAGCTGGAGCCTCTACAGGTGGTGGTGTCATCTGGGCCCCTCTCTCTGCCCCCGCTAGGTCAGGACAGCCCTGAGGATTAAGATGATGAAGGCCCGGGCTCCCAAGAGATGGGAGGGGGATGGACAGGCATAGTGGTGAAACTTGCTCCAGTAGCTAATTTTTCTCCCCAAAGTCTCTGTCTTTGAGGACCTACCAAGGGAATGGTGGGCAGAATAGCCCATCCCCTTGTTATTTTCTCTGCCAATTGGCCACTTTCTGACACACCAATTTTGGATCGCTGATTTCTGGTTCTACTTCTGGTTTTCTTGTTCACTAGGCATGATCCTAACACAGTCCTTGAGTTATGTCAGGAAGCTCTCTTGTTTGGACAAACTCAGTCTGTCTGCCTCTCTTTTGAGCTTTTTCCCCTCAACATTTGTTATTATAGGTTGTTGTCACATTTTATGAACTTTCATGCACTTTTGACAGTTGAGCTCACAATTAAAGTACATGTATAGACCCGGTTATCACAACAGGCCAGCCCACAATGGGAGAGATTGAAGGGGAAGCAAGAGAAGGAAAGAAGAAAGCAGGAACAGAACAAAACAAAGCACCCAAATATGCATGCTGGGAACCAGGCTGCGAGCATGCTGCCACTTAGGGAGCATGCAGTTCTTTTTTGTGTGATGCTACCCCCGTGATAGCACCACTGACATACTGAGAGAGATCTTTTGCTAGGTAGTTTCAGCCAGCTCAGTGACCTTCTCATGAAGCCAGGTCTCAAGCTGAAGGATCACATTTCTAGGTAACCCCCGTCTGAAGCCTTAGACACAGACACGACACACACCCAGGATTTGAGGTGCCACTATATGCTTTCAAAATTCCACTGCTAAAATCTCTAGGCCCAATTCAGTTAGTGGCAGCAGCAGTCGTCTCATTGCAGGGGGCATTTGGTCACGACAGGGGGTGGGATGGTTCCAAAGTAAAGACTCATTCCTCCCCCACCCCCATCCCTTTCCCTTCACCTTCTGCTTTTGGAGTCAGCCTCAGGCCACATCTACACTACATTGCAGCTGTGGCACTGTAGTGCCATAGCGTAGATGTTTCCTATGTCAAAGGACGGGTTTTTCCATCACTGTAGTTAATCCACCTCACTGACAGATGGTAGCTAGGTTGCTGGAAGAATTCTTCCATTGATCTAGCCACATCTACACCAGGGATTAGGTCAACCTTACTATGGCACTCAGGGTGTGAATTTTTTAAGTGTAGACCAGGCCTCAGTTCTTAACCAGTGGAGAGGGTCTGAATCCAAATACCCCAAAGATTTGGGGAGCTCAGAGCCCCACCTCCAAATATGACCTGCAGCCCCTGGTGACAAATACTCTACCGTGTGTCTGAGAGGAGAGAGAAACTGGGGAACTAAAGTGCAGTAAAGTTCAGAAAAGAGGCTGTGGAAATAACCCTTCTTGCTCTCCATACCTACTCCCTGTTGTCTTTGTGTTATACTTGCTTCCTTTTCTGACACAAATAGCTCTTACCCCTGCTTAGCCCTTTGGAGCCAATGTGGCTGTTCTAGAGTGTGCCAGATTCTTTTCTGCCCTTTGCATCACCGGTCGGGTAAGCTCTGCTTGCGCTCAGGATGATATCAGAGGCCGAAAGAGCCCAGCTGGAATTTCAGATCCCAGTTGTGGCCCTGGCAGTGCAAAAAATCTGCTGACATAAACTCAGCCCATGCAGTCGGGAGTCACCAAGAAGATAAATATGAGCCCCACAATGTCTACTTTCATCATTGTGCTACGATCCACAGTTCCATTACAATGGGTCCTTTGGGCCAAAACCAGACCCGTCCATCACTGGCAGCAGGTGAATGGCCTCTGAGGTTCCTCCTGCTTTATCTGCCTCCAAAGCAGCCAGGACTCCCTGGCCCTTCCTGCTGCAGAGCTTTTTGGAGAGAAAGTCCAAATTTTATTTCAAATTCCTGACTAACACTTGGACTCCATAACACTAACTAACACTCCATAACATGTCCATCTAAATCCTAGTCCCAGGTCTGCGATCGCCGATTGGGAAAACTGTCTCCTCCATTCCACTTCCCCTCCCCCCTGCAGACGGGTTGCCTTGGCCCCAGCTCCTGCAGGTCAAGCAGGATAGGAGCCAGCTCCAGGGGCAAGCAGGTCCCCCAGCCCCATCTCCCTAAGGAGAATGATGCCAGAAGGGCCCTGCACTGGGCTGAAGATTGACTCTAAGTCCCTAGAGCCACATCAGCAGCCACACTCCTCACTGCAGAGCTCAGTCACCTCCCCACTCGCTGCTTCCCCTAGGGCAGAGGGGACTGAACACAGCCTGGACCCGGCTGACTCCTTATCCTTTAAATCTGGACATCCAAAACGGTCAATATTCCCACTCCAAACTGGTTAGCGACCGGTCGGTAGCGGTCTGGAGTTGCCAGCTTCCAGACTGCAATAGTCACCCACTTCTCCACCGTCAGGGCAGCTCTCAATCTCGTGTCCTTGCGCCACAGGTGGCAAAGTTTGCAGATGATACTAAACTGCTCAAGATAGTTAAGACCAAAGCAGACTGCAAAGAACTACAAAAAGATCTCACAAAACTAAATGATTGGGGAACAAAATGGCAAATGAAATTTAATGTGGATAAATGTAAAGTAATAATGCGCACTGGAAAAAAATAACCACAGCTATACATACAATATGATGGGGGCTAATTTAGCTACAACTAATCAGGAAAAAGATCTTGGAGTCATCGTGGACAGTTCTCTGAAGATGTCCATGCAGTGTGCAGCAGCAGTCAAAAAAGCAAACAGGATGTTAGGAATCATTAAAAAAGGGATAGAGAATAAGAAGGAGAATATCTTATTGCCCTTATACAAATCCATGGTGTGCCCACATCTTGAATACTGCATACAAATGTGGTCTCCTCATCTCAAAAAGGATATACTGGCATTAGAAAAGGTTCAGAGAAGGGCAACTAAAATGATTAGGGGTCTGGAACGGGTCCCATATGAGGAGAGATTAAAGAGGCTAGGACCTTTTAGCTTGGAAAAGAGGAGACTAAGGGGGGATATGATAGAGGTATATATAATTATGAGTGGTGTGGAGGAAGTGAATAAGGAAAGGTAATTTACTTGTTTCCATAACAGAAGAACTAGAGTCTACCAAATGAAATTAGTGGGCAGCAGGTTTAAAACAAATAAAAGGAAGTTCTTCTTCACACAGCGCACAGTCAACCTGTGGAACTCCTTGCTTGAGGAGGCTGTGAGGGCTAGGACTATAACAGGGTTTAAAAGAGAACTTGATAAATTCATGGAGATGAAGTCCATTAATGGTTAATGGACCAGGATGGGTAAGAAATGTTGTCCTTAGCCTCTGTTTGTCAGAGGGGGGTGGTGGATGGCAGGAGAGAGATCACTTGATCATTACCTGTTAGGTCCACTCACTCCGGGTCACCTGGCATTGGCCACTGTCGGTGGACAGGACACTGGGCTGGATGGACCTTTGGTCTGACCCAGTAAGAGCCGTAACTAGGGTGAGGCGAGTGAGGCACTCGCCTCGGGGCGCACGGCAGTCAGGGGCGCAGAAGGCGGCAGTCAGGGGCGCCCCCACCTCCCCTGCCGCCAAAGCCGCCACAGGCAAGCAGGGGAGGAAGGACCTCCCGCAGGCATGATGCCAGTCCTTTTTGCGCCCCTGACTGCCTCGGGCACAGAAATTCCTCGCTACGGCTCTGGACCCAGAACGGCCGTTCTTATGTTTTTATGTTCTTATGTTCTACAGGGTGGGGGCGAGCTCATCACACAGTCCCATGAAAGTGGCTTTTCTCATCCGAAAGTTCTGCAGCCGCTGCTCGTCATCCCAGACTCGCATGACAATGTGATCCCACCACTCTGTGCTTGTTTCCTGAGCCCAAAAGCGGCGTTCCACTGTGGTGAGCCTGTCCGTGCATGGCACAAGCGTCTCATGTCATATGCATTATGTGAGTCGACATCATCATTGGACTGCTTACTGTCAGTTTGTAGCTTAAGGAGTAGCTTGACTGCAATTCGTGACATGCTGGAGAGACCCATCAGCATATTCCTCAGCTGCAGGGCTGGCATGCCCACTAGGTGAACCTAGGCGGTTGCCTAGGGCGCCAGGATTTGGGGGGCGGCGGGTGGCCACCTCCCGGTTCCGTGGCTGAGCCGAGAGCCGGTGGGGGGGGGGGGGGAGCGCCGCGGGCGGGGGGCTGAGCTGTCATGGCCTGCAGGGGGGTGGGGAGTTGGGGGGGGGGGCGGGGAGCTGGCTGCAGCAGGGGGCAGCGTTAGTGGGGGGGGGCGCAGGGCTGGTGCAAGTAAGTTTCACCTAGGGTGCGAAACTTCCTTGCACTGGCCCTGCTCAGCTGTTCGGGATCCATTCCCGCAGACTGAAAGGGAAGACAGAGTGCACAGTACAAAAAGCATTGAAAGATGGTGCCAAATGTGGACGGAAGCACAGGGATTGCTGGGATGCGAAGCAATGCATCACGGGGCGTTGGGACAGGACCCAGAATGCCCCACCCCCTTCCCACAAGCCACAGTGCCAGAATGGGAAGAAGTGCTCTGTGGGATACCTGCCCATAATGCACCAGTCCCAATGCCGCTGCAAGTGCTGCAGATGTGGCCACGCCAGTGCGCTTGAATCTGACGTGTGAACACACTGCAGCGCTTTCCCTGCTGTGATCTCTGAGGGCTGGTTTAACTCCCAGCGCTCTACATCTGCAGGTCTAGCCAGGCCCTTACGTGAAACCAGTGCAATTTTCCTTTGTAGACAAACTCTTATTTCATTTTAAATCAGGCTTATTTTGATTTAATTTCAATGGATTAGTCCTGGTCTAAACACAAAATTGTGTCAGTTCACCTAAATGTGTGATTTTAAACCAGTGTAGTTAACCTGGGGCCACTTTGCTTGTGAGCACTCTTAAAGCTATTTAAACCTGATTTATATCATAGAATCATAGAATCTCAAGGTTGGAAGGGACCTCAGGAGGTCATCTAGTCCAACCCCCTGCTCAAAGCAGGACCAAACCCAATTAGATCATCCCAGCCAGGGCTTTGTCAAGCCTGACCTTAAAAACCTCTAAGGAAGGAGATTCCAACACCTCCCTAGGTAACCCATTCCAGTGCTTCACCACCCTACTAGTGAAAAAGTTTTTCCTAATATCCAACCTAAACCTCCCCCTCTGCAACTTGAGACCATTACTCCTTGTTCTGTCATCTTCTACCACTGAGAACAGTCTAGATCCATCCTCTTTGGAACCCCCTTTTAGGTAGTTGAAAGCAGCTATCAAATCCACCCTCATTCTTCTCTTCTGCAGGCTAAACAATCCCAGTTCCCTCAGCCTCTCTTCATAAGTCATGTGCTCCAGCCCCCTAATCATTTTTGTTGCCCTCCGTTGGACTCTTTCCAATTTATCCACATCCTTCTTGTAGCGTGGGGCCCAAAACTGGACACAGTACTCCAAATGAGGCCTCACCAGTGCCGAATAGAGGGGAATAATCACGTCCCTCGATCTGCTGGAATGCCCCTACTTATACAGCCCAAAATGCCGTTAGCCTTCTTGGCAACAAGGGCACACTGTTGACTCATATTCAGCTTTTCGTCCACCGTAACCCCTAGGTCCTTTTCTGCAGAACTGCTGCCCAGCCATTAGGTCCCTAATCTGTAGCAGTGCATGGGATTCTTCCGTCCTAAGTGCAGGACTCTGCACTTGTCCTTGTTGAACCTCATCAGATTTCTTTTGGCCCAATCCTCTAATTTGTCTAGGTCCCTCTGTATCCTGTCCCTACCCTCCAGTGTATCAACCACTCCTCCCAGTTTAGTGTCATCTGCAAACTTGCTAAGGGTGCAGTCCACACCATCCTCCAGATCGTTGATGAAGATATTGAACAAAACCGGCCCCAGCACCGACCATTGGGGCACTCCACTTCATACCGGCTGCCAACTAGACATGGAACCATTGATCACTACCCGTTGAGCACGACCATCCAGCCAGTTTTCTATCCACCTTACCGTCCATTCATCCAGCCCACACTTCCTTAACTTGCTGGCAAGAACACTGTGGGAGACTGTATCAAAAGCTTTGCTAAAGTCAAGAAATAGCACATCCACTGCTTTCCCCTCATCCACAGAGCCAGTTATCTCATCATAGAAGGCAATTAGGTTAGTCAGGCATGACTTGCCCTTGGTGAATCCATGCTGACTGTTCCTGATCACTTTCCCCTCCTTTAAGTGGTTCAGAATTGATTCCTTGAGGACCTGTTCCATGATTTTTCCAGGGACTGAGGTGAGACTGACTGGCCTGTAGTTCCCCGGATCTTCCTTCTTCCCTTTTTTAAAGATGGGCACTACATTAGCTTTTTTCCAGTCATCCGGGACCTCCCCCGATTGCCATGATTTTTCAAAGATAATGGCCAATGGCTCTGCAATCACATCGGCCAACTCCTTTAGCACCCTCGGATGCAGTGCATCCGGCCCCATGGACTTGTGTTCGTCCAGCTTTTCTAAATAGTCCCGAACTACTTCTTTCTCCACAGAGGGCTGGTCACCTCCTCCCCATACCGTGCTGCGGAGTGCAGCCGCCTGGGAGCTGACCTTGTCTGTGAAGACAATTATCAATTTAGCTTGTGCCTATAAATTGCAGGTGCAATATATACCCATATATGCCAGGTTTAAAGTGATATAAGTGGATGCAAAGGGGGAAGTACTGGTCTAACTACATTTTTTTAAAACTGATTTAAATTAAAATGGTGCAACTTCTGAATGTAGACCAGCCTTTAGGAACAGGTTTAAGTGAAACTGAAATAAGAGTGTCTACACAGGGGTTTGCACTGGCTTAACTAAATTGGTACAAATCTGTGTGTAGACAAGGCCTTACCCCTCTAGCTGAAGTGCCTGTGGAGTGTGGCTGTCTTGAAGGGCCATGAATTGATATGCTCTCTTTGAGTTAGCTCAGTCCCACAAAATTATACAGCTTGACATTAAATTAAAAACTTTTCTCTGCTGAAATGGATAGATCTGCCCTCCTGTCAACATTGAGTGGGGGAAATTAACCCTCTAAGGAAAGCGATAATTTCTGTCTGCCTCTATCTATTGATCCATACTGAACTTACCACACTAGAATGTAAGCATCTCCCAAACTGGCCTTTGAAGGGAGGGTCACTATAGGATGCAGAGCGTGAAAACAGATTGGGGTGAATCTCCCCACAGCCTGAAGTGCGTGTCACTGACAGACAGATGGGGCAGACAGGAGACAGTTGTGAGGGCACAGAGCTGAAAGAAGTGGGAGGGTGCTGGATTGGGCCCTGACTTTGTTACTTTGCATCGGACCCCAGATAACCTCTGGCTGGCCAGTCACATCTCACATCTGTGTCTAGAATCTGAGTACTTCCTCTCACCTTTCTTTTCACATCAAAGGCCATAGTGAAAGTCAGTGAGAAGGCAAAGGAGAGTTCCATCATGTAGTACCAGTACATAGAGCGCTGTAGTGGCTGCAACAGCAAAACAAAGAGGCTTAGTTAAAGGCATAACCTGTGGGGAGGGGCAGATAGCAAGCGTATTCAGCTCTGGTTCTCTTTGCAGCTGTGCCTGAAACTATTGACTTAGGCACAGGGAATCCAGTGAGCAGCTATAGCAGTGATTAAAAAGTGAATCAGTAGAGCTGTGTGGGGAATTGTTTCTCTGTTCTGTGAAAAATTTTGAGATTTAAAATTCCCCCCCCCCCCATCCGTATTGAGATGAACCTGGCTCCTTTAGATGGAAAAATATATTTGAGAGGGAGACACATACCCCCAGCCACAACCCCAGAAGAGCCAACTGCCCAGCGGGGCTCTCCCTTGGAACATGGATGACCCAGATTCAAGTCCCTCCTCTGCACCCAGCTGAGTGCCTGAGCTACTGGCCTCTCACTGTAATCAGAAATTCTAGGATGTTCCTGCAGAACATTTTGTTTTTGCCAAATTGGAATTTTCTGCTTTGTTGAATGTTTTGTTGAAAAATTCCCACCAGCCCTATGGATCAGAGACTAGTGGTGCAGGTTTGGCTCTGGGATCAGAGGTCCCAACAGTTGTTTCTGTTTCAGTACCAACAAGCTGATATGCTTCAGTTATTTATTATACTACATGAACCTCTCCTGCCCCTCATGCATTAATACAGTGTGAAAGTTGCATAGTCAACACTCAAGATTTATTATAGTGCCTTGATTCAGGGGTCTGTCCCCAGGGAATAGCTTGGTTAAGACAAGGAATAGGGCTAGGTTAAAAAGAGATTCAACAAATTGGTGTAAGAAACAATACAACAAAGGGAACAAAAGAGTAATAGTAGTAAGGTTATACAATTACATGGTTCAGCAAGGGGCGCAGCTTATTTCTACCAAATCAGTGGGTTGTTTTAAACTTGTGTCTGTTTCTATTCTTTTAAAACACTGCCCAGTTCTGTATATTTATATTACATTAAAAAACCCTCCATTTAAAGGGTTGCAAAGTCAAGCACTCAAAAGTTAGGAAGTGCCAGGATTAAGACTGCCTTTGCAAACTTACTTCAGCTCCTTTGTGTGTATGCATTAAGATACAGTCTTTAATTACATGATCCCATGCGATTTTTGCCCCAGGAACCCTTTTCAGCACTTCTATAAGTCTAAATACATACAACATTTTGCGTTAGATTTAAACTGTTGATATTCAATAATAATATTTAGCATCTGCCTAGCACGTTGCCTCTGCAGATCTCAAAGCATTTTGACAAAGATGTTTATCTGAAGAATATCACTTTAAAGACAGGAAAATTGAGGTGCAGGGAATAGGCAATTGCACCATGTCTCACAGCATGTCTGTAGTAGCTGAAGCCACAGAAAAAGCTCAGGTCTCCTGACTCCTAGTCCCACACGAGTGCTCCAGCCATGCGGACATGCTGCCTAGAGCTGACTAAGAAAGGAAGGGGATGCAGAACTGACATTTCCATCCAATGAGGCCCTGTTGGGACAGAACGTAGTATTCCCAGGTTCCACTGCACTTGAATACCCAAGGGCAAAAACTAGTTGTCTCTCAGTAACCAAGGTTTCCATTTGATCAATAGAACAGACATCATCCCATCAAAGGTTAAGTGACATTAACTACACTGGAAACCACAGCGTATCTGTGTTAATCCCTATAGATAGGGTATATAGGGTTTGCCCAGTACTGAGAGATTAACAAGCTAAATTCATCTCCCTAAATAAGCCAGAGAAGGGAGCTGTATCAAGGGAGTGATGCAGGGTTAAGCTGTGGGTGCTTCCTCATCCAGAGGACCAGAGCAGATTGGTTTGGGGAAGCCTGTGTCAGGCTGGGGGAAGACATTAGGCAGAGTGTGCTGAGATGTCCCTAAAGCAGACTGGAGGGGCCTGTATCCCCAGCACATCCTGCAGCAGCATGTTTGCCTTCCCATGCTCTGAGAGATCTCTGTGAACCCTGACGAAAGTGACTTGTTTTTGTTTTATTCCCCATTAACAGGATCCTTCTTATCACCTCAGATTAGTTTGTCCCCCATTGCTTGCAGGAGCGCAGAGCTGGCTAAGTCCTGACATGGCCACAGCCCTTTTACATTTCTCCCCTCTTGGGGACGTCTGAACATCCATCACACCAATGGGATGCAGACTTGCAGAAGGCCCAGCTCTGTTCAGCTCCACGGGGGAAATGTACTTGCCCTAGGAGGTGATTCTGCCTTTACCACGTAGGATCTTTTTATTACACTGATTTGAAAGAACTGTCTGTGGAAATAGGTGTCTACATAGTCACACCTCTGCTGAACTGAAGGGTTAGCCTGCCTGTCAACAGGTGAATGCATAGACCTTCTGTGCTTACCAGTCTGTCCACGGCACATGCTGTAAAGAGCCCTCTGAGGTCTACCTTAAACAGTACAGGATAAGGGGTGCATCCAGCTGCTTGGCACAGGCTCTGACATAGGCCAAGAGAGTATGTGAACTTTCTGAGTTGCTGTTACATGCACCAACCCGCCTGGATGACTTACCTGTTGTGGATACCCCACCCAGCATTCTCTTGGATCCCAAAACCAGGGCTTCTGTAAAGAAACAGTGTAATCTGAGAATGTCAGAAACATTCCTCTCCCCACCAGCTGCCTAATGAATTAGGCATGTTCCCATTATATATTATATAATAGTATAAAATAGAGGTGCTTGTTTTGACCCCATCATAAAGCATGCATTCTGAAACAGGCTTACAATAAGATTTTCCATTAGACTATATTAAGCTCCTGCTTCTTTTAATATGTGGATGGCCTCGCAGGGTGAAATTTTGGTGTTAGCTTTTATGCCCTTTGAACTTCCTGTGTAGTTTTGGGGTGATTTAAAAATGTTCTTCCCTAGTAGATGGACTGAAAAGTACTTCATCATCCTCATGTGACACAAGCACATCATCCTGCTTCTCTCCAAGTATGGGAGAAATAGTTATTTAACACGTTTGCCTTTTGTGTATCATTGCTAGCAAGGTAGGGTGGGTGCAGGGCCAGCTCTAACTTTTTTGCCGCCCCAAGCAAAAAAAACCAAAAACTCGAGCGCTGCCCCACTGAAACAAAAGCAACCCCCCCGAGCGCCGCCCCACCAAAACAAAAAAAACCCCAAGCGCAGCCCTGCCGAAACAAAAACAACCGCCCGAGCGCCACCCCGCCGAAAAAAAACCAACCGCCCGAGCGCCGCCCCGCCGAAACAAAAACAACCGCTCGAGCGCCGCCCCGCCGAAACAAAAACAACCCCCCGAGCGCCGCCCCGCCGAAACAAAAACAACCCCCCGAGCGCCGCCCCGCCGAAACAAAAACAACCCCCCGAGCGCCGCCCCGCCGAAACAAAAACAACCCCCGAGCGCTGCCCCGCCAAAACAAAAACAACCCCCGAGCGCCACCCCGCCGAAACAAAAACAACCCCCAATGAGCGATGCCCCACCGAAACAAAAACAACCCCCCGAGCGCCACCCCGCCGAAACAAAAACAACCCCCAATGAGCGATGCCCCGCCGAAACAAAAACAACCCCCCAAGCGCAACCCCGCCGAAACAAAAACAACCGCTCGAGCGCCACCCCGCCGAAACAAAAACAAAAAACCCCCCAAGCGTAGCCCTGCCGAAACAAAAACAACCCCCCGAGCGCCGCCCCGCCGAAACAAAAACAACCGCTCGAGCGCCGCCCCGCCGAAACAAAAACAACCCCCCGAGCGCTGCCCCGCCGAAACAAAAACAACCCCCCGAGCGCTGCCCCGCCAAAACAAAAACAACCCCCCGAGCGCTGCCCCGCCAAAACAAAAACAACCCCCGAGCGCTGCCCCGCCAAAACAAAAACAACCCCCGAGCGCCACCCCGCCGAAACAAAAACAACCCCCAATGAGCGATGCCCCACCGAAACAAAAACAACCCCCCGAGCGCCGCCCCGCCGAAACAAAAACAACCCCCCAAGCGCAACCCCGCCGAAACAAAAACAACCGCTCGAGCGCCACCCCGCCGAAACAAAAACAAAAAACCCCCCAAGCGTAGCCCTGCCGAAACAAAAACAACCCCCTGAGCGCCGCCCCGCCGAAACAAAAACAAAAAAACCCCCGAGCTTAGCCCTGCCGAAACAAAAACAACCGCCCGAGCGCCACCCCGCCGAAAAAAAAACAACCGCCCGAGCGCCGCCCCGCCGAAACAAAAATAACCGCTTGAGCGCCACCCCGCCGAAACAAAAACAACCCCCGAGCGCTGCCCCGCCAAAACAAAAACAACCCCCGAGCGCTGCCCCGCCAAAACAAAAACAACCCCCTGAACGCCGCCCCGCCGAAACAAAAACAACCCCCCGAGCGCCACCCCGCCGAAACAAAAACCCCCCGAGCGCCACTCCGCCGAAACAAAAACAACCCCCTGAGCGCCGCCCCGCCAAAACAAAAACAACCCCACTGAGCGCCCGCTACCGAAACGAAACAAAAAAAAACCCGAGCACCCCCCTGCTGAAACAAAAACAACCCCCTGAGCACCGCCCCGCCGAAACAAAAACAACCCCCCGAGCACCACCCTGCCAAAACAAAAACAACCCCACTGAGCGCCCGCCACCGAAACAAAACAAAAAAAACCCCGAGCACCCCCCTGCTGAAACAAAAACAACCCCCTGAGCGCCGCCCCGCTGAAACAAAAACAACCCCCCGAGCGCCACCCCGCCGAAACAAAAACAAAAAACCGCCCGAGCACCGCCCTGCCAAAACAAAAACAACCCCACTGAGCGCCCGCCACCGAAACAAAACAAAAAAAACCCCGAGCACCCCCCTGCTGAAACAAAAACAACCCCCTGAGCGCCACCCCGCCGAAACAAAAACAACCCCCCGAGCGCCACCCTGCCAAAACAAAAACAACCCCCTGAGCACCGCCCCGCTGAAACAAAAACAACCCCCAAGCGCCGCCCCGCCGAAACAAAAACAAAAAACCGCCCGAGCGCCGCCCTGCCAAAACAAAAACAACCCTACTGAGCGCCCGCCACCGAAACAAAACAAAAAAAACCCCGAGCACCCCCCTGCTGAAACAGAAACAACCCCCCTGAGCACCACCCCGCCAAAACAAAAACAAAAAAACTCCCTGAGCTCCGCCCCGCCGAAACAAAAACAAAAAACCGCCTGAGCGCCGCCCTGCCAAAACAAAAACAACCCCAATGAGCGATGCCCCGCCGAAACAAAAACAAAAAAACCCCTGAGCGCCGCCCCGCCGAAACAAAAACAAAAAAGAACGCCCCAGAGCGCTGCTCCGTTGAAAAACAAAAAACAAAAACCAACCTGAGCGCTGCCCTGCTGCCCCAAGCTTGGCCGCCCCTTAGAGAGTGCCGCCCCAAGCACGTGCTTGGTCGACTGGTGCCTGGAGCCGACCCTGGGTGGGTGCTGATTACATACTCACATCGTACAAGACCACAAGTCCAGTGCAGAAGGAAATGAGGTAACACAAAGAACTCCAACTAAAAGCAAGTAAGAAAAGAACAAAGGAAATTAGTTCATTGGAGGTCAGGCTCAGCTCTTCTGGCCACACCTAGTGTCAGTCATTCGTGCAATCACTGACCTTAGCAAATACGTACTTCCACAGGATATAGCACTCAAATGAGCTCCACTTGATAGCAGAGATATAGGTGCACTTTATTCCCTCATTCACAAAAAAGGAGCAACATGTAATACTGTATATAACTGCTTATAACGCACAGTAGTGTATCTCGTATCACTTCCGTCAGCCTCGGCCCATGTTCTCTTCTAATAAGCCCAGTCTAAATTTCCATAGACCTGGTACATACTCTCATGACAACTATAGTCATCAATGGTTCTATTACACAATGTGGACAAGGCCTTAGGGGGCAGTTTGGGGTGGGGCTTGGTATATTTTGGTTTCAGAAGCACCAGGCAGCCAAGTTTCATCTGTGGAGGATGAAGTGGGAGTGACCATCTGTGTCAAAGGCAAGCAGACAGATGAAAGAGATTAGGTGGCAAGGATGCTGTTAGGCTTGGCAAGGAGGCAGCATAATTTCCTGGGAGCCAGGAACTTCTGTGCTCTAGCTCTGTGCAGCTGCTTACTCCTGCTCAGAGCAGATGGAGCCCAAGCTGGATGGGAGTGCAAGGAATGGGTGATCATGCCCTGGCCAGGACAACTGAGGTGGTGCAGGACATGTTGTAATGTGCTGCTGGTACAGGCCAGTGGTGAATAACCATTGATGTGGAGCACACCCTCCGAGGAATGTCTCTGAGGCACAAGCCTTTCTGGGTGGGGTGCAGTTTATGCAGCACCCCCTGGCTCATAGTTGTGCCTACAGGCACGGCATCATGAAAGGGAGGAGGGAAATGGCTGGTAGTTGGGAAGACAGGTGGGGTCAAGAGAGAGATTTTTCGGGCTACAGGAAAGAAAGTATGTTTGAAAGCAGAACCTGAGGAGAAAACTCAATTGAAGGTAAGGGAACCTGGATGAATTATGGGTGAAGAGGGTAAAAGCAGGTGGGGACAGGGCAGGCGTAGGAGGAGACAGGGCCAAGGAGACAGTCCAGGGGCTGAAGGTGGAGGGAAAAGCGAGGCCTCCGATTTAGCGTAGGGAGGCAGCACAGGAGGGGGAGGCGAAGCAGAGGGGCAGCGGGAAGGGACATTCCAGCTGGGCCCATGGAGGTGCTGGGAGGCTGTGCACAGACTGCAGAGCTCAGACCCTGCTGGAAGGTTGAAGTGACCCAAGGCTTCTGGCCACATCACTCACCTCACTGAACAGAATTTTGTAGTCAGGCTGGGTTGGTCCTGGTTCCGCCGGTATCGGAACCACCTCTTCACCTTTCTGGTGGGCAAGTCACACTGCTTGGATAAGCTGATCAGCTGCCCCTGGAAAACAGCCAAGCAAACAGGACTCACACTCCCTGATGGCACAAATAGCAGAAGTGCCCAGCTTCCCTCACTAATCCCTCCTCCCACCTGGCGCAGGGGCTGGAATGAGTCCAAGGCTTGGTCAGTCGTCAATCTACAAGTTACAATCTCAGATCACAGGAATAAAGACACTATCCGTCCCATTCTGCCCCGGGCTCTGTGGGCCTCACCCACGCCTCCTGCTGGCTCCAGGCAGCATTCACACCCGCACAGTTGCATCAGGGGGCTTTCACTCCTACTTGCACCGGTTCCCGCCTGGGTGGGATTCTCCCGAGCAGAGGACCCAATAGCACCTCACTGTGCAGTGGTTTGCAGTTGGAGTGATCACGTTCACTTGGGTCAGCGGAAAATTTCCTCTGCGAGGCCTGGTGATTTATGGCAGTTTGGTCAGTGGGAACCCTCCAAACTCCAGGAACCCACAATGATGTTATCAATCAATCATAAAAACCTATTTAAGGCACTGTTAAAACTAGAATGAAAACCCCTCCCAAATCCCTCAAAACTAATATCCTCCCCCGTCCCTTCCACACACAATCCCCCTGCCACTTCCACACACAACCCTCCATCCTGACCCTTCCACACACAATCCTCCCCGCCACCTCCACACACAACCCTCCATCCTGACCCTTCCACACACAATCCTCCCCGCCACTTCCACACACAACCCTCCATCCTGACCCTTCCACACACAATCCCCCCCGCCACCTCCACACACAACCCTCCATCCTGACCCTTCCACACACAATCCCCCCCGGCACTTCCACACACAATCCCCCCCGCCACTTCCACACACAACCCTCCATCCTGACCCTTCTACACACAATCCCCCCGCCACTTCCACACACAACCCTCCATCCTGACCCTTCCACACACAATCCTCACCCTGCACCTTCCAGTCACAACGCCCCCATCCCTTCCAAACACAATCCCCCTTTCCAGTCACAATCTGCCCCTGCCCCTCCACACACAATCACAGGCGGCACGTTATATGGGCTGGTGGTGCCCACGCTCCAGGAATATTCAGAGCCGGGGGTCCAGCTCCACCAATATTTGGAGCTGGGCCCCCTCGCCCCTCCCCGCCCCTCCCCGCGCGGCCCCAAAGCGTCCCTGCTGCAGTGAAAGCGGCACTCACTGCTGCCGGCTGCTCCCATGGCAACCAGAGACCCGGGCAGCTGCACTCGGGAGGGGGAGGGGAATGGGAGGGGGCACACACGTGCTGGCCCTCCCCTCCCCCGGCACCCCCCAGGAGGAGACCTGATCCCAGGGGACCTCACCCACCTGAGCAGCTACTGGGGCTTTGGTGAGCGTCTGACCCTGTGATCTGCTCCCGCCCCCACAGCCACCGCTCCTGCCCCAGGCTGGGCAAGGGGCAGCCCCATCCAGGGCCGGCTCCAGGCACCAGCAAAACAAGCTGGTGCTTGGGGCAGCACATTTCTAGGGGCGGCATTCTGGCACTGGCCATGCCGCCCCTAGAAATGTGCCCTGGCCGGCCGCCCGCCCCAGCTCACCTCCGCTCTGCGCCGGCGCCGCCGGATTCTCCCCGAGCGGCGGCGCGCGAAACAGTTTTGCGTGCCGCTTCTCCCCCTCCCTCCCAGGCATGCTCCGGCTGGGGAGAGCGGGGACTGCGGGAATGCCGCGCTCACCCCCCGCCGCGCTCACCCCGGCCGCGGGCATGCCCCACTCGCTCCCCGCCGGCGCTCCGGCTGGGGAGAGCGGGGCAGCCAGCATGCCGCGCTTGCTCCCCACCAGCCAGGGAGAGCGGGGGCCGCGGGCATGCCGCGCTTGCTCCCCGGCCGGCGGGGAGCGTCTCCCCCAGCCGGCGGGGAGCGAGTGCGGCATGCTCGTGGCCCCCACTCGCCGCGGCCGGTGTTGAAGGGTTTTTTTGTTTGCGGGGGGCGGTGTTAGGGTGTTTTGTTTTTTTTTTGGCTTGGGGCGGCAAAAACGTTAGAGCTGCCCCTGGCCCCATCCCCCACCCCCAGAGTGTGCTGCTGCCAGGGGGGGAGTGGAGAGGGGGGCCCTTCCCCAGAGCTTGCTCCTGCCAGGGGGGAAAGGGCTGGGGGGAGTCCTCCTCTCTGGCCCCTGTCCCGGGGCAGCCTTCCCCACCCCAGAGCCCACACCCCCAGCCAGAGCCTTCACCCCTTCACACCCCAATGGTCTGCCCCAGCCCTGAGCCCCCTCCAACACCCCAAACCTCTCATCCCCAGCCCCAGCCAGAGCCCTCATCCCCCCCGCACCCCAGCCCTCTGCCCCAGCCCTGAGCCCCCTCCAACACCCCAAACCCTCCAGCCCCATCTAGAGCCTTCACTCCCCCACCCCACACCCCAATGGTCTGCCCTATCCCTGAGCCCCCTTCCACACCCCAAACCTCTCATCCCCAGCCCCAGCCAGAGCCCTCATCCCCCCGCACCCTAACCCTCTGCCCCAGCCCTGAGCCCCCTCCTGCATCATGAATCCCTCATGCCCAGCCCCACCCCACAGCCCTCACCCTACACCCCAACCCTCTGCCATAGCCCTGAGCCCCCTCCAACACCCCAAACCCATCCCCAGCCACACCCCTGCACTCCCTTCCTCCCCCACAAACTCCCTCCCAGAGCCTGCACCCTCTCCCTCCACACCCCTCCCATCTCCAAACTCCCTCCCAGAGCCTGCACCCCAATCCCCTGCCCCAGCCCAGGGCCTGCACCCCAGACCTCCTCCCCTACCCAAACTCCCTCCCAGAACCTTGGGCAGGTGGGGGGCGGAGTTTGGGGGACAGAGTTTGGGCAGGGGCGGAGTTTGTTGTGTGTTGCTTTTTTAAAATAGCTAGCTATCTAAATTAGATGCCATGTTTACCCAAAAAGTCAAAAAGAACATTTCAAAGTGGTTGAACTAAAACTTTTAGAAATTAAAAATTGGAATATTTTGTTTTGAAATGGTCTAAATGAACCATGTTGACATTTTTAAAACAAATTTCCAATTTTGGGTGGGTCAAAATTACTCACCAGATTCAACCTAAATTCATGAATAGTTCTGGTGCCCTGAAAAATGTATTGCTGGCAAATTTACCATTTGCTGAAAAATTTTGCCCAGCTCTAAGGTACTCCCTGCCAGAACCACCGCATATCAAGTCGCTCAATGCATCTTAACCTTGCTGAGTTAAGTGGCCAGGTAGCAAGCATTCTGGTCAGCTAGTCCTGAGGTAGCAAAGCATGGGGCCCTGTGGTTAGGTCCATGTCTGAAAAGATTACAACCTCCCAGATGATAAAAAGCACCCTCTGTCACTGCTGCTATCTACCAGTATGGGCTAGATATGGCATTTTGCAAAAGATCCGAAACAGCCAGATACACTGAGCAAGGAAGCAATTTTGCCTACAAATAGGGGGCAGGGTGGGGACAAAGACTCTCCCCACAGTATCCTGAGGGGAATTCCTAGCAGTATAAATCGATAGTTTCTTCTAACGATTAATCACCCTCACTGTTAAAAATGTGCAAGTATTTCTGATTTAAATTTGTCTGGCTTCAACTTCCAGCCGTCAGTTCTTGTTCTGCCTTTCTCATCTAGATTAAAGAGCCCTTTAGTACCCTTCAGGTGTTTTTCCCGCTGCAATCAAGTCACCCCTCATTCTTCTTTTTGATAAACTAAACAGATTGAGCTCTTTAATTCTCTCACTGTCAGGCATTTTCTTCAGCCCTTGAATAGTTTTTGTGGCTCTTTTCTGCACATTCTCCAATTTTTCTTCATCCTTTTAAAAATGCAGACACCAGAACTGGACACAGTATTCCAGGATCAGTCTCACGAGTGCCCTATACAGAGATAAAATCAAATCCCTAATTCTGACCTACTACTCCCGTTTATACAGCCAACAATCACATTAGCCCTTTTGGTCACAGCATTGCAGTGGGAGCTTGTTTTCAGTGGCTTGTCCATTGTAACCCCTAAATCCTTTTCAGAGTCCCTGCTTTCCAGGATACAGTCCCCCATTCTGTAGATGTGGCCTGCATTCTTTGTTCCTAGTGTCTGATCTTGCTTTTGGCAAGATGTGTACTAAATGTGATTTAAATGTATAATTAAAACACTTTCTGTTTGAATAAGTCTAAGCTACCAAGTGATCTGTATGACTGCCATGTCCTCATGCATTATTTATATGCAACAGTATTGCATTGTCGACTCATTTTTAGTTTGGGATCCAGAATAAACCCCAGATCCTTTTCTGCAGTACTCCTTCCTAGGCAATCATTTCGCACTTTGTATTTGTGCAATTGATTATTCCTTCCTAAGTGTAGTAATTTGCATTTGTCCTTATTGAATTTCATCTTATTTATTTCAGACCATTTCTCCAGTATGTCAAGATCATTTGGAATTCAAATCCTGTCCTCCAAAGTGCTTGCAACCCCTCCCAGCTTGGTATCATCCGCAACCTTTGTACTCTCCATGCCATTATCCAAATCACTTATGAAGATATTGAATAGAATTGAACCCAGGACAGATCCCTGCAGGACCCCACTCGATACACCCTTCCAGCTAGATTGTGAACCATTGATAACTACTCTCTGAGTATGCTTTTCCAAACAGTTGTGTACCCATCTTATAGTAGATTCATCTAGGCTATATTTTTCTAGTTTGTTTATGACAAGATCATGTGAGACAGTATCAAAAACCTTATTAAAGCTGAGATATAGGACATCTACTGCTTCCCCCCATCCACAAGGCTTGTTACCCTGTCAAAGAAGGATATTAGATTGGCTTGACATGATTTGTTCTTGACAATTCCATGTTGACTTATTTCCTTCTAGATGCTTACCAATTGATTATTTGATTATTTGCTCCATTATTTTTCTGGGTAGCGAAGTGAAGCTGACTTGTCTGTAATTTCCTGGATTGTCCTTATTCCACTTTTTTATAGAGAGGTGCTATATTTACCCTTTTCCAGTCCTCTGGGATCTCTCTCGTCCTCCAGGAGTTCTCAATGGCTTAGAGATCTCTTCAGCCAGTTCCTTAAGTATTCTAGGATGTATTTAATCAGACCCTCTTGACCTGAAGACATCTAACTTGTCTAAGAGACTAACAAATTTATTTCAGCGTAAGCTTTCGTGGGTTAAGAACCCACTTCATCGGATGCATGGAATGGAACATACAGTAATCAGATATTTATACATTCAGAGAAACATGAAAAGGTGGGAGTGTCTATATCAATGTTAAGAGGCTAATTAATTGAAAGGAACTGTTATCAGTAGAAACTTTTGAAGTGATAATCAACATGGCCCATTACATTACAGACAGTTGACACAAAGGTGTTAAGACTTTTTTAAGGAGGGGAAATAAATTCAATTAACGTCATGACTGAGCTACTCACAGTCAATATTCAGGCCTAAGGTAATGGTATCTAGTTTGCATATTAATTCCAATTCAGCAGTTTCTCGTTGGAGCCTGTTTTTGAAGTTTTTCTGTTGCAAAATAGCCACTTTAAAGTCTGTCATTGAGTGATTAGAGAGGTTGAAGTGTTCACCTACTGGCTTTTGAATGTGATGATTCCTGATGTCAGATTTGTGTCCGTTTATTCTTTTGCGTAGAGACTGTCCAGTTTGGCCAATGTACATGGCAGAGGGGCATTGCTGGCACATGATGGCATATATCACATTGGTAGATGTGCAGGTGAACGATCCCCTGATGGTGTGGCTGATGTTATTAGGTCCTATGATGGTGTCACTTGAATAGATATGTGGACAGAGTTGGCATCGGGCTTTGTTGCAAGGATAGGTTCCTGGGATAGTGGTTTTTTTGTATGGTGTGTGGTTGCTGGTGAGTATTTGCTTCAGGTTCGGGGGCTGTCTGTAAGCGAGGACTGGTCTGTCTCCCAAGATCTGTGAGAGTGAGGGATCATCTTTCAGGATAGGTTGTAGATCTTTGATGATGCGCTGGAGAGGTTTTAGTTGGGGGCTGAAGGTGACGGCTAGTGGCGTTCTGTTATTTTCTTTGTTGGGCCTATCCTGTAGTAGGTGACTTCTGGGTACTCTTCTGGCTCCGTCAATCTGTTTTTTCACTTCAGCAGGTGGGTATTGTAGTTTTAAGAATGCTTGATAGAGATCTTGTAGGTGTTTGTCTCTGTCAGAGGGATTGGAGCAAATGCGGTCGTATCTTAGAGCTTGGCTGTAGACAATGGATCGTGTGGTGTGTTCAGGATGGAAGCTGGAGGCATGTAGGTAAGTATAGCGGTCAGTAGGTTTCCGAAACTCCACCTATACCGGAAACCTTTCTAATTTGGTCCCCACATGTTTTTGTTGCTTTTAAAAATACTCATCTTTTGCAATTTGACCTAGTTTCCACTTCCACTTTTTTGAGTTTTAGGTCATTGAAGATCTCTTGGTCAAGCCATGGTGGTCTCTTACCATACTTCCTATCTTTCCTATGCATTGGGATAGTTTGCTCTTGTGCCCTTAATAATGTCTCTTTAGAAAACTGCCAGCCCATAACTCACTAACCCCTGAAGCCCAAGAATCAAAGTGTATCCCAAAGACCACGGCGAAGTCACTTTCTAATGCTCTGGATTTCTGTCTGTGACAGAGTGCTGGGAACTCTGATCACTGTAACTCTAATTAATTCCACCAGAGCAGACAGAGGAAGCAGACAGAGAGAGGGAGAGGAAGATTGCTCTTCCGTTTGCCTCAGGAGCTGAGGGCTCCCTAAGACCATCGGGGTATGACTGTGTATGGTGGGAACCGCCATTGTAAATAACCTGCACCGGGTGCTTTACCAGCTCCTTTGTAGACGTGAGAAGAGGCAGGAGCAAACGGGCCCTGCCACACTGCCCATTACTTCTCTAGGTAATGAATGGCTACTGCAACAGCAAAATCTAAACTCATTCTTTACAGAGAATTAGCATTAAATGCAGAGTGAGCTGAGTCACTACATGCAGGCAGAGCTGGTCAAAATGTTTTGACTGAAACATTTTCCTGCTGAAAATGGGTTTAATCAAAACCAAAACTTCTTGTGGAAGCTTTCATTTTATGATAATTTTCTATGGGAAATTTTCATTTCATTCAGTTTTTGAAAACAAGGGATTTTGACGTTTCAGATATTTGTTTTTCTTTGTCTTTGATTTTATCATACCTTCTTCTCACTGAATTCCTTTTTCCATTCTTTAACTTTTCAAAACTTCTCCAACTCTGGAAAAGTTACAGAGTGAGAGAGTTAGATTTTGTTTTTCTTTTTGCCACTTTGTAACTTTTCTAAATTTGGAGATGTTTTGCAGTTAAAGACTAGAAAAAGGAAACATAACAAAATAAAAAAGGAAAAAGTGGAAAAACAAAACAACCTATGCATCATTAATCTTATTGCAGAAATAGGGAGAATGAACAAAGGGTAGAAAGAGGATTTGTAAACATTTTCATTTGAAAAATTGTATGAAAAAATGGGTTTTTCAGCAGTTCTGCATGCGCAATTCACAATATGAATATGGGGATTCATAACTAGCAAATGAGAGTATCAGAGGGGTAGCCGTGTTAGTCTGGATCTGTAGAAGCGACAAAGAGTTCTGTGGCACCTTATAGACTAACAGACGTATTGGAGCATAAGCTTTCGTGGGTGAATACCTTGCATCCGAAGAAGTGGGGATTCGCCCACGAAAGCTTATGCTCCAATACGTCTGTTAGTCTATAAGGTGCCACAGAACTCTTTGTCGCTTCTAGCAAATGAGAGCTCAGTTCAATTAAATTGTAGCTTGCCAGTGACGAGAAGGTGCCTGGATGCCAGGGTCTGAATCTAGCAGGATGGTAGAAGGAAAAGGAACTCACCTCCTTTGGCTTCTTGCTGTGCATAGTGTAGAACATTTCCAGCACAGGATTGGGTGGAGCATTCAATAGCACCTTGTCCCTCACACCCAGCTTTCTGCCCAGGGGCCGGGCTATGAACCTGCAAGAGACCACAGCAGGGTTCAGCCATGTGAGGTGTCAGTCAGTCCTGTAGGTGTCATGGCATTGCTGATGCACATTTAATCCCACTGATCTGGCATAAAGACACTGTGGTCACCTGGTGATGCCACATCATGTCCCAGCACAAACATGCATTTCTGGTATCACCATCAGAGCAGAACTGTGATGTGCTCCAGTGCCAGAATAATACATTCAATATCTAATGTGCACACAATCAAAAATGCGTATGAAAACAGTATGGCCAACCCCAAACATTGAAAAATTGTGAGTCAGGCCCTCAAAATTCAAGGTTGGCTTCAACATTATGAGATTTTTAATAATGTGGATTTGAAGTTTTTTTATTTCCCTTCTGTATTTTTCACATGTTTCCCAGCATTTCTCTGAAACCACACGATCTCTATAACCACTGCTAGAAACTTGCTTTTTTAAAAACATGAAAGTGGGGATTATGAAGTGTCAATGGCTCCAGGGTCTAGGTTTTAAGAAAAAAGACCAAATATGAAACCCATGATGAAATCGTGAAGTTTGGAGTGAACTGGGTTTGCATGGCCTTTACAGCTCCCTACAGGAGGTCCTGTGTTCCTATGACACCCTGGCCCAGGAAAGGAACAGCAAAGTTGGGTCTGCCTACAGAGGCCTCACAGAAGCAGCCTGTCAGAGCCCAGCAGGCTCAGATTAAAGAAGCTGCAGGACCGTATCAGGACAGTTCCTGGCTGAGACCCGAGGGGCAAGGAAGGGTGCTTCTCTCTGGCCAAATGAGCTTGAGGGATAACCAGAGTTTAAACTGGGAGAGAGAGGAGCGGAGAACTTTAACCTGAGGTAAGGGGTGACGATATAGGGACCAGGTGGGAAGAAGCCCAGGGAAGTAGCTGCAATGAATTGAGGTGAGCAGTACATGACTGCTGTTTATAGGGTCCCGGGGTTGAACTCAGCCTAGTAGGTGGGCCTGCATTCCTCCAATGATCACTGGTGAAGTGGTGTAAACCCCAAGAAGGATGGGAAACAAACCTAACCTAACCCTAGAGAAGGGAACAAGGTTTGTTTGGAAGCCTGAGAGAAGGGCTGAATTTAAAGGCCCTATAGCTGGAGCTAAAGACCCTGGTGAGGGCAAATAGACAGCTTTGCTGGTCTTCTGCTACCCTGGAAGAGGTTCATTTTGAGTGTGTGACCAGGCCAGAGGGCTGAGCCACTGAAAACCTGACAAGCAAGGTTGACAACCTACAGAGGGCACCAGGAGTGAGGAAAAGACTGCAGTACTGCAGACAGCAGCAGGACGTGCTCAACAGATGAGTAACCCCCCCTCCCCCGTTACAGTTGGTAACACTGAACACAAGTTCACAAACATGGATGTACTGCAAACACAGCTGCAATTTGGCAAGACTGTGGCACTCCAGTATGAACAGAGGCAATAGCTTAGATAGGGATTAAGAATAAGAGCATTTGATTAAACAAACCACAAGGAGAGTAGTTTAAAAGCTTTGAGTCTTGAACAGACACTAGTGCCTCATTCAGCTGGTCTACACCACAAAGTTAGGCCTTGTGTCTATCTATTCGTGCATCCGTCTACGCTCCAATTTGTCGATGGCGGATGTAAGTTCCCCATTACACCTCCCCCAATGGTGTGGCGCCATGACTGACCTACTGAGCTCGACACAGGCATTGCACGGCCTGTGTGTCACCCTAACAATCCTCCAGCAGCTGTCTCACAATGAACCATCCTCTGTGACAGTGACCCCCCTGGTCACAATTGTAAACTACACTGGCTAGGGCTCACAGAGCCTTTACAATGGTTTTTGAAATGATTTTTAACTCATTGCACCCTGGTGAGCACACCTAGCTCATCCTTGTTGTGTAGAACTGCCCATGCCAGCTTCATAAACACAAAGAGGTACTGTACTAGATGCACTTTTGTTTGGAGTACACATGAAGAACTGGATCTCCTGGGCCTGTGGGAGAAGTGGCAATGCAAGCACGGCTGTGGACCAGCCATAGAAATGTGGACGCCTGTGAGCAGATTGCATGGGGGATGCAGGCAAAGAGGTCTGACAGGGAACAGCAGATGTGCTGTGTGAAAGCAAAGGAAAGGAGTCAGGGGTACTGCAAGGCCAGGGAGTGCTGCAATAGTTCTGATGCTAGGCTGCAGCCTGGTGCTTCTACAATGCACTGCATACAGTGGTGGCAGATGACAGAACAAGGAGTAATGGTTTCAAGTTGCAGAGGGGGAGGTTTAGGTTGGATATTAGGAAAAACTTTTTCACTAGTAGGGTGGTGAAGCACTGGAATGGGTTACCTAGGGAGGTGGTGGAATCTCCATCCTTAGAGGTTTTTAAGATCAGGCTTGACAAAGCCCTGGCTGGGATGATTTAGTTGGGGTTGGTCCTGCTTTGAGCAGGGAGTTGGACCTCCTGAGGTCCCTTCCAACCCTGAGATTCTATGATTCTATGATACTAGACTTGTCAGAGACCCCACCAGCACTCTGCAGAGCCCTGTGGATACCTTGGAGGAGCCTGACACAGGACAGCGAGGATGATGAGGGAGAGACACAGTGGGGGACTCCAGCCATGCTGAGAGCCAGATGAGACTGATAAAGTGGAAAGGACCTCAAGTCAGTTTTTCATTTTTCCTTACAATGTTTAAATTTAAAGATGGTGCCCGTTCCATCCCCAAGTTAACAAGATACAGATATCGACTCTTCATTGCTTTACTTATATGAGAAGAGGGAGCAGTACAACAAACAGAGGTAGAGTTGACATCTGTTTTTCGTTCCCCTGTTGGGTCAGGCAGGGGGCTTGTGGACCACTTTGTTTATGTGCATAGGGACAATCCTCCTGAGAGATTGTAATGAAATGTTCATAGAGTATCTGCAAAAGGTTACTAGGGATGGCAGCCTTGTACCTTCCTCTGCAGCAGGACACTTCCCCACACCACTCTGTGATGAGTTTGGCTGCTACCATTGCAGTACACAGCCTAGTGCCATATGGGCCTGGGAACCTATGGGACACCAGTAGCAGTTGTGTTGTGACAATTAGGCCTACACATTTACTATAATTGTGAGCCCAACTGTGCAATGTATGTGAACGTTCACAAGATGTCACAATAACCTATGATAACAAATGGTGGTGTTGAAAGGTATGACAAAAAAGCCTACTGATATAATTCAAGGACTGTATTAAGATCATGCTTGGCAAGCAAGAAAAGCATGGAACCAGAAATCAGTGATCCAAAACTGGTGTGCCGGAAACTAGGACTAACTGGTGGACAAAATACTGTGGGTCCTTAAAGAAAAAGACTTTGGGAGAAAAATTGTTGTCTATTGGAGAGAGCTTCACTGACAGGCCCATCATCATCACTGCCACCCCCATCATCTCCTGGGACCCCGGACCTTCTTTGTCCTAATCCTCAGATCTGTCCTGACCAGGTCAGGCCAGAGAGAGGGGCCCAGATGACACCACCACCTCCAACAGCTGCAGCTGAATCCCAGCCACCACCTGGGGTCGGACACTAACAGCAGCAACAAGAACAGTTCCAGCCCATCTCAGCTCACTTCTTCTTTCTCCCAAAGGGCAGTTCTCAGTGTCTGAGATACCAACTAAGAGACTATCTGACAAGGGTTCCCCTCCCCCGACCCCTTCTAAAGACTCTCTCTAGCTAAAGGGAGAGGGAACAAGGGATGCTTTTAAAATGAAAGCCTGATGTAATACTTTACATTTCAAATGCTTCAATTTGTTTTCCCTGATTTTCTTTATCCTTAATAAAAGATTAAAAGGATTTTTAGTGGTGTATTTGCCATGGCACTAAGCAGGCTGAGGTCTTTGTAAACCAAGCCCCAGCCAATGTAAACCCTGGGTAGCGTTTTGAATTTCAAAGGACTATTTTAAACAATATGCCAGACAAGAAAAAAAATATTGGGACAAACAACATTCCCTGGATTTCCTAGGAAATACCTGGTGGGGAGGTGAGTGCAAATGCCCACCTCAAGACTCAATCTTTTGAAGCTACACCCCAAGGAGAGACTCAGTGTCTGACTGATTATCTAGTCCTGGTCTCTCAAAATCAAAGACGTAAGCTGTATAAAGGACAGGCGAACCTAGGCTATGAGGCAAGGCGGTTATGAACTTGTGACAAGAGAATCATTACTGGCATTTCCATAGCTCCAGTGGTAAACCTGCCAGGCGGGAAAGACTGTCCCTGCTTCCAGTTTTCTGAACAGTCCTGTGTGCTTAAAGATGCCTTGCACCTTCCCTGATCAGCCCACACTGATTGTTGGTGATGCATCCCCAGTGATCCACCGATGCTCGCATAGCCATAGAAACGTAGCCCTTTCTAGGGCTGTACTTTGTGGGCAAGCTGGGCCAATGCCAAAAAAGGGAGACGCACGCTGTCTCCCCACAGCAGTTCAGAAACTCCATTGTTGCAAATCTGTCTGTGGTCCTGCAAATTGCCAAGAGTGACAACCCTGAGTAGCAGGAGACGATGAATGACCCTTCGCGTTTGCATTACAGCAGCCCCCACTGTGGATTTCCCACTGACCGGTGGCAATTTGGCATTGTGGGTTTCCAGAGTGCCATTGCCACTCGCGTCTCCTCCGTCAGTGCAGCTCCCAGTGTCCCTGCACTGGAGGGCTGCGGCGAGCTCAGCGCACGGATCCAGGAATGTGACTGTGCGCATCTGAAAGTTCTGCAGCTGCTGCTTGTCATCCCTAACCTGCATTACCCTGTGGGGCAGCCAGTCAGTGCCAGTCCCCCTCCCCCCCCCCCCAGCACGTTTCCGGCTTGCTAGCTCCTGTGCCCAGGCTGGGGGCAGCCCCCTGCCGCCTCCCCAGCCAGGCTCTGTCTCAAGCAGCTGGTGCGCTGCAGTGACCCTGAGCAGCAAGCTTCAGCCGCGAGAGAATCAGCTCCCTCCCTCCCACTCCCCAGCCGGGCCTGCCTGCCAGGGAGAGCGGCCGAATGGGGGGGAGGGCAGGGAGGTGCAGTGGGAGGACAACCCCCCCGTTGCAGGTAACTCTGGTGGGGCGGGGAGAGCCGTGGCTCCTGGCTGCGTGTAGGGTTGGGGGTCGCTGGGCAGAGGAGATACATGGGGCTGTCACGTGTCCTCCCCTTTAGATTGTGCCCCCCAGTATGGGGAGGCACGAGTCGTCTGTGCACGTGTGTATGTGCCTGAGCAACGCACACCATTCATTGGCTCTGTGCCCGTGTAACGTGTCAGCCACAGTTTGTAGTGTAGAAATGGCCGAGGTAAGAGCACCTGGAATGTCGCAGCAGCCCAGCAGGGCGGGGGAGCAAACATCCAAAATGTCCCACACAAAGCACTACATTTCCTAGTGAAACCCAAGCTATAACCATGAGGAGATCTGTGAAATAAAACTCACAAACCTGAAGGAAAGTTCTGAGCAGGAATGGGACTGTCTCTTTCCTATGTCAGCCGTGCTGCTGGCTGGCCTGTTCGGGAGGGACATGGGTGGGCCCGCTCAGGCCATGAGGTTAGATGCCAAAGTAATTCCAGGTGAACAGGAGCTGATTTGGACTCTGATGAGCATGAGCAGCCGAATAAATATTCATTGCTGCGTTACACAGTAAGTGACCTGACACGATTACTGAGCGAGAGCAAGTGAATCAGGGCTGAAAGAATAACAGAAGCATTGCCTGGCCAAGAGTCAGCTCTCCAGCAAACAAATCTCCTTCATGACTATTTTTAGTCTGAGTGGCCTTTGGGCTTTGCATTAAAAAATGTTGCCAACTCATCAGTTGAATAAGATTGTGGGCTTGAATCACGACTGCATTACTCCAGGCTTTGTCAGTGAAATCAACAGTTACACGGCCAGAAAACTGGAGCAACAGAGAGGTCATAACTCAGGCCTACTAACTGCTGTCAATTTCTGAGGAAAAGGTGACTGAATTTGTTGACATAAAGGGACTGATCCAAAGCCCGCTGTGTTCACTAGGAATCTGTCCATGAACTCAGGGGTGCAGGGCTGGTGCAAGGATATTTTGCTCCCTAGGCGAAACTTCCACCTTGCGCCCCCCGCCAATGTCCAGCCCCCACCTTCCTATGGCCAAGTTCCCTCCAGGGGCCCAGATGTTCACAAAGTGCAGGGGACATGGGGGGGCTGCAAAGAGGGGGGTCGTATGGGGGCTCTTCCAGGCGGTGAAGGTGGCAGAGAGGGGGTGCATGAGATTGTTGCAGGGGGTGGAGGTGGCCAAGAGGTGGAGGGGGCGGGGGTGTAGTGGCAGGGAAGATATTGGATAGAGGCAAAAGGGGCTCGTTGCAGGGGTGCAGTGGCGGGGAGGGTATGGCACAAGGGAGGAGTGGGCAGGAGGGGGTTGTTGCAAGCGACTGGCAGGCGGGGGGGTGTCTGTGCCCGGGGTTGTTGCAGGGGGGTGAAGGTGTCAGGGAGGGGTTTACACAAGGGAGGAGTGGGCAGGAGGAAGATGGCAGTCGGGGTGGGGGGGGGGTCCCGAGGTTGATGGAGGGGTGAAGGCGACTGTGGCTGGCTGGGGGGGGTTGCCGGGTGGAGGTTGCCCACAGGCAAAAGGGACAGGACAGGGTGGGATGTTGGGGCGGGGGGTGCACAGGGAAGAAGGTAGCTGGTCGGTGGGTGTTGGAGGGGGTGGCACTGGCTGGGGGAGGGGTGCCCGGCTTGCTCCCACATACAGCATTCCCCAGGCACTCCGCGGGCCCGTGCTGCTCCCTGCGGCCCGGCTAGGTACCTTGCAGGAGGAGTAATACCTTGCACCCAGCTTCTCTGCCCGAAGACCAGAGCGCAGCTGCGCCTTCTTTCACTTGCCGCAGGCAGAGCCGGGCTCCCCGCAGGGCTCTCAGCGGTGGCACGGGCAGCCGGGCCCCATGGGCCGAGCCGGGCTCCCCGCGGGGCTCTCAGCGGTGGCACGGGCAGCCAGGCCCCATGGGCCGAGCCGGGCTCCCCGCGGGGCTCTCAGCGGTGGCACGGGCAGCCGGGCCCCACGGGCCGAGCCGGGCTCCCCGCGGGGCTCTGAGCGGTGGCACGGGCAGCCAGGCCCCACGGGCAGAGCCGGGCTCCCCGCTGGGCTCTCAGCGGTGGCACGGGCAGCCGGGCCCCACGGGCCGAGCCGGGCTCCCCGTGAGGCTCTCAGCGGTGGCACGGGCAGCCGGGCCCCACGGGCCGAGCCGGGCTCCCCGCGGGGCTCTGAGCGGTGGCACGGGCCGAGCCGGGCTCCCCGCGGGGCTCTCAGAGGTGGCACGGGCAGCCGGGCCCCACGGGCCGAGCCAGGCTCCCCGCGGGGCTCTGAGCGGTGGCACGGGCAGCCGGGCCCCACGGGCAGAGCCGGGCTCCCCGCTGGGCTCTCAGCGGTGGCACGGGCAGCCGGGCCCCACGGGCCGAGCCGGGCTCCCCGCGGGGCTCTCAGCGGTGGCACGGGCAGCCGGGCCCCACGGGCCGAGCCGGGCTCCCGCGGGGCTCTGAGCGGTGGCATGGGCAGCCGGGCCCCACGGGCCGAGCCGGGCTCCCCGCGGGGCTCTGAGCGGTGGCACGGGCAGCCGGGCCCCACGGGCCGAGCCGGGCTCCCGCGGGGCTCTCAGCGGTGGCACGGGCAGCCGGGCCCCACGGGCCGAGCCGGGCTCCCGCGGGGCTCTGAGCGGTGGCACGGGCAGCCGGGCCCCACGGGCAGAGCCGGGCTCCCCGCGGGGCTCTGAGCGGTGGCACGGGCAGCCGGGCCCCACGGGCCGAGCCGGGCTCCTCGCGGGGCTCTGAGCGGTGGCACGGGCAGCCGGGCCCCACGGGCCGAGCCGGGCTCCCCGCGGGGCTCTGAGCGGTGGCACGGGCAGCCGGGCCCCACGGGCAGAGCCGGGCTCCCCGCTGGGCTCTCAGCGGTGGCACGGGCAGCCGGGCCCCACGGGCCGAGCCGGGCTCCCCGCAGGGCTCTGAGCGGTGGCACGGGCAGCCGGGCCCCACGGGCAGAGCCGGGCTCCCCGCTGGGCTCTCAGCGGTGGCACGGGCAGCCGGGCCCCACGGGCCGAGCCGGGCTCCCCGCGGGGCTCTCAGCGGTGGCACGGGCAGCCGGGCCCCACGGGCCGAGCCGGGCTCCCGCGGGGCTCTCAGCGGTGGCACGGGCAGCCGGGCCCCACGGGCCGAGCCGGGCTCCCCGCGGGGCTCTGAGCGGTGGCACGGGCAGCCGGGCCCCACGGGCCGAGCCGGGCTCCCGCGGGGCTCTCAGCGGTGGCACGGGCAGCCGGGCCCCACGGGCCGAGCCGGGATCCCGCGGGGCTCTGAGCGGTGGCACGGGCAGCCGGGCCCCACGGGCCGAGCCGGGCTCCCGCGGGGCTCTCAGCGGTGGCACGGGCAGCCGGGCCCCACGGGCAGAGCCGGGCTCCCCGCGGGGCTCTGAGCGGTGGCACGGGCAGCCGGGCCCCACGGGCCGAGCCGGGCTCCTCGCGGGGCTCTGAGCGGTGGCACGGGCAGCCGGGCCCCACGGGCCGAGCCGGGCTCCCCGCGGGGCTCTGAGCGGTGGCACGGGCAGCCGGGCCCCACGGGCCGAGCCGGGCTCCCCGCGGGGCTCTGAGCGGTGGCACGGGCAGCCGGGCCCCACGGGCCGAGCCGGGCTCCCCGCTGGGCTCTCAGCGGTGGCACGGGCAGCCGGGCCCCACGGGCCGAGCCGGGCTCCCCGCGGGGCTCTGAGCGGTGGCACGGGCAGCCGGGCCCCACGGGCAGAGCCGGGCTCCCCGCTGGGCTCTCAGCGGTGGCACGGGCAGCCGGGCCCCACGGGCCGAGCCGGGCTCCCGCGGGGCTCTGAGCGGTGGCACGGGCAGCCGGGCCCCACGGGCCGAGCCGGGCTCCCGCGGGGCTCTCAGCGGTGGCACGGGCAGCCGGGCCCCACGGGCCGAGCCGGGCTCCCCGCGGGGCTCTCAGCGGTGGCACGGGCAGCCGGGCCCCACGGGCTGAGCCGGGCTCCCCGCGGGGCTCTGAGCGGTGGCACGGGCAGCCGGGCCCCACGGGCAGAGCCGGGCTCCCCGCTGGGCTCTCAGCGGTGGCATGGGCAGCCGGGCCCCACGGGCCGAGCCGGGCTCCCCGTGAGGCTCTCAGCGGTGGCACGGGCAGCCGGGCCCCACGGGCCGAGCCGGGCTCCCCGCGGGGCTCTGAGCGGTGGCACGGGCCGAGCCGGGCTCCCCGCGGGGCTCTCAGAGGTGGCACGGGCAGCCGGGCCCCACGGGCCGAGCCAGGCTCCCCGCGGGGATCTGAGCGGTGGCACGGGCAGCCGGGCCCCACGGGCCGAGCCGGGCTCCCCGCGGGGCTCTGAGCGGTGGCACGGGCAGCCGGGCCCCACGGGCAGAGCCGGGCTCCCCGCTGGGCTCTCAGCGGTGGCACGGGCAGCCGCGCCCCACGGGCCGAGCCGGGCTCCCCGTGAGGCTCTCAGCGGTGGCACGGGCAGCCGGGCCCCACGGGCCGAGCCGGGCTCCCCGCGGGGCTCTGAGCGGTGGCACGGGCCGAGCCGGGCTCCCCGCGGGGCTCTCAGAGGTGGCACGGGCAGCCGGGCCCCACGGGCCGAGCCGGGCTCCCCGCGGGGCTCTGAGCGGTGGCACGGGCCGAGCCGGGCTCCCCGCGGGGCTCTCAGAGGTGGCACGGGCAGCCGGGCCCCACGGGCCGAGCCAGGCTCCCCGCGGGGATCTGAGCGGTGGCACGGGCAGCCGGGCCCCACGGGCCGAGCCGGGCTCCCCGCTGGGCTCTCAGCGGTGGCACGGGCAGCCGGGCCCCACGGGCCGAGCCGGGCTCCCCGCGGGGCTCTCAGCGGTGGCACGGGCAGCCGGGCCCCACGGGCCGAGCCGGGCTCCCCGCGGGGCTCTCAGAGGTGGCACGGGCAGCCGGGCCCCACGGGCCGAGCCGGGCTCCCCGCGGGGCTCTCAGCGGTGGCACGGGCAGCCGGGCCCCACGGGCCGAGCCGGGCTCCCCGCGGGGCTCTCAGAGGTGGCACGGGCAGCCGGGCCCCACGGGCCGAGCCGGGCTCCCCGCGGGGCTCTGAGCGGTGGCACGGGCAGCCGGCCCCACGGGCCGAGCCGGGCTCCCCGCGGGGCTCTGAGCGGTGGCACGGGCAGCCGGGCCCCACGGGCAGAGCCGGGCTCCCCGCTGGGCTCTGAGCGGTGGCACGGGCAGCCGGGCCCCACGGGCAGAGCCGGGCTCCCCGCTGGGCTCTCAGCGGTGGCACGGGCAGCCGGGCCCCACGGGCCGAGCCGGGCTCCCGCGGGGCTCTGAGCGGTGGCACGGGCAGCCGGGCCCCACGGGCCGAGCCGGGCTCCCGCGGGGCTCTCAGCGGTGGCACGGGCAGCCGGGCCCCACGGGCCGAGCCGGGCTCCCGCGGGGCTCTGAGCGGTGGCACGGGCAGCCGGGCCCCACGGGCCGAGCCGGGCTCCCCGCGGGGCTCTGAGCGGTGGCACGGGCAGCCGGGCCCCACGGGCAGAGCCGGGCTCCCCGCTGGGCTCTGAGCGGTGGCACGGGCAGCCGGGCCCCACGGGCAGAGCCGGGCTCCCCGCTGGGCTCTCAGCGGTGGCACGGGCAGCCGGGCCCCACGGGCAGAGCCGGGCTCCCGCGGGGCTCTCAGCGGTGGCACGGGCAGCCGGGCCCCACGGGCCGAGCCGGGCTACCCGCGGGGCTCTCAGCGGTGGCACGGGCAGTCGGGCCCCACGGGCCGAGCCGGGCTACCCGCGGGGCTCTCAGCGGTGGCACGGGCAGTCGGGCCCCACGGGCCGAGCCGGGCTACCCGCGGGGCTCTCAGCGGTGGCACGGGCAGCCGGGCCCCACGGGCCGAGCCGGGCTCCCGCGGGGCTCTCAGCGGTGGCACGGGCAGCCGGGCCCCACGGGCCGAGCCGGGCTACCCGCGGGGCTCTGAGCGGTGGCACGGGCAGCCGGGCCCCACGGGCAGAGCCGGGCTCCCCGCGGGGCTCTGAGCGGTGGCACGGGCAGCCGGGCCCCACGGGCAGAGCCGGGCTCCCCGCTGGGCTCTCAGCGGTGGCACGGGCAGCCGGGCCCCACGGGCCGAGCCGGGCTCCCGCGGGGCTCTCAGCGGTGGCACGGGCAGCCGGGCCCCACGGGCCGAGCCGGGCTACCCGCGGGGCTCTCAGCGGTGGCACGGGCAGCCGGGCCCCACGGGCCGAGCCGGGCTCCCCGCGGGGCTTTCAGCGGTGGCACGGGCAGCCGGGCCCCACGGGCCGAGCCGGGCTCCCCGCGGGGCTCTCAGCGGTGGCACGGGCAGCCGGGCCCCACGGGCCGAGCCGGGCTCCCCGCGGGGCTTTCAGCGGTGGCACGGGCAGCCGGGCCCCACGGGCCGAGCAGGGCTCCCCGCTGGGCTCTCAGCGGTGGCACGGGCAGCCGGGCCCCACGGGCCGAGCAGGGCTCCCCGCTGGGCTCTCAGCGGTGGCACGGGCAGCCGGGCCCCACGGGCCGAGCCGGGCTCCCCGCGGGGCTCTCAGCGGTGGCACGGGCGGCCGGGCCCCACGGGCCGAACCGGGCTCCCCGCGGGGCTCTCAGCGGTGGCACGGGCGGCCGGGCCCCACGGGCCGAGCAGGGCTCCCCCCTGGGCTCTCAGCGGTGGCACGGGCGGCCGGGCCCCACGGGCCGAGCCGGGCTACCCGCGGGGCTCTCAGCGGTGGCACGGGCGGCCGGGCCCCACGGGCCGAGCCGGGCTACCCGCGGGGCTCTCAGCGGTGGCACGGGCGGCCGGGCCCCACGGGCCGAGCCGGGCTCCCCGCGGGGCTCTCAGCGGTGGCACGGGTGGCCGGGCCCCACGGGCCGAGCCGGGCTCCCCGCGGGCCTTTCAGCGGTGGCCGAGCTGGGCTCCCCGCGGGGCTCTCAGCGGTGGCACGGGCAGCCGGGCCCCACGGGCCGAGCCGGGCTCCCGCGGGGCTCTCAGCGGTGGCACGGGCAGCCGGGCCCCACGGGCCGAGCCGGGCTACCCGCGGGGCTCTCAGCGGTGGCACGGGCAGTCGGGCCCCACGGGCCGAGCCGGGCTACCCGCGGGGCTCTCAGCGGTGGCACGGGCAGCCGGGCCCCACGGGCCGAGCCGGGCTACCCGCGGGGCTCTGAGCGGTGGCACGGGCAGCCGGGCCCCACGGGCCGAGCCGGGCTCCCCGCGGGGCTTTCAGCGGTGGCACGGGCAGCCGGGCCCCACGGGCCGAGCAGGGCTACCCGCGGGGCTCTCAGCGGTGGCACGGGCAGCCGGGCCCCACGGGCCGAGCCGGGCTCCCCGCGGGGCTTTCAGCGGTGGCACGGGCAGCCGGGCCCCACGGGCCGAGCAGGGCTCCCCGCGGGGCTCTCAGCGGTGGCACGGGCGGCCGGGCCCCACGGGCAGAGCCGGGCTCCCCGCGGGGCTCTCAGCGGTGGCACGGGCAGCCGGGCCCCACGGGCAGAGCCGGGCTCCCCGCGGGGCTCTCAGCGGTGGCACGGGCGGCCGGGCCCCACGGGCCGAGCAGGGCTCCCCCCTGGGCTCTCAGCGGTGGCACGGGCGGCCGGGCCCCACGGGCCGAACCGGGCTCCCCGCGGGGCTCTCAGCGGTGGCACGGGCGGCCGGGCCCCACGGGCCGAGCAGGGCTCCCCCCTGGGCTCTCAGCGGTGGCACGGGCGGCCGGGCCCCACGGGCCGAGCCGGGCTACCCGCGGGGCTCTCAGCGGTGGCACGGGCGGCCGGGCCCCACGGGCCGAGCCGGGCTACCCGCGGGGCTCTCAGCGGTGGCACGGGCGGCCGGGCCCCACGGGCCGAGCTGGGCTCCCCGCGGGGCTCTCAGCGGTGGCACGGGCGGCCGGGCCCCACGGGCCGAGCCGGGCTCCCCGCGGGGCTCTCAGCAGTGGCACGGGTGGCCGGGCCCCACGGGCCGAGCCGGGCTCCCCGCGGGCCTTTCAGCGGTGGCCGAGCTGGGCTCCCCGCGGGGCTCTCAGCGGTGGCACGGGCAGCCGGGCCCCACGGGCCGAGCCGGGCTCCCCGCCGGGCTCTCAGCGGTGGCACGGGCAGCCGGGGCCCACGGGCCGAGCCGGGCTCCCCGCCGCCCCCGGGGCTCTTAGTGGCGGTGGTGGCAGCAGCTACTGAGAGCCCCGGGGGTGGCGGGGAGCCCGGCTCGGCCTGCGGCGTAGAGAAGAAGGCCCAGCTGCTAGCGCTCGACCCTCCCCTTCCCAGCTCCCCCTGGGGGAGGGACTGGCCACACCGCGGGTGGCCCCTCTGGAGCCGGAATCCTTGGAGCAGTGGCAGCTTTGTACTCTGCTGTTTAAAAAAAAAGTGTAAAAAAACAACAACCGCTTTTTGGCTCCCCCAACCACTTGGCGCCCTTGGCAGCCGCCTAGTCCACCTAGTGGTTGCACCGGCGCTGCAGGGGTGGCTGTAACAATGATGCCGCCCCAAGCATTCGCTGCCGTGGCCGCAATTCAGCAGCAGGTTCGCCGCTCTTCCCGTCGCCAAACTGCCACCCCATTCTCGCTGCCGCCCCGCCTGGAGCCGGCCCTGCATGAACTGCAGTGTGCTTTGGATCAAGCCAAAAGGAGTGAGATGATAACAGTCCTGCGCAGGACACATCTAACCAGAGGTGGTGGAAGCCACCAACTCAGAGCTGCACGATTCTCCCAAGCTTAGTAGCTTTTTAAATAAAAGTTTTTCATGATTGCTAGCATCCTACTTGTGACTGTTCTCATATTCAAAACGGCCATCGTCTCCCAGTCCTTTCAATGAGCCTGAAAACAAGCTGCTCTCAGTCCACGTAGTCATCTTAAAGGTATACACGGCCCCCTTTACCACAGTATCTGAATGCCTCACAGTCTTCAACATATTTCCCTCACAAGGAGGGCAGCGTCATTCCCATCATTTCACAGACAGGGACCTGAAGCCTGGAGAGTTAGATCCACAAAGGGAGTGAGGCATTGCGACACTCAGCGTTTTAGGAGCCCACCTGCTCACTGGAATCCACAGTCCTTAACTGGGTGCCCAGGCTCGCTATACAATGCATGGGGAGAGTTGGTGCCTAAGAGTGGGATTCCCAGAGGCCAGTACGCTGATCAGGGAGCCAGAGGGGCGGGGCCTGCCCCTTAAGGTAATTAGGCACTTAATTCTGGGCCAGAGGGAGGCAGTTCTCTTGACTGGGATTCTCAGTCATGAACCCTCTCCTGGCTTTCAGTTGTTACTCTGCCAGCTCATTTCAACTTAAAATCTTTGTTTAAGTTTTTGAAACTGAAAAACTGAACTAAAATTTCAAAAAACCGAAATGACATTAGAATCAATTAGAAGCTTCTTGCAGGAAAAATGCATATTTTTGACCCTCGGAGGGAGGGATAGCTCAGTGGTTTGCGCATTGGCCTGCTAAACCCAGGGTAGTGAGCTCAATCCTTGAGGGGGCCATTTAGGGATCAGGGGCAAAAATCTGTCAGGGGACAGTACTTGGTCCTGCTAGTGAAGGCAGGGGACTGGACTTGATGATCTCTTAAGATGACAGAACAAGGGACAATGGTCTCAAGTTGCAGAGCGGGAAGTTTAGGTTGGATATTAGGAAAAACTTTTTCACTAGTAGGGTGGTGAAGAACTGGAATGAGCTACCTAGGAAGGTGGTGGAATCTCTTTCCTTAGAGGTTTTTAAGGTCAGGCTTGACAAAGCCCTGGCTGGGATGATTTAGTTGGGGTTGGTCCTGCTTTGAGCAGGGGGTTGGACTAAATGACCTCCTGAGGTCCCTTCCAACCCTGAGATTCTATGAAAAGATTTCAAACACAGTTTTGTTTGAAATTCTGCATGGAAACAATGCTGGTTCTCTAACCAGCTCTAGCTGATAAATTGTTAAGAGAAAGAGTGCCATCTACTGGCACGTAGTATGTAGCATTGTTCATAAATTAGTAGATTATGCATGGCAAATAACTTCCCGATTAAGTAGCTTTTACCAACAGGTGCCTGCTTGAGTGCATTATAAAGAACGAAAGACAAGTGCCCTTGTAGCTTACTAATGTGCCCCTGGAGTGGCTCATTGCTATTAGAGTATGGCTGGAAATTTAACTTTTCTTTTAAAGCTGAACAAACTTGTGTCTTTACGCAACAAGTCCTTCCCCTGTGAAAAGTAGTGCCTAGTAAAAGAAAAACAGACAATAGTGTGGAAATGTTATAAATACCTTTGCTCTGCTGTTCTGAAATAAGTTATGGTGTAATTTTTTTTCTGACTCCTTTCCTTTTTCTTTTCCCCAGTTCACTGGATCATTTGGACCCTATCCCCCTATGATGAAGTGGGTTTTTCCCCTTGTTATGTTGTATGTGAGCCTATGTGAGTCTTACTGTTTTGCATGAACACTGTGTGTACCTCAGTTTCCCTGTGTCTTACACCAATGCCTAGGTGGTCGGAATAAGGGTGCGTGACTTTTGCTGAGACCCTCAGGGACAGGTGAGGCTGCCTACACGTAAGCAATGGTGGATGCCTTTCGTAACCTGAGAACCAGGAGGGAGATGCGAGCAGGTGACACTTTTCCCAGGAATCAAAACAAAAACCCTAGGAGGGGCAACTGGCATGTTGGAGGTCAGGCCGCGGGAAGAGAGTCTGTCTACTATTTGGGACTCGGAGTGGGGAGTCCAGGGCACCAGGGCCTGGATCCCCCCCAATATGGACTTTGCTGAAAGTTCCTGATTTCTGTGCTAACAAGCTCTGTTCTATGCTGTGTTCCTTTCAACTAATAAATCTTCTGTGTCACGCTGGCTGAGAGTCCCTGCTGACTGTGAAATTGGGGTGCGGGGCCCCTCTGGTTTCCCCAGAGGTCCCATCCAGGTGGACCCACTGTGGGAAGTGCACAGTGAGAGCAGGGGTGCTGAATACTCCAAGGTCAGACCCAGAAAGGCCATATCCAAAAAGGCTTTTTGCCCTGCACAATGTGCCCTGAGGGAAGTCATGCTGCTCAGAGCCATGTTTGGCTTCATATAGAGCAGTGCCAGAACACCAGGCCTGTGACACCATGACCCCCCACCAATACTCCATTTACAAGAAGCATGGCTCCATTTTCAAGAGCAGTTTCTGGTCCAGCACCCAGTTGCAGTGACTGGCTCTCTTCTTTCCCACCACCCCATTTGTCAGACTATCTGGAGTTGCTCAAGTGCCCGAATACCAAGCAGGGCACAAACCCCAAAGTGACTGTGAGTTCTAGACTTTGATTTCACCAACCATCAAGTGTGAACACCTTAAGCAATATACCAGCCTTAACATGGAGTCACAGACAGTCCCCTTGGGCACTGTGGTCTGTCTTGCCAACTAGGCAAGCCTGCCTTTGTGATAGATGGTCCCTTACACCAAAAGTCATCACAATATTCAGGTTAAACCCAGTCCCAAAGCACCGATCACTTACCCAGGTCAAGTGCACCTGAGATCTCACACCAAAGACAAGGTTCATAGACAAACCTATAATAAACTAAAGATGAATTAACCAGGAAAAGAACTAAGCGAGTTCTTTACAAGGTTAAAGCAAGTAAACATACACACACCAATGAGTTACGGTCTTAGGTTTCAAAAGATGGTAGAAGCTTCTACAATAAGCAAGGGCCAACCCAGGCTGAGCAGCTGGGGATCCTTACGCTTAGAAATCTTGCCCTCTCCAAGTCCAAGCAGCATAGAGACCCATTTTCTTTCTGTCTGGGATTTTTATTCCCTTTCTCCAGAGTTCAAGCTGATGGGATAAGTCCTCATGCACATCTCTTCGTGGGTGTTGGCGATTGGGGGAGGTCCCGGGTGCCTGGAAAAACTCTAATTTAGTGCCCATCTTTAAAAAGGGGAAGAAGGAGGATCCGGGGAACTACAGGCCAGTCAGCCTCACCTCAGTCCCTGGAAAAATCATGGAACAGGGCCTCAAGGAATCAATTCTGAAACACTTAGAGGAGAGGAAAGTGATCAGGAACAGTCAGCATGGATTCCCAAGCGCAAGTCGTGCCTAACTAGCTTAATTGCCTTCTATGATGAGATAACCGGCTCTGTGGATGAGGGGGAAGCAGTGGACGTGTTATTCCTTGACTTTAGCAAAACTTTTGATACAGTCTCCCACAGTATTCTTGCCAGCAAGTTAAAGAAGTGTGGGCTGGATGGATGGACTATAAGGTGGATAGAAATCTGGTTAGATCATCATAGAATCATAGAATCTCAGGGTTGGAAGGGACCTCAGGAGGTCATCTAATCCAACCCCCTGCTCAAAGCAGGACCAACCCCAACTAAATCATCCCAGCCAGGGCTTTGTCAAGCCTGATCTTAAAAACCTCTAAGGAAGGAGATTCCACCACCTCCCTAGGTAACCCATTCCAGTGCTTCACCACCCTACTAGTCAAAACGTTTTTCCTAATATCCAACCTAAACCTCCCCCACTGATACTTGAGACCATTACTCCTTGTTCTGTCATCTTCTACCACTGAGAACAGTCTAGATCCATCCTCTTTGGAACCCCCTTTCAGGTAGTTGAAAGCAGCTATCAAATCCCCCCTCATTCTTCTCTTCGGCAGGCTAAACAATCCCAGTTCCCTCAGCCTCTCTTCATAAGTCATGTGCTCCAGCCCCCTAATCATTTTTGTTGCCCTCCGCTGGACTCTTTCCCATTTTTCCACATCCTTCTTGTAGTGTGGGGCCCAAAACTGAACACAGTACTCAAAATGAGGCCTCACCAATGCCGAATAGAGGGGAATGATCACGTTCCTTGATCTGCTGGAAATGCCCCTACTTATACAACCCAAAATGCCATTAGCCTTCTTGGCAACAAGGGCACACTGTTGACTCATATTCAGCTTCTCGTCCACTGTACCCCCTAGGTCCTTTTCTGCAGAACTGCTGCCCAGCCATTAGGTCCCTAATCTGTAGCAGTGCATGGAATTCTTCCGTCCTAAGTGCAGGACTCTGCACTTCTCCTTGTTGAACTTCATCAGATTTCTTTTGGCCCAATCCTGTCATTTGTCTAGGTCCCTCTGTATCCTATCCCTACCCTCCAGTGTATCAACCACTCCTCCCAGTTTAGTGTCATCTGCAAACTTGCTAAGGGTGCAGTCCACATCATCCTCCAGATTGTTAATGAAGATATTGAACAAAACAGGCCCAAGCACTGACCCTTGGGGCACTCCACTTGATACCAGCTGCCAACTAGACATGGAACCATTGGTCACTACCCGTTGAGCCCGACCATCTAGCCAGTTTTCTATCCACCTTACCGCCCATTCATCCAGTCCATACTACTTTAACTTGCTGGCAAGAATACTGTGGGAGACTGTATCAAAAGCTTTGCTAAAGTCAAGAAATAGCACATCCACTGCTTTCCCTTCATCCACAGAGCCAGTTATCTCATCATAGAAGGCAATTAGGTTAGTCGGGCATGACTTGCCCTTGGCGAATCCATGCTGACTGTTCCTGATCACTTCCCTCTCCTTTAAGTGGTTCAGAATTGATTCCTTGAGGCCCTGTTCCATGATTTTTCCAGGGACTGAGGTGAGACTGACTGGCCTGTAGTTCCCCGGATCTTCCTTTTTCCCTTTTTTAAAGATGGGCACTACATTAGCTTTTTTCCAGTCCTCCGGGACCTCCCCTGATTGCCACGATCTTTCAAAGATAATGGCCAATGGCTCTGCAATCACATCAGCCAACTCCTTTAGCACCCTCGGATGCAGTGCATCCGGCCCCATGGACTTTTGCTCGTCCAGCTTTTCTAAATAGTCCCGAGCTACTTCTTTCTCCACAGAGGGCTGGTCACCTCCTCCCCATATTGTGCTGCGGAGTGCAGCCGTCTGGGAGGTGACCTTGTCTGTGAAGACAGAGGCAAAAAAAGCATCGGGCTCAACAGATAGTGATCAATGGCTCCATGTCTAGTTGGCAGCCGGTATCCAGCGGCGTGCCCCAAGGGTCGGTCCTGGGGCGAGTTTTGTTCAATATGTTCATTAATGATCTGGAGGATGGTGTGGATTGCACCCTCAGCGAGTTTGCACGACACTAAACTGGGAAGAGTGTTAGATACGCTGGAGGGTAGGGATAGGATACAGAGGGACCCAGACAAAAAAGAAGATTGGGCAAAAAGAAATCTGATGAGGTTCAACAAGGACAAGTGCAGAGTCCTGCACTTTGGATGGAAGAATCCCATGCACTTCTATGGACTAGGGACCGAGTGGCTAGACAGCAGTTCTGCAGAAAATGACCTAGGGGTTACAGTGTACAAGAAGCTGGATATGAGTCAACAGTGTGCCCTTGTTGCCAAGAAGGTTAACGGCATTTTGGGCTGTATAAGTAGGAGCATTGCCAGCAGATCGAGGGACGTGATCATTCCCCTCTATTAGACATTGGTGAGGCCTCATCTGGAGTACTGTGTCCAGTTTTGGGCCCCACACTACAAGAAGGATGTGGAAAAATTGGAAAGAGTCCAGCGGAGGGCAACAAAAATGATTAGGGGGCTGGAGCACATGATTTATGAGAAGAGGCTGAGGGAACTGGGATTATTTAGTCTGCCGAAGAGAAGAATAAGGGGGGATTTGATAGCTGCTTTCAACTACCTGAAAGGGGGTTCCAAAGAGGATGGATCTAGACTGTTCCCAGTGGTAGCAGATGATAGAACAAGGAGTAATGGTCTCAAGTATCAGTGGGGGAGGTTTAGGTTGGATATTAGGAAAAACGTTTTCACTAGTAGGGTGGTGAAGAACTGGAATGGGTTACCTAGGGAGATGGTGGAATCTCCATCCTTAGAGACTTTTAAGATCAGGCTTGACAAAGCCCTGGCTGGGATGATTTAGTTGGGGTTTGGTCCTGCTTTGAGCAGGGGGTTGGACTAGATGACCTCCTGAGGTCCCTTCCAACCCTGAGATTCTATGATTCTATTTTGTCCTCTGATGTTCCACACTGGTTTGTCTGATGTCAATGGACCTTCTTTTGTTGGGGAGGAGATAACACTTCCAGTGGCAAACCAGTAGTTCACACTTGGTAATGCTTCTCTCCTGACTTGGGGGATTTACAGTTTCGGAGCAAACACGTTTACAATTACAGAGGAAACACTTAAATATTACCTTATCACATGGGACACAGAAAAATGCAGGCAGCAACTTACAAGACTTTCATAAAGTCTAAACACTGAATGCAGTTTTATAAATCTATTTTACCAATGCTAACACAGGGGTGAGCCAACTGTTTTCCAGCTATGCATTTGTCAGTGTTCAGCTGAGGCCTAGAGGCCTTGGCATAAACTGGCACCTAGTCGGGCAGCATCACACCATCCACACAGGGCGCTTCATTATCTTTGTCCTCATCCTGAGGCCCTATTTAAAAAAAAGGGACCAGGGATTTTTTCATGTGTTTCAGTGCTGAAATCCCAGCTTTGTAATGTTGTGAATTGGTGCGTAGGTGTGGCCTGTGGCCTCATCAGAAAGGCCTAAATGGCCAATAATTTCAATGGGAGTTAGGTGCCTAAATACCTTTGAAGATCTGGGCCTGTGTGTCCAGAAATCATCCCTCTGGGACTTGGCCTGGTCTATGCAGTTGGGTATGGGTAGAACCATTTCAGTTAGAGGTGTGATTTTTTTTACTATTCCCACCCCCTAGTGTGGATGTAGTTATTCTGGTGGTGTCTGATACTGGCTTATTCCCCCTCCTGAACAGGACTAGCTATACTGGTATAAAGCAACTTTATGCCAGTATAACTGCACCCACACTAGGGGGTTGTGCCAGGAGGAGCAGAGGTGAGGCTGTGGGGACTGAACTGATGGATGTGGGATTGAGGCTGCTGAACAGAGGGGGCTGGGGTGTGAATCGAGGAAGGCTGAAATGATGGGAGGTGGGGACTGGGTGGAGTGGAGCGCTGGGGGCTCAATTGAGGGGTTGGGAGCTGAACTGATTGGGGTGGGGGCTGGGTGAAGTAGACTTAATTGCTAGGCAGGGGACAGGCAGATGTGGAGATGAGACATCCTTTAGCAGGGGCCAAAAGCACTTACCCAATAAGTGTGGGAGAGTGGGCAGCCCAGATTGTCCCACCCCCACTCCCGGGACAGGGAGAGGTCAGCAGTCGACAGCCCGGATTGTTCCCCCCCCCCCAACCCTAGGGTGGGAAGGGAGAGGTCAGCAATCGACAGCCCAGATTGTCCCCCCAACCCTGGGATGGGAAGGGGAGGTCAGCAATCGACAGCCCAGATTGTCCCTGTGATGGGTTGGTATCACAGAAACCCCCTTGGAGCTGCCACCTTGTGTGCCAAGGCTACTTCTGCCCCTGCTTTCCTGCCTTTTGCAGCTTGGGACTCCAGAATCCTGTCTGTTTTGAGCCAGATACCGCTGAAGTGCCCTTGCCTTTGACACCCAGGTGCCCAACTCCCAATGGGGTTCAAACCCTGAATAAATCCATTTTACCCTGTATAAAGCTTATACAGGGTAAACTCATAAATAGTTCACCATCTATTTCAAAGATGGAAAGATATGCACAGCTGTTTGCCCCCTCCAGGTACTAACACGTACTCCAGGTAACTTAATAAGTAAAAAGTGATTTTAATAAGTAGAGAAAGTAAGATTCAAGTGATTCCAAGTAGTGACAGACAGAACAAAGTGAATTACTAAGTAAAATAAAATAAAACACGCACGTCTAGGTCTAATCCAACTCAACACAGATAAAAGCCTCACCAGTTCCAGTCTTTTTCTTTTACAGGCTGTAGAACTAGCCTGGGTCCAGCAATCACTCACACCCCCTATTGTCTTTGTCCTTTGTTCAGTCTCTTTCAGGTATGTCCTTGCGGGGGGGTGGAGAGCCTCTCTCTTTAGCCAGCTGAAGACAAAATGGAGGGGTCTCCCAGGGATTTAAATAGACTTTTCCCCCTGGATGGATACTCCTCCCCATTCCCTGTGTAGCATCATGTTACCCTGGAGTTTTGGGATCACATGGGCAAGTCACATGTCCATGCACATTTCAGAAATTAGCCCAGTGACATTCTTGGCCAAGCTCAGATGTGGATTGGGCACATACCTTTCTCCAGACATGATCCCATGCTCTTACAAAGGCTATATATAAAACCAGCAAATATAAAACCAATATTCATAACTCCAACTACAACAATGATAGATGCATACAAACAGGAGGAATAGATTCAGTAGATCATAACTTTTACAGAGATATGTTACATGGCACATGTAGCATAAAACATATTCCAGTTACATCATATATACATTTATAAGCATCTCCCCATAAAGTTTCATTGGGGACACCGTCACAGTCCCCCTACCCTGGAGTGGGAAGGGGAGGTCAGCAATCGACAGCCCAGATTGTCTCCCCACACACACAGCCTGGAGTGGGCAGGGTGAGATCAGCAATTGACAGCCTGGATTGTCCCCCGACCCCGTAACCTCCATATTCACCCCCTGTCATATAAAGAGAGCTACACAAACATCACACAATGGGTGTTTGCTCAACCCTGTGACTCAGCGAATCCCACCAGCATAGGCGCCGACTCTGTGGGTGCTCCGGGGCTGGAGCACCCATGGGGAAAAATTGGTGGGTGCAGAGCACCCACCGGCAGCTCCCCACCAGCCCAGGGGCACGCGCCTAGCTCACCGCAGCACCGGGAGACATTCTGGGGCCCCGACACAGACACCGGGCGACGTTGCGTCGGCATCGGGGGCAGGGCCCCGCAACGTCATCCGGCGTCGGGGGCAGGGCCCAGCGTCAGCCCCCACCGGCGCCGCTGGAAGTTGGTGCCTGTGCCCACCAGGACATGTCTGGATTAGTGTTTTCCAGGCACATGGACTGAAGATATAAAAGGGGCCAGTTGCATCATGCTTTTGCCTTTTTCCTCTCCCACCTCCATTGGAAGCAACAAGAATGCTGGGAAGACAAAGACTTGAATTGAGGAGACTGGTCCCAGGTTTAAAGGGAAAGGCTGGGTATTAAGAATTATAACCTACCTGCAACATCCAGTGAGGTGAGAAAAACTGTTTGATCCAAATACTGCCTACTGTAATAAGGTTTCAGCTTTAGACTGCGCACTTACCTTTTATGTTCTTTGATACCTCTCCGACCTTTTGGGCCTACCATTTATAATCACCTACAATCTATCTTTCTGTAGTTAATAAATCTGTTTTAGATTTGACATAAACCAGTGTATTTTGGTTGAAATGCTTGGGAAAGCTCAGTTTAGTTTATACATGTAGTGTGTCCTCTCTACATCAAGGGAGGGGAGGACCGGGTAGTGAACACACACTGCTTAGACTTCTCACCAGGGCAAGACGGTACAGCTCTGGGGTGCAAGGCTTGGGGCTTGGGAGATTTGCTGGTGTCTTTCTCTGTGTGATTTGTGAGTAGCTCAGGGAGCATTCATGTGATTTCGCTGGGTGTGGGGCTGAGTGATAACAGCGCCTGGAGGGGTTCGCTGCTTGTAACTACCAAAGCATTGTGAGAGACAGCTCAGGCTGGAGCGTTAAGGTGGCACAGCAGCACCCCAGTTCCAGGTTGTACTCTGGGGACCCCCACAGGCACACCCGCCCACTGGGAGTTGGCAGGGGGAGGTTAGCAATCGACAGACAGATGCAAACAATCACAACAGTCTATCTGGGGGGGGAAATCCCTCGTGAGTTTTTGGGCCAATCTCATGACTTTTTTGTGTCCCACTGATGATTTTTGATCTCTTGAGGTTGGCAATACCATTGTTGGCTAACTTGGGTGTTGTCCTGACAACATCAAACACAGAAGTATTTTTCTCTTTGTGTTTCTCTACACACCTAATCCCAGTAACTTTGTTATAAAAATCACTGTAATAGGTCCCTCTGGACAGATTTATAGCTGGAAGTTTGGGAAATTCCTGTTCTAGTCCATTAATGTAATAACAGGACCCTTCCCCCCCTCTCCCACCACCACCACACCGTGGCAAAATAATACCTTTCACATTGGAAGAATGTTAATAAAACAGAAGAAACATTCACTATTGATAGGTGTGTGAAGTATTGTAAGTATATGGGAGAAGCTTGTTGTTGTTGGCGTCCATTAGACTCGAGAGACGATGGATATGCGCCCATGGGGAATGTTTAGTTGATGGTTGTGCAGCGTCTGTTGTGGCTGTGGAGCCCCACACGAGAGTGGCAGTCTCGATTGCATTTGCTGCATTTGAAGGCAGTGTCAGCTGTGGGTTGGAGCCGCTGCTTCCTTTTTCGTTGAACCCGCTTTTCCTCGGCAAGCTGCCGCAGCTTGTCTTCACCAGTTTTCAATCCAGGGGTCTCCATCTGCATCTGTCCTGGGCGAGCTCTTCCCAGCTGTTGATGTCGATCTGAACAGTCTTCAGGTCCCTCTTACAGACATCTTTGAAGCGAAGGTGGGGCCGTCCTGTAGCTCTGTTTCCGGAGGCAAGTTCGGCATACAACAGGTCTTTAGGGATCTGTCCATCTTCCATGCGACTTAGATGGCCAAGCCATCTGAGGCGGCGTTGACGGAGGACAGTGAACATGCTGGAGATCTTGGCACATTCCAGCACCTCGTTGTTCGTTATTCGATCACTCCAAGTGATCCTGAGTATGCGTCGGAGGCAGCGCATGTGGAAGGTGTTCAGTCTCTTTTCTTGCGAAGCGTAGAGGGTCCAAGTTTCGCTGGCGTAGAGAAGAGTGTTTAACACACATGCACGGTACACAGCGACCTTTGTGTTGATGGTCAACATGTTGTTGTTCCATACTCTCTGTGACAAGCTGGCCAAAATTGTGAAGGCCTTGCCGATTCTACGGTTGATCTCAGGGTCCAGTGAGAGGTTGTCCGTGATGGTAGATCCAAGGTAGGTGAACTGACTGACCACCTCTAGCACATAGTCATTGATGGCAATGCTTGGATGTTCTGCATCCTGGGCCATAACTTTGGTTTTCTGAAGACTGATTGTCAACCCGAACTCTTCGCAAGCTCTGGAAAAGCGGTCAATCAGATGCTGGAGATCGGTTTCTGTGTGGGTGGCCAGGGCAGCGTCGTCTGCAAACAGCATGTCTCTGATTGTTGCCTCCCATACCTTGCTTTTGGCCTTTAGTCAAGCCAGATTGAAAAGTCTCCCGTCAGACTGGGTGTGGAGATAGACTCCCTCTGTGGAATTTCCAAAGGCACGTTTCAGCAATGCTGCAAAGAAGATGCCGAAGAGTGTGGGAGCGAGAATGCAGCCTTGTTTTACTCCACTGTGGATGTCGAAGGCATCGGAGGACGAGCCATCATACAGTACTGTGCCTTTCATGTTGTCGTGAAAAGACTGGATCACGCTCAGCAGCTTCGGTGGGCAGCCAGTCTTTGCCAGGATCTTGAACAGCCCATCTCTATTCACAAGGTCGAAAGCTTTGGTCAGGTCTATGAAGGCAAGGAATAGCGGCTTGTGCTGTTCTCTGCATTTCTCTTGCAGCTGCCTTAAGGAGAAAACCATGTCGGTTGTGGATCTCCCTGCTTGGAACCCGCACTGTGACTCTGGGTAAACTCTGTCAGCAAGCTTCTGCAGTCTATTCAGGATCACGCGTGTGAAGACTTTACCCACAACACTCAGGAGCGATATGCCTCTGTAGTTGTTGCAGTCGTTTCTATCACCCTTGTTCTTGTAGAGGGTCTACGATGTTGATGACCTCCTGAGGTCCCTTCCAACCCTGAGATTCTATGATTCTATGATATCCTGATATACTGCACCTTCATCCCAGCACTGACAGAGGAGGTCGTGGAGGTGTTCTAGGAGGACGTTGATGCCACACTTGATAACTTCTGGTGGGATGCCATCCTTTCCTGGAGCCTTTCCTGTGGACAAGTTCTCAATGACTTTCTTCAGTTCTTCCATGGTGGGCTTCTCGTCCAGCTCAGTTTCAACGGGAAAACCATCCACAGTAGTGAGGGCAGCTTCGGTGACGGTGTTTTGCCTGGAGTACACTTCAGAGTAGTGCTCCACCCATCTGTCCATCTGCTTGCCCTTGTCCTGGATGTTTTCGACTGTTGCAGACTTTAGTGACACTCTCCACTTCTTTGTGGGTCCCATGGCCTTCTTGATGCCATCATACATTCCCCTGATGTTTCCAGTGTCAGCAGATAGTTGAATGCTCCAGCAGAGCTGGAGCCAGTGATCATTTGCACACTGTCGAGCTAGTATCTGTACTTTGCTCCTGGCAAATCGATACTCTTGTAGAGTCCTATGACTGGGGGAACGCTCGTACTCCAGGTGAACAGCGCGGCGTTCTTCAATGGCTGGAGTGAGTGTGGCGGAGTTGGCCTCAAACCAGTCATTGTTCATGTTTCGTTTCTTTCCAAAAACTTTCATGGCTGTGCTGTGTACTGCGTCTCTGATGTAGTCCCATGTCTCTTTGGCGCAGCCACCTGGAGACATACAGTTCAGCACCTTGGAGAGCTCATGGGTGAATTTCTCTGCCTTGTCTGGGTGTGCGGTCTTGCTCACATCGATGCGGGGTTTGCCCTCTGGCCTAGAGCGGTGGATCTTCTTTGGCTGTAGCCTCATCTTGCTGCACACCAGTGAGTGATCACTGTCGCAGTCAGCACTGTGGAAGGTGCGAGTAAGCAGGACGCACTTCAAGGCAGACTGCCTGATGATGATCAGGTCTAGTTGGTGCCAGTGCATGGAGCGAGGGTGTCTCCAGGACACTTTGTGTTGAGGCTTTGTCTGGAAGAATGAGTTGGTGATGCTGAGGTCATGGTACGAGCACAGTTCCAGAAGTCGTTGTCCATTCTCATTCATTTCTCCAACGCCAAACTTTCCAAGACAGGTTGGCCAAAAGTCGTGGTCAGCGCCCACTCTGGCGTTGAAGTCACCCATTAGTATCAAGTGCTCTTCTTTAGGGATACTCCTGGTGATCGTGTCTAACTCATAGACTCATAGACTCATAGACTTTAAGGTCAGAAGGGACCATTATGATCATCTAGTCTGACCTCCTGCATAATGCAGGCCACAGAATCTCACCCACCCACTCCTGGAATAATCCTCTCACCTATGTCTCAGCTATTGAAGTCCTCAAATCATGGTTTAAAGACTTCAAGATGCAGAGAATCCTCCGGTAAGTGACCCGTGCCCCATGCTGCAGAGGAAGGCAAAAAACCTCCAGGGCCTCTGCCAATCTACCCTGGAGGAAAATTCCTTCCCGACCCCAAATATGGCGATCAGCTGAACCCCGACCATGTGGGCAAGACTCACCAGCCAGACACCCAGGAAAAAGTTCTCTGTAGTAACTTCTAACATCCCATCATTGATCATTGGTCCTATTTACCACTGATGGCAATTAATTGACCCTTGACTAAGATCATGTTATCCCATCAAACCATGCACTCCATAAACGTATCTAGCTTAATCTTGAAGCCAGTTAGGTCTTTTGCCCCCACTGCTTCCCTTGGAAGGCTGTTCCAGAACTTCACTCCTCTGATGGTTAGAAACCTTTGTCTAATTTCAAGTCTAAACTTCCTGATGGCCAGTTTATATCCATTTGTTCTTGTGTCCACATTGGTACTGAGCTGAAATAATTCCTCTCCCTCCCTGGTATTTATCCCTCTGATATATTTAAAGAGAGCAATCATATCTCCCCTCAGCCTTCTTTTGGTTAGGGTAAACAAACCAAGCTCCTTGAGTCTCCTTTCATACGACAGGTTTTCCATTCCTCGGATCATCCTAGTGGCCCTTCTTTGTACCTGTTCCAGTTTGAATTCATCCTTCTTAAACATGGGAGACCAGAACTGCACACAGTATTCCAAATGAGGTCTTACCAATGCCTTGTATAACGGTACTAACACCTCCTTATCTCTACTAGAACTGATCATAGAACTCATCCTTGGTATCCCTGTTGGCGCCAAGTGTTGGTGCATACACGCTGATCAGGTTGACGGGTCCAGTGGATGTATGGAGTCGGAGTGATAACAGTCTTTCAGTTCCTTGTTGACCAGGTTCCACCATCCCCAGTAAAGAATTTCTCACGGCAAATCCAACACCGCACTCTCTGATTTCTTTGGCACTCTTCCCTTGCCAGAAGAACGTATAGTTCTTTTCCCTGAGAGTCCCAGCGTCAGGCAGCCGTGTCTCCTGCAAAGCGACTATGTCGATTTGGAGTCATGCTAGCTCATCGTTGATGACTGCAGTCTTCCAAACATCGCTGATTGCCTGAAGGTCTTGTGATAGGTCAGTTGTCATGGTCCGTACATTCCAGCATCCTAAATTGAGGGCTGGTTTCTTAAATGTTGGTTTTCTTTTGTTGTTGCCTGGTGCATGGTTCGCAGTCCACTTGTCGGGTACTCACGTACACTAAGCCCCACGCACCCAGTGAAGCAGGTGAACTGTGGCGGAACAACACCTTATTGGTTGGGGGCTGCCCAGCTTGAGGCAGGCGATAGTTGTCCAGTGAGACATGGTGATCCCTCCCACCATCGGAAGCAACCCCTGGCGCCAGCTCTACACCAATCGAGCAGGGGGCTTATAACCGGTAAACTGTTGCTTCCCGTGTTGTGTCGACGCTGTAAAGCGAAGCTGGAGTGTCCTCTCCAGGGCGCAAGCCAGGGCAGGGTGATATGGAGGAACAGCTGTTGCCCATGCAGCAGAACCCCCCTCTCCACGCAACTGATGGATCCAAGGGAAAGACAGTCTCGATACAACTTGGCACCAGTGGCGTCGCAGGAGTTGCCGGAATGACGTTGAGGACAATGTCAGACCGCCATCGGGACTCCGACACTGGATTTGGTTTCTGGGTTGACTCCCTTAGCCTTTCCCATGAGTGGGTATTGCCACAAGGCAGCGGAAGTTTTAAATCAGAGTTTTCCTTCTCCTAGGTGGGCTGCGTTCCAAGGCTGATGAGCCCCACCTACCCGGAGAAGCAGGGCATTGTAATTAAGGGGTTGTGTTACACTGTGAGGGAGATTAATGTGTTGTGTGCGGTGTGTTTCCTTATCTGGTGGAAGCAGAAGGAAGCTCCTTGTGAAGACGCACAGCCTGTCACAGTCAGCAGAACGGTGTTGGGTGGGCGTAAGGGATGGGACAGGTGAGACACATCCCATAGCTTGGCATTTCAGTGCTTTGGTTTATCCTTGGGAGATGTTGCACCTAACCAACCTCAATCACTTTCAGAATTGTCCACGGAAAGTCCCGGGTTGTAACGTGATAAGTGTGGAGGAGGTTGTGGGGTCAAGAAAGAAGGGACAGGAATCCACCCCCCCCCCCCGCCCGCCCCAACTTCCTCTCTGGATCTGGGGCATATGGAGGAAGCTGGGCTGTTTTAGTGGCAGAAGGGAAGATGGGTGTAATAGGAAGAGAGCCTGAGACATAAGCCCTTGTATCAGAGGCCTGGTCTGAGGCTCGAGGCCTGGGCTAAAATAGTGGTCAAACCTTTGCTGATATAAAGTAAAATTAGGCTGTGAGCAAGAAGCAGGCCCTGCTCACAGAATCTGGCAAGAACAGGGCTGATATTGCAGAAACACACATTCCTAAAAAGTGCTAGGCACAGAGCATTCACCCAAACACATTCCAGAAGCATGGTACCAGAACACCCCGATACCAATACATACCCCTAAGATAACAAGAACATGCTGACCCATCCCAAAGATAAGGTCAGGATCACAGCATGATGGATGAGATGTTTTGATCAAACCAACAGGTACAAGGTAATGGCGTAGTGGTTAGCTACGTCAGATGGGTGGTATGTAGGTAAGTCAGAGGAGCAACATGGAACTTGTTTCTATCTGTGTATAAAATGGAGTCTCAGAGGGAGCGTCTTTGGCCAGCCGAGGGGATAGTGGAAAGTCCTGCCACTAACTGAGCTGCGTCTGTTGTCACGCGCATACATGCATTGAGTGTACTCGTAGCAAGTATAAGGTACCCATACAGTGCTCTGTCGACAATAAACCTGACCAAGTTCCTTTGCTGTGAACAGAGTCTGTGGTTATCAGGCAGTTCGATCGGAGCCTGCTGTACAGGCCATCTGGCCAGAGTCAGTACAGCATGCAGAGACCAACACCTGACCACAATGGGAGGGTGGGGAGAGCAGTTGGGTTAATTGTGGGGGGCCCAGCCAGGAGGACTCTCCTCTCCAAAGTCCAGCACAATGATGCAGGGAAGGATGGAGGGAGCCGCTCAGGTGGCATGTACCTATTCTCCTGGGACAGCCATGGCTCCTGACAGCAGAGGATCCTCTTTTGAAGCTACCCAACTTTGTCAGAGGTCATTACATCTCTCCCCCAGGAGCCCTGGCAGCCCCCCAACACCCCCATGACTGAGCTGGGGTTTGTCACAAGTCCAGCTTCCTGTCCAGCTTTGTAACCATCACACAGAGGAAATGGCCATATCTCCTGAGGCAGCCTGGCTTGAGCCCGAAAGGAAACAATGGGAGATGCAGGCCTTCTTTACTAGAGGCAGCCTTACTGGCCTTGGTGAAATAGGGGCCATCTTCCCTGAGGGCATGAATACTTTCAATCTCATTATGGGAAATTGTGACCATTTTGAATAAGGGCAAATTGTGAATATTACGGCAAAGACTGGCTACAAGTATGAATAATCAATTGGTTTACTTACAACCTAATGTCTTCAAATGCACATTTGAAACGAATTTTCCCTATATGGGAAGTCTGAAGCATAGCAAACCAGCCATTTTATAGCACAAGCGATTTGAAATTTGGGGAAACTTTTTTTTTTAAAGTTCCCATTTTTAATAAATTTTAACTCTTAAACTAAGTAAAAGGTTAAGTTGAAAAACTTCAGCAAATCAAATCTTTAGTTACAGATTATTCAGAGAAAACAAAGTGGTTGACTGGAAATGGAAAAACTACTTTAAGTGAAAAATTGAACCTAAGCTTAATGTTCTTCTAATTTTCCAATAAAAAGTTTTACATATTGCTGAGCAGCAGTGGCTAAAGCAATTTTGTTGAAATTTATCTTATTTTGTTAATCTCATTGTGATCAAAGGAATAAATTGAGTGTGAAGGAAATGTCAATGGCTCTGGAGTTATTGGCATTACATTTTTCATGCATGCAAAATTATGACTTTCTGCTACGTTTCTTTAGATTACATTGTTCAGTCTATACTTTGGATCAGCAGTTCTCAAACTGTGGGTTGGGATCCCAAAGTGGGTCACGACCTTGTTTTAATCTGGTCCCTAGGGCTGGTGTTTAGACTTGCTGGGGTCTGGGGTCAAAGCCCGAGCCCTGCCGCCTGGGGCTGAAGCCAAAGCCCGAGCCGCAACCCCCGGGGGCAAAGCCCAAAGACTTCAGCCCTGGGGAGTGGGGTTCAATCTTTGGCTTCAGCCCTGGGGGGCAGGGCTCAGATTACAGGCCCCCCATCTGGAGCTGAAGCCCTTGGGGTGGCAGGGCTCCAGCAGACTCAGGGTTCAGTCCCCCCTCTTGGGGCTGTGTAGTCATTTTTGTTGTCAGAAGGAGGTCGTGTTGCGATGAAGTTTGAGAATCCCTGCTTTAGATCAGCGAGGTGCATAGGCACAATAGACTTTGCTGTTCAGTTTCTATGTTGATTGTAAACAGCTTCGAACACTAGGGTTGTTTGACTCACTTTAGCTTAATATAAACGACTGAGGCCTCAATTCTGCCACGCAGTCACCACCGAGCAGGGGAAAGGGAGAGTGCTTAAAGAAAAGCTCGCAGTAAAATGCTAGATGAATCAAGTAAGTGCAATGGGAAAAAAACTGGCTTACCTTTGGAAGAGGTATCGGACACCAACTAAGAGCAGGGCATAGGGAACGATGTGCAGGAGATCTTGAGGTTTGGGGTACGAGATACTTCCAGATTCCTTCATGTCCTCCCAGGTGTACCCTGGTGGGAACCAGTAACCGTGCCACCAAAACCATGTATCTAGAGACAGCACCATCCTAGATGGAACAGGAAACAGCATGAGCTGTGGTTACATCAGGTTCACACTATCACCTGCAGTGAGATGGGAGGTATTACTGTATGGGAGTGTAACAACCAACCATCCCTTTAAAGGAAAACAGGCGGGTGCAGTCAGCTCCCAACACACTGTTGAGCCATTAGTAGATTTTTATCAGACAGACACTTCACAGAAGTTATTGGCTCAATGCCTAAAATGCTTGAGTTGCACCACTCAAGCCCTCTGGTTTTGGCAGAACCAGGCTATCATTATCCTCAGCATAAGCAAAGGGGCATTGATACAATAACCCCCACTTTCTAGAACAGCATGTCCCAAATTTTTTTGAAAGCTAAGACCGCCCCCCCGCCCCCCTCAACTCCTTTCTGTTAGCAGGACAGCAAGGGGTCTTGAACTGCTGCTGTTCTGTGCTTCCCCTGCCCCACCGCTCCCCGAGAGGCACACCCTGCTCTTTGGGACCTGCTGCTCTAGATGAGCAAGTCCCAAACTTTGGCTGCGGGAGCTCCAGCTAACCAGTGGCTGGGTGCACTCTTCATCCCTCCAAGCCCCATGCCGGCTCGGATAGCTGTTCTCGCTCCTTTTCTTGGTCTAGTTTCTCTCTCCTTTTTGTTTTTTTATATTAACCCAAACAAAACAATGTTGTTGGCAGACAGTTCAGTCTGCTCCCCAATCAGCACAGACATCTCAGCCCTCATATGCAGGTCAATTTACAGGTAAGTAGCATGTTCAAAGGTGCAGAGGGCAGTGAGGTGGCCATAGAGAGCTGCATTGCCTAAGTCCCCCTCATGCATTTACCTTGTAATGGCTCAGTAAATCAGGCCAGAAGAGGGGGATGATATTGTATAACTCCTAGATGGGTATGAGTTTAATGGAGAGCTCAACTGGGAAAATGAGGCAGGATGACTGTAGAGTCCCTCTGTGGGGTGGGGTGCCTAGGGCCACACCCTGCAAAGCCAACCAATATATTCATCTCTGCACATTATAATTTCTGTACATTTATACACCCATTCCCCAAGGTATCCAGCACTTCCCTGCTAATGCCCCACACTTTCACAATTGTCCAGCAGCCATAACTCTGCTGAGAAAGGCTGACGTGTGGAGGGTGTTTATTTTATTATTTTATTAATTCCGCCACATTTTTAAAATACCACTATAGGCACCAGCCAATTGCTCTGGGTACTTACCCCAGGAAGTGAAATCCCCAAATATAGAGAGGACTACCCAGGAATATTTCATCTCAGCACACGTGCTCCTCAGCAGCCTTAGAGGAGAAAGCGAGAGGAAGAGGATGCAGCGTGCCCAGAATGTTAACACATCCGGGTCCCAGCAGAGGCTCCAGAGCAATTACTGTAAGGCAGGTTCTCCAGACCTTGGAGCTCTGCTCTGAATCCTTTGCCGTTTTGCCACATTCTTTATGAAGTGTGAACACTAGAACTGGATGCAGTATTCAGGTAATGGTCTCTCTAATGCCTTAGACCGAAATAATACTACCTTCCTACTCTTATTTGCTATTCCCCTGTTTATACATCCACGAATCACATTCAGCGTCTTAGCCCATCACACTGGGAGCTCATGGTCAGTTGGTTTCCACTATCATCCCTACGTCCTCTTCAGAGTCGCTACTTTCCAGAATACGGTCCCCTATCTTGTAGCATGGGGCACGGGTCACTTACCGGAGGATCTCTGCATCTTGAAGTCTTTAAACCATGATTTGAGGACTTCAATAGCTGAGACATAGGTGAGAGGATTATTCCAGGAGTGGGTGGGTGAGATTCTGTGGCCTGCATTGTGCAGGAGGTCAGACTAGATGATCATAATGGTCCCTTCTGACCTTAAAGTCTATGAGTCTATGAGTCTATGAGGTGTGATCTACATACTTTGTCCCTAGATGTATCATCTTGCATTTGGTCGTATTAAAATACATATTAATTGTTAATTCATCATCAGTAAAAAAAACATCCATATCTTTACATTCCTTATGCTGCCAATGAAGTTTTTAGTTTCTTAATTTTAATGAATGCTGGGCTAGTTGAAGCAGATCTCTGCAAAGGAGAATGTGACTCTTAGCAAACTGAGTATTGGGATCAGTTTTCATTGTGCCCTGCAGACCTACATGAATAAAGGATAAGCATGGGATTTTTAAACTCTGCTAACCATGTTTGCAAATGAAATTGCTATATCTAACATGATTGCTGTCATGTGCAGAGTACTATCTCTCGTTATCGTATATCCCGCTCACTTATAGGGCTGGCTGGAAAACAAAAGATTCAACTAGTAAAGGTCAAAGGTCCTGTGAAGACCTTCTCCTCTGCAAATTCCCATTGGAAAGTTCACATACAAAATTTTCAAAAGGGGATAGGGGTTTGGGTCTCAATTTTTGGCTGCCCAACTTGAGGAACTTTAAATAGGCCTGAATTTCAGGAAGTACAGAGCACACACCCTCTGAGAAATCAGGTTGCTCTAGGCCTAGGGGACTTGGGACAGGCAGCACCCCTTGCACACGAGTGTAATAATCTTTTTACAGCATATGCCTTGTGAGGTATGATTTGAAAACTAAAAATTTGCTGGTCAATAGTGTCCTGATAAAATATGTGTGGCAACATTGTATGTAAAGTTATAAGCGTCTCCTGTATGGTGTTATTAATATGTTCCAAACCACAGCCCTGCCCGAACAGGTCTGTCTCAAACAAAAGAATGTGTGTTCTGCTTAATTTGCATTTAAGCAATAAACAGAGTCACCAAGCAGAAAGGGAGTTTCAACAGGTGGTAAAATCATCAGGAAATAGCCTCACCTGCAGCCTTTTTGTGTCCTGAATCTCAGCTGAAAATGTTTTCTAAGGGTATGTCTAGGGTAGCAATTGATCTATCGGGGGTCAATTTATCGCATCTAGTCTAGACGTGATCAATCAAACCCCGAGTGCTCTCCCGTCGACTCCAGAACTCCAGTGCTGCGAGGGGCACAAGCGGAGTCAATGGGGGAGCGGAGGCAGTCGACCCTGTGCCGTGAAGACGCCGAGGTAAGTTGACCTAAGATACGTCGACTTCAGCTATGCTATTCCTGTAGCTGAAGTTGCGTATCTTAGGTCAATTCCACACACACCCCCAGTGTAGACCAGGGCTAAGAGGGGGACTAACACTATCAAAATGAGGGACAAACACCCCAAGGGACTCCACCCCTCTGCCTCCACCCTCAGTGTTCATTGATTCATTGCACCAGAAGGAACAAAGATAGCAGCCATGACACAGAAGAAGGGGTCCTGCCCTAGAAGTTTGTCCCGTAAAACTATTGAGAGCATTTGGTGAGAGAAACTTTGCTTTGAATTTCACATCGTTTGTTAAGTTAGGCACCAGTTCTGTTTTATCTTTAGTTCTCCTGTAACCATTCCTGACTTTTATGCCTCATTACTTGTAGTCACTTAAAATCTATGTCTTTGTAGTTAACAGACTTATTTTATCTAAACCAGTGTGTTTGACTTGGTGTTTGGTAAACTCCATTTGGGAGAACAGAATTTGTGCATATCATTTCTATTAATCAAATTGACTTTATATGAGCTTGTGTTGTCCAGGACAGTGCTGCGCAATACAAGATGCACATTTCTGGGGGAAAGTCTGGAACTGGGAGTGTGCTGGGGTCACCTCCAGTATAATTCAGTCTGCGCGTGACTGACAGGTTGCAAGTGCACATGGGCATAACCGGGAGTGACTTACATGCTCAAGGCTGATTGTGAGCAGTCCAGGAGTGGAGGCAACAACAAAGCAGTGTAAAGGGCACCCAGGTTAGAGGGCACAGATGACACAGCCACTCACTAGTCTAACTTGTTCCCTGGGTATGTCCCAGGACTCAAACTGGACTCCCAAAACAGTCACCGGGCACTGCTGACAATCTTGGCCTCAGTCTATTTCCCTTCTGCCATGGGATGGAGTGTGAGCAACTCAGGGCAGCACATGCTGCAGACAAAAAAGGCAAGTTGGTCCATCAAGGCACTGCCCTGAGTAAGGGGAAGGCTGGAGCATCACTACAGCCCAAGCTCTTGGCGGGCTTGGCCTCAGGAGGCACAGTCCATGCAGGGGAAGTGAATACCTTGGTGTGCAGGCATCTCCACTTCTGGTATGTGTGAGGGCAAGGGAGGGGAGTTATGGCCTCACTACATCTCCCTAGTCCCCTCCACCCCCGGGGTGGCTAGTGTGGAGGCAGTAGGACGTCCAGTCCCAGGGGAGCAGGCAGTAGGAGGTCCAGTCCCAGGGGAGCACAGGGACTATGATGGTACCTTATCCTTTCATGAAGAGGGTGTAACTGGGGGAGCAAAGCACCATTTCCCTTTCCCACCTTCACACTTGCACAAGGGTCAAGCACAAGCAAGCCAAGATATACAGTGACCCTTGTTTATGCAGTATTATCCAGAGACAAGCAATTCCCTGCACCAGTGTGCTCTGCCCTAATATTGTTGACATGAAACTGATGAGATTGCAGGAGACGGCATTTCTTGTCTGAGTCCATGAACAGAGTTTACTGGTATGGCAGTACCTGTGAGACCTGCTGAGACTCTTTTGAGAGTCTATCATTATGCAATTGTTTAAAAGATGCCAGAATTATTTCCCCACACCCGCCGACTCATGTCTTTACAAGCTAAGGGATGCTGATACTGACAAAGTTTGCATAGGCATTGGTTGGTTATAGATGGTACTGGTAGCAACACCTTTGTTAACCTTGTTAACTTTTTGTCTGCAGCTGTCCACTATAAAGCCCTGTTTTCAGTTGATTATTACTTTGTCAGACTTGAACTATTCAGACTGAATCTCCCCTGATGCTGGCCAATTTTTTTAAAAAATTAAGATTATTAATAATTATTTATTTATATGAAAATCTCACAAAACCAGCTCATCCATTTCAGAAAAAGAGTTTAGGCGAAAATATGTTGTTTTGCTCCTGCTAAAACTTCTTCCAGTCACTGACTTGAAAAGCTCTGGCACTACAGTTGCCAACTCTCCAGGACTGCCCTGGAGTCTCCAGGAATTAAAGGTTCATTTTTAATTAAAGATTATGTCACGTGATGAAACCTTCAGGAATATGTCCAATGAAAATTGGCAACTGTATCTGGTGCCCTGATGCTTTGAGGCAGGGACCTGACATTTGGTGGGGGGCGGGGGTTGCCCTAGTGTCAGGGAGGTCCCTTTCATCTTCACTGTGCAAATTCATCCAAATTTGGCCAAGTTATAAGCCTCTGAAAAAATCTCAATTTGCACCTGCTCAGTAGAGGTTTGTTAGAGGCTTTCAGTGTTATTCTGCACTGAGCATGCTCCATTGCAGGCTGCAGGGGCGGAGTAGGAGTTTCACTGCAATTGCTCTTCTTGATTGCCGGGGGCTTCTGTGGTGTTGGGCACTTCAACTGAGAGTAGGGAGACTGCTAGCACTGCTCCCCCTGCTCAGACTCAGACAACATGCATGAGATAGATGATTATGAAGGAGCCTCTTTTTCCAATAGTGAGGGATAGGAGTGAGGAGAAGAGGACAGGGACAGGATGAGATGGACCTGGGTAACCTAGCAGAAGCCAGTTGAATGTGGAGAGACCATGTCTTTGTAATGTGCTTGTACAATGCCTAGCACAATACAGCTTTGGATTCTGGATGCTATGGTAGGTGGAGCTGGAAGCCCCATCTGTTATTAAGGTTGTCCAACACTTCCTGTTTTTAATTACTTGTAACCTTGCCACACTTTAACACTTTGAGTTAAAGATTTCCACGCTGGTTGTCTGCCTCAAGCTGAATATTTTTGGGGAAACTTCAGTGAAAACAGTTCGGCTGTTTCTGAGAATGAGACTAGGGCAAAATATGTTGTTTTGCCATCTATACACCCTCTTTTTGTACAGATATAGCACCCCCAACCCATGCTGCAAGGCAAAGATTTGAAATTTGGCAAGGGGTGGCCTTTGTGTCAGAGATGTGCCATGTGCCATCCCCATGAAAATTCAATGACATTTCTACATGCTCAGTTGAGTCTTGTTAGAATTTAGCAGCTAAAATTTCTGAAGATTCTGTCCTCACTGAGCATGCTCCATCCCCTGACAGCTCCTAGTCCTGACCAGACTGTGCTTGCAGCACCCCACAGAGCTACTGAGCATGCTCCATCCTGGGGCTGGAGGGACTGAGCAGGACTTTCCCTGTAACAACTGCTCCCAGCTTGGGTGGTGTATGTACTGGAACTGAGAGCAGGGAGACTGTCTCTCCTGGCGACCAGTGACCCCTCTGCTGGCACCTGGGCAGTATGCAGGAGGAAGCAGTCTGATTCAAATCCAGAGGGGACAAGAACTGGACCTGGGGGGTAGGAAAGAAGTAGATTGAGACAAGGCATTTGGTGCAATTGGGACTGGAGTGTAGACTAGAGGCTGGGGGACTGCTTGGGCAAGGAGACAGGGAATGGAGCTTGGTGAGGGCGACTGGGTACCCATTGGATGGGTGGTGAGAACAGTGAGATCAGATGAGGACTGGGGATGGGAGTGAAACTGGGTTTAGCCAGGCCAGGAGACAGGGACTAGGAACCTGTGGGGGGAGGGGAGAGAACGGTGATGGGACGAGGACTGCAGACAGCTCTGACAAGAAGGTTTGGATAGGACAGGAACTGGGACTGTCCTGAAGAAGGAATCAGAGTGGGTAGCTGGGGTGGGGTGGGAGATACAGTGGGGGATTGGGGGAAGAGAGATCAGACAAGGAGCTGGAGGAGGGCAGTGAAACTGGCTAAGCAAGGAGACTGGGACTGGGTTGAGAAGCCTGAGGAATGGAGACTGGGACTGGCTGGGCAATGAGAAGGAAACTGGGACAAGGACCCAGCGTGGGGAAGAGACAGGACTGGAAGAGGGACGGGCTGCATGGGATGGGCAGAAGGGTCAAGCTTGGGGGGAACAGGCAGAAGAGTCTGTGGCCACTAAAGCACACGCCCCTCCAGAGCCTAGAATGGAACCCAAGATTCCTGAGGGTATGTCTACACTACCCGCCCGATTCGGCGGGTAGCGATCGATGTTCTGGGATCGATTTACCGCGTCTCATGTAGACGCGATAAATCGATCCCAGAAGCGCTCCCCGTCGACTCCGGAACTCCAGCTCGGCGTGAGGAGTAAGCGGAGTTGATGGAGGAGCCTGCCTGTGCCATGTGGACCCGCAGTAAGTACTTTGTAATTCGATCTAAGATACTTTCACTTCAGCTACGGTATTCACGTAGCTGAAGTTGCGTATCTTAGATCGATCCCCACCACTAGTGTGGACCAGCCCTGAGTCTCACCATTCCTCTGCCATTAGCAAATAGCTGTGAAACCCACTGGCAAAGGGGTTGACAACTTACTACTGCTACCAGCTACTCCATTAGCTTAAGTGGCAGAGGTCTGGGTGGTGGAACTGAAGATTCTGGTTCTGCTGATGACCCATGTGGGGGGGTCGGTAAGGCTCCACATGATGGAATTTTTTAATTGACTTTTCTATAAACCTAGGAAATTACACACAAGAACAATATTATTAAGACTGCAAAGTCAAATACTCAGTAGTTAGGAAATGCCAGATGTATTAAGGTCACCTGTGCGCCCTTGGGCGTATGCAGTAGTCTGTTTTCTCTACAGGACCTCTGCCTCATTCAGTGCACAGGAGGCACCCGCTCTGGGTTGTGCAGTGAAGAAAGCTGTTGTCTGTAGGCCCCTGCCTCATGTGCTGCGGAAGTTGGAAGGTGTGTAGCGACTAAGGCAGGGGACTGCTGGCAAGATGGGCCCATGGTTAAAGCAGCTGAATGCTGCTCTGGAGCACTAGGGGGAAGAGCATCTTTGCAAGCAGGCTGGCTAACCTAGTGAGGAGGGCTTTAAACTAGGATCGCTGGAGGATGGAGACCTAAGCCAAGAGGTAAGTGGGGAAGTGGGATACCAGGAGGAAACACAAGGAGGAGGGTGCAACAGGGGAGGCCTCCTGATTCACACTGAGAAAGTAGGGCAATCGGCTAGTTATCTTAGGTGCATGTACACGAAGGCAAGAAGCCTGGGAAACAAGCAGGAAGAATTTGGAAGTCCTGGCACAGTCAAGGAACTATGATGTGACTGGAATAACAGAAACTTGGTGGGGCAGTTTACATGACTGGGGCACTGTCATGTATGGGTATAAACTGTTCAGGAAGGACAGGCAAGGGAGGAAAGGTGGAGGAGTTGCACTGTATGTAAGAAAGCAGTATGATTGCTCAGAGCTCCAGTATGAAACTGGAGAAAAACCTGTTGAGAGTCTTTGGGTTAAGTTTAAAGGTAAGAGCAACAAGGGTGATGTTGTGGTGGGCGTCTGCTATAGACCACCAGACCAGGAGAATGAGGTAGACGAGGCTTTCTTCAGACAACTAACAGAAGTTTCCAGATCACAGGCCCTGGTTCTCATGGGGGACTTCAATCACCATGACATCTGCTGGGACAGCAATACAGCAGTGCACAGACAATCCAGGAAGTTTTTGGAGAATGTTGTGGACAATTTCCTGGTGCAAGTGCTGGAGGAACCGACTAGGAGCCGTGCTCCTCTTGACCTGCTGCTCAAACAGGGAAGAACTGGTAGGGGAAGTAGAAGTGGGTGGCAACCTGGGCAGCAGTGACCATGAGATGGTTGAGTTCAGGATCCTGACAAAAGGAAGAAAGGAGAGCAGCAGAATATGGACCCTGGACTTCAGAAAAGCGGACTTTTACTCCCTTATGGAACTGATGGACAGAATCCCCTGGGAGGCTAATATGAGGGGGAAAGGAGTCCAGGAAAGCTGGCTGTATTTTAAAGAAGCCTTATTGAGGTTGCAGGAACAAACCATCCTGATGTGCAGAAAGAACAGCAAATATGGCAGGCAACCAGCTTGGTTTAACAGAGAAATCTTCGGTGAGCTTAAACAAAAAAAGGAAGCTTACAAGAAGTGGAAACTTGGACAGATGACTAGGGAGGAGTATAAAAATATTGCTTAAGCATGCAGGAGCGTAATCAGGAAGGCCAAAGCACAATTGGAGTTGCAGCTAGACTCATAGACTTTAAGGTCAGAAGGGACCAGCTAGCAAGGTATGTGAAGGGTAACAAGGGTTTCTACAGGTATGTTAGCAACAAGAAGAAGGTGAGAGAAAGTGTGGGACCCTTACTGAATCGGGGAAGCAACCTAGTGACAGATAATGTGGAAGAAGCTGAAGTACTCAATGATTTTTTTGCCTCAGTCTTCACAGACAAGGTCAGCTCCCAGACTGCTGCACTGGACAGCACAGTATACGGAGGAAGTGAGCAGCCCTCAGTGGTGAAAGAACAGGTTCAGGACTATTTAGAAAAGCTGGACATGCACAAGTCCATGGGGCCGGATCTAATGCATCCAAGGGTGCTGAGGGAGTTGGGTGCTGTGATTGCAGAGCCATTGGCCATTATCTTTGAAAATTCATGGTGATGGGGGGAGGTCCCAGACGATTGGAAAAAGGCAAATATAGTGCCCATATTTTAAAAAGGGAAGAAATAGAACCTGGGGAACTACAGACTGGTCAGCCTCACCTCAGTCCCTGGCAAAATCATGGAGCAGGTCCTCAAGGAATCCATTTTGAAGCACTTGGAGGAGAGGAAGGTGATCAGGATCAGTCAACATAGATTCACCAAGGGGAAGTCATGCCTGACCAACCCGATTGCCTTCTATAATGAGATAACTGGCTCTGTGGTTACGGGCAAAGCGGTGGATGTGATATATCTTGCCTTTAGCAAAACTTTTGATGCAGTCTCCCACCGTATTCTTGCCAGCAAGTTAAAAGAGTATGGATGGGATGAATGGATTATAAAGTGGAAAGAAAGCTGGCTAGTTTGTCGGGCTCAAGGGTACTGATCAACAGCTCGATGTCTAGCTGGCAGCTAATATCGAGCGGAGTGCCCCAGGGGTCGGTCCTGCATCTGGTTTTGTTCAACATCTTTATTAATGATCTGGATGATGGGATGAATTGCATCCTCAGCAAGTTCGCAGGTGACACTAAGCTAGGGGGAGAGGTAGATACGCTGGAGAGTAGGGATAGGGTCCAGTGTGACCTAGACAAATTGGAGGATTGGGCCAAAAGAAATCTGAGGTTCATCAAGGACAAGTGCAGAGTCCTGCACTTAGGAAGGAAGAATCCCATGCACTGCTACAGGCTGGGGACTGACTGGCTAAGCAGCAGTTCTGCAGAAAAGGACCTGGGGATTACAGTGCATGAGAAGCTGGATATGAGTCATAGAATCACAGAATATCAGGGTTGGAAGGGACCTTAGGTGGTCATTTAGTCCAACCCCCTGCTCAAAGCAGGACCAATCCCCAATTTTTGCCCTAGATCCCTAAATGGCCCCCTCAATGATTGAACTCATAACTCTGGGTTTAACAGGCCAATGCTCAAACCACTGAGCTACCCCTCCTCCAAAAGTCAGCAGTGTGCCCTTGTTTCCAAGAAGGCCAATGGTATATTGGGCTGTATTAGTAGGAGCATTGCCAGCAGATCGAGAGAAGTGATTATTCTCTTCTTTTTGGGACTGGTGAAACCACACCTGGAGTATTGCATCCAGTTTGGTCCCCCCCCACCACCACCACTACAGAAGGGATAAGAACATAAGAATGGCCATACTGCATTAGACCAAAGGTCCATCCAGCCCAGTATCCTATTTGCCGACAATGGCCAATGCCAGGTGCCCCAGAGGGAGTGGACCTAACAGGTAATGATCAAGTGATCTCTCTCCTGCAATCCATCTCCACCCTCTGACAAACAGAGGCTAAGGACACCATTCCTTACCCATCCTGGCTCATAGCCATTAATGACTTAACCTCCATGAATTTATCTAGTTTTCTTTTAAACCCTGTTATAGTTCTAGCCTTCATAACCTCCTCAGGCAAGGAGTTCCACAGGTTGACTGTGCGCTGTGTGAAGAAGAAATTCCTTTTATTTGTTTTAAACCTGCTGCCTATTAATTTAATTTGGTGGCCCCTAGTTCTTATATTATGGGAACAAGTAAATAACTTTTCCTTATTTACTTTATCCACATAACTCATGATTTTATATACCTCTATCATATCTCCCCTCAGTCTCCTCTTTTCCAAGCTGAAAAGTCCTAGCCTCTTTAATCTCTCCTCATATGGGACCCGTTCCAAACCCCTAAACATTTTAGTTGTCCTTCTCTAAACTTTTTCTAATGGCAGTATATCTTTTTTGATATGAGGAGACCACATCTGTACACAGTATTCAAGATGTGGGCGTACCATGGAGTTATATAAGGGCAATAAGATATTCTCCTTCTTATCCTAACATCTCATTTGCTTTTTTGACTGTCACTGCACACTGCATGGACATCTTTAGAGAACTATCCACAATGACTCCAAGATCTTTTTCCTGATTAGTTGTAGCTAAATTAGCCCCCATCATATTGTATGTATAGTTGGGGTTATTTTTTCCAATGTGCATTACTTTACATTTATCCACATTAAATTTCATTTGCCATTTTGTTGCCCAATCACTTAGTTTTGTGAGATATTTTTGAAGTTCTTCAAAGTCTGCTTTGGTCTTAACTATCTTGAGCAGCTTAGTATCATCTGCAAACTTTGCCACCTCACTGTTTACCCCTTCTTCCAAATCATTTATGAATAAGTTGAATAGGATTGGTCCTAGGACTGACCCTTGGGGAACACCACTAGTTTCGCCTCTCCATTCTGAAAATTTACCATTTATTCCTACCCTTTGTTCCCTGTTTTTTAACCAGTTCTCAATCCATGAAAGGATCTTCCCTCTTATCCCATGGCAACTTAATTTACGCAAGAGCCTTTGGTGAGGGACTTTGTCAAAGGCTTTCTGGAAATCTAAGTACACTATGTCTACTGGATCACCCTTGTCCACGTTTGTTGACCCCTTCAAAGAACTCTAATAGATTAGTAAGGCATGATTTCCCTTTACAGAAGCCATGTTGACTTTTGCCCAACAATTTATGTTCTTCTACGTGCCTGACAATTTTATTCTTTACTATTGTTTCAACTAATTTGCCTGGTACGGATGTTAGACTTACCGGTCTGTAATTGCCGGGATCACCTCTAGAGCCCTTTTTAAATATTGGCGTTACATTAGCTATCTTCCAGTCACTGGGTACAGAAGCCGATTTAAAGGACAGGTTACAAACCCTAGTTAATAGTTCTGCAATTTCACATTTGAGTTCTTTCAGAACTCTTGGGTGAATGCCATCTGGTCCCGGTGACTTGTTACAGTTAAGTTTATCAAGACGTGGAGAGTCTTGCTTGCCCATCACCGTGTGTAATAGCCACAATCTCTTATAGACTCATAGACTTTAAGGTCAGAAGGGACCATTATGATCATCTAGTCTGACCTCCTGCACAATGCAGGCCACAAAATCTCACCCACCCACTCCTGGAATGATCCTCTCCCCTATGTCTCAGCTATTGAAGTCCTCAAATCATGGTTTAAAGACTTCAAGATGCAGAGAATCCTCCGGTAAGTGACCCGTGCCCCATGCTGCAGAGGAAGGCAAAAAACCTCCAGGGCCTCTGCCAATCTACCCTGGAGGAAAATTCCTTCCCGACCCCAAATATGGCGATCAGCTGAACCCCGACCATGTGGGCAAGACTCACCAGCCAGACACCCAGGAAAAAGTTCTCTGTAGTAACTTCTAACATCCCATCATTGATCATTGGTCCTATTTACCACTGATGGCAATTAATTGACCTTTGACTAAGATCATGTTATCCCATCAAACCCTCCCCTCCATAAACGTGTCTAGCTTAATCTTGAAGCCAGATAGGTCTTTTGCCCCCACTGCTTCCCTTGGAAGGCTGTTTCAGAACTTCACTCCTCTGATGGTTAGAAACCTTCGTCTAATTTCAAGTCTAAACTTCCTGATGGCCAGTTTATATCCATTTGTTCTTGTGTCCACATTGGTACTGAGCTGAAATAATTCCTCTCCCTCCCTGGTATTTATCCCTCTGATATATTTAAAGAGAGCAATCATATCTCCCCTCAGCCTTCTTTTGGTTAAGGTAAACAAACCAAGCTCCTTGAGTCTCCTTTCATACAACAGGTTTTCCATTCCTCGGATCATCCTAGTGGCCCTTCTTTGTACCTGTTCCAGTTTGAATTCATCCTTCTTAAACATGGGAGACCAGAACTGCACACAGTATTCCAAATGAGGTCTCACCAATGCCTTGTATAACGGTACTAACACCTCCTTATCTCTACTAGAAATACCTCGCCTAATGCATCCCAAGACCGCATTAGCTTTTTTCACGGCCACATCACATTGGCGACTCATAGTCATCCTGTGATCAACCAGGACTCCGAGGTCCTTCTCCTCTTCCGTTACTTCCCCAGTTTATAACTAAAATTCTTGTTATTAATCCCTAAATGCATAACCTTACACTTCTCACTATTAAATGTCATCCTATTACTATTACTCCAGTTTACAAGGTCATCCAGATCTTCCTGTAGGATATCCCGATCCTTTTCTGAATTGGCAATACCTCCCAACTTTGTGTCATCTGCAAACTTTATTAGCACACTCCCACTTTTGGTGCCGAGGTCAGTAATAAAAAGATTAAATAAAATTGGTCCCAAAACTGAACCTTGAGGAACTCCACGAGTAACCTCCCTCCAACCTGACAGTTCACCTTTCAGTATGACCCGCTGTAGTCTCCCCTTTAACCAGTTCCTTATCCACCTCTCAATTTTCATATTGATCCCCATCTTTTCCAATTTAACCAATAATTCCTCATGTGGTACTGTATCAAATGCCTTACTGAAATCGAGGTAGATTAGATCCGCTGCATTTCCTTTATCTAAAAAATCTGTTACTTTCTCAAAGAAGGAGATGAAGTTGGTTTGGCACGATCTACCTTTTGTAAAACCATGTTGTAATTTGTCCCAATTGCCATTGACCTCAAGGTCCTTAACTACTTTCCCCTTCAAAAAATTTTCCAAGACCTTGCATACTACAGATGTCAAACTAACAGGCCTGTAGTTACCCGGGTCACTTTTTTGCCCTTTCTTAAAAATAGGAACTATATTAGCTATTCTCCAGTCAAACGGTACAACCCCTGAGTTTAGAGATTCATTAAAATTTTTTGCTAATGGGCTTGCAATTTCATGTGCCTGTTCCTTTAATATTCTTGGATGAAGATTATCTGGGCCGCCTGATTTACTCTCATTAAGCTGTTCAAGTTTGGCTTCTACCTCGGATATGGTAATATCTACCCCCACATCCTTATTCCCATTTGTCATGCTGCCACTATTCCTAAACTCCTCATTAGCCTCATTAAAGACTGAGGCAAAGTATTTGTTTAGATATTGGGCCATGCCTAGATAATCCTTAACCTCCACTCCATCCTCAGTGTTTAGTGGTCCCACTTCTTCTTTCTTTGTTTTCTTCCTATTTATATGGCTATAAAACCTTTTACTATTGGTTTTAATTCCCTTTGCAAGGTCCAATTCTACATGACGTTTAGCCTGTCTCACTTTATCCCTAAATGCTCTGACCTCAATAAGGTAGGTTTCTTTGCTGATCCCTCCCATCTTCCACTGCTTGTATGCTTTCTGTTTTTCCTTAATCACCTCTCTGAGATGCTTGCTCATCCAGCTTGGTCTAAAACTCCTCCCTATGAATTGTTTCCCCTTTCTTGGGATACAGGCTTCTGATAGCTTCTGCAACTTTAACTTGAAATAATCCCAGGCCTCCTCCGCCTTTAGATCCATAAATTCTTTAGTCCAATCCACTTCCCTAACTAATTTCCTTAATTTATTAAAGTTAGCCCTTTTGAAATCAAAACCCCTAGTCTCATATTTAGTTTTGTTTATCCTTTGTGACAGACCCAGACAAGTGGGGTACAGAAGTCTCATAGAAGGCAAATATACTGGCCATTGGATGAATAGTTTTCTGTTCCCTGAGTGACCAGAGCAGGGGCTGCATTAGAACAAGCAGGAACTTTCTGGAACCAATTTAAGGCAGGCAGGCTAATTAGGACACCTGGAGCCAATTAAGAAGAACCTGCTAGAATCAATTAAGACAGGCAGGCTAATCAGGGCACCTGGGTTTAAAAAGGAGCTCACTTCAGTTTGTGGTGTTGTGTGCAAGGAGCTGGGAGCAAGAGGCACACAAGGAGTTGAGAGTGAGAAGAGTTGAAGGACTGAGGAGTACAAGCATCAGCAGACCATCAGGAGGAAGGTCCTGCAGTAAGCGTAAAGAAGGTGTTGGGAGGAGGCCGTGGGGAAGTAGCCCAGGGAGTTGTAGCTGTCACGCAGCTGTTACAGGAAACCCTATAGACAACTGCAATCCACAGGGCCCTGGGCTGGAACCCGGAGTAGAGGGGGGGCCCGGGTTCCCCCCAAACCTCCCAACTCCTGATCAGACACAGGAGGAATTTGACTGTGGGTTCTACCAGAGGGGAAGATTGCTGAGGCGATCAAAATCCGCCAATAAGCGCAGGACTCACCAAGGTAGAGGAGGAACTTTGTCACACCTTCCATTTAGTTTGAACTGAATTAGCTCATGATCACTCGAGCCAAGGTTGTCCCCTACAACCATTTCTTCTATGAGGTTCTCACTACTCACCAAAACCAAATCTAAAATGGCATCCCCCCTTGTTGGTTCAGCAACTACTTGATGAAGGAATTCATCAGCTATCACATCTAGGAAAATCTGAGTCCTATTATTATTATTACTAGCACTTGTTCTCCAATCTATAGCTGGGAAGTTGAAGTCTCCCATGATCACACAGTTCCCATTAGTATTTACTTCCTTAAAAACATTAAAGAGGTCTCCATCCATATCCAAATTAGTCCCTGTCACAAAAATACAGCAGCTGTGATCTCACTGTGCTTTGGCTGGCCATTGCAGCAGACAGGCCAAGGGTTGAATGTAGGGTCGCCAGCTGTCCCGTTTTCGACCGGAACGCCCAGTCAAAAAGGGACCCTGGCAGCTCCACTCAGCACCGCTGACCGGGCCGTTGAAGTCCGGTCGGCAACGCAGCGAGGCTAAGGCAGGCTCCCTGCCTGCCCTGGCTCCACGCGGCTCCCAGAAGCAGTGGCATGTCCCCCTCCGGCTCCGTGCGCTGCCTCAACCCCAAGTGCGAGCTCCACAGTGCCCATTGCCAGGGAACCGTGGCCAATGGGAGCTGTGGGGGCAGCGCCTGTGGACAGGGCAGCGCATAGAGCCACCTGGCTGTGCCTCCGCGCAGGAACCAGAGAGGGGATGTGCCACTGCTTCCGGGAGCTGCTTGAGATAAGCACTGCCCAGAGCCTGCCCCCCTGACCCCCTTCTGCCCCCCAACCCCTTGCCCCAGCTCTGCGAACCCCTCAGTCTCAGCCTGGAGCACCTTCCTGCACCCCAAACCCCTCATCCCCAGCCCCACCCCAGAGCCCACACCCCCAGCCGCAGCCCATCCCAACCCCTTGCCCCAGCCCAGAGCCCCCTCCTACACCCCAGACACCTCATCCTCAGCCCCACAGCAAAGTCTGCACCCCTAGCCAGAGCCCTCACCCCCCCCGCACCCCAACCCCTGCCCAGAGCCACCTCCTGCACTCTGAACCCCTCAGCCCCAGCCCCCTCATCCCCAGTCCCACCCCAGAGCCCACACCCCCAGCCGCAGCCCATCCCAACCCCTTGCCCCAGCTCTGTGAACCCCTCAGTCTCAGCCTGGAGGACCTTCCTGCACCCCAAACCCCTCATCCCCAGCCCCACCCCAGAGCCCACACCCCCAGCCGGAGCCCATCCCAACCCCTTGCCCCAGCCCAGAGCCCCCTCCTACACCCCAGACACCTCATCCTCAACCCCATAGCAAAGTCTGCACCCCTAGCCAGAGCCCTCACCCCCCCGCACCCCAACCCCTGCCCAGAGCCACCTCCTGCACTCTGAACCCCTCAGCCCCAGCCCCCTCATCCCCAGTCCCACCCCAGAGCCCACACCCCCAGCCGCAGCCCATCCCAACCCCTTGCCCCAGCTCTGCGAACCCCTCAGTCTCAGCCTGGAGCACCTTCCTGCACCCCAAACCCCTCATCCCCAGCCCCACCCCAGAGCCCACACCCCCAGCCGGAGCCCATCCCAACCCCTTGACCCAGCCCAGAGCCCCCTCCTACACCCCAAACACCTCATCCTCAGCCCCACAGCAAAGTCTGCACCCCTATCCAGAGCCCTCACGCCCCCGCACCCCAAACCCCGCCCAGAGCCCCCTCCTACACCCCAAACACCTCATCCTCAGCCCCACAGCAAAGTCTGCACCCCTATCCAGAGCCCTCACCCCCCCCACACACCCCAACCCCCGCCCAGAGCCGCCTCCTGCACTCTGAACCCCTCAGCCCCAGCCCCCTCATTCCTGGCCCCACACCAGAGCCCTCACCCCCCCCCCCCACACAAACGCTCTGCCCCAGCCCAGTGGAAACGAGCAAGTGAGTGAGGGTGGGGAGAGAGTGACAAAGGGAGGGGGGATGGAGTGATCAGGGGTGGGGGCCTCAGAGAAGGGGCGGGGCAAGGATGTTCAGTTTTGTATGAGTAGAAAGTTGGCAGCCCTAGCTGAATGGCTCATAGAGAGTGAACCCCCTGCCCCTTCCCTTATCAGAGGTGAGCCCGTCAGCATGGCCTGGCGGTGTGAGGAAAACTGGCACTGCTAGTGCCCAGGCCGCACCTGGGTAAGTGAACATGGGCTCAAAATTTGGTGCTGGGTGGAGTGATTCACCATTGTGTAAATCTCCTCAAGGCAGCTCCCCCACTCCGAGTCCACAGTGCGACGGGACCAGGTTCTGCGCCCGCAGGCTGGTTAATGGACTCTAGCTCCATGAACTACTTTTCATTCTCCTGCCTCTCAAACACACATGGCTGGGCGCTGGGTTGAAAACACTCCCCGCTGGACACTTGGGCAGGGCTTAGTTCCAGCAGGGAGTATTTATGAGGATGGATTTTTTTCGCTCTGTTCTTCAGCTGACCCAACCCTATGGGCATCGGTTGTTCCAATGTTGTCTGGCAGCCTGACTCAGAGCCTCCTTTCCCTGCCTATTGTCTGCCTATTGCCTTGCTACCTGCTGCTCTCTGGCTCCAAACTGGACTCGGGCTCTGGTGCCCTGACCCCCTCTGGCCTGGTTCTGTCGAACAGTGAAGGGAGTCTGCTCTGCAATCCAGTTAATTCTCCCTTGTGGGGAAAGGTGCATGGCAAGGGGCAAATGCAGACAGGTCCAAGCAGGTCAGGGAGATGGAAGAGCCACCTGGTTGCAACATACTAATGAACTGTGCTACAAAAAATGCTGAATTCTGTTGTATCTTGGAAACATGCTAAATTTCACAGCCGCACTATCAGAGTCCATCGGGGTGAATGAGATGAGGGGTAGGTCACACCTCTCAGAACTGTTATTTCAGGCTGTCTGCAGACTCATGGGCATTGCTTGCACCTTGATCTGATTTTTGAGTGTATCTTTGCAGCCGTAAGAGCCAGAATTTTTAATTTTTAATTATAAAATAAAAGTCGAGGTTCTGGAGCATGGCTCTGTGGCAAGGAATGAACTCTGTGGCACTCCACAATCCTTCAGTCTATTGGCACCTGTCTCACCTGCCCTGAAAGGACTTTTACTGTAACACACATTCACACTTGCTCTCACAAGGGCAGTGGTGCAAGTAGAAGTCATTTCTTGCCCATACTGCACTCATCAGAGGGACTCATCCTCCCTTCTCCGCCCCCAGCCCAGAGCCCCCACGCTCTCCCCATCCCCTCTGACACCCCCCTTACCTGTCTAAAATTGCATCCGTTAAACAGATGTAGTTGTAAAATTATGCTTTGGGCCCCTGGTGCCACCTGTACTTCCAGGTGTCATTGAGGATCCAGCAGTCCCCCAAATTGAAAACTTCTCAAATGAAAGAAGGCTAGGAAGGACAAACACCCCACTTCCCCTTAACACACGATCAGTGCCTCTCTTATGTCCAAACTAAGCTCCCGACAGCTTGCCTTTAGCTAAGTATTGTTCTCCGCCAGGCACTAGGAAAGCAAAGATGCTGCACCATCTGGGTTTGATGGAAGAGAGGCATAGAACTGTGTGTGCCATGTGTATCTTGCTAGAACTACAAGTTGTTTTATTATTTTCCTCAGCATGACATACAGGAGGGGCAATAAAATCAGCCTGGCAGAACATGCATGAGAACTGTCTCTGGACAGATAAGCAATTGATCAAAATAACGTTCTCTGATCGCTTGGGGCCAAATCCTGTTCCCATTGAAATCAAAAGGAGTTTTGCTATTGAGTTCAATGGGAACAGGCATTGACATTTGGAGAGGAAAGAACAAAACCACTCAAGCAAGGGCTTTGTTGCTTATACCACAGATATCAAAGGCTGCTGACTCATATGAGAAAGTCAGCAGACATCTGGTCTTTGTCCATTGCAAAGGAGAAATCAGCAATCAATGAGGCTAGAACAGTCTCTACCAGATCCAACTCATAAGTCCATCTGCAAAGGATCAAGAAAATATGAAGGCTCCAGATTACCTTAAGTCCTCAGTCCCTTGTTTAGAATGCTCCCATTAGTATATGTTCATAGTCCAGAGGCTGGGGCAGGAAAGAGGCAAAATGGAGATGTTTCCAGACCAAGGCCTTTTAGCTTCTACCAAGTGCCAAGTAAAGGAAAACCTGTTCTCATTGTGAAAGATGGTGTTTGGAGTCACATGGGCAAGTTACATGTCCATCACCCCCACCCATATTCTAGTTAGAATTTTCACAAAAAGTCCATTAACTGTAGACAGGTGTTTTCCAGGGTCCATTGTGAGCTAAGTATTCCGTAATGGGCCATTCAGCTTGACTTGTCCCTTCATGTGCTTGCTAAATACCTTTCGGGCGTTACCACAGGAGCAAACGTAGTAAACAGAGCTAATATTCATAACTTCAGATACCAAGATGAATATACATGCTTAGAAATAGCATCATCATAAGTACCAGCTATTTCACCTACATGACTGTTCCCAAAAGAGATTCTGAAAAATCACACCATGTACCTGAGACCCTATGTGCCAGCACCATGCCCCACTGGAGTGTTGTTATCTGCTATGTAACAACAGCGATGGAGCCAGTGACATGACTCCATTTAGCTTAAAAGGGCAAGGTTAATTTTTAGCTGTTCAGGTGTGACTGCACCTTCAGTTAGTGAGGGCAGACTGGCTGGCACACATTCAGCTTAATGGGCTTCCGTGTTCCTTTGCTGTTAACTTTTTTATGTTCATAAATCTGGTATGTGCTGAAGTGGTTTAAAGCATAACACAGGTTTTTAGATTTGCAAATCTGTGAACCTGTGCCTCTTTGAGATTTTATTGTTCATTATTATTATTATTTTGCTGGTCATAATGTGGGAAGGTCTCCTCTCTGCCCTCTGCTCATGAGGTTGTGTGCGTGTCTTGTCGCACTCTGCTGAACACCAGTTGGAAGGAATTTTTTTTCAGTAGGTGTGGCCTGATTCTTTTCTCTTAGAAGGCATGTAATGTTTTCAGGTTCACACTGATTAACACAGAAAACAATTGGGGCTGTTAAACTTTCTTCAAATTCTATAGAAAATTAAGTTCAGCTATATTTTCCATACAGTGATGAAATGGGTGTTTGTTTATACAAACATCAACATGCTTAACTACTCACTTTCCCCCCACATATGTAGTATCCAGTCTGTTTATATGGAATATGGCAGTTGGGTGAGGAGCCATTTCAGCATATGTATGACTTATTAAAAGACAAATTTTAAGTAGAACTGTATCCTATACTGCTTTATGGTATTGTACCCAAACATTGCATTTCAATGGGAAATTCAACTTCCTTTATAGGAACAGAACAGACTCCTGAAACTCTTACCAGCCCACAAAAGTGGTCCATAGTCATGCAAATAGTCTCATTGTCTTCAATGGGATTGATCAAATGATTAAGGATTTACAGGATTAGGTTCCAAGTTCGTAAATTGTTCTGGATGAAACTGACAATGCCTGAGCTGTCAGATCAGAAGGAGCATCATTCGAATAAATGTGGGCAGATGTGTGATAAGTCTTAGCTCCATTGCTAAGATGAGGAACACATTTTCAGCGAAGTTCTTGGCAGATTCCTGAGGCAACTGGTTTAAGGACATCAGTGTCAGGCATTATAATCTTCACTTATAGTTCTTTCACCCACAAAGCTGGAAAATGAAGCATTTGTTTTCTTTGGTTTGCTGCTCCAGTTCCAGTTAACAAAATGCATGTTAGACTAGTTTGGCTGCAAAGAAGAATTCTATGTACACTGGGGACAACACCTGATTCCTGTCACGCTGCAGAACTGGGCTGACATCAGAATCCAAACATCCTCTGGTCAGTGCAAGCAGAGGCATTTCTCTAATGATTTGGACCTGATGTGATGCAATATGGATGTCATGGATAATTCAGACCGTTGGGGAGAAACAGACTCAAAAACTCTATTTAAACACTGTGACAAAGTTCCTCCTCTACCTTGGTGAGTCCTGCGCTTATTGGAGGATTTTGATCGCCTCAGAGATCTTCCCCTCTGGTAGAACCCACAGTCAAATTCCTCCTGTGTCTGATCAGGAGTTGGGAGGTTTGGGGGGAACCCGGGCCCCCCCTCTACTCCGGGTTCCAGCCCAGGGCCCTGTGGATTGCAGTTGTCTATAGGGTTTCCTGTAACAGCTGCGTGACAGCTACAACTCCCTGGGCTACTTCCCCACAGCCTCCACCCAACACCTTCTTTACGCTTACTGCAGGACCTTCCTCCTGATGGTCTGCTGATGCTTGTACTCCTCAGTCCTTCAACTCTTCTCATTCTCAACTCCTTGTGTGCCTCTTGCTCCCAGCTCCTTGCACACAACACCACAAACTGAAGTGAGCTCCTTTTTAAACCCAGGTGCCCTGATTAGCCTGCCTGTCTTAATTGATTCTAGCAGGTTCTTCTTAATTGGCTCCAGGTGTCCTAATTAGCCTGCCTGCCTTAAATTGGTTCCAGAAAGTTCCTGCTTGTTCTAGTGCAGCTCTGGTCACTCAGGGAACAGAAAACTATTCATCCAATGGCCAGTATATTTGCCTTTTCTATGAGACTTCTGTACCCCACTTGTCTGAGTCTGTCACAACACCTTCCACTTCCCCCCACCCCTCCCGTCTTGAGGACTCGGTTCACCACCCGGAATTGTAGGCTGGCTGTTGAATCAATTTTCCTGCCAAATAAATTGAGTTTTTTGGCTTCTTTATTCTTGGGAATAGAGGCAGTGGGGACCTACTTGTCCTTCTCATTGGAGCAGTCACAACCAGTGAGCTCCGGGGTGGGTGAGTATAAAGGTACTTGAACCCTTTGGCTGGCATGAAGTAGTTTTTCTCAGCCCATTTCGAGGTGGGTGGGATGGAGGATGAGGTCTGTCACAGTGACTTGGTGATCTTGAGGATCCCGTTGTGTACAGGCAGGGCCAGGGTGACCCTCTCGGGGAGCCTTAGCCTGTTCCTGGGGCATCGAAGATGTGGAGACCGGTGCTCTCTCTGCGCCTGGGCTTGGGAGGCCGACAGTGCAGGCAGGGTTGCGGGTTCCATACCGTTCCCAGGAGTTGGTGGCGGACCTTTAAGGGGGCTAAGAGCCCCAGCCGTGGAGGGATACTGGTGCGGCTCCAGAGAAGGCCGGTGTGCAGGCCCGGGTCCTTTGCTGGATGACCCATGGGCCTTCTTGCTCGGTGCCGGAGAGCGCTCCTTAGCCCTCTTTTTCGGTACTGGCAATGGCGAACGGTGTCAGGAAGAGGTCGGTGCTGGTGGTGGGCTTCACACAGAGGCTGAGGCACTTGGTGTGGCCTGCGTAGAAGGCTCGGAAGCCGGGCGGAGGGTGGACTCCATCAGGAGAGCCCTGAGGCGGATATCCCTCTTCTTTTGCGTGTGGGGCCGAAGGTTCTTGCATATCCAGCAACGTTCCTTAATGTGTGACTCCCCCAAGCACTTAAGGCAGCTGTTATGGGGGTCACTCACAGGTACTGGCCTGCTGCAGTCCAAGCAGGGCTTAAACCCGGGGCTCGGGCATGCCCCGCTCTGGGGCAAAGTCCCCACTGGGACCCTAACTATTAACTAACACTTAACAACTACTTAACACTATGAACAATGTACAAGAGGCCTGAAGGCATGACGTCCAAGGGAAAAAAACCACTAGCTCTTGTCAAGCAAGAGAGGCACTCCAACTGACCACCACGGATGGTAAGAAGGAGAGAGGGTGTGTGTGGGGGCCGGCACCGCCTGATATACCGTGGCATGAGTGCGGCACTCTAGAGGGCACCACAGCCGGCCCTATGGGTACCGCTAAGGCAAAAATCTCTGTCGGCCGTGCATGTGGACGCACGCACACCTAGAATGCAGTAGCGTAGCTATGGGGGGAGCAGGGGGAGCGGCTGCTCCCCCTGTGAGGAAAAGCGGTGCTAAGGTGCCACCCGAGCCTTGCTGGGACAGCGCTTTAAAAGGCCCGTGGCTCCTGCCGCTGCAGGGAGCCACGGGCCTTTTAAAGCGCTCCTGCTCCCAGCCCCGTTGCCGGAGCCGGGCTGGGGGGGGCGCTTTAAAAGGCTCGTGGCTCCCTGCAGTGGCTGGAGCCCCGGGACCTTTAAAGCGCCACAGGGTGAGTACAGGGGGAGCGGGGAGGCGCCTTTTTATAGCGCCGCTCCCCCTGTGCTCTAAACCTGCCTACGCCACTGCTAGAATGGAATTGACGTGAGCAAGCACACGAAGAAGAAAGAACATTAAAACAAAGGATAATTAACAAGCTGCACTGCTTATGAACCCTAGCCCTAACCGCTGCCCCCACAAATGCAAAAATGTTTCTTTTCAGATAATGCTGCTCTGAGGTGTCTGGATTCTCAAAAGCGACAAAGAGTTCTGTGGCACCTTATAGACTAACAGACGTATTGGAGCATAAGCTTTCGTGGGTGAATACCCACTTCTTCGGATGTGTGCATTCATGCATCCGAAGAAGTGGGTATTCACCCACGAAAGCTTATGCTCCAATACGTCTGTTAGTCTATAAGGTGCCACAGGACCCTTTGTCGCTTCTACAGATCCAGACTAACACAGCGACCCCTCTGATACTGGATTCTCAAAAGACACTCTAATGATGGTGTATCCTCAAATGCTAGGGCTAACAGTGAAGGGACACGGTGCTTTATACCTACAGTTAAGGAAATAGTTCATTGTAATGCAAGGGATTTACAGTTTCTAATTTTACTGATAGCAGCAATATAAAAATAAAGGCATTTTTACATTTTGATTACTGAGTTTTGAGTTGTTTTACTGCAAGTTCTACATATTTTCAACATTCCAGCTGGCAGATAATGCCAGCCATTTCTCATCACTAAAATATTTTAGCAACCTTCCTCCTCTGTTCCTCCGTCCCACCCCCCCGACCAGGCCAATACCATTCACTAGACTCTAAAACATCAAGATTTTAAAAAATACTTTAGAAGTTTGACATCACTGGACTTTTAAAGTTTTAGGCAAAATTGTATTCGCTTAAAAGAAAAGCTATGTAAAAGAAATGAGCTAGTTAGAGAATGTTACTTAGAAAGCTTAACTTTTTAAAGCAAAGAGCGGGAGAGGCAGGCGTCTCTCCCCACCGCAGCCCCAGGGCTGGGTCCAGGGGAGAGGCGTCTCTCCCCACCATAGACCTGCACGCCCCATCACCACCCCCCCACTTCACAGCACTGCCCCCCACCACCCTCTGTTCCCTGCCTCACCCTATGCTCACCTGTGGCAATGCCCCTGGGTGCGCGCCTGTAGTCATCGGGTGCGCTGCCCTTGGTGGCCTTCTGTTCAGTCACACAGGTGCACACCTTAGAGGGAACACAGCTACAGAGTAACATTGGTGTAACTTTTCCAAGAAACAGACAAATAGAGGAAAAATGCCATTCACAGGGTGCCTGCTCTCAAGAGGGCAAATTAGCAAGCCACGGAATGGTTCTGGGATGATCATGCACATTCAAAACGACCTTCTCCTAACGGGCACGGATGGGTCTTGGAGGCTGGACTGATCACAGCAGTTATGTGTAAATACCCGTGCGCTGGAATCAATCCTTCAGCTCACCAAATGTGTGCGTGCAAAGATCTAATGCTCACCACCCTCCAAATGTTTGGTGTGCCTTGTACACAGATATGCAAGTGTGGTGTGGATAAGGGTCCGGGTGCTATCGTGTCTCAAGATGGAGACGACACTCATGACTTTAATGAGTAAAGTCCTACATGGCAAGGCCGACATCGTGAGGATTACCCGAGAGCCGTGTCTGGTTTATGTAAGCAATGCACCCCTGGGTTAAAGTATCATTTTAAAAAGTTGATTTTTAACCATTGTACATAACTGGTCTAGGCTTCTCATGTTTGGTACCAGAAAGGGCTTTCGAAGGATACTCACCGGGACGCATTTCTGATGACAATGTACTGTCAACATTCCCACCGCCTGGAGGCCCTGGAGCTGGGAGCTGGGGGTGGGGCGGCGGGCGCTCTCCTTGCCCCACCGCAGGGGGTGACACCCATGAAATTAGGCTTCTGAAGGTTTTTACAAATCTTCCCTTTCGATCACTATCTCCCCTGCAGAATGAGATTTTCCTGCATCCTGCTCCCCAGCTTCCATGAAGAGGAGGAAATCAGCTCCTAGTTGTGAGTCAGTGGCTGGGCTGCTGTGGGGAAGAGGCAGAGCTGTGCAGAGCCTCGTTCTGTTTCCCTAGACTGTTTGGGTCCCCTCTGGGGCAGGGAGGATTTTCAGACTGAAAGGGGTTCATTGTGTGGGTCTGGGACCTCTCCTGACACCAGATGGGACTGTCTAATTTTGCCTGCAAGGGCCTTAATCTTTCCCCACCCACTCCATGTGGGAGAAGATCCAGGTAGCTTGGTTACTTTCCAGCCGCTTTAAAGAAAGAGGAGCCAGAAAGCATACTGCTGCCTTGACTGTACTCCAAGCTGGTAGGTGAAAGGAAGCAGTCTTGGCAGGGCAGGGAGTTTGGAAGAGCAACCCAAGTGCTGTGCTTCACAGCCAGAGGCAGGCCCTGCAAGGAGCAGACTAGAAGGGAGTTCCCTTTCCCCATGCCAAAGAACCATCCCAGCCATCCCTCTCGGCCACTCCCTGGTCTTCATAACCCACTCCCAGCTGTGTGATGCAAACCCACCCACTCCCAGGGCCAGGATCGGAACAGTAACCTCAGTTCACCACACATTGCGAACAGAGGTTGATTGCTACACACACCTCTTTGCCGGGAGTCACATTCCAGGGGTTGATCACAGGGACGTATGTGAGGCTCAGACAGACTCTCACCAGATCCCAAGTCAGCAAACAGGAGCTTCCCCAAACATAAGTAAGTGTGACCAGACAGAGAGTGGGGAGAACTGGAGCAGGCTGACTGCTTGGGGAGGGGCTGCCGGAAGCTGGCAGCCTGGCTGATGGCTCTAGGAGGGAGGTGTCTCTGTGGGCAGGAGGAAAGGGAGAGATGCACTAGATCGTCTCATGTTCTTGCTTTGCGGTAGGGCTGCTACGTGCAGAGCAGTCTTACCTCCCACACCCGCGAGCGTTCACATCCCAGGCGCAGACACTGCCCAGCACATGGTCTTGCTGAAGGACATGCTGGCATGACAGGTGTGGGGAGTTTGGACACATGGGCCTGAGCTGCAGACACCTAGACAGGAAGGGGATGCTCATGCCGCTGTCTCTTAGCCTGCCCTGAGAGCATCGTTAATCTCCCCCTCCCCCCCCCGGGTCGCAATGCAAAACAAAGGGGAAACTGAGGCACACATAGGATTCATACAAATATTACAAAATATTGCCACTTTGTCCCAAAGGGACAGGTCCCCCTCCTTAGCCTGAGCACAAGGACGTCTCGCCCTCTTCTCCCTGGCATGGCTGAGCCGGGCTCCCCCACGTTGGCCCTTCCTCCTGGCTGAGCCCAGGGATAGTTCCCCCTCCTGTTCCAATCTACCCACAGGCTGCAGCAGTGAGGGTATTGCTGCCCCTCTCACGGCTTTTGGGGGCTCAGCACCGGTTGTGGGAGGCCTGCATTGGGGACAGGACAATTCTTCCTGCTCTTCTCACCTGCCACCTCTTCACATACCACAGGTCAGAGACCACTTCCTGGCATTGGCCAAGTCAGCCGTACGCCAGGCCTGGAGCAGGGAGCTTGGCCACCACAAAGCCTCGGGCCTGGATGAATCGTTTGTGGGGCTGGCACCAAACATATTTATGGCCCACATGGGACCTTACAGCAGGAGCGCTGGAACCTCCCCTGCCCTGCCTCTTCCCCCCAAGGCCCCACCACCTGCTGCGCCCCCTCCTCTCCCTCTCCCATCGCTCGATCTTCTCCACCTGCCCCAGGAGTTAAGCAAAGTGAATGAAGTCACTGTACGCTTCACTTTTCTGTGTCCATATACTGCCTTTCTGACAAGCAAGAAAACAATCACATGGACCAACTATCCACTTCCAAGAAATGAGGCATAAATACGCTGTAACCGTGCCTGAGTGGATCACAACTGAGAATGCCAAACTCAGGACAAACTGCTGAGAAACAGGGCAAACACACCCCAAAACTGGTGATTATTCTTCCATGAGATAGACCAAACCAGCCACAAAAGTAAACTTCTGTTTCACCACACTGGCTAGTGGCTAACAAGAAGTCATAAAAGCAGTTTCTTTGGGCATTCCAGTCCTTGTATCACCACTGAAAACACTGGATTTAAAGTTGAATGGTTCTTTACAACCAGTCTCATCAACTAAAAGGATCTTCTGATCCCAAAAGACCAGCCACATGCCCAGGTCAATATATAACTTAGATCTTACTCAAAAATCATGCTGATGCCAATCCTTTAGTATCTAAAATCTAAAGGTTTATTCATAAAAAGAAAGAAAGAAAGCCAGAATGAAAGGAAGGAAGGTGAGAGTTAAAACTGGTTAAAGGAATCAAATACATATAGTAAAGTTCTTGGTTCAGGCTTGTAGCGGTGATGGAATAAACTGCTGGATTGATAAATCCCTAGTTGCTTCCAAATCATCGGAAGGACCTCAGTCCCTTGGTTAGAATGCTCCCATTAGTATAGTCCAGAGGTTTGGGCAAGACAGAGGCAAAATGGAGACGTTTCCAGGGCCTTTTATAGCTTCTGTCATGTGGAGGGCATCCCATTGTTCTTACTGTGGAAAATTACAGCAACAAGATGGAGTTTGGAGTCACATGGGCAAGTCCCATGTCCATGCATTTTGCCTAGTCACAGCAGGAAATTCCGTTAAGTGTAGATGGGCATCTCCCATGGTCCATTGTCAGTTAAATGTTCTTTTGATGGGCCACTCAATTTGAATAGTTCCTCCAAGATGTGCTGGCTGACTATCTTGTGGGTGGTACCCCAGGAGCAAACATTTGAAATCCAGGTATAGAGTCAATACTTATAACTTCAAATACAAAAATGATACATGCACACAGATAGCACCATCATAACCAGCAAACCAGAACCTTTTCATAGACATCTTACATGTCACATCTTGTACAAGATTTGTTGCAAATATATAATAGTGGTTGCAACACTGATCTATAGAGTCATATTTTAATCAGATAACGTCACTCACGCACAAAACTTTTCCCCATAAATGAGGCTAGTTTAGTCCTTCATAATCCCTACAACTTTTGACCACTTAGTGCATGGCACTTTCTAAAGCCAGGCTTTAATTACATTTATTACTAAGTAATGATTGTGACGTTATTGACAATAATTGGGACCATATAGATCATTGTTACAACCGAGGTCCTGTAGTGGCACCAAATCTTATATAAAGGGGGTCAAATGAGGTGTCTAAGACCATGTTATGCTTGGCTGGTTATGATTATGCCATTTATATGTATGTATCAGTTTTGTAGTTGAAGTTATGAATATTGGCTTTATACTGTCTGTATTTCAATGGCTTTATACTGTCTGTATTTCAAACTGGGGCTGTGTTTCTGGGACCACAAACAAGCTATCAGCTCTAAGCCATTGAAATACAGACAGTATAAAGCCAATATTCATAACTTCAACTACAAAACTGATACATACATATAAATGGCATAATCATAACCAGCCAAGCATAACCTGGTCTTAGACACCTCATTTGACCCCCTTTATATAAGATTTGGTGCCACTACAGGACCTCGGTTGTAACAATGATCTATATGGACCCAATTATTGTCAGTAACGTCGCAATGATGAATAAGAGTAGTGTTTAATTGCTTTGGCATCTAAAAATCAAAGACTTCTGGACATGGTAACAAACTTTAAATGATAGTAAAATTATAAAATCAAGCTATATATTGTATATATACCAGAGCAGTATTAGAATTAGAATCCTTGAGATTTCAATATCTGCACAGAGGATAAAATGCACAGTGTCCAGTAACAATAGAAAAGTCATGTCTAATCCTCTTCTCACTGGGCCGAAGAGGATTTTTTGGCCTTCATCTATGAGCTGGGGGGAGGGCGGGGGTCGGGGGGGTGGGAGGAGAGACCACAGCGCTGGGCTAGCAGGGATCCCTGGAGCAAGGCAGGGGCCAAGCACAACATGGTGGGGACAGGGCCGGCACACCCACAAGGCGACCCTAGGCGGTTGCCTAGGGTGCCGGGAGTCGGGGTGGGCCGCGGCTGATGCCCTCTGCCCGCCTCCGCAGCTCAGCCAGGAGTGGGGGGGCAGCTGGCCGCGGCTACCTCCCACCCTCCTGGCTCCGCAGCTCAGCCGGGAGTGGGGCGGGGCAGCTGGCCGCGGCTACCTCCTGCCCTCCTGGCTCCGCAGCTCAGCCGGGAGCTGGGGAGGCACCGTGGGTGGGGGGCTGAGCTGCCGGCTCGCAGGGGGTGGGGAGAGCGGGGGGACTGGCTGTCGTGGGGGGACTGTGTTAGCTGGGCCAGGGGCGGGGGGTGCAGGGCTGGTGCAAGGAAGTTTCGCCTAGGGCACGAAACTTCCTTGCATGGCCCTGGGTGGGGAGGGCAGACAGGATCCCCCCTGGGGCAGCACAGAGCCGCTACTTCCTTCTCTCTGATGGAGCATGGTCCTTGGGAGCCAGTTCTCCAGGGCCGGTGCTTCCACTAGCTGACCCTAGGCGGTTGCCTGGGGCGGCAGGATTTGGGGGGGGCGGCATTTCGGCGGCGACTCCCCGGTGGTGATTCGGTGGTAAGAAAAGTGGCCGCTGAAATGCCGCCGAGAACACAGCGTCACAGGAGCTGCTGCCGAAGCTGAGGGGAGCTGCCGTGGGGGATGGGGAGCTGCTGCGGGCGGCGCGGGTGCGGGGGTGTTGGCTGTCACGGCTGGGGGGAAGCTGGCTGCCATGGCCGGGGGGGTTAGTTGCCATGGGCGGGGGGCTGCCATGGGCGGGGGGCTGGTGCATGGGATTCTTCCGTCCTGCACTTAGGACGGAAGAATCCCATGCACTGCTACAGACTAGGGACCCAATGGCTGGACAGCAGTTCTGCAGAAAAGGACCTAGGGGTTACGGTGGACGAAAAGCTGAATATGAGTCAACAGTGTGCCCTTGTTGCCAAGAAGGCTAACGGCATTTTGGGCTGTATAAGTAGGGGCATTTCCAGCAGATCGAGGGACGTGATTATTCCCCTCTATTCGGCACTGGTGAGGCCTCATTTGGAGTACTGTGTCCAGTTTTGGGCCCCACGCTACAAGAAGGATGTGGATAAATTGGAAAGAGTCCAACGGAGGGCAACAAAAATGATTAGGGGGCTGGAGCACATGACTTATGAGGAGAGGCTGAGGGAACTGGGATTGTTTAGCCTGCAGAAGAGAAGAGTGAGGGGGATTTGATAGCTGCTTTCAACTACCTGAAAGGGGGTTCCAAAGAGGATGGATCTAGACTGTTCTCAGTGGTAGAAGATGACAGAACAAGGAGTAATGGTCTCAAGTTGCAGAGGGGGAGGTTTAGGTTGGATATTAGGAAACACTTTTTCACTAGTAGGGTGGTGAAGCACTGGAATGGGTTACCTAGGGAGGTGGTGGAATCTCCTTCCTTAGATGTTTTTAAGGTCAGGCTTGACAAAGCCCTGGCTGGGATGATCTAATTGGGTTTGGTCCTGCTTTGAGCAGGGGGTTGGACTAGATGACCTCCTGAGGTCCCTTCCAACCCTGAGATTCTATGATTCTATGATTCTATGAATCTGCTGCGGGGGGTGGGGTGGATGAGGAGCTGCCGCGGGCGGGGGGCTGGGTGCTGTGGGGGTGGTTAGTTGCCGTGGGCAGGGGGCTGGCAATCTGCCTCAGTGGGGTGGGGAGCTGCCGCGGGCGGGGGGCTGGGTGCTGTGGGGGCGGTTAGTTGCCGTGGGCAGGGGGCTGGCAATCTGCCTCAGGGGGGTGGGGGGCTGCTGCGGGCGGGGGGCTGGGTGCTGTGGGGGCGGTTAGTTGCCGTGGGTGGGGGGCTGGCAATCTGCCTCAGGGGGGTGGGGAGCTGCCGCGGGCGGGGGGCTGTGGGCTGTGGGGGCGGTTAGTTGCCGTGGGCGGGGGGCTGGCAATCTGCCTCAGGGGGGTGGGGAGCTGCCGTGGGCGGGGTGCTGGGTGCTGTGGGGGCGGTTAGTTGCCGTGGGCGGGGGCGGGCGCAAGGTGGAAGTTTTGCCTAGGGCGTGAAACTTCCTTGCACCAGCCCTGCAGTTCTCTCTCTCTCTCCAGGCAGCAGCAGCTGCTCTTCCCCCGTCCTAGCGGGAGGCTGGTTGCAGTTACTCCGTAATCGGACTTTTACTGTCTGGTCAGCACCAGACACCTGGCAACAGGAGCCCTGGAATGGGGGCATCAGGGAGCCACGGCCCCGTCACTTTTCAAAGTACCATTTTTTCCTGCCTTACAGGTGAGCAGCAGTGTTGGAAGAGGGCGGAGAGAAGTGAGCAGTGGGCAGGGCCTTGGGGGAAGAGGTGGAGCAGGGGCAGGGCCACAGTGTGGGCTCCTGGCATGTGAATCCGGCCCCACGGTGCCATTGTAATCCAGGGACTCCGCTGTGGACTCTTCGCATGGGCAGCATCGGGCAGGTTTGCGCTGGGCAGAGCTCACTGGTTCCTCTGATCCGCCCTCAGAGCAGTGGGTGCTTTCTGGGGCATTCTGCGCAGTGTCCCCTCCTGGCATCTTTTGGCTGGACCTGCTACCTCCCACCACGGCAGTTTGGGATTTGTTGCCCAGTGTGGTTCCAGTGCATGGTCTCTTTCAGGGGCCCTCCTTGCTGACCCACCCTGTGAACAACACGGACTCCACACCTCGACCTTTATAAAATGAGGTTTATGATGACATACAAATTATTCACAACGCAGAACAGCTTATTAACTCATTTGCATTACAAAATCACATGGTTGCACATGTTTAAAACTCTCGTGATTGTTAGGGGCTGACTCAGGATTTTGGAACGTGGGGGGTTGGCCAAAGCGAGACATTGCAATGCGTTAGTTACACAAGAAGTTGATCCTAAGTTGAATCAAACAAGTGGGTGTGTAACTGTCCCTTGGCAGAGCCCTAATGAGGGCAGGGGAGCGGGGCAGCCTCCCAGGGAGCAGAGCTGCTGCGGGCGCAAAAATGGGGTGGCACACAGGATCGGGCCCAGCAGCGTCAGCCCCTGCAGGATCGGGCCCAGCAGCGTCCAGCTGGAGCCCAGGGTCGTGGGGCCAGTGACCCCGGCCAGAGCAGGCTCCCCGGCACTAGGACCCTCTCAGGTACGGTGACCAGATGTCCCGATTTTATATGGACAGTCCCAATATTTGGGTCTTTTTCTTATATGGGCATCTATTACCCCCCACCCCGTGTCCTGATTTTTCATACTTGTTGTCTGGCCATCCTACTGGCAGGGCAGCAGGGAGGCAGGAAGCTGCTGCCCTTGCTGGGGATTGAAAGGGTTAAGGCGGGTGGGTGGGCAGGGTCTGAGCCGGGGCTGGAAACTGACGGCGGGGGAGGGGGCTGGAGCAGCTGGAGGTAGGGGCAGGAGAGGGGCCCAGGAGCAAAATTGCCTGTGTGTGGGGGGGGAAGGTAGGAGCCCAGGTTCTGCCATGGGGGAGGTGCTGCCAGAGGGTGCAGAAGGCAAAGCCCTGGCACAGGGAGGGGTCCAGGAGGTAACAGTTACCCCACTGGGAGGAGCCACCTGCCCTGTTTGCAAAAGTAGGGTGTGGGGCAGAGAGAGATTTCCACACCGAGCAGGAATTGTTCAGACAAGAACATTGCAGACGCCCAGGGCTGTTGGCGATTTACAGCCGGGGCAAGGCCCAGCAGAAACAAAGAAAGAAAACGCTGCACAAATGAAACAGCACTCAGGAGGGTAAAACGTGCCCTGCTCCCTCCTTCAGCTGTGTGTTCCTGGGCCTGGGCCCGGCCCTTACTTCTTGCTGCCCCAGCCTAATTCAACCCTTATTACAGAGAACAGAATACGCAGCCTCCCTCTGAGCCGCTGGGGAACGCTCCGTTACCGAGCAGCAAGGTGCACTCACACATCAGGGAACGCTGGGCCCAGGATGCTGAGCACACCTTGGCTTTTCTTTCTAAAAGGCCTCACTCTCATTTTGGGTAGGAAAAAGAACAGGAGAACTTGTGGCACCTTAGAGACTAACACATTTATTTCAGCATAAGCTTTCGTGAACTACAGCCCACTTCGTCGGATGCATAGAATGGAACACACAGTAAGCAGATATTTATACATTCAGAGAAATGTGAAAAGGTGGAAGTACCCATACCAACTCTAAGAGGCTAATTAATTGAGAGGAACTATTATCAGCGGGGGCGGGGGGGGGAGCGTATGCTGAAATAAATGTGTTAGTCTTTAAGGTGCCACAAGTACTCTGTTCTTTTTGCTGACACAGACGAACACAGCTGCTACTCTGAAACCTGTCATTTTGGGTAGGGACAATTTTCAGTTGTGTCCAGAGAGCTAAAAATCCAGGGCATTGACTGTAGCCCGGCGAAGAGCCCAATGGGGAAAGCTGCATTGGGTGCAGAGCTGGGACTGGGGCTGCGGTGAGCCATGCACCGGCGAAGAAGCATGTCCACTGAGACCTGAGCTGTGCTCCAGCCTGTCTCCACGAGACCGACTGGGGCCACCACCTCGATGATATGTCCATCTAGCCGTTGTAACTATGGCATTGGCGGTGTCACACACTGAAGCACAGCATACTCCGATTTCACAATCATCACAGCCAGATACTTTCTTCTGTCTCCACACTTAGGTGTGAGGGGCCTCGCCTGGCCAGAAGTGGAATGTCAGGGAACCACAGGCTTAGAAGGCACCGCAGGGGTCATGTCTGACCCCCTGCCAAGATGCAGGATGCAGCCTGCCTCTTCTCAGCTGTCACAACATAGCTTTATCCTCACTGGCCTTATACAAACAAGCCCTGCGGCTATGATCCTTCCCTTTCAAGGGGCACAATCACAATGTGCCTGGCAGGATTCAGCAGGAGAAATGATCCCGTAGAAGTCAATCATAATATTGTACCAAGAAGCAAACAACAATCAATACTCTTCTCCGAAAGATAAAATCACAATGCAAAAGGTACAAAACAGGAACCTTACAACCCCCCTTCTCCCCCCAAAATGGCTGTCTCCCTCACATACAGACCAGAGAAAGGCTGGCTTCTGCTGATACAGAATCAGATGCTATGGTGGTAATTCAATTGCTGGATAATCCACCTTCCCAGTAAATTCATTCTTTGTTTACTTTTAGTCTCTGATGTGTCACTGAGAGAGGGAGCTCTCTAGTCCAGCCACAGTCTCACTGTGGGGTGATGGAAAACCACCAGTATCACTTTTTTGGTAAACAGAAATGCAATTTTATGTCTTTCTGAATAGGTTTCATGCTATACAGTCATTGCAGTATCCGTATCTAGGTTATGACTGTTTTCAGTCCACATTGTTTTCAGTACTTATCAATGAGTTTACTTAAAGTGTTACGGAGTGTGGGGGAGTCCGGCCCTGCACCCCTCTTCCCCGGATTCACTGGGAGTCTCAGCCAGCCAGTAGAATAGAAGGTTTATTAGAGATGCCAGGAACACAGTCCCAACAGAGCTTGTCAGTACAACCAGGACCCCTCAGCCGGGCCCTTCCGGGGGGCAGGGAGCTTAGACCCCAGCTCGGGGCTCCCTGCATTTCACCCCACAGCTCCAAACGGAGGCAGGGAGGCCAGACCCTGTCTGCCTCTCTCCCCTCCTCTCCAGCCAGTTCCAAACTGAAACTCTCCAGCCCCTCCTCCCCCTTTGTCTCCTTCCCGGGCCAGGAGGTCACCTGATCCCTTTGTTCCAACACCTTCATCTCTCACCTTTGCAGGGGAGGGGCCGGGCCATCTGTTGCCAGGAGACAGGGCCATTCTCTGTGTCCAGGCCTCTGCCCACCCCTGCCTTCTAGGGCTTTGTAACAATCATGCACCGTTGTCCCACCACCTAGATACTCAAGCACGGCATAGGGGAAACCGAGGCACCCACACAGTACTCAGGGAAACCTTAACAACAGTCCTAGTTCGTCACATAAAGGCTATATAGGAGGACACTATAAGGATGTTAAAGAATTGTGTGAAAATAAACACGGCACCTAAACGATTCATACACTAGCCTTTATTGTCTATGTACTGTACCGATATGAAAAAGGAAATACATGATCATTACTCTGTAATATCCGAATCATATCACCTAAAAAACCCCAGTAGGGGGCACAAATCTGCTTGCTCGCCCAGGATGCTAAATTCCTACTTACAGCTCTGTCCCTTTGGGGACAACTGGCCTGGTAATTCTGCGAGCGTTCAGTGGGTAAGGGGCTGAACACTACAGGGGAACACTTGGAAGGGGCAAGGGATTGGGCGCATGTAGCCTACACGGCAAAGGAATCATAGAATCATAGAATCATAGAATCTCAGGGTTGGAAGGGACCTCAGGAGGTCATCTAGTTCAACCCCCTGCTCAAAGCAGGACCAAACCCAATTAGATCATCCCAGCCAGGGCTTTGTCAAGCCTGACCTTAAAAACATCTAAGGAAGGAGATTCCAACACCTCCCTAGGTAACCCATTCCAGTGCTTCACCACCCTACTAGTGAAAAAGTGTTTCCTAATATCCAACCTAAACCTCCCCCTCTGCAACTTGAGACCATTACTCCTTGTTCTGTCATCTTCTACCACTGAGAACAGTCTAGATCCATCCTCTTTGGAACCCCCTTTCAGGTAGTTGAAAGCAGCTATCAAATCCCCCCTCATTCTTCTCTTCTGCAGGCTAAACAATCCCAGTTCCCTCAGCCTCTCCTCATAAGTCATGTGCTCCAGCCCCCTAATCATTTTTGTTGCCCTCCGTTGGACTCTTTCCAATTTATCCACATCCTTCTTGTAGCGTGGGGCCCAAAACTGGACACAGTACTCCAAATGAGGCCTCACCAGTGCCGAATAGAGGGGAATAATCACGTCCCTCGATCTGCTGGAAATGCCCCTACTTATACAGCCCAAAATGCCGTTAGCCTTCTTGGCAACAAGGGCACACTGTTGACTCATATTCAGCTTTTCGTCCACCGTAACCCCTAGGTCCTTTTCTGCAGAACTGCTGCCCAGCCATTCGGTCCCTAGTCTGTAGCAGTGCATGGGATTCTTCAGGAAGGGCTGACATAACCACCCAAACAATCTCCTCTGGGCTAACAGACTGGAGGTGTCAGAGAGCAGATGCCCAGTACAATACAAACAAGTCTCCCTCTCACTGCAGGCTGGGGACAACAAGGGGACACAGTCCTGGGCACCCCAAGAACCATCACACTTAGGCCTGGGCTAAACTTAAAAATGAGTTTGACCTAGCGACGTCACTCGTGGTCGAGGAAAATTTTGCAGCCTGAGCTCTGTAGTTAGGTTAATCCAAACCCCAGTGTGCATGGAAGAAGTCTTCCATCAACCTAACTACCACCTCTAGGAGTGCGGGATTAGCTGCGCCCCTGTTGCTGTAGGAAGCCAGTGCTGTGTGTCGGGATCCTGCCAAGGGCAGTTGGGACCAAGTGTCAGGGCAGGATCAAACTTCCTGGCCCACCCTTTGGATTTATATAGGGCAGGGAGCCAATTAGGAGCCACGAGGCTGCTGCCTGTCAGACCCCTTAAGGCGGGACTTACCAGGGGGTGTGTCCATAGCAGGTTATAAGTAGTGTAGTGGGGCTAGTTCGCCTGCTGATGGGCAGCTGCAGTGCTGTAGTGAAGGACTGGGCTCAGTGTGGCTGGGCCTGAGGCGCCGGAGAAAGGTTTTCATGTCGTTGCCCTGGGGGGAGTTGCTGATGGCTCTGGTGACTGTTACACCCCACCGGACACTCTTCCCCAGAGTGTGAGCAGCTCTGTAGTGTGAAAAGCTGCGGCAGCGTTGGTTGCTGTTTTTGGAGGGAGCTGTGTGAGCAGCAGCAGAGATCACGCTCTGCCCCTTTTGCCACCCCTCAAGCTGCCGAGAGGGGCAGGGGCAAAGGGGGCAGCTTCCCTGGGGCCTGGCGATTTAAAAGGGCCCGGAGCTCCCACCAGCCACCCCCATACAGGTAAGAGTTTGTTACTTTCACCCCTGGTAAGAACACACATAAACTGGGACCACGGAGAGCAGAGAGAGGCAGAGGCGAAAAAGCAAGAAAGTCATCTAATTGCCCGTGAACTGAGTGTGACCCTGGGGAAATCTACAGAGCAAGAGCTTTGGGTCACGAGGCTTGGGGCTGTAAGCTAAGAAATGCTGTTTGTTCTTGGTTCCTCCTGCATTCGGAGAACAGTTCATAGAATCTCAGGGTTGGAAGGGACCTTAGGAGGTCATCTAGTCCAACCCCCTGCTCAAAGCAGGACCAATCCTCAATTTTTGCCCCAGATCCCTAAATGGCCCCCTCAAGGATTGAACTCACAACCCTGGGTTTAGCAGGCCAATGCTCATACCACTGAGCTATCCCTCCCCCCACAGTTCCTTGTAAATAAACAAGATGGCATCAAAGAAAATAGCAGACTCCATCCATTTCTGCTTCCATTGGGAGCATTCCCAGTGCCCTAAACTTTGATTAACTACTTGGGTCAAAAGGGGCAACAAGATTGTTTTTATTTTTACATTATTTCATGAAACATTAGTAGGAGCGATGCATAATATGCACTACCGCTGGCACGGGACATAAGAGTTGAAATAGTCATTTTTATTTATTTCTGTAACTGATTATGTATTTTATGTAATTATTTTAAAGATCAGTAAGGCCAGCAGCGTCTCCAATAATACAAATAAATAATACAATAATACTAATCCTTAGTGCTGATTGAAACGTCTGCTATTTTAGACCCAAAGGTCTCCTGTTTGTGTTGTCATGACACTGTAACTCTTTCATGGCAGCGAGCAGGAACTACTTTCTTCTAGAAATGTTTCCCTCACCACTAAGTAGCAGCTGCCCATCATGCATGATTAGTGCACCACAGATACTGACTCCCCCAGTAATGAACCTCCCAGCTGCTGTGTAATGTATCCCCAGAGAGCAGATACAGCCACCCACTGCTCCGCTGTAGGTGCAACCCTTCCAGCGGCTCTTCCCCTGCCCCAGGGAACCCCTGGCAGGGACAGAGAACACAGCCGGCCCCAGCCCCGGCCCCAACCCCTCCCTACTTTGGGTGCAGCAAGGCAGATACATTTTATTAACTTAAGCAATTGCACAGAGGGAGAGAGTGCACTAGGACAGTGTTTTTTCATTCTAGGCAGGTCATTAAGGCAATTAAGGCAAGCATTTATACTTTCTGTTACATACAGGAATGATTAACAGTTTGTTTATATTATGTTTTGCCCATTTTTGTATTTTTTTACTTTTGTTTTTAAAACATAGCTATTTTAAGGTTGGGTTACGCTGACTTTACTTTGCTGCCTTTTTACCCGCTTTTGACATGAGCCCTGCTTTTACAAATCTTGAGTTATTACAGCTAGAGTTAGCCTGACTCTTGCTTATATAGAGGCCTGCATTTAAATTTCCTTTACCGAGTTAGTGATTTAGCGGGGAGGGATAGCTCAGTGGTTTGAGCATTGGCCTGCTAAACCCAGGGTTGTGAGTTCAGTCCTTAAGGGGGCCATTTAGGGATCTGGGGCAAAAATTGGGAATTGGTCTTGCTTTGAGCAGGGGGTTGGACTAGATGACCTCCTACGGTTCCTTCCAACCGTGATATTCTATGACTTCCACACTACTTTGGACACACAGCGGGAGAGGCAGTGATCTGATCATTTAAACATTTTTAAAAAATAAATCCCTCAATTAAACCTCTGCTAATCTGACCTGGAGGTGACAATGCCACCTTCTGCTTTCGCTGAACTGATGAGAACGAGCGTAGACAACTGAACATTGCAAAAGTGATTTATAGAGAATTTTACACTTAGCAATGCAAAGTGAACTTGAACTGCAATCTTCCCTCCCAAACCCAATCACTTGCCACTTGCAGACACATGGGAAGATTTCACACCATAGTGAGCAGACAGACAACTGTTTACAGGACATTTAATTTGAACTTCAAACTTAGTCCCAACATTCAGGGACAATTATCTCCAGTAGCACAAACGAATTCAAATCCTGTTCTCAGCTTCTGGGCTTCACTGGTTCCCAGCAGTGTTACGCTGGCCCTTAAATGCCCCCATGTTAGACAAAGCTTTTTCTTCTGGAACCACAGAGTGACTTTTTAATCTGAAGGAAACAAACCAACCCCAAACACATGGATTCAGATCACAGCCAACCCCTTCCGGTGAGCCGAGTGTGTTTCTGAGAACCACCCCAAGCCTGCCCCAACATGCTCTTTCACAGTCCCCATCCCAGAAAGCACATAAGCACATGCTTAAAATTAAACATAAATGTAGGGCCTTACTCTGTCCAATTTCACTTTTCGATTCAGCACCTGGTCCAGGGGACACCGCCCTGGTTCTCCTAGTACTGAAGCTGAGAGTACAGCAGTTCATGCCACCATTAGACCAAGCTCCATGCTTTCCTGGCTTTGTGTTTCAAACATACATTGACATGATGGAGATTCGATTCATGCTAATTGAGCTCTTTTGAAATGACTTTATTGTATCCAGCCTCTAGGAATATACAGCACATGACGTGCAAAGAGGCTCATGTGAAGTATAAAACGAACAGAAATCAGAGCTGCGTCATGACTTCATGGACTAATGCTCCAATCTTGTATGTTACTGAGGAGTCTAGGCAGAGTCCTGAACTACCGTTGTCGATTAAAACATCATGCCATGAGGTTCAGCAGTTTCTCTCTGGATCCCCTTTCCCTGGAGGGAGAGAGCAGGACAGCAATTCCCTGCTTACCAAAAGCCAACTCTGCAGAGATCCCCCTGCACCCTTCACGGGGAGGTGAAATCACAAACACCTTTGGTGCAGCACTGTCACCTAGACTGTCCACATCTCCTGCCCCCTTTCCCTTTTAACACCGTGTTCACTAGAGAAACTGGTTTAAAAGATAAATATTGACAGCTGGTGAACAGCTGCACGAATTGTCTGACTCTTCCAACCTGTGATCTAGGCAGAAACTACCCGGGACCTAACCCAAGCGCTGAGCTCCCCTCCCCAATCTTCTAACAACCTTCTCTGATGGCTGAGCACAGCAGAGACCCTCACCCAGACCATGGGAAGGACTGAGGTCCGTCCCATCAACAACAAACTGATTGTGTTGCACACACCCACATTTCTCCAGCAGTTAATCACTGTGTGTGGAGGAAATCTCCCTGACTTTCACTGATGCTCAGCTTGGTGGGGGATATGTATCTGCCCGAACAGGCACCTATAATCTAAGAGACTGGAATTTATCTGCTAGCCTTAATCACTAATAGCCACATGCCCGGATCTTTGCTAAAGCGCTGGACAGAGCTAGCAGACTCCTGTCAAATGCTGCTAGGCGGGTGAGATTGTAAGTTACAATTGCTAAACATTTATCAGCCGCTTAGAGTATTGTTCAAGAGTTAACACCACCTACAGTATTGCTAAAGCCAAGTCAGTTTGATCCCTCTCTTTATTCCCTTCAAGGCTACAACCTGTGCAAAGCATCTAGTGGAGAAAAGAGCAGAAGCATCCTTTACATATTAAGCGATAACACAATTCTGTTATCAGAAGCAGGAATTCAGCTATGAAATTAAAATTGCTTCCCTCCTGGCCTACACAGCGAGTAAGAATTCCTAAGGACGCCAGGCTGTGTTCGGTATAGATGGGCCTGGCCCAGGCTATCTGTCTTTGGCATGGCCGTTGCTGTTTAGCTGCTGGACTCCGCTATTCCGGATGCAATTGTTGTTTGTGATGTTGCTGAAATGCATGGTCCCATTTTTCTCTTTCTCCCTCATTTGTTCCCTCTCCTCTTCAGCCATGTCACTTTCTTCTGTGTCGCTTCTCAAGTCCCTTTCCATCTGCAGGGGAGAGATTTTAAATCAGAGGCAATACATAGAGTGGAGGCTGCAGAAGAAGCATTAGTGTCTGAGCCATTGGATGGGCTCCTGCGTGCTCCGGGGCTAGAGCACCCACAGGGAAAAATTGGCAGCTCCAGCCCTGCCCCAGCTCACCTCCGCGCCGCCTCCGCCTTCTCCCCTGAGTGCGCTGCCACCTCCTGCTTCTCCCCATCCCTCCCAGCGCTTGGGAGGAGGAACGGGAAAGCGGCGCATTTGGGGGTGGAGGCGGGGCTGGGGTGGGGATTTGGGGAGGGGTCCAATAGGGGCAGGGAGGGGCAGAGTTTGGGCGGGGACTTTGGGGCAGGGGTGGAGTTGGGGCGGGGGTGGGACCGGGGTGTGTGAGCCCCCACCAGCGCTGACAAAAGTTGGTGCCTGTGCTTGTGCCTGCAGGGGGAGGGGAGCGGAGGGATAGGATGGGGAGTGTGGGCAGGAGCTGAGACTCAGGGGCTGCGGGGAGGCAGCCAGCTCCAGGCTGGGAAGGAAGGTTCTGGGGCTTCCTACCCGCTCCTGGGCCTGTTCCAGCCCCCTGGGTCTCGCTCCCTGGTCTGATCCAAGGCCCTTTGGCAGCTGCTCCAGTTCTTCTGGGTCTCCCTCTCGCCTTCCCCCTCCCCGGGTGTGTGAGTTTACATGGGGGTGCAGCCAACCCAATAGTTCCATTGTGGGGATGCTAGCCTCCTGCCCCCTGATTCCAGCAAATCCTTTCCCGTGTGTCCCCCTGGGCTGCCTTTAGGAGCATCTCTCCTTGAAATGGGCTCTGATTGTCCCTCTGTCTCACTTGAGGGGCGACCCAGGGACAATCCCGGTCGATGCCAGGAATTGCTGTGTGGTCATGAAGCAGCCTGAGGTCACAGGAGCGCATTAAGACTTGTCTACACTACGCAGCTTTTAGCGGTACAGCTGTGCCGCTAAAAGCCACACAGTATAGCTGCTGTCTGTTGGCAGGAGAACGCTCCGGCAGACAAAGCGCTGTTTACACTGGTGCTTTTTGTTGGTAAAACTTTTGTTGTTCAGGGTGTGTGGTTTTTTAACACTCCTGAATGACAAAAGTTTTGCCAACAAAGTACCAGTGTAGACAAAGTCTAAGTTCCTGGGTGGGGGAGGATTTACCTTCCAAACACTCACAGCTTTGCTACACTCCCCAAGGGGGCTGAAGCCATGCTGACTTGTGCTGACCTGAGGTTTTGCTGGGCTGCCCTGCTGGGAGTGGCCTCAGGGACCATCCTAGCTAGAATCCCTGCTCTGGCCAGTCTGTTAAATCCAGGCTGCAATGGGAGTGGTTGGGTGGAGGGTGAAATGGATGGGATGGGGGCGGGGGAGCCAGATGGCGCTCAACAGAAGCTGATTTAAATCACCGTCAGCATCCACCAGTTTCATTAAGTTGAACACTAATTATGTAGAAGCTTCTCAGCAGTTTCACAACCCATTGCGCAGCAGCCGAAGATAGGAGATGAATGAGATACACATGATAAAAGTCTATTAAACAATGACTGGTCTGGAGAAGGTAGATCCGGAACGTCTGCTCTCCCTGCTCACAGCACAAGGCAGGAAACAACATGGAAAGGTGGGAACTTAAACACTGAACCCAGGGCATACTTCTCCACCCAGCTGTGAAACTCACGGCTCAGCATATCACTCACGGCAGAAAATGAGCAAGAGTCAGAAAAGGGCCGGATGTTTCAATGGATAATAACAACACCACCCAGCTCTTACCAACTGTCAGCCTCAAAACAAGTCAATTTCATTATCCCCATTATACAGATAGGGAAACTGAGTCACAGAGCAGGGAAGTGACTTGCAGCAGGCCAATTGCAAAGCCAGGAATAGTCCAGTCCAGTGCTTTATCCATTAGGTGTCACTGCCTTGGGAACATTCTCAAGTTATCAGAATCAATGATAAACATTTTGGAAGAGATATTAAACCTCATGCTTGAGGGCTTCAGCCAAGCTCTGTTGTGCAGGGACCTGTACTGTGAGTTATACAAGGTAACAACATTCCAGCTCAGCCTGTCACACGAAATTGTTTCCAAAGAGGCATGAAGGGAGAAATAGTCCAAACCAAAAGGTCCGCAGTACCATCCAAGGACTGAGGTACGACTGTGACTGGCAGACAAAGGAGACTGATGCTAGAAATTGATGGACCAAAATCCATATGTCAGAGATTAGGCCTAATTGGTGGACAAAATAACGAGGGGATGGGCTGTTCCGGCCCAAGAGACTTCAGGGGAAGGATCAAAATGTCTGCGAGACACCAGATGGATTGAAAGGAGCGAGTTCACCATCATGGCTACCACCTCGCCATCTCCTGGGGCCCGGAACCCACGGGGGACTGTTCTATCTTCGGTGCCCTGATCCGGAGAGACGTGCTCACCTCTCGCCACCTCCTCCGGCTTCCCATCGCCTCCCCGGTGTGTCATTCCCCCGCCCCACCTTTCTTCTCCTCTTCCCTCTCACGCTCTCTCCTTTCGGTTTCTGTCTAATAAAAGCCTGGTGTAGCCAGCCAAGACTTTCTTTTTGCAGCACTGCTGTCAGACCATGCCCAGTGAGGCAGCTAAAAGCACTGCTGTAGACAGCCCAATGCTGGTACAAGTTTGCCAGGTATCACCATGGGCTGGGCCTGTGTTTCTCCAGCACGGACTTTGCAAGTAAGAATCAGCTCTAGAGACAGAAGCTGCATTCTCGGTCTTTGCTGGTCCCTTCTCTCCCCTTTGGTGTGTGTTTGTCTTAAAGAAAACAGGATCGGACTTGAACAGCTGCAGCAGCTCCAGTGTGGCTCCGACTGCCTTTTCTCTTCTCCCAGAAGAGCTGTTCCCGTCTTTAATAACATCTAAAAGACAGGGTCTTCCTCAGCAGCTACAGGGAAAGGGAGCGAGGGCTGCTGTTAAAATGAAGCCTTGAGATTTTACATTTCAAAGGTTTTACTGTTCTTCCTTCTTTTCTGTATCTTTGTGACAGGGCAGAGTGGCCCCGCACTGGTACTGCAGGGGTTAACCCTTCCTTCCTAGCAGAGGAAGCCACGCCCCTGAGGCTCTGCTGGGCATGCTCCAACTGGAGAACAGGTATAAAAGCCTGCAGAGCTGCTCAGTCTGGGTGGACTGCCGGAGGGGAAGGAGGCACGCCGCCAGCTCCCAAGGAGGGACAGCCTGTGCTCCAGGACCCGGAGGCCAGCCAAGCCGGGACGCGCCCTGATGCCCAGACGGAGTACATCACTGGAGGAGAACAGACCGGAGGACCCTTCGCAGCGGAGAACCCGGAGTCTATGGTAGGAAGTGACCCAGGGGAACTTTAGAGGAAAACAGCGTTCGAGCCGCACAGACGCTCAGTGTGTTTTGGGCGGATCCCCGCAGAGCCGGTGGCAAAGGGAACGTACCACTACCAGGGCCCTGGGTCGGGACCCGGTGGAGAGAGCGGGCCTGGGTCCCCCTACCACTCCCCACGCTATGGGAATCATACAGCCTCAGGCCACTAGGCTGCACTACCCCGCCTGTGAGGGGGGAGTTATATGGACTCTGGCCACTGGGCCGCACTGCTCCAACACTGGGAGCGATTTATATGGACTCTGGCCATTGGGCCATAATGCCCTGACACTTGGGGTGAGTTACGTGGACTCAGGCCGCTAGGCCGCACTACCCCGCCTGCAAGGGGGAAGTTATATGGACTCTGGCCACTGGGCCGTACTGCTTCAACACTGGGAGCGATTCATATGGACTCTGGCCGTTAGGGCACACTACCCCTCCCATGGGGTGATTGCGTGGAGAGAGGCCATTAGGCCACATCGGGCTGCCCACAGAGAGATGAGCACGTGAACTTGGGAGTGGCAAGGGTCCGACACCCCAACCCACCCCTGCCACTAAGGGGCGGTGCGGTGCCAGGCCCGCCACAACTGGTGGAGAATGTGGGCATTGATCAGGGCCTGAAATAAGGACCCAGACACCCAAGATGGAGCTAGAGAAGCTCTCCCTTGGAATTAGAGAACCTGGTGAAGGCCCAACATAGTCAAGAGGCCTAGTACAATAAAGGGGCAAAGATGAGAAGTTTTGAGCCTGGGGACTGTGTCCTCTTGTTGCTACCTTCGTCCGAGTCCAAGCTGTTAGCAAAATGGCAAGGCCCCTTCGAGGTGACCAGACGAATAGGGCCTGTCGACTACGAAGTTCGGATGTCGGGGTGAAGGAAAGACACTCAGGTCTACCATGTGAACCTCCTGAAGGCCTGGAGAGACCGGGAAGGCCTGATGATTGCCCCGTACCCTCCAGAACCCAAGTTGGGGCCGTTGGCTGGTGAACCGGTGGACTCAGGGGCAGCAGCCATAGGCCAGGAGCTTGACCAGGGACAGTAAGAACAGGTACAACAGTTGATATCAGCCTTCCCCACTGTCTTCTCAGTTCAGCCAGGGAAGACCACATTGACCAGCCATCATATCTCCACCGTCCCCGGCCACAAAGTGAGGGAGAACCACCGCCCACTCCCCAAGAGGATGTGGGAGACCGTGCGGCAAGAGCTCGAGATGATGTTGGCCGTAGGAGTGGTCAAAGAGTCAAGAAGCGAATGGCGGAGCCCAATAGTACTAGTTGCCAAGCTGGAGGTGACAGTCAGGTTCTGCATTGACTTCCGTAAGGTGAATGCGGTCTCTCGTTTTGATGCCTATCCCATGCCCTGGGTGGATGAGCTGCTGGAGTGACTAGGCAAGGCAGAGTTCATCTCCACCCTAGATCTGACCAAGGGATATTGGCAGATCCCTTTGACATCCACCTCCAGAGAAAAGACAGCTTTTCCAACAGCCTTCGGCCTCTACCAATTCACGATGATGCCTTTTGGGTTACATGGGGCCGAGGCTACCTTCCAGCAGCTCATGAATCAAGTGCTGAGCCTCCACAGTTCGTATGCCGCGGCATACATCGATGACATTGTCTTTTACAGTGCCAACTGGGAGGAACATCTGCAGCACCTCGCCCACATGCTACAAGCTCTGGGCAAGGCAGGCCTCACCGCAAACCTGGCCAAATGTCACTTGGGCCAACGAGAAGTGACCTACCTGGGCTATATGGTGGGCTGAGGGAAACTCCGCCCTTTGTTAGATAAGGTGGAAGCCTTGAACTACCCTACACCCACGACAAAAAGGCAAGTACGGCAGTTCTTAGGATTGGCCAGATACTATCGGCGATTTGTACCTAACTTTGCCACGCTCGCCGCCCCCCTGAAAGACCTGATGAGAAGCTCCAAGCCACCGAAGGTCCAGTGGTCGGAAGACTGTGAGAAGGCCTTCGGCACCCTGTGGGAACGGCTGACCCAGGAGCCAATACTGATACAGCCTGACTTCACAGAGCCCTTTATCCTCCAGAATGACGTCCCAGAGGTAGGGCTGGGAGCCGTGCTGTCGCAAGAGGTGGAGGGAGAAGAGCACCCCATCTAGTACCTAAGCCGCAAGCTGTTCCCCCCAAGAAAGGCCCTTGTGGTTAAATGGCCGGTCAACGCACTGAGTTACTACCTATTAGAGAACCCTTTCTCCTTGGTGACTGACCATGCTATTAATCCATCTGAGGGGTGCATGAAGGAAACGAATACACGAATCATGCAGTGGTACCTGTCCCTTCAATCCTATTCCTTCCACTCGTTACACCGGAATGCGGACTTCTTTTCCCAAGTTGGGAACGGTCAAGGGTCAGCCGGCCCTGGTGGCTGTTTTAAGGGGGAGGGTGTGTGATGGGGCAGAGTGGCCCCGCACTGGTACTGCAGGGGTTAACCCTTCCTTCCTAGCAGAGGAAGCCACGCCCCTGAGACTCTGCTAGGCATGCTCCAACTGGAGAACAGGTATAAAAGCCTGCAAAGCTGCTCAGTCTGGGCGGACCGCCGGAGGGGAAGGAGGTACGCCGCCAGCTCCCGAGGACGGACAGCCTGTGCTCCAGGGCCTGGAGGCAAGCCAAGCCGGGACACGCCCTGATGCCCAGACGGAGTACATCACTGGAGGAGAATAGACCGGAGGACCCGCCGAAGCAGAGAACCTGGAGTCTATGGTAGGAAGTGACCCAGGGGAACTTTAGAGGAAAACAGCGTTCGAGCCGCACAGACGCTCAGTGTGTTTCAGGCGGATCCCCACCGAGCCGGTGGCAAGGGGAACGTGCCACTACCAGGGCCCTGGGTCGGGACCCGGTGGAAAGGGTGGGCCTGGGTCCCCCTACCACTCCCCCCCCCCACACCATGGGAATCATACGGACTCAGGCCACTAGGCCGCACTACTCCACCTGTGAGGGGAGAGTTATATGGACTCTGGCCACTGGGCCGCACTGCTCCAACGCTGGTCGCTAGGCCACACTACCCTGCCCAAGGGATGACTGCATGGAGAGAGGCCATTAGGCCACATCAGGCCGCCCACAGAGAGACGAGCACGTACACTTGGGAGTGGCAAGGGTCCGACACCCCAACCCACCCCTGCCACAAAGGGGCAGTGCGGTGCCAGGCCCGCCACAATCTTCTATAAATGGTCTAAAAGATGTGCAGTGGCTGTTGTTGCCATGGAACTCGCTGTTAGAACCAGGATGCTGGATGAGATGGGCCATGGGCCTGATCCATTCTGGCAATTCCTGTATTTCTACCCAACCACCAGCACCCAGGACTAGCATCTAAGTTGGTCCCCTGTTGGTATGTCTGCTGGGGACCATGCTTACAGTCTGCAACCCAGTCAATACGACCCAGGGTCTGAATCACATTTCACTGTCACAGACAGACACAAGTTCATACCTGACAGGTTTTACTATGTGCCCGTCCAAGGCCTTTTAAACCACATGTTGTGGTGAATTTCAGCACTCAGGAAAGCGAGGGACTGATGGGCTGTCTAGTGCCAAAACCTGACCAGGGCAGGCCCTGTGCCAACTCCAGCAGGCTCTGCCATTGCAGCGTAGTCATGGACTGTCACATCCACTGTACATTCCACTGGTCACTATTGACGACAAGTCAGCATTTGTCAACAGGTAACACAAAGTTCCCAGCGTAGCAGAATTCAAGGCTGGAGATGCCGATGCAAAGGGGGTGGAGGACAGGGCATGGAATACATGTCTGCACCCACACCTCGATGAACAACAGTTACATGACATGTAAAGAACCATCTTTTCTTCATCGAGTGGTTGCAGAGGTGTATTCCACTCAGGTGACTCACAAACAGGTCTGGTATGTGGTGGACCTTGGAGTCTACTGAAATAATGACTGCAGAACAGACTTCCCAAAGGTTGCATATGACCTAGATGCTGTGGTAATAGCGTAAGGTCTAGCAAAAGTACGCACGGAAGACCATGCAGCAGCCTGGAAAATGTCCACTATTGAAACATCGCTGAGAAATGCTTTTGATGTCACTTGTGTTCTTGTTGAATGGGCCTGTAATGTCCGTAGGAACATAGTGTGAGCTACTCTATAAGCTGTGGTAATGCAGGAAGTTATCCCCCTAGAGATAACTGTGGGGACACTGGATGACCTTTTGGCCAATCTGCATATGAGACAAGAAGCGGAGGGGATGAACAAAACAGGTTGGTCCTTTCTAAACAGAACGCCAGGCCCTGCCTCACATCTAATGTATGGAGATGCTGCTCATACATATTTGAGTGTGGCTTAGGGAAGAATAAAGGCAACTAAATAACCTGGTTCAGGTGAAACTGCAAAACAACCTTGGACAAAACCTTTGGATGTGGCTTCAAGGACACTGTCTTTGAAGAACTGGGTATGTAAAGATTCTGCCATTCAGGCTTGTAATTCACTGACTCTTCTTGTAGATGTCGTAGCCACAAGAAAGGCTATCTTCTGGGAGAGGAGAGACGAGTAGGTTGCTATCAACTCAAACAAAGGACCCATGAAGGTGGCCAGCACTGTATTAAGGTCCAACAGTGGTACCATTTCCTTTAAAGGAGGAAACAGGTGGACAATACCCTTCAGAAATCTCATTGCCCTGGAGTTTGAGAAACAGACTTTCCTTGGATGGGAGGATGGAACACCAAGATTGCCACCAAGCGAACCCTCAACGAGCTAAGAGGTACACTTACAGACTTCAAATGAAGCAGGTAGTCCAAACTGTCCTGAATGGGAGCTGATATGGGCTGGATTCCCTTCAATGTTGACCAAATGGAAAACCACTTCTGCTTTGCCAAGTAAGTAGACCTAGTTTTTCTACTATTAGGGAAGATCCTCTGAACTGCTTCTGAGCACTGACCTTCATCCTCATCTCACCATGTACCATCCATGCTGTGAAGTGCAGACTGCTGGATGAACAGCCTGGCTGTGGTGCTAAGTTAGCAGGTCAGCAAAGAGAAAGTTGGAAAACCAGCATTGTCTCGGCCAAGGCGGCTCAGTAAGTGTCAGTTTGGTATGGTCTAACTTGAGTTTGAGGATAACCTGAGGGATGGGGGAAAGGTGTAGGCCCACTCCAGTGTCTCTCTCATTTTTTATGTCCATGTGTGGAATGAACTTTATGTGCATCAATATGGAGGTGATGTGTGGCAGGGGTGGGGCCTAGGGGTTCGGAGTGTGGGAGGGGGCTCAGGGCTGGGGCAGAGATTGGGGTGTTGGAAGGGTGAGGGCTCTGGATGGGGGTGAAGGCTCTGGGGTGGGGCTGGCAATGAGGGGCTCGGGAGGGGGCTCAGGGCTAGGGCAGAGGGTTGGGGTGCGGGGTGGGGGGTGAGGGCTCCAGCTGGGGGTGAGGGCTCTGGGGTGCAGGCTACCTTGGGGCTACAGTGGGGAGAGTGGACTCCCCCCAGCCCTCTCTCACCGCAGCAGCTCGGGGCCAGGGAGAGGCGCCTCTCCTGGGCCACGGCAGCTCCAGCTGGGCCAGGCCGGGGGAGGAGCACCTCTCCCTGCCTGCGCAGCCCTTGATTGCCTGCTGCACGGCTGCGCAGCTTAGAGAGAACTAAAGTCCAGTCCCCAGTTCAGACAGAAGGCCCTGGGTTAGGGACCATGGACATTTCTTGTACACCGCACCCCTGCTAGAACGCGGGGTTTGGGAGCCATGGGTGGTACCGCGTTAACGTGGGGGGGGGGGCGCTTTGCCATGGATCCCAATGTAAATAATTAATTTTGGGATCCATGCACGCCCCTGCGCTAATACCAAATTCATGCTATAGTGGCGGGCGGTATAGCAGGGGTCTCCTGTACTTTGTGGGAAACAGGTCGAGTAATGAGATGCCCCATTCCCTGAAGATTGACCTCAGCACACTGCTCTGTGGAGACCATTCATGGTTGTTCAAAAAAGTCCTCCTAAGACAACTGGTTTTGAGAGCCCAGTAATTAAGCTGCTGGGGGCATGTTTTCCTGGATGCAACTGCCAAAATTTTATAGCCTCTTGACAAAGCTGGTTGGAGCGGGCTCCTCCCTTCTTGTTCATATAATACACTGCGGTGGTATTGTTGGTGTGTGAACTGCTGCTCCCCTGATTTGATCCTGGAAGGCCTGACATGGATTATAAATGGCCCAAAGCTCCAGTATGTTGATATGACAGGATGCTTCTTCCTCTGACCACAAGCCCTGAACCTTTAACGTTCCTAGATGCTCTCCCCAAACTACTGTGCAGGAATCGGTAACTACTGTTCTGGTTGGTGGAGGACAAATGAAGAGAACACCCTGACACACATTGTTCTGTTCCGTCCACCACTGTAGCGAGTCCAGTATTTCTGGAGGCACTCAGAAAAGAGTGGCAACTTGGGCGATAGACCAACTTCAACCATGACCGAAGAGGACAAAGCAACATCTTTGCATGCTGAATCACATACTGCATGCGGCTCTTTGGCCCAGTAAGTTCAAGCATACAGGGACCATGTTTGAAGGATGAGACTGGAGGTCCAGACAAAGGTGACAAATTGTCTGGAATTGTTTTTATGAGAGAGAGGCCCTCAAAGTCATAGAGTCTATTCAGACCCCAATGTGCTCTATTTTTTTAGTTAGAAATCAACCTGTTGGTCTCAGTCGTCCAGTGCAAACTGAACATGACTGAGGACTCCTCAGATCTGACTCTCACTAGCCAATTGTAAGTATGGGAAGACCTGAATGCCCCACAATCTGCAGTAGGCCACTATCACTGTCATGCACTGGGTAAAGATGCATTCGGCTGACGACAAGCCAAAGGGGAAAATCATGCACTGGAAGTGTTCACTGGCAATGAGGAATCTCAGGAACTTCCTGTGGCTTGGGAAGATCATTGCATGAAAATATGCATCCTGGAGATTGAGAGCAGCAAACCAGTTGTTGTGATTCAATGCGGGAAGACCAGTAGCCAGGGGGTAACCATGCGGAATCTCATATACTTGATGTCCTTGTTGAGATCACAGCGCTTGAGGATAGATCTCATCCCTCCCTTGGACTTGAAGATCAGGAAGTATCCGGAGTAGAACCTCTTTCGGCAATGACAATGAGGAACCTTTCCCACAGCTCCCAGAACACAGTGGCCCTGGACCTGCTGAAGAAACAGTGACTCGTGAGAGAAGCCCTGAATAGAGACAGAGTAGGGGGTTGGGAGGGGAAAATGGAGAGAAATTGAATGCCGTAACCCGATCCTATAGTGCTTATGACTTCCCAAGTGCTGTAGAAGAGAGACAGCCTGTCCCCAAATGGAGGAGATGGGGTTGAGACATTCATCGCTGGTATGCTGTTCTCGATACAGAAGGCTGCCTGCCCGGAGCTGGAGGAGGATGGGCTGATTGTGTAAAACTAGATCCAGAAGGTCGTCTTCTGTTTGACCTGTTCCCCTTTCTGGAGTAGTCTTGGTGCCTCAGCTCCTGAGCTGCCTGTCTGAAATACTGCAGAGGGCGCTGCTGCTGCTGCTACTGACCTGCAAAATGACATCTCTGTGGCTGGGGTATAAATTCCCATGGGAATGCAGAGTTGCTTGTGAGTCCTTAAATTAATGTAAAGTTTTATCTGTTTTGTCAACTCTGCTGGGTCTCTGGAGCTATGCCAGAGTTTTGCTAACATGATGCCCTTCTCACCGTAAGTGCTGATGCCATATTTCTGGAAGCTGCATCCGCTGTGCCTACTGCTGATTGCCAAGATGGGTTAGCAACCAGTCAACCATCTGCAATGGATACCTTAACCCCCCACGAGAGGATTCAGGTGACTTGTCTGTGAATTTTGCTACCAACCTCAACTCCCAAAAACATATTTGTACAGCAGCGCATGCTGATTTGCAATGCGCATTTGCAAGGGCAAAGTCGAGTAGATTTTTCTTCCTATGAGATCCAGTCTCTTAGTCTCTTTGTCCTGGGGCAAAGATTTGTATCTCCTTCATAGCGACATCTCATTAGCCTCTGTTACAACAAGAGAATTAAGAGCAGGATGCTGTTACAAGGACGAGGCTTTCTTCAGGCAACTAACAGAAGTTACGAGATCACAGGCCCTGGTTCTCATGGGGGACTTCAATCACCCCGATATTTGCAGGGAGAGAAATACAGCAGTGCACAGACAATCCAGGAAGTTTTGGGAAAGTGCAGGGGACAATTATGTGGTGCAAGTGCTGGAGGAACCAACTAGGGGCAGAGCTCTTCTTGACCTGCTGCTCACAAAAAGGGAAGAATTAGTAGGGGAAGCAATAGTGGATGGGAACCTGGGAGGCAGTGACCATGAGATGGTCGAGTTCAGGATCCTGACACAAGGAAGAAAGGAGAGCAGCAGAATATGGAGCCTGGACTTCAGAAAAGCAGACATTGACTCTGTCAGGGAACTGATGGGCAGGATCCCCTGAGAGAATAACATGAAGGGGAAAGGAGTCCAGGAGAGTTGGCTGTAACTTAAAGAATCCTTATTGAGGTTGCAGGAACAAACCATCCTAATGTGTTAGAAATAGTAAATATGGCAGGCAACCAGCTTGGCTTAACAGTGAAATCCTTGCTGATCTTAAACACAAAAAAGAAACTTACAAGAAGTGGAAGCTTGGACAAATGACTAAGGAGGAGTATAAAAATATGGCTCACGCATGCAGAAGTGAAATCAGGAAAGCCAAATCTCACTTGGAGTTGCAGCTAGCCGGAGATGTTAGGAGTAACAAGAAGGGTTTCTACAGGTATGTTAGCAACAAGAAGAAGGTCAGGGAAAGTGTGGGCCCCTTACTGAGTGGGGGAGGCAACCTAGTGACAGAGGATGTGGAAAAAGCTGATGTACTCAACGCTTTTTTTGCCTCTGTCTTCACAGACAAGGTCAGCTCCCAGACTACTGCACTGGGCAGCACAGTATGGGGAAGAGGTGACCAGCCCTCTGTGGAGAAAGAAGTAGTTCGGGACTATTTAGAAAAGCTGGATGAGCACAAGTCCATGGGGCCGGATGCACTGCATCCAAGGTGCAAAAGCAGTTGGCTGATGTGATTGCAGAGCCATTGGCCATTATCTTTGAAAACTCATGGTGATCGGGGGAGGTCCCGGATGACTGGAAAAAAGCTAATGTAGTGCCCATCTTTAAAAAAGGGAAGAAGGAAGATCCGGGGAACTACAGGCCAGTCAGTCTCACCTCAGTCCCTGGGAAAAATCATGGCGCAAGTCCTCAAGGAATCCATTTTGAAGCACTTCGAGGAAAGGAAAGTGATCAGGAACAGTCAGCATGGATTCACCAAGGGCACGTCATGCCTGACTAACCTAATTGTCTTCTATGATGAGATAACCGGCTCTGTGGATGAGGGGAAAGCAGTGGATGTGTTATTCCTTGACTTTAGCAAAGCTTTTGATACGGTCTCCCACAGTGTTCTTGCCAGCAAGTTAAAGAAGTATGGGCTGGATGAATGGACTATAAGGTGGATAGAAAGATGGCTAGATTATCAGGCTCAATGGGTAGTGATCAATGGCTCCATGTCTAGTTGGCAGCCGGTATCAAGTGGAGTGCCCCAAGGGTCGCTGCTGGGGCCGGTTTTGTTCAATATCTTCATTAACAATCTGGAGGATGGTGTGGACTGCACCCTTAGCAAGTTTGCAGATGACACTAAACTAGGAGGAGTGGTTGATACGCTGGAGGGTAGGGATAGGATACAGAGGGACCTAGACAAATTAGAGGATTAGGCCAAAAGAAATCTGATGAGGTTCAACAAGGACAAGTGCAGAGTCCTGCACTTAGGACGGAAGAATCCCATGCACTGCTACAGACTAGGGACCGAATGGCTGGGCAGCAGTTCTGCAGAAAAGGACCTAGGGGTTACGGTGGACGAAAAGCTGAATATGAGTCAACAGTGTGCCCTTGTTGCCAAGAAGGCTAATGGCATTTTGGGCTGTATAAGTAGGAGCATTGCCAGCAGATCGAGGGACGTGATCTTCTCTAAGTAGGGGCGATCATTCCACTTCCTTCCTAATGCTGCTTGGGCCACTCAGAGTCTTTATCATTAAAAGCAGAGTTTACACGCCTGGCTGCGGATGCTGCACTATTATCCCCTGCTGAACTCTGCTGAATTTGAAAGTCTCTAAAATATATTTTTGCAGGTACCACAAGGTGAAGTATTTTTAGATGGAACATGAATTAATTCTGGATATAACTGAGTGTAGTTTTCCTCATGGCCCATTCCTCTTCTAAGGCTTTCTTATATTCTGTTCATCTTCTTATACTGTGCCCATCACCGTGGTATCTGAGCACCTTCCTGTCTGTCAAATTCAGTTCTTCTCTGCTCTCCACCCCAGGGGAAGCTATGGGTAATGGGCATGAGTGTTCTTTTTCATTTAGTAAGTCGGGGTTGCTCTTAGGAAAGGCAGCACAAAGAGCCTTGTATGTGGACTGGAGCAAGGCATGGTCACTGCTCATTCTTGGCTCCCGCGGGAAAGTATCACAATCGGAGCTAGTTTCGCTGTGAGATCAGCTCCCATCTGTCACTACGCTGGCCTTCCCTGCTATTGCTACTGGGCACACTCCACTGAACTGCCCGGTCCTACAGCCTGGCCTCTGGCAATCTAACATTGCTAGGACTGTGCCTTTGTCTTGGGAGAGCATTTCCTTCTGTGCAGCAGTTCAGTGTGACAGCACATGCTGTCGATTAGAGTCACAAGGTGTCTCAAGAACACTTACATGGGAAAGGCGGGACTGGAAGAGCCCTGGGGAAGATACTGCAGGGACCCGTCAGGGACATGACAGAGTTCCCCTTCGCTGATTTCTGTGATCCTGTGACAAATGCAGATCACATTGGCCCCAATTTGGAGGCCCGGACTCCGTCTTTATGCAAGTTTTACTCAGGCAAAGCTTCCTTTGACTCCAGCCTGGATCCCCCCTGAATAAAGATGTCAGGTTTGGGCCCATGATTAACGTCCATGGAAGTTTCACCTTTAGGGCCAACACTGCCTATGAGCCTGGCCCCACCTCTGCACTGCGAGGAATAGAAGCCCTTGGATTCTAGTAGGATGGATAATTGAGAATCCCAGGAGTCTCGAGGGAGGGTAGAGGAGACTGTTAGTTGATCCATACCGTGCCACTCAGGATGAATCTGTAGACCATGTGAATGATTAGACAGGACCAGAAGACGTGCAGCAGCTGCAGAATCATCAGGAGAGCGTTCATGAAGTAGTACCCGAAGAAGGGCTGGTAGAGCTCCATGGAGTAGGAGTACGTGTTGTAGAGCACCCTGCAGAAGAGAGAGTCCCCATGAGCAACAGGCCAGATCTTAGCAGGAATCTCAAGCCAACCCCACAAGGTTCGGCTCTAGCCTGGTGCACATCGGCCAGCCCCCGGCCCCCAGCCTCCAGCCAGGGATGAGCTGGACTTAGCTCTCCTTTGCTGAGCGCAGGCGCCAGGAGCTCTTCCTCTCTAGGCCTTAGCACTACATCTCTCACTGCTTGCTATACATCTCATAGGCTCATAGACTCATAGACTTTAAGGTCAGAAGGGACCATTATGATCATCTAGTCTGACCTCCTGCACAATGCAGGCCACAGAACCTCACCCACCCACTCCTGGAATAATCCTCTCACCTATGTCTCAGCTATTGAAGTCCTCAAATCATGGTTTAAAGACTTCAAGATGCAGAGAATCCTCCAGTAAGTGACCCGTGCCCCATGCTGCAGAGGAAGGCAAAAAACCTCCAGGGCCTCTGCCAATCTGCCCTGGAGGAAAATTCCTTCCCGACCCCAAATATGGCGATCAGCTGAACCCCAAGCATGTGGGCAAGACTCACAAGCCAGACACCCAGGAAAAAGTTCTCTGTAGTAACTTCTAACATCCCATCATTGATCATTGGTCCTATTTACCACTGATGGCAATTAATTGACCTTTGACTAAGATCATGTTATCCCATCAAACCATGCACTCCATAAATGTGTCTAGCTTAATCTTGAAGCCAGATAGGTCTTTTGCCCCCACTGCTTCCCTTGGAAGGCTGTTCCAGAACTTCACTCCTCTGATGGTTAGAAACCTTTGTCTAATTTCAAGTCTAAACTTCCTGATGGCCAGTTTATATCCATTTGTTCTTGTGTCCACATTGGTACTGAGCTGAAATAATTCCTCTCCCTCCCTGGTATTTATCCCTCTGATATATTTAAAGAGAGCAATCATATCTCCCCTCAGCCTTCTTTTGGTTAAGGTAAACAAACCAAGCTCCTTGAGTCTCCTTTCATACAACAGGTTTTCCATTCCTCGGATCATCCTAGTGGCCCTTCTTTGTACCTGTTCCAGTTTGAATTCATCCTTCTTAAACATGGGAGACCAGAACTGCACACAGTATTCCAAATGAGGTCTCACCAATGCCTTGTATAACGGTACTAACACCTCCTTATCTCTACTGGAAATACCTCGCCTAATGCATCCCAAGACCGCATTAGCTTTTTTCACGGCCACATCACATTGGCAACTCATAGTCATCCTGTGATCAACCAGGACTCCGAGGTCCTTCTCCTCTTCCGTTACTTCCAACTGATGCGTCCCCAGCTTATAACTAAAATGCTTGTTATTAATCCCTAAATGCATAACCTTACACTTCTCACTATTAAATGTCATCCTATTACTATTACTCCAGTTTACAAGGTCATCCAGATCTTCCTGTAGGATATCCCGATCCTTTTCTGAATTGGCAATACCTCCCAACTTTGTGTCATCTGCAAACTTTATTAGCACACTCCCACTTTTGGTGCCGAGGTCAGTAATAAAAAGATTAAATAAAATTGGTCCCAAAACTGAACCTTGAGGAACTCCACTAGTAACCTCCCTCCAACCTGACAGTTCACCTTTCAGTATGACCCGCTGTAGTCTCCCCTTTAACCAGTTCCTTATCCACCTCTCAATTTTCATATTGATCCCCATCTTTTCCAATTTAACCGATAATTCCTCATGTGGTACTGTATCAAATGCCTTACTGAAATCGAGGTAGATTAGATCCGCTGCATTTCCTTTATCTAAAAAATCTGTTACTTTCTCAAAGAAGGAGATGAAGTTGGTTTGGCACGATCTACCTTTTGTAAAACCATGTTGTAATTTGTCCCAATTGCCATTGACCTCAAGGTCCTTAACTACTTTCTCCTTCAAAAAATTTTCCAAGACCTTGCATACTACAGATGTCAAACTAACAGGCCTGTAGTTACCCAGGTCACTTTTTTTCCCTTTCTCAAAAATAGGAACTATATTAGCTATCCTCCAGTCAAATGGTACAACCCCTGAGTTTAGAGATTCATTAAAAATTTTTGCTAATGCGCTTGCAATTTCATGTGCCTGTTCCTTTAATATTCTTGGATGAAGATTATCTGGGCCGCCTGATTTACTCTCATTAAGCTGTTCAAGTTTGGCTTCTACCTCGGATATGGTAATATCTACCCCCACATCCTTATTCCCATTTGTCATGCTGCCACTATTCCTAAACTCCTCATTAGCCTCATTAAAGACTGAGGCAAAGTATTTGTTGAGATATTGGGCCATGCCTAGATGATCCTTAACCTCCACTCCATCCTCAGTGTTTAGCGGTCCCACTTCTTCTTTCTTTGTTTTCTTCCTATTTATATGGCTATAAAACCTTTTACTATTGGTTTTAATTCCCTTTGCAAGGTCCAATTCTACATGACTTTTAGCCTGTCTCACTTTATCCCTACATGCTCTGACCTCAATAAGGTAGGTTTCTTTGCTGATCCCTCCCATCTTCCACTGCTTGTATGCTTTCTGTTTTTTCTTAATCACCTCTCTGAGATGCTTGCTCATCCAGCTTCGTCTAAAACTTCTGCCTATGAATTGTTTCCCCTTTCTTGGGATACAGGCTTCTGATAGCTTCTGCAACTTTAACTTGAAATAATCCCAGGCCTCCTCCTCCTTTAGGTCCATAAATTCTTTAGTCCAATCCACTTCCCTAACTAATTTCCTTAATTTATTAAAGTTAGCCCTTTTGAAATCAAAAACCCTAATCTCAGATTTATTTTTGTTTATCCTTCCATTTGGTTTGAACTGAATTAGCTCATGATCACTCGAGCCAAGGTTGTCCCCTACAACCATTTCTTCAATGAGGTCCTCACTACTCACCAAAACCAAATCTAAAATGGCATCCCCCCTTGTTGGTTCAGCAACTACTTGATGAAGGAATTCATCAGCTATCACATCTAGGAAAATCTGAGCCCTATCATAGAATCATAGAATCTCAGGGTTGGAAGGGACCTCAGGAGGTCATCTAGTCCAACCCCCTGCTCAAAGCAGGACCAAACCCAATTAGATCATCCCAGCCAGGGCTTTGTCAAGCCTGACCTTAAAAACCTCTAAGGAAGGAGATTCCAACACCTCCCTAGGTAACCCATTCCAGTGCTTCACCACCCTACTAGTGAAAAAGTGTTTCCTAATATCCAACCTAAACCTCCCCCTCTGCAACTTGAGACCATTACTCCTTGTTCTGTCATCTTCTACCACTGAGAACAGTCTAGATCCATCCTCTTTGGAACCCCCTTTCAGGTAGTTGAAAGCAGCTATCAAATCCCCCCTCATTCGTCTCTTCTGCAAGCTAAACAATCCCAGTTCCCTCAGCCTCTCCTCATAAGTCATGTGCTCCAGCCCCCTAATCATTTTTGTTGCCCTCCGTTGGACTCTTTCCAATTTATCCACATCCTTCTTGTAGCGTGGGGCCCAAAACTGGACACAGTACTCCAAATGAGGCCTCACCAGTGCCGAATAGAGGGGAATAATCACGTCCCTCGATCTGCTGGAAATGCCCCTACTTATACAGCCCAAAATGCCGTTAGCCTTCTTGGCAACAAGGGCACACTGTTGACTCATATTCAGCTTTTCGTCCACCGTAACCCCTAGGTCCTTTTCTGCAGAACTGCTGCCCAGCCATTCGGTCCCTAGTCTGTAGCAGTGCATGGGATTCTTGCGTCCTAAGTGCAGGACTCTGCACTTGTCCTTGTTGAACCTCATCAGATTTCTTTTGGCCCAATCCTCTAATTTGTCTAGGTCCCTCTGTATCCTGTCCCTACCCTCCAGCGTATCAACCACTCCTCCCAGTTTAGTGTCATCTGCAAACTTGCTAAGGGTGCAGTCCACACCATCCTCCAGATCGTTGATGAAGATATTGAACAAAACCGGCCCCAGCACCGACCCTTGGGGCACTCCACTTGATACCGGCTCCCAACTAGACATGGAGCCATTGATCACTACCCGTTGGGCACGACCATCCAGCCAGTTTTCTATCCACCTTACCGTGCATTCATCCAGCCCATACTTCCTTAACTTGCTGGCAAGAACACTGTGGGAGACTGTATCAAAAGCTTTGCTAAAGTCAAGAAATAGCACATCCACTGCTTTCCCCTCATCCACAGAGCCAGTTATCTCATCATAGAAGGCAATTAGGTTAGTCAGGCATGACTTGCCCTTGGTGAATCCATGCTGACTGTTCCTGATCACTTTCCCCTCCTTTAAGTGGTTCAGAATTGATTCCTTGAGGACCTGTTCCATGATTTTTCCAGGGACTGAGGTGAGACTGACTGGCCTGTAGTTCCCCGGATCTTCCTTCTTCCCTTTTTTAAAGATGGGCACTACATTAGCTTTTTTCCAGTCATCCGGGACCTCCCCCGATTGCCATGATTTGTCAAAGATAATGGCCAATGGCTCTGCAATCACATCGGCCAACTCCTTTAGTACCCTCGGATGCAGTGCATCCGGCCCCATGGACTTGTGTTCGTCCAGCTTTTCTAAATAGTCCCGAACTACTTCTTTCTCCACAGAGAGCTGGTCACCTCCTCCCCATACCGTGCTGCGGAGTGCAGCCGCCTGGGAGCTGACCTTGTCTGTGAAGACAGAGGCAAAAAAAGCATTGAGTACACTAGCTTTCTCCACATCCTCTGTCACTAGGTTCCCTCCCTCATTCAGCAAGGGGCCCACACTTTCCTTGACTTTCTTCTTGTTGCTCACATACCTGAAGAAACCCTTCTTGTTACTCCTAACATCTCCGGCTAGCTGCAACTCCAAGTGTGATTTGGCCTTCCTAATTTCACTCCTGCATGCCTGAACAATATTTATATACTCCTCCCTGGTCATTTGTCCAATCTTCCACTTCTTGTAAGCTGCTTTTTTGTGTTTAAGACGAGCCCTATTATTATTACTAGCACTTGTTCTCCAATCTATATCTGGGAAGTTGAAGTCTCCCAGGATCACACAGTTCCCATTAGTATTTACTTCCTTAAAAACATGAAAGAGGTCTCTATCCATATCCAAATTAGATCCCGGTGGTCTATAGCACACCCCAAGCACTATCCCAGGGGAGGCTCTAGTAGTTTTCTTCCCCCAATGTGATTTTTGCCCAGTGTGGTAAATTGCCGGCACTACTATGATGGGTCCCGCACTTTCTCTTCTTGTGGGGGGTTTCAGGGTGCCATTTCTTGCCCCTGAACTGGGGTAACAGCTATCCTACTAGTATCCCAGGGAAGGGGAGTGGAGAGGGAGGGACCCAGGCCCGCCCTCTACTCCGGGTCCCAGCCCAGGGGCCCTATGATAGCAGGTGAACCACTTGTACCAGTGATTCTTTCCCCTGGGCTACTTCCCTCTCCTGACCTTCAGCTTGTGGGGCTTCCTGCCTTCCCTCTGCACAAGCCAGGTGTCCCTTTACCTAGGATCTTGGTCTTCTTAGCCCGCTGCAGCACTTCTCAAAACTCTCCTCCACTTTCCTTCGAACTGCTCTTTGTTCCACCACCAATTCACTCTGCTTCACTCCTCCAAACTGCTCTCTCCTCCACCACCAAACCACTCAGCTCCAGCTCCTCCTCACTCTGCTCCAGCTCCTCCTCTGGCTGATTGAAGCAGGGGGATTTTATCAGGTGACTGGCTTCGGTGCTCTAATTGGTTTCAGGTGCTTTTAATTAATCTACAGGGAATAAGGCTTCTCCTCACCCTAGATCACTCTCCTGCTGCCTTCTGGCCATGCTGTATCACATATCCTCCCCCCGCTCAACACCATGGGGTTGGGCAACTTGGGACGAGAGGCAATGCTTTCGTGACAAGCCATCTGCATTGCCGTTTTGGCTTCCGGCCCTATGCTGTACTCGGAAATGAAAAGGTTGCAGAGATAGGAACCATCTAGTCACTCTTGCATTCTTCTCCTTGTTTCTGTGCATCCACTGGAGCGGGGCATGGTCTGTCACCAGGGTAAATCGCCGCCCCAGTAGGTAGTAATGGAGAGTTTCCATGGCCCATTTTATCGCCAGACATTCCTTTTCAACGACGGCGTACTTTTGTTCCCTGGGGACGAGCTTCCGGCTGAGGTACAGGATCGGGTGTTCCTCCTCCCCTACCATCTGCGAAAGGACGGCTCCTAGCCCTACCTCCGAGGCATCTGTTTGTAGAACGAATTCTTTCTTGAAGTCTGGGGCTATGAGTACAGGATGGCAGCAAAGGGCTGTCCTTAAATCTGTGAATGCCCCTTCTGCTGCATCAGACCACTTTACTATCTCGGGGCCCCGAGCCTTTATCAGGTCAGTCAATGGCCCTGCTCTTGTGGCAAAATGAGGGATGAATCTCCGATAGTACCCTACTAACCCGAGAAATGCTCTGACCTGCTTTTTACGGATTGGCCGAGGCCAATCTTGTATTGCCTCCACTTTGTTCCATTGGGGTTTTACCAAACCTCTCCCTACTACATACCCAAGGTATCAGGCTTCAGCTAGTCCTATCACGCACTTGAGAGGGTTGGCAGTGAGGCCAGCCTTCCGCAGGGTGTCTAGTACCGCTTCTACTTTTACTAGGTGCGTTTCCCAGTCAGGGCTATGGATGACTATATCGTCTAAATAGGCGGCGGCATACCTGGCATGGGGTCGCAACAATTTATCCATAAGTCGTTGGAATGTTGCTGGGGCCCCATGGAGTCCGAAAGGGAGGACAGTGTATTGGAACAGGCCATCAGGTGTAGAGAAAGCAGTCTTCTCCTTGGCGTTCTTGGCCAGGGGAATTTGCCAATATCCTTTAGTCAGGTCCAGAGTGGTTAGGTATCGGACCTAACTGATCAACTAGCTCGTCGACACGTGGTATTGGATAGGCATCGAATTGGGATACTTCATTCAACTTCCGGAAGTCATTACAAAACCTCCAGGTGCCGTCAGGCTTGGGTACTAAGATGATAGGACTGGACCACTGGCTGTGGGATTCTTCAATAACCCCAAGTTCCAACATCTTCTTCACTTCTGTCCGAATTTCCTCTCTTTTAGCTTCCGGTATCCGGTATGGTCTTATCGTCACCCTTATTCCGGGCCTGGTGACGATATGATGTTGGACCAGTGTCGTATGGCCCGGCTGTGTACAGAACACATCTTGGTTCCGTTGGATCATATCAATGACCTCTGTTCGTTGTTCTGGGGCTAACTCAGGGGATATCCTCACCTGCCCCTGTCGGTCGTCTGTCTGGGATGGAGCTCTCCGAATGACCAGGCACGTCTCTCGGTCACGCCAGGGCTTCAGCAAGTTTACATGGTAGATCTGCTCTGGTCTTCGGTGGTCTGGTTGTCTGACCTTATAGTCCACTTCCCCAGTGGCTTCCACTATCTCATACGGCCCATGCCAGCTGGCTAGGAGTTTGCTTTCTGCTGTCAGCACTAGCACCATCACCCGTTCTCCTGGCTGAAATTTCCGTACTTTCGCCTGGCGGTTGTAATATGTCCGCTGGGTCTCTTGTGCTTTTTCCAAATGTTCCCGTACTATAGGGGTTACTCGAGCTATTCGCTCTCTCATCTGTGTCACGTGCTCAATGACATTCTTTCCTGGGTTGGGTTGTTCTTCCCAATCCTCCTTGGCGATGTCCAATATTCCGCGTGGGTGGCGTCCATATAGTAGCTCAAAGGGAGAGAAACCGGTGGACACCTGGGGGACTTCCCGTATTGCAAACATTAGGTATGGTAGAAGGGTATCCCAGTCTTTTCCATCCTGTGCTACCACCTTCCGGATCATACCTTTAAGGGTGCGGTTAAACCGCTCGACCAGGCCGTCTGTTTGAGGATGGTAGACTGAGGTCCTTATGGCATGGATGCGGAGCAGGGTACATAAGTCCTTCATTAATTTTGACATGAAAGGGGTTCCTTGGTCAGTCAGGATCTCCTTAGGGATGCCCACTCTGGCAAAAACCTGGAGTAGTTCTTTTGCTATTGCCTTGGATGTGGGGTTTCTTAAAGGAATGGCTTCTGGATACTGTGTGGCATAGTCAAGGATGACTAGTACGTTTCGGTGACCCCGTGCTGATCTTTCCAGCGGGCCCACAAGGTCCATGGCTATCCTTTCGAACGGGACTTCAATAATAGGCAAAGGCACTAATGGGGCCCGCAAGTGAGGTCGAGGGCTATGCAACTGGCATTCTGGGCAGGAGGCACAATAGCGTTGGACCTCCGCACGTATTCCTGGCCAATAAAACCTTCTTAGGACTCTATCCAGTGTCTTGTCTATTCCTAGATGTCCCCCAAATAAATGACTGTGAGCTAGCTCTAGTACTGCCCTTGTGTGTTTCCGTGGGACTAAGAGCTGCTCTACTTCTTCCCCTCGGATCTGCACTATTCGGTACAACAGATCACGTTTGATCACATAATACGGCCCCGGGCCTTTGGTCTTTCCTTCCACCGGTACGCCATTTACTTCCACTACCTCCTCCCTCACATTTGCATATAGCGGGTCATTGGCTTGGTCCTGCCTGAAATTCTCACGGGCGGTACCGATCTGACCTAATTCCAGAGGGCCTATTTCTACTCCGCCCGCTGGGTTGCCCCTACTTGGGCTAGGAACTGACTCTGAGTCCTCACTGGCCTGGATTGTCTCCTGGCCTCCTGAACGGGTTCGCTTACCAACAAGGGAGGCTTTCTGGTTCTCTGCTAGAATCCTGGTCCCTAGCTTTTTATCTGCCCTCCTTTCCCACCTAGACTTTCGGGGTTTCCCGGGGGATGAGAATAGCTCTGGGGCAAATTCAGCAAAAATTGGGGTGAAGCTATTTGTAGGTGCCTCCTTTTCAGCCCATGGGTTGCTACCCTCCCTTGGCTCTACTGGGGGGAGTAAGTTCTCAAACCCAGGGAAGTCCCTACCAGTTAAGACCGGGTAGGGGAGCCTAGGGACCACCGCTGCAGTTACCCTGGTAGTGTTCCCCTGGATCTCAATCCGTACTGGGATTGTGGGGTAGAAATTTACGGTGTCATGAACGCACGTTACCCCTGTGGTTTTGGCCCGGGTTAGCTGGTCTTGCCCCACCAACTTCCCCGAGACCAGCGTGACAGCACTCCCGGAATCTACTAATGCTGTGGTCACAATACCATTCATTTTTACTGACCTTGTATACCCATGTGGGGTCATTGCGACCCCTACCAGGCCAATTAGGCCACATTGTTCCCCAGGATCCCCCAGATTGCACTGCATAGGCTCTTCCCTGTTGGGGCATTGGGTTGCTATATGCCCCAATTCCCCACACTCGTAACACCGACCCCTTATCCCAGTTGCCGCCCTCTGCCTGGGGCTATTTGATCGGCCCCCCCAGCCCTCTCTTCCCAAACCCCCAGGTCCCTTCTTGGACTCCGGCCATTCCTCAATGTCTTTCCTCCCAGTTATAGTTCTCCTGTAGTTCTCGGCGGTCCGGGACCTTGGGTTTGGGGCTGGCTTCCTGGATTGCCATGTTTCACCCCCTGGGGTCTGGAACAGTTCACGGGCTGCTAGCTGTCTTTCCACAAGGGAGACCAACTCATCATAGGTGGAGGGGTCATTCTGGCCAACCCAAGCCCGGAGGCCTGGTGGTAGCCCCCTCATATACCAGTCCAGTACCAGGAGCTCCATCATCTTCTCAGAGCTGAGGGCCTCAGGGCGCAGCCATTTCCGGGTCAGGTGGATCAGGTCAAACAATTGCGATCTGGGTGTCTTGTCCTCTGTATACTGCCACTCATGGAACCTCTGGGCTCGCAATGCCGTAGTTACTCCGGATCTGGCCAGGATCTCTGCCTTCAGCTGAGGGTAATCTGCTGCAGTCTCTGTGGCCATATCGTAGTATACCTTCTGGGCCTCCCCACACAGGAACGGGCAAGGATACTGGACCACTGGTCTCGGGGCCAGGCCTCCCACAGGGCTGCTCTCTCAAAAGCCAGGAGGTATGCCTCCACATCATCCTCCCGTGTCATTTTCTGTAGGCAGTGGCTGGCCCGTATAGTCCGGGTCCCATCGCCGTTCTGGCTTCGCTCCATAAGGGCCTTCATCTGGTTCACCAGCTCCTGCAGCAGGGCTCGGTCCTGGGCAGCCTGACTCATCAACAGATGATTAGTCTCTTGCTGTACCCTAGTCGCCTCCTGTTGGGCGGTTGCTTGGACCCGGGTAGCCTCCTGCTGGGCCGCGGTGGCTTGTATTAGGGCCTTGATTACGTCATCCATCTTAAGGACTGGATTTTTTTGGCTACCCCTGGTTTAAGTCCCCAGTGCGGAGATCCCACCTCTGGCACCACGTGTGGTAAATTGCCGGCACTACTATGATGGGTCCCGCACTTTCTCTTCTTGTGGGGGGTTTCAGGGTGCCATTTCTTGCCCCTGAACTGGGGTAACAGCTATCCTACTAGTATCCCAGGGAAGGGGAGTGGAGAGGGAGGGACCCAGGCCCGCCCTCTACTCCGGGTCCCAGCCCAGGGGCCCTATGATAGCAGGTGAACCACTTGTACCAGTGATTCTTTCCCCTGGGCTACTTCCCTCTCCTGACCTTCAGCTTGTGGGGCTTCCTGCCTTCCCTCTGCACAAGCCAGGTGTCCCTTTACCTAGGATCTTGGTCTTCTTAGCCCGCTGCAGCACTTCTCAAAACTCTCCTCCACTTTCCTTCGAACTGCTCTTTGTTCCACCACTAATCCACTCTGCTTCACTCCTCCAAACTGCTCTCTGCTCCACCACCAAACCACTCAGCTCCAGCTCCTCCTCACTCTGCTCCAGCTCCTCCTCTGGCTGATTGAAGCAGGGGGATTTTATCAGGTGACTGGTTTCAGGTGCTCTAATTGGTTTCAGGTGCTTTTAATTAATCTACAGGGAATAAGGCTTCTCCTCATCCTAGATCACTCTCCTGCTGCCTTCTGGCCATGCTGTATCACACCAGACAGACTCTGTCTTATCCATTCCATCACTTTTTATTTCTTTACAGTCTACCTCATCATTGATATACAATGCTACTCCCCCACCTTTACCTTTATTTCTATCTTTCCTAAACAGCACATACCCTTCAATACCTGTACTCCAGTCATGATTACTATTCCACCATGTTTCGGTTATTCCTATGATATCTGGTTTCACTTCCTGGACCAGTAGCTCTAATTCCTCCATTTTGTTACCTAGGCTCCTCGCATTGGTGTACAAACATCTTAATTTTTGCTGTTTAGCCTCACTCACATTCTTTACCCAATTTGGCATGGACATTGTACTGCCAGTATGACCTATTAGACTAGTATCCCCTCTGCCCTTCCTCCTTATGTCCATTCTCCTACCCCCGGCTATAGCCTCTCTTACTTCGTTGTCTCCCTCTCAATGGTGAAATCCGGCGTGGAGATTACCTGGACATCTCCCAACCGTCTCCCCCAAATTCCTAGTTTAAAGCTCTCTTGATCAGTTGTGCCAGCCTCCATCCTAGAAGTCTATTTCCCTCCCTACTCAGGTGAAGTCCATCCCGAGAGAACAGTCCTCTGTCCATGAATGCCTCCCAGTGGCCATACATCCCAAAGCCCTCCTTAGAGCACCACTCCCTGAGCCATCTGTTGATCATCATAATCCTGTCACACCTTTGTTGCCCTTCTCTAGGAACAGGCAGAATCCCACTGAAGATCACCTGAGCCTCCATTTCCTTAAGCGTCTTCCCCAGCCTGGCATAGTCCCCCTTGATTCGTTCCAGTGAGAATCTAGCCGTGTCATTTGTTCCTACGTGAAGGATGATCACTCAGATGCTGTCCTTACTGGGGTGTCTGCCAAAGCCCCGGCTTGTGCTCAGCAGGGCTACAAGGCAGCAGGGGCAGCCGCCTCTGGGGCACGGTGGCAGACTTCATTCTGGGGCCAGATCCCCCGGGCCTCCCCACACCGCCACTGCTTTGCACCCAGCTGGTGGCACAGAGCAGCCACAAGGCCACTGGAGCCAGCTCATTGGGTGGGGCAGATCCCCAGGTGGTGGGAGCTGGCTTAGCTGGCTCTTATGCCACTTCTCCCTTGCAGCTCCCAGTGCAGGGGCCACCCTGGGGTGTGATTAGAGTGCAGCTGGGCTCTCACCACCCCCAGGGGCCATTACAACTAATGGGATTTAGAGGAGCCTGAGGTGACCAGTACGGTGACTGCAGCTGGAGTTGTGGGTGCTCAGCATCTCTGAAAATCGGGCCGCGAGTGGGCATCCAAAGCACAAGGCCGCGTTTGAAAACGTGGCTTCCCCATCCACGAGCAGAAGGAAACTGAGTGTGGGGACTGGCCGCTATGTCCAGGACGAATAAATGGGAACAGTTGCTCACACCAGACGTAGTCACAGCCCCAGGACTCCAGCCACAGGAGACTCAAATACTGCGGCTAGAGCGTTAAAGGGTGTTGCCAATCTGGGGAGCGATAAGAACATGTGCAGGCAGGGCAGGGAGATGGGGGAAGAGGCCTCAGAGGATCACAGAACGAATGTGATCTTGAAATCTGCCCCTGTGCTCCGCTCCAGGCCCACACACAGCATTGCACAACGGCCAGGTGAACTGTGGGGCTTTGGACTTTTCTCTCAAGTTTCTCTGGCCAGACACAGGATTTGCGGCTCCCTAATTCGCACATTCCCTGGACCCACCTTCTAAAATCCAGCTCTGACGCTCTTTCCATTCACACCTGGTCGTGTCACGGCCCCAGCCTCCCCTTATTTCTTCCAAGACCAAACTGCAGGGGCTGGCGGACTGGCTCGCACCCTGGGATCTACAGACAACCCTCACTCCCTCTGCCCAGAACTGCTTCTCCCCTGTCAGTCTCTTGCTGTGCTTTGGCTGGCAGCTGCTGAAAGCTGCATCTGGCTTCACTGGAAGGAGTAAATTGTGACAGATGGCGAGAGCAGGGATTAGGACTGACCTGTCCACACAGGAAAGGAACTAGCTGCTCTCTGACCCTGCTGCACTGTTTGTACCTTCACTCTGATCCTCGGCCCTTCTCCTGGGGCCTGAGATCCTCCATGCTCAGCCTGCCAGCCCCAACCTATGCACAGCTGGGTCCCAGCTCCCCAATTGTGTCTAGGGCTCCTTAAGTGCTGCCTGGTCCCAGCTCAGAGCTAACTGGAGCCTAGTCACACTTCTGGCTCTGAGTGAGCTACAGACACGTCTGATGGGCTCTGAGCTCCCCAGTGGGGCTGAGAACAGCCAGAGGGTTATTTTAGAAACTGACCTAGGTTGTAAGTTAGCTCTTTGTCTATTGTCTGTTTTTCTGGGCCGATTTCCCCGTATCTGTATGAAAAGTAAAGTACAACTGTACCCCAGCATGGGGTGTCACTGCACCTGGGGGAGCGGCTGGATTCCACATGTAATGATGGTCGGGGGCCAGGGATCCAGGCAGAACTACAGACCCCTTGCGATGCAAACAGTGCTCCCCATGTGGGGGGGAGGGGGGCTGCACAGAGACCAAGGGAAGAATCTGGCCTTTCTGCAGTAACTACATGTTTAGTTATTATTGGCCTGTTGTCTTACTGTCACATTCCCGCCATGGGGAAACACCCTCCCATTCCCTCCATGGGGGGATATGTTCCCCTTCAGACCACCACGGTTCCTGCCCCTTCTTTCGTCATGCTCTTTTCCCTCTCTCCCCCTTTCCCTGGGTCCTGGGAGCCCCCTTTGCTGCAGTATCCTTTGCTGCAACATCTCCCAGTTCCCAGCCCCGCAGGCTTCATTCACACCTGCTGCCCTGCCCTGAACCCAGCAATGCCTGAGCAGTTAATGACACCGACGTTGATTCTCCAGTCTCAGGAGGGATCACACTTCTGCGTCAGGCTTCAGGCTTTTCTCCAGACTCAGGCACCGGGGAGAGACGTGGAAGCTGGCAGCACTATTGGTCTGAGACAGGGGTGCGCTTACACCCCGGGGCAGAGAGATTATAGAGCTGAGGCAATGACCATGAGGTGAGCAGCCCAGTGGGGGTGGGGAATGACCTGCCAGGGGCCTGTGTGAGATGGGAACTCACAGAAACAGCCTGTGCCAAGGAATCACTCTAGTCACAGCTGCCAAATCCACGTGTGCCCAGCTCACCCCTGGAGCCAGGCGCATCGTACATGCATGTGCTGCAGCCCCGCTAGGAGGGGAGGTGCTTGGGGAGTGAGGGGGCAGGGGCTGTAGCTGGGGGTTTGGGGCCAGGCCGGCTGCTCCGCACTCTGAAGTGGTTCCCCAGGACGCCCGTTCAAGGAGCCCTACTCCAGCGCAGACTCACTTGTAGGGGAAAATGAGCAGGCGGGTGAGGAGGAAAACAGCTGAGAAGATGATGAAGAGCCCGTCACAAATCCGTCTCCACTTCATGTAATTGAATATCTTGGTTGGCTGAAAAGAAAAGTCAACGAAAGCAGGCTGGGAGGGTGCCCCGGCAGCTGCATGGCGGGAGACACGGGGAGCGGGGCCAGTCCCATTGCTGGTGCCCTCAGCAGGGAGTCTAGGATGGCAGGGCTGTGAAGGCTCCTCTCCCAGCCCAGACAGGGGTGAGGCACGAGGCTGGGGGGGGGGGGTTGGTCTCCCCCAGCCTGCTGAGCTGCAGCCCCCCACTTTTCTAATCCTGGGCCTCCACTGGCTCAGCCAGCACTCTTCAGCTGGACTGCATCAGCATGGGGTGTGCCAGGCCAGAGCCCACCCAGCTCCTCCCGTTCAGCACTGACTTGCCATGGCCCTGCTTTCCCTGCAGGCAGACACCGCCCCAGGGCAGAACTGGACACGTTTGAGACCGCGTAGCTCATTTCACATGTGGATTTAGCCAGGCTCTAGCACAAGTCTCCACAGCTGTAAGCTTCTGCATTGACTCACTGACTTGCCCTGGATTTATTGGAAAACGAAGCTCAGGTTCTCATGGGCTGCCCAGCGATTTACCCCTCCCACAGCCTGTGGTGCTCACCTCTAGGATACAGTCTGAAGCATCATGGATCACCATCACCAATGTCCCAATGCGGAGGTAATTGGCACAGTAGGAGAAACTGATCAGGAAGATAGTAGCCCCATGGTGGACAATCTGCTGAGTAAGGTCCTGATGAGAAAAGGGGTGAGTGTGTACAGCAGAGATTAAAACGCAAGAGCCGCCCACTCTCCTGGCAGAGCACGTTCTCCTCCCGACCAGAAATAACAGCTCTTCCCACTACGAAGCATGAAGCAGCTCCCAGCCTGGCGCTCCCATAGCAGCTCTCCAACCTGACCACATTCTAGAGCTCTGAGCAGGCAAGAGAACTTTGTCCACTCCCTGGTGGCTGTGAAAGGGATGACGCACCCATGGCTCTTGGATGACCCACAACCAGAAAAATGTGAAGAAAGAGTCAATGGTGGCAAACACGGTCTGATCTGGGGAAACTCACACACAGAGAACTCCTACAAACTGCAGTAGGGCGCGAGGGCCTGGAGCCCGGGGTTTGTGGCCAGGCCTGAGGCCTGACCCACAATCAGCAAAGGCAGGCCATGCTAGAAGCCAAAGTCAGGCCCTGGCATAGGGCAGATGCTTGCTCACAAGTTCACTGTCTGGCTCATGAACTTGGCAGAGGTACGGCGAGCATGGGTAAGACACAGGCACTCCAAAGTACTAGGTACCGGATAGACATGTTACCACATTCCTGGGAGATGGTACGGGAACACCCTGACCCTGAGTAAGGCGAGGACAGAATAATCAATGGGGATGTTTTTCGAGCCAGCAGGAACCAGGCGTAGGGCTGGTAACTTAGCACGTCAGGAGCGTGAGACGTATAGGGTGACCAGCTGTCCCGATTTTATAGGGACAGTCCGGATATTCAGGGCATTTTCTTATATAGGCGCCTATTACCTCCCACCCTGTCCCGATTTTTCACACTTGTTATCCGGTTACCCTAGATAGGTAACTTGTTTGTATCAATGTAAAAAGAGAAATCACAGGAGGGGCATGTTTGTCCAGCTGAGGGGGCAGCAGAAAGTCCTGCTGCTGACTGAGCTGGTCCATTGTTCTGGGCATACGTGTGAGTGTGCCTGTATCTCCTATGGGGCGCTAGGACCGTGCTTCATCGACAATAAACCTGGTCGTACGCCTTCGCTACTGAACCGAACCTGTGGTCTTTCCGGGTAGTACTATGAGGTCAGCTGAACCACCCATCTGTGCAGGGCTGGGACAGCACATGGAGGAAGCACACACGCACCCAACTGACAACACAGACCTACGCCCCCACCTTCTTGTCAACTGTCTGAAACGGGCCACTTGCATCACCACTTCAAAAGTGATTTTCCCTCCCTTGGTATCCTGCTGTTAAGTGAATTGTCTCGTTAGACTGACCTCACACTTGGTAAGGCAACTCCCATCCTTTCATGTATTTATACCTGCGCCTGTATTTTCCACTCCATGCATCTGATGAAGCGGGTTCTAGCCCACAAAAGCTTATGCCCAAATAAAGTGTTAGTCTCTAAGGTGCCACAAGGACTCCTCGCTGTTTTTCCGAAAGAATCTGGCACCTTTGGAAGTTTGACCGTGTAGTTCTCCATCTTCCCGGGGGGGGGGGGGGGAAGCCCTGTTGTTGTGAAGAGGAACCCAGTCTAACCAGTGAGGACCGAGCCCTGCAGAACCGAGGACCAGGCCAGTGCACACAGTCTGAGGGAGAATATTCTCTTCAGTGTGAAGTGTAAGAGGCAGGGCCGGTGCAAGGATATTTTGCACCCTAGGCGAAACTTCCACTTTGTGTCCCCTCTCCCCCGCCGCCTATCCACTCCCTCCCACTTCCTGCCCCCCAAAGAACCCCCAACCCATCCAACCCTCCCTGCTCCTTGTCCCCTGATCACTCCCTCCCGGGACCCCTGCCTCTAACCACCCCCCGGGACCCCACCCCCTATCTAAGCCTCCTTTCTCCTTGTCCCCGACTGCCCCCTCCTGAGACCCCCCCACCCTAACTGCTCCCCTAGGACCCACCCCCTACCTGTCCCCTGAGTGCCCCAACCCCTATCCACACACCTCACCCCCTGACAGACCCCCGGGACTCCCACACCTATCCAACTGCTGCTTCTCCCCTGACTGTCCCCCCAGAACTCTCCAACCCATCTAACCCCCCCTGCTCCCTGCCCCTGACTGCCCCGACCCCTCTTCACACCCCCGCCCCCTGACAGGCCCCCGGGACTCCCACACCTATCCAACTGCTCCCTGTCCCGACTGCCCCTCCCGAACCCACCAATCCGTCCAACCCCCTCTGCTCCCTGCCCCTGACTGCCCCGATCCCTCTCCACACCCCCGCCCCCTGACAGGCCCCCAGGATTCCCACACCTATCCAACTGCTGCCTGTCCCGACTGCCCCCCCAGAATCCCCCAACCCATCTAACCCCCCTGCTCCCTGATTGCCCCCTCCAGAGACTCTCTGCCCCTTCTCCAACCGCCCCGCACGCTATCATAGACATGCTGCCGGCTGCGCTCCCCTGCCGTGCTGGAATGCAGGGGATGGGGGAGCAGGGCAGGGGAGGAGGAGGAGGGGAGGGGCGGAGCTCTAGAGTTGCCAGAGGCCCCGATGGCAGCGGCCAGCCTGCGATCTGGGCTGGGGGGGGGGCGCGGCTGCTCCCCACTAGCGGCGCCACCGCTTTTGCAGGGCTGCTGCCCCCCCCTGCGCACACCGCTCCGGCTCCTCCATGGCTGGGGCTCACCGCTGCCACAAGCGTGAAGCTCCGGCTCTCGGCTCCCCAGGCAGGGGGTGGGGAGGCTGGGATCAGCCCCCAGGGCAGGGCGCCACTTTTTGGCACCCACCAAATTTTGGTGCCCTAGGCGACCGCCTAGGTCACCTAGTGGTTGCACCGGCCCTGGTAAGAGGTAGAGACAAGTGATATGTCTTGAATGATTAATAACAATGTTTCCTGACCCTTGAAAATTAGAAAATATCCACTTCTGATATCTCAAAATAGGATCCACCCAGCAAGTAAAGACAATAAGAAAATGATTAACATCACGTGAGACACTTTGGCTATGTCTACACTACCACTTTAGTTGGTAAAACTTTCGTTGTTCAGGGGCGTGAAAAAAACACCCCGACTGACATAAATGTCACCGACAGAAGTGCCGGTGTGGACAGTGCTACGTTGGTGGGAAACGCTCTCCTGCTGACAGAGCTACCACCGCTTGTTGGGGTGGTTTAATTATGCTGATGGTAGAGCTCTCTCCGGTCGGCATACAGCGGCTACTTGGGAGACCTTACAGGTGTGCCACTCTGTTGTGTCTGTAATGTAGACATAGTCTTTGTCTAAGGACACACAGATCAACTCTGGTTAGGAGTTGTCCTCCCCCGAACAGAAACTAAAATGGCTAAATGGGAAGATTGTTAACCACAGAGGCACAAATCTCCCATAATTTACATATAGATAAAGCCTCTTTCTACCTTCCCATTCAGCTAAAAGGCCTCCAAAAAGTTACCATGCAAGGGTATCGCCCAGCTTTCCTATGCAAAGTGGCCCACTGCACACTCGGCGTTGGTCCCGAGTTGGATTGGGAAGCTGGGAGTTAACCAAACTAGAAATATCATGTTGTGAGACTGAAGGTCAAGAAGTGGGGCAAACTGCCAGTTACCCCAAGAAACTCAAATCACTTGTTTTCACCCCAAATGAAACTATTCATTTGTTTGCCTTGTAAATCAAATATACCATGGATAATCTGTTTTTCCCCATCAATATGTCTTTCATCCCAAATTAATGATGTGTATTTGCTTGGCCTGGGAGTCAGATCTACATCTCTCTATATATGGATAATGTCTCTTGTTCTGTTGCAAACCCTAAATAACACAAAATACATATGTACAATCAAAGACTGTGTGAAGCACGTCCATGAAGTTTGGAAGATTATAAGAGTTTGGTTTTGATTATAAATAATTGTGGCACTCTAGAAGCAATACGATTTGTATGGCACAAGGAAGAGGCGTGTTAAAAGATATAAACCAGGGTATAACTTTGCATTACCATAAGAAACTGCCTAAAACAGGGGAAATTCCAATAAATAATGAGGGCTAATATTGAAATACAATCCTTGAAATGAATCAAACAAAAAACCTGCAATAAGAAAAGGACTGAAGAAATCTGTCCTAAGCCAACACCATCTACTGAATGCTGATGGAAGCAGCAGAGAAACTCAGAGAGCTGAAATCTGAGCGCTCAGATGGCAAGCATCCAATAGAAATCAGAGGGTAGCCCCATCCAATGAGCCCTGGAATCAGGGTACATAAAACTGAGATCACCACGTGGGTATGGGCACAACCCACAAGGAAGGTGATGGAAAGGACCCTCCCCACTGCAGAGTTAACAGGATAAAAAGTGGAGAGATTTCATTTAAAAAATTATATTTCTCCTTCTATTCTTTAATATAAATAACTGCAGGTCAGTTATCTTGCTGAGTCTGCACACTCTAGTGAGATCTCTAACGATATTTTAGATTGTAACTAATGCTATAACCTTCCCTCCTTTATAAGTCAAAGCAAATTGGCCTAAGAGAGATTTGAGCCATAACTTTAAGCAACTGCTTTTGATGTTCTAAAGTTGTCCCTTGCAAACTAAACCACTGAAATAGCAGGGATCATACTCTTGAAAGTGCCTTAAAGACAACTCCATCCTTGCTCCTTGAAGAAATACCGGAAGTTGATAAATGTGTGCAGTACTAAAGAACTGATGATCATAAGTAAATGTAGCAAGAAATCTTGGTGATTTGACTGTTCCTTGGTGTAAGCCCCAATACCACTCTTTGACAATTGCTTGCAGAACTCTATTCAGTACATAGCTAGAGCATTGGTTGTATCTACACTTGATGGGTGAACTGCTGACAGTATATTGATGTGAGACTGGGTGATTGCTGATTGGTTAAGAATAACCAAGTGTCCTGATTTCAGAAATACTGTTCCAATTAAAAGCTGACATGAAAAGAAACTAGCATTAAATTAGTAAGTTAATAGACTCATAGACTCATAGACTTTAAGGTCAGAAGGGACCATTATGATCATCTAGTCTGACCTCCTGCACAATGCAGGCCACAGAATCTCACCCACCCACTCCTGGAATAATCCTCTCACCTATGTCTCAGCTATTGAAGTCCTCAAATCATGGTTTAAAGACTTCAAGATGCAGAGAATCCTCCAGTAAGTGACCCGTGCCCCATGCTGCAGAGGAAGGCAAAAAACCTCCAGGGACACTGCCAATCTACCCTGGAGGAAAATTCCTTCCCGACCCCAAATATGGCGATCCCACCCTGGACTCAGTAGAAAGGGGCCATCCTGTTAGATTCCATTCTAACATTGGCTGTAACACTTGTACGATTGGCAAATCGAATTTGGTAGATTGCAGCATGGCACATTCACCAAACTGACCCCCTTTCAGGCTTCCAGACACCCCGGCCCAGTTTGTGCCCCCATCCCCATGGTGCTGCCACTCACCTTCCTTTTCACATCAAAGGGCAGCGTGCAGACCAGCGAGAAGTAGAAGGAGAGCTCCAGCATGTAGTACCAGAACACCGAGGGCAGTAAGGGCTGCAACACCAAGAGGGAGAGGCTCTGTTATACCCCACACACAAGCACTAGGGGCTGGGGGCAAGGGGGAAAAACAACCAACAAAACAAACAGTTTTGGGGAGTGCTCAGGTCTCTGCATTTCAGGGGAAAGGCTTACATGAATGCTGTGGGATGGAGGGATATTGCCCCTTGGATCCAGTGGGAAGTGCTGGTTTTAAGGGTGTAATGTTGCCCTCTAGAGGATGTTCCACCATGCAGTCAAGGAACTATCTATTACTACCAGCTATCAAAAATCTCCATTCGTTCACCAGGCAGTAGCCTGTGGTTTTGCAGCTGAAAAGACAGTGTTCTAGCCCAGCTCTGTAGGATGCACAGGCGAGAGGATGTGCCCACAGGTTCTGCTAAAGCCGATCTTTTGACAAGAGATGCCCAGTCTTGATTAGGAGACTCTAAGTGAAGGAGGATTTGCAAATCCCTTGCTGATCTGTTGCACTGGTTAATTACTCCCACTATGAAACATGGGCAACTTATTTCTGTTTTGAACTTTCCTGATTTCATTGTGGACCCGCAGGATATTGTCCTGCATGTGTCTGCTAGAAAAGACAGCCCTGGTATCAGACATTCTCTGCCTGCATTGGGATCTACAGACCGTGATCCAGTCGCCTCTTAAACTTTTCTTCATTCAGCAAAGGGTTTGATTTCTGGACCTGGCATTCTAGTACCAACAGAACAGAACAGGGCAATTTTCAAGTGATCTATCCTGTCATCCAGTCTTCCAGCTTCCGGCAGTCAGAGGCTTAGGGACACCCAGAGAATGGGGTTGCACCCCTGACCATCTAGGCTATTAGCCATTGCTGGACCCATCCTCCAGGAACTTATCTAATTCATTTTTAACCCATTTATAGTTTTGGCCATCACAATAACCCTTGCTGATGAGTTCCACAAGTTGACTGTGAGTTGTATGAAGAAGTACTTCCTTTTGTTTGTTTTAAACCTGCTGCCTATTAATTTTAGTTCTTTAGTTATGAGAAGGAGTAAATAACACTTCCTTATTACTTTCTCCAAATCAGTCATGATTTTATAGACCTCCATCATATCTCCCCTTAGTCATCTCTTTTCCAAGCTGAAAGTCCCAGTCTTATTAATCTCTCCTCATACGGCAGCCGTTCCATAACCCTAATCATTTTTGTTGCCCTTTTCTGAACCTTTTCCAATTCTAATATATCTTTTTTGAGATGGGGCGAGCACATCTGCACACAGTATTCAAGATGTGGTAGTACCATGGATTTATATAGAGGCAATATGATATTTTCTGTCTTATTATTTATCCCTTTCTTAATGATTCCTAACATTCTGTTAGCTTTTTTGACTGCCACTGCACATTGAGTGGGACTGCGGGAAACTCTACCCGAGGGGACAGAGGGTAAGCAGCCCACAAAGCTGAAGGGGCTGGGATCCGCAGTAGGAGAGCAGACCTGGGTCCCTTCCCCGCTCCTCTCTCTCTTCCATCGGGGCACTAGCAGAACCCACAATGCCCAAGAATAGGGGCAAGGGGTGGCGCCCTGACCCACCACACCAAGAAAAAGCGCGGGACCCACCACAGTAGCATCGGCCATATGCCGCAAGAGTTACAAAGGGATCTCACAAAACTAGGTGACTTGGTAACAAAACGGCAGATAAAATCAATATTGATAAATGCAAAGTAATGCATATTGCAAAACCTAATCCCAACGATACATACAAAATGATGGGATCTAAATTAGCTGTTACCACTCAAGAAAGAGATCTTGGAGTCACCATGGACAATTCTCTGAAAACATCTCGTTAGTGTGCACCAGCTGGTAAAAAAAGCTAACAATGTTAGGAACCATTAGGAAAGGGATAGCTAATAAGACAGGAAATATATATAAATCCATGGCACACCCTCATCTTGGATGCTGGGTGCAGATCTGGTAGCCCCATCTGAAAAAAAGATATATTAGAATTGGAAAAAGTGCAGAGAAGGGTGTCACGGAGTGTGCGGCAGTCCGGCCCTGCACCCCTCTTCCCCGGATTCACTGGGAGTCTCAGCCAGCCAGTAGAACAGAAGGTTTATTAGAGATGCCAGGAACACAGTCCAACCAGAGCTTGTCAGTACATCCAGGACCCCTCAGTCGGGTCCTTCTGGGGGGCAGGGAGCTTAGACCCCAGCCCGGGGGCTCCCTGCATTTCACCCCACAGCTCCAAACGGGGGCAGGGAGGCCAGACCCTGTCTGCCTCTCTCCCCTCTTCTCCGGCCAGCTCCAAACTGAAAACTCTCCAGCCCCTCCTCCCCCTTTGTCTCCTTCCAGGGCCAGGAGGTTACCTGATCCCTTTGTTCCAACACCTTCATCTCTCACCTTTGCAGGGGAGGGGCCAGGGCCATCTGTTGCCAGGAGACAGGGCCATTCTCTGTGTCCAGGCCTCTGCCCACCCCTGCCTTCTAGGGCTTTGTAACAATCATGCACCATTGTCCCACCACCTAGATACTCAAGCACTGCATAGGGGAAACCGAGGCACCCACACAGTACTCAGGGAAACCTTAACAACAGTCCTAGTTCGTCACATCTCTCCCCCCTTCGAGACCGAACTGAGCGGGGTCACTTTAGCCAGTGACCTGGGGAAGTTCGAACCTGGTCACACCAGGCCGTTCCAGTTCCACGTGCTCCCTTAGGTCGGGTGGGCTTGATGGCACCCGCAGGCCGCATGTGGGAAGGTTTATGCGGCCCGTGCCCTTTTTCCATCCCAAAACCCCTGGGGTTCAAGCTGAGATCAGGTCTTTTCCCAGTGCTCCAGTCTGGAGGGCTGTAATTCGGGCTCTCTTGGTTAAGAGCCTCCCTCTTGATCTGGTCCCCTCTCTGACCACGTGTCTGTGTCACCAGCCGCTCGGCATCGGCCCCTTTTCCTGGATGCAGCCACATCGGGGCGAGGTGGTGACTATACACCGTAAAGCGCCACCCAAATAGATCCGGCTGCTGCTTCTTAAGGGCCTGCACCATGGCCAGGCATTCCCTCTCTATGGCCTGACCGTTCTGCCTCCAGGGCAGCAGTTCCTTGCTCAGATACCCGATGGGGTGTCTCCCCCGCTTCGCATAGGCCTGCATCAGCACCACGCCCAGCCCTGTGTCTGAGGCTTCGGTGAACACTGTACAGGGCTTGGCCCGGTCTGGGTTTACTCGATTTATCGGCCCCTGGATTAGAGCCTCCTTCAGCGCACAGAGAGCCCTCTGGCCCTGCTCGGTCCAGACTGTCTCGTCTGGCTTCTCCTTCTTACCTAGCTCTGTGATGGGGGCAGCTAGGGAGCTAAAGGGGGGTACAAACCTCAGGTAGTACCCCGCCATCCCGCTAAAGGCCTGGACCTGTTCCTTGGTCTGGGGAACAGGCCAATCTCTGATCGCCTCCACCTTGGCCAGCCCTGGGCTGTTGAATGACTGGTTCACCTCTAAAGCCAGCCTGTCCTTGGCCTCTCTCTCCAGGTTCTGGGCTCTTTTCCCAGTTACTCTGAATGGGGGACACCTGATGGGAGGATGGGCTCCCATCTCAGGGGAGAGATCCATCAGGGGGTCTTCCCCCTTCTCCTCCCAATCGTCCCTTACCGGTTCTAGGGGTCCCCTTACTCTCCTCCCATACCACAGCTTGAAAGGGAAGCCCCCTGGTGATTCCTGGGGCACTTCCCTGTGCCATCGGTGGGGCAGGTACTTGTCCCAGTCCTGTGGATGCTGATTTATACAAGTCCTCAGCATCAGCCTCACGGTCCCTTGAACTCTCTCCACCAGCCCGTTGGACTGAGGGTGATATGCAGAGGCCCAGGTGGGCCAGACCCCACCTTTCTCCCACACGCCCCGGAGCCGGGCTGAGATGGCCTCGGATCCCTGGTCTGTAAAGACCTCGCTGGGGACCCCCATTCTGCTGAAGATGGTCAGCAGCGCGTCTGCCCCGGTGGAGGACAGAGCCACCACCTCTGGGTAGCGGGTGGCGAAATCCATCACCACCAGGATGCATTTCTTCCCTGACCAGGTTGCCCTGTTGAGGGGGCCCACCCTATTCATAGCCACCTTCTGGAAAGGTTCCTCTCTGATGGGCAGGGACCTCCAGGGATCTTCTCCCTTACCCTGGGCCAGGTACAATAGCCGGTGATGATACTTCTGGGGCCCCACCGGCTGCCTCATGATTCCCCACAGTTCTACTTCCCCTTGGGGAGCCCATTCCCGGCACAGGGATTCCTTCTCCCACAGGGATCTGTCTCTGCAGTCTTCCCCAAGGGGGTTTGCAGCGCTGTGGCCAGCAAGTTCCCTCAGCTTCTCCAAGGCGGGATCCCTCTGCAGCTCACTGGCCAGGCCTGGGGTCACCGCCCCACTGAGCCCTGTCCCTGGTGGCTCCCTCCCTGCCGTGGAATCACTTCCCGGCCGCACCGCTGGACCAGGCCAGCCTGGTTGGCAGCCGTCCTGCCCTGCCTGTGTGTCCCCCCACTCAGCTGGGGTCTCTGCTCCCCCCGTGCTCAGCGGTGCCCTGGCTGTCCCTGTGGGGTCAGGCAGCGAGCTCGCTGCTTTGCCCTCTGCATCAGAGATTGCCTGAGCCACCTCTCCATTGTGCAGGGGGGTGGGGAGCATCTCTCTGTCCCACTCCGCCCTAGGGGTCTGGTTACAGGCAGGCAGGTAACCGGGGCCTGGCAGCTCCTCCCCCCTGCCAGCCAGGTCATTTGCATTTTCACTGACCATTTCCCTCTTCGCCAATTGGTTCCCTGAGTTCAAATTCAAATCCTCGGCCGTTACAGGGCCAGGGCCTGGATCCTGTCCCAAAGATACACAGTCACCCCCCAACAGCACCTCACCGCTGATATCCTGGAGAAGCCCAACCACCAGCCAGCCCGACCCCTCCTGGGTCTGCACAGGGATCTGGGCCATAGGCAGGGCGAATGGGTCCGTCCCTGGGACCCTCACCCAGGTCACACAGCCCCTCAGCATCTGGTGGGGGTGCACCACCTGGGGCCTGACCACAGTTCTCTCTGTCCCAGGATCTCGCCACCCCAAGAATGTCTCTCGACTGACCATCACCTTCCGCTCCCACTGGGGGGTCCAGAGGGCTTGAGTCCAGGGCCAGGAGTGGAAATCCATCCACCATCCCACCCATCTGGCTGGCGGAGTTTATGGCCTTGGGACCCAGCAAGGGGGTTAGATCCCGGGGCTTTTCCGCAGGGTCTCCCTGGTTCCAATCACCAGCCTGCTCAAAGGCAGTGAGGTGGGCCTCCACATCCCCACCCTCCTTAACCAGGGGCAGCAATTTAGGATCGAGGTTCCCTGCGGAGCTGGCACCCCGGGATCTATCCCCACTTACCCCTGGCCAGTCCCCTACGCCTCTCCGTTCCACCACCGCCAGTTCATGCTGCTGCCGCTTCTCCGGTAGCCCTTTCTCGGGCTCTCGCTGTCTCTCACAGTCCTCTTGCTCTCTCGGACTCAGCTCCAGTCCCATTCGTCTCTGATCCCCTGCTGGGGAACCCGATCGTGAAGACCCCCGTCTGGTTGGGGACCAGACTCTTGGAGATGCCAGGCTACCGCTCCAGCTGCTCCCAGATCCTGCTGTAGCCCCATCGGGGTCAGGAATCTGCTCCTTAGAGTGGTCATCCTCCTCCAGCTGCACAATTAGCTGGGCTTTAGTGAGCTTCCCAATGCGTATCCCTCTCTTTTTGCACAGGGTTACAATGCTTCTTTTAAGGAGAAAGCGATATGCCATCACTTCACTGCTCCCAAGTTGCTGTGGGTTCGCAGGCCTGTGTGCTCTTAGCTCCCCACGGTTTCCAGGAAGAACCCCAAGTGTGCCAGCCCTTCTCCAGGTCACCGCCTCTTTGCCAGGGTCGAGCCGCAGCTCCTCCGCCCCTGGGTCCACTCACGGCACCCCCAGGGGAACCCTGTCACTGCAAAAATCCTTCTCTCTCCCAGGGCCAAGCCGCAGGCTCCTCCGCCCCTGGGACTGCTCACTGCAGCCCCCAGGGGGACCCCATCATTGCACAGTCCTTCCCGCTGGTCACACACTCCCAGGGGTTAAGCGTAGCTCCTCCGCTCCCCGAAACCGCTCCTCTGTGAGCCTTCAGCACACCTGGTCCTCGTTAGCCCCCCTTCGTTCTACTGCTCCCCAGTTACTTACTGCAGGAAGCGTCTTCCACGGGGTGCAGTACATCCCACCGCTGCCACCAGTTGTCATGGAGTGTGGGGGAGTCCGGCCCTGCACCCCTCTTCCCCGGATTCACTGGGAGTCTCAGCCAGCCAGTAGAACAGAAGGTTTATTAGAGATGCCAGGAACACAGTCCAACCAGAGCTTGTCAGTACATCCAGGACCCCTCAGTCGGGTCCTTCTGGGGGGCAGGGAGCTTAGACCCCAGCCCGGGGGCTCCCTGCATTTCACCCCACAGCTCCAAACGGGGGCAGGGAGGCCAGACCCTGTCTGCCTCTCTCCCCTCTTCTCCAGCCAGCCCCAAACGGAGGCAGGGAGGCCAGACCCTGTCTGCCTCTCTCCCCTCTTCTCCGGCCAGCTCCAAACTGAAAACTCTCCAGCCCCTCCTCCCCCTTTGTCTCCTTCCAGGGCCAGGAGGTTACCTGATCCCTTTGTTCCAACACCTTCATCTCTCACCTTTGCAGGGGAGGGGCCAGGGCCATCTGTTGCCAGGAGACAGGGCCATTCTCTGTGTCCAGGCCTCTGCCCACCCCTGCCTTCTAGGGCTTTGTAACAATCATGCACCATTGTCCCACCACCTAGATACTCAAGCACTGCATAGGGGAAACCGAGGCATGCACACAGTACTCAGGGAAACCTTAACAACAGTCCTAGTTCGTCACAAAGGGCAATAGAAATGATTAGGGGTATGGAACAGTTTCCACATGAAGAGAGGGTAAAAAGACTGGAACTGTTCAGCTTGGAAAAGAGACGACTAAGGGGGGATATAATAAAGGTTTATAAAATCATGACTGGTGTGGAGAAAGTGAATAGGGAAGTGTTGTTTGCCCCTTCACATAGCACAGGAATCAGAGTCATCCAATGAAATTAATAGGCAGCAGGTTTAAAACAAACATAAGGAAATATACAACACACAGTCAACCTGTGGAACTCATTGCCAGGGGATGTTGTGAAGGCCAAAAGTATTAACTGGGTTCAAAAAAGAACTAGATACGTTCATGGAGGATAGTTCCGTCAACGGCTATTAGCCAGGATGGCCAGGGATGCGGCTCCATGGTCTGGGTGTCCCTAACCTGTGACTTCGAGAAGCTGGGACTGGATGACAGGGGATGGGATCACTCGATAAACTGCCCTGTTCTGTTCTCCCTTTGAAGCACCTGGCACCAGCCACTGTTGGAAGACAGGATATTGGGCTAGATGGACCATTGGTCTGACCCAGTCTGGCCGTTCTTATGTAATGTTCTATCAGATGAGAAAGCAGCAGCAAGCCTTGCTAAGGGCTGGGTTTGAAACCGGTGAGGACAGTGAACTGATCATGGATTTTACAGTTCCCCGCTGAGAACTGCAATGGGAAATCCTTCCCAAGCTCAGACTTACCTCACCTTCCCAGCATACCCTGAGAAATGCTCAGGAGGAGCTGAAGGGAGAGGTAGAATTCCAACTCAGATGGGCTAAAATTCCAGTTGTCAAGGAGGCTTGCAGAGGCCACAATGACTCATCTGCTGTAGCAGCTCTACAAATCCCCTTAATAGTCACCTGCTGCTGCCAAGCATGCAACCTCAAGCAGACTCTACAGACTGACAGCTGCTCTCCTGAGAATGACAGTTCAGGGCTTTACACTGACTCACGGGATTTCTCACCAAGCTTGGATGAGGCAGCTGCTCTCGTTTTTATGGAAAGAATTCTTGGGAAATTAAAATTAGCTTGTTCACATCTGATGGACCTCAGCTCAGCTCCTCACACGCCCTCTCTGAGAGCTGCTGGAACGCCAGCCTGCTGCCTTTACCGCACGGGGCGGTTGCTGCTATTCAGCCAGCTAGTGCTGTCTTCTCCAGAGGAGGCAGAGTGAGTCCCGGGATAAGGAGAGAGGCATTGTCATTACCAGCTCTCATACACAATAGGAGATGCCTGGCTACAGCCTCCCCACATTGCTCTTGGCCCCTTGACTGTGGAGAGTGGTGGGGGGCTTGACTGACAAGCAAATATCTTGCATTTCTGTCATTATCATCAGTACCCAGGTAAAGAGCAGGGAGCGGATTCTGTGCATTGGCTGGTAAATGTTCATGTCTGTTCTCCTGGGATGGGTCCACGGGAGACGGGGCAGGCTGTGGTCTGACCCCCATTGCAGCTTTTAGCTGATGAGGGCTGGGCCTGGACAGTGTAAAGCCATAGGAGAACACCCACTATGCTCAATATGTGTGAGACCCTGCTGCCGCCAGTTCTCACGAGGAAGCGCATTGCCGGGGAGGTGATTCTTCAGCACCGCCAGATATGAGACAGTAACCTGAATGTACCCTCTGTTATAGACATGCACCAAAACTTCCTTCACCAGAGCCTCCTATGTCCTCTTGCTGACCAAGGGCTCCTCCCCATCCTCAAGCACATTTTCAAACCTTAATACCTGGGAGCACTCCCTCGTCCTCCTTGATTCTCCACTATGCTTTGGCTGCCATGACCAAGGACTCTCCTCATCTTCCTTCTACTTCTCCAACTGCCCACTCATCTCTGTTGGCTCCTTCTCCCGCTCTCTAAAATAATCATAATTCATAGACTCATAGACTCATAGACTTTAAGGTCAGAAGGGACCATTATGATCATCTAGTCTGACCTCCTGCACAATGCAGGCCACAGAATCTCACCCACCCACTCCTGGAATAATCCTCTCACCTATGTCTCAGCTATTGAAGTCCTCAAATCATGGTTTAAAGACTTCAAGATGCAGAGAATCCTCCAGTAAGTGACCCGTGCCCCATGCTGCAGAGGAAGGCAAAAAACCTCCAGGGCCTCTGCCAATCTGCCCTGGAGGAAAATTCCTTCCCGACCCCAAATATGGCGATCAGCTGAACCCCGAGCATGTGGGCAAGACTCACCAGCCAGACACCCAGGAAAAAGTTCTCTGTAGTAACTTCTAACATCCCATCATTGATCATTGGTCCTATTTACCACTGATGGCAATTAATTGACCTTTGACTAAGATCATGTTATCCCATCAAACCATCCACTCCATAAACGTATCTAGCTTAATCTTGAAGTCAGATAGGTCTTTTACCCCCACTGCTTCCCTTGGAAGGCTGTTCCAGAACTTCACTCCTCTGATGGTTAGAAACCTTCGTCTAATATCAAGTCTAAACTTCCTGATGGCCAGTTTATATCCATTTGTTCTTGTGTCCACATTGGTACTGAGCTGAAATAATTCCTCTCCCTCCCTGGTATTTATCCCTCTGATATATTTAAAGAGAGCAATCATATCTCCCCTCAGCCTTCTTTTGGTTAAGGTAAACAAACCAAGCTCCTTGAGTCTCCTTTCATACAACAGGTTTTCCATTCCTCGGATCATCCTAGTGGCCCTTCTTTGTACCTGTTCCAGTTTGAATTCATCCTTCTTAAACATGGGAGACCAGAACTGCACACAGTATTCCAAATGAGGTCTCACCAATGCCTTGTATAACGGTACTAACACCTCCTTATCTCTACTAGAAATACCTCGCCTAATGCATCCCAAGACCGCATTAGCTTTTTACACAGCCACATCACATCGGCGACTCATAGGGATAGCTCAGTGGGGGGAGCATTGGCCTGTTAAACCCAGGGTTGTGCGTTCAATCCTTGAGGGGGCCATTTAGGGATCTGGGGCAAAAATCTGTCAGGGGACAGTACATGGTCCTGCTAGTGAAGGCAGGGGATTGGACTCGATGACCTTTCAAGGTCCTTCCAGTTCTAGGAGATTGGCATATCAGATCTTCCTGTAGGATAGTTCACAAGGTCATCCAGATCTTCCTGTAGGATATCCCGATCCTTTTCTGAATTGGCAATACCTCCCAACTTTGTGTCATCTGCAAACTTTATTAGCACACTCCCACTTTTGGTGCCGAGGTCAGTAAGAAAATTGGTCCCAAAACTGAACCTTGAGGAACTCCACTAGTAACCTCCCTCCAACCTGACAGTTCACCTTTCAGTATGACCCGCTGTAGTCTCCCCTTTAACCAGTTCCTTATCCACCTCTCAATTTTCATATTGATCCCCATCTTTTCCAATTTAACCAATAATTCCTCATGTGGTACTGTATCAAATGCCTTACTGAAATCGAGGTAGATTAGATCCACTGCGTTTCCATTATCTAAAAAATCTGTTACTGTCTCAAAGAAGGAGATCAAGTTGGTTTGGCAAGATCTACCTTTTGTAAAACCATGTTGTAATTTGTCCCAATTGCCATTGACCTCAAGGTCCTTAACTACTTTCTCCTTCAAAAATTTTTCCAAGACCTTGCATACTACAGATGTCAAACTAACAGGCCTGTAGTTACCTGGGTCACTTTTTTTCCCTTTCTTAAAAATAGGAACTATATTAGCTATCCTCCAGTCAAATGGTACAACCCCTGAGTTTAGAGATTCATTAAAAAAATTTGCTAATGGGCTTGCAATTTCATGTGCCAGTTCCTTTAATATTCTTGGATGAAGATAATCTGGGCCGCCTGATTTACTCTCATTAAGCTGTTCAAGTTTGGCTTCTACCTCGGATATGGTAATATCTACCCCCACATCCTTATTCCCATTTGTCATGCTGCCACTATTCCTAAACTCCTCATTAGCCTCATTAAAGACTGAGGCAAAGTATTTGTTGAGATATTGGGCCATGCCTAGATGATCCTTAACCTCCACTCCATCCTCAGTGTTTAGCGGTCCCACTTCTTCTTTCTTTGTTTTCTTCCTATTTATATGGCTATAAAACCTTTTACTGTTGGTTTTAATTCCCTTTGCAAGGTCCAATTCTACATGACTTTTAGCCTGTCTCATTTTATCCCTACATGCTCTGACCTCAATAAGGTAGGTTTCTTTGCTGATCCCTCCCATCTTCCACTGCTTGTATGCTTTCTGTTTTTTCTTAATCACTTCTCTGAGATGCTTGCTCATCCAGCTTGGTCTAAAACTCCTGCCTATGAATTGTTTCCCCTTTCTTGGGATACGGGCTTCTGATAGCTTCTGCAACTTTAACTTGAAATAATCCCAGGCCTCCTCCTCCTTTAGGTCCATAAATTCCTTAGTTCAATCCACTTCCCTAACTAATTTCCTTAATTTATTAAAGTTAGCCCTTTTGAAATCAAAAACCCTAGTCTCAGATTTATTTTTGTTTATCCTTCCATTTAGTTTGAACTGAATTAGCTCATGATCACTCGAGCCAAGGTTGTCCCCTACAACCATTTCTTCAATGAGGTCCTCACTACTCACCAAAACCAAATCTAAAATGGCATCCCCCCTTGTTGGTTCAGCAACTACTTGATGAAGGAATTCATCAGCTATCACATCTAGGAAAATCTGAGCCCTATTATTATTACTAGCACTTGTTCTCCAATCTATATCTGGGAAGTTGAAGTCTCCCATGATCACACAGTTCCCATTAGTATTTACTTCCTTAAAAACATGAAAGAGGTCTCTATCCATATCCAAATTAGATCCCGGTGGTCTATAGCACACCCCAAGCACTATCCCAGGGGAGGCTCTAGTAGTTTTCTTCCCCAATGTGATTTTTGCCCAGACAGACTCTGTCTTATCCATTCCATCACTTTTTATTTCTTTACAGTCTACCTCATCATTGATATACAATGCTACTCCCCCACCTTTACCTTTATTTCTGTCTTTCCTAAACAGCACATACCCTTCAATACCTGTACTCCAGTCATGATTACTATTCCACCATGTTTCGGTTATTCCTATGATATCTGGTTTCACTTCCTGGACCAGTAGCTCTAATTCCTCCATATTGTTACCTAGGCTCCTCGCATTGGTGTACAAACATCTTAATTTTTGCTGTTTAGCCTCACTCACATTCTTTACCCAATTTGGTATGGACATTGTACTGCCAGTATGACCTATCTGACTAGTATCCACTCTGCCCTTCCTCCTTATGTCCATTCTCCTACCCCCGGCTATATCCTCTCTTACTTTGTTGTCTTCCCTCTCAATGTTAAAATCCGGCGTGGAGATTACCTGGACATCTCCCAACCGTCTCCCCCAAATTCCTAGTTTAAAGCTCTCTTGATCAGTTGTACCAGCCTCCATCCTAGAAGTCTATTTCCCTCCCTACTCAGGTGAAGTCCATCCCGAGAGAACAGTCCTCTGTCCATGAATGCCTCCCAGTGGCCATACATCCCAAAGCCCTCCTTAGAGCACCACTCCCTGAGCCATCTGTTGATCATCATAATCCTGTCACACCTTTGTTGCCCTTTTCTAGGAACAGGCAGAATCCCACTGAAGATCACCTGAGCCTCCATTTCCTTAAGCGTCTTCCCCAGCCTGGCATAGTCCCCCTTGATTCGTTCCAGTGAGAATCTAGCCATGTCATTTGTTCCTACATGAAGGATGATCAATGGATTCTTTCCCGCTCCCTTTAGGATCCTCTTCAACCTCAGGTCCACATCCCGTATCTTAGCACCCAGTAGACAGCACACCCTTCTGTTCTCTGGATCAGCTCTGGTTACAGGCCTGTCTATTCTTCTCAGTAAGGAGTCCCCAACCACGTAGACCTGCCTTTTCCTGGTGACAGTGTGATTCTCCAGTCTATCCCCTGTTCCCTCTGGCTGTAAGTCCTTTCCATTCCTATTTTCCCTTGTAATCCTCTTCAACCCATCCTATATCCTCCTGGGGCTCATGTTTGGTGTTGTCTCCATCGACTCTTCCCCTTTTTCTATGGGACTAGCCGCTCTTCTCTTCTCCCTTGCCCTTCCACCTTCAGTGACCACCTGCTGTACCCCTTCTACATTCTCCAACTCCGCAAACCTGTTCTTGAGCTCTATTTCTCCTTCACTGGCCCGTCTTTGCCTCTGCCTGCTTCTCTTAGTTACATGCTTCCACTGTCCATTTTCTTCACCCGGCAGTCCCCCCTCAGAGGCCTTTGATCCTGCTTCCATCTGCATGTCTGAGCTTTCCCCTTCAGCCACCTCGTGCCTTTGCTCCATCATCTGCTCGAACCCCCTTCTAAACTCAACCAGAGTTTCCACCTGCATCTCCAATTCACAGCACTACAGGAGGGAAGGGGTAACAAGCTTGTTCAGGGGTGACTGATGTCTCTGGAATCACACCTAGGTCATCAGGAAGTATCCCCTTCACAGTGTACATCTCAGCAGTTGGAGTTACCCATACAAGAAGATGGTCAGGTATAACCTGGAGATTGGTTTGGGATCAGGGTTTGGATTCTGGCTGTATGTGGTTCTGGGGTTTTCGTTCAAGCCCATTTCTAATGTTAGTAGCGCAAGTGAAGGAGTGTAACTGGATGTTTGCAAATGAGCCAGGGATGAGGTGACTTGCAATATGGATCTTTTCACCCGAGTGACTTACCTGCTGTGGATACCCCACCCAGCATTTTCTATGGTCCCAAAACCAGGGCTTCTGTAAAGAAACAAAGTGTAATTTAACTATGAGAATGCCAGCTGCCTAATGAATTGGAGAGACACTAAGCACCCTGTATTCGTATCCTATGCTCTATTGGACTAATCTCTGTTCAGAATATGCCTTGTGAGGTATCATTTGAAAACTAATAACTTGCTCGTCAATAATATCATGGCGAAATATATGAAGCAACATTATATGTAAAGTTACCAAATCCCCCTGTATGATGTTATTAGCACATGTTCAAAACCACACAGCCCAGCCAAGGCAAAGGTTGTTAAATGGGATCTATCCTAAACAAAGGAATGCGTGTTTACCTCAATTTACATATAAGTAGTAAACAGGCTCCTCCAGGCAGCAGGGGAGGGATAGCGCAGTGGTTTAGCATGCTAAACCCTGCTAAACCCAGGGTTGTGAGTTCAATCCTTGAGGGGGCCATTTAGGGATCTGGGGCAAAAATCTGTCATGGGACAGTACTTAGTCCTGCCTAGTGAAGACAGGGGACTGGACTCCATGACCTTTCAAGGTTGTTCCAGTTCTAGGAGACTGGCATATCTCCATTTATTTATTTTTTTATTTAGGGAGGAGATGGCAGGAGACAAAGCAAAGTTGCATTTCAACAAACACAGGTAGGAAGAAGGAGCATGGAGCCTCCTTCTCCACCAGATTTCATCTCACCTTCTTTATTGTTTGAATAAACTTTGCTTTGAGGGGAAATCTTGAGAAGAATCCACCTCAGCGGTTCACTGGACTATAAAAGAAAGGGGCAGAGAACCTCAAATTCTCTCTCTCTCTCTTTCACCTAAGAGGACAAAGCACCTTTGGGCCTCGGCGAGAGATCCTGACCAAGGAAAGGGTCAGTCGCCATCTTGTTGGAAGACCGTGGGTGAGAAAGACCATCTTGAACAAAGCCTTGAACCAAACCTTGCTAGATTAAGTGGAAGTTTTAGACTTTTAGATATGTGTTTTCACTTTTATTTGCTTGTAACGCTTTCTTATACTTGAATTCACCTAAAACCCTATCATCTTTCGTTAATAAACTTGTTTTATTTTTTAATCTAAACCAATCCCATGCTGTGTTTAAACTGAGCTGTTTGGTAACTCCAGTTAAATTAGCAAACTGTTGACTATTGACCCCTTACAGAGGCAACAGACCTTAATATCTGTACTGTCCAGGAGAGGGATGGACAGTGCTGAACACACATTATTGGGAAAAACTGGGACTGGGAGTGTGTTGGGGTCACCCTGAAAATAGTAACCAAGGCTGTTGGAAGCCAGAATGTGGCTGGTGTGTGGCTGGCAGGCTGCTGGGATCAAAGCTGCTAGGCCAGGGCTGCAGTTATACATAGGACACTCAGTGTGTCCTGCATGCTGGTAGCGATTAGTGAGAGGCCCAGGGTGGGAGCTACAAGAGCAAAGCCACCTATCGTTAACGTTGCCTAGAACCTCTCATTTGAAGACTTTTTTCAGTGGCTTGTCACTTTGCCAATTGTTAACTGTTCCAGCTGAAATTTCCCATGCCGAGTTTCTGCCTCAGGCGGAATATTTTGGGAAAGTTTCTGCTAAAAAAGTCCAGCCAGTTCCACGAATGAGGTGATGGAGAAATATGATGTTTTTCACAACTTAAAAATATTCTTATAACTATTTTATTGAGACGGTCTAGCGCATCTGTGCTTTAGAGCAGGGTCTTGAACTTAGACAGCGAGGGGTCGTCCTGGGGTCAGGAAGGTGCCTTTTGCCGTCTCCATGAAAAATCACAGCAGACTCGGCCAAGCAAAGAGTCTGTGAAAAATCTCAGGTTGCACATCCTCAGTTGAGACTAGTTATGTTGGCAGCTAAATTCTCCTAAGAGTCCATCTGGACTGAGCATGCTCCTAGTGCTGACCAGACTGAGCATGTGCCAATGTGTCAGCCACAGAGTGACATACATCCTCCCTCCCAGGCGGGAGAGCTAAGCAGGACTTTCTCTGTAGTTGCTCTTCATGGCGCTGGTGCCAGAACTGAGAGTGGGGAAACTGTCTCTCTTGTGTTCTCGGTGGCCCCTGCTAATGCTAATGCGGAGGAGATGGAGGAAGCATCTTGAGAAGGGTGAGGAGGGAGGACCTAAGCTGGTGAGGTTCAACAAGGACAAATGCAGAGTTCTGCACTTAGGACGGAAGAATCCCATGCACTGCTACAGACTAGGGACCGAGTGGCTAGGCAGCAGTTCTGCAGAAAAGGACCTAGAGGTTACAGTGGATGAGAATCTGGATATGAGTCAACAGTGTGCCCTTGTTGCCAAGAAGGCTAATGGCATTTTTGGCTGTAAAAGTAGAAGCATTGCCACCAGATCGAGGGACGTGATCATTCCCTGCTATTCAGCATTGGTGAGGCCTCATCTGGAGTACTGTGTCCAGTTTTGGGCCCCACACTCCAAGAAATATGTGGAAAAACTGGAAAGAGTCCAGTGGAGGGCAAGAAAAATGATTAGGGGGCTGGAGCACATGACTTATGAGGAGAGGCTGAGGGAACTGGGATTGTTTAGCCTGCAGAAGAGAAGGATGAGGGGGGATTTGATAGCTGCTTTCAACTACCTGAAAGGGGCTTCCAAAGAATCATAGAATATCAGGGTTTGAAGGTCATCTAGTCCAACCCCCTGCTCAAAGCAGGACCAACCCCCAATTTTTGCCTCAGATCCCTAAACAGCCCTCTCAAGGATTGAACTCTCAACCCTGGGTTTAAGCAAGCCAATGCCCAAACCACTGAGCCATCCCTCCCTGGGTTTCCTAGGGAGGTGGTGGAATTTCCTTCCTTAGAGGTTTTTAAGGTCAGGCTTGACAAAGCCCTGGCTAGGATGATTTAGTTGGGGATTGGTCCGGCTTTGAGAAGGGGGCTGGACTAGATGACCTCCTGAGGTCCCTCCCAACTCTGATATTCTACGAGTCTATGATTCTAGAGACAGCAGGGGGTAGAGAACCTGCAGAGGGGATGGTGAGGAGCAGCAGTAAGAGTCTATGTGTGTGTATAGTAGCAGAAAGGGACATGGACTAGAGCTATGGAGGTGTGAGGTAGGATCAGGCACAGGCTGGGGGGAAGCAGAAGACTCTGTAACCACTAGAGGACACTCCCCTCTAGAACCTGAAAATGAACCCAGGATTCCTGAGTCTCACCATTCTTCTGCTTCCAGCAAATATCTCTGACTCCCACTGGCCAATTGTATGTCTCATCCCCCTCTAGTGTAGTCCAAGTAGAGGATGACAATCTATAACCGCTGTTCATTAGCTCACGTGGCAGAGGTGTGTGCTATGGGTCTAGAAGTCCCAACCCTGCTGCTGAGCCATGTGGGGCTCAATATGGTTTTAGAAACATAGGACATTTGAGCCACGAAAACCACATGAAAGGAGCTGTAAGGCTGCAAAGTCAAGCACTCAGCAGTGAGGAGCTGCTAGAGTGAAGGTGTCTGTGCACATCCGTCTCTATCATGAAATGATCACAGAGGGGAATGAGCGGTTCAGGGCTTGACAATCCGCTAGGGAACCTTTCCCATCCAAGCTGGAGCTTGAGCTCCAGCCTACATTAATCAAGACCAAACATGTTTACCATCTAGTGGCCGATGTGCGTTGCGGAGGGGGTGTAAGCTCAGGTCCATGGGTCTGAATGATAAAATCTACCATTTCAGCTGACCCGAGTGGGCACTGCTTATATATACTCACGTCATACAGGACAGCAAGTCCAGTGAAGAAAGCAATGAAGTAAAATGTAAACCTCCAGCTAAAACAAACAAAACAAAGCACATCATAACTCCATCAGAGGTCAGTGTCAGCCAGACATTCATTCAGACAGTGACATTGTCAAAGGCGCATGGCCTGTGGTGGTATCAAATGCTCATCCAGGTGATAATAAATTATAGTTGTACTTTGCATGTCTCTAGCACTTTCAATTCAAGGATCTCCAAGAACTTTACAAACAGTAATTGCTCAGTCTCATAGGAGATAGGAAAGTATCATTTCCATTCTACAGAGGGAGAAACTGAGGCACATAGTGGGTAAATGCCTTGCCCATGATCATCCAGAGACTAAGCGCTGGGAAGGGATAGCTCAGTGGTTTGAGCATTGCCTGCTAAACCCAGGGTTGTGAGTTCAATCCTTGAGGGGGCCATTTAGGGATCTGGGGCAAAAACTGGGGATTGGTCCTGCTTTGAGCAGGGGGTTGGACTAGATGACCTCCTAAGGTCCCTTCCAACCCTGATATTCTATGATTCTATGGTTCAGCACTGTGTGACTCCTGGCACGTCAGCTGGGCTCAGTGGAATGGGATTAGTAGAGACTATGGGATTTCACTGGATCTGTTCCTTTATTTTTTATCCCTTATTTTTCTATTCCTCCTATGGAAATTGCTGCTTGGCATCGGCCCCTGCGTGGTGGTAGAGCTCCACTGTGTTATGTACAAGAGCTTCAGCTCCCAGACCCTGCCTGCAAGAGATGGGCACCCAAGGATATCGAGTGCCTCAGCCCCTGGGCAAGTACACTGAACATATTCAGACTGGTCAGCACATCAGAGACATTAAACATGGGACCAGCCCACTGGGTCCTCTAGCCCCCCTTCCTGGGCACTGGGCAGAATTGTTTCCTACAGAACCTTTCATGGAGTCAGCGATGTCCAGGGACCATTCTGATCATCTAGTCTGACCCTCAGAGAATGTCGCCGAGTGACGCAGGCGCAGGGTGAGAGGCATCTCACGCAAGACCAGCGCTGTGACAATCCCTCTCTAGCCTCCTTCCAGCTGAAGCCATTGGAAGCGGTTGTTGCCCAGAACCTCTGATTTTGGGGACTTACTTTTTTGCGTGCCCAGCTTGAGACATCTTTGCTGTCTAAACTTTGCTGTCTAAAGCTGCCCAAAAGCCCAGGGACCCAGCGTTTGCCTTGACCTCGCTGTGCCTCAGCTTTGTCATCTGTGTAATTGAGCTGCTTTATACACAGCAGTTCCAGAGGGGCCTTGGGGGAATTACAATTCCCCACCACCCACCAATCACACTGAGCCAAAGGGATGCAGGAGCTGAGCTTATTGTGCCACATTGTCTGCTGATGGAAACTCGTGGGGCCATCGGACACCAGCAGAGCGGCTGGCCTGGCCTTTGGACAGCACCGCAGGGTGATCACTGCCGAGGGGAATGAGCAGCCCCACAGTGAGGGTTCAGCAGCAGGAATCAGTTTAAAGGGGGGCAGAGGGGATCCGGAAGAGGGGAAGCAGCTCGAGGGGCTCTGAAGAGGGAAACAGGCAGTGGTTGGAAGGACAGGGAGGGGGTGTCGAGAGATTTTTCAGGAGAGGTCATGTTCGAAAGCAGAGGTGACAGAGCCTCTTGCCCCGGAATTCGACATTCCTGCTGTGCCCCAGAACTTGGCAGTGCTGCAGTCAGCCATTTTGTACGTTCAGCCACTGCCAGCTGAAAACCAAACATCACATAGCTGGGAATAATCTTAGGCCTTTGTCAGACAAGGCCAGACAGCTGCAGACTTGCTAATCAGAATGGAAGAGTGAGTGGATAGCGACCTTGGTTTGAGGTGCCCTGACAGGTTGCTGTTGTGGCTGGAAATACTAGAAGTGTTTCGGGATAATGAGCAGTTTGTTGAAGTTAGGAGAACTGGTGACCCCGGGGAGGTTGTTAGGCTGACCCACTAGGAGTTACTATAGGCTGTGCGCTTTGTTAGAGATAGCTATAAAAGCTTAGGTGAAAGCGAATACCTGAGCAGCCCGAGGGAGCTTTTCTCCGGGCAAGGTGCTGCCATCTAAACTCCCCATCAGCTGGATGGAAAGAGAGCCCCTGGAAGCCCGGCTGGTGATTACTTAAAACCATCTCAGACTGTGGGTAACCATATCTGGGATGTCCTAACCCTATTACTTATGTATCTGTGTGCGCTTAAATCCAACAACCTGTAGTTTTAGATAAGAGCACGCTTGCCTGTATTAACCATTTATCAGATGGAAATTGCTGTGTTCCCACTGATTTATTCCTGACACTGCCTGGAGTGAAGTTACCCCTGCTTTGGGTTCTGAAAACCCGGGTAACAAGCCTGTTTAAAGGTAAGGAACGGGCAGATAGGGGTCAGAAGGAGTGAGGATGGCAGGCGTAGGAGGAGACAGGGCCAAGGAGACAGTCCAGGGGCTGAAGGTGGAGGGAAAAGCGAGGCCTCCGATTTAGCGTAGGGAGGCAGCACAGGAGGGGGAGGCGAAGCAGAGGGGCAGCGGGAAGAGACTTTCCAGCTGGGCCCATGGGGGTGCTGGGAGGCTGTGCACAGACTGCATTGCTCAGACCCTGCTGGAAGGTTGAAGTGACCCAAGGCCTCGGCCCACAGCACTCACCTGGCCTCACAGAATTTTGTAGTCAGGCTGGGTTTGTTCTGGTTCCGCCGGTATCGGAACCACCTCTCTACCTTTCTGGTGGGCAGGTCACACTGCTTGGATAAGCTGATCAGCTGCCCCTGGAAAACAGCCAAGGAATCTGGATTCAGACTCATAGCTTCACAGATTTTAAGGTTAGAGGGACTGCTGTGATCAGCTAGTCCAGTGGCTTTCAACCTGTGCTCTGCAGACCCCGGGGGAGTCACAGACTATGTCTAAGATTTCCAAAGGGGTCCGCACTTCCTTTCGAAATGTTTTAGGGTTCATAAATGAAAGAAAGTTGAAACCACAGATCTAGTCTAATCCCCTGCATTAATACAAGCCACAGACCCTCACCCTGTAACCTCGCCTCAAGCCCATACCTCCGTCTGTGCTGAAGCGTATCTTTTAGAAGTACATCCAGTCTTGGTTTAAAGCCTTCAGGTAATAGAGAATTCACCACATCCTAGGTCACCCAGTAGTTAATTACCCTCTGTTGAAAATGTATGCTTTATTTCTATTTGTCTAGCTTCAATTTCCAGCCTCTGGGCCATGTTATACCTTTCTCTTGTTGCTTTCTAATTCACTAATTTGTTCCAGCACCTCATTTTAGCATCCCTCAGTCCCTGGCAGCACTTCATCTTTATTACCTGACAAGCATACCTCCAAACTCAACTGTGTGGAGGTGGTAGGCTCTCTTTCTCTAGTGAGGTGAGCCTGTGGGCAGAGGGTGGGTGCTGCTCCTGTCTACCAGGGCAGGGCCCCTTGGCTGTGCTGTTCAGGGTATCTGCCCCCTTGCAGAGGGGTAAAGGTAAGCTGACCAGATAGCAAGTGTGAAAAATCAGGACACCTTTCTGAAAGGGCCTGGACTGCCAGAGCTCTCAAGCTGCTCCCTTGGTCAGCAACCCCTTCTTCCAGGAACTGGGGAGTTCTGCACTGCAGTCCTGCCACGTCAGAGTGCCACCCAGCCCTGCATGGGGCCCACCCATCTCCAGGGTGGACAAGCCTCACAGATGCACCAGGTTGGGGCTGCTGGGAAGCTCCTTAATGCCTTCCTGACATGCAAAGCCACCATTAATCATAGAATTTCAGGGTTGGAAGGGACCTTAGGAGGTCATCTAGTCCAACCCCCTGCTCAAAGCAGGACCAATCCCCAATTTTCACCCCAGATCCCTAAATGGCCCCCTCAAGGATTGAACTCACAAGCCTGGGTTTAGCAGGCCAATGCTCAAACCACTGAGCTATCCCTTCCCCCTAATTAGCACCTCTGCGATGCCCTCCTCCCTCATGGTCCCTTGAACCCATTGATTCACCTGCAGGTTTTCTGCTTCTGATAAACTAACGAACATATTTGTGCTTATACCTTTAGCTATTTGCTCTTCAAATTCATTCTTAGCCTCCTACTCTCCACTGCCATAGCTGGTTCCTTTCTATTGGCTGGATTTCCATTCTTGGCTCAGATAACCTTTTGAGCCCTGCCATTTAACCACACTTGGGGGAGTCCAGGCATACTGAAGGCAAAGGGAGTTTTGCTGCTGACTTCAGGAGAGCCAGGATTTCACCCATGGGCCATTGTTTACCTTTTGCTTTCCTGTTTCTTTTCTTGTTCAGGGTCTCCATGCCTCTGAGGCTCTTCTCTGGTTGTTTATTTTGAACCCAATCTGTTACAAAGGGCCTTTGTCATTCTGCATCTGAAATGAAACCTCAGCACTTCCCATTGCTAGCAGGGGAAGGCTGGCCATTCTGCATTCGGTTCTGGACTTTGTCACTGGCTTGCTGCATGACTCCGCCCTCTGACACCAGCGGCATGGTGAGGATCAGGCTGGGGTGCCAGGCGGTGAAAAGCATCCATGTGGGTGGTGTGCTTTTTCATAGGAATCGCCAGATTGAATCAGACCCCGGGTTCATCTAGTTCAGTATCCTGTATCCGAGAGTGGCCAGATATGGAGGAAGGGGGAAGAAACCGCACAACAGGCAGGTGTGGGATAATTGCACTCTACCCAGGTCACATGCTAATCCCTCATAGATTGATTTAAACCCCAAAGCATGAGGTTTCAATTCCCTTCCAATGCTCTCCTTGAGAGCAGGAACAACTAGATACTGCTGTCAGAACCTTCAGCTGTTGGAGAGCTCCGCCCAGCACCAAGAGCACCAGAAATCTCCCCGCGGGGGCACTGTCTCCTTATCTCCTGCAGGGAAATCCACAGTTCCATACTAGGTGTGTGATGATGCCCAGGACACTCATAGAATCATAGAATCTTAGGGTTGGAAGGGACCTCAGGAGGTCATCTAGTCCAACCCCCTGCTCAAAGCAGGACCAACCCCAACTAAATCATCCCAGCCAGGGCTTTGTCAAGCCTGACCTTAAAAACCTCGAAGGAAGGAGATTCCACCACCTCCCTAGGTAACCCATTCCAGTGCTTCACCACCCTACTAGTGAAAAAGTGTTTCCTAATATCCAACCTAAACCTCCCCCTCTGCAACTTGAGACCATTACTCCTTGTTCTGTCATCTACTACCACTGAGAACAGTCTAGATCCATCCTCTTTGGAACCCCCTTTCAGGTAGCTGAAAGCAGCTATCAAATCCCCCCTCACTCTTCTCTTCTGCAGGCTAAACAATCCCAGTTCCCTCAGCCTCTCCTCATAAGTCATGTGCTCCAGCCCCCTGATCATTTTTGTTGCCCTCCGCTGGACTCTTTCCAATTTATCCACATCCTTCTTGTAGTGTGGGGCCCAAAACTGGACACAGTACTCCAAATGAGGCCTCACCAGTGCCGAATAGAGGGGAATGATCACGTCCCTCGATCTGCTGGAAATGCCCCTACTTATACAGCCCAAAATGCTGTTAGCCTTCTTGGCAACAAGGGAACACTGTTGACTCATATTCAGCTTTTCGTTCACTGTAACTTTTCGTCCACTGACACTGGCTTGTGCTACCTGCCAGTAAGACCGATTCCAAACCCACAGGCTTTGTAGCAGCACATGACACCGCTGAGCAGCGGAGTCTGCAGGCTGAATTAGCTGGGCTGCAGTAACTGGCAGAGTGTCAGAGTGTCTAAGAGATCCTGATTTGTCGTGGGGTGTTTGACAAGTAATGTAGAAATACACACAAAGGGGCCATGTTTAAAGGCAGACGAACAAGGAGTCGGGAGCTCACATCTGAACAGGACATTTCTCTTTTTGGGGTAGCAGCGCCCTTGCCCTGGAGTTTTGGAGCGAGTCTGGCATCCTCTTTGTAACTCCCCATAGCTCCAGCTGTCGAATGCACCAGAGCAGTCGCCCCTGAGTGTGGAACCGGGAGCTGCTTTTCGAGGTGCTGGGTGCTCCCGGCTCCTACTGCAGTCAGGGAGATGCTGAGCACCTCTGGGGACCTGGCTGAGGCTCTAAATTCAGATGGAGTATTGGAGCTGCTGAACTTTATGCTGCCAAATTTGAGAACTTTGGCCAGAAAGTTTAGTTCAATGACAGCTAGACAGTGATGAGAAGGAGCCCCGGGACAAGGGGTTGGAGCGGGAGAAGGAACTCACCTCCTTTGGATCCTTGCTGTGAGTAGCGTAGAAGGTTTCCAGCACAGGATTGGGTGGAGCGTTCAATCTCACCTTGTCCCTCAAACCCAGCTTTCTGCCCAGGGGCCGGGCTACGAATCTGCAAGAGACCACAGCAGGGTTCAGCCAAGAGCTGGGTATTATGGCCTTACAGCTCCCAGAATGTTTTAACTGTTCTCCAAAGCACCCCCCCCAAAAGTTTACAATCCAACCAAAGACAGTGCATGGCATGCAGGTGGGGAGGGAGAATGTAGGCCCAGGGCATAAGAGAAACATTGGGCCTCCTCCTTCCCGGCCCTGTTCTTTGTGCCAGGGACACTATCAATCTGCTAGCTAGTAACAAGGAGTCGGGGGTAATACCCCAGTCCTGGAGTCCCTGTGCAGGGGAAAACCATCTTTATAAACAGGAAAATATGTTTGTGACACCACAGGCAGGGCAGCTGGCAATTCAATGTCCCCGTTTTTTAAACACTTTCTCTCTTTTTGCAGCTGGGAAGACCCTCATAAACATGGGCAAGTAATGAACAAACAGGGGACACAAGACACCGACTAGACACAAAGTACAGACAATTTCTTTAATACAGCACTGAAAACCCCAGGGGCATTAAAGGAACTGCCCCTCCCTCCCAAAGGATGATGTGTTCCCAGGTAAGTCGCACTGTTTAGTCATACATTGCCTCAGGTGCGCATGTGCCTCCTAGGGGGAAAAGGCAGAGTCCCTGCCTGAAGGCTTATCATGAATGCTGCAATATCGAGTTCTCAGGAGAACTTGATCTGCACATGCAGCAGCAGGAAGCTAGTGCCCAGAGTGATAATAGCTCCTCTAGATTGCCTGTCATGTTACCCACAAGCAGTGGCAGGAGGGTAGTTAGAGCAGAGAGCAGCCAGGTCTGGTCTACACAGCAAGCGGTCAGGAGCTCTCATCTGGCTAGACAGGGCCAACTTCTCCTTGATCCTCTACAGGGGGATCTTTGCCCCAGGTTTTCCTGACATGAGACAGACACTGGATAATGCGCTTGCTTCTTGCCAAACCAGAGAAAGGGCCTGATGCACGGCTGCCCTGCAGCAGGTTTCTCAACTTTACCAGACTTTGCAATGTTCTGCAGCTCAGCCTCTTCTGCCCAAACCAGGTGACAGACCATGGTGGAGACGAAAGAACAAGCTTACCCAGTACCCTGTAGTCTAGGGGACAGAGCACTGAGCTTGGAAGCAGGAGCCATGAATTCAAATGTTACCTCTGCTGGCTCTTTATATATCTGTGCACTTCAGAGCCTCAGATCTCTATTTTAGGAGGCAGTCAAGTATCATTCCTTCTTCACACACATGTCAACAGCGAGGCTGCACAAAGTCGCTTCGGGAAGGTCTGGGAGTAGAACTCCTGGCTCTTCTATAAAGCTCGTACGTAAAGCTCATCTATCCAGCCACACTGCCTCTCTTGTCTGCACCCCCAGGACTAAACCACCCACAGCTCCAGATCTCCAAAACTCCACTTCTGTCTAGCAAACGGCTGTGTAGCCTGCTGATATTTCTCCTAGTGGCTGTTCCATACAGAGGTTAACAGCGACTCCTTCAGCTCAAGTGGTAGAGGACTGTGCGGTGGAGCTGACAGTCCAGGTACAAACCCTGCCAAGCACCCACGGAAAGGGCTGGTTTTCTAGAATCCTTTAAACAAACCAGCGTGAAAGTGTCCTTCCAGCAGGTTAGCCACTTTTTAGAGAGGCAGAACAACCAGAACCCGGTGTTCTATGTTCTGATCATGAGTCACAACACAGTGTTACACACTGGCGGGTTTGGAGGGTGATGGATAAGCCTCTACCTCCTCTGTGCATAGCCAGCCCAACAGGGCCACAAAATAGCCCTCCCATCCCCAGGGTGATTGCTTGGCATGGGCAACTGGGGGTCAGATATAGGAGGGGGCAGGGGGTGCTATGTATGGGGAGCGGGGGAGGTTGGGGTGTCAGGGATAGGCGGGGGAAGGGGGGTGCTCTGTATAGGGAGTGGGGAAGGTTGGGGTGTCAGGGATAGGAGGGGGAAGGGGGGTGCTCTGTATGGGGAGCGGGGGAGGTTGCGGTGTCAGGGACAGGAGGGGGAAGGGCAGGTGCTCTGTATGGGGAGTGGGGGAGGTTGGGGTGTTAGATATAGGAGGGGGAAGGGCGGGTGCTCTGTATGGGGAGTGGGGGAGGTTGAGGTATCAGGGATGGGGGGAAGGGCGGGTGCTCTGAATGGGGAGCGGGGGAGGTTGGGGTGTCATGGATAGAGGGGGAAGGGGGGGTGCTCTGTACGGGGAGTAGGGGAGGCTCGGGTGTCAGGGATAGAGGGGGAAGGGTGGGTGCTCTGTATGGGGAGTGGGGGAGGTTGGGGTGTCAGATATAGGAGGGGGAAGGGCGGGTGCTCTGTATGGGGAGTGGGGGGAGGTTGGGGTGTCAGGGATAGGAGGGGGAGGGGTGGGTGCTCTGTATGGGGAGTGGGGGGAGGTTGGGGTGTCAGGGATAGGAGGGAGAAGGGGGGTACTCTCTATGGGGAGTGGGGGGAGGTTGGGGTGTCAAGGATAGAGGGGGAAGGGGGGGTGCTCTCTATGGGGAATGGGGGGAGGTTGGGGTGTCAGGGATAGGAGGGGGAAAGGTGGGTGCTCTGTATGGGGAGCGGGGGAGGTTGGGGTGTCAGGGATAGGAGGGGGAAAGGTGGGTGCTCTGTATGAGGAGGGGGGAGGTTGGGGTGTCAGATATAGGAGGGGGAAGGCTGGGTGCTCTGTATGGGGAGCGGGGAGGTTGGGGTGTCAAGGATAGAGGGGGAAGGGTGGGTGCTCTGTATGGGGAGTGGGGGAGGTTGGGGTGTCAGATATAGGAGGGGGAAGGGGGGTGCTCTGTATGGGGAGCGGGGGGAGGTTGGGGTATCAGGGATAGGAGGGGGAAGGGCGGGTGCTCTGTACGGGGAGTGGGGGAGGTTGGGATGTCAGGGATAGGAGGGGAAGGGGGGTGCTCTGTACGGGGAGCGGGGGGAGGTTGGGGTATCAGGGATAGGAGGGGGAAGGGCGGGTGCTCTGTATGGGGAGCGGGGGGAGGTTGGGGTGTCAGGGATAGGAGGGGGAAGGGCGGGTGCTCTGTATGGGGAGCGGGGGAGGTTGGGGTGTCAGGGATAGGAGGGGGAAGGGTGGGTGCTCTGTATGGGGAGCGGGGGGAGGTTGGGGTGTCAGGGATAGGAGGGGGAAGGGGGTGCTCTGTATGGGGAGCGGGGGAGGTTGGGGTGTCAGGGATAGGAGGGGGAAGGGGTGCTCTGTATGGGGAGTGGGGGAAGTTGGTGTGTCAGATATAGGAGGGGGAAGGGGGGTGGTCTGTATGGGGAGTGGGGGAAGTTGGGGTGTCAGGGATAGAGGGGGAAGGGGGTGCTCTGTATGGGAAGTGGGGGAAGTTGGGGTGTCAGGGATAGGAGGGGGAAGGGGTGCTCTGTATGGGGAGCGGGGGGAGGTTGGGGTGTCAGGGATAGGAGGGGGAAGGGGGTGCTCTGTATGGGGAGTGGGGGGAAGTTGGGGTGTCAGGGATAGAGGGGGAAGGGGGTGCTCTGTATGGGGAGCGGGGGGAGGTTGGGGTGTCAGGGATAGAGGGGGAAGGGGGTGCTCTGTATGGGGAGCGGGGGGAAGTTGGGGTGTCAGGGATAGAGGGGGAAGGGGGTGCTCTGTATGGGGAGCGGGGGGAGGTTGGGGTGTCAGGGATAGAGGGGGAAGGGGGTGCTCTGTATGGGGAGCGGGGGGAGGTTGGGGTGTCAGGGATAGAGGGGGAAGGGGGTGCTCTGTATGGGGAGCGGGGGGAGGTTGGGGTGTCAGGGATAGAGGGGGAAGGGGGTGCTCTGTATGGGGAGCGGGGGGAGGTTGGGGTGTCAGGGATAGAGGGGGAAGAGGGGTGCTCTGTATGGGGAGCGGGGGGAGGTTGGGGTGTCAGGGATAGAGGGGGAAGGGGGGTGCTCTGTATGGGGAGCGGGGGGAGGTTGGGGTGTCAGGGATAGAGGGGGAAGGGGGTGCTCTGTATGGGGAGCGGGGGGAGGTTGGGGTGTCAGGGATAGAGGGGGAAGGGGGTGCTCTGTATGGGGAGCGGGGGGAGGTTGGGGTGTCAGGGATAGAGGGGGAAGGGGGTGCTCTGTATGGGGAGCGGGGGAGGTTGGGGTGTCAGGGATAGAGGGGGAAGGGGGTGCTCTGTATGGGGAGCGGGGGGAGGTTGGGGTGTCAGGGATAGAGGGGGAAGGGGGTGCTCTGTATGGGGAGCGGGGGGAGGTTGGGGTGTCAGGGATAGAGGGGGAAGGGGGGTGCTCTGTATGGGGAGCGGGGGGAGGTTGGGGTGTCAGGGATAGAGGGGGAAGGGGGTGCTCTGTATGGGGAGTGGGGGAGGTTGGGGTGTCAGGGATAGAGGGGGAAGGGGGTGCTCTGTATGGGGAGTGGGGGGAGGTTGGGGTGTCAGGGATAGAGGGGGAAGGGGGTGCTCTGTATGGGGAGTGGGGGAGGTTGGGTTGTCAGGGATAGAGGGGTAAGGGGGTGCTCTGTATGGGGAGCGGGGGGAGGTTGGGGTGTCAGGGTCGGGGCTCCGCATAGGGAGTGTGGGGAGCTACTAGGACTGGGTGGGGGGCAGCGGGCTGCATGCTGAGAAGGGGGCTCTGAGCAGTTTCCGTCTCACACTGACCGCTGGAGGTAGCTGCTCCTGGCGTCAGCAGAACAGCCTGGTTCCTCTTTGGTCAGTCCGACCCCGGGCACTGCAGCGGCTACTCCAGTTGCTCTGGGTTCTGCTCTTACCCGCACCCCCTCGCCATTTACAGGGAGTGTTTGTTCCCAGAACATGAGGGTGAGCGATACAAGGGGTGGGGGAGGAAAGATCAGCCCCCCAATATTTCCAGTGAGGTGGCACTAGCTTGCCCCCGCCCCAGCTCCGCTGCCCCCGCTGAGTGATCTTTTAATGCTGCTTTGATGTTCTCCTGTCTCCGTCTACCGCTGGCTCGTTAGGACCATAGGGTGAAATCTCACGACCCCGGTGAGCACTGGCTGGGACTGAAGAAAATAGATAGTAACTAAGCAAAGTGAGAGTGTAGAGCCCAGTCCTGCTCCCACGAACATCAATGGGGATTCAGGCCGGAGGTTTCTTTCTTCCTCGGAGCCAGGAAGGTTGCACATGCTGGATGTACACTCTGACTCACTGTTAATTGCAAATTAACTCCTGCCCCGCTTCCTCTTCCTAGCTTGTTTTCTGTGCTAATTACAACCTCACGGATTGCACCATCCACCCTGGAGTCATGGCTCCAAGTCACCGGCTCCACGGAGGACGGAGCCTGGGGAATGAACTGGGCAGGTTCCTCCAGCAAGAGGAGACAAAGGGAAGAGCTGCTAGGAATCGCCACCCACCTGCTCCTGCACAAGAGAGATGCTGCTCAGACCTGCCACCATGCAGGAAAAAGGTCACCCAAGCAACCGTGGATCAGTGCGTGCCACGGACCCTCCAGGGCATGCTGCCCAAATGGCTCCTGGCACCGTCCTTCCAAAGAAAAGCGCCACCCTGCCCGACTGGGCCTGCACGGCTCCACAAGCCGCCCACAACTCCCCTGATTGGACACTGGGACTTTGTTTCCCATTAGCTCAGTGACAGCTTGTTGTGAGGCGGTGTGGCTCCCCGCCGCACCGGAGCAGGTAGAGCCCCTCTAGACACCAGAATGGGCGGAGCCAGGGAGCTCTGAGCCCACCCCTCAGAGGGCCAGGCGGTGACCCGGCAGTAGAAAGGCGGGCCCTCAGGACGGACTTGGAACCTGGCCACATTGGAGACCCGATGCAACCAGCCTAGCCCGTGATTGGGAAAACCCCTCGGCGCCGGGTGCACACTAGGACTGGCTGGACCTGCCTGGCACCCGCGATCCGGAGGAGTCGCCGGACCTGCCCCACGCCCGCGATCCGGAGGAGTCGCCAGACCTGCCTGGCACCCGCGATCCGGAGGAGTCGCCGGACCTGCCCGGCGCCCGCGATCCGGAGGAGTCGCCGGACCTGCCCGGTGCCCGCGATCCGGAGGAGTCGCCGGACCTGCCCTGTGCCCACTATCCAGAGAACTCACCGGACCTGCCCGGCGCCCGCGATCCGGAGCAGTTGCCGCACCTGCCCGGCACCCACAATCCGGAGGAGTCGCTGGACCTGCCCTGCGGCCGCGATCTGGAGGAGTCGCCAGACCTGACCGGCACCTGTGATCCGGAGGAGTCGTCGGACATGCCCCGCGCCTGCGATCCGGAGGAGTCGTCAGACCTGCCCCACGCCCGCGATCCGGAGGAGTCGCCAGACCTGCCCGGCGCCCACGATCCGGAGGAGTCGTCGGACCTGCCCGGTGCCCGCGATCCGGAGGAGTTGCCGCACCTGCCCGGCACCCACAATCCAGAGGAGTCGCCGGACCTGTCCTGCGGCCGCGATCTGGAGGAGTCGCCAGACCTGACCGGCACCCACAATCCGGAGGAGTCGTCGGACATGCCCCGCGCCCGCGATCCGGAGGAGTCGTCAGACCTGCCCCGCGCCCGTGATCCGGAGGAGTCGCTGGACCTGCCCAGCGCCCGCGATCCGGAGGAGTCGCCGGACCTGCCCGGCGCCCGCGATCCGGAGGAGTCGTCGGACCTGCCCGGCGCCCGCGATCCGGAGGAGTCGTCGGACCTGCCCGGCGCCCGCGACCCGGAGGAGTTGCCGGATCTGCCCTGTGCCCGCGATCCGGAGGAGTTGCTGGACCTGCCCTGCGCCTGTGACCCGGAGGAGTTGCTGGATCTGCCCTGCGCCCGCGATCCGGAGGAGTTGCCGGACCTGCCCTGCGCCCGTGACCCAGAGGAGTCGTCGGACCTGCCCTATGCCCGTGACCCGGAGGAGTTGCCGGACCTGCCCTGCGCCCGCGACCCGGAGGAGTTGCCGGACCTGCCTTGCGCCCGTGACCCGGAGGAGTCGCCGGACCTGCCCTGCGCCCGCGACCCGGAGGAGTCGCCGGACCTGCCCTGCGCCCGCGATCCGGAGGAGTCGCCGGACCTGCCCGGCGCCCGCGACCCGGAGGAGTCGCCGGACCTGCCCTGCGCCCGCGACCCGGAGGAGTCGCCGGACCTGCCCAGCGCCCGCGATCCGGAGGAGTCGCCGGACCTGCCCGGCGCCCGCGATCCGGAGGAGTCGTCGGACCTGCCCGGCGCCCGCGATCCGGAGGAGTCGCCGGATCTGCCCTGCGCCCGCGATCCAGAGGAGTCGCCGGACCTGCCCTGCGCCCGCGATCCGGAGGAGTTGCCGGATCTGCCCTGCGCCCGCGATCCGGAGGAGTTGCCGGACCTGCCCTGTGCCCGCGATCCGGAGGAGTTGCCGGACCTGCCCTGCGCCCGCGATCCGGAGGAGTTGCCGGACCTGCCCTGCGCCCATGATCCGGAGGAGTTGCCAGACCTGCCCTGTGCCCGCGATCCGGAGGAGTTGCCGGACCTGCTGCTTGCCCACTCCCCCGAGGAAAGGACAGTTACCTGTTCTGTAACTGGCGTTCTTCGAGATGTGTTGCTCAGGTCTATTCCACCTTAGGTGTTCGTGCTCGCCACGTGCATCGGTGCCGGAAGTTTTTCCCTTAGCAGTATCCGTACGGGGGAGTGCCGCTGCGGCCCCTGGAGTGGCACTGCTATAGCGCGCTATATAGGGGACTGCGCGCTCCCCCCACCCTCGGTTCCTTCTTGCCGGACCAACTCCGACAGAGGGGAAGGAGGGCGGGATGTAGAATAGATCTGAGCAACACATCTCGAAGAACGCCAGTTACGGAACAGGTAACTGTCCTTTCTTCCTCGAGTGATTGCTCAGGTCTATTCCACCTTAGGTGATTCCAAGCAATATGCCTGGAGGTGGGTAGGAGTTCACATCGTGTCTGGCTGGAGCACAGCTCTACCAAAGCCAGCGTCATCCCTAGCCTGGGAGATGATCGCATAATGCGAGGTGAACGTGTGAACCGAGGACCAGGAAGCGGCCCTACAGATGTCCTGGATAGGGACATGGGCTACAAAGGCTGCCGACGAGGCTTGTGCCCTGGTCGAGTGTGCCCTCATGATAGGTGGTGAGGGAACCTTTGCTAACTCGTAGCATGTGTGAATGCACGAAGTGATCCACCGGGAAAGCCTCTGGGTAGAGATAGGCTGACCCCTCATACGCTCGGCTGAGGCAACAAAGAGTTGCGGAGACTTACGGAACGGCTTAGTCCGTTTCAGGTAAAAAGCCAGCGCCCTGCGCACGTCCAACATATGGAGGCAGCGCTCCTTGCCCGAGGCATGAGGCTTCGGGCAGAGGACAGGAAGGAAAATGTCCTGGTTCATGTGGAAAGCGGAGACCACTTTAGGAAGGAAAGCTGGGTGTGGGCGGAGCTGGACCTTGTCCTTGTAGAAGACTGTAAAGGTGGGGTCTGAGGTCAAGGCTCGGAGCTCCGACACCCGTCGGGCTGACGTAATGGCCACGAGGAATGCTACCTTCCAGGAGAGGTGAGACCAGGAGCATGTGGCCAGGGGCTCGAACGGGGGCCCCGTGAGGCGAGACAACACCAAATTCAGGTCCCACTGTGGTACAGGGGTCCTGGCATACGGGAAGGACTGGTCCAAGCCCTTAAGGAAGCGTCCAGTCATGGCATGCGAGAAGACCGAGCAGCCCTGGACCGGCGGGTGAAATGCTGATATAGCCGACAGGTGCACACTGACGGAGGAGGGAGCCAGACCTTGCGTTCTAAGGTGGAGGAGGTAATCAAGGATAACCTGCAGTGGGGCGTCCCTCGGGGAGGTACCCCGCACGCCCGCCCACCTGGAGAACCTGGCCCACTTCGCCAGGTATGTCCGGCGAGTGGAGGGTTTCCGACTTTCCAGGAGGATGCTCCTGACTCCCTCTGAGCACAGAGTCTCCTCCGCGTCTAACCACTGAGCAGCCACGCTGTCAAGTGAAGGGAGGCTAGGTTGGGGTGAAGGAGGCGGCCCTGGTCCTGGGACAGGAAGTCCGGCCGGAGCGGTAGCAGACGAGGGGGGGCCGCCAGCAACCCTAGGAGAGTCCCGTACCAGTGCTGTCTGGCCCAAGCTGGGGCGATCAGCAGGATGCGGGCCCTGTCCCTCTTTACCCTTTCCAGGACTTTGTCTATGAGGGGAAAGGGAGGGAACGCATAGAAGAGTAGGCCCGACCATGACAGGAGAAAGGCATCTGAGAGTGCATCCTTCTCCATTCCTCCCCTGGAGCAGAACCGGCAGCAACGTCGGTTTTGCCGAGTTGCGAACAGGTCTACTTGGGGAGTGCCCCAGGCTCGGAAGAGCCGACCCGTGACCTCCATGTGGAGGGACCACACGTGCTGGGAGGAGAAGTCGGTCGGCCTGGGAGTTGTTGACTCCTGGCAGGTGGAAAGCCTTGAGGGAGATATCGTGGGCTATACAGAACTCCCACAGGCTGAGGGCTTCCAGGCAGAGAGCCGAGGACCTCGCCCCTCCCTGCTTGTTGATATAGAACATCGCGGCCGTGTCGTCTGTAAGGACCCTGATCGTTTTGCCCTGCAGCTGCAGGCTGAACGCCACACAGGCCAAGCGGACTGCCCTGAGCTCCCTGACATTTATGTGAAGGGAAAAGGAGGCAGCCGACCCTAGTCTGGCTGTAACTCTGCCAGAACCCATGTCAGTGTGTTGCGGTCAGGATCCCCACTGACACAGCAGCGGGTCGGGACGCAGTGGAGTGGGTGGGCCTGCGTCCCCCCTGCCACCCAATTCGTGGGTAGCCGTCTCCCCTCTTCCAGGCCCTTGGAGGCCTGGGCCTAGTTCCAGATGCTGTTTGCTCAGCCTCTGCCTTAGGGCCTGAGCTAGTGACTCCGTTGCCCTGCCCTGACCCAGGGCTCGGGCGTACGATGTGTGTTTCAGTTACCGCAGAGGCCACCGAGAGGGAGAGACCCGGCGGCCAGACCAATTCCCCAACTACCCCTTGTGGGTAGTGAGCCGGTGTGGCTCCCCGCTGCACTGGAGCGGGTCAAGCCCTGGCTAACCCCTTTACAGACCCCTTCACACTTCCCACAGTGTTGCATCTCCATGGAGACTTGGGCATTAGTGACATGTGAGAAAAACTGTTTGAAATTAAGCAAAGCCAGTAGCGATTTTTGTTGTGAATAATTATGGTGCCCAGCTCTGTTCCAGCGAATCTCAACAGGAGTCGTGGACTCTCATAAATGTCAGTGGACATGTTCAGTCATTCACTGCAGCAGGGGCATCAGTGTACATGAGGGGCCAGCTTCTCCATCCCACTGAGGCTGCTTTCTGTCCCTGCTGTGGTGCAAATCACTCTTAAAGCTGCCTGCGCGGACTTTCTGCAGATCCCCTGGCCTGGGGAAATCCCTGGTGCCATAGGGCCAGTGCAGCCAGTTCCATGTCACCTTTCCACACAGCTCCTCTTTCCTGAGGAAGGGCACTGGCTGATTCCCGACTGGCTGGACTTCCCAGGGAAGTCACAGGCAGCTGGCTGTAAGATAATGCAGCCAGGCGGATGCTCTTTCTTTTCCAGAGACTGTCCCTGCACCTGCCAATTACCTATTGCACCTGTTTCAAAACCCAAGAACTAACTCATAAGGAAATGAATAGTTAAGACTGTCATAAATCCACACAGCCAGAGTAGAAATGCATTCATTTCAATAGAAAGACGTGCATGTTTCATCACGGCAGCCTCGACTCCGACCCAAAATAAATACCATCCTCTCACGAGTAACCACAAAATATAAACACACACAGCCGCTTTCTGCAAAAGAAACAAATTACGCACACGAACGCGCACACACACTCATGAATGATATATGGGTTACCCTTAAACGTGTCCACAGACATTCAAGTTGATAAATTATAGACTTTCCTATTATTACATAGAAAACAAATGTTCCCAAGCAATAGCAGTTCTAAGTACTTTACCAAACAAATTTACTGTCAGATGAATAATATTACATTAAAATCATTTTAAAATCATAATTTTAAAATAAATATGATAAAAATAATACAAAAAGCCCATTGGATCAGAGTTAAGGTTGTTGTGTTGTAAGGAAATACGCATTTTTTCTATTTGATAAGGATATTCGTATTACGCGAGCAGGGTAAGATTTTTGATTCCTTTAAGTACTCATTTCCTGACATTTAAGGGCCTGGGTTTTGTAAAAATGGTTCATCAGTTTCTATGCTGTCACTTAGCAGGCGTAACTGGTTTTTTTCCCCAATGGTTTTTGCTTCTGGAATATCAGTGAAGGCTGAGCACGTTGATAGAGATCAACACACTGATCTATGCCCATAAATGAGGGACAGGGATGTGCTAAGTATAGTTTTAGGTAAGTTATTTTCAATATCAGGCTTTGAAAACTGAATTAAAAAGAGTGAAACAATGGACCTCTTACATTTTTGGCAGCAGTCTTTGTGTTCTTGCCATAACGTCCGTGTGCACAATGAGTGGTATAGCTTTGCATTCACATTCGGAGGTTACTGCAATCATTTCTATGAATAAATTGTGCCATTGGCCTTGAGCACTGAGCTCCAAGGTTCGCCTTCTTAACTTGTCCAGACGTCTCTCTTCAAGGATGTGGTGGCTCAAGTTCTTAAGCTGAACATAAGACAGTGATGGAGGTTTGCATACAACCCTGGATGTGGGCACGTGAGGAGGACAATACCCAATGTCCATGTCCATTGGGAGTCACGATGAAGCATGAGTCACACGAAAATGGTTTCTGTAGATGATGTAGCTGGTAACTCGTCTCCTTGGGTTTTGGTTAGAACAAAGAAATGTGCTTCCCATAAAGGAAGAAGGGTTTTGGCCAAGGAAGAGGGGGCGACGTATGGCTTCCAGCTAGGAGAGGAGGAGTTTTCTTTCACACAAGGTTTTCAGCCTATTTTGTAGCTCGAGCTTACAGCACAGCACAACAAAGCTTCCCCCTAAAGCGCGTGACTCTCCCTGGAGTTTGGACCTACCCTTTGCTTTCATGGTTTTCCCTTTCCCCCTAGTTCTGGAAGATGCCAGTGCACTGTTTTCATTCAGACAGTGGGATCCAGTCCCAAATACAGCCCGATGAGGAAAGTCAGTGCAGACACCTGGAGCAGAAACTGAACTCTGAAGGATGAGAATTTGTGGGAGGCAGTCCCAGCGGGGGGGACGGACACAGGAGACTGTAGTCACCCTTCCCAAACAGTGACCTGCCAAGGACATGACATTGGCTGACCGACCCCAGAGCACCCTGGAGGGCAGCCTGTGCCCCAGGGGTAGATCTGTCACACTGCTCAAGTGCACTGCAGAACATAAGGGGGGAGGGATAGCTCAGTGGTTTGAGCATTGGCCTGCTAAATCCAGGGTTGTGAGTTCAATCCTTGAGGGGGCCATTTAGGGATCTGGGGCAAAAATTGGGGATTGGTCCTGCTTTGAGCAGGGGGTTGGACTAGATGACCTCCTAAGGTCCCTTCCAACCCTGATATTCTATGACTTGGCCGTTCAGAGGGGAAACTGACTTCCAGCAATGCAATGCTGCAGGTTCCCTCAGAACCACAAGTCCACACAGAGGTTCTGTGCTTTTCCACTGGCAGCTCCGCACAAACCTCCCTGGTGCATAGGGGGTCTGCAAGTGAATTCAGCCACTGCCTGGGCTCTATGAACTGAGGCAACGCAGAGGAACCCAGCCTACACTACTGCTCATGTCCAGCAGTGGAGGAGGCTGATGACACCTGTCTCCCTGACACATGGAGGGACAAGATTCACCCAGGGAGGGTCCCCTCTTCACACTGATCTTGGGGGCATAATCCCCCTCCTCCCTTGGTGCTTTACTGAAAGGCAGATATTACATTCTAGTAAAGACTGAGAAAGGGGAACGGATCCTTCCATCCTTGTGACACGATGGATATAGGAAACCCCAAGGCAGGATGGACTGGTTGGGTGGGAACCGGGGGTCCAAAGCAGAACAGCCACCCAGAATGCTTATAATGTGGCTCACCTGCTCTACGAGGCGGCTCCTCAGGATGGGCACTGCAAGGGAGCGTGGGAAGAACACCTAGCACAGATTCAAGGATTTTAAGGGCAGGACAGACCTTTGTGATCTTTGTCAGGTCAGACTTCTTGCGACTTCTTGCCCTAAAGTCTGACCTCCTGCATAACCAGGCCATAGACTCAGCCAGCAATTGCTGTATCAAGCACAATAACTTCAGGCTGAGCAGGATATAAGAGATATTCAGTCTTGACTTCGAGAGCCCAAGTGATGGAGAATCCACCACATCCCTAGGTGAGTTGTGTCACCCTCCCTCTGTGTGTTCCTGATTTTAGCTCCATCTTCCAGTCACTGGATTGTGTCAGTGATTGCTGGCTTGAGTTTCACCATGACAGAGAACTTCTCTGGAAATCTGGGTGAGATGAACTCAAGTCCTGCCAATGAAGACTGCTGCTGCTAAAACCCCATCACATTTGGTCTGCATCATGGCTCTCTATCTGGTGCCCAATTGGGTGTGGAAACCCCAGGCCAAGCCCTAGAGTAAGAGGGAATAAACTTGTTCGTGAAAGAAAAACTAGTCTCCCATGCTTTGATCTAACAGGGAGCTAGGGACTTGGCTTTTAGCTCCAGCAGACAGTGACCCCGTAATGTGATACAGTGTTTGGTGAGTATTGTTTGAATGTAGGACGCAGTCCAGTTCTTTATCTTCATATATAAAATTATCCCAGCATGTCAATGCAGGAATAGCAGACACCACGCGGAAAGCACATGTACCCGAGTTTGCTGCCAAAATGCTCTCTGTTAAAACATGCACCCCTGGAGAGCGCAGGGCAGGATCTGAGCTGAGAGGGATAACATCTCCCATTCCCAGAATGCCTTGCCTCAGCAGTGTCCCAAGGCGCTTTGCTCATTTAAAGTGATGCACAAATGGCTGCACATACAGTGTAGGCATCGCCGCACCCCAAAAGTGTTTCACAATTCACAGTCACGACACATTAGGGCAGGAAGTGGAGAGATCATACCCTACTAAACTGCAGGGGCATTTACGCAGAGATCATGGCCTTGCCCTGGTTGGAGCAGCAAAGACCCTGACTCCGGGGGCAGGGAGGAAGTGCCATGGGATGCTTACTGAACACAAGAAGCTCTAAGGCCTGTAAAAAGTCAAATAGTCCCCTTGAGTTAGAGCCCCGCTCTGCTGGACACGGCCCATGAGAACTGCAGCTGACGGAACTGGGGCTGGTTAGCGCTCAGTGTGCACAATGCCCTGCAGGATGGCCTAGGAGCACTCCACATGGGCACCACATGGATGAGAGGCACAGGAGGAAACAGCCAGCCATTCCACTACAGGGAGAGACCCTTCCAGCAACAGTGCCCCCGACAGCATGCTGGCACACGGGTTCAGGGCCACCATAGAATCAAGGGACTGGAAGAGACCTCGCGAGGTCATCTAGTCCAGTCCCCTGCACTCACGGCAGGACTGAGTATTATCTAGACCATCCCTGACGGGTCTTTATCTAACCTGCTCTTAAACATCCCCAATGATGGAGATTCCACAACCTCCTTGGGCCATTTATTCCAGTGCCAATCCACGCCCCACCTTCCCTCCTGCCCCTGCCACCTGGGCCAGAGCAGCAGCTCTGTCTCTGCCCTGCCGGGTTGCTCAGTAACAGCCCCACTGGCTGGCGACCATCAGGAGGGGAGGAGCAAGAGCAATTCCAGCTGCTCCCCTGCGGGGTCATGGGGGCACGTGGGAGCAGGCTAGGAACGACTGGGATGCCGTTTTCAGTGGTGTCCCTTTGAACAGAGCAGGATTTGCTGCTGACAGCTCAGGTAAGAACCCCATAGGGCACAGCAGGGTAGAACCAATGCCCCCCTGCCCCCTATGACAGAGGTGGCTGTCAGGCGTTGTGCTGTTTTTGCCTAAAGTCTCCTACAATGCGAGAGCCCCCAACCCTCCGCTCCAGAGCCATGGTTCCCACACCCCCAGCACCTCACACACCTTTCGTTTGCCAAGCTAAGGGCCAGCTGAGGAGCGAGGCTGAGCACTCCTACCAACTCCGCTGTCTCTAGAGCCCTCGCAGGGCTCCCAGCCAGGCAGTGACCCAGTCAAACAGCTTGTCTTGAGAGGCCGGGCAGGTTCACGTCACGGGGCTACAGGAAACGCACACTCCGGCTACGGGAACTTTCCCCTACTCTGCTTGGGCCTGTTTTGGTGATACCCCAAGTACAGGGCCTGGGCTCAAGGAGCAAAAGGAGAGCATCAGAGGAAGAAAACAAGTGTCTAGCCAGACAGCAAGTGAATGACTCCTGCAGCCCCGAGTGAGCAGGGGCCTGTAAATGAGGACTTACAGCCAAAGAGCCCTTTGTCACCCGGTTTATTCCAGCTGCTGCACAGCGAATTGGATGAATTATTAACCTTAGTCCCCGGCACAATTTTAACTTGTTGCCATGAAGGCGCTGACCCCATCAGTCTCCCAGGGTCAGTGAGTGGGTGGATAAAAGCTGCCATTCAGCTCCGAGATGGGCCGTTCATCACTGGCCGCCTCGCTCAGTCACTCCCATGTGTGCTGCCAAGGGCTGAGAACAGGAGCAGGGACAGATATCCACTGCTCCCCCGCAAGGACCAGAACGCCCTGCGAGGCAAGTGCAAACCAGCTGGATTCTCCATCAAAGGACATGGACAAGCAGGCTGAAGGTGACAAGCACCAGTGGGAATACAAGTGTCCCAGCTCCAGGCCCTCCACTGGCTTTGTGGAGCGGAGAGCTGGGGAAGAGGGCTGTGAGCGTAACGCGGAGCACTACAGCTGGGCCTGGCTACTCTCGGGGGCTGCGTCTGGGTGCACGTGGCGGAGCCGAGCTCTGTTCTAATCTATAGGTTCTCATCCCCATAGTATCTGGCCACCTTCCAGTCGTGCATTGTTCTCCCGCCTCTCCCCAATGGGAGAAGCATGTGCAGGGGAGTGTCTGGTTTTGCTTTGGGTTTTTAAATGATATGGTGCTGTGTATTTGTTAGGGAAGGCATAGTCAAAGAAACGTGGCTCTCACAGTGGAAAGTGAGCAGGTTTGGGATGGTTCCTGGGGGAGTTCATTCCCCAGTCTGAGACTCCCCCCTCTGCAAAGTACATAAGGAACAATGGGCTCCTTGTTGTGGGAGTACAGAGAGGTGTTGCCAACTCTCACAATAGTTGGTGTCTGCTTAAAGCCCCAGCCACTGGAATCACTGTATGGACCGAGAATTTCATCTTTTCTTGAAAAATAAGGTTCTAGCCCTTGTGGTTGCAGAGAAAAGCTTAAACGCGGTCTGATCGTGGCCTAAAGACTCAGAAACCAGAAGGCAAATGTATATTTTTAAAATCTCATGATTTTGGGGTCCTGACCCATGATTTTGAATGCGTGGGGCTGGCCAGACTGCTATGCTACCGTGGCTGTTTTTCCCTGCCCAGTTATTCTGACTTTCCACTGTACCTCTGCCAAGTGCTAGGGGATACGGCTACTACGGTTCTGAAGACATGCTATGCTGTGCTAATGGCAAACACCCCTGTCTCCTGGCTCAGGCTGCAAAGAGCAACAGTGGCTGAAAGCTGCCTGCATTCCATGTGTTGCCACTGCAGGAATTGGCCATCACTCCTGAGATCAGCAATCTGAAATCTGCTTCTTTCGAGGTGCAGGCAACCGCTGGCCTATGCAGGTGGTAGCTGATCTTGCTTGCACTGGCTGGCACGAGCCATTGGGACACATGCCACTGGGGAGAGACATAGTCTCCGTTCCCCTGTGACAAGCCAGGTGTAACCAGCCTATCTTGATCTTTTCACTCTCAGTACTTTGGATTTAATTTTGCATTTCTTAGTCTACTACACACCCAAGCCCTGTAGTTCTTCCAGCACCGATGGAAGGTAGAGCAGCCCTGAAGTGTCATCTGAGTGCTAATGAGAAGCGCTACATAGACTTGCTTGGCAAAACAGAAATAAAAGACATTAGGAAATATCAAACAGCTCCCAAGACTGGGAGAAGGTCTGCAAAGACTGACTGGCCCCAATTCCCCCCTGAGATCCCATGGAAATGAGCAGGGTTACATGAGGTGTCAGTCCAGCGGAACATGGTCCACTTTGCTGAAAGATTTAAAGTTCCAAGGACAACCAGGGGAAGTGAGAAATCAGCAGGGTATGCATCCACAGGTGGAAGAATGGCTTTATGTTAACCCACAGGGCTGGGAATCAGAGCTGGGTCCTGTTCCATTCTCTGCTACAGATTTCATTTATGATCTTGTCCATCTAAGTTATCCTTCCCGTGCCTCAGTTTCCACACCTGTGAAACGGAGATAATATTTCCCTGTGTCACAGACCTGTGGTGAGGATAAGATCTGTAAATCACTGTCAGACATCCCACTGGAAGGAACTATAAAAATGCAAATAACTGAGAGGTTGAGGAGAAAATAATGCAAAAGGGCCAAACTGGAGTTCCGGATCTAAGGAGCCCTTCCCCTCTCAACTTGGGGAACATCCAGAGCCAGACATGGACTAGTGGCTCAGGACTAGTGCGCACATCTTGAGCACTGATGACACTTCCCAATCCCAACCAAAGCCTCATATGAAGTGAAAATAACGCTGGGAATTACTTGAGGAAACAAAGTATCTAAGAGAAAATAGTCTAGTAATTAGTAACGTATTCTAGTAATTAGTTATCGCAAAACTTCCCAAACTTGGGTTCCCCAAAGTAGGTGGTAGGGTGGGCTCTTCAAAGGTGTGGGGAGCCTACTTGTCGCTAGGCCAGGGCTGGCTCTAGGATTTTTGCCGCCCCAAGCAAAAAAAAATTTGGCCGCCTGCCCCCACCCCGTCTTTTTCTTGCCCCACCCCCGGCCCCGCCTTAACTCTGCCCCTTCCCCAAATCCCCAGCCCCGCCTCCTCCCCCGCAGGTGCTACATTTCCCTCACCCCATTGCTTCCTGTGCCCCCCACAACCCTCCGCCCTAGCTCACCTCCGCTCTGTCGCCGCCACTTGGGTTCTCCCCCTCCCAGGCTTGCCACGCGCGGGTTTCGCGTGCCACCGCTCAAGCCTAGTGTCCCCCTCCCTCCCAGGCTCTCGGGTTCTCCCCCTCCCTCCCAGGCTCTCGGGTTCTCCCCCTCCATCCCAGGCTCTCGAGTTCTCCCCCTCCCTCCGAGGCTCTCAAGCCTTGGAAGGAGGGGGAGAAGTGGCGCCGCGGCCACTCGGGAGGGGGAGAAGCCGAGCGGCAGCGGTGGCGCGCGAAAGCCGAGCAGCGGCGGTGGCGCAGAGCAGAGGTGAGCTGGGGCGGCAGGGGCACATTTCTAGGGGCGGCATGGCCGGCGCCAGAATGCCGCCCCTAGAAATGTGCCGCCCCAGGCACCTGCTTGTTCTGCTGGTGCCTAGAGCCGGCCCTGCGCTAGGCTCATTTGAACGTCCCAGCCCATGCCCACATTTAGTCATCCCAGGAGTGGCCTGGTCGCAGAATTGCAGTGCAACCATTCAAGAGCTCAGCACTTTTGAAAAACAGGACCCTGATGTAGGGGCCTAAGTCTAGGCCCCCAAAAACCAGAACCAAGGAAATGGTAATTTTGGGGTATTCCCCTAACTGGAAATGGAGGATGTTGTGTAATCAATAGATAATATGCGCTCAAGGATCTAGTGCACTTGTTTACCAAGTCACCTGGAGGTCAAAGGGCAATGCTGGGTCTGTGGAATTCCCTCTCAGAAGCAAACAGCAGCTTATGCTGGAACTGTTAACAAGCCATACTCTGCAGCTGAGGTTTAGTACCAGCTTGGAGCATGGCCCCAAGCCTTGAGGTCTGAGCACCTTTTATTTCCAGTTTTGTCTACAGTAAATTCCGGTAAAATCACTCTGGTTTTAGCTAAACTGAATTAGCTATGTCAGCTACACCAGGGGATATAGACAGCATCAGTGCGGTCTTCTTTGGGGAGGGGGTGAACGGGGAAGTTACAGTCTGAGTGCTTTCTGCTTTTATGACCGATCACAAGATGCTGCAAGCCCTAAGCACCCTGCCCCAGAATGCTGCAGCTTTGCTAGGGCCGTAGCTACACTCATTGTTGCACCAACGTAGCAAAACCCATTTTTAAAATGGATGTAGGGAACCCAGTGGAAAGCCCTGTGTGGTCACAAACGCATTTTAACCTGGTTTATTGCCAGTTATCTTAAATCAGTTCATAATCACACTCCAGATAAGCCAGGTTTAAATCCATTTAAGAGCGCCCACAAAGGGGTTTGCACCCTATTAGCTAAACTGCTTTTAAACCAATGTAACTGTTAGGTAATTCTTCCAGCCTGACACAGCTCTTTGGGGTCATGGGGCTATTAGCTAAGAGGGGCTCTCCTGCAGTGAATTTCTCCTCTGGACCACCTGTCATAAATTCCTCCTCCTGACCTTGTTCTAACTCTCTTTATCTTGTACAAATATTCTTGCGGTATTCCCTCTCCTCTCTGCTTAAATTGAGTAACTATAGACAAGGTCAGCCTGAGAATGCAGAGGAAAACACGTGCTGCCCAGTACCCCTCCTTCTTTCTAAAAACTTTAAATACTAATGCCTCTCACGAATAAAGTTGCTACACTCCTCCACAGCGGCTAGCTGCGAAGGGAGTTGTGTGCCCTTTGATCAAAGTTACTGGTGTTGGTGCAGTTCTTTTCTTGGTCTCTGACAGCTTTGGAGTTCCAAACCAGCTCCGCTCTACCCGGGCAGTGAGTGGTGAGTAGGACAAGCTGATATTTACCTAACATAACTATGAAAACAGACAAGGCCCAAGTCTCCAGGCATTTTGAGTTGTATAAGTAGGGGCATTTCCAGCAGATCAAGGGACGTGATCATTCCCCTCTATTCGGCACTGGTGAGGCCTCATTTGGAGTACTGTGTCCAGTTTTGGGCCCCACACTACAAGAAGGATGTGGATAAATTGGAAAGAGTCCAGCAGAGGGCAACAAAAATGATTAGGGGGCTGGAGCACATGACTTATGAGGAGAGGCTGAGGGAACTGGGATTGTTTAGCCTGCAGAAGAGAAGAATGAGGGGGGATTTGATAGCTGCTTTCAACTACCTGAAAGGATAGAAAGAGTCCAAAGAGGATGGATCTAGACTGTTCTCAGTGGTAGAAGATGACAGAACAAGGAGTAATGGTCTCAAGTTGCAGTGGGGGAGGTTTAGGTTGGATATTCGGAAAAACTTTTTCACTAGGAGGCTGGTGAAGCACTGGAATGGGTTACCTAGGGAAGTGGTGGAATCTCCTTCCTTCGAGGTTTTTAAGGTCAGGCTTGACAAAGCCCTGGCTGGGATGATTTAGTTGGGGTTGGTCCTGCTTTGAGCAGGGGGTTGGACTAGATGACCTCCTGAGGTCCCTTCCAGCCCTGAGATTCTATGATTCTATGATTCCCACACAGATCTGGTAACAACCCCTTCCCCTTGCTAATGTCCCCACTTCACACCCACTCAAGCTCATCACAGAGTGATGTTGCCATTTTCCTTTAAGGGCTGGTCCACACGAGCCCCGAAGTTCGAAGTAAGATACGCGACTTCAGCTACGTAAATAACGTAGCTGAAGTCGAAGTATCTTATTTCGAACTGAAAAGTACTTACCCCTGGTCCACACGGCGGCGCGCAGGCTCCCCCGTTGACTCTGCCTGCTCCGTTCGCGGAGCAGGATTACCGGCGTCGACGGGGGAGCACTTCCTGGTTCGATTTATCGCGTCTAGACAAGACGCGATAAATCGAACCCAGAAGATCGATCCGACGCGTCCGACAAAGCTGGTAAGTGTAGACTAGCCCTAAGACTCACAGGCTTTAAGGTCAGAAGGGACATAGGGTTGCCAACTCTGACTGAAGCTATTCTGGGAGATTTCTTCTCCCTCCCCCCCCAACATGATGTAATTTCATTTTCTTAAAATATCCTATTAAAATCTCCCAGATTGCTTTCAATAGTCAACAGGAGATCAATGCCGATTCCGGGAGACTCCAGGCCAATCCTGGAGGGTTGGCAACCCTAGAACACCATGATCATCTAGTCTAACTTCCTGCACATTGCAAGCCACAGAACCCCTTCTGCCACTGGTTTTGATTATGCTACATGATCACTGTTATTTATTTATACAGCCCCCGAAGGTGTGGTTGGTGCTTTTGGAACATGTTTGGGGACAGCTCCCCGATTCCAAGTTTATAATCCCTGTAGAGAATGCACAGACGCAGGGGTGCGTGGCCGGCAACGGGCGAGAGGATGAGGAGTCAGAGTAGGAATGGCACCTGTAGTTTAGGTTGCGTAACAGTATCCAGTCACTCATTACTTTCTGAAGATTTGTCTAACTGCCTGAAACTTTTCAGCATTGATCTGTGCCTGAAGACGGATTCTTCTGGAAAGTTTGAGCAGAAATAGTTCCGCCCTCTTTGAGTAGGAGAGAAAAAATTATGCTTCCTGAAATAAAAAAAAATCTTGCAACATTTATTGGAGCAGCAATTCCACCATCCCAGCTGGGGCCGAGGCGGAATTTGGCCTGGAGGCAGACGCCTCCCCAAAGAGGGGCACAATGATACTCCTGTGAAAGCTTGCTTTGATTGTGCAAGCTGTGCATTTACACTGCACTTATCCCAGAGTGAGCTCAGAAATGAGCAGCTGAGACGTGCCGGGGCTGAGGTAATGCCCACGAGCGCACTCGACTCAGGCTCTGGGCTCTGAGTGCAGCTATAGGAAAGCAGCCAACTAGGACAGGATCCAGCTCGTGTGTGTGTGGGAGGCATACCCAGCCCAGTGTTCGGGGGGGAGGGGGTCACTGGGCACTAGAACCGGGTGAATAATTGATATTTTGGTGCCCCCCCCTCTCTCACTATGGCTAGTGGGGGCAGTCAGGGCTGTGCTATAGCTGGAGTAGGAGAGAGAAGCAGCCACACACAGATTGAGGGCCTGGACCAGGGCTGTACTGCCCAAAGCAGAGCTCTCTGATTGCCAGTCAGCAGCACCATGGAAGGGGGTTGGGGTCCCATTCCACTTGGAATGGCGGGGGGGTAACAGGCTAAACAATGAAGTCACTGAACATTGCAAGGCAGAGCAGCTGGTGCAGAACAAAACTGAACACCCTTGCCCCACCCCTTGTCAAAGCCCTGCCCCGCCCCTTTTCCAAGGCCCCGGCCCCGCTCACCCCATCCCCCCCCATCCCTTTCACCAGGCTGGGGCAGGGAGTTGGGGGTGCGGGCTCTGGGGTGGGGCTGAGGGGTTCGGAGTGCAGGAGGGAGCTCAGCACTGGGGCAGGGAGTTGGGGTGCGGGAGGGGGTGAGGGGGTGCAAGCTCTGGGCTGGGGCTGAGGGGTTTGGGGTGCAGGAGGGGGCTCAGCACTGGGGTAGGGGGTTGGGCTCCGGGAGGAAGTTTGGGTGCAGGAGGTGGCTCAGGACTGGGGCAGGGAGTTGGGGTGTGGGCTCCGGGCTGGGGCTGAGGGGTTTGGGGTGCAGGAGGGGGCTCAGCACTGGGGTAGGGGGTTGGGCTCTGGGAGGCAGTTTGGGTGCAGGAGGCGGCTCAGGGCTGGGGCAGGGAGTTGGGGTGTGGGCTCCAGGCTGGGGCTGAGGGGTTTGGGGTGCAGGAGGGGGCTCAGCACTGGGGTAGGGGGTTGGGCTCCGGGAGGCAGTTTGGGTGCAGGAGGCGGCTCAGGGCTGGGGCAGGGAGTTGGGGTGTGGGCTCCAGGCTGGGGCTGAGGGGTTTGGGGTGCAGGAGGGGGCTCAGCACTGGGGTAGGGGGTTGGGCTCCGGGAGGCAGTTTGGGTGCAGGAGGCGGCTCAGGGCTGGGGCAGGGAGTTGGGGTGCGGGAGGGAGTTTGGGGTTCGGACTCCAGCTGGGTGGTGCTTACCTCAGGCAGCTCCCGGAAGTGGTTGGCATATCCAACTTCTAGGCGGAGGGGCCAGGGAGCTCGGCGCACTGCCCGTGCCCACAGGCACTGCCCCCACAGCTCCCACTGGCCGTGGTCCCTGGCCAATGGGAACTGCGGAGCTGACGCTCGGGGCAGAGGCAATGCAAGAAGCCCCCATGGCCGCCCCTGCGCCTAAGAGCCGGACATGTCGGCCCCTTCCGGGAGCCGCCGGGAGCCTGCCAGCCCCGCTGCGCCACCGACCGGACTTTCAGCACCTGGTCAGTGGTGCTGACTGGAGCTGCCAGCGTCCCCTTTTCAACCAGGCGGTCCGGTTCAAACTGGATGCCTGGCAACCCTAAGCGTAACGGACCAGGATGGCTCCTGCTTATTGTGCAGCCACTGTAATAGCCACTGCCTAGTGTGACAGCACGTGATGCGAGGCTAAGGAAGGGCAGGTAAACAGCACCAGCAGAGTGGAGACCTAGAGGCAGCTCACAGCACCACGTGGGCACCTCACAAAGGCTTAGTGATGTCATCAAGGGACGGAGAGGGTGGGCGCCACTGGGGAGATTTCTGCAATAGCGGTAACCCCAAGCACTCAGAAATCATCAGCCAGCCTCCTAAAATCATGATATTACTAAAATAATAAGTGTGGATTCTGTTTATTCACCTTCCGGCTCCTGAGTTTTTAGGGGCCGCCTTTTTCAATTGTTCTCCACCCCAACAAGGGCTAGACACACTTCTTAACGAAAGCTGAGATTTCGCCATCATCCCAGGACTCCAGGAGCTGGGGCTTTACAAAAACCACCAAACATTGTGTAACTGATGATGAAATTGCAAGAGCTGCCAGATTTCACAGGACACAGCATGAGGGGAAGGTGGGCTGTGATCAAAGCCGGGCTGCTGAGAACCTCACATAAGCCAGTGGATCTGGTTGCCTCAGCTCACTTCTCCCCCCAGCAATGGAGGCAGGACACTGCTCCCTGTCACAGGTGCAGCCCCACTGCGGTGCAGGGAAGCAGCCCCACAGAATCACAGATGGGCAGGAGAGGCCCCCTAGGGCTGGCCCCTCTAGCACTTTGCTTCCACAGCATGCTGAGGTGGTTGCCAGGAGGCACTGCAAAATGACGAGGCGCCATCTGCCCTCCCACAGGGCTGAGCCCAGGGCCCAGCACTACCAGGCCAGAGAGGGGGCAGTGGGGCTGCAGCACAGCAGTGTGACGTGTGAGCCACTCCTGCTTTTCCAGAGACAAATGTGCTGCCTCCCCGGCCCCCAGGCAGCTGCTGGGTCATTCCTTCCCACGGCCACCAGCCTGCGGTACCAGCAGGGACACCACCCGGGGAGCCTGGCTCCCTCCCAAGTGGGCTTTATTGTCTCCTCCCAGCATTTGACTGGATTTCTAGCAGGGTGCGGTGATGCTGCCGGACTCCCAGAGCATGCATCACCTCACGGCACAGCGCACGCTGAGGAGAACGAGCACCTGGCGCTGGGCTCGCTGCTAGGAAGTTGCATGTGACAGGCACAGACAGCAGCGAGGACGTTTGGAGATGCAGTCACAGCCACTGAGCACAAGCAATCCAGTCGGTACGGAGGGACTGTGGAACAGGCAGGTGCAGCGAAATGCATGGAGACGTGTCTCCCCACAGACAGCCCCTCACAGCAGGCACGTGGCACAAGGCAGACACAGTGGGGAGGGGAAGCACAGACATGGAGAGGGGGTGACGGGCTCAGGGTCACACAACAGGTCAGTGCTAGAGGTGGAACAGGACCAGGTCCCGACTCCCAGCCCAGTGCCCTGTCCAGCCTACCATGCTGCCTCCAGTCCTAACTGCAGTTCCCAGGGCCCTTGGGAGCAGTTGTTTTAAGGACATACTGGGTGGCTTCACAAGGCACCTTAGAGACTAACAAATTTATTTGGGCATAAGCTTTCGTGAGCTAAAGCCCACTTCATCAGATGCATAGAGTGGAACATACAGTAGGAAGATAAATATATAGATATAGAGATATAGATATAGATATAGATCTAGATAGATATAGATATAGATCTAGATAGATATAGATAGATAGATATATACACAGAGAACATGAAAAGACGAGGGTTGCCATACCAACTCTAAGAGATCGATCAATTAACTCTAAGAGACTAATCAATCAACATCTTTTCATGTTCTCTGTGTATCTATCTATCTTCCTACTGTATGTTCCACCCTATGCATCTGATGAAGTGGACTTTAGCCCACAAAAGCTTATGCCCAAATAAATGTGTTTGTCTCTAAGGCGCCACAAGTTCTCCTCGTTCTTTTTGCGGATACAGACTAACATGGCTGCTACTCTGAAACAAGCATCTCTGTTAACTCACTCTTCAATTCCCTCAGCTGAATAATGTCCTGTCCCAGTGATTTGCTGCACTGGAGACTCTCTTGTTGCTCTATAACGTCTTCATCAGAGACTTGACTCTCTGCTAAGAGACCACGAATGCCACATACAAAGCTTTTGGGGCAGGAATTTCCCCATCACTTGGACAGGACAGACGGATTAAAAAAACACTGTTTAATTCCTCTGCTACTTCACAGTTTTAATTACATCATCTCCTCTCCGGCAGTGCCAAAACAATCTACAACAGTTATGTATGGTGGTATTTATAATAATAATAATGTTTAGCTTTTACACAGCACTTTACACCTTCAAGAGTTTTACAAGCATGGTACCAACACAGTGTGATCCTCCATATCATGCCTACCTGGGCTCCCAACCAGTCAATACTGGGGGAAAGTCACTTTTCTATTACTGTGTCAAAAGGCTTTACAGCCTCCTTACTCTCTAGTTACGTGCTCGTGACTCATTCTGCCCCGGGGGCCTGTTGTTTTCTCATACAATTCTGTGAGTGTTTGTCACTTGGGGTATGTAGCTAGATAGTTTCTACCCCATTAAATGTGGTGAGCCCTGTCCAAAAAGCTACCTAGACAACTTCCGAACGCAAAGACAAGATGAATTGGGAGACCCAGTGGAGGGAATATTCCCCAGGACTCTAAATCATTCTGTGGAGAGGGCTGGTAGGCACAGAAGGAGTCACAACTCCTGGCTTCCATTTCTCGGTCTACCATTGACTCGCTGTGTGACCTTGGACAAGTCACGTGCCTCAGTTTCCCCACAGACCCCCCTTTGTGGAGCACAGATGAAAAGTGCTAAGTATAATTATTATTCTCTGTCGTGTGTTCTCTTCCAAGCATGCTCCTCTGCATGGACCTGGAAACACATCAGAGAAGGCTACAATACAGCCCTTGACAGTTAGCCTTCTGCTCATTGCTCATCATCCCATTAATAATTACTCTGTTTGCGGTTGTTTAACCAATTATGTATCCACCTAATGGTAGTTCTGCCGAGCCTGCATTTCTCCAGCTTACTTATCAGAATGTCATGTGGGACTGTGTCAAAAGCCTTGCTGAAGTCGAGATATTATATCCACCACATTCCCCCATCCACAAACCACGTACCCTGTCATAGGAAATCAACCTGGTTTGGCATGATTTGTTCTTGGGTAAATCCCTTGATGTTACCTCTAACATAACACCATCCCTGTGAGAGGGAACATCCCCACTGATGCAATGGCCTCCCTGCAAGGCTCAGAGATGAGTGGGTTTTCAGACTTGTATTGGGTCCACCCCCATTTCAATGACAGCAGGACTTTTGGTGGAATACACACCAGCATATCCAGGGATGGTTGCCTAGTTGATATATTGCCTACACCCTTGGGCGGCATGTAATGGAGGCTGGGGGAGGCTAAACATCCCCAAACTTCGCACCAGGAAGAGAACGTCGAAATTAGAATTGGCTGGGAACAGTGAACTGCGGCCACTGCCCTAACCCTAACCACGGCCACTGCCTGTGGATGGTCAACGTCAGCAAAATGTCTTGTGGCCCATGATCAGATTACTCTGATGGGCCGCAGGTTGCCCACCACTGGTCCATACTATTATGGTCACCACTTGTACAAGACTATGATACATTTTGTACAAAGTATCCCTGGTGAGATATCATTTGAAAACTCATAATTTGCTGAACATTATTCATAGAATATCAGGGTTGGAAGGGACCTTAGGAGGTTGTCTAGTCCAACCTCTTACTCAAAGCAGGGCCAATCCCCAATTTTTGCCCCAGATCCCTAAACGGCCCCCTTAAGGATTGAACTCACAACCCTGGGTTTAGTAGGCCAAGGCTCAAACCACTGAGCTATCCCTCCCCCTGGTAAAATGCGTCCTGGTAAAATGTGTGCCTCAACACTGTATGTAAGGTTACACGTTTCTACTGTATAATATTGCTGTAACATGTTCCCCGATCTAAAAAGGCAGGCTCAAACCAGTTTTTCAGAGTCAAAGCCACACTGGCACCCAGACAGGTGTTAAAGGGCCATCACCAACGTAAGCAGCCATCCTCCAGCAGTGGGGGGGAAGGTGTAAACAAGACATTTACATTTCATCACAGGGACGATTCAAACCTCACGTCCATAACAGACTGCGCATCATCATGACTCAGCAAGGATGTTTCTAGCACAAGAAATTGAGTTGTAAAGGGGGAGGAAAACACATGACTTCACCTCTCCTCCTCCCCCCATCTCTCTGCTCATGACATCAATGACTCTCAAAAAGCTGAATTAAGGGGGAGTGGTCCCAGGCTGGAAAGAGACCCAGCCTGTGAAATGTACAACAGCATGTGGTGAGACAAAACCTTTGCTTTTAAGTTCACTTAGCTTGTTAAGTCAGTTATTAGCTTGCGTAATTACTCTTTTATTTTCTTTTGTAACAAGTCCTGACTTCAATGCATCATCACTTGTAATCACTTAAAATCTATCTTTCTGTAATTAGTAAACTTATTTTACTGTTTTATCTTAGCGAGAGTTTTGGATTAGAGTGTGGGAAACAAGGCTGGTGAATAGATCATTTCCCTTTGATGAAATTCCTTTGGGGAATGAATGAATGAATGAATGAATGAATTTATTTATTTCCTTCCTTCCTTCCTCAGGGAGGGATAGCTCAGTGGTTTGAGCATTGGCCCCCTAAACCTAGAGTTGTGAGTTCAATCCTTGAGGGGGCTATTTAGAGAGCTGGGGCAACAAGTGGGGACTGGTTCTGCTTTGAGCTGGGGGTTGGACTAGATGACCTCCTAAGGTCCCTTCCAACCCTGATATTCTATGAAATGACAGACTTTTATGAGCTTGCATTGTTCAGTAGTGTGCTGCACAGTACATGACATACATTCCAGGGGGAACAAGGCTGGGATTGAGAATTTGCAGATATCATAGAATCATAGAACTGGAAGGGACCTCGAGAGGTCATCTAGTCCAGTCCCCTGCACTCAAGGCAGGACTAAGTATTATCTAGACTAGTGGTTCTTAACCTTTACTGCAGCCTGCACCCCTTTGGTTCTCAAAATATGTTCTCGCACTCCTTATCAAAAATCGTTGCAGTAGGTCAGTTCTTTAAACCTAGATATATCATAACTATAGAATGAAAGAGAGAGAATTAAATATTTATTTTAATTTTGCAGTAAAATTAAGAATACATGAAAAATTACACACTTTTTTTAAGTTTACCAGCTCAGTGACTCATCTGCTGTTGCTTTTGTTCAATGATGTTCGAGAAACGAGGAACTTTTTTTGAAATAGCCACATACATGTCATCACTCACATTTAGGCAGTTTCTGGCCTTTGTTTTGATGTGTAAGAGTGATGAAAATCCTATCTCACACAAGTATGTAGTCGCAAATGGCACAAGGATCTCCAGCGCTGTCTTCGTCAGTTGTGGAAACGGTGCTAGTTGAGCACACCAGAAATTCTCAAGCTTCATTGTCTCAAACTCCATTTGGATTTGGACACTGGCTGCTAATTCGATGAGATAATCTTTCATCAAATCACTACCATTGATGGAATCCAGGTTAAAAAGAAATAGATCCAGTATCCATTTCTTTGCCACATCAAGATCTCCAGTGCAAAAATATCCTTGGAAAGAGTCACTCAACTGTTGCAAATGCTTTGTCACTTCAGTTGCGATGGTCATTCCTTCATTTTCCGAAACAACTGTTTCTTCAAGAAAAGGAAAGTTAGTGAAATTTCTTTTCTCAACACGCTTTATCCAAACTGGAAGTTTCCGAATAAAAGCAGGTAACTTCTCTCTGGCCATTACCATGTTCATCCCAGTTCCTTGCATAGATGTGTTGAGTTCATTTAGGTGTGTGAATACATCTGCCATGTACGCTAGGCAAAGAATACACTCTCTATTTTTGAAGTCATCAACTAAATTACTGTGATGGTTACAAAGAAACTGACTTATTTCTTCGCGCATTTCAAAAATACGAGTAAGCATTCAGCCACGGGAAAGCCACCTCACTTCTGTATGGAAAAGAAGGACAGTGTGCTCAGCACCAATTACTTCGCAAAAAGCATGGAAGAGGTGATGATTTAGAGCACGTCCTCTGATGAAGTTTACTGCGCTCACCGCAGTAGACAAAGTATCCTTCAATTTTGTAGGCAAAGTCTTTGCGGCAAGTGCATGATGGTGCAGCATACAATGTGTGATCATGATATGAGGTACTTCTTTCTTTACATAGGCAACCAGTCCTGAATTTTTCCTAGCGTGGCAGGGGCACTATTGGTGCAAATTGATCCACACATGTCAAGCGTTACCTTATGCTTCAAAAATAAGTCTTTGCTGAGATTGAACACATCGATTCCTTTTGTAGTTAATTGCAATGGTTCACAGAACAAGAATTCATCTAAGATTTCTTTCTCCTTTACGTACCGCACAAACACCAACAGCTGACTGCAGCCATCAACGCAGTTGACTCGTCAAGCTGAATACCCACTTTGAGAGGACTAGCTTTGATATCTTCTATAACTTGCTGCAAGATATCCTGGCTCATCTCATGAATTCTAGAACGTATCACGTCATTTGACAAGGGAACCTGCTGAAGCTTCTTATGTGCATCTGGTCCCAATACTATTTTTGCCATTTCCAATGCACAAGGTTTCATTAATTCCTCAGCTATTGTATGGCACACAAATATGCAACTTAATAGGATGCTTGTAACAAGGGCTTCTCAAGTGACACAAACCCAAACATCCTCAAGGTTCCGCTACGATCAAATCGTGCCCTCGTAGACTTCAGGGTGTCAATGTCATGTCCAGCAGCTGCACCACCATGCTGTTTGTTGAAATGTTCAGACAGCTTCGATGGTTTGAGATTGGCGTTTGAAAATAACGAGCTGCACAGTACACATTGTGGTCGTTGATTTCCATCCTTCTCTGTCGTACAAGTGAACCCGTAATGAACATAGTCGTCGTTCCATTTGCGTTTCTTCGACATGGCAAGGGTTACTGAAATGAAAAAATATATAAATGGAGATGGGGGCCTATACACTTTTAAATGTATTTTAAATATATGTAAAATAGTTTTATGTTATTACTCACCACAAATAATAGTACAGTAGGCACACAAAAATACGCAAGTACTACCCAGAGATGTTGCGGAGTTTTGCTGTGGAAGTAAACTGTAACTGATGTGCTAACAGCAGGTAACTGAATTCAAACAAAGACGCGGCGCTGCCACATCATCATCTGCACATGCATCAAGAAATACCCTGCAACGTGATGGTACACTGTATTTTGTAGCGAGATAATTTCACTACAATTAGCTTAAAAACTTGAAAATAATTTTTATGTTTGTATATTACAGTAATCGTTAAAAATGTATAATGTTAATAAATACATAGGTTTGATGAAACAAAGTCATTGTACTTATGTGCCTGTGCTTAATTTGTGTTTTCGATGATTTTCCTTCTAAAAAAATCTAGCATGTCTCGCACCCCCAGAAAGGGCATCTCGCACCCCCAGGGGTGTGTGCACCTCAGGTTAAGAACCACTGATTTAGACCATCCCGGTCAGGTATTTGTCCAACCTGCTCTTAAAAATTCCCAATCATGGAGATTCCACAACCTCCCTAGGCAATTTATTCCAGTGCTTAACCACCCTGACAGTTAAGAAGTTTTTCCTAATGTCCAAACAAAACTGCCCTTGCTGCAGTTTAAGCCCATTGCTTCTTCTCCTTTCCTCAGAGGTTAAGAACAACAATTTTACTCCCTCCTCCTTGTAACCACCTCTTATGTAATTGAAAACTGTTATGTCCCCTCTCGGTCTTCTCTTCTCCAGACTAAACAAACCCATTTTTTTCATTCTTCCCTCATAGGTCATGTTTTGTAGACCTTTAATCATTTTTGTTGCTCTTCGCTGGACTTTCTCCAATTTTTCCACATATTTCTTGAAATGTGGTGCCCAGAACTAGACACAATACTCCAGATGAGGCCTAATCAGCGCGGAGTAGAGCGGAAGAATTACTTCTCGTGTCTTGCTTACAATACTTCTGTCGCCCTGTATGTAATTCATGAGTGATTGGTCAGAGTGCTCATGTGTTTAGCTGGGAGTGAATTTGCATGCTAAAGTCTGTGTGAGCGGGCCAGGTGTGGCTGTCCTGAGAGTAAAGCAGTGTCAAAGGCATCCCAGGCTAGAGAGTTGAAGGAACACAGCTGTTCAACAGTCCAGATTGTACCCTGGGTAACATCACAGTTAAGGCTGCTAGTGGGTACAAAGGTTGAGCATCATTCCAAACCTTTCTGGATAGGTAGGTCATTGTTGTCATGGAGTCCAGAATGGCTTTGTCACAGGGTCCACTCACCGCTGGTGGCGCCTCCTCCTGGCTGTCCTGGGTATTAGCTCTGGCCAGGCATTGTGCCCTCCTCTGGTAGTGTCTCCCCCGCCCGTCCTCTCATCCTGCAGATCCCTCTCTCTCCAGGAACCATAGCCTCCTCTGAAGTCTTTCCAGAACAAATCAGGCAGTCCACTGTCCTCTGCCTAATGGGTGCCACATCCCCAGTGGCTAGTAGGGGAACCAGGGCACGCCCTCTACTCTGGGTTCCAGCTCAGGGGCCCTCTGGTCAGAAGCCAAGGCCTGCACTGTCCTACCTTGCTGCTTTCCCCTGAGCCTTTTCTACCTTCCTGGCCTCCTCACTCTCTGGGTTCACCAGCCTCCCAACTCCCTCATAGACTCATAGACTTTAAGGTCAGAAGGGACCATTATGATCATCTAGTCTGACCTCCTGCACAACGCAGCCACAGAATCTCACCCGCTCACTCCTGAAATAATCCTCTCACCTTTGTCTGAGCTACTGAAGTCCTCAAATCATGGTTTAAAGAATTCAAGTTGCAGAGAATCCTCCAGCAAGTGACCCGTGCCCCACGCTGCAGAGGAAGGTGAAAAGGCGAAAAACCTCCAGGGCCTCTCTAGCTTAATCTTGAAGCCAGATAGGTCTTTTGCCCACACTGCTTCCCTTGGAAGGCTGTTCCAGAACTTCACTCCTCTGATGGTTAGAAACCTTCGTCTAATTTCAAGTCTAAACTTCCTGATGGCCAGTTTATATCCATTTGTTCTTGTGTCCACATTGGTACTGAGCTGAAATAATTCCTCTCCCTCCCTGGTATTTATCCCTCTGATATATTTAAAGAGAGCAATCATATCTCCCCTCAGCCTTCTTTTGGTTAAGGTAAACAAACCAAGCTCCTTGAGTCTCCTTTCATACGACAGGTTTTCCATTCCTCGGATCATCCTAGTGGCCCTTCTCTGTACCTGTTCCAGTTTGAATTCATCCTTCTTAAACATGGGAGACCAGAACTGCACACAGTATTCCAAATGAGGTCTCACCAATGCCTTGTATAACGATACTAACACCTCCTTATCTCTACTGGAAATACCTCGCCTAATGCATCCCAAGACCGCATTCGCTTTTTTCACGGCCATATCACATTGGCGGCTCATAGTCCCTCCTCTCAGGGCGTAACCGTGGACTACCCTCTATAGTCCAAAACACACCTCCCTCTTCCCAGGGAGTGACTGCAGCCTTCTTTCCTGCAGCACCTTCTGTAGCTAGCTTCCTGGCTAATATAGGCTCCCCCAGCTAAGCCTGCTTCCAATCAATTCCCTGCTCCCTGGCTCCTCCTTCAGGTGCAGCCTGTGGAGTTAATTAGCCCACATGGCCATCTTACACCCGTCCAGTCCTGCGCGGGATGGACACCCCATCACAGGCTTCTACAAACTATTCTATTCTATATGCTGGGGTCAGTACTGACTTTTCTTCGTTTATTAACAGTCCCAAGCATGGGAATACAAAAGGGATCTGTTGAATGCTGTTTGCTACTTGTTTGCAGGAGTTCCCACAAAACAGCCAGTCATCCAAATGTGTGAACACTTGGACTCCCATTCTTGTGAGGCAGGTAGAGGTAGATCTAGGAGCATGCAGGGAAGCCAAGAGGAGAAATTCACTACAGTGTGAGATGCTCAGACAACGCAGTTATGAGCAGTATGGAAACCCCAGGAGGAAATGAATCACTCCACACTGAGTGCAGGGTTTGGATGGTGGCAATAGACAGGGGCCACACCCTGATTGATAAGAAATAAAGAACAGCAACGTCATTCTCAGAGCATCATCCATCCTGTGCACTGAAGAAGGTGGGGGTCATGTGCAAAACACAATCTGTGGCCATATAATTAAAGACCATATCCCAGTGCACACGCACAAGGAGGTAGAGTTAAGGTTGCACAGGCGACCTTAATCCTGGCATTTCCTAACTTCCGAGTGTTTGGTTTTGCTTTCATGTAGTTTTTTCCTTCCCTATGTATATAACCAGCACCTCTTCCCCCTTGTTCTAGGCTCTGTGGAAGGCAGCAGACCAAGAGCAGATCCTTCGTGGTTTAGTGCTGCTCTCTGCTCCTCCAAACTATAGGCAGCAGGTGATAAATAACTCACAACACAGGGCTTCTCTGAGGACTGTACAAACATGACATTATTCCTCCCAGCCTCTGGGAGGAATTAATACAGCCATTAATTATTAATTATTATTTGTATAACCATAGCACCTAGGAGCACTAGTCCAGAACCAGGATCCCATGGCGCTAGCTGCTGTACACACACACACCCCAAAAAGACGGTGCCTGCTATTTCATCACTGGGGCAAATGGAGAAAATAACTGATTTGCCCAAGGTGACATAGCCAGGACTAGAACTGAGGAGTTCTAGCTAGGAAGCTACCGCCTAGTTCAGGGGTGGGGGCAAACTTTGTGGCCCGAGGGCCACATCGGGGTTGTGCAACTGTATGGAGGGACAGGTAGAGAAGGCTGTGCCTCCCCAAACAGCCTGGCCCCCGCCCCCTCCCCCTTCCAACCCCCGACTGCCCCTCTCAGAACTCCCAAGCCATCCAACTACCCCTGCACCCTGTCCCCTGACCGCCCCCTCCCGGGACCTCCCATCCCTAACCGCCCCCCCAGGACCAACTATCCAAACCCCGCCACTCCCTCTCCCCGCCCCCGACAGCCCCCCCCCCCCCCCCCCGGGACTCCCACGCCTATCCAACCCCCCCTGTTCCCCATCCCCTGACTACCCCCCAGGGCCCTCTGTCCCTTATCCAACCCCCTCCGCTTCCCTCCCCCTTCCATGCAGCTCAGAGCAGCAGGAGCTCCCCGCTGTGCTGCCCAGCTGGAGCAGTGGACCAGAGTGCTGGCAGCGGGGCGAGGTGAGGCTGCGGGGGAGGGGAGACAGCAGGGGAGGGGCCGGGGGCCAGCCTCCCCGTCCGGGAGCTCAGGGGCTGGGCTGGATGGTCCCATGGGCCGGATGTGGCCCGCGGGCCGTAGTTTGCCCACCTCTGGCCTAGTTCCCTAGATCAAGGATTCTCAAATTATTTCCCAGCATGGAGCACACCTTTCAAGTATATCTTCTCTCCTGTTCATGCTCACATGCCAGCTCCCCAACCCCTGTGACTCAATCACAAACATCCTTGAGGCAATTCCCGCAGTCTTTACATGGAGAAGTAACATTGGGAAAACATTTAATCTTCTTTCAATAGGATTTAGCTGCTAGAAACCAAGAGGAGACGCCAGCACCATATGAACAGCTGATTCTACACAGGCCCCTGCCAAGGGCTTCATGGAGTACAGTTTGGAAACCAGGGCACAGAGTCTGCTAGGCAAAAACCTCATGCTCCACGTGGATCAGTTTTCCCAGCTCGTAAAATGGGGAGAATCATAATAGTACTTTACACCTAACACCATGTTGATTGACATGCCGGGGGGCTGAACTGGGGACTTTCAGAGCTAACAGAACGAGTCTTTACAGCTTGAGCTAAAGAGACAAAGTTGCCTACCTGGGGCTAGAACAGCTCATATGCTCTGTGGATTGACACGGAGGGGAAGACATAACACAGTCGTTGTGCAGTTACAATAGCATTTTTCCATCTGCAAGTCTGAAACCTTTTTGCAAATGTGGTTAAACGTTACTAATCCTATTCAGAGGTTCAGAGGTGGGCTTGCCATGCACCTTGGGCAGTGATGTGCCCCAGTATGAAGAGGCTGTGAAACACGACTGAATTAGAACTGAAAGATTTCACTTTCAGTTTGCACTGTATAAATGACTGCACAGGGTTAGGCAGGGAACCAAGACTCAGGCCTAGAGGGCTAATTTGCAATTCGCCTGGGCAGTGGCGTAGCCAGGTTTAGAGCACAGGGGGAGTGGCGCTATAAAAAAGCGCCTCCCCGCTCCTCCTGTACTCACCTGGCGGCACTTTAAAGGGCCCGGGGCTCCAGCCGCTGCGGAGCCTCCGGGCCCTTTAAAGCGCCGGCCGGAGCTCCGGCAGCGGGGTTCCGGCGGCGCTTTAAAAGGCCTGCGGCTCCCCACGGCTGCAGGAGCCGTGGGCCTTTTAAAGCGCCCCTCCTCCAGCAGCGGGGCTCGGGCAGTGCCGCTTCTCCTCACAGGGGGAGCGGCCGCTCCCCCTGTTCTCCTCCTGGCTACGCTACTGCGCCTGGAGGCACCACAGTGATGGAAAGACATGGGTTCAGCTGACTGCAGACACAATTCTAGTCCCAGCTCTGCCTTGGGTTTAACCCCTCTTTGCCTGTCAGCCTATCTGTCAAATGGAGCTATTGGCATTATCTTCTCTCAAGCGAGGGCTAAAAGGCCTCACTAAATAAGCAAGGAGTTCACTTGTTGAGTTCACAGTCCCGTTAAGGCCAGCGAGTGGGAATGGTGGCCACAGAATAAGTAGCTTCCAGCCCTTTATCAACCCCCAGGCCAAGCAGGTATTTTGACGAGAAGGCAAAGAACCCTTTTGCCGTGGGTGCCCTAGGCTGGTTGGGAGCAATTGAGGGGACTAGCCATTCACCCACACAGTTAAATAGCTGCACACACATGCACATCCCCACTTAAAACTTAACACACGGCTACAGCACAGGTCAGAATGCTCTAAACTCAGCCAAGCTCCCCTTAGACCTCAGGGACTATGGACAGGAAGCCACATCTCAAGCCTAGAGAGGCATCTGTTTTTGAGATTTCTTTCCCAATCTCATTCAAGGGATCACAACAATTCTTTAAAATACCAAATTTTCTTCCCTACCCTCTTTAAGCTTAAAAAACAGCTGCATGGTTTTTGATCAAACTAGCTAAAAAGAATTAATTCATCTTGGGATAGAGACCAGAGATAGAAAGTTTCAGGCCAAAGAAGACAGTTTCAAAAAGTTCTGAGCATCTGAAAAGGGGAACTATTTTACAGCCGTAATTATTGCAGACAGTAGCTAGATAATCTAACATTACATCTATAGTGCTCTGGGCCCAGAAGCAGGCGATAAGGTGCAAGAGAACAAACACAAACACACAATATTATATCTGCTTCTAAAGCACAAGCATAAAAACTAATCCAGGACCAACAGTGCTCATTCCATAAACACTACAAGGGAAAAAAAGCTCTGAGGTGCTTTTGAAGAGGGGTGGGAATGCTGTTGAGTGTTAGACCAACACTGTTGGGGCAGAGTTTGCATTCTCCTTCTCTCTAGATTGTGAAGTGCCAGGCACTACTGGGAGAATAATGATGCAACTGTCTCAGCACATGCTCAAAGCCGAACTCTCCGTGGGCCACACTGGGAACTTCCACTGACCACATGCTGGCTCCCAGTTGCAGGGCCCAAATTGCCAACGGGGAAACAGACTCACCTTTCAAAGAGGTACCGGATAATAATCAAGAGCAGGGCACAGGGGATGCTGAGCAGGAGGTCTTGAGGCTGAGGGTAATGGATGTCCTCAGATTCCTTCATGTCTTCCCAGGTGATTCCGGGAGGAAGCCAGTACTCATGCCACCATAGCCATTCATTCAAAGAGTGCAGCATCCTGGAAGAGAAGGGAGTGAGGACCAGAGTGAGCCTGAGAATATTCTAGCAGACAGCAAACCAGTCAGCACAGGCCAGTGAGGCAGGCAAGGATTACATCTGAGCTGAGCACGCACCTGGCTATGAAAGGAGGAGAGGGGCGGGGACATACTGACACAAGATATTTGTAATCCACTAGTACATTTTTAATCAGACATTTTGCAAGCACTGGTTACTGGCACAAGGCCTAAAATGCTGAAATGAAATCAAATGCCTTAACACTCAGCAGAACATGGGCTGTCGTTATTCCCAGCATGAAGCACCAGCCACGTTAGAGTTTAACACTGAGTCGGTGATTCCGAACACGTTTGGAGAGGCTTCCCCTCCAACGGGCAGTGAGGTGCCCCATCGCCAGCGTGCATCTCACTGCAGTACCTGCCAATAAAGCTCCTTTTATCTGTACACTTCCTCCCTCCTGGGCCTTTTGAGCCCTTATTTCTTTTATCACAGAATCATAGAACTGGAAGGGACCTCGAGAGGTCATCTAGTACAGTCCGCCATACTCAAGGCAGGGCTAAGTATTATCTAGACCATATTATCTAGACCATCCCGGACAGGTGTTTATCCAACCTGCTCTTAAAAATCCCCAATGATGGAGACTCCACAACCTCCCTAGACAATTTATTCCAGTGCATAACCACTCTGACACAATGATGATGATTTTGTTAGTTGTTTAAAAAAAGCCTCATCCTTATGTTTTATTAACACTCTTATTTCACACACACACACACACACACACACACACACACACACAGAGAGATTTGTTTTATGCTTTAATGATTAAATTGAATCCCCACATTTGGCACAGGAATTCTTCCAGGAAAGACTGAATTTTCTATACAATTTTAAAGAAAATGATTACGGCTATTATTCCATAACTCTAGTGCAGGTAGAGCTGTGAACTGTGTCACCCTCTACAACATGCATTTCACCATAGGTGGTACACCTGGTCTAAGTATAGCCAATCATCACACAGGCAAATAGGGAAGTGGGAATGGATAGGGAAGCAAGGTACACTCAGATCACTGGTATTGCCATGCCCAGCCATACAGCAAACACTGTTTTACCGAAACCAAGGGTAAGGTGGAAGGAACCCAGGCATGAGAAACAGCAGTACAGGACTCCCATCCAGAAAGGACCTAAATCCCAGCCCACTTACTGCCAGCAGCAGTGCAGAGTAGATCAAGTACGGAAGACAGATTTGCTTTAATAGGCAATTTTCACCAGCTGTTTCCTTCTTAGTGCGAGGACATGGTTGTGTGCAGGGTCTGACTGTTCCTCTTGGCCTGGAGATTACCACTCAGCTCATTCAACTCCTTGGGCCTGGCCATGACTGTAAAACCAGGAGCTTGTTCATTCCAGTCATGTCTTCCCTGGTTTTCCTGGAGCATTTGTGGCCCAGCCCAGTGTGGACTATGAGGGAGATTGGTTACAAACAGATTAGGCAGACCCTGCTACCACATGCTCCATCAATAAGGGCTTTCCTTCATAAGCAGGAGGATGGGACTTCTGGTAGCCACAGCTCTAAGACAGGACTCACCTTTCAGGGCTAAACTGCTTGATATGCTGTGACTGTACTGGTTCCTTGCATTTGGGGACAGGATCCCTTTATCCAGGTCATGTGGCAAATGGGGTAACGAAGCTGACCATGACAGAGCCCAACTCCCATCATTCTCGTTTTCGCCTCATTGCTAATAACATTATCGGTTCTTGCTGGGAGCCTGTGTACACTGAGCCTTGCTCAGTCAGCATGTCCAGTGCTTTCTTTTCTGGTCATTAGTTGACTCCGATTCTCTGCTGGTTTTTGCCAGTAGGCCTCAGGGCTATTCCCAACGGCCCACCCACTGTGCGGCCCTCCCACACGGTCTGTAGCCCTGGTGGAAAGATTCTGTGTTGGCTGCTGATGTTTGTGAGCCTGTAGCTGAGGCGCCGGCGGGCTGTGTACGGACAGCGCTCAGGAGAGCAGAACCACTGTAGAAATGCTGCTTTATTACCTTGCCAGGACACACTCTACCCACGAATTAACCCTCACTATGAGGGATGTTACCCTGCAGGAGAGACATTTCCCTCTGTCCCGAACAGATGTGCCGTTCAGTTGCTAGTACGCACAGCTCAGTGGGTGAGAGTCTGTGGCCTGCATTGTGCAGGAGGTCAGACTAGGTGATCAGAATGGTCCCTTCTGACCGGAAAGTCTATGAGTCTATGAGTAACATCACAGCTCTGAGTTGTGGAAGTGAGACTCACCAGGCGTAGCGGCGTGTTCCTTCCAGGAAATACCTAGGCGCTCTCTTCACAGTGGCAGCAGAGCAATAGCAGGAGGATGCTCTCTGCTCTCAAGACAGGCAGACGTCAAGTCCAGGAAACTGCATCCCCATGTCACACAGCATCTGTCAGGGCCTCAAGGGACCTTGGCTTTTGGAGGTCTGTCAGTTACCAGGGTGCTCATGTTGGACTTGTCTCTATTCAGAGGTCAGATGCCCTCAGAGGAGTCTGTCTCCAGGTGGCCTAGCTTGAATTGGTGCCTGGGCTGGAACAAGCCAGCGATCTCCCTCCACTGTCTCTCCTAGCCTAGGTCTGTGGTGTAAGGAGTGGCCTGAGGGAGGAGAGGAACTAGGGTGACCAGATGTCCCGTTTTTATAGGGACAGTCCCGATTTTGGGGTCTTTTTCTTATATAGGCTCCTATTACCCCCCACCCACTCCCGATTTTTCACATTTGCTGTCTGGTCACCCTAAGAGGAACTAGCACCGAGCCTACAGCACCAGCCAGCAGCACTCGGTGATGAGGCTGCGGATGATAAAGGGCCTCCTGACCAAGGATCTCACTGTGGTCAGGCACATGGGGTCTGGTGTTTTCCTCTTGCAGACTGTGTGTGGAGTGCCTAGCACAGGACTGAGCCAGGCTGGCTGCAGCGTCCGGTGACCGGTGCTCTGGGTGCATTCCCAGGGCTCTTGGGGTGGGGGTAAGCACTGGGTGCAGTGCAGGGACGAGCCAGGCCTGCCGCACAGGCCCAAGGTGAGACGTGTCTGATACCCCAGCACTGGGCTGGCCAGGAGTAAAGCTGGAGAGATCTCCCTCCCGAGTGGAGAGCCGGGCAGGTGTCAGGCTGTTTGGGGATGTGGCTCCCAGGGCAGGGCTTAGCCCCAATCTGCTTCCTGCTGGGGGGGGGGGGGGGGCGAGGGGGGGGGAGTGGGGAGCTGCTGCCTGGGGTAAGGCTTTAGAGCGTGCAGTGCTGAGCTGATTTCCGGCAGCGGGGGAACCCCCCTCTCTGCGACTTCCTGTTGTGGGGGGTGCAGCAACCAAGGCATCCTGTCACTGCTCGGCTCCACAGCCAGCCTGGAGAGATGCTGCGCTCTAATAGAAAAACACTGGAGAATAACGCTGCTCCCGCTCTGCACAGCGTCACCCAGGGCCCCAGCCCAGTTGGGTTAGGTCACTGCACAGATGGCTGGCGTGCCAGGAAAAGTGTCGTGCTTCTGGTACGCTGGGCCCTGAATGGGACAGCCCCCTCTGCAGGATGTTACACACCTGAGGGGGGAGCCTCAGGGGAGAACAGCCTCTTGGGGCACGAGAAGGTGCATATGGGCAATAGAGGTGGTGACTAGCAAGGGAAACACCATAGAATCATAGAATCATAGAATCTCAGGGTTGGAAGGGACCTCAGGAGGTCATCTAGTCCAACCCCCTGCTCAAAGCAGGACCAAACCCAATTAGATCATCCCAGCCAGGGCTTTGTCAAGCCTGACCTTAAAAACCTCTAAGGAAGGAGATTCCAACACCTCCCTAGGTAACCCATTCCAGTGCTTCACCACCCTACTAGTGAAAAAGTGTTTCCTAATATCCAACCTAAACCTCCCCCTCTGCAACTTGAGACCATTACTCCTTGTTCTGTCATCTTCTACCACTGAGAACAGTCTAGATCCATCCTCTTTGGAACCCCCTTTTAGGTAGTTGAAAGCAGCTATCAAATCCCCCCTCATTCTTCTCTTCTGCAGGCTAAACAATCCCAGTTCCCTCAGCCTCTCTTCATAAGTCGTGTGCTCCAGCCCCCTAATCATTTTTGTTGCCCTCCGTTGGACTCTTTCCAATTTATCCACATCCTTCTTGTAGCGTGGGACCCAAAACTGGACACAGTACTCCAAATGAGGCCTCACCAGAGCCGAATAGAGGGGAATAATCACGTCCCTCGATCTGCTGGAAATGCCCCTACTTATACAGCCCAAAATGCCGTTAGCCTTCTTGGCAACAAGGGCACACTGTTGACTCATATTCAGCTTTTCGTCCACCGTAACCCCTAGGTCCTTTTCTGCAGAACTGCTGCCCAGCCATTCGGTCCCTAGTCTGTAGCAGTGCACCAGACTCACCCTTGCTGATCACAGTGAGATCACTGCTCAGGAAGTTACACTCTGATGCACACAGACACCCTCAAAGGGTGTGGGAGCAGGGCAGATGGGAGTGGGGGGGGGGCAGTTTGTTTGCTTTAGGGCTTTTCTTTCTGGTTTACTTCATTACAAATATTAGGACTTGACTGTCCCCTTCCACAAGTGAACTAAAAATAAGTGGAACAGTGATATCACAACAGACCAACCCTGAGATGCAGTTGTCACAGAACTCAACGGAGAGGGCAGGGAAACCCAGCCTGGCTGAAGATGGCCCGCCGGCAGCACTTCAGAGACTTGGCCTTTCTTGAGGTTTTGCCTGATGGATAAAGAGGCCTGAATGAGTTTGCAAACAGAAAAATATTTGTTCCCCAGTAGAAATTCAGGTTCTCTCTGGCAGAGTGTACCGACACTTGGAGCATTGGGAGGAGGTTTGTGGCATCACAAGTACCAGGGAAGTGAAACCTGATGAACTGAAAGGAGCTGAGAATATGATTCAGATTGTTTATACTCTGAGATCGCTTTTAACAGCTATCAAATACCTGAACAACAGTAGGGAGAAAAGCTTTGTGTGTGAAAGATTCAAAAGCCATCCCCTGCAGTTAAGAGACAACAGAGCTCCCAGGCCACTTGTGTGGGCCCCTCAGCACAACCAGGGAGGAGCAGACTTCGCCCATCCCCGACATTCCTAAATTTAGAACATTAACAATAAAAAACGTTCAGGCCTTCTCCAGCCACCAGAAACAACAACAACAAAGGGAAGTAACCCCCACGGCCCCCTTTTCCTTGCAGGTGGTGTTTCAATGCAATAGCCTATCACTCTTGGTTCTATTATATACTCTAGGTTTGCCCCAGGGATCAGTATTCTGTTTTTGCTATGATGTTTAGGTCTATCTGGTATCAGTAATTTTAAATACATTTCTTCTGATGTTTATTGGGTTAAGTTATTCTGCAGGTATTAAAAATGGCATTTTTTAAAAATGACTCAGTAACATGAGTAACCAAGCAGCTCTATTTTTTGCTTGTATAATTGTTTTAAAACCTGTGTCACTCCAGTTCCTAACAAAGAGTGAGAAAGCTGAGTGTGAATGAGGCAGTGTCCTCACAGGGGAGGGCAGAGAGGATCCAGCTCAGGATTCAGTCACTATGCCCTGGGGCCAAACACACACACTCGCTCTGTCTCATACTTCTAATGCAAAACAGAGATAATTCTCTGAAGGTAAAAGCTCAGAGAATCATAGAATCTCAGGGTTGGAAGGGACCTTAGGAGACCATCTAGTCCAACCCCCTGCTCAAAGCAGGACCAATCCCCAAATGGCCCCCTCAAGGATTGAACTCACAACCCTGGGTTCAGCAGGCCAAAGCTCAAACCACTGAGCTATCCCTCCCCCAAAACCTAGAGTGTTAGGTTTTAAGGTCAGAAAGGCCCATTATGAACATCGATTCTAGTCTGACTGCCTGCATCACACTGGCTAGAGAATGCCACGCAGTGATTCCCACATCTTTGAGGCCTTCTCTATTTCACAGAAAAGGGTACAAAGCAAAGCAACTGCTCTACCCTTTACAATTCAGACAGAACAAATCCTGGCGTTAGGGACGCCTGGGAAGCTGAGGGTGATGGCAGTGTCTCAAAAATGACTTTCTACCACCCAAAGGACAAGGTTACCTTGCTCTTTAAAGAGCCCTCAATGCCTTACAGAAAATATTCGATGATTATGGTTATCCGTATGTATTGTTTGTATTTTGGTAGCGTCTGGAGGCACCAATCAAGGAACAGGGCCCCATGGTGCTAGGCACTGTACACATGTGATAAAAGGCTCCCCAAGGAGCTTACAGTGTAACGAAAATAAAATAAAATAACGGGTTACCATGAGGCCAGGGTCTCACAGTTAGGATTAAAAGTCAGGCAGGAAATGCAGAAATGAAGGTTGCAATAGCAACATTAACCTAGTGATACGATGATATACAATTATGAAGAGAGAAGCTGGAATAGAAAGTATTGTGGATGTGGCACGTGGCCAGGGGAGGGCCAAACCTTGCCAGCACTACCAGCTGTCTGCTGTGAGAAGCCTCACTGGGACAGAGCCTCTGCGGGTGTAAATTGGCACAGATCCACTGCAGTCCGTAGAGCTAGGGAGATTCACAGCAGCTAGAGATCACCCACTGCTATGGTCACCACGCTGTGCAGAGAGCACTTGCTGGCACTATTCCTTCAGCCCACACTTATCACCACATGGGGAGGAGGGCTAGCTCAGTGGTTTGAGCACTGGCCTGCTAAACCCAGGGTTATGAGTTCAATCCTTGAGGGGGCCACTTAGGGTTCTGGGGCAAAAATTGGGGATTGGCCGTGCTTTCAGCAGGGATTTAGGATAGATGACCTCCTAAGGTCCCTTCCAGCCCTGATATTCTATATCTGAGCACCTGCCTGTCATGCATTAAGCAATGTGCTCACACATTTGTTCTCTCACCTGCTCCTCAGTGGGAGGTGCAGTGGAGTGTCTCCTTTTGGTAGGTTATTTGTTTTGCTTTCTTTAAAATAAATATACCTGTTGCTCTGTGTTTATGTTAGAGGAGGCCAGGCAAAGAAATGTCTTGCATGTGGAGTGGAAAGTGAGGTCTGTGATGGTCCATCGTTCCTGCGGGAGCCCTTAGATTGCTGAAGGAGCCTTAATTTTTGCATTTCCTGACATGTTTTTTTAATTTACTTGCTCATCTTTGTGGATTAAATGCAAAAAGCTTCCACAAGCGCCGCGTCCTGCAGCAGAGACCAGCTCAGCTGGGCTCCCTGCAGCCTGGGTGTGGGATTAGGGAGCCAGATTGCCCCCACCCTCACCAAGCGCCTGTGGCCATGATCATTTACAGGCTGCGCATCAGGGTTTGCAAGCACAGCTGCTCTGAGGTCTCAGAGAAAGGAAGCGTGGCAGTGAGCTAGAACCGTTATTTCCCCTCCCAGCTCAAATAACAAAAGGGTTTGTCCAAATTCCCCTCCCCCACTCCAATGTCACTTGTGGCCACATCCCCAAAGGGGAACATTTCAGAAAGTTCTCAGCGTGATGCTCTGGAGATGTTTTCATCTGCTCCCAAGCGAACACAAGAGAGCATGTGCGCACATTTATACACGCTGTGCGAGGCAAAGGGGGAATAGGAGGAAGCAGATGCTTTAGTGAAGAGCTTGGGTTTTGCCACCTCTCAACCTAGGGAACTCAACCTAATATGCGCAGTCACCAGGCCTAAACCCCAGCCTCCGCTCCCTCCCCGGCGACTGCCCTTGGACCTGCGCAGTCATTGAACGTCTCTACATACAACTCTTCCCTGAGTTCTGCCCTGACGCTGCAGTCCAGCAGAGCAGTAGCACAGAGAGCTCAGTGCACTCACCGCAGGCTGAGATCCCCCGTGGCCATCCCTGACAGAGCAACAGCGGGAACATGCCAGTCTTGACAGTGGCCAAAAGTTGAAAAACAATGAGTGAGGCCCCTCCGCCATCCAGGTGACGTTTCACAAAGGATCAGGCTGCGTTGCCTGGGCTGTCTTCCGACTTCCCACTGCCCATCCCCAGCGTGGGGGGCTAGTGTCCCCCCTGTTCCGAGACCCTGCAGCAGTGATTCGGGTCCCTACTGCAGGAGCTCTCGGGGCTGCCTGATGGTGCAGCACTTTCAGCTTCTCCTCACACCCCAAAATCCTCATTTTGTGTCTGTCCCCCCACATCGGCTTGTCCCTCAGCCAGCAATGAATATGCACCCACAGGCCCATCAATCCCCAGGCCTGGTGCTGCAGGGAGGGAGGGGGCAGCAGGGAGCAGACTGACCCCCTGGTCACAGGAGGGAGTGGCACTGCCCTGAGCTGCTGGGCTCTTCCTGCTCCCACCTCATCCCAGCCCTCCTGTGGGGTGGAGTCAGCTGCTCCCTCTCCCCTTCCCCTACCCAGAAGCCTCTCTGGGCAGTTGAGAGGGGAGCTCGGCTTGCCCAGCCCTGACTGGCTGCTCTTCCCCGGGAGGTGGAGCAGTGAGGCAGGCAACCAGTCAGAGGGCATTTTCTCCCAAGCAGGGCTAAGTGATAGGGCTGCAGCATTTCTTATGTTAAAATGGGGCCCAAATCCCATTACTAGCCTTGAGATTACGAGAGCTGGCAACACAAGTGTCATCATCTGTGATTGCAGAGCCATTGGCCATTATCTTTGACAAATCATGGCAATCGGGGGAGGTCCCGGATGACTGGAAAAAAGCTAATGTAGTGCCCATCTTTAAAAAAGGGAAGAAGGAAGATCCGGGGAACTACAGGCCAGTCAGTCTCACCTCAGTCCCTGGAAAAATCATGGAACAGGTCCTCAAGGAATCAATTCTGAACCACTTAAAGGAGGGGAAAGTGATCAGGAACAGTCAGCATGGATTCACCAAGGGCAAGTCATGCCTGACTAACCTAACTGCCTTCTATGATGAGATAACTGGCTCTGTAGATGAGGGGAAAGCAGTGGATGTGCTATTTCTTGACTTTAGCAAAGCTTTTGATACAGTCTCCCACAGTGTTCTTGCCAGCAAGTTAAGGAAGTATGGGCTGGATGAATGGACGGTAAGGTGGATAGAAAACTGGCTGGATGGTCGTGCTCAACGGGTAGTGATCAATGGCTCCATGTCTAGTTGGCAGCCGGTATCAAGTGGAGTGCCCCAAGGGTCGCTGCTGGGGCCGGTTTTGTTCAATATCTTCATCAACGATCTGGAGGATGGTGTGGACTGCACCCTTAGCAAGTTTGCAGATGACACTAAACTGGGAGGAGTGGTTGATACGCTGGAAGGTAGGGACAGGATACAGAGGGACCTAGACAAATTAGAGGATTGGGCCAAAAGAAATCTGATGAGGTTCAACAAGGACAAGTGCAGAGTCCTGCACTTAGGACGGAAGAATCCCATGCACTGCTACAGACTAGGGACCGAATGGCTGGGCAGCAGTTCTGCAGAAAAGGACCTAGGGGTTACGGTGGACGAAAAGCTGAATATGAGTCAACAGTGTGCCCTTGTTGCCAAGAAGGCTAACGGCATTTTGGGCTGTATAAGTAGGGGCATTTCCAGCAGATCGAGGGACGTGATTATTCCCCTCTATTCGGCACTGGTGAGGCCTCATTTGGAGTACTGTGTCCAGTTTTGGGCCCCACGCTACAAGAAGGATGTGGATAAATTGGAAAGAGTCCAACGGAGGGCAACAAAAATGATTAGGGGGCTGGAGCACATGACTTACGAGGAGAGGCTGAGGGAACTGGGATTGTTTAGCCTGCAGAAGAGAAGAATGAGGGGGGATTTGATAGCTGCTTTCAACTACCTAAAAGGGGGTTCCAAAGAGGATGGATCTAGACTGTTCTCAGTGGTAGAAGATGACAGAACAAGGAGTAATGGTCTCAAGTTGCAGAGGGGGAGGTTTAGGTTGGATATTAGGAAAAACTTTTTCACTAGTAGGGTGGTGAAGCACTGGAATGGGTTACCTAGGGAGGTGTTGGAATCTCCTTCCTTAGAGGTTTTTAAGGTCAGGCTTGACAAAGCCCTGGCTGGGATGATCTAATTGGGTTTGGTCCTGCTTCGAGCAGGGGGTTGGACTAGATGACCTCCTGAGGTCCCTTCCAACCCTGAGATTCTATGATTCTATGATCAAGGCCTTAGTAGTCCGGATCAGACTCCAAGGGCAGCTCTCTTCCCTCTCTTCCCCCCCAGGCTGCTTTTGCTATCCTCCTCCATCAGAGAGTCCATGTGAACTTCATTTGTGGTACCGAGGGGGTCCCCTGTGCTCACCAGTAGTTATGAGCACTAACAGCATCAGCTAATTGGATAGCAATCACAGAATCATAGAACTGGAAGGGACCTCGAGAGGTCATCTAGTCCAGTCCCCTGCACTCAAGGCAGGACTAAGTATTATCTAGACCATCCCGGACAGGTGTTTGTCCAACCTGCTCTTAACAATCCCCAATGATGGAGATTCCAAAACCTCCCTAGGCAATTTATTCCAGTGCTTATCTACCCTGATGGAAATTTTTTCCTAATATCCAACCTAAACCGCCCTTGCTGCAATTTAAGCCCATTACTTCGTGACCTATCCTCAGAGGATAAGAACAACAATTTTTCTCCCTCCTCCTTGTAACAACCTTTTATGTAATTGAAAACTGTTATGTCCCCTCTCAGTCTTCTCGTCTGCAGACTAAACAAACCCATTTTTTTCATTCTTCCCTCATAGGTCATGTTTTCTAGACCTTTAATCATTTTTGTTGCTCTTCTCTGGACTTTCTCCAATTTTTCCACATCTTTCCTGAAATGTGGCACCCAGAACTGGACACAATACTCCAGTTGAGGCCTAATCAGTGCGGAGTAGAGCGGAAGAATTACTTCTTGTGTCTTGTTTACAATACTCCTTCTAATACAATGTTACTAAGGGTACGTCTACACTACAGAATTAAGTCGAAATTATAGAAGTCGATATTTTAAAACCCAAATTTATGGAATCAATTGTGTGTGTCCCCACTAAAGAGCATTAAGACCATGAGGTCGACGGACTGTGTCCACAGTAGCGGGGCTAGCGCCGACTTTCAGAGCGTTGCATTGCGGGTAGCTATCCCACAGTTCCCACAGTCTCCGCCGCCCATTGGAATTCTGGGTTGCGATCCCAAAGCCTGATGGGGCAGAAAACATTGTCGCTGGTGGTTCTGGGTTTTGTCCCTCCCTCCCTCCGTGAAAGCAATCTTTTTCGCGCCTTTTTTCCGGGGTTTACGGGTTTGCTACGGCAAGCATGGAGCCTGCTCAGCTCACAATTACCATACATCTCCAGAGTACGCCTGGACATTAGATCTAGTGGGGATTCAGTCGCACTATAATACAGGCAAAGGGATAGCTCAGCGTTCTGAGGGTTGGCCCGCTAAACCCAGGGTTGCAAGTTCAATCCTTGAGGGGACCATTCTACCTGAGGCTGGTAGTCACAGGACTACACAGCATAAGCTCCTTGCCTTCTAGCTGCAGATGATGCAATATGCTTGAAATTCATGTGCTCCTGGCTGGCGGCCTATGGTGTGGCTGGCTGGGGGTGCTTGGACATAAATGTGAGTGACTCTGGTCTTTCTCTTTTTTACGTTTTGTTTAAGGGAGATGCAGTACTGCCTGGAACACGGGCAGAGGGATAGCTCAGCGGTCTGAGCATTGGCCTGCTAAACCTGGGGTTGCAAGTTCAATCCTTGAGGGGGCCAGGAGATGATGATGGATATCAAGCATATTGTACCATCTGCTGCTAGAAGGGAAGGAGCCTAACCCTTGCTCACCGCATATTGTACCATCTGCTGCTAGAAGGAAATGAGCCTAACCCTTGCTCCCCCCTCCCTCCGTGAAAGCAACTGAGGGGGGAGCCAAAAATCCTTTCGCGCCTTTTTTCATGAGGGCGCCATATTGCTGACACCATTGTTATCCACCCGCCGCTTCTGCTCCCACTCTGCTGTCCTGCAAACAGCATACCAGGGAAAGCATGGAGCACGATCAGATCACCACGGCTGTTATCACTGTTATGAACACCACGCGCATTGTCCAGGAGTATATGGAGAACGAGATCCAGGAGCTGCTACAGCTACAGCAGGCGAGGAGGCGACAGCAACGCCCTGAGGACAGTGATAAGGACATGGACACAGACCTCTCTCAAAAAAGGCCCCCCCGCAAGGTGGACATCATGGTGGTAATGGGGCTTGTTGATACAGTGGAATGCCGATTCTGGGCCCGGGAAACAAGCACAGACTGGTGGGACCACATAGTGCTGCAGGTCTGGGATGAATCCCAGTGGCTGCGAAACTTTCGCATGCGTAAGGGCACTTTCATGGAACTTTGTGAGTTGCTTTCCCCTGCCCTGAAGCGCCAGAACACCAAGATGAGAGCAGCCCTCACAGTAGAGAAGCGACTGGCGATAGCTCTGTGGAAGCTTGCAACGCCAGACAGCTACCGGTCAGTCGCGAATCAATTCGGAGTGGGAAAATCTACAGTGGGGGCTGTTGTGATGCAAGTAGCCAGGGTGATCACCGAGCTGCTGGTACCAGGGGTTGTGAGTCTGGGAAATGTGCAGCTCATACTGGATGGCTTTGCAGCAATGGGGTTCCCAAACTGTGGTGGGGCGATAGACAGAACCCATATCCCTATCTTGGCACCGGACCACCAAGCCAGCGAGTACATAAACCGAAAGGGTTACTTTTCAATAGTACTGCAAGCACTGGTGGATCATAAGGGATGTTTCACCAACATCAACGTGGGATGGCCGGGAAAGGTACATGACGCTCGCATCTTCAGGAACTCTGGTCTGTTTCGGCTGCTGCAGCAAGGGACTTTCTTCCCAGACCAGAAAATAACCGTTGGGGATGTTGAGATGCCTATAGTTATCCTTGGGGACCCAGCCTACCCCTTAATGCCATGGCTCATGAAGCCATACACAGGTAGCCTGGACAGTAGTCAGGACCTTTTCAACTATAGGCTGAGCAAGTGCAGAATGGTGGTGCAATGTGCATTTGGGCGTTTAAAAGCTCACTGGCGCAGTTTATTGACTAGGTTAGATCTCGGCGAAAACAATATTCCCATTATTATTACTGCTTGCTGTGCGCTCCACAATATCTGTGAGAGTAAGGGGGAGACGTTTATGGTGGGGTGGGAGGTTGAGGCAAATCACCTGGCCGCTGGTTATGCGCAGCCAGACACCAGGGCTATTACAAGAGTACAGCAGGGTGCGTTGCGCATCAGGGAAGCTTTGAAAACCAGTTTCATGAATGGCTGTGTGAAAGTTCTGTTTTTCCCCATTAATGAAAAGCCCCGCCCCTTCATTCACTCTACTTCCCTTTAACCAAACCGCCCTGCCCTGCCCCCCTCAGTCACTGCTTGCAGAGGCAATAAAGTCATTGTTGCTTAACAATCATGCATTCATTATTAATTCGTAAAACAAAGAGGGGGAACTATGGGGGTAACTGCCACGGTCGCCCGGGATGGGTGGTGGAGGAAGGGAAGCACCAGGATGGGTGGTGGAGGAAGGGAAACACCAGGATGGGTGGTGGAGGAGGGGATGAGGGAAGGACAAGGACACACAGCACTTTAAAACTTATTGAATGCCAGCCCTTTGTTGCTTGGACTGTTCTCTTGGCTTGAGTGGGTGGGTGCACGGAGGCCGCCCAAACGCGTTCTTGGGCGTCTCGGGGATGAGGTTATGGGACTCGGGAAGGAGGGCTGTTGGTTACACAGGGGTTGTAGCAGCGGTCTGGGCTCAGGCAGCCTTTCCTGAACCCTACGCCTTTCCTCAGTCATAAGCCGGAGGATTTCCGTTTGATCGTTCAGTAGCCTCAGAATTGCATCCTGCCTTCTCTCTGCACGCTGACGCCACCTACTCTCTTCATCCCGCCGCTGTCTCTCTTCATCCCACCAGTCATTGTCTTCAGCACGCCACCTGTCCGCGCGATCAAATTCTGCCTTCCTGGACTCCGACAGTGTCTGCCTCCACGCATTCTGCTGGGCAGTTTCAGTGTGGGAGGATTGCAAGAGCTCTGTGAACATATCGTCTCGATTCCTTTTTTTTTTTTACTTCTAATCTTTGCTAGCCTCTGGGACGGTGATGAAAGGGGTGGCGTTGAAACATTTGCAGCTGCGGGAGGAAACAAACGGGAGAGGAGTAGTTTAAAAGACACATATTAGAGAACAATGCTCCAAACATTTCGGGTTAACGTGCAGCACGAACCTAATCGACACCCCCCCCACACACAAATTAATTTATTTAAATTTAAATTACATATTACATGTGCATTTGGTCCAAGGTTATACTTTGCCTGTTATATTGAGGGTCTGCCGGTTTGGTGTGAGAGATCACACAAGCAGGTCCGGCGGGCAACAGAATTCGGCTTGCAGGCAGCCATGGTAAGCCACAGTCTATAGGCTTCTTTAACCTTCATAACATGTGGGATTGTTTTCAAACAGCAACCCCCTCATTTCCCATAACAAACAGCCTTTGGGCTGGCAATTTAAAACTGGTTGGCAATTGAAAAGGGAGGGGCAGCGGTTTTCGGGTTAACGTGCAGCGCGAACCTAATCGACACCCCCACACCCCCACACCCAGACACATCCAAGATGTTCGCTGTTCCCCCTCCCCCCACCGCGTGGGTCACAGCGGGGAAGATTTCCGTTCAGCCACAGGCAAACGGCCCAGCAGGGACGGACCCCTCTGAATACCCCCTTAATAAAATTCCCCTATTTCAACCAGGTGACCATGAATGATATCACCCTTCTGAGGATAACACAGACAGATAAAGAACGGATGTTGCTTGAATGCCTGCAAACACCGGGACCATACGCCGCCATGCTTTGCAAAGCAATGATTCCAGACTACGTGCTACTGGCCTGGCGTGGTAGTGTGTGTTACCACGGAGCACAGGATAAGACTGCCCTCCCCAGAAACCTTTTGCACAGGCTTTGGGAGTACATCCAGGAGATCTTTCTGGAGATGTCCCCGGAGGATTTCCGCTCCATCCCCGAACATGTTAACAGACTTTTCCAGTAGCGGTAGCTGTACGGGCCGCGAATTAATCATTAAACACGCTTGCTTATAAAACATGTATTAATTTAACAGAGGTACACTCACCAGAGGTCCCTTCTCCGGCATCGAGCACGCCTTGGGTGGGTTCGTAGGGTACTGGCTCCAGGGTGACAAAGAGTTCCTGGCTGTCGGGGAAAAGGGCTTCTCTGCTTCCTTGCTGTGTCTGTGCGCTATTTTGGGCATCATTATCATCATCTTCCTCTCCCCAAAAATGCTCCTCTGTGGTTTCTGATGATCCACATACGGAGTCATACCACATGGGTGGGTCAGTGCTGGCTGCACCTCCTAGAATGGCATGCAGCTCGTCATAGAAGTGGCATGTCTGGGGCTCTGACCCAGAGCGGCTGTTTCCATCTCTGGTTCTTTGGTAGGCTTGCCTGAGCTCCTTAATTTTCACACGGCACTGTTGCGCGTCCCTGTTGTAGCCTCTGTCCTGCATGCCCTTGGAGACTTTGGCATATGTATTGGCGTTTCTTCTTTTGGACCGTAGTTCTGCTAGCACGGTTTCGTCTTCCCATACTGCGATCAGATCGCGTACCTCACGCTCGGTCCACGCTGGAGCTCGTCTTCGGTTCTGGGACTCCATCATGGTCTGCTGATGAGATCTGCGCTCACCTGCAGCTCACCACGCTGGCCAAACAGGAAATGAAATTCAAAAGTTTTCGGGGCTTTTCCTGTCTACCTGGGCGGAGCATTCGAGCTCAGACTGCTGTCCAGAGCGGTCAAATGTTGCACTGTGGGATACATCCAGGAGGCCAATACCGTCGAATTGCGTCCACACTAAGCCTAGTTCGAGTCGGCAATATCGATTTTAGCGCTAATCCCTTCGTTGGGGATGGAGTGGCGAGATCGATTTTAAGAGCCCTAGACGTCGATGTTAATGGCTTTGTCGTGTGGACGGGTGCATGGATCAATCGATGTAATGCTAATAAATTTGACCTAAACTCGTAGTGTAGACCAGGGCTAAAACACATTACCTACGCAGGACAAAAGCAACAAAGACCACGGCCAAGGCCTCAGTCTAAGTGGTGCTTAGCAGCAAGGTCATGGCCTCATTGTTATATGCAACAATCTTTGCTCACCGTCTGCACGCTGGGGAGAGGTAGCAACGGCTTGTGCTCACAACATTTTGGGACAGTCAATATTCTTCTCCTTAATGTTTACTTAATAAATAAGCCATGCAAGTCGTGCCAAACAATGCTGGGCTTTGTTGCTATAATAGGGGCATGTATATTTCATGCTCTATAAACAGATTGTGCAGCAAATCACAGGTATTGCCATCAAGCCAGCAACAATGCCAAAAGCTGGGACTGAGAAGTGGACATGGCTAAACCATCTGGGTTCTCTCTTATGTCTCACACAGGTGCTGGCACATGGCCTCAGGCAATACATGAGGAGGCTGATCCCCTGTACCTGGTGGAGACTTTAGGGTACATAGGTTTGTCCACAGAAACACACAAGGCAGGGACCAGGGCACCTGTCAAATCCAACCCAGCTGCCTGCCATGGATCCTTCATTCTTGTTTCTGTTGCCCTTTATGTTCATGATCCCCTGAATGAAATCTCCGTCTGCTCCCACCTTCTACTTGACAAAGAATGTAAGAATGAAAACCACTAGTTATTGGGATCAATACAGGGGCAAATGAGGGAAATGTAATGACCTGTGATGTGCAGGAGATCAGACTAGATTATCTAATAGTCTTTTTTGGCCTTCAACTCTATGAATGTCTGAAAGCTGTTCCAGCACAACCTTACAGTCCTGAGCTAATGAGGGGGGCAGTGCTGGCTGGTGATTAAGGCAAGGCACTGAGGGATTGTTTCCTGAGGTTCTAATCCCAGATCTGCCATGTGCTCTCTGTGTAAAACCTTTAAACTCTGTGGCATAGTCTGCTCATCTGAAACATGCTCATTAGAAAAAAGAACGAGGAGTTCTTGGGGCACCTTAGAGACTAACAAATGTATTTGGGCATAAGCTTTTGTGGGCTAAAGCCCACTTCATCAGATGCATAGAGTGGAACATACAGTAGGAATAGATAGACAGACACACAGAGAGAAAACATGAAAAGATGGGGGTTGCCAGACTAATCAATTAAGGTGGGCTATTATCAGCAGGAGAAAACAAACTTTTGTAGTGATAATCAGGATGGCCCATTACAAACAGTTGACAAGAAGGTGTGAGGCTGCCTGGCTAATCCCATTTTCCGTCACTCGTCTGTTTCTGAAACGTTCATCCAGGGGGCTGACACACTCCTAGATTGCTCCCTCCTCTCCCTCCACCCGGTGTAACCTGTTAGCAAGTGGGAATAAACACAGTTCAGCCAATTTGGAGTGGAAGGAGAAAAACGTACACTTTCCCATTTACCTAAACATTCTTGCAACCTTTACTTGACCAGCTTTAGTTCTGAAATACCTCTGCGTTGGAGGCTGAAATGAGACGCCGAGGAGCAGTCCCTTGAGTGGTCTGGTAAAGAATGGTTTTCATCTGACAACGTTATGAGCCTTTGAAAACCAAATATAGCAGATGCCCAGTATATTTTGCATGATTTTTTTTTTACACTCTCAAAAAGGAAAACCAGCTTTTGCATGACAGACACTAACTCAGCTGTGCCCTGAAACAGCCAATGAAGATGCCCAGTGACTGGAGACCTTGTTTCATATACAGTACATCTTATAAAATGCACAGGAATTAAAGCAGAGGCTTCAGTGAACTTTATTACATTAGTTCCATAGGTTGCAGCACAAACGAGCACAATATTTGCAATTTAAACCATCTGCAGGCTGCTGGAGAAATTTGCTAATAATTAGGATAATAAGATCTGAAATTCAACAATTGTTTGTGAGGAAGCGACGGTGGCTGAATTATTCACTGTGAATTCTTTGTTCAACTCAACATCCCTGAGGACTAAAGGCTAATTATTTCCTTGGTTAAGGCCTTGTGTTTCTAGCTCTGTATTCAGCTGCTGAGTTCCGTTTCTCACAGCTCCTCACTACTGAACAAAGCAGCAGCAGCACAGCAGGTCTTTGCAAGACTATTTTCTTTACAGTGAATTTAGAGCCAGTGAAATCTGCCAAACTGACATCCCTGTAAACTGAAGATCTATTTAGCCCCCAAATCTGCACAGCACAAGCAGCTTCAGGACCAGCTTCCCTTACTCGGGAAAGGCCCCTGACCAATATTCCAACACCCTGGCACGGGAGGGCCACCTCTAGGACTGAGAGGATAGAATGGGCCCAAGGAGACAGATGTCTCTACTGACTCTGCCAACAATAGGGCTGTCACAGGGTTCGCTCACTGATGGGGCACTTCCTTGTGGCTGCATCCGGGATTAACTCCACTCAGGTCAGATGCCCCCCTTCCACTGGCTGCTCACACTGCATCCTCTCTCGCTCTCCAGCACTAGCAGTGCTCCTTCATGACTCAGCCCTCCAGCCAGGTCACTATGTAGTCTTTCCCTTCTGAGGTATCAAAGTCCCCTTGGATCAGCTGAGCTCATCTACTCCAGACAGGCTTCCAATCCAAGACTAGGTCCTGGGCCACTTTCCAGTGGCTGGTAGGGGAACCCGAGCCCGCCCGCCCGCCCATCCACTATTCCAGGTTCCAGTTTAGGGATCCTATGTCCAGAAACAATGGTCTGCTTGCTCCCAGACCCTGTTGCTACTTCCTTGGACTCCTTCCTACTTCTCTGCTCTACCTTCCACCCCTCCACCCCAGGGTTTACCAGCCCAAACTCCCTCCTCCCAGGGAGTAACTGCAGATTACTTAACTCTGTAGCCCCAAACACACTCCCTTCCCATGCGGAGTGACCACAAGCTACTTCCCCTGCAGCGCCCTTCTGTTCTCAGCTTGCTGGCTTTACACAAGCTCAGCCTGCCCCTGTCCAGTGGGGCGTCATCATCCCCCAGGTGCAGCCTTTCAGCTGAACTGGCCTACACTGAACCTGCTCTGCCTTGTGTGGGGTGGGCCCCACCACAGGGGCTGAATAGTGTGAAATGGCACGTGAATACTGCCCACATGGGATTCCACTGAGACCAACTCAGAAGCTCTCTGCCACATTGATGGGAAAGTTTCTTCACAGATTGTGGGGAGGGGAGGCAGGTCCACAAAGCACTATAATGACCAGGCACTGGGAGAGCAGGGCTCAGAGCTTTAATTCCTGGCTCAATCCCTGCCTGAGACACTGATGCCTCTTCTAAAGGTGAGTTCTGTCCTTAGGGCTGCACTGGCCAAGAATGCCCAGTTATGCTGAGGCCTGGGCATCAGAGAGCAGGAGCAAAGACACAGAAGCCTCTGCTAAGGGATCTTCTGTGCCCCCATCTGGATGGGGGAGGAGGGTACTCAGTATCACCAACACCAGTATTCAAAAACCATGAGTCAGGCCTCAAAAATCATTAGATTTTTAAATAAGAAATATTGGTGGTAGGGGTTCTTTTCCCCTTATTTCTGAGCCTTTACATTGTCCTTGAGGCAAATGTTCAAGCTTTTCTCTGCAACCACAAGGGCTAGAAATTTAGTTTTTTGTTAAGGTGAAAGATGAGATTCTCATACAGTAGTAACTCCTCACTTAACATTGTACATATGTTCCTGAAAAATGCGACTTTAAGCAAAACGATGTTAAGCTAATCCAATTTCCCCATAGAAATTAATGTAAATGGGGGGGTTAGGTTCCAGGGAATTTTTTCATCAGATTATTATATTATATTAAATTAATATACACACAGTATAAGTTTTAAACAAACAATTTAATACTGTACACAGCAATGATGACTGTGAATCTTGGTTGAAGTGGTGAAGTTGAGGGTGGAAGAGGGTGGAATATTTCCCAGGGAATGCCTTACTGCTAAATGATGAACTAGCATTCGGCTGAGCCCTCAAGGGTTAACACATTGTTGTTAATGTAGCCTCACACTCCACAGCACGAATGGCAGCAGAATGGAGACAGCATGGTAGACAGAGACACACACACCCTGCGTGTGGGAGAGAGAGAGAGAGATGCGCATTGCCCTTTAAGTATGCTGACACCACACTCTAAGTACATTGCCTTTAAAAAGATCAGGAAGTTGAGACAGCAGCTGCGGCCAGCTCTCTCCATCCTGAGTCCTGTTGTGTCTCCCCCCTGCTCTATATTGAGAAGGGGTAAGCGGGGGGGGGGGGCAGGAGTAGGGGGGAGGTGGACACCCTGACATTAGTTCCCCTCTTCCCCCCTCCCCTGCACAGCAAGCAGGAGGCTCCCAGGAGCATCTCCAATGCAGAGGGCAGGAGCAGCACATGGCGGTAGGGGGAGGGACAGCTGAACTGCCGGCAATTGATGCCACACAGGGAACTTAGAGGAGCAGGGAGCTGATAGGAGGGCTGCCGGTCCACCCTGGTTCCAAGCCCCCCACCAGCCAGCTGCAATGGGCTGCTCTTTCTGCGAGCAGCGGACAAAGCAGGCGGCTGCCAAACAACGTTAGAAGGGAACATTGCACAACTTTAAAGGAGCATGTTCCCTAATTGATCAGCAACGTAACAACGAAACGACGTTAACTGGGACAACTTTAAGTGAGGAGTTACTGTACAATTGTGACTACAGGTGCTGCGCTTTTCAGGAAAACACAAATGTTGTGTCACTCGCAATAAAATGGTGAGAGTTGGCAATACCAAACTTAGATGCTGAAAATGTCCATCAGCTGAAAATCAGGGCAATGCCAGTAAGTGAAGCAGCAGATTCCTGAACTGCTACCCTTAAATGAGAAGGAGAGAATGAACCCTGGTGAGTGAGGCAACAGGAACACGAAGGAGCAGGCATGCCTGACTTGCACTCTAAAGATACAGCAAACACACAGCACAGAAATGGAAATGGAGCATCTTGACGGTAGAAGATAGAAGCCTGGAAAAAGGAGGTGGAGGAGGAATACGTGGAAGCCCCCTGGCATCCCAGGAAACTGCTTCGCACAGGCCTTGGAGTTGCTTGCATTAAGCTGGGACTGGGAGAGTCATTACAGACTCTGACCCAGCACATTCAAAAGATGCAGAGACCCAATCATCACACTCCTCCATGCTGAGCACGGAGCACAAAGGCTTTGGCAAGCTTGCACCCGCTGCCTTCTTTGAATTATAATGTTGATGGCTTCAGAGGCTTTCTAGGTATTTAGCTCCAGCAACTCCCCAGGCATTTCCAAAGTTCAAAGGGACAGATGAATATAATATACCTGGAATTCAGCTTTTGACACAGTCCCACCTGACATTCTGATAGGTAAGCTGGAGAAATGTGGGCTCGACAGAAATACCATTAAGTGGATACATAATTAGTTAACCTCAAACAAAGAGTAACTATTAATGGAATCAGATTGGAGGGAGGTCTCAAGTGGGGCTCTACAGGGATCTGTTCTGGTTCCGGTGATGTTTAACATATTTATTAATGACCTGGATGTAGGAACAAAAATCAGACTGATCAGATTTGCAGATGACACAAAGCTAGGGGGGCTGCTAACACTTTGGAGGATAGAGCTAAGATTCACAGCGATCTTGATAAATTGGAGAACTGGGCTATAGACAAGAAAATGAAATTCAACAAAGATAAATGTAAGGTGCTACACTTAGGGAAGAAAAACCAAATGCACACATACAGTGTGTGGGATAACTGGTTTGGCAGCAGTGCTGCTGAGAAGGAGCTGGGAGTTGTGGTGGATCACAGCCTCGTGACGAGTCAGCAATGAGATGCTGCTGCAAAGAAAGCAAATGCAATTTTACGTTGCTTGAACAGAGGCCTAGCATGCAAGTCACAGGAGGTGATAGTACCGCTCTACTCGGTGCTGGTTAGACCTCAGCTGGAATACTGTCTAATTTTGGTCTCCAATGTATAGAAAGGGTGTGGACAAACTGGAAAGGATCCAGAGGCGAGTGACAAAGATGATCAAAGGGATGGAATGCAAGCCATACGAGCAAAGGCTGAAGGACGTGGGTATGTTTATTTTAGGAAAGAAGAAATTGAGGGGGGACATGGTAGCCTCTTCAAATACTTGAAAGGCTGCCATAAAAAAAGATGGAGAAAAATTGTTCTCTCTTGCCACACAGGCCAGGACAAGAGGCAGTGGGTTCAAACTACAGCCTAGTAGATTTAGATTAAAACTCAGGAAAAACTTCGTAACTGTAAGACCAGCAGGACAATGGAACAGATGCCTAGGGAGGTTCGGGAAGCTGCTTTGCCGGAGGTTTTCACAAGGAGGCTGGGGCCATCTGTCTGGGATAGGTTAGACACAACAAACCCTGCATTATAGCAGGGGATTAGACCAGATGGCCCTCCCAATCATAGGTGGTGGTGGAGTTGCAGCCGCTGGACGCCAGTTGCGGGGTTTGCAGAGGAAGTTTTTGCTTATTATTATGCCCCGTGCAGGTTCTGGGGCGGCTCAGTGTACTCTCTATACCATTATCTAAATCATTGATGAAAATATTGAATAGAACTGGAACCAGCATAGGCGCCGACTCCGTGGGTGCTCCAGGGCTGAGTTTGGGCAGGGACTCTTGGTGAAAACCGAAACAAAGAAGTCATTAAGCACCTCTGCCATTTCCACATTTTCTGTTATTGTGTCCCCTCCCCCCCCCCCTCATTGAGTAGCGGGCCTATCCTGTCCTTGGTCTTCCTCTTGCTTCTAATATATTTGTAGAATGTTTGCTTTTTACCCTTTATATCTCTAGCTAATTTAATCCCGTTTTGTGCCTTGGCCTTTCTAATTCTGTCCCTACATACTTGTGTTATTTGTTTATATTCATCCTTCGTAATTTGACCTAGTTTCCACTTTTTATAGGACTCTTTTTTTATTTTTATATCACCGAAGATCTCCTGGTTAAGTTAGGGTGGTCTCTTGCCATACTTCCTATCTTGCCTATGCAGTGGGATAGTTTGCTCTTGTGCCCTTATTAACGTCTCTGAAAAACTGCCAACTATCTTCAGTTGTTTTCTCCCTTAGACTTGCTTCCCATGGGATCTTACCTACCATCTCCCTGAGTTTGCTAAAGTCTGCCTCCTTGAAATCCATTGTCTTTATTGTGCTGTTCTCCCGCCTTCCATTCCTTAGAATCATGAACTCTACCATTTCATGATCACTTTCAACCAAGCTGCCTTCCACTTTCAAATTCTCAACCAGTTCCTCCCTATTTGTTAAAATCAAATCTAGAACAGCCTCCCCCCCAGTAGCTTTCTCCACCTTGTGAAATAAAAAATTGTCTCCAATACATTCCAAGAATTTTTTGGATAATTTGTGCCCTGCTGTGTTATTTTCCCAACAGATGTCTGGGCCGGATGATCCTCGACAATCCCTCCGTAACATCTCGGATACGGCCCCTGGCAGGCAACATACCTCACGGGATGCCATGTCAGGGCGACGGATGGGTGCCTCCATCCTCCTCAAAAGAGAGTCACCAACCACCAACACCTATGTTTTCTCCTGGGCGTGGTGGCTGCAATCCTCCCAGCCTTGGGGGTGCATGGCTTCTCCTACTCCACCTTTGGGGGCGATTCCTCATCACTCGTTACCAGGGCAGCATAACGGTTTTCCATCACCACGGTGGGTGGGTTGGGAGTAGGGGTGGAGCACTGCCTCTGCCAGAAGTAACCAGCAGCCAGTGTCCTCCCTGTGACAGAGCCATATCCTCCTCCCCCAGGGGTGTGACAGCAGTCCTCTCTAACTGGGTAGCCTCCACAGCCTTGGATGTCTCCATATGAAAACTGTCAATGAATTCCTCGTGGGCACGGATGCTCCTCAGCTGAGCCACCTCCTCCTGTAGCTCTCCCACCTGCTTCCTGAGAGATTCCACCAGCAGGCACCTCTCGCACTGGATGGTCCCCCCCAGCCTGGCTTTCTGTGAGTAGGAAATCCAGGCCACATTCTCTGCAAATCCACACCAGGATCTGGGTAGAGGCATCTGTCTGTCTGGATACAGGCACAGGTGGGGGAGACAGGAGCAGTGTTGGCACTGGCAATGCGGCCCTTCCTAAGTATATTACGTCTCCCTCCCACAAATTCCCTCTCAAACTCCTGTTTGCTAGCTCCCCTTGGTCGCTTAGCCTCATGACAGAAACAAAAGAAACGGGCTACTAAATTTTCACTGTCCAAGCAGAGAAAAATGAAAACAGTATAAATCAGGAGACTGGAAAGTGAGGACTTGTCTACACTTGAAATAGTGCAGCGGTACAGTGGCAGAACTTCAGTGTAGACACTTCCTATACTGATAGGAGGGCTTCTCCTGTTGGCATAAGGAATCCACCTCCCAGAGAGGTGGTAGCTAGATCGATGGAAGAATTCTTCCACTGACCTAGCACTGTCTACACAGGCATTTAGGTTGGCTTAACTACACTGCTCAGGTAAGCCAACCTAATTTTCTAGAGTAGACCAAGACTCAGTTAACTTTTTAAAATTATTCCTGTTTAATTACTGGTGTAACTTCCTATGTGAGGAAATGTATTTAAAAGTCATGATCAGGACTTTGAATGTGACCACAGAATCATAGAAATGTAGGACTGAAAGAATTTGAATTAATTCTTAATGAGGTGCCAGTAACTTAAGAATATTTCAAAAGCATATGGATGGGCAAAATAGTTAGACTGCCAGCTCTTTGCAGCTCTTTTTGTTGTGTGTTTGTACAGAATCCAGCACAATGGGATCCTTGTCCAAGATTGGGGTCCCTAGGCACTACCATAGTAGTAAATATCATCATGGCCCAATATATTATTGACACTGGGACTGTCCCTGAAACATTAAGCATGAGTCACGGTACTTATTACTGCGAAGAGTCCCATCACTCCCTAGATTCCAAGGCCAGAAGGAACCATTGTGATGACCTAGTCGGAGCGCCTGTGTAACAGGCCAGAGCACTTCCACAAAATAATTCCTAGAGCAGACCTGTTAGAAAACCATCCAATCTTGATTTTAAAATTGTCCGTGATGGAGAATCTCCCCCAACGCAGGGTAAATTATCCTCATTGTTAAAAGTTTACCCCTTATTTTCAGTCTGAATTTTCTAGCTTCAACTTTCAGCCACTGTTAGACCTTTCTCTGCTAGACTGAAGCCCATTATTCAATATTTGTGCCCCACATAGTAACTTACAGTCTCTAAGGAAGTCACTGCCTAACTTTCTCTTTGTTAAACTAAACAGATGGAGCTCCTTGAGTCTGTCACAAGAAGGCAAGTTTTCTAATCCTTCATTCATTCTCATGGCTCATCTCTCAATCCTCTCCAATTTATCAACATCCTTCTTGAACTGCAGGCACCAGAACTGGACACAGGATTCCCGCAGCGGTCACACCAGTGCCATATAAAGAGATAAAAAAACCTCTCTACTCCTACTCAAGATTCCCATTTATGCCTCCCAGGATCCCATTAGCTCTTTTGCACCACAGCGTCATATTGGGAGCTCCTGTTCAACTGATTCTTCACGATGACCCCAAATCTTTTCCAGAGTCACTGCTTCCCAGGAGACAGTCTCTCATCCTGTAAGTGTGGCCTTCATTCTTTGTCCCTAGATGGATACATGTAGCTGTATTAAAATATGTATTGTTTGCTTCTGCCCAGTTTCCCAAGCGATCCAGATCGCTCTGTATCAGTGACTCTTCAATAATGACCACCCTCCAACTGTTGTGTCATCTGCAAACTTTATCAGTGATGATTTTACGTTTTCTTCCAGGTCATTGATAAAAACATTACAAACCAATCCATAGACACCATCCTGCAGCCCTAGCCCTTGATGTTCGTGAGCAGCCCTGCAGAGTACAGCCCGGGGAGGGTGTAGGTGAGGGTCAGACTCACTGAACCAGGGAGTCTTTTCTGTCCCCACACAACCAACCCAGAGGCTGCATCTACCGCTTTGGTAGTTAGTGGCTCTGTATTCTCTCTCTCCCTAGCACAGACAGTGTGGCTGTGACAGAGGATGCTTCCACACGAGAAGTGGGGGGATTATCTGCACTAGGGACACCTGTCCAGTGTTGCCTGAGCTCAGACCATTACACCTATAATCATTTATAGACAGGAGAGGAGCCACCCTTGAACACAAGCCACAATGTCAGCCACAACCATTTGGATCTCCATATACAAAGCTCCCATCCCTCCTTCTCACAGCACATCCCTGATTCATGCTGGTGAGCTCATGGTTTATTTTTAAAACACAGCTACTGAGGCAGCTGAGGGACACTTTCTCCTCACATCAATTCGCCGCAAACTGATGCAATTACCAGGGCAAAAAAACTTTATGAGAAAATCTTTATCACATGCCCAGTGATTATTGTGGGAACTCTACTTTCACATTTCTACTCTGCCGTTTGAAGACAATGCTGAAATTCCATCCATCTTTCCCTTAAGGACATTAAACAGCCTCTGAGCCCTTCTGAAAGGACAGTTTTCATATACATGGAGAAAGGTAGCTGGAAGAGGCAGTTTCCAAAGGAAAAGTTTTGCCAGGGCCCTGGCTGGGGGAGGGCGTGCTACATCCTGAGTGCAGCCAACATCCCCCTCTTTCAGAACTAATGTCATTTGTTATTCTGATTGGATGCATGCAGACTACTTAATCTGCAAGGCACATGCCATTCCTGTGTCTGGTCATTTCGTTACTGAGGAAGTACAATAACTCCGCAAGGCGAAAGGAGAGAAGAATTCCCTCATGTTTGAGAAGTGGGCCTAATAAACCCACAACTCTACATATAAAAAATCCCACCACCTCTCTGAAGTTGAATCACTCCATTTTCTAGAAACTAACTTAAATCATATCAAATCACAGAACCCATTTTCTGTTTATTTCAACTAAAATAACTCATGAATAAATCCCAGTAACTGAAGCTAACGCTTATCAGGAGAAGTATCTTTTAGTGGTTAGAACTGGAGATTCAGGTCTCCTGATTAATGAAAGAGAGGGATGGAAGCCCTGTGCACCAATGTAGGTGTGCGTAGGATATAAATAATAATAATCAGGACTCCAGGGTTCTATACCCAACTATGCCACTGACTCAATGTGTGACCTGGGGTGAATTATATCTGGATTTACCCATCTGTAAACATTACTTACCTACCTCACATATTTAAAGACCTCTCAGGTCTCCCCTCAGTGTACTCTTCTCAGGCTAAACTTGCCTAGTTTTTTAGCCTTTCTTCATAGGTCAGGTTTTCAGAATAACCTCTTCTGGACTCTCTCCATTTTGTCCACAGCTTTCTTAAAGTGTAGCACCCAGACCTGGACACAGTACCTCATCTGAGGCCTCACCAGTGCTGAGGAGAGCAGAACAGTTACCGTCTATGTCTTACATATCACACTCCTGTTAATAAACCTCAGAACAGTATTACCCTTTTTCACAACTGCATCAAATTGTTGACTCATACTCAATTTATGATCCACTATAACCCCAGATCCTTTTCAGCAGGACTACCAACTAGCTAGTTATTCCCCAATTTGTATTTGTGCCATGGATTTTTAGTTCCTATGTGCAATACTTTGCACTTGCCTTTACTGAATTTCATCTTGTTGATTTCAGACTAATTCTCCAATTTATCACAGTCATTTTGAATTCTAATTCTGTCCTCCAAAGTGATTGCAACCCCTCCCAGCTTGAAAATGTTGAATAATACCAGACTCAGGACTGGCCCAGATAGGACCCCACTAGATATGTCCTCCCAGTTTGGCTGGATAACTATTCTCTGAGTATAGGTCTCCAACCAGACATGCACCCACCTTATAATAATTTCCGTAGTATGCTTATGAGACTGTCATGTGGCACTGTGTCAAAAGCCTTGCTAAAATCAAGATATATCATGCCTACTGCTTCCCTCATCCACTAGGCCAATAACCACGTCAGAGAAGGAAATTAGATTGATTTGGCATGGTTTGTTCTTGACAAATCCATGCTGGCTATTATTTATCACTCTATTAGCCTCTAGGTGCTTACCAATTAATTCTTTAATAATATGTTCCAGAATCTTTCTAGTTATCAAAGTTAGGCCAACGGGCCTATAATTCCCCAGGACCCCTGTTCTCCTTTTTAAAGACAGGTGCTATGTTTTCCCTTCTCCAGTTCTCCGGGACCTCACCCATCCTCCATGTAGTCTTGAAGATAATTACCACTGGTTCCGAGATTGCTCAGCTAGTTCTTAAAGTATCCTAGAGTGCGTTTTGTCAGATGTATTCTAGTGAGCAGGTCCTAACTTATCTAAATAGTCTCTAGCACAGGGGTCTCAAACACACGGCCCGCGGGATTGTTTTCTGTGGCCCGCGAGCTCCCCACGGCCCGCCCCCCCAGCGTTCACGTACAGCAGCTCCGACCCAACGCGCACGGAGGGCAGGGCAGGCTCCTGCCGGGCCTCCCTGCCCCTGCGCCGCTCCTGGAACTTGGGGGAGGAAGGGCACAGGGGTCTGTGTCACTGTTACGTCCAGGCACCGTCCCCTGAAGCTCTCATTGGCCGGGAACGGGGAACCTGCCCCCAGTGCATGCCAGGCCAGAGCCTGCACCCCTCCTGAACCCCGACCCCCTGCCCTGAGCCCCCTGCCGCACCCTGCACCCCTCCTGCACCCCAACCCCCTGCCCTGAGCCCCCTGCCGCACCCCTCCGGCACCCTGACCCCCTGCGCTGATCCCCGTCACACCCCTCCTGCACCTGAACCCCCTGCACTGAGCCCCCTGTCGCACCCCTCCTGCACCCTGACCCCCTGCCCTGAGCCCCCTGCCGCACCCCTCCTGCACCCTGACCCCCTGCCTTGAGCCCCCTGCCGCACCCCTCCTGCACCCTGACCCCCTGCCCTGAGCCCCCTACCGCACCCAGCACCCCTCCTGCACCCCAACCCCCTCCCCTGAGCCCCCTGCCACACCCTGCACCCCTCCTGCACCCTGACCCCCTGCCCTGAGCCCCCTGCTGCACCCCTCCTGCACCCCAACCCCCTGCCCTGAGACCCTGCTGTACCGTGCACCCCCTCCTGCACCCTGACCTCCTGCCCTGAGCCCCCTGCCACACCCTGAGCCCCCTGCTGCACCCTGCACCCTGAGCCCCCTGCTGCACCCTGCACCCTGAGCCCCCTGCTGCACCCCTCCTGCACCCCGACCCCCTGCCTTGAGCCCTCTGCCGCACCCTGCACCCCAACACCCTGCCGTGCCCTGCACCCCTCCTGCACCCCACACCCCAACTCCCTGCCCTAAGCCCCCACCACACCCCAAACCCCTCCTGCACCCCCTGGGGGCAGGGAGGGGGCAGAGTTGGAGTGGGGATTTTGGGGAAGGGGTGGTGCCTCATGGAAGGGGTGGAGTGGGGGTGGGGAGGGGGGGTAGGTGTCAGTAATGCGGCCCTCGGGCCAATGTACTAATCCTTATGTGGCTCTCGTGGTCATTTGAGTTTGAGACCCCTGCTCTAGCACATTCTTTCCCTTTTCTGGTCTGTGTTCCTTCCCTCTTGTTGTTATCTGCGTTATGCATCCTGTCACAATTAACTTTCTTAGTGAAGACAAACAAAATAGGCATTAAACACCAGTGTCTTTTTGGAGTGGTCTGTTAGTACTCTCCTTCTCTGCTAAGTAGTGGACTACACCTTCCTTCATCTTTCTCTTGCTCCTAATGTATTTGTAGAACCTCATCTTATTGCCTTTTTATGTCCCTTGCTAAGTGAAATTCATTTTGTGCCTTAGCCTTTCTGATTTTGTCCTTACACACTTTTGCTATTCTTCTGTGCTCCTCCTTCGCAATCTGTCCACGTTTACCCATCTGTCAGTTACACTGTAAGGTGAGGAGACCAGTCTCAGACTTTCCTACATCCAGCTGACATTACAGAAAGCGTGGAGCCCACTCTGTAAGGGGCGAACAACAAGAAATGGATTCTAAACATGCGAGAAGAAAGTTAATTTTCTTTTGAATTACAGGTCGAGAGTAAACCTCCAAGCCAAGGAAATATAGCCCTTAAAGTGAAACCCACACTGCAAGTGTCCTGATCTGAACAGTGCTGTGGCACCTGTCCTCTGGAGGAGGGCACTGGGGGAGGTGATGTTCCAGTGGACCTTTGCTCCTGGGTGGGTTTAAGCCATTAGTAAAATGCACCTACCTCATTCTTTGGAGTGGAACTTGAGCAAAGTGCAGATTCTTCCAGTTTCACAGGAGATGGAGATAAGCAAATCTGAAATAGCTGAGCTCATGCTAAAGCAATGCTGACTGGATGCATAACCAGAGAAGTAGTTCAGGAAGAGGTCATTCTTGAAAGGCCTTGCTCAAGAGGGGATTTCATCAGCTACAGAGAGCTGGGGGAAAGCGGTCCAGACTCATGGTCGAGTGTGCCACTCAATGATGATGCTTCCCTTTATCTTTAAGATGTTCCCTGGCTACCTGCCTGTGATCTGACTGCACCTGAGACATCTGCAGAGAAATCCCCTAATATGGCCATAACGGCAAAGTGAAATCCCTCTCTCAAGGGGAGGAAGCCAAGGACAAAATTAATTGTAAACTGCTTGAATACATGGGACAGGGAGCTGCAGTAAACTTCAGAAAACTGGAGTGTGGCCAAAATTCTAAAGCATCTTCAGTCGTGTGTGTGTCAGTGCCTCTGTTTCAGGCTTTGGGGATAACTATCCCAGACCCCTTCCCCAGCTGCTGTGCTGAGCACAGGTGCAACGCTGCCACCCAGCCCCTACTCATCTGAGCACACAGTGGGGAAGACAGAGGCCCCAGCAGTGAGGTTAGGCAGCAGCTTCCCAGCCGAGCCTCTTTTCTGGAGTTGCCATCTTGTGCTCCAGAATCAAAGCTTTCTTTTTAAAAAAAATAAAACGAAGGTCCTGTCAGCACTGTTTCAGCACACACTTCCAGCGATCACTGGAGCTGAAGCAGTGCTGGCCATGGGTTAGCTGCAAGTGCAGACAAGGACACACACGGCTCAGAACCAGTGCAGCTGCATGGATTGCTAGGACCGATTGCTGACACCGATCTGCTGTTCCCAAGCCTAGACAACACCACAGGATCTAGTCCCTAATGCCAAGAAGGTACCCTTCAAACTGTGAGCAAAGTCTACCTGAGTATGCAGGCAGCCTGGAACAATAGCTCAGAGAAGGTGTGAACTGCCCCAACCCATTTTAAAATTATCTGAAGTGCCAGCATCGTTACCTCTTTCACTGGTGGTCCTAGAAACAAGACAGAGGATCACATTACAGAGACCTGCACAATCTCCAGTGAGTAGCATCCCAAGTGGGCAGGGCCTAACAGAGTCCCGCTACACTCCTCTCCCTCCCCTCCATAAATGCAGCCCTTGAGTGAAGAACAGCTAAGAGGGGATTCGTGGAGCGCTCTGCCTGAAACAGACTAACTCAAGATCCTAGCCTTGCAAACTGACACCATCACCCAAACCCACTTCTGGCTGCCACTATATGATAAAAACTACAAGCCCCCTTCAAAGCTGACACGGTGCTATGCATGGCTTCCAAAAGACTATCACATGAACAACTGCAGACCCCAGTCTTTGGATAGGAGCCTGAACCACAATCTGCAGCCCAATTCCTGCATCTCGGATTCTGACTGAAGAATGATTGGGTCATTCAGGTTACAGGAGGAGAGTGCCATTTTTGCCCTGGAGTAAGAACCTACCACGTCACATGTAAATCCTGGCATCAGGTGAGGGCTCTTAGTCCCTTGTGCTCCCCTATGGGATAAACATTTTCTGTTTGTCGGGAGTTGTTTGGGAATGAAATATAAAGATGCAAAAAACTGAAAGGCTTCGTGTAAGCAGGGTGCCAGGATCCTACAGAACCATGAAGCAAGCCTTTAACAGACTCAAGACTGCACACATGTGAGGAGTGAAGCTGTCTCCCCCAGATCTTACTGAGCAAGCAGCAGATAATAGACACAATGCAATAAATAGCAGAAATCTGGGAATTCTAGTAAGGCCTTGTCTTCACTAGGCTCCTCTCTACCGTTACCTAGACATGCTAACTGCCTTGCCCAGACTAGTCTTCTGCCCTGTGTGAGCGAAGACACTGAGCGTCTGTCTACACAGCAGTGAGGAAGTGTGATTCCCTAGCCACCGGACTTCCTACCCCGAGGGTGAGGTGGGATTGTACACAAGTGGCCAGCTGAAGACCACGCTGCTATTTTTAGCACGCTAGCTCGAGTAGAGCTAGCATGTCTACGTCTCCTCATGCGGGAATCGCACCTCCCAGCTGCAGTGTAGACCTACCTGAGTCTCGCTCATCTTGACCTGTGACACTCTAGCTGAGTGTCATTCTCCCAGGCAGCAGAAATGCATACCTGGGAGGATTTTAATTCCTCCAGAGATCTTTGGTTTGAAAGGGCGCCAGTTCCAACACCCTGACAAGTCATCGCAGTATAAAGAGATATGCCAGTCTAGCAGCTAACGATCGGATGCTGCACAGTGATTTAGCAAAGCAATGATGTCACAAAATGAGCTCCCTTGGGCTGGCTAAGGAGGCAGCTCTGGATCAGCAAAACAGATTCCCTGATTCTAGCTACCCCCAAGAGGAACAGATGCAAAGCACAGAGGCATGTGTTTGGATAATGGCTGTAGACTTACCATCTGCCACTTTATTTTCTAAATAACCAATTACTAGAGTCATTTCACAAGTGGGATTTTTTTTTTTTTTTTACTTTTTCAATTTGATTCTGCCTGCAAAGCAAAACATATATAAACCCTGTGACAGGATCTCTTGGCTCAGACAATCACAGAAGAATGAGAAGAGAAAAGACCTACTAAAGCAGCCAGTTCACCGCCCAGCCAATGCAGGGTTGCTCTCTAGAATAGTGGAGAACTAGCTCTACTAGAGTTAAGGTTGAGAATCCCTTTCTTTTTAAAGGATGACGACACTTAGTGCTCTAAAAACTGCATGCTTATCAGATTCAGGGCCAACTCTGGCTTTTTTGCCGCCCCAGGAAAAAAAAAAAAAGCCATCCGGAGCGCCGCCGAAGCCAAAAAAAGGGCAGCGTGGAATGTGCCGCCCTAAGATTGGCCTCAGGGGAGGGATCATCTCTTCTGTCTGTTTTCGAAGGTGCTTAGCACAGCTGTGGGCACCAAATAAGAAGCAATAACCACTTCTGAAATAATAACTGATTTTCCACTTTAAAGCAGGAGTTTGGCTTCGGCCTTTATTTATGAAAATAAAGCATGTATATATTACATATACACTGCCTGTCAATGACACACATGAAATTCTGCTTTAACATGCACGCTCCATCTGCAGACATGCAAGCACCAGCAGATCCGGGGCCATATAGTACCTCCTCTGCTCTCAGACTTCCCCATGGTCCTGGTAAACAAACAGGAACAGAGCGAAACCACAGTCCAGACAGGTGGCAGGAGAGGGTCAAGAATCATCCTCCCAGCCTGACCTCCACTTTCTGTGCTAGTACTTTCTGGAGGAACGTGAAGGGGGAAAACAGGCAAAGAAATGATGACCCTGTCCAGGGAATGGAGAGTGCAGCTTCTCCTGCTGCAACTCTGCATGGAGCTCTTCGGGAGAATCGGTCTTATGACTCAGAGGGCAGGCAAAGAGCCCTCCAATGAGACAGCTCTCGAGACTGCTCTGGGTCCAAACACGTGCTCTTCCTTCAGGCTTCGCTGACCCTAGGATTTGTTGAGCTGTCAGAGTTTCCAGCTGTCAAAATGTCCAGGTTTTTATAGCCAGCCAGGCCACATACTCTGCCTTGGTTCTCTCTACAGTGCTACTTGACACAGCCTGCACATGGGGCCCCGAGGGCTCAGAACCTGTTTAGGGCTCTGCAGTGACATTTACTCTGGCGAGTTCCACAGCCACATTACGCTCTGGCCAGCAAAGATGTGGAACTGCCTGGCTTCAATGCATCTGTCTATAATCTCTCCAACAGGCAGATCAGACAAGGAAGAGTGGCTCTGAAACCCTTGGGTTCCCCACCTGTGGCATTAGCTCTAACCACACCGCCTGCCACAGGAACAAATTTGCTCCTCAGTTGTTTGCCTTTTTCCTTACATCAGAGAATCATAGAATCTCAGGGTTGGAAGGGACCTCAGGAGGTTCTAGTCCAAACCCCCGTTCAAAGCAGGACCAACCCCAACTAAATCATCCCAGTGAGAACTTCTAGGGGGGAGGAATAGCTCAATGGTTTGAGCATTGGCCTGCTAAACCCAGGGTTGTGAGTTCAATCCTTGAGGGGGCCATTTGGGGATCTGGGGCAAAAATTGGGGATTGGTCCTGCTTTGAGCCGGGGGTTGGACTAGATGACCTACTAAGGTCCCTTCCAACCCTGAGATTCTATGATTCTGAATGAATGTCTCTCTATTGAGTATGGAAAGGCCAAACCACCCCAGCAGCCTTGCTAAATCCCACGAGGTGACAGACACGGCAAACAGCGCTTCCGGACATGGTTGCTATGAATTCCCTTTAGGCCCAAGAACTTTTAGGATCAAAGACGTGGAGTCTGGAATTCACAGAGATTCTCAGCAACAAGAATGACATGACAATATTTCTAAGAAGCTCCACTGCCCTGAATAGCTGCAATGGGGTTGTGATATTCAGCCCTGAGACCTCTAACTCTGCTTCACACCAGCTATCGTCTATGCAAATAAGCCTGTCACTCAGAGACACCTTACGAAATAAACAACTGTCCTCATAATCATAGTTAAAATGCCTGGGCACACACCATTACCCTCCACTGATAATGTGGCCTTGCCAAGACAGCTGTAGCAATTTCCTGTAGCTGGGAAGCCTGCGACTGCAGAAGTAGGCTTTGCTTAGATCTGTTTCTGCCAGAAAATCCGCTTTGTAAGCCATCATTTAAATCTTTTGAAGCTGTCTATGTGACTCAGCTGTGTAGCCACAAAGAGGCTTAAGGGCTTTACCCTTAAGAGACAGTGTTCCTAGCGGCTGTGGGGACTGCAAATAGAGAACTTATCCAGCCCCCGAGAGTTTCCATTTGACTTCTAGGCCAATACACTAGGCCTCCCCTCATTTCCTCCTCTGGGCTCTGGCTAGAGTGATTTGTGAAGGAAGAGCCCATATCACTGTCTGGAGCTGAAGTATAGCCTTAGCTCCTGACACCCGCTGCAAAACTCATGGGGGGCAGGGATTAATCTTTGTCAGATCTGAACACAGAAACTCAGTCTCCTTGCTTTGGCAGAGGGAGGGACTGCAGAAGCCACACAGCAATTAAACCCGGCTTGGGTGGATTTGTCCTGCCTCTAGCCACAGCAGGGTGGGTTAGAGCCCAAGGCCCTTGGAGCAGCTGGATACTGTGTTCACAGGAGCACCTTCCTGCTTGGGAGTGACCATGCCGGCTGCAGATCTAGAAATCTCTCCCCACCCCCCTTTACCTCCTCAGTACTGTTCTGCCCCAGGAGGTCAGGATTGCTGAGGGCAGTGGTTTTCAAGCTGTGGTCCGCAGACTATGTCTAAGATTTCCAAAGGAGTCCGCACCTCCACTCACTAATTTTTAGGGACCCGCAAATGGAAAAAGGTTGAAACCCCCTGACTTAGGGTAAGGAACCCACTCTTCAGGCAGAACCTCATCAATCCGTAATACCTGGTGTGCCCTGGCACTGCCCAGCCAGTACCGGTGCTGACTGCTCAGCAGGACTGACATCCAGGCCTTCTGAGCAAAGGAGAGGCATCTCCCTTCCAGCTGAGCTTCACACACACCATGCCACTTTCCCAGTGTCTGTTCCAGCTCTGGACAATGCAGCACTCCAGGAATGGCCCCACGGGGTATGCTGCTATGCACAGATCCCCATGATGCCGAATCTCAGAGCCTGGGTCAATTGGCCTGGCCTGCGGGGCTAGCAGCAGCAGTGTAAACATTCAGGCTTGGGCTGGAGCTGGGCTCCAAGGCCTTCCCCACTCATCAGGTCTCAGAGCCTGGGCCTGAACATCTACACTGATATTTTCAGCCCTGCAGCCGGAGTCAGTTGGCCAGGGCTCTGACACTCAGTGCCACCGGTCAACATACCCATAGTGTCCATCAGCTTCCACTGAACAGCAGGTCCCACACGGCCCCGTGTCTGCAACTTTAAGGGTTTTCCTTCCGTTGGGGTGACATTCCTGACCATTACAAATGAGCCAACGGATTGGGTGTGTTCTCTCCGCTTCTGGTGGTGGCAGCAGCATCACCAGCTCCCTTTGTGTTGCACGGGTGGCTAGGGCAGACTACTCCCTTGGAGGGACACCTGGCTCCCTGCAAGCTCCCTGTGAGGCTCTGGCTTGTAGAGTTGGAGGTTTTCACTGTCCAGCTCCTCAGAAGTGGCTCCATGGGGTATGGAGATGAAGTGAGGGGGGAGGGTGTATTACTAAAAACTATTTCTAGTCTTTATGATTATGACGAACCCCTTCCAAACATGTCCCAGTACAGTGCTGTCTTTTCTTCTGCCCCTACAGATAGCTCCAAGAGCAGTGAACTGCCCCCATTTGGCTCAACAGTGTGTTTACCCTGAAGCCTAATGGTTTATATGTAAATGACACCATTCTAACTATTAGAGAGACAAGGTGGGGGAGGGAATGTCTTTTATTGGACCAACTTCTGTTGTGGGGAGACAAGCTTTCGAGCTACACTGAGCTGCACCTGAAGAAGAGCTCTGTCTATCTCAAAAGCTTGTCTCTCTCACCAGCAGAAGTTAGTCCAATAATAGAGTTCACCTCCCCCACCTTGTCTCTCTAATATCCTGGGACCAACACAGTACAAGTATGTACACCCCCACTGCATACAACATTCTCAACGATGTCACTTGATCAGAAATCACCCTACTTGTCCTCCTACAGTTCCTGTCAGCTGAGCCCCTCAGAGCTTTGCAAACTTTAAACTTCGCAATAGCCCTGCAAGGCAAGGAATTATTCTCCTCATTTTACAGATGTGGAAACTGAGCCACCCAGAAGTTAAAGGCCAGCATTTTCAAATGTGGATGCCTAAAACCAGGCACCTAAATCCATATTTAAGCACATAATGAAAATAAGTGGCCTGATTTTCAGAGGTTCTGAGCATGGCAGACAAAGGAAGCCCACGTCAGAACTGGGAACAGAAGCCAGATCTCCTGACTCTCAGTCTTATGACTGTCCCTCCTTCTGCAAGCGGAACATGCAGCTTACATTGTCATATCCAGACACCATGTATAATGGCTAACTTAGATAAGGACAAGAGGTCATTAATCTAGTCCAGGGGTCGGCAAGCTTTCAGAAGTGGTGTGCTGAGTCTTCATTTATTCACTCTAATTTGTTTCGCGTGCCAGTGAAACATTTTAATGTTTTTAGGTCTCTTTCTATAAGTTTTTAATATATAACTAAACTATTGTTGTATGTAAAGTAAATAAGGCTTTTAAAATGTTTTAAGAAGCTTCACTTAAAATTCAATTTAAATGGAAAGGGGCCCAGACCGGTGGCCAGGGCCCAGATAGTGGGAGTGCCACTGAAAATCACCGTGCCATAGGTTGCCTGATTTCTAGTCCATCCCACTCAGCCAGTGCAAGATTCGTTCCTAGTGCACTGTCCAGTCCAGTCTGAAATGACTACAGCAGAGGAGTGTCCGTTGACTACATTCCCAAATGTTTGGGTTTAAGTTTAACCTTAACTCTGAATTTCTTGGGTTCATTATGGTTTATTTGTTTTCTTAAACCCTTAAATTATCAATATATCCTGTGAGCCTTACTGCCAGCTTCACAATCCTTTGGTCTGGGAACAGTTCTCATTGTTTGCAAGGTTCTTCCTGAATTTCCCAGCCTGTGTGATTCCTTTTCTTCATTTCATCTTATTTCTGTGCACAGGCTCAAACTGAGCACTGAGGACAGTGGGGGGAGGGGGGGAGAAAGGTGGGCACAGTGATCAACAGAGGGCATAGTAAGTCATGGATTTTAAGGTCAGAAAGGACCATATAATTAGGGCTGCAGATTCATCACAGCATATTTTTATCAAAAATGACAGAGCACTCCTGGTACATGTTATAAGAGTCACAGGTCTAGGGACTCCTTCGTGACTTTTGATAAAAATGCCCTCACAAACAAGGGGGCCCTGTCCGCCCTGGCAGCGCACCCCTAATCCCAGCCCGGTGACGTGGGGAGAGGCTAAAGAGGGAGCTTGACCTGCACTCCCCCTGTGGTTCCTGTATTCCATGGGGCTGGGGTTGAGAGGGAGCCCACCCTGCACTCACTCCACTGGCTCCTGTGTCCTGGGGGCTGAGCCCCAGGCTTGAGAGGAAACATGCCCCACCTGACCATGGGGCTGGGCCTGGCTCCCTGCTCGAGCGAGACATCGAACCTGGCACACCAGGGCGCCCAATCATTCAGGTTTGGCCTGTGCTCCCCACCCCCCATCATGACTGAGGGGCAGCTGGGCCAAACCTGAGCGGTGTTACAACCCCACGCACCTGGTCACGTTTAGTGTGGGGAGCTGGGCCCAGCCCTGAGTCCCAGGAGACGCTGCTGTGGGGTGAGCCATGGACCCAAAAGGAAAAGTCACAGACAAATGGGAAAAATCACACAATCCATGACTTTTTTCCCCACAGTGACCTATCTGAAGCTCTAATTATGATCACCTAGTCCAACGTCCTGCAGAACGTGGGCCACACAACCTCACCCAACGATTCCCGCATTGAGTCCATAATTTCTGTTTGTACTAGAGCAGCTCTTTTAGAAAGAGACATCCAGTCTTGATTTCCATCTGGCTAACTTCATCTTCCAGCACTGGCTCTCATTCTGTGAGATTAAAGAGCCTTCCACAATCAGAAATCTCCTCCCCAGGTAAGTATGTACATGCCATGATCAAGGGAATGGAGCATGAGATGTTCCACCTTTTTTGCTCACTTTGACCCCATCCAGAGTTCCAGGGGCTCCAGGTGGGCTTGCTCAGGCAGGCTGACCAGAGTCAACAGGTCAGACAACTCTGTGGGTCACATGGCCAGGAGGAGGACAAGGTCCTGGGGGATCTCTGGAGCGTGGGTCTTCAACTCATAGAAGGGAGTCCTCCCTGTTAAGAAGCGACAAAGGGTCCTGTGGCACCTTATAGACTAACAGAGGTATTGGAGCATAAGCTTTTGTGGGTGAATACCCACTTCATCCAGGCTGAGGTTGATGGTGGGGTGGAAGCTGTTGAAATCGTGGTGGAATTCTTGGTGAAACTCTGGAAGAATTCCACCACGATTTCAACAGCTTCCACCCCATCATCAACCTCAGCCTGGACCAGTCTACACGGGAAGTCCACTTCCTAGACACCACGGTGCAAGTAAGCAATGGTCACATTAACACTACCCTATACCGAAAACCCACCGACCGCTATGCCTACCTACATGCCTCCAGCTTCCATCCCGGACACACCACACGATCCATTGTCTACAGCCAAGCGCTGAGGTACAACTGTATTTGCTCCAACCCCTCAGACAGAGATCAACACCTACAAGATCTTCACCAAGCATTCTCAAAACTACGATACCCGCATGAGGAAATAAGGAAACAGATCAACAGGGCCAGATGTGTACCCAGAAGCCTCTTGCTGCAAGACAAGCCGAAGAAAGAAACCAACAGAACTCCCCTGACCATCACTTACAGTCCTCAGCTAAAACCTCTCCAGCGGATCATCGGTGATCTACAACCCATCCTGGACAACGACCCCTCACTTTCACAGGCCTTGGGAGGCAGGCCAGTCCTCGCTCAGACAGCCCGCCAACCTGAAGCATATTCTCACCAGCAACTACACACTGCACCATAATAACTCAGGAACCAATCCATGCAACAAACCTCAATGCCAACTTTGCCCACATATCTACACCAGGGACACCATCACAGGACCTAACCAGATCAGCCACACCATCACCGGTTCATTCACCTGCACATCCACCAATGTAATATACGCCATAATGTGTCAGCAATGTCCCTCTGCTATGTACATCGGCCAAACTGGACAGTCCTTACGTAAAAGGATAAATGGACACAAATCAGATATAAGGAATGGCAATATACAAAAGCCTGTAGGAGAACACTTCAACCTCCCTGGCCACACAATAGCAGATTTACAGGTAGCCATCCTGCAGCAAAAAAACTTCAGGACCAGACTCCAAAGAGAAACAATAGAGCTTCAGTTCATTTGCAAATTTGACACCATCAACTCAGGATTAAACAAAGATTATGAATGGCTAGCCAACTACAAAAGCAGTTTCTCCTCCCTTGGCATTCACACCTCAGCTGCTAGAAGAGGGCCTCACCCTCCCTGACTGAGCTAACCTAATTATCTCTAGTCTAAGTCTTCCCTGCACATTTATATCTGCCCCTGGACATTTCCACTGCTTGCATCCGATGAAGTGGGTATTCACCCACGAAAGCTTATGCTCCAATACCTCTGTTAGTCTATAAGGTGCCACAGGACCCTTTGTCGCTTCTACAGATCCAGACTAACACGGCTACCCCTCTGATACTCCCTGTTAAGGAAGTCTAGAAAAGCCACAGGAATGCGAAGTCACCTCTGCAGGGAGGAAGGAGAAAGGCCATCTCTACCTTCAGGTGCACCCAGGTCTGGATAAAGGTAAACCAGAACCCTAGCACAAGGGCCCCGCCATCCCCTGCCCCCATGCAAATAGGGGCTGACCCTCTCATCCCAGAGAGGCAGGAGTAGCAGCAAAGCAGTGGGAGCACCAGGATGGCCCCCCCTCTTACCCCAGACAAGCTTGAGGCCCTATTCTCTAGCCTCTAGGTGTGGGGGGAAACAACAGGGGTCCTCTCTTCCCCTGTAGAGGCAGAGTCAGCAAGGGGGGGGGCCTCCAGTTCTGACCCACTGTGCTCTTCCTCTCCTGCCACACACACAGATCTCCACTGGGGAGGGGTTGGCAGAGCACCCCCAAGCAGTGGGCCATTGAGATACATGGGGCAACTCTGTCCCTCAGGGCAAATGACTCAAAAGCTCTCTGCAGCCTCAGGCAGACATTGCATCGGTGACACTCAAGTCACATTTGAAAGGGTTTCTGCCCTACCGAGGGGCGCATGGCACTCTGCCTGCATATGCCCTGCTGACACCTCGGCAAAGTACTGACTCTGCTTCAACATTAACGCCTTGCTGCAGACAAGCCCTGGGTTACCCGCAGGAGGGCAGAACCATGGGCGGGGTGGGGGTATTAAAGCACCATTGGTTTCAAATGGACCCAGGAGTTAATGGGATTCCACTGACCCACAATGAGAGCAAGGCGGGCTAAGGAAGTGGTTCTCAGCCAGGGTACGTGTACCCCTGGGGGTACGCAGAGCTCTTCCAGGGGTACATCAACTCACCTAGATATTTGCCTAGTTTTACAGCAGGATACATAACAAGCACTAGCAAAGTGAGTACAAACTAACATTTCACACAAGGACTCGTCCGTACACTTCAATCGAGCGATAAGGAATAGTTATATTTCAATAGAGGTTATAATTATACGGCATAAATAACTCGGCATTTAATCAGTATTCCCCTGCTGTGACCCTTCTGTATTGTTATGTCTGCTTTTATCAGCACTGCCAGCCCTGAGCCCCCACTGCCCCCCAGCGCTATCAACCATCCCCCCCAGAACCTGCCAGCCTCCATTAACTCCTCCCTGGGCAGCAGAAGCCCTGAGGCTCCCTCCCGCTCTCCTGTTCCTATTGTCAAACATGAGCCTCCCTTGGCCCATCCGCTCCGGGCACCGCTAGCCCTGAGCCCCCGGTCTCTGAGCTGCCCCCAGCCAGGCATCGCCAACGAAACAGCACCCGACTCACCAGGGCATAGCCAGCTCCAACGCCCCCCCGGGCATTGCCCCCCCAGCCCCCGGGGCACTGCCTCCGTCTCCCCCGCCCCTTGTCCCGGCGCGCGGGGGCGGCTCTCACCTGCTCCCCGCGGAGCCCCACCGCCAGCGGCTCCGGCTGGGCGCGCCCGGGGCTGGTAGGGGGCGGAGCCGGCCGGCGAGGCGGCGGCCCGGACGCTGCTCTGAGGCGGAGCCGGGTGACCCTGGGGCGGGGCGGCGGAGAAGCGGGGCCCCGCCGGCTGCGTGGCCTCCTTGGGCTCTGACTGGCCTCCAAGCTCGGTCTCCTCCTGCCGCGCCTCTGCCCGTCCCGGTGCCCGCAGATCCCCGTTCTGCCCCGGCGAGCCGAGCCGCGCCGCGCCGCGCCGCGCCGCGGGGACTAACCCCCGGCCCCGCTGTCGCCTGGTCTCCGATCCCCTTCCCGAGCACCCGCTCTCCTCATGCGAACACATCTGTTCATGCAAATAAACCGAGAGACTCGCCTGCTAATCTGCGAGCGGCACAAATCCGCGCCGAGCAGTCCCGTCCCTGCCAGGCTGGACGCTGCCGGCGGAGCCGTTGTCCGGAGCTCACATTTCCCCAGGCCCCTGCTAGGTCTGGCTCTGGTTATAGCTCCGCGGGGCAGAGCTCCACGTTTATTTTTTATTATTTCAATGGCCAATAGGGGGTTTAAAGCATTGTTTCCAATGTTCAATAGGGGGAGGAATAGCTCAGTGGTTTGAGCATTGGCCTGCTAAACCCAGGGTTGTGAGTTCAATCCTTGAGGGGGCCATTTAGGGATCTGGGGCAAAAATTGGGGATTGGTCCTGCTTTGAGCAGGGGGTTGGACTAGATGACCTCCTAAGGTCCCTTCCAACCCTGAGATTCTATGATTCTCCATTCTGAGGACGGAGGCAAACAATAGGGGCTGGACAATCATTAGTTAATGACAGTAGACGTTGAGATTCCAAAAGTTAAAGTTTATCATCATTAAAACACAAACTGTCAACGTCACATGTCAAAAGATGCAAAGTAAATGTCCTTAAATGAAACTCTAGTTCTCAAGCTCCGTTCTCCTGAGGCCTTGTCTCGGACCAAAGGCAGCTTTGGAGATGGACACACTGCAGTGCTCCTCCTGCTGACAAAGGTAGATTGACGCAGTGTCAGTCTAGCACGCTGCCTTTGCGTATGTTGCCCTAAGTGGCCTCCAGGAGGTAACCCAGAATGCCCATCATGACCCATCAGCCGTTTGAACTCCACTGCCCTCGACACAGGTGCCGACTTTCCAAAGTGCCGGGGAGTGCTCGACCCCTGGTTCTGACCCAGGCCCTGCCCCCACTCCACCCCTTCCAACAGCCGCCCCCCCCCCGCCTCTTCCTGCCCAGTACCCCCCCCCCCGCCCGAGTGCACTGCATCCTTGTTCTTCCCAGCCTCCTGCACGCTGCAAAACAGCTGTTTGCGGCAGGTGGGAGGTGTGGGGAGGGAGGGGGAGATACTGATCCACAGGGTCTGCCAGCGGGCAGGGTGGGGGGGCTGATAGGAGGGCTGCTGGTGGGTACTCCAGCTCTGAAGCACCCACAGAGTCAGCGCCTATGCCTGAAGGCACACATGCATGCACCTCTCCCCTGTTTAAAGGCCTGGGAAACTTTGAAATTGCTCTTCCTGTTTGCTTGGCGTAGACAGTTCACACAGCATCTTCCCAGCTGACCAGGCCGGCTTTCCGCATTAGACACGCTCCTGCGTGGAGTCCACCAAAGCTGTTGAATCTGCTGGGTCTGTGGGGAGAGGAGGCTGCGCCATCACAGCTTTGCTCCAGCCATAGGAACTTTGATACCTATGGGCTGATTGCTAGTGGGATGCAGGAGAAGGGGCATGAAAGGGGCATTCAGCAATGCCACGCTAAGATCAAGGAGTTGAGGCAGGCGTACCAGAAGGCAAGGGAGGCCAACTGTCACTCAGGTGTGGTGCCAAAGACCTGCTGCTTCTCTAAGGAGCTGTACACCATCCTCGGCGGTGACCCCACCTCGGCTGCCACGAGCCTCATGGATGCTTCGGGGGGACTGGAGGCAGTGGCCAGCAGAGTCAACCCCAAGGATGAGGCGGTAAATGAGGAAGTGGAATTGGGGAAGGATGTGGGACATGCGACAGGATCATCTGGTGGCAAGGCGAGCCAGGACATCTTTTTGACTCGGGAGGGGTCTATCCAGTACCAGCACTCCAGCTCTGAAGCAGGAGACATGAGCTCTGGTAAGCATGCATTTTGCTTTGATACTGCATGGTGAGAGGAAATTGAGCTCTCATGTACTTTGTTATATGGCGGCGGAGGGATAAGGGACAGAAATTAACAAATGAGCCTATGCAGCTACGCAGTGGGGGCCTTGTGGAAATGTTTGTTAATGTACACCGGGATGTCTCGGGAATCCTCCAGAGTCATCTCTAGGAAACTTTCCCGTAGGTAGTCTGCAATCTTCTGCTGAAGGTTCCTTGACGGAGTCTTGTTTCCTTCCCCGCCCCCCGCCACCCACTGTAGGAAACTTTGCCACATCAACTGGAGGATGGTGTGGACTGTACCCTTAGCAAGTTTGCAGATGACACTAAACTGGGAGGAGTGGTTGATACGCTGGAGGGTAGGGACAGGATACAGAGGGACCTAGACAAATTAGAGGATTGGGCCAAAAGAAATCTGATGAGGTTCAACAAGGACAAGTGCAGAGTCCTGCACTTAGGACGGAAGAATCCCATGCACTGCTACAGACTAGGGACCGAATGGCTGGGCAGCAGTTCTGCAGAAAAGGACCTAGGGGTTACGGTGGACGAAAAGCTGAATATGAGTCAACAGTGTGCCCTTGTTGCCAAGAAGGCTAACGGCATTTTGGGCTGTATAAGTAGGGGCATTTCCAGCAGATCGAGGGACGTGATTATTCCCCTCTATTCGGCACTGGTGAGGCCTCATTTGGAGTACTGTGTCCAGTTTTGGGCCCCACGCTACAAGAAGGATGTGGATAAATTGGAAAGAGTCCAACGGAGGGCAACAAAAATGATTAGGGGGCTGGAGCACATGACTTATGAGGAGAGGCTGAGGGAACTGGGATTGTTTAGCCTGCAGAAGAGAAGAATGAGGGGGGATTTGATAGCTGCTTTCAACTACCTGAAAGGGGGTTCCAAAGAGGATGGATCTAGACTGTTCTCAGTGGTAGAAGATGACAGAACAAGGAGTAATGGTCTCAAGTTGCAGAGGGGGAGGTTTAGGTTGGATATTAGGAAACACTTTTTCACTAGTAGGGTGGTGAAGCACTGGAATGGGTTACCTAGGGAGGTGGTGGAATCTCCTTCCTTAGAGGTTTTTAAGGTCAGGCTTGACAAAGCCCTGGCTGGGATGATCTAATTGGGTTTGGTCCTGCTTTGAGCAGGGGGTTGGACTAGATGACCTCCTGAGGTCCCTTCCAACCCTGAGATTCTATGAACTGGCAATTATTTCTGCAGGGACCAGAGCAGCACACAGGCAAGACCCGGTCCGAAACTGCACACATGCAGGAGATGCACCCTTGCATCCTGGGTTCCCCTCAGAAGTGAGATATCGGGTTTGATCACCCCAGCATGTGGAAAAGGTGCCAATATTCAGAATACTCTCCCTAGACCCTCTTTGCAAACCACACAGACCCTTTGTCCCTTCTTGCCCATTCCCTCTTCCAACTTCCCCCACCCCTCGCCAAACTCACCATCTTTCGGACTCTTGCCAACCTCTGTACTAGCAAAGAGAGAGTGAAAAAGAGGAGTGGGTAACGTTTGTGATTCTCAGCTGTGAGCAAATACTGCCTCTGTTCATTGTTTTTTGGTTTCTGCAGATGTGCCCTTGAGGACCCACTCCTCCACACTGGCAGAGCACCTCCGTCAGATAAGGCAGAGAACCAGGAGGAGTAGGAAGGATATGCTTCGAGAAGTGCTGCAATCAACAGACGCAGCACATAGTGAAATGAGCATGGAGGGAGACAATCAACGAAAGACTCAGGCTGGATAGCCTGGAAAGGACACAGAGACAGGAGAAGATGATAAAGCTGCTGGAGGGCCAGACAGAGATGCTCAAGTCCCTCATTATGCTGCAGTCTGAGCACATACGTGCATGACTCCCTCTGCAAACAATACAGAACTCCGTTCCACGCCCTCCTCAAACTCCTTCACCCAGAGGTGCCAACTCTGTGGGTGCTCCGGGGCTGGAGCACCCATGGGGAAAACTGGTGGGTGTTCTGCACCTACCAGCAGCTCCCCGCCCCGCCCCCCCCACCCCAGCTCACCTCCGCCTCCACCTCCTCCCCTGAGCGTGCCTTCCCCGCTTCTCCTCCCAGCGCTTGCCGCCGCAAAACACCTGTTTCGTGGCGTAAAAAGCTACGGGAGGGAGGGGGGAGGAGCGGGAACGTGGCGCACTCAGGGGAAGAGGCGGGGCCGGGGTGGGGATTTGGGGAAGGAGTCCAATGAGGCAGGGAGGGGGCAGAGTTGGGGCGGGGACTTTGGGGAAGGGGTTGGAATGGGGGCAGGGCAGGGGTGGAGTTGAGGCAGGGCCGGGGGAGGTGGAGCGCGAGCACCCACCAGCGCCAGGAGAAATAGGCGCCTATGCCCTCACCACTCTCCTCGCATGTTCCCAGTCCCTTGCAGTACCCCGTGAACTCCATCTCTAGGGACTGGTTTCACAATGAAATCTGGAGTTACACGCAGCTGTGAGAGCCATAACTGAGAGACTGTTCCTCATTACCATGTCTCCTGTTTGACAAAATATTTGTGGTTTTCCTGTTATTAAACTTGTTATTAAACTTTGAAATAAAATAAAATAATAAAAAAAGCTTTCTATACAGTCCAGTGTTCCTAAAGATGCACGCATCTTGCACCTTCCCTGACCACCCCACATTGATATTGGTGAAACAGCCCTGGTGATCCACCAGCACCTGCAAGACCATGGAGAAGTAGACCTTCTAGTTGATGTACTCCATCACAAGATGTTCTGGGGTCAAAATTGGATACGCGTTACGTCTGTTGCCCCACTGCAATTAGGGAATCCCATTGCCTCAAAACCATCAAGTGTTTTCTGCCCATTACCAAGAGCCACAGTCCTTCGTAGCAGGAGGCGATTAATGGCCCTGCACACTTGCATCACTGCAGCCCCCAAGGTAGGCTTTCCAACTGGCAGCAGTCTGGAATTGCCAGCTTCCACACAGCGATCGCCACTCGCTTTTCCACAGTGAGGGCAGCTCTCATTCTGGGGCCCTTGCACCGCAGTGCTGGGGCGAGCTCCACACACAGTTCCAGGAAGGTGGCGTTGCGCATCCAAAAGTTCTGCACCTACTGCTCATCATCCTATACATACATCATGATGCAATCCCACCTCTCGGTGCTTGTTTCCCAAGCCCAGTACCAGCAGTCCACTGTATGCAGTTGCTCCTTGAATGCCAACTGCAACCTTGAATTATTTCTTTCCATAGCACACAGCAGGGCAGGCACCGCTGATTCACAGCTCATGAAATACTGCAGGACCAGCTGCGTTGTGTCCATAATGCTCATCACCAGACTGGTCAGCAGTTCAGGGTCCGTGCTGTCAGGCAGAGATGGTGGGCACACAGTTAACAAGGCCTGTTGATAAACAGTGTGAAGCGAAGTTGGAAGCCCATGGAATGATGGGAGGGAAAGAACTGCATCATGGGACGGTGTGCATGCCCCCTGATGCACCCTGATCCATTCCCAGAGCTCCCAGCGGCAGAGGGGGGCGAGTTGTACAGTGGGACAGCTACCCACAATGCAACATGCTGTCTGTCTATGCAAGAGCACTGACTGTGGATGCGCTCGGCCGACACAGGGAGCGTTGTGTGGATGTTCGTGACTGATGTAATTAAAGTGTCTTATGATTGTCGACTTAACTCTGTAGTGTAGACATGGCCTTACTTTGCCTAGCTGTAAATTTCAATTATTGATGGAAATATTTTTGATCGGTTTGTGTGTGAAATCAATGTTTAGCTACATTTACTGATAAAAATCTAATCCAAGCCTAGTTATAAAAGAAGCTGTCATGAATTTTTGATAGTGTGAACTATATCTTCATAGAGGGATTTTCTAATAACCATTCCCATACATACAGACTGCCTCCCCTGCCATTGGTAAAGGAAAACACTCTGGTGACAAGTACAGTAATTGCTTATGCGGAAAAGTAAAGGTAAATGAGTCTTTTGTGCCCTTTCAGCTGCTTTTTAGGTGAGGTAGCAACTTAAAACAAGAAGGAGCCAGCATCATGTGACCTGCTAGTTCTCCATGGACCACAGTTTGGAAACTCCTGCAACACAAGATGCATAGATTCATGGATTTTAAGGACAGACAGGACCATTATGATAATCTAGTTGGACTTCTTGCATGGCACAGACCAGAAAATGCCATCCAGTGTTTCCTGCAGCCATGGGCAATACGTGAACTGGGCAGGCTAGACTGCATCCCCGCCCCTTCAACCTGAGGCCCCGCCCCTTCTTCTCCCCCCACCCCCACCGTGGAGCCCAGGCCCCCCCACTGCAGCTGCCGGCCAGCCCCCACCCCAGGCTAGCTCACCTCAGCCGCAGAGCGCCAGGAGGCAGGTGGCTCAGCCTGAGCCGGGGCCAGCCCATAGGGAGACACAGGAGCTGCGCCGAGCAGGAAGCAGGGGGGAGGTGGCTGTTGGCAGAGTGTGGGCAGGGCCATGCCTGGCTGTTTGATACCCACTGCCCATGCCTGCAGCCAGATCTCTGGGGTAAATAAGCCTATTGCTGTTGTCTGTGAGTGTGCACCATGCACAGTTATGTCACTTAATAAAGTTACAGCACTTCCCTCACTGCCAGAACCACTAAGGCAGCTTCCTACAGCTCTTTGCTTACAGTCTCCTCTAAGATTATGGGCCGTGGGATGAAGAGTGCGGTATAAATACCTGCAGAGTTCAATAGAATTGTTCACATTCTTCAATGAGTACAAACGTATCTCTGTTCTATACCCTGGCCCAGACACTCAGCTGCGGCCAAACAATGTCTTCCAGTCTTGGGTTGCTGTGTCTGGGCCTTGGGCATAAGTTAGAGTGGCCTGAAGAGTTGCACCAGCTGCCCAATGCCCCAAGGAGTCATTACAATAGCCTGGGATTGCCGGGGTGTAGGGAAGCCCTGGCCACGTCACGTTCACTGTCAGTTAGGAATGGGAGAGATGGCAAAGGAGCCATGATCCGGCTGCACCCCAAGAGCCCCTTCACTGGGATGATCCTGCTATGGCTGGCTACATCCAGTTTAGGGCCACTTTGCACAGGTCAGGCGACACAAAGCAGACAGCACAGCCTGGACCTGGCCTGCAGCATCTGCATGTATATGCATGGCCCTTTTGCTTTCTGAGTCTGTTCCAGAGCACACTGAAGTCACCAGAAAGACTTCTATTAAGTTTGCTGGGATTTGGATCAGGCCTTCAGCGAGCAAAAGTCTGCTCATTTGAATGTGCATGGACAGTGAACAAAAGGACTATGAATACCTTGGAGCAACGGCATCGGTTTTAGTCGAACGAGTTCTTTACTGCAGAACTCACTGTGAGGGGTGTTTTTCAGCTCATTGTGAGTGTCTCAGCTAAAGAGGTGTGGTGTGAGTGTCAGGGAGTCACAGGGTCTGGTCTATGCCCTAGACTGTAACCAGCTCCTGGGAGTGACCACTTTAGTGTGCTGGGCCCCAAGGACCCACACTCTTCCACAAGGGCTGGCCAGTGGCCTTCAAGACTGCACGAATGGGCCTTTGGCACCAGCAATCTGTCTCTCTCTGTGACTTCCTGCAGCAAATCCAGCCATGCCAGAGTCCCTTCAGGGCACAATGCTCTCAGTGTGTATGAGCAATGACACAGGTAGCCTTTCCAAAACAAGGTAACCACTAATGAGTCACCTGGCTACAGAATCTGAACATCCTTGGGTTAGAAGAGAGAGGCCACAGTTAAACCACAGTCCATCCTGGTCAAACCAGTGCCATGATGAACCAGCCAAACCGTGATGGACTCCATCTCTGCCTTCCTCTCTTCTTCCTTTGTCTCCCCATTCCTGAGTCCCTCCAAAAGGGCCACCCTTCTCCCAGTCACCAGATACCTTGTTCTCCAGGTCAGTTCACAAAGTCCCACCTGCCGAGGTTTCCTGTTTTTAGGTGTAGATTGTTCAGTCATTGGGGCATCTCTTTGCCTTGCTGGACTTGCTGTTGATTTGGATCTGTTTCGGACAGGTTTCTTAACGATTCTATTCATTCCACTAGACAGCAAGGTAACCCACCCCCTCCAGGCTCCAGCATAGTTCCAGAAGCTGTATTAACCCTTTTGTACCCATTGGGTAGCAATGCAATGTACAGAGGGAAACTGAGGCATTCTCACACTTCATAAAATATATTACAGAAAATTCCCATTTTGTCACAATGAACTATGTAACCTATGTGTGGAAAAATGCTCTCTGGTGCTCACCACCATGCCACCTGAACTCAGAGACAGTGTCATAAGGGCGGAGGAAAAACCTGAACGAACAAACCATCAAAGCCATTCTGGGTACATGGCTACCCAGAACATTACAGAAGTGGTCCTGGAATAGTGTACAGGGGGAGCAACCTTCTCTGTTCTATGAAAACCTGTAGGTTGGGGTTGAACACAGAATCACTCCTTACACCAGGAGAGAACACAGCAAAAAGCATTGGCCTAAAGTTTTAAGTAACTGGTGTTCTCTGGTGCCCATCTACAGGCACCCTGAAGGGGTCTGAGTTTCAAGAGTGCTGAGCACCCCCTCTTCTCAGGTGTTTCAACATAGGGATCCCCGAATTGAGGCACCTAAAGTCACTTGTTGCTTTATAAAAGGCCATTAAGTCCATAATACTGTAAGTATGAGCCGGCCAGAACTTTGAAGATAAACTCTTTTTTCTTTTTAGTATTTACTATTTATTTCTGAGTAAGCAAAAGAAAAACACCTAGGCTTAAACTTAGGTATTTAAACTCAGTAATGTATCAACCAGGAGCTTAGCCTGGGAGAAGCTTTATTTATGGTTTTCAAATGCTGAACACATTCTGCTGTTGTATTTATGGGCCAATGTCTCAGATCCTGTTCCGCGACTCCAGGATAAGCTTGTTCCGGGGTGGATATTGCACACAAAGGTGCTGGCCAGTTTAGCCACGGCTTCTTTGTAGTGCAGTACCAGAGCATACTGTGCTGCGCTGTGCACGTCTCCAGCATGACACCACATAGACCCTTTGCTAAGAGGGCCGGTGCCCCTGTGTGGAATAGCAAGGTCACCGCACAGCTAGTGCTACGTTTATATAATCAATCCAAGACCATAAATCACCTTATTGGTCCGGGTGCTGTTAGCACGTTGCACAGTTACAAAGTAAGGAACTATTCCAGAAATAGATGCCAAGAATGTTACTGTCACTAAAGCCAAAGCACTGAACTGATAAATTCAGGTTCTGTAGATAATACATTGGTCTCCAACTATTGGCTGTGGGCGCTGACCTGCCGAGCCCTCGCTAGTGATTCACAAAGAGCTGACAGGTGCCATGGGGCTGGTGCTGTCTCTTTGTTTCCAGCAAGTGCAGAGGGAGCGGAGGAGAGCAGGAGCAGGTGACAGAGAAGCTTGTGCAGAGGTGCAGAAATTGAGGGGACCAGACCAAACCATGGGGGGGTGGAGAGGAAATGAAAGGCAAAATGACAAAGCGTGAATAACTTCTTTCACAACAAGAACAAAACACTTCTCACACCACAGGCAGCTAAAATACATCACTACCTTCCCGATGTTAAATTCCCATGTAAGCACCTGCTATAGTTGCCACATGTGTGACCGCAAATGGAAAAAGGGGCAGTCCCTGCTCTAGCAAATGGGAGAGGAAGCAGCTCTCTGTTCAAGGGTGGCCCACAGAATCACTGGGTTTGGGAATCTTGTTCTAACACCACCACCGTTCAGACATCCTCTGCTGCAAAGGGAACACGGGACAGTTTGTAACAGACATGCTCGTAACCCCTTGAACTCTGAGCCACATGGGACAGCAGGGAAACGGTTACGTGAGAGAGACCCAGACACTCCTGGCCAGTGACCTGCACCCACACGCTGCAGAAGAAAGCGCCTCCCCGCCCCCAAGGTCACTGCCAGTCTGACCTGGGGGAAAATTCCTTCCTGACCCCACATACAACGAGCAGGTCGACCCCCAGCCAGCACCTGGGACAGAATGCCCAGAGCCACCTCCGAGCCTCGCCCCTGCCCCTCCAATGTCCCATCTCCAGCCACCCCTGAAGCTTCAGAGGAAGGCGATGAACAGACACAACATTGGCAGGGCCACTAGGTGGGAGCACAAGCACCATTTAGAGAGGGCGGGGGGGGCATCCCCCCCCCCTCCCCGAGTTTCATACCAGAGTGTGGTGAAGTTTGTAGCAGGAGGGAAGATGCTGCCCGTTCTCCCCTGCTCCTCTGCAGCCCCCACGCTGCCCCTCCCCGGCCCCATGTGGCCTGGGAGCCTCCTGAGCTCTGCACTGAGCCAGGTGGAGGCTGAAGTTGGAGTGTCCCTCTCCCACCGCCCATCCTGTACCCAGGGGAGCAGCGCGCCCCTCGCCCCAGCCCTCGCTAGGGTTGCCAACCGAACACCCCTGCACCGCCCCTTCCCCAAGGCCAATGGGAGCTGCGGAGCTGCCACTCAGGGCGGGGGCAGCGCAAGGAGCCCCCCTGGCCACTCATGCGTGTCGGGGCTCAGGGACCTGGCGGCCGCTGCCAGAAGCGGCGCTGAGCCAGGGCCGGCAGAGAGCCTGCCTCAGCCTCGGGCCTGCTGCACAGCCAGCCGGACGTCTATGGCGAGCCGCCAGGGTCCCTTGTCAACCGGGCGCCTGGCAACCCGAGCCCTGGCCCTGTGCAGCTACCGGTCCCTCACTGCGCCATCTAGGAGGGGCGGCGCCTCGGGGGAGGAGGTGGAGGCGGAGGTGAGCTGGGCGCGGGGGGAGGGGTGCAGAGAAACCGCTCCCTGCCCCAGCTCACATCCACCTCCTCCCCCTCCCCTGAGGCGCCGCCTGTCACAGAGTGTGGGGGAGTCAGCGTCTGCACCCCTCTTCCTGGGATTCACTGTGATGCTCAGCCAGCCAGTAGAACAGAAGGTTTATTAGGGATACCAGGAACACAGTCCAAACTGAGCTTGTAAGTACAAGCAGGACCCCTCAGTCGGGCCCTTCTGGGGGGCAGGGAGCTTAGACCCCAGCCCGGGGGCTCCCTGAGTTTTACCCCACAGCTCCAAACGGGGGGCAGGGAGGCCAGACTCGGTCTGCACCTCCCCCCCTCCTCCCAAGCCAGCTTCCAACTGAAACCTCTCTAGCCCCTTCTTTGCCCTTGTCTCCTTCCCGGGCCAGGAGGTCACCTGATCACTTTGTTCTAACACCTTCAGCTCGCACCTTTGCAGAGAAGGGGCCTAGGCCATTAGTTGCCAGGAGACAGGGTGTCGGCCATTCTCCCATCACACTGGCCCTCTCCAGCTCTGCAACAATCACCCCTTATTTGCATCAGGGAAACTGAGGCATAGAAACATTAAGAACAGTCCCATTCCATCACACCGCCGCTCTGCTTCCCCCCCCCCCCCGCCACCGGCTTGCTGCGCGCCAAACAGGGAGGGAGGGAGGAAAAGCGGAGCGGCGGCAACGTCTCGGGAGGTGGAGGCGGAGGCGGAGGTGGAGGTGAGCTGGGGCCAGGGGCAGGGCAGGGAGCTGCCAGTGGGTGCTCTGCAATTTTTCCCCATGGGTGCTCCAGCCCCGGAGTACCCACAGAGTCAGCGCCTATGCAGGAAGGTTGCAGAAAGCAGGCTTGTCTCCCACCTCATGCCTAGCCTGAGCAGGGGAACAGGCTGTTGATTGACTCCCTCACTTCACGGGAATCTCCCTCAGAGATCTCCAGGAAACTCTCGCGGAGATACTGGGCAATCCGCTGCCGCAGGTTCTTCTGCACAGCTGCTTTGTGTCTTGCCCCATTAATGGTAACTTTCCTACACCACTCTGCCGTCACGGTGTGGGGGACCATTGCTGCACACAGGCGAGCCGCATAGGGGCCAGGGCGGAAGCCGCAGGCTTGGAGAAAACCCTCCCTTGATTCCCTGCTCACGCTCAGCAGCGAGATATGTTCCATAATTATTACATCCTGGGGCAAGTGTGGGGACAGGAATGATTATCAGGCCCCCCTACAGTGCTGGCTCTCCCCAGCAGGGTCCCGGAAGACTGATTCACCCTGCCCCTGTGGCTACTCACCATTCTGGGGGTCTTGTGGATCATGTGTGCTTGCCTGGGGTCAGCCAGTTAGTGACAGGTGAGAGTACTGGCTGTGTTTTAAATCACTGAATCAGTGTTCTCTGTGTTGCAAACAATACTGCTCCTGTGAAATGTTGTGTTTAAGATGATGACCTTGGGAGCCCAGCCTCCCTCTTTGTTATCGGCGGCTGAATGGCTGCGCAGAATTAGAAAGCGGCCGAGAAGAACTAAGGAGGAGTTCTGCATGATGTTATGGTGCACTCCGCCGCTGAGAAACAGGAATTGAAGGAATGGTGGGACAGCGAGAAGAGGGACCGAGAGGAGAACGCAGCACGCCAGAATGAAGCCACAGAGCGACTCTTAAACATTATGGAACACCAAGCAGACACGCTCCAGGCAATACCAGCTCTGCAAACCGTGCAGCTCCGCACCTGCCCTCGCAAAAGTCTTTCCCATGCACTCCCCAGACACCAACACCTCCTGGCTCCAGTCTATACAGTACCCACGGCATTCCATGACTTCCCCCTCACAGTCCAGCACTGCGGACTCCCACTACCCACTGCACTCGACACCAGTCCCTCTGCACTTTGGCCCTGCTGAAATACAGCACCCGCTGCATTGTACTCCAAAGGAGAAGGTTGGATATGATCCCTGGACACATACACAAATCTTTAGCTGTTCTGGGACCCCTCCTCCTCCTGGGACCGCCCTTCCCCCATCTCCCACCCTGCTGATGTATTTTTTCATTTGACTCTCTCCTCCGGTTGTTGTCTTTCAATAATAAAAGAATTGTGATGGTTTGAAAGCAATCTTTATTCTATTAATTGAAATCAAAAAGAGCCCTGCAAAGCAACAGACAATTATGTTAAACCCCCTTATTGCATCATGTGCACCAATCACCTCCTAGCATTACAGCAATCCTGAGCTTAGCATCAAATATTAGTGGCTTTCAGCTTCAAATTGCTGCCTCAAGTCATCCCTGATCCTTATGGCCCCGCGCTGCGCCCCTCTAGTAGCCCTGGTTTCTGGTTGTTCAAACTTAGCCTCCAGGCACTGAGCCTCTGCGGTCCAGCCCTGCGTGAAGCTTTCACCCTTCCCTTCACAAATATTATGGAGCGTACCACAAGCGGCTATAAGCATAGGAATATTGTCATTGGCCAGGTCCAGCCTCCCATAGAGGCAGCACCAGCAGGCTTTTAAATGGCCAAAAGCACACTCAATAGTCATTCTGCACTTGCTCAGCCTGTTGTTGAGCCGCTCCTTGCTGCTGTCAAGTTGCTTCATGAGCCATGGCATTAAGGGGTAGGCGGAGTCTCCTAGGATCACAATGGACATTTCGACTTCCCCTATGGTGATCTTCTGATCTGGGAAGAAAGTCCTGGCTGGCAGATTCCTGAACAGGCCAGTGTTCTGAATGATGCGTGCGTCATGCACCTTTCCAGACCAGCCTGCGTTAATGTCTGTGAAACACCCACAGTGATCCACAAGTGCCTGGAGAACCATTGAGAAACACCCCTTCTGATTAATGTACTCGGTGGCTAGGTGGTCTGGTGCCGGAATTGGAATGTGCGTGCCATCTATCGCCCCTCCGCAGTTAGGGAAGCCCATTTGTGCAAAGCCATCCACAATCTCTCACACGTTGCCCACAATCACGGTCTTTTGGAGCAGGATGCAATTAATGGCCCTGCACATTTCCATCAACATGACTCCAATGGTCGACTTCCCACTCCAAACTGGTTAGAGACCGATTGGTAGCAGTCTGGAGTAGCCACAGTGCAATCGCCATGCACTTCTCCAATGACAGGGCAGCTCTCATTCTCGTGTCCTTGCGCCGCAGGGCTGGGGCGAGCTCAGCACACAGTCCCATGAATGTGGCTTTCCTCATCTGAAAGTTCTGCAGCCGCTGCTCGTCATCCCAGACGTGCATGACAATGTGATCCCACCACTCAGTGCTTGTTTCCCGAGCCCAAAAGCGGCGTTCCACTGTGGTCAGCACCTCCATGAATGCCACAAGCAATCTCGTGTTGTAGCTAGTATGCATGGCAAGATCAATGTCGCACTCCTCTTGTCTTTGTAGTTTAAGGAATAACTCCACTGCCACTCGTGACGTGTTGGTCAGAGCAAGCAGCATACTGGTCAGCAGTTCGGGATCCATTCCTGCAGCCCGAAGAGGCATAGCGCACAGTACAGAAACCATTGAAAGATGGTGCCAAATGCAGATGGAAGCACAGGGATTGCTGGCAGGCAAAGCAATGCATCATGGGTCATTGGGACAGGACCCAGGATGCCCCATGATCCCCTCCGCCTTCCCACAAGTCTTAGCGGCAGAAGAGGAAGAGATGCTCTGTGGGATAGCTGCCCAGAGTGCACTGCTTTGAATACTGCTGCACATGCCGCAAGTGTGAACACGCGATTGTGCAGGCAGTTGACAGTGTGAACACACAACAGCGGTTTCCCTTCAGCGCTCTCGGAGTGGCGCTGTAACTTTGCCAGTGTAGAAGTGCCCTATGTGAAAGGGGCAATACTAACTTGTTTGTGTTGGGGTATAAAAATGTATTTTAAAGGAAATATCTTTGTCTGGCCTAGGGAGGAACAGAAGGTCCCGCCGTTCACTGAACTGGGTCCTTGCTACGGGCATTCATGAATAAGGGCATGTCTTCACCAGGGGCGGCGCCATCTTTTTTGCCGCTCCAGGCAACGGCGGGAGAGGCTGCCACCGAGATCCCCGATGGCCGAAGAAACTGCTGCCGGAGTGCCGCCAGGGTCCTCAGTGGCATTTCAGCGGCAGCCTCTCCCGCCGGTGGCCGCGAGGTACCTGAACTGCGCCCCCCCAAATCCTGGTGCCCTAGGCGACCGCCTAGGGTCGCCTAATGGTAGCACCGGCCCTGGTCTTCACTAGCAACATTTAAGCACTGCCGCGGCAGCACTTTAACATGGCTTGTGTAGTCGTGGCAGAGCGCTGGGCCAGAGCTCTCCCAGGGCTATAAAAACCCACCTCCACGAGGGGAATAGCTCCCAGCGCTGGGGCGCTGTCTACACTGGGGCTTTACAGGCCTGAAACTTGCAGCGCTCAGGGGGTGTTTTTTCACACCGCTGAGCAAGAAAGTTGCAGAGCTGTAACGTATCAGTGTAGACAAGCCCTTAGTGGTTTGGTAAAGTTTGCGAAATAGTAGTACCTGCTTGGTCAACAATAAACCTGGCTGGCTGCCTTTGTCCCTTAAAGGATGTTGTGGTGGTTGAGCGGTTTGCTTAAGGTTTGCCATGCCAGCTGTCTGCACAGGACTGGGGCGGCACACGGGGGAACACACACATGCAGCCAAACATCTCTCAACATCTAACCACATTGGTGACCCCGACGTGATTCGAACACGCAGCTTTCTGATTACTCCTAACTTTCTTAAAATATGGTTGCCAAGCAACAAAAATGAATACTCTGCTTCTCATCCTAACCACTAACTAATATTTCAAACATGGGCTTTCCTTCTTACCACATAGCAAAGTTTTAAAATAAAGTTTAATATAAAGTAATAAAAATGCCTTAGGTTATTAAATTAATACAACAAATTTGGCAAATATTAATATAATTTTTTATCAATTTTAGTAAAAATTTTAAATAGAAAGGTAATAACTTATTTAACCCTTTATTTTTTATTTTTGTTTGCCTTATTTTGTATAGTTATAAATAAAATTTTAGCGCCATTTGTTTTTAATTGTAAGTTTGTCCTGTATGTTATGTATGTTGTCCTGTGTTGCATGTTGACAGGTTTCAGAGTGGTAGCCTATACATGAGATTTCAATGAGTTTTACCAATATGGAAAGTTTGAAGAATCTGGGTTGGTCTGTTACTGAGATCTGACATAGGGTGTTAAACTTCTTAAAGGACCCATTTTAAAACTAATTTTAGCTCAAACTAATTAACAGATTTATTATAAATTCTCAGAAAATCCATGCTCTGCTCAAAGAGGATGTGCTGTAATTTTGGGGATGGTGCGCCAAATCCTAGATATTTGACAATTAGGCAACTCAGCAATCACTGTGAAGTCCTACCTTAGAGATCCCAAAGCCCAATACAAACTAAATCTGACATGCAATCTACCCACAAGAATTACTTCGTCCACTGCTGATGTGCAGCCACCTCTGAGACAAAATGGAACAGCTGCCTCACAGTACGTATCAACATGACCCTAAGTTTATGACAAGAAGCCAAGATACTGTATCCAGCTGAAACTGCAGGGCTGATGTAGAGGGGGCAGAATGCAATAATTACTTGAGTTGAAATTTTGCCAGGACACTAGGGCTAACATCTCTGCTCTTATGAAAATGCCAGGGGATTGTTAAAGGTCAGAAGTGGTCAAGGCATTGGTGTACATTTCTCTGAAAGCCAGCACTTCCAGCTGCACAATGCCTCCTAATGCCATGCTGGGGCATTGGGTCAGTACTGACTCAGGAAGGATACCACCCACATTATTAATCATTATTATTCCTGAACTGTTTTTCAAAATCAAGGTGGGACAGAATTTGGAAGGGGGTAAATGGTAGCAAAGAAATACAAACATCTATCTACAATAGCCACCATCAGATTCAGCATGGGTTAAATAGGTTATAATGACACTTATTCACGCACTTCTAAGAAGGCAGGCTGAATATTATTACTGACACCTAATCTACCATTCATCTGGAAGAGATTTATTTTCCACGCCGGCGAGATCACTCAGACCAACATACTGCTCTAATACCCTAAGAGCTCTTAAATTCTTTATGTAATCTGCAAGTGCAGTTTGCTTAAAATAAATACCCACAGGTCTCTAAACAAATCAGCTCATAGCACCATATTTAGCATTTTGCCTGCATCTTGTCAAAGGAATCGACACATTCACACTCTGAAAGAATGTGAGTTCCTGTTGCATTTGTGCGTTCCAGCTTCTGTCTTCAGTACAGATCGAAAAGGCAGCATCTCCACTGGTGTACATTGGTATAGCTCCATGTAAGTGAATCGAGCAATGACAGTTTACACCACTGAGGATCTATCCCAAAGAATCTAGCTCCTTTCACCATTCAGTGTAATATAATGCAAGTCAGGCCTCCCTTTAGCACTCAGATCACTTAGATCACATTTCTCCCAAGACCACAGATGCAGCGGAAGCCTTAGTTTCACTTACAGCTGCTTGATAAATGACAAGCTGTCGGATGTTCTGTTCATGCAAGTGGTAATCCCTTTATTATAGAGGCCCCCAAACTGGGGGTGCACCCCCCTAGGGGCAGGGGTGGCTCCAGACACCAGCGCAGCAAGTGCGTGCCTGGGGCGCCAAGCCGAGGGGGCAGCCTGCCGGTCGCTGTGAGGGCGGCAGTCAGGCAGCCTTTGGCGGCGTTTCTGCGGGAGGTCCGATGGCGTGGGACCGGCGGATCACCTGCAGAAATGCCGCCGAATCTGCATGGCCAGCGGGCCGCCCGCAGGCATGCTGCTGAAAGCCGCCTGACTGCCGTGCTTGGGGCAGCAAAAAACATAGAGCCGCCCCTGCCTAGGGGAGCGCAGAGGAATGTCCATGGGGGCACAGCAGGCCCAGGCCAGCACCCCAGGGGGTGGAGAGAGAGCCCCACCCAGCCCTTCTCTGCCTCCAGTTCGGCTGCAGCCCCGGCCCCAAACCCAGCCACCTGGACACTAAAAGTCCAGTTGCCTGCAGTAACCGGCCTCTGCCACAAGGGGGAAGGAAGAGCAGCTGCTTAAGGTGCCACAGGTATTTTTCTTGTTTTCGTTTTGCTTAATCAGAGACTCACCAGGGAATGTCACAATTAGTAACAAGTTGCTTTGTCGGCGCCTGCAAAGGGAACTGCTCAGCCACCCAGGTGGAATCTCAATGGGAGCTAGAAACCTCCCTGCATCTCAGGCACCTCAGTACTGGCCCCAAGCACCTTCCATGCAAAATCAATAGCAACAGCAAAATCCTTCGTGGGCTTAATGGAGTCTCTGGCACTTCTCCGTACAGAAGTCTGGGGTAGATTTCAACTGTCAGCAAAGCACTAATGCTCTTTCCCTTGTGTTATTAATGATCAGAAGCCAGGGACTTTGGTTCCTATAAGGCTGATGGAGCAAGCAATATCTGAAGAGGTGGTTGGTTCCCAGATTTATTTGCCAAGATTCCCACCCTCATGACTACTTCTGTGCCCCTCTAAATCTCTCCTCAGAAATTGTTGCTTCTTGGTTCTTGGGGCTTGATCCAAACTCAGTTGGCTTCTCTGTCTCAGGTAAACAGCACATCACTACCATTGCCTTACAAATAAGGGTGCTCAGTTTTATTTCTGAAGCTCTTTCGTGTTTTGGATAGAAACCACAATGCCATGCTAGGCACATCTAAAACAAACATTTCTTAAGTCAAGAACAACTAAGCATTTTAGTAGTCACACATAAGCATCTCTGTAGCTAGGGTAGCAAAAGGATCTGCATTCGAATCCTCCATTTTCAAACTATGCTTTCTGTAACATTCACCGTGTGCATGGGTTTTTTATGCTTGGTCTCTGCTCAAGAGTTGTATTCTTGGGAGAGACTGAGCAAAGCCCCATTAGCAGTTTTGAAGTTAAGAAAAGGTAAAGCAAACATTTCTCCTATAAAAATGTAGGAACCATTCAAAAGCAGCTGAATTTCAAAACTTCAATTTTTTTTCTGCCTTAACAAACAAGACACACTTTATTATGTTTCAAATAGTTCTGAGAGTGTGAAATGTGGAGTCAGGGTGTTCAGTGACAGGGTCATTACACTGTTAGCTGCTCACTTAGGATGAATTTAGAATACAAAGGACGAGTATGAAGCCTAGACACAACTGGAGTCCTGTTTTGATCTCAGGAGGTAATAACAGTTCTAATGTAACCCAGTGTAACCGCTAGTGTGTGCTGTCAGGAGAATGCTGTGATCCTTAGTGTTTGCAGTGTTGTAGCCGTGTGGGACCCATGATATGAGAGAGACAAGGCTGGGGAGGGAATAGCTTTTATTGGACAAACTTCTCTTGGGGGGGAAGAGAAGCTTTCCAGCTTTACAGAGCTCTTCTTCAGGTCTGGTGAAGGAAACCAGACTGTCCCAACAAAATACAAACCCCTTCTTAGCAGGGGATGGTGCCGAGACCGACTTACGTGTATATATGTGTCACGGAATATGGGGGAGTCAGGCCCTGCACCCCTTTTCCCCAGATTCACTGGGACTCTCAGCCAGCCAGTAGAACAGAAGTTTTATTAGAGATGCCAGGAACACAGTCCAAACAGAGCTTGTAAGTACAACCAGGACCCCTCAGTCAGGCCCTTCCAGGGGGCAGGGAGCTTAGACCCCAGCCCGGAGACTCCCTGCATTTCACCCCCCCCCCAGCTCCAAACGGGTGGCAGGCAGGCCAGCATCTGCCTGCACCCCCACCCTCCTTTAGCCGGCTGCAAACTGAAACTGTCCAGCCCCTCCTCTCTCCTTTGTCTCCTTCCCGGGCCAGCAGGTCACCTGATCCCTTTGTTCGAACACCTTCAGCTGGCACCTTTGCAGAGAAAGGGCCCAGGCTATCAGTTGCCAGGAGACAGAGTGTCGGCCATTCTCGGTCATCACACTGGCCCTCTAGGGCTCTGCGATTACACCCTTTATCCCACCACCTAGAGACTTAACACATGCCTCGGGGAAACTGAGGCATAGCAACATTAAGAACAGTCCCATTCCGTCACAATATGACACTTGATGAATGGCATAAAAAAATTAGAAGTGACAAAGAGTCCTGTGGCACCTTATAGACTAACAGAAGTATTGGAGCATAAGCTTTTGTGGGTGAATACCCACTTCATCAGATAAAAAAATTAAGCAGCCAAATGATCAAAAGGCGTTTAGCTCCTAATGTCTGTTTAGGCTCCTACCTGCCACTGACTTTGAAGCGCCCTACTTCCACGCACTCCTGGGCTAGAGATGCTGCATCCTAGAGGAAGGTCTGCAAAAGCCTGGGGCAGTATTGCCTCGTGCATAGATCCCCTGCTGGTTACTGGCTTAGCCTCTGTCCCCCAGGTTTGGTCATTTCCATAGGTGCATATTCCTTGGAAGTTCCTGGGGGAATCATCACCCCTAAATAGACTAGAGAAAGGCTGAGCATGCGGCAGTGTTTAAGGTGGGTTTGGTATTAACATGTTTACCAATTAACCCCGAGCTATGCAGAATGACTCTTCACTGACACCTTCACCTGGGAACGTCAGCACCTGTACATGCTGGTTCTACAGCTCCCATCACTGCAAGATCCAGATGTGAAGGGGCCTATGCTAAGCTCCCTTACGCAGGTCTGATCTTGTTAATCCCAGTTTGCACCAGAGGAAGAGAGGTCAGAATCACACCTTGCAATCCCCACTTCTTCAGAAGCATGCAGTGGAAATGTCCAGGGGCAGGTATAAATATGCAGGGAAGAGTCATAGAATCATAGAATCTCAGCATTGGAAGGGACCTCAGGAGGTCATCTAGTCCAACCCCCTGCTCAAAGCAGGACCAACCCCAACTAGATCATCCCAGCCAGGGCTTTGTCAAGCCTGACCTTAAAAACCTCTAAGGAAGGAGATTCCACCACCTCCCTAGGTAACCCATTCCACTACTTCACCACCCTACTAGTGAAAAAGTGTTTCCGAATATCCAACCTAAACCTCCCCCTCTGCAACTTGAGACCATTACTCCTTGTTCTGTCATCTTCTACCACTGAGAACAGTCTAGATCCATCCTCTTTGGAACCCCCTTTCAGGTAGTTGAAAGCAGCTATCAAATCCCCCCTCACTCTTCTCTTCTGCAGGCTAAACAATCCCAGTTCCCTCAGCCTCTCCTCATAAGTCATGTGCTCCAGCCCCCTAATCATTTTTGTTGCCCTCCGCTGGACTCTTTCCAATTTATCCACATCCTTCTTGTAGTGTGGGGCCCAAAACTGGACACAGTACTCAAAATGAGGCCTCACCAGTGCCAAATACAGGGGAATAATCACGTCCCTCGATCTGCTGGAAATGCCCCTACTTATACAGCCCAAAATGCCATTAGCCTTCTTGGCAACAAGGGCACACTGTTGACTCATATTCAGCTTTTCGTCCACCGTAACCCCTAGGTCCTTTTCTGCAGAACTGCTGCCCAGCCATTCGGTCCCTAGTCTGTAGCACTGCATGGGATTCTTCCGTCTTAAGTGCAGGACTCTGCACTTGTCCTTGTTGAACCTCATCACATTTCTTTTGGCCCAATCCTCTAATTTGTCTAGGTCCCTCTGTATCCTATCCCTACCCTCCAGTGTATCAACCACTCCTCCCAATTTAGTGTCATCTGCAAACTTGCTAAGGGTGCAGTCCACACCATCCTCCAGATCGTTGATGAAGATATTGAACAAAACCGGCCCCAGCACCGACCCTTGGGGCACTCCACTTGATACCGGCTGCCAACTAGACATGGAGCCATTGATCACTACCCATTGAGCACGACCATCCAGCCAGTTTTCTATCCACCTTACCATCCATTCATCCAGCCCATGCTTCTTTAACTTGCTGGCAAGAATACTGTGGGAGACTGTATCAAAAGCTTTGCTAAAGTCAAGAAATAGCACATCCACTGCTTTCCCCTCATCCACAGAGCCAGTTATCTCATCATAGAAGGCAATTAGGTTCGTCAGGCATGACTTGCCCTTGGTGAATCCATGCTGACTGTTCCTGATCACTTTCCCCTCCTTTAAGTGGTTCATAATTGATTCCTTGAGGATCTGTTCCATGATTTTTCCAGGGACTGAGGTGAGACTGACTGGCCTGTAGTTCCCCGGATCTTCCTTCTTCCCTTTTTTAAAGATGGGCACTACATTAGCTTTTTTCCAGTCATCCGGGACCTCCCCCAATTGCCATGATTTGTCAAAGATAATGGCCAATGGCTCTGCAATCACATCGGCCAACTCCTTTAGCACCCTCGGATGCAGGCTAGAGTCAGGCTAGAGATAACGCGGTTAGTGCAACCAGGGAGGATGAGGCCCTCTTTTAGCAGCTGAGGTGTGAACACCAAGGGAGGAGAAACTGCTTTTGTAGTTGCCTAGCCATTCAAGGCGCCTCCTTGCTCACCGCATATTGTACCATCTGCAGCTAGAAGGAAATGAGCCTAACCCTTGCTCCCCCCTCCCTCCGTGAAAGCAACTGAGGGGGGAGCAAAAAATCCTTTCGCGCCTTTTTTCATATGGGCGCCATATTGCTGACTCCATTGTTATCCACCCGCTGCTTCTGCTGCCACTCTGCTGTCCTGCAAACAGCATACCAGGGAAAGCATGGAGCACGATCAGATCACCGCGGCTGTTCTCGCCGTTATGAACACCACGCGCATTGTCCAGGAGTATATGCAGAACGAGAACCAGGAGCTGCTACAGCTACAGCAGGCGAGGAGGCGACAGCAGCGCCCTGAGGACAGTGATGAGGACATGGACACAGACCTCTCTCAAAAAAGGCCCCCCCGCAAGGTGGACATCATGGTGTTAATGGGGCTTGTTGATACAGTGGAATGCCGATTCTGGGCCCAGGAAACAAGCACAGACTGGTGGGACCACATAGTGCTGCAGGTCTGGGATGAATCCCAGTGGCTGCGAAACTTTCGCATGCGTAAGGGCACTTTCATGGAACTTTGTGAGTTGCTTTCCCCTGCCCTGAAGCGCCAGGACACCAAGATGAGAGCAGCCCTCACAGTACAGAAGCGACTGGCAATAGCCCTGTGGAAGCTTGCAACGCCAGACAGCTACCGGTCAGTCGCAAATCAATTCGGAGTGGGAAAATCTACAGTGGGGGCTGTTGTGATGGAAGTAGCCAGGGCGATCACCAAGCTGCTGGTACCAAGGGTTGTGAGTCTGGGAAATGTGCAGCTCATACTGGATGGCTTTGCAGCAATGGGGTTCCCAAACTGCGGTGGGGCGATAGACGGAACCCATATCCCTATCTTGGCACCGGACCACCAAGCCAGCGAGTACATAAACCGAAAGGGTTACTTTTCAATAGTGCTGCAAGCACTGGTGGATCACAAGGGACGTTTCACCAACATCAACGTGGGATGGCCGGGAAAGGTACATGACGCTCGCATCTTCAGGAACTCTGGTCTGTTTCGGCTGCTGCAGCAAGGGACTTTCTTCCCAGACCAGAAAATAACCGTTGGGGATGTTGAGATGCCTATAGTTATCCTTGGGGACCCAGCCTACCCCTTAATGCCATGGCTCATGAAGCCATACACAGGTAGCCTGGACAGTAGTCAGGACCTTTTCAACTATAGGCTGAGCAAGTGCAGAATGGTGGTGGAATGTGCATTTGGTCGTTTAAAAGCTCGCTGGCGAAGTTTATTGACTAGGTTAGATCTCAGCGAAAACAATATTCCCATTATTATTACTGCTTGCTGTGCGCTCCACAATATCTGTGAGAGTAAGGGGGAGACGTTTATGGCGGGGTGGGAGGTTGAGGCAAATCGCCTGGCCACTGGTTATGCGCAGCCAGACACCAGGGCTATTACAAGAGTACAGCAGGGTGCGTTGCGCATCAGGGAAGCTTTGAAAACCAGTTTCATGAATGGCCAGGATGCTGTGTGAAAGTTCTGTTTTTCCCCTGTAATGAAAAGCCCCGCCCCTTCATTCACTCTACTTCCCTTTACCCAAACCGCCCTGCCCTCCCCCCCTCGATCACCGCTCGCAGAGGAAATAAAGTCATTGTTGCTTAAAAATCATGCATTCTTTATTAATTCGTAAAACAAAGAGGGGGAACTATGGGGCTAACTGCCACAGTCTCCCGGGATAGCTGGTGGAGGAAGGGAAGCACCAGGATGGGTGGTGGAGGAGGGGATGAGGGAAGGACAAGGACACACAGCACTTTAAAACTTATTGAATGCCAGCCCTTTCTTGCTTGGACTGTTCTCTTGACTTGAGTGGTTGGGTGCACGGAGGCCGCCCAAACGCGTTCTTGGGCGTCTCGGGGATGAGGTTATGGGACTCGGGAAGGAGGGCTGTTGGTTACACAGGGGCTGTAGCGGCGGTCTGGGCTCAGGCGGCCTTTCCTGAACCCTACGCCTTTCCTCAGCCATAAGCCGGAGGATTTCCGTTTGATCCTCCAGTAGCCTCAGAATTGCATCCTGCCTTCTCTCTGCACGCTGACGCCACCTACTCTCTTCATCACGCCACCTGTCCGCGCGATCAAAATCTGCCTTCCTGGACTCCGACAGTGTCTGCCTCCACGCATTCTGCTGGGCAGCTTCAGTGTGGGAGGATTCCATGAGTTCTGAGAACATTTCATCTCGATTCCTTTTTTTTTTACTTCTAATCTTCGCTAGCCTCTGGGACGGTGATGAAAGGGGTGGCGTTGAAACATTTGCAGCTGCGGGAGGAAACAAACGGGAGAGGAGTAGTTTAAAAGACACACATTAGAGAACAATGCTCCAAATATTACATATCACATATGCATTTGGTCCAAGGTTGCACTTTGCCTGTTATATTGAGGGTCTGCCGGTTTGGTGTGAGAGATCACACAAGCAACAAGTTGGTCCGGCGGGCAACAGAATTCGGCTTGCAGGCAGCCATGGTAAGCCACAGTCTATAGGCTTCTTTAACCTTCATAACAGGTGGGAATGTTTTCAAACAGCAACCCCCTCATTTCCCATAACAAACAGCCTTTGGGCTGGCAATTTAAAACTGGTTGGCAATTGAAAAGGGAGGGGCGGCGGTTTTCGGGTTAACGTGCAGCGCGAACCTAATCGACACCCCACACACACACACAGACACACATCCAAGATGTTCGCTGTTCCCCCTCCCCCCACCGCGTGGGTCACAGCGGGGAAGATTTCCGTTCAGCCACAGGCAAACAGCCCAGCAGGGATGGAGCCCCTCTGAATACCCCCTTAATAAAATTCCCCTATTTCAACCAGGTGACCATGAATGATATCACTCTTCTGAGGATAACACAGACAGATAAAGAACGGATGTTGCTTGAATGCCAGCAAACACCGGGACCATACGCCGCCATGCTTTGCAAAGCAATGATTCCAGACTACGTGCTACTGGCCTGGCGTGGTAGAGTGTGTTACCACGGAGCACAGGATAAGGCTGCCCTCCCCAGAAACCTTTTGCACAGGCTTTGGGAGTACATCCAGGAGATCTTTCTGGAGATGTCCCCGGAGGATTTCTGCTCCATCCCCGAACATGTTAACAGAGTTTTCCAGTAGCTGTAGCTGTACTGGCCGCGAATTGATCATTAAACACGCTTGCTTATAAAACATGTATTAATTAACAGAGGTACACTCACCAGAGGCACCAGAGGTCCCTTCTCCTGCATCGAGCACGCCTTGGGTGGGTTCGTAGGGTACTGGCTCCAGGGTGACAAAGAGTTCCTGGCTGTCGGGGAAAAGGGCTTCTCCACTTCCTTGCTGTGTCTGGGCGCTATTTTCAGCATCATTATCATCATCATGCTCCTCTGTGGTTTCTGATGATCCACATACGGAGTCATACCACATGGGTGGGTCAGTGCTGGGTGCACCCCCTAGAATGGCATGCAGCTCATCATAGAAGCGGCATGTCTGGGGCTCTGACCCAGAGCGTTTGTTTGCATCTCTGGTTTTTTGGTAGGCTTGCCTGAGCTCCTTAATTTTCACGCGGCACTGTTGCGCGTCCCTGTTGTAGCCTCTGTCCTGCATGCCCTTGGAGACTTTGGCATATGTATTGGCGTTTCTTCTTTTGGACCGTAGCTCTGCTAGCACGGTTTCGTCTCCCCATACAGCAATCAGATCGCGTACTTCAACATCGGTCCATGCTGGAGCTCGTCTTCGGTTCTGGGACTCCATCATGGTCACCTCTGCTGATGAGATCTGCGCTCACCTGCAGCTCACCACGCTGGCCAAACAGGAAATGAAATTCAAAAGTTTGCGGGGCTTTTCCTGTCTACCTGGGCGGAGCATTGGAGCTCAGACTGCTGTCCAGAGCGGTCAAATGTTGCACTGTGGGATAGATCCAGGAGGCCAATACTGTCGAATTGCGTCCTCACTAGCCTACATCGATTCGGCAATATCGATTTAAGCGCTAATCCCCTCGTTGGGGGTGGAGTGGCGAGATCGATTTTAAGAGCCCTAGAAGTCGATGTTAAGGGCTTCGTCGTGTGGACGGGTGCACGGATCAATCGAAATAACGCTAATAAATTCGACCTAAACTCGTAGTGTAGACCAGGGCATAGTCTTTGTTTAATCCTGAGCTGATGGTGTCAAATTTGCAAATGAACTGAAGCTTCAATTCATTGCTCACTCCACTCAACCCCAGGCAGCTTTTTGGGAACATGTGCCCATTACATTCTAATGTGAACATCCTCGAGAGGATGCTACTCATCTCCTCAGCCATTCTCCCACCTCCATTGCTCCCTCCCTGCGTCAGCTCTCCCAGCTCCCACAGGAACCTGCTCTCTGCATCCCTTTCATATGTTCTCAGCCTCACTTGCTGCTCTTCCCAATCTATTTAGCAGCTTGGCTCCTGTTTGGCATTTGTGCCTCTGCTGTTGCTATTCTCCTACATGCCCAGTGTGAGGCCTGTGGCCTGAAGCTGACCAGGGAAGGGAGGTAACTGCGTGAGCTCTCTGCTGGAGAGCAAGGGGAGTAGATTGAGGGAGGCAATACCTCATTGACGTATTAACCGCAGATAGTTTGGGGACATTGGGGTATAAATTGGCTACATGTTGTACTTGGGGCCCACATTCTGTTGATTACCCTTGTGACGGGGCAAGGCCAGAGGGCTATAGGAAAGTGGTAAGGAACCAGTATGTTAGCCCCAGGCTAAACAAATCCCTGATACCTTATGGCAATTGCTCCAGGTTAATCAAGACACCTGGGGCCAATTAAGAACTTTCCAGAAGGCAGGGAGGTTGATTGAGACACCTGCAGCCAATCAGGGGCTGGCTGAAACTAGTCAAAAGCCTCCCAGTGAGTCAGTGAGGTGTGCATGTCAGGAGCTGCGGAAGGAGGTTGCGTGTGAGGAGCTGGGAGCAAGAGGCACTAGGAGCTGAGAGTAAGAGGGCGTACTGCTGGAAGATCCTGTGGTGAGGATAAAGAAGGTGTTGGGAGGAGTCCATGGGGAAGTAGCCCAGGGAGTTGTAGCGGTCATGCAGTTGTTCAGGAGGCACTCTAAACAGCTGCAGTCCACAGGACCCTGGGCTGGAACCCGGAGTAGAGGGCGGGCCCGGGTTCCCCCCAAAACTCCCAACTCCTGATCAGACACAGGAGGAGTTAACCTGGACTGTGGATTCTACTAGAGGGGAAGATCTCTGAGGCAAGCAAAATCCGCCAATAAGCGCAGGACCCACCGAAGTAGAGGAGAAACGTTGTCACACCCTGTTGGGAAACACCTGGGCAAAGCATGTGTCCAGGGTCACCTTGATGAATACTGATGTTTGCCAAGGTAAGAGTCCCTGGACAAAACTCAACTTCAAGCTTATGAAGTTTCTGACTGTTTCTGATGTGCCGCTGGGATACTTGCTTGAGTGGTAGGGACTTTGGTGGGTCCCTTATGCCACTAATTCCTTTGCACCCGCAAGAGCTGAGCTGAGAGTTATGATTGTTTTATTGGGACAGCAGGCAGCAGTGTTTCTAGTCATCTGGCTGGGAGCAAGTTGAGAACATAGCCCCGCTGGGAGCAGTTGGGTGGACTTCTGGGAGCAAGCTGAGAACATAGCCCCGCTGGGAGCAGTTGGGTGGACTACAGTAGAAGCAGAGGAATTTGCAGAATTGGGCTACATTGCCCTAAAGACACTGGTGAGGCCTCTCTGTCTGAGCTGCTGAAGTCCTGCTAGCAGGACAGGTGGCGGACCCCAGAGCTGCCTACGTAACAGGCCCCTTGGTTTTCCTGGGATTCCTGGAATTACAAACTGTGAATGGGGAAGCTGGGAACCCATGAACTTTGAGTGATGGGATGGGAGACAAAAAAAGCTTCATCAGCCAGTTCGGGGTCAGGACTGTGTGACTCATGTGCACCCTGACATAGTAGGTGGCAGAAAGTGTTAAATTGCAAAGTTTGTCCATAGAATATCAGGGTTAAAAGAGACCTCAGGAGATCATCTAGTCCAACCCCCTGCTCAAAGCAGGACCAATCCCCAATTTTTGCCCTAGATCCCTAAATGGCTCCCTCAAAGATTAAACTCACTACTCTGGGTTTAGCAAGCCAATGCTCAAACCACTGAGCTATCCCTCCCCTCCAAGTTCACCCTCTTCTGTCTCTTTCCTTTCCCCAATAAAGACTTTTTGTTTAAACCTCTGTTGAATGTGCTTGCAAGTGGGGACAGGTTTGCCTATCAAAGGCAGCCGGAGTGGATATAAATTCCCTGATTACTGGGTTGGGATTTGAGCCATAGTTAAGCAAATTGCAGAGAATCCCCAAGAAAGAAGGACCCCGGCCTCATTGCTGCCAATTCCGTTGGCAGACGAGTTCCACCCAGACAACGCACTAGTCCTCATTTCTCCCTTCACCTCTTCCATTAACTTGGCCCTTTTCCCTATTGCAGGCATGTCAAATGTTCTCATGCTCTGGACTTCATTTGTAAGTGCACAGACTACCGCACCTCCTATTCACTGCCCCCTGCCTGTGGCAGTTACAGTCCTTGATTACATAGCAAAGCAATATTAGGAACGTGTTCCATTTTCCCTCTTTCGATGAAGTCTAGCAGTTGGAGGTAAGAAGCTGGAGCCCACTGCTGTGGATAACCAGCTACCCATGGGCAGCAGCAAGTGCTCTGCAACCCACCACTGTTCGAGAACCTCACTCGAGTAATATTTCTTGGAAGCACAAGGCTTGTTTTGTACTAATTGCTCCCTTGGAAACCGGGATACATCTCTAACCACACCAGCCTGAGTATTTTTCTTTTCCTGCAGACATGTTCCTTAATGCAAAGTTAAGGCTGAGAATTCAAATGTAAAAAAATCAGGAAATTGTAACTTAACACACTAGCCTTAACTCTGACCCAGGGAATGATGCATTCAACGGGACTCCATTAGAATGAATTACAATGCATTTATCACAATCTCTTACAAAAATCTTACTTGAAAAAGAATTCAAATTACTTTGGACAAGAGAGAGCAGGGAATATAACGAGTGACAAACAGCAAGTACCAAGTTATGGGGAATCTGTCTGCTGGGGTGTGCCAGGGATCTGGGCTGGGTCCTGGCTTATTTAATACCTTCTGTAATAAATATGAAGGGAGTGGGTCTGATGCAGTACTATAAAATCCTCTTCCCAGTAAAGGGTTAAGAAATGCAGGTAGCCAGACTGACACCTGACCTGGCTGGCATCTGACCAATGAGGGGACAAGATACTTTCAAATTTTGGGAGGGGGGAAGGCTGTGTGAGTGTCTCTTTGTCTGGGTCAGAGTGATCTTGGAAGACAGAAAGAACCTACAGAAAATCCGCCTCCTCACCAATACTCACTTTTCTAAAGTAAGTTTAGATAGCATAGCGAGTAGATTTCTGTTTATTTTGCTTGGTGATACATTCCCTGTGGGAGAGGGAAGGGTTATTCCTGTTTTTCTGTAACTTTAAGGTTTTGTCCAGAGCGGGGAATCTCTCTGAGTGCCCTGTAAAATAGTTACCATCCGGATTTTACAGAGATGATTTTACCTTCTTTGTTTTTAATAAAATCCTTCTTTTAAGAAGCTGACTGTTTTCTATGGTTTTTAAAAACCCAGGGGGTGGGTTTTTAGATCCCTGTGTAACCAATTGGTTAGGAGATTATCCCCAAGCTTCCCAGAACAGGGGGGTACGGGCTTGAGAGGATATTTTTTGGGGGGAAGGGACTTCAAGTGGTCCCCTTTCCTGGATTCCTGTTTAGAACACTTGATGGTGGCAGTGGAAGAAGCATTTCTCAGGGTGCAGGGATTTTGTACCTTGGGGGTTTTAACCTAAGCTGGTAAAAATAAGCTTAGGGGCTCTTAATGCGGGTCCCCACGTCTTTACCCTAGAGTTTAGAGTGGGGAGGGAACCCTGACACCTTCCTTAACGAGCTGGGAGAGGTGGGTACTCAGCACATTAATGACATTTGCAGAGCATAGTTAGCAGCAGTGTCTACAAATGCCAGACAGAAAATAATACATGCTCAGGAAGATTAGACATATGGGCAGAAAGTAACAATACAAGATTCAGCCTCGAGGAATACAAGTGAATATACTGGTATCAGGTGAAATTGCCCAAGCAAGCGTGGCCCTTGGCAGACTACGTGGAAATGTGTGGGAGTGCAGAGGCATTAGTCAACAAACAAAACGGAAAAGCCATCGTGTTGCCAGCTTCGACGTATGCATGTGAAATCTGGGCAGTGTACAGATGCCATGTTATGAAGCTGAATCACTTTCCCATGGGCTGTCTGAGGAAATGGATGAGGATAAGATGGCAAGACAAGGTTCCAGATACTGAGGTTCTCACACAGGCAGGAACTCTAGGCATCCATACTCTGTTGATGAAATCACAGAGGAATGGGCAGCTCACGTGACCAGAATGTCAGATGAGCAACTGCGAAAGAAGATCTTTTACGGTGAGTTAAAGCAGGGAAAGTGCTCTCAGGGAGGCCAGAAGAAACTTTTCAAAGACTCCCTCAAGTTATCCTTGCAGCATTTCAACATTGACCCAGAGGATTGTTCTTCCTGGCGAAGTCTCATCCACACTAGAGATACAGCCGATGAGTAGAGAAGCGCCAGCAGCGTAAATCTCACAACAGCAGCATGTCTGCTGTCAATCAAGTAACCCATAGCGGCATCTCTCGTCCAGTGTGCCACAGACAGTTCAAAGCTCAAATTGGCCTGATTGGCCACTCACATGTTCACAGAAACCAAACCACAGTGATGTCATGGTCATCTTCAAACTCAAAGGACGAACAACACCACCAGGTGAAAGCACATGGGCTAATTGGGAGGGAGACACCTGGAATACAGTGATGCTGAGTCCCTATGTGGACAGCAAATTAGACATATTCTGTTAGACAGCATGTAATATGGTAGTAAAAGAAAAATGTTCAGCAATTGCTGCATGTGCAGCTAGGCCTGTTACTGCAGCTCTGGCGAGATAGCCTTTGCAGTACTGCACTGATCTCCAGCCTAGTTATTGTTTTCACTTAGAATCATAGAATATCAGGGTTGGAAGGGACCTTAGGAGGTCATCTAGTCCAACCCCCTGCTCAAAGCAGGACCAACCCCAATTTTTGCTGTAGATCCCTAAATGGTCCCCTCAAGGATTGAACTCACAACCCTGGGTGTAGCAGGCCAATGCTCAAACCACTGAGCCATCCTCACCCCCCTCACTTCCACAGTGAGGATTTCAAAGTGCACAACAGGCAATGATGAATAAAGCCACCCTCACCCTGGGACAGAAAAGGAAGGATGGTCCAGTGGTGAGGGCATTGGCACATGCTCCTAAGTGCCTCAGTGCCTCTTGAAAATGAGCTGAGCACAACAAGGGCTAAACAGCTGTAAAAGTCTGGGCCTCAGGGCCTTAGTTCCCCATCTGTAAAATGGCAACAGTGACACTCCCCTACCTCCCAGGGCTGTTGTGAGATTAACTACGCTAAAGAGTGGGAGGCAGGCACTCAAATACTCCGGTAATGGGGGCTAGATAAGTATCTAAGGTAGCCAGCTGAATGAAAAGGCTAGAGGGATGGATGTAAGGAAAGATTAAAAGAACAGCGGATTTCCTGGAGAGGGATTTCTTGGCCATACAAGAGAAGATGCCTAGGAGAATGTAATTAGGGACACAAAGATCTAGGCTAAACATTAGCAGTAAGAACTATTAATCCTCACTGTCTCTCAAGGGAAAATAGTGAAAGATCAATTGCCGGAAACATTTAGAGAGAGCCTGGGGGGTAGGGGCGAGCCCTGGCCCCCGGACAGATGACTCTCCAGTCTCACAGATTGTTTCTTTCTCTTATTTTTCCTTGATGCTGTGAACACAGTTCCCTGTGTGACCACCCAGAGCCAGACTGTGAATGAACCTTGCACCCCTTGCATACAAGGAAATGGCCCCCTTTATGCACCCCACACAAACACAGTTACAGTCCCTGCATTTGGGGACTGATCCCTCACCCACGTGGCATGGAGAAAGGTGGGAATAAGGTGGAGCCATGGGCTGGCATGACCAGCCACTTCCCCCACTTCCAACAGCCCATGGAGAGGGCCAAGCACACAGTGAAGAGCACACATGGTCTCCCTGGAGCATGGTAGCTCCGTACTGCCCCCAGCACCTTAATGATGCAGCTTGTCCCATGCAGATATTCAGTAACATAAAAATAACGCGCTTGTGGAGAGCCACAGACACACTCTCAGCTCCATTCTTTAACTAAAGACATTGTTTAGTTCTGATTTCTGCACATCACTGTGACAAAGTGGGATTTTTTCAGAATATTTTATATGAATACTGTGTGTGCCTCAGTTTCCCTTATGTGCTGCATGATGAATTAGGTGGTGGTAGGTGGGAGGGAAGGTGTTTTCTTTGCAGAAGAATCCAGATGTCCAGGTGGGGGTTGGGCCCAGACACTGGCCCCGCGATTTGTTATCTAGAAACTGATGACCCTGAACCCCTCTGGGAAGCCAGCCAGTTTGAGCAACTGGAGAACTAAAAGCGAGTGAGGAGGAGACCAATTGACCCTGCTTGCCTGGGAAGAGGAACGAAAGACTGAAGAGGGGTCACGGGCGTGGCGCTGTGTGGGGCTGGGGGCTGGAGTCATGCTTCTGTTCTGGGGGAATGTCAGGGTTTCCTCCCCACTCTGAACTCTGGGGGACAGATGTGAGGACCCACACAAAAGACCCCCCCTAAGCTTATTTCTACCAGCTTAGGTTAAAAACTTCCCCAAGGCACAAATTCCTTTCCTTGTCCTTGGACGGTATTGCTGCCACCACCAAGTGATTTAGACAAAAATTCAGGGAAGGGCCACTTGGAGCCCTAGCCCCCCAAATATCCCCTAAGCCTGTTTTCCTGGGGAGGCTTGAGAATAATATACCAACCAATTGCCTTTAATATAAGTACAGACCAGGCCCTTTATCTTTGGGCCGCTAAAATCAATCAGGTTTTTAAAAGAAGAACTTTATTATAAAGAAAAACGTAAAAGAATCACACCTGCAAAATCAGGATAGAAGGTAACTTTACAAGGTAATAAAAAGATTTTAAACACAGAAGACTTCCCTCTGGACTCAATTTTACAGTTACAAAACAGGAATAAAATTTCCTCTTGGCATAGGGAAAATTCACAAGCTAAACCAAAAGACAACCTAACGCATTTCCTTGCCTCACTTACAATTTCTGTAATTCTTAGATGGATTATTCTAGGTATATTTTCATGAGATGTTGTCCCTGCTTGGCTTCTCTCTCTCCGTCTGAAGAGGGAACAAACAAAGAGAGCACAAACAAACCCCGCCCCCCCCATTTGAAAGTATCTTCTTTCCTTATTGGTCCTTTTGGTCAGGTGCCAACCAGGTTATTTGAGCTTCTTAACCCCTTACAGGTAAAGATTCAGTACAGGTGCTCAGGAGGGATTTTATGCTACCCTTATCTGTATGTGTATGACAAGGGAAAAGACGGGATTCAAAAGAGGGGTCTGTGTCCACCGGAAGTCTGGACACACCCAGATGGACTATGCTATAACTTTTTTTTGCAAACCAAAAGCTTTCTATGCTGCAGTCCAGATATCTAGTAAACACTTCTGTTTGGTTGGGGGTGCATTGCTTCTTTTGGGTGTGCGCCTTTCCCGGTGTCTAGATTGAGTGGGCTCACTGAGGGGAGCTCACGGAGCACAGCAGCAAGCTGTATGCTCAGAGGTGCGGTCCCAGGGGGCGGTGAAGCCAAGGGATTTACCCCTGCGAGAGAGTGTGACCCTAAGGGGTCCTCCCTGGGACTGTTACAGAGCTGTGCGGGAGTACGGGACCTGTGGAACTGTGACAGTCACCCCCTGCTACTGGTTCATGCCTCTAATATGCATGATTCCAGGAGAAATTTGCCACTAGCAGTGAATAGGAATGAATTGCTCATTGCGAGGAATTTTCACAAACCGATCTCTACCAAATGACCAGCAGTGCATCATAATGGCTTTTGGAGGACGATTCCAGGAGAATCATAGAATCACAGAATCTCAGGGTTGGAAGGGACCTCAGGAGGTCATCTAGTCCAACCTCCTGCTCAAAGCAGGACCAAACCCAACTAAATCATCCCAGCCAGGGCTTTGTCAAGCCTGACCTTAAAAACCTCTAAGGAAGGAGATTCCACCACCTCCCTAGGTAACCCATTCCAGTGCTTCACCACCCTACTAGTGAAAAAGTGTTTCCTAATATCCAACCTAAACCTCCCCCTCTGCAACTTGAGACCATTACTCCTTGTTCTGTCATCTTCTACCACTGAGAACAGTCTAGATCCATCCTCTTTGGAACCCCCTTTCAGGTAGTTGAAAGCAGCTATCAAATCCCCCCTCATTCTTCTCTTCTGCAGGCTAAACAATCCCAGTTTCCTCAGCCTCTCCTCATAAGTCATGTGCTCCAGCCCCCTAATCATTTTTGTTGCCCTCCGCTGGACTCTTTCCAATTTATCCACATCCTTCTTGTAGTGTGGAGCCCAAAACTGGACACAGTACTCCAAATGAGGCCTCACCAGTGCCGAATAGAGGGGAATAATCACGTCCCTCGATCTGCTGGAAATGCCCCTACTTATACAGCCCAAAATGCCGTTAGCCTTCTTGGCAACAAGGGCACACTGTTGACTCATATTCAACTTTTTGTCCACTGTAACCCCCAGGTCCTTTTCTGCAGAACTGCTGCCCAGCCATTCGGTCCCAAGTCTGTAGCAGTGCATGGGATTCTTCCGTCTTAAGTGCAGGACTCTGCACTTGTCCTTGTTGAACCTCATCAGATTTCTTTTGGCCCAATCCTCTAATTTATCTAGGTCCCTCTGTATCCTATCCCTACCCTCCAGTGTACCAACCACTCCTCCCAGTTTAGTGTCATCTGCAAACTTGCTAAGGGTGCAGTCCACACCATCCTCCAGATCGTTGATGAAGATATTGAACAAAACCGGCCCCAGCACCGACCCTTGGGGCACTCCACTTGATACCGGCTGCCAACTAGACATGGAGCCATTGATCACTACCCGTTGAGCGTGACCATCCAGCCAGTTTTCTATCCACCTTACCGTCCATTCATCCAGCCCATACTTCTTTAAACTTGCTGGCAAGAACACTGTGGGAGACTGTATCAAAAGCTTTGCTAAAGTCAAGAAATAGCACATCCACTGCTTTCCCCTCATCCACAGAGCCAGTTATCTCATCATAGAAGGCAATTAGGCTAGTCAGGCATGACTTGCCCTTGGTGAATCCATGCTGACTGTTCCTGATCACTTTCCCCTCCTTTAAGTGGTTCAGAATTGATTCCTTGAGGACCTGTTCCATGATTTTTCCAGGGACTGAGGTGAGACTGACTGGCCTGTAGTTCCACGGATCTTCCTTCTTCCCTTTTTTAAAGATGGGCCCTACATTAGCTTTTTTCCAGTCATCCAGGACCTCCCCCGATTGCCATGATTTGTCAAAGCTAATGGCCAATGGCTCTGCAATCACATCGGTCAACTCCTTTAGCACCCTCGGATGCACCCTCGGGAACTCCCGGCCCCATGGACTTGTGCTCGTCCAGCTTTTCTAAATAGTCCCGAACTACTTCTTTCTCCACAGAGGGCTGGTCACCTCCTCCCCATACCGTGCTGCAGAGTGCAGCAGCCTGGGAGCTGACCTTGTCTGTGAAGACAGAGGCAAAAAAGCATTGAGTACACTAGCTTTCTCCACATCCTCTGTCACTAGGTTCCCTCCCTCATTCAGCAAGGGGCCCACACTTTCCTTGACTTTCTTCTTGTTGCTCACATACCTGAAGAAACCCTTCTTGTTACTCCTAACATCTCCGGCTAGCTGCAACTTCAAGTGTGATTTGGCCTTCCTAATTTCACTCCTGCATGCCTGAACAATATTTTTATACTCCTCCCTGGTCATTTGTCCAGTCTTCCACTTCTTGTAAGTTGCTTTTTTGTGTTTAAGACGAGCAAGGATTTCACTGTTAAGCCAAGCTGGTCGCTGCCATATTTACTTTTCTTTCTACACATTGGGATGGTTTGTTCCTGCAACCTCAATAAGGATTCTTTAAAATACAGCCAGCTTTCCTCAACTCCTTTCCCCCTCATGTTATTCTCCCAGGGGACCTTGCCCATCAGTTTCCTGAGGGAGTCAAAGTCTGCTTTTCTGAAGTCCAGGGTCTCTGTTCTACTGCTCTCCTTTCTTCCTTGTGTCAGGATCCTGAACTTGACCATCTCATGGTCACTGCCTCCCAGGTTCCCATCCACTATTGCTTCCTCTATTTCTTCCCTGTTTGTGAGCAGCAGGTCAAGAAGAGCTTTCCCCCTAGTTGGTTCCTCCAGCACTTGCACCAGGAAATTGTCCCCTACACTTTCCAAAAACTTCCTGGATTGTCTGTGCACCGCTGTATTGCTCTCCCAGCAGATATCGGGGTGATTAAAGTCACCCATGAGAACCAGGGCCTGTGATCTAGTAACTTCTGTTAGTTGCTGGAAGAAAGCCTCGTCCACCTCATCCCCCTGCTCTGGTAGTCTGTAGCAGACTCCCACCATGACATTACCCTTGTTGCTCACACTTCTAAATTTAATCCAGAGACTCTCAGGTTTTTCTGCAGTTTCATACTGGAGCTCTGAGCAGTCATACTGCTCTCTTATATACAATGCAACTCCCCTGCCTATCCTTCCTGAACAGTTTATATCCATCCATGACAGTACTCCAATCATGTGAGTTATCCCACCAAGTCTCTGTTATTCCAATTACATCATAATTCCTTGACTGTGCCAGGACTTCCAGTTCTCCCTGTTCCCCAGGCTTCTTGCATTTGTGTATAGGCATTTAAGATAACTCACCGATCATCCTGCTGTTCCAGTATGGGGCAGGAGCCCTCCCCTCTTGCACTCACCTACTTGTGCTTCCTCCCGGTATCCCACTTCCCCACTTACCTCGGGGCTTTGGTCTCCTCCCCCGGTGAACCTAGTTTAAAGCCCTCCTCACTAGGTTAGCCAGCCTGCTTCCAAAGATGCTCTTCCCTCTCTTCGTCAGGTGGAGCCTGTCTCTGCCTAGCACTCCTTCTTGGAACACCATCCCATGGTCAAAGAATCCAAACCCTTCTCTCCGACACCATCTGCGTAGCCATTCATTGACTTCCACGATTCGACGGTCTCTACCCCGGCCTTTTCCTGCCACAGGGAGGATAGACGAGAACACCACTTGCGCCTCAAACTCCTTTATCCTTCTTCCCAGAGCCACGTAGTCTGCAGTAATACGCTCAAGGTCATTCTTGGCAGTATCATTGGTGCCCACGTGGAGAAGCAGGAAGGGGTAGCGATCTGAGGGCTTGATGAGTCTCGGCAGTCTCTCCGTCACATCATGAATCCTAGCCCCTGGCAAGCAGCACACCTCTCGGTTTTCCCGGTCAGGGCGGCAGATAGATGACTCAGTCCCCCTGAGGAGAGAGTCCCCGACCACCACCACCACCCGCCTCCTTCTCTTGGGAGTGGTGGTCGTGGAATCCCCATCCCTAGGACTGTGGATCTCATGCCTTCCAATTGGTGGAGTCTCCTTCTGCTCTGTTCCCTCAGATGTATCATTCACTCCACTCTGCACTAGTACCTGTGGAGAGAACATGAAAACGGTTGCTCATCTGAATAGGTGTTTCAGGTACATGAACTTGTCTCGTACTCTTTCCTCTTCTGGAGGTCACATGCCGCCAATTATCCTCACTGGCCTTCTGTCCCCGCTGCGTAGCCTTCTCTGAATCTTCAGAACACTGTGCCCGCTGAAGCCGATCCTGATGTCTATCCAGGAACTCCTCATTTTCTCTTATGGAACGCAGGGTTGATACTCTTTTCTCCAGACCTTGAATCTTCTCCTCCAATATGGAGATCAGCTTGCACTTTGTACAGACAAAGTCGCTTCTATCCTGTGGAAGAAAGACAAACATGGCACATCCTGTGCAGGTCATGACAGCGGATCGCTCAGCATCCATAGTCCCTTCCTTCTAAGAGTTTCCTCACTTGTGGCAGAAGCTACTCAGGGAAACCTGCAAGAGGGATGCTGCGGTAGGCTCACTCCAGGCGAACTCCCAGGCAAACTCCTCCTGTTTGCTTCTCTGCTGTTTGCTTTGCAGCTGACTGTCTTTTTATAAGAGTCAGGCCCAGCTGGAACAAAGCACTCCCAATTCACACTGTGCAAACGGGCAACCAAACAATCAAGCACACAGTCAAACTGCCAAACTGTCCCCTCAACAGACACTCAGATACTCACCAGCGCAGTCCCCCTAAGGCAGCACTCAGCGTACCTCCGCTCAGTACAACTCTGATGTTCTAGTGTAGTAAGACTAAACTGATGTTTTCTTCTTGAAACAAGTAGATACCGTGGGTCTGAAAGTTGAGTGGCAAAGCTACAATGAAATGTGAATTAAGCCTAGAAAGCAATGCTGAATAATTAACCCCACAGCACAACCCCTAATCCTTTTCTTCCCCTCCCCTCCCCTCCCCCCCCCCACCCCCCCCACCCCCCGCCGACTAGCCAGGAAAGTGTGTCCTGTGGGATATATGGGTAGACGCTATAGTAACAGGACCTCTTTACTGTTCAAGCTTCTTCCTTCTGGCAGAGGTGTCAATTTATACCAAGGGTAATCACTTATTTTTTGTCAAGGTTAAAATTTCTTGGTGAAAGTATAGGCAAGGTCCAGACTCCAGAGAAAAAATACAAAAATAAAAATAATAATGATAAGTAAGGAAAGAGTTTGCAGTCTGTTCAAAAGCATCTGGCAGTCTGGCTTTAGGCCATGGTCCATCTATTTACCCCTGATTTATACATTCTTCTGTTCTGATTGGGATTCCTTCCTCTTTTCTTGAAGATGGTGTATAGGCTCTTGACAGAGGGAGGCCTACGATGGTTAGGAAGGCCCGCAACACCTGTGCCAGCACTGCTTCTGTCTCCTCCACCTGCGCCTGTAGCCAGACAGAGCACCTGAACATGGATGCTTCTACCCAGATCCTGGTGTGGTTTTGCAGGGACTGTAACTTGCAACTCCCACTTACTGATATCCAGGCTGGGGGGACCATCCAATGTGACAGGTGCCTGCTGGTGGAATCTCTCAGGCAGCAGGTGGGAGAGCTACAGGAGGAGATGGCTAGATTGAGGAGCATCCAAGTCCATGAGCAATTCCTGGACAGTGTCCATGTGGAGACCGCTGAGGTAGCTGTCCCAGTACACAGGACTGCTGACACACCACTGGTGGAGGAGGAAATGGCTCAGGGTGGACACTGGCAGCTGGTTACTTCTGGCAGCAGGCAGTGCTCCACCCCTGCTCCAAACCCTGCCACCGTGGTAATAGGAAACTGTTATGCTCTTCTTGATACAGGAGAGAAGGAATCTCCCCCTACAGCAGAGGAGGAGAAGCCTCGTACCGCTAAGGCTGGGAGGTCTGCTGCCACCACTGCGAATAGGAAATGTAGGGTAGTGGTGGTCGGAGACTCTCTGCTGAGGGGGACGGAGGCGCCCATCTGTCGCCCTGACATTTCATCTCGGGAGGTATGCTGCCTGCCGGGGGCCTGTATCCGAGACGTTACGGAGGCATTGTCAAGGATTATCCGGCCTTCTGACTACTACCCCATGCTACTCATCCATGTGGGCACAAATGATACTGCGAGGTGTGACACTGAGCAGATCAAGAGTGACTACAGGGCTCTGGGCGTAAGGGTGAAGGAGTTTGGAGCGCAAGTGGTATTCTCTTCGATCCTTCCTGTCAAAGGTAGGGGCACGGGCAGAGACAGGTGCATCGTGGAGGTGAATGCTTGACTGCAAAGATGGTGTCGCCAGGAGGGCTTTGGCTTCCTCAACCACGGGATGCTAATCCAGGAAGAACTGTTAGGCAGAGATGGCGTTCACCTTTCGAGGAGGGGAAAGACCCTATTTGGATACAGACTGGCTAACCTAGTGAAGAGGGCTTTAAACTAGGTTCGACGGGGACAGGTGAGCAAAGCCCACAGGTAAGTGGAGAACATGGGGACCTGGGAGATGGGTCGGAAATAGGAGGGAACGTGGGCTCTAATGGCAAAGAGATAGGAGGGTCTGGGCAAAACTGGGAGGCAAGATCAAATCAGTATCTTAGATGCCTGTATACAAATGCGAGAAGTATGGGTAATAAGCAGGAAGAACTTGAAGTGCTAATAAATAAATTCAACTATGACATTGTTGGCATCACCGAAACTTGGTGGGATAATACACATGATTGGAATGTTGGTATGGATGGGTACAGCTTGCTCAGGAAGGACAGACAGGGGAAAAAGGGAGGAGGTGTTGCCTTATATATTAAAAATGTACACACTTGGACTGAGGTGGAGATGGACATAGGGGACGGAAGTGTTGAGAGTCTCTGGGTTAGGCTAAAAGGGGTAAAAAACAAGGGTGATGTCATGCTAGGAGTCTACTACAGGCCACCTAACCAGGTGGAAGAGGTGGATGAGGCTTTTTCTAAACAACTAACAAAATCATCCAAAGCCCAAGATTTGGTGGTGATGGGGGACTTCAACTATCCAGATATATGTTGGGAAAATAACACGGCGTGGCACAGACTATCCAATAAGTTCTTGGACTGCATTGCAGACAACTTTTTATTTCAGAAGGTTGAGAAAGCTACTCGGGGGGGAAGCTGTTCTAGATTTGATTTTAACAAATAGGGAGGAACTTGTTGAGAACTTGAAAGTAGAAGGCAGCTTGGGTGAAAGTGATCATGAAATCATAGAGTTCACAATTCTAAGGAAGGGTAGAAGGGAGTACAGCAAAATAGAGACAATGGATTTCAGGAAAGCGGATTTTGGTAAGCTCAGAGAGCTGATAGGTAAGGTCCCATGGGAATCAAGACTGAGGGGAAAAACAACTGAGGAGAGCTGGCAGTATTTCAAAGGGACACTATTAAGGGCCCAAAAGCAAACTATCTTTCGCTGGGTAGGAAAGATAGAAAATGTGGCAAAAGACCACCTTGGCTTAACCACGAGATCTTGCAAGATCTAAAAAATAAAAAGGAGTCATATAAAAAATGGAAACTAGGACAAATTACAAAGGATGAATATAGGCAAACAACACGGGAATGCAGGGGCAAGATTAGAAAGGCAAAGGCACAAAATGAGCTCAAACTAGCTACAGGAATAAAGGGAAACAAGAGAACTTTTTATCAATACATTAGAAGCAAGAGGAAGACCAAGGACAGGGTAGGCCCACTACTCAGTGAGGAGGGAGAAACAGTAACAGGAAACTTGGAAATGGCAGAGATGCTTAATGACTTCTTTGTTTTGGTCTTCACTGAGAAGTCTGAAGGAATGCCTAACATAGTGAATGCTAATGGGAAGGGGGAAGGTTTAGAAGATAAAATAAAAAAAGAACAAGTTAAAAATCACTTAGATAAGTTAGATGCCTGCAAGTCACCAGGACCTGATGAAATGCATCCTAGAATACTTAAGGAGCTAATAGAGGAGGTATCTGAGCCTCTAGCTTTTATCTTTGGTAAATCATGGGAGACAGGAGAGATTCCAGAAGACTGGAAAAGGGCAAATATAGTGCCCATCTATAAAAAGGGAAATAAAAACAACCCAGGAAACTACAGACCAGTTAGTTTAACTTCTGTGCCAGGGAAAATAATGGAGCAAGTAATTAAGGAAATCATCTGCAAACACTTGGAAGGTGGTAAGGTGATAGGGAATAACCAGCGTGGATTTGTAAAGAACAAATCATGTCAAACCAATCTGATAGCTTTCTTTGATAGGATAACGAGTCTTGTGGATAAGGGAGAAGCAGTGGATGTGGTATACCTAGACTTTAATAAGGCATTTGATACGGTCTCGCATGATATTCTTATCAATAAACTAGGGAAATACAACTTAGATGGGGCTACTATAAGGTGGGTGCACAACTGGCTGGATAACCGTACTCAGAGAGTAGTTATTAATGGTTCCCAATCCTGCTGGAAAGGTATAACGAGTGGGGTTCCGCAAGGGTCTGTTTTGGGACCGGCTCTGTTCAATATCTTCATCAACGACTTGGATATTGGCATAGAAAGTACGCTTATTAAGTTTGCAGATGATACCAAACTGGGAGGGATTGCAACTGCTTTGGAGGATAGGGTCATAATTCAAAATGATCTGGACAAATTGGAGAAATGGTCAGAGGTAAACAGGATGAAGTTTAATAAGGACAAATGCAAAGTGTTCCACTTAGGTAGGAACAATCAGTTTCACACATACAGAATGGGAGGAGACTGTCTACGAAGGAGTACGGCAGAAAGGGATCTAGGGGTTATAGTGGACCACAATCTAAATATGAGTCAACAGTGTGATGCTGTTGCAAAAAAAGCAAACTTGATTCTGGGCTGCATTAACAGGTGTGTTGTGAGCAAGACACGAGAAGTCATTCTTCTGCTCTACTCTGCACTGGTTAGGCCTCAACTGCAGTATTGTGTCCAGTTCTGGGCACCGCATTTCAAGAAAGATGTGGAGAAATTGGAGAGGGTCCAGAGAAGAGCAACAAGAATGATTAAGGGTCTAGAGAACATGACCTATGAGGGAAGGCTGAAGGAATTGGGTTTGTTTAGTTTGGAAAAGAGAAGACTGAGAGGGGACATGATAGCAGTCTTCAGGTATCTAAAGGGGTGTCATAAGGAGGAGGGAGAAAACTTGTTCATCTTAGCCTCTAAGAATAGAACAAGAAGCAATGGGCTTAAACTGCAGCAAGGGAGGTTTAGGCTGGACATTAGGAAAAAGTTCCTAACTGTCAGGGTGGTTAAACACTGGAATAAACTGCCCAGGGAGGTTGTGGAATCTCCATCTCTGGAGATATTTAAGAGTAGGTTAGATAAATGTGTATCAGGGATGGTCTGGACAGTATTTGGTCCTGCCATGGGGGCAGGGGGCTGGACTCGATGACCTCTCGAGGTCCCTTCCAGCCCTAGAATCTATGAATCTATGAATCTTCCCGGACAACATCTTTGTACAGCCCAGTAAATGACTATTGCAACAACAATCAGCATGAGTAATAGAGCCCACCAGGCCAGATCTGAAATCACACAGAACAGGAGTCAGGTTAAACCATTTGGAGAAGAGGCACATACACACAGCCACCTATGCCTGCATTTGGTTGGGAGATTGCAAAATGCCAGGATTCATGTGGGGTAACATGGCTCCAGAATGAATCTTATTGTGCAATATTATGGGGAGGGGAGAGTTCTTGCTGGATTGTCAGTTAGCTCGTGATCAGCCCTTGCTCTGGAGTCAGAGGATGGACAGCACTGAAATCCTATCCTAGCTGATGTCACCAACTCTATATAAACCTTCTTCGAACCCAGGATAGTTGTTTGTAACATCCCACAGCAGAGAAGTTCCACAGGTTGCTTTTTAAAGAAAAAGTACAGTGTAAAATTGGCAGTTTGAGATCAGAGCAGATCAATATCCACCCCTGGAGTCAATATTTGATTAAAGGGGGGGCCATGAGGCACTTGCTGACAGAAGACAGGCGCTGTGCGAAGGTGAGAGCACTGAGGATATCTGGAGGGATTTGAAAAAATCTCCTCAATGTCTTTGCAAGATTGCCTTGATTGCCTTCAAGTGAGTAGCCATTGAAATCTGAGGGCAGCCTGCAGCAATCAAGGTATCAGAAGGCCAAGGTGGGATGAAGGAAGATAACTTTGGGATTAAGCTTCTGGGCTAAAACTTTGGAGACCACGGTTCAATTCCTGGCTCTGCCACAGACTCCCTGTGGCAAATCAGGCCAGTCACTGGATCTCTCTGGACCTTAATTCCCCATCTGCACACCGGGGACAGTCTTCGCGTTCTTTGGTCTCACTTGTAAGCTCTTCAGGGAGCTCGCTCTTCTGATGTGCCAAGCATGAGGGGCCCTGATTTCAGCTGGGGCCTCTAGCCACTACTATAATACAGATAATTTAATGGGGGCAGGAAAATGCAGAGTTAACATTGCCTGGTAATAGCTCGGCCCTTCCAGACAACAGAGTTCAGCAAAACTCAGGGCTTGTCTACACTACGAACTTAAGTTAGGTTGACCTGCAGGCACCACAGGAATTCAATCGGCTGTTTATGTCCACACTGCCCTCCTGCCAGAGGTGTGCATCGTCACCGGGAGCGCTGGCACTGACCGCTGGAGCCCTGTCACCAGCAAGGCCGGTGCAAGGAAGTTTCGCGCCCTAGGCAGCCAGCTCCCTCCCTCCTCCCCACCCCCCACTCCCAGCAGCTCAGCCCCCAAGCGCAGCAGCCTCACCCACGGCACCTCCCCAGCTCCTGGCTCCACGCTCAGCCGCTGAGTGTGGAGCCTGGAGACAGCCGCCCGCCACCGAGGGCGGCGAAATGCCGCCTCCCAAATCCTGGTGCCCTAGGGTTGCCTAGTGAAAGTGCTGGCCCTGGTCACCAGGGCAGGCCTGACAGCTAGGGCTGTCAAAGGCAGCAACAGGAGATGTAAGCAGCGACTTCACTACATTGACCTAAGCGCTACGCCTCTCGCAGAGGGGGAGTCGTTAGGTCAGCGTGGCAGGCGAGGTGAGTGGGCAGGAGGAACGCTGTAGTGTAGATGCTTCCGCAGTTAGGTGGTTGTGAGCTGCCTTACGTCGACCTAACTCTGTAGTGTAGACCAGGCCTCAAACTCCAGGAAAACTGGAAATTCAGAGTGAACGTCAATGCTCATGCACACGTAACTCTGCCTCTTGGAGCTGGCAATAGCCACAGGGAATTCTCTGCATGCACAGCAGCTGCAGGCACTGTGATGGGGTAGCTGCATTGCATGATGGGCAGAGTTGTGATCTGGGAGGCTGTGAGCACCTTTCCCTGACCCACAGGTGTGTGATGAACGAAATGTTGTGCGTGTGCCTCGCTTCAGCACTGTGTGTAGAGTGTCAGTAGTAGGGCCCAGGGTCCTCTTGCTAGGGGGTGGTCAGTTGGGTGGGGGATGAGTGTGGTCGGAGTTGAATGAAGGGCAAATGAAAGTACAGTGAGACGTGGGAAGATGAGCTTAGGGGTGAGTGGTTTGCAAACGGGCCTGAAGTGGTTGTAAGATTTAGCAGCTGTTCTTTCTGCGCAGCAGGCGAAGTGAGTGTCAGGCAGACGTGGGTAGCGCCTCTTCAGCACAGTGCACAGACAGAGTGCGAGGACGCGCTATGGCCGTATGGGGCATCGCTCAAAGAGGGCAGGTGAGCCTAACCCAGAGCTGTGTATTTCCTGGTTCTCAGGCACTGAAGTTCTGCTGAACTCAATGTTCTGGAACAACACAAGCTACCACTGGGCAACCTTAACTATGTCAATTAAGGGGGTTTGCCATTGAAGTGACTAGTTTTTTGAACAGAGAAATGTCAGTATGAGTTAGTGGTCATTTAGGCAGCTGTAGTTACCATGTAGATGTGCAGTTCAGATGCTTCTGTGCCCGGAAAATGCTAATACCTAGCTTTCATCGCTAGCTCTTGAAGAGAAAATTATCCCCATTGCACAAGTGGGGAAACTGAGGCACACCACATTTCAACACAACCCAGGTTTGCCTGCAGATTTTAGAGCACTTAGAATCGACCTTTTAACAACAAAGCTTTTCTCAGTCATCATATAGCAGAGCTGGTGCACCGCTATAATCCTGTATTAGATTAATCATCAGCAATGGTTTCACTGTGTCCTGCTCTCCAGCACAGGATAATGCTGAAAATGGGGGACATCTTAGGGAGGGCAGAGGGAAGAAGCTCCACATCTCCATGTGCAGCACTGGAGGCTCCGGTGCGAAGTGGCTCGTTCAGCTCACTGAGCTGTTCTCAGTGGAATGGGAACACGCTATGGAGCTAAACACAGCCTGAGACAATAGTTCTGAGAGGTGCACTGCTCCTGGGGATATTCCCCTCCCACTTCCCCAGGGCTGGAGAGCCTGTGATCTGCATCGTGCATGCCAATTCTCTGCTCCTCAGTGCGTGTCAGCAGTGTGTTCCTGGTGCATCCTCTCCGAATGCATGTTCTCAGTGCCACACCCACAGAAGCAGGGTTTCCCAGGTCCTGGCTTGCATGAGGTGGGCAGGGATGAGGGTCAGGCTCCTTAGCTGGGCAGGAAAGCCCCAGATCCCAGCACACCTGAAGATAGGGAGAAAAGCTCAACCTCCTCTTCCCTCTCCCCCGCAAGCATGCACAGCAGGGTTGGGCTGATAGGTTCTCCACCTACCTCATGCCAGGTCCCCCTTCCACTCCCCGTATAACCCCATCCCCTCACCTGAGCTCCCCAGCCCTTCTCTTCCCCTACACTCATCCATCTTCCTCCCCTCACTGCAGACCCAAAGCTCTCTTACCTCTACTTCTCTACCCACAGTTCCCCCTCCCAGAAGCATTCACATGTCCGTTTTTTTTCTAAAAAAATACTTTGTTTTGCGGGGGTGGGGGTGTATTTGGGGGATGCAATCAGACAGATTTTAGCAATATACATTCAGATTTCTCCACACTTCTGCCTGAGGTGGGACTGGCTGGCTAGCTCAAGTTCAAAGAACTATTGCTTATCCAGCTCCAGTGAATGTTTCAAGACTACAAACCTGGTAGGCGCCTCTCTCCACATCCTCAGTGTAACCTCTTCATTTGTGTGCCTTAAGACCATTAGGCCTGTGCCTATCTAGAGAGCTAACCTCTTTCTTGCATACCATTTTCAGTGTTACTCCCCCCAAGAGGTACACGTGCCATACCCTGGCTGGGGTCAATGTTGTGAGATGGAGACCATTTGGGCCACATTCAGAACCAGGGTTTGATCCCCAGGTCTCGGCAGTCAGTCAATAAAGTTGATAGATTTCACCAACATTGAGGAAAAGCTGGGTTGTTTTTTTCAGGGGGCTTTATTTCAAGAACCTTGAGTCAAATGACCCCAAATTTGTATCCCTGACCCTAGCCAGCACCTCCTAAGAAGCACACCAAAGTTCAAGGCAATCTGAGTAACCAGGCCGATTTTAGAGTACTTAGAGTCAAGCTTTAAATAGAAAGTTTGTCTTAACTTTATTATAGTAGACCTGGTGGTCCACAATGATAACAGTAATGAAGGAGTCCCAGGGTGAGGAATTGGACGCACCAGGGAGTCCGAGTCCCCTTAGCACGCATTGAATTAGAGTGGGAAGGTTTAAAGCATCCTTTGAAGATTGGGGGACTGAAGAATTTGCCAGCTGATGTGATGGTGGGAAATGACACGTCACTGCCCAAGCTGTTGATGCTGGAACCTGGAGCCAGAGGGAGTCTGTTGCTAAGTACCCAGAGGTGAGCTCTGAGGAGCAGGAGGCAACTGAAGGGGAAGAGGAGTCCTGTGCACCCTTAGCAGCAGAAAATAGCAGTGTCTCTCCAGGGGAGGGGGGAGTTGTCCACTTCCTTACCTGAGACAGGTCTCAGTGCAAGGAAAAGCCAGATGGAGTCACTGCCGACCATGCCCTGGAACGTGGCTGTCTCCCCTCACCACGGCCTCATGTCATGGGAGTTGTGGTTTGTTGCTCACACGCCCCCTCAGTCTGTCCTAGGAGCCGCGCCCCCTCGCTGGACTCCATCTCCCAGGGGAGCTTCCCGCCGACTCTGCCAGCGAGTGGGAGAGGCCGTCTGAGCAGGGCACCCCGGGCGCGGAGCGGGTCATCACCAGGGAGCTACAACGCCCGTGAGGCCCTGTGGCGAAAGGGAGCTGGTACGGGTGGGGGGTGAGGACAAACTTTCTCACAAACTGTTGTTTGACAACAGCCCCTCCACACACACACTGTCCCTGTGCCCCCATGGCCACCCAGCATCCCCCTTGCAATAGCCCTGAGCCCAGGACCACCGAGCCCCGGTCCATAGAGCCCCCAGCACAGGCCCCACCTGGCATCCTCCCCTCACTCGCCCCCACAAGCCACCCCCTGGCAACAGCCCCGGCCCCCTTCCCAACAACTCTCCCTCCCAAGCAGAAACCCAGACCCCCCCTTGCTGTGACAACCCCTGAGCCACCCCCCTTGCAGCGTATCTGCCCCCCTCAGCAACAGACTCATCCAAACCCCTCTCCCTGTGGAGCCCCCTCCTTAAAATCCAGGCAGCGGGGAACATTCCCATCAATACCAATAACCGCTTAAACATGAGTCCCTCTAACCTCCGCCGGCCGCCGCTGTGCTACTGATCCAACACATCAGTGAAGAGCCTCCAACACCCGATGCGAATAGCTCAGCAGCCCCCAGCTCGGTGTCTGGTTCTACAGACCTCGGCTTCTTGCGAGTCTCTAACTCACCCATACTCAGAGCCCGGGGGCTTCGGAGCCGGACTAGCCACCAGCATCACCACAAGAGCCACAGGCGGCTGAATGACGGGGACTCTTTAGTGTCTCATGAGTCTCACAGCAAATAGGTTAATAACTCGGTGCAAGTTGATAACTTCATTGGTTAATAACACAGTACAAGCATCCTGATTGGTTAATAATTAAATCACACAGTGTTTTAATATCACGTGCTGCAAAGAGTCACAGGAGACACACTACACTAAAGAGCCACTTGCGTCTCACGTCTCGGCCTGAGTTCTCACTGCTCTAATCTATAATATTCTGTTTGGGTTTGTTTGTTTGTTTGTTTTTCTCTTGTGACCTGAAGGACGTCTGGCTTCTTGGCTTGTCATCACGATTTGTCCTCGGCGGAGCATTTTGTCTCTCACTCCTGCACCTCAGAGCTTTCTCCACCGATGAGGACACTCACTTCCCAAATATTGACGCAGGTTATCATACTCTCTTCTTTGAAATTCCACCCGGCTGGAATTTTTACTAAACATAGATGTGAGGCCTCATTTGGAGTACTGTGTCCAGTTTTGGGGCCCACACTACAAGAAGGATGTGGATAAATTGGAAAGAGTCCAGCGGAGGGCAACAAAAATGATTAGGGGGCTGGAGCACATGACTTATGAGGAGAGGCTGAGGGAACTGGCATTGTTTAGCCTGCAGAAGAGACGAATGAGGGGGGATTTGATAGCTGCTTTCAACTACCTGAAAGGGGGTTCCAAAGAGGATGGATCTAGACTGTTCTCAGTGGTAGAAGATGACAGAACAAGGAGTAATGGTCTCAAGTTGCAGAGGGGGAGGTTTAGGTTGGATATTAGGAAACACTTTTTCACTAGTAGGGTGGTGAAGCACTGGAATGGGTTACCTAGGGAGGTGGTGGAATCTCCTTCCTTAGAGGTTTTTAAGGTCAGGCTTGACAAAGCCCTGGCTGGGATGATCTAATTGGGTTTGGTCCTGCTTTGAGCAGGGGGTTGGACTAGATGACCTCCTGAGGTCCCTTCCAACCCTGAGATTCTATGATTCTATGTGTGCATTTGTCCACCTAGACACATATGCCGTTTATATCAATGGGAACAGTCACATAGCTTAAGTTAAGCCCTTGTTCAATTTTTGTTTCTGGATAAAGGCCTTAGTTTATAAGGCAATACTATATTAATTGATTCATTGTTGCTTCTACCAAAGAATCCTTATCTCCCCCAATGTTAATATATTCCTGTAACATTTTTCCCTGTTTGGACTTGTAATCTTGTTTATCCTTTAAACTCCTCCTCCTGATCATTTCTTTAGCGAATTTCCCCATCCGGCAAACACTGAAGCACGTTTCTCTTCAATTCTTTTTCCTAATTGTGTGTATTATATTAGTACCCAAGACACCCAAGTCATGGCCCAGTACCTCACTGTGCTGGGCACTGTACAAACACAGACCAAACACTAGCTCTGCCCCATACAGCTTAGTTACTTTGTTACGTACATTGATTAATTTTCTACTGCAATGTTCATTTCCAATTGGATAGTTTATTGTCCTAACATTTTCTCTATGCTAAGTATTTTTGTTCAGACATATTTATAAAGGGTGTCCTTCATTCTGATAAGTGTTCTTTTTTCTAACAATGCCAATAAAGATTTTTTTTAAGTTATTCGTTTGCATTCGTGTCAAAGCAAATTTTATTCCTCTACCACAGTAAAAAAAAAATGGGGAGGGGGGCACATAATTCCAATCAAAATCAATTCTGGTCACAGTATCACACTTCCACAATATGGAACACAGGCTATAGACATCCTCAGTGGCTAATATTCATGAGTTCCTTTACTTCAGTATCAGTTGCATTTTTCAGTCCCGCGAGTATGATTGAAATCGGCACAAAGCAACCAGATTATACCAAAAGCCTGACTCTTGCAGCCTGAAGCTATGACTCTGATGCTAAAGCACAATTATTTTTAAGGGATTAACGTGGCTACCAAGGCTCCTTCGCCATTAGAGATATTTGCATATGAATATCTACAGAGCCCAGTTACAGTCTGTCAGGGTTCCCTCCCCACTCTAAACTCTAGGGTAAAGACATGGGGACCCGCATTCAGAGCCCCTAAACTTATTTTTACCAGCTTAGGTTAAACCCCCCAAGGTACAAAATTCCCTGCACCCCAAGAAACGCTTCTCGCTGCCACCATCAAATGTCTAACAGGAATCCAGGAAAGGAATCACTTGAACTTCCCTCCCCTCCAAAATACCTCCTCAAGCCGTACACCCCCTTTCCTGGGGAAGCTTGAGAACAATCTCCCAACCAATTGGTTACACAGTGATCTAAAAACCCACCCCCTGGGTTTTAACACCATAGAAAACAGTCAGCTTCTTAAAAGAAGGATTTTATTAAAAATAAAGAAGGTAAAATCATCTCTGTAAAATCAGGATGGTAACTATTTTACAGGACACTATATTTCCAAACTCAGAGAGATTTCCCCCTCTGGACAAAACCTTAAAGTTCCAGAAAACCATGAATAACGCCCCCCCACACACACACACTTTCCCTTTCTAACACAGGGGATACACCAAGCAAAAATAAACAGAAATCTATACGCTATGCTATCTAAATTTACTTCAGAAAAGGGAGGTTTGATTTTCTGTAGGTTCCTTCTGTCTTCCAAGATCACCCTCTCTCAGACAAAGACACACACTAAAACCTTCCCCCCTCCCAAAGTTTTAAAGTATCTTGTCCCCTTATTGGTCAGATGCCAGCCAGGTCAGGTGTCAGTCTGGCTACCTGCATTTCTTAACCCTTTACTGGAAAGAGGATTTTATAGCACTGCATCAGACCCTCTCCCCCTTCCCTTCATATTTATGACACAGTCTGATCTACACTAGCTATAGCTGGTGGTTAGGGGTGGGATTTCCCCCCACCAATATAGTTACACACAGCAGCCCCAATTTGGATGAAGCTGTACCAGGACCGCTTGGCGGGCTGCCGGTCTTGGCGTCCTTAGGGCAACTCTGGGGCTGGGGATTCCCCAGGCTCGGGGCAGAACCGGGGCCCAGGGAGGGTCTGGCCGGTGCCCTCAGGCTGGGCCCTGCCCAGGCGCTGGGTGTCCTGGGCAATGGGCAGCGTCACAGCCAGAGGGGCCAGCCCGCAGCCGGGGGGTCAGCTCCCAGATCATAGAATCTCAGGGTTGGAAGGGACCTTAGGAGGTCATCTAGTCCAACCCCCTGCTCAAAGCAGGACCAATCCCCAATGTTTGCCCCAGATCCCCAAATGGCCCCCTCAAGGATTGAACTCACAACCCTGGGTTTAGCCGGCCAATGCTCAAACCACTGAGCTATCCCGCCCTGCTGTGGGTCCTCCAGCCTCGCTCCCCCAGCACCGCGGGGGCATCTCCCACTCCCAGCAGCACCGGCCGCTTGGCCGCAGGGCAGGGCCCAGAGCGGAAGTTTTGTGGCCCCAGCGCACGCCCCTTTATTATCCAACCGGAAACAGTGACCCGATGTTATGTTGCCGCGGTGCGCTCCCCTTTAGAGTCCAACCGGGAACAGTGACCGGATGTTATGTTGCCGCGGTGAGCACCCTTTTAGAGTCCAACTGGGAACAATGACCAGAAGTTATGTGGCCCCGGTGCGCGCCCCTTTATTGTCCAACTGGGAACAGTGATCGGATGTTATGTTGCCACGGTGCAGTCTCCTTTAGAGTCCAACCAGGAACAGTGCCCCGAAGTTATATAGCCCTGGTGCACGCTCCTGTAGAGTCCAACTGGGAACTTCCGGTTGAGAAGTGACATCACTCGGTCCTCTCTCCAATGGGTTCCCACCGCGACCAGTGGGCGGAGGTTGCCCCGGCCGCTTCCATGGCTGGGGGCTGGGGAGCGAGTGGAGCTGGGGCCGGGCAGGGCTCGAGGGATGGAGACTGGGGGCCCCTGGCAGGTAATGGGGCAGGGAGACAACAGCTCCCCTGGGGAGCCCGTCCCAGCAATCCCGTCACCGCCCGCAGCCAGCGCGGATGGACCCCCCCGTCACCCTGCTGCTTGGGGCGCACTGAGCATGCGCTGTAACATCTGAGCATGCTCCGGTCATCTGCTGAAGCCGCTGCCCGGCTCCCTGCCCTTATCAGCCCGACGATTCTGCACGGGGGCGAATCGGGGCAGGGTCTGAGCAGGGGGCGGGTCACGCAGCCGGAGGCAGGGTTGGGAGAGGGGCTGAGGGGCGAGATCAGGGCCGGGGTTCAGCCCAGGGGTGAGGCGCTGCCAGAGGATAAAGCCCGGCGGAGGCAGGGGGGTAACGGGGGGGCACAGGGGTAACGGGGGGTGGGGTTACCCCGGTGGGCTGAGACCCCCGTGTTTGCAGAAATGGGGGGGGGCAAAGGGGCTTTTCTATTTCCCCTCCCCCAGACAGCACCTCTCAGCATCGGCTTCCTGAGCTGGGTTCTTAAAGGCACAGGCAGTAGCGCAGCCAGGTCCGGAGCGCGGGGGGAGCGGCGCTATAAAAAGGCGCCTCCCCCTGTACTCACCCGGCGGCTCACTCCGGGTGTTCGGCGGCACTTCGGCGGCTCACTCCGGGTGTTCGGCGGCACTTCGGCGGCTCACTCCGGGTGTTCGGCGGCAATTCGGCGGCTCACTCCGGGTCTTCGGCGGCAATTCGGCGGCTCACTCCGGGTCTTCGGCGGCACTTCGGCGGCTCACTCCGGGTGTTCGGCGGCAATTCGGCGGCTCACTCCGGGTGTTCGGCGGCACTTCGGCGGCTCACTCCGGGTCTTCGGCGGCACTTCGGCGGCTCACTCCGGGTCTTCGGCGGCACTTCGGCGGCTCACTCCGGGTCTTCGGCGGCACTTCGGCGGCTCACTCCGGGTCTTCGGCGGCACTTCGGCGGCTCACTCCGGGTCTTCGGCGGCACTTCGGCGGCTCACTCCGGGTCTTCGGCGGCACTTCGGCGGCTCACTCCGGGTCTTCGGCGGCACTTCGGCGGCTCACTCCGGGTCTTCGGTGGTACCCGCTGCCGAAATGCCGCCGAAGACCCGGAGCGCTGCCGGGTGAGTGCAAGAAGCGGCGCTTAAAAAGAAGCGGCTGCTCCCCCTGGCTACACTACTGGGCACAGGCATCCCAATGCCTAGTCACTGCAGCTCCTCTCAGTCTGACCTAACCTACTGAGGTGCTGCAGGAGACAATTCAGTAAAATACAGAAACACAGAATCCCTTATCTGCATCTGACGGCATAAAGTCTCACAGCAGTTCACAAATTTGTCTTATCTGCTGCTGGGATTCCCTGAATTACTCTTGTCACTTCCTCATTTAGCTTTGTTATTGTGCTGATGCATGTCATTGGGCTATTTAATCTATATTTTAACAACAAATACTCATTGAATATATGCATAAAGAAGTACTTGCTAGTAGTTTTAGCAATGACGTGTGTTTCTAGTATTGCACTTGCTGTTTTTTTACTGTGATTTCTAATTTGGAATTTTTAATTCTAACTTTTTCTTCTTATTTTTAAAGCAGAAGTTTATTCTGTTGGACCATCTGACTTCCAGTCTGACTGAATTTCTAGCCTGGTCTCAAAACTTTGTTTTCATTCAATCCACCAAAGGTGATTGCATTTTGCAACTGCTGTTTCCCTCTCAATCCAGCCCTTAGTGTGTTTCCGCATGCCATTGCTTGTATCTAGAACTTGTTTTGCAAATATTCAGTAAAGGCAGTATGCTATTGTAACACCGACAGAGCCCGATCGTGCAGCAAAGACAGCATAAGCTGGTCCCATGGTGTAGTGATCAGCAGTTAGAACGCTGAATCTTGCAACTTGAGTTCAAATCTCAGTGGGACCTAGTGCTGGCTTGTACTAAAGCCCTGGAGGCCAAAGTGTTCACCTTCCCTGTCTCCAGCTGTGCAAGGGTGAATCTCTTCCCTCCTGCTGGGTGACTCACGCCCACGGGAGCCAGGTCTTTGGTCAGGATGCCTGCAATGGGTTGGGACTTTAGAACTGGCTACTGATCCCTGCAGAATAGCGGTTGGGATTCTTGCTGGGTCACCTGATGCCCACAAGTTTGGTCATTGTGTTTGCTGCCCCACTTTTCCTCTTGCCCACATGGCACTTGAAGAAAGGAGTGCCAGGGCCAGGCTTCATAGTCGGGAGGGAGGAAGAGTCCCAGGCTGGAGCCCAGCTCACCTTTCCTCCTCTGGGCACCTGGAGCAAGGGAAGGCTTAAAAGCCACAGAGCAACTGAGGTTGGGGCAAAGGGACAGGAGGACCATGCCTGTGCGTGGCCAGCAGACGGGCACAAAGACCCCCAGCCAGCCTGCTCCCTGGCATGCCAAACACCCACTGAAGGCCACCCGCAGACGAGCATACAGGGCGGCTTCTTCTGCTCTGTGGCCAATATCAGAAGATGGTAGGAAAGCAGGGCCAGCCCCCGTGGTGGGGCCTCTGACCGTTCCCACTCAAGGTGCTCCCTTTTGTAGTGAGGCAGGAGATTATTCCCCAAGAGGTCTTGCTCCAGCTGGCGAGAAGCAGAGAAACCCCCAGACTCCAAAGGCTGGTATTTAACAGGTACCCTCAAGCACAGGGACAGGGGCACATTTGGAAGAGGGAAGCTCCTCTACATGCTAGCCCGGCCATCCGCCCATTTTCTTTCGCAAGTCAGTAACGGCAAAGGTCAGACTGGAAGCACCCATAGGTGCCAACTTTTCCCGGTGCCGGTCGGTGCTCGCCCCCTTCCCCTCCCGCCCCTATTCCAACCCCTTCCCCAAAGTTCCCTCCCCAACTCTTCCCCCTCTCTGCCCCTTTTGGACTTTTCCTCCAAATCCCCACCCCAGCCCCACTTCTTCCCAGAGCGCGTCACGTTCCTCCTCCTCTCCCCTCCCCATGAAATAGCTGTTTCGTGGCAGGAAGCGCTCGGAGTTAGGGGGAGAAGCAGGAATGCGGCACGCTCAGGGGAGGAGGTGGAGGCAAGCTGGGGCGGGGAGCTGCCCCCACCAATTTTTCCCCGTGGTGCTCCAGTCCGAGAGCACCCACGGAGTCGGCACCTATGGAAGCACCTGCGGCTCATGCCCTGACATTTGTGACACCAACCCCTTCCTGAGGCTCTAGCTGAAGCCAGAGCATTGGCCTGAGCAGCCAAGAAGAGGTTCTAGCCCTGAAGGGAGCAGGCCTTTCTGCACAAAGGGAAAACTGCACAAACACAACTACAAAGGGACTTGAACCCTCAATCACCTGACCTGAAGTCAGACGCCTATCCATTAGATCATGTGATCACAGGAGACAAGTCTCTCCAAGCACTTCTTTAGAAAAGATGGACACTGTGTTTGTCGGGTCATCTACTGAGGGGGGCAGAGACTCTCTGGGCACAAGAAGTCGAGTTCCCAGCAAGACGTGAGACTTAATTCTATGGAGCCAGGTGCAGGGCTTTGGCAGGGAGGCTCAGGCATGGGGGATTGGGGTGCAGTGGATGGGCCGGCTGTCTAGGTGCAGAGATTTAGTCGCACTGAGGCACAGGAGGGAGGAGGAGGAATCCTGCTGCTAGGCAGTGGCTGGGGAGAAAAAGAGGAGGGGTTCCTGGGATTTTTTTGCCTCTCTTTTGCCTGCCTGCTCGTTCTTGTGATGAAGCCCCTGCCAAGACACACAGCTTTTAAGTTGCCTTGTGTTCCCGGAGCCAAATGATTCCTGGTGGTGTCTAGAGCCACACACGGATTCCCAGAAGCTGTAGCGATTTCCTGGAAAGGCCCCTTTCTTCTGCTGAGTCCTTAGGAATGAGGAGCGAGGCCCACAGGAGCAGGCCTGGAAAGCGCAGTCTCTGGCTGGCAGGAAACGCTGTGGGGCCAGGTGCTGAGAAAGCCCAGAGGGAGAGCAGCAGAGATTGGGGGGGGGATAGAAGCAATGAGTACAGAGTGCAAGTGTACAGGGGGATCTGGTCCTGCTATTGTGGGGAACTTCCCTGGTTTATACACAACCCCGGTGGCATTGGCTACTGAAAGGATCTGGGTCCCCACTCCCTTACCCAGAGCCCTGCCTGACCTCGAGGGCTCTCTTTCTACTCTCGTGAGTGGCAGAGTCCTCATAACCCCGACAAGGCTGGGCCCAGGATTCCTGGGGGGTTTGACCCCCAGTCTTGTTGTGGTCAGTTAGAACAGGGGCTGGGGTATTTCTTTTGCCCTGAGGCTTTGCTTATCCCCTGCTGTCACAGATGAGTGTTTAAGCCGCTGGACTGAAAATCCATTGAGATTTACTCATAGACTCATAGACTCATAGACTTTCAGGTCAGAAGGGACCATTATGATCATCTAGTCTGACCTCCTGCACAATGCAGGCCACAGAATCTCACCCACCCACTCCTGGAATAATCCTCTCACCTATGTCTCAGCTATTGAAGTCCTCAAATCATGGTTTAAAGACTTCAAGATGCAGAGAATCCTCCGGTAAGTGACCCGTGCCCCATGCTGCAGAGGAAGAAAAAAGCCTCCAGGGCCTCTGCCAATCTACCCTGGAGGAAAATTCCTTCCCGACCCCAAATATGGCGATCAGCTGAACCCCGAGCATGTGGGCAAGACCCACCAGCCAGACACCCAGGAAAAAGTTCTCTGTAGTAACTTCTAACATCCCATCATTGACCATTGGTCCTATTTACCACTGATGGCAATTAATTGACCTTTGACTAAGATCATGTTATCCCATCAAACCATCCCCTCCATAAACGTATCTAGCTTAATCTTGAAGCCAGTTAGGTCTTTTGCCCCCACTGCTTCCCTTGGAAGGCTGTTCCAGAACTTCACTCCTCTGATGGTTAGAAACCTTCATCTAATTTCAAGTCTAAACTTCCTGATGGCCACTTTATATCCATTTGTTCTTGTGTCCACATTGGTACTGAGCTGAAATAATTCCTCTCCCTCCCTGGTATTTATCCCTCTGATATATTTAAAGAGAGCAATCATATCTCCCCTCAGCCTTCTTTTGGTTAAGGTAAACAAACCAAGCTCCTTGAGTCTCCTTTCATACAACAGGTTTTCCATTCCTCGGATCATCCTAGTGGCCCTTCTTTGTACCTGTTCCAGTTTGAATTCATCCTTCTTAAACATGGGAGACCAGAACTGCACACAGTATTCCAAATGAGGTCTTACCAATGCCTTGTATAATGGTACTAACACCTCCTTATCTCTACTAGAAATACCTCGCCTAATGCATCCCAAGACCGCATTAGCTTTTTTCACGGCCACATCACATTGGCGACTCATAGTCATCCTGTGATCAACCAGGACTCCGAGGTCCTTCTCCTCTTCCGTTACTTCCAACTGATGCGTCCCCAGCTTATAACTAAAATGCTTGTTATTAATCCCTAAATGCATAACCTTACACTTCTCACTATTAAATTTCATCCTATTACTATTACTCCAGTTTACAAGGTCATCCAGATCTTCCTGTAGGATATCCCGATCCTTTTCTGAATTGGCAATACCTCCCAACTTTGTGTCATCTGCAAACTTTATTAGCACACTCCCACTTTTGGTGCCGAGGTCAGTAATAAAAAGATTAAATAAAATTGGTCCCAAAACTGAACCTTGAGGAACTCCACTAGTAACCTCCCTCCAACCTGACAGTTCACCTTTCAGTATGACCCGCTGTAGTCTCCCCTTTAACCAGTTCCTTATCCACCTCTCAATTTTCATATTGATCCCCATCTTTTCCAATTTAACCGATAATTCCTCATGTGGTACTGTATCAAATGCCTTACTGAAATCGAGGTAGATTAGATCCACTGCGTTTCCTTTATCTAAAAAATCTGTTACTTTCTCAAAGAAGGAGATGAAGTTGGTTTGGCACGATCTACCTTTTGTAAAACCATGTTGTAATTTGTCCCAATTGCCATTGACCTCAAGGTCCTTAACTACTTTCTCCTTCAAAAATTTTTCCAAGACCTTGCATACTACAGATGTCAAACTAACAGGCCTGTAGTTACCCGGGTCACTTTTTTTCCCTTTCTTAAAAATAGGAACTATATTAGCTATTCTCCAGTCAAACGGTACAACCCCTGAGTTTAGAGATTCATTAAAAATTTTTGCTAATGGGCTTGCAATTTCATGTGCCAGTTCCTTTAATATTCTTGGATGAAGATTATCTGGGCCGCCTGATTTACTCTCATTAAGCTGTTCAAGTTTGGCTTCTACCTCAGATATGGTAATATCTACCCCCACATCCTTATTCCCATTTGTCATGCTGCCACTATTCCTAAACTCCTGATTAGCCTCATTAAAGACTGAGGCAAAGTATTTGTTTAGATATTGAGCCATGCCTAGATTATCCTTAACCTCCACTCCATCCTCAGTGTTTAGCGGTCCCACTTCTTCTTTCTTTGTTTTCTTCCTATTTATATGGCTATAAAACTTTTTACTATTGGTTTTAATTCCCTTTGCAAGGTCCAATTCTACATGCCTTTTAGCCTGTCTCACTTTATCCCTACATGCTCTGACCTCAATAAGGTAGGTTTCTTTGCTGATCCCTCCCATCTTCCACTCCTTGTATGCTTTCTGTTTTTTCTTAATCACCTCTCTGAGATGCTTGCTCATCCAGCTTGGTCTAAAACCCCTGCCTATGAATTGTTTCCCCTTTCTTGGGATACAGGCTTCTGATAGCTTCTGCAACTTTAACTTGAAATAATCCCAGGCCTCCTCCGCCTTTAGGTCCATAAATTCTTTAGTCCAATCCACTTCCCTAACTAATTTCCTTAATTTATTAAAGTTAGCCCTTTTGAAATCAAAAACCCTAGTCTCAGATTTATTTTTGTTTATCCTTCCATTTAGTTTAAACTGAATTAGCTCATGATCACTCGAGCCAAGGTTGTCCCCTACAACCATTTCTTCAATGAGGTCCTCACTACTCACCAAAACCAAATCTAAAATGGCATCCCCCCTTGTTGGTTCAGCAACTACCTGATGAAGGAATTCATCAGCTATCACATCTAGGAAAATCTGAGCCCTATTATTATTACTAGCACTTGTTCTCCAATCTATATCTGGGAAGTTGAAGTCTCCCATGATCACACAGTTCCCATTAGTATTTACTTCCTTAAAAACATTAAAGAGGTCTCTATCCCTATCCAAATTAGATCCCGGTGGTCTATAGCACACCCCAAGCACTATCCCAGGGGAGGCTCTAGTAGTTTTCTTCCCCAATGTGATTTTTGCCCAGACAGACTCTGTCTTATCCATTCCATCACTTTTTATTTCTTTACAGTCTACCTCATCATTGATATACAATGCTACTCCCCCACCTTTACCTTTATTTCTATCTTTCCTAAACAGCACTTACCCTTCAATACCTGTACTCCAGTCATGATTACTATTCCACCATGTTTCGGTTATTCCTATGATATCTGGTTTCACTTCCTGGACCAGTAGCTCTAATTCCTCCATTTTGTTACCTAGGCTCCTCGCATTGGTGTACAAACATCTTAATTTTTGCTGTTTGGCCTCACTCACATTCCTTACCCAATTTGGTATGGACATTGTACTGCCAGTATGACCTATTTGACTAGTATCCACTCTGCCCTTCCTCCTTATGTCCATTTCCCTGAACAGCTTTGAATCCTGCTCACGGTCAGAGGCAGCACCAGTCCCCTGGTACTACTGAGAAAAACCTTTCTCTGTGGTATTATACAGGAGTAAGTAACAGTAAAAAAAACCAACAACAACACATCATTCTTGGTGCAGGGACCGGGCTTGCTGTTCAAATTCTGTATTTCCCAAATGTCCAGGTCTGGGAATGTCCAACAAGGGCAATTCTAATGGGAAGATGGATGCAGGGCACTTAACCTGCACAGACGTCCTATAGAGGTGGGGTGGGAATTAACAGTACGTTGAGGATAGTTTGGGAAAAGAGACTTTACTGACAAGGTTTGTCTCTGTTCCTATTTCACCTTGTGGCGTTATGTTGGAATCAGTATTTGTTTTTCTATGACATTAATTAAACTGTAAACATTATTTACTCAATCGTAAACATTAGTGTCACGTGAATTTTCTCTTGGCTAGCAAGAGTTAACTGAATTTTGCTGGTTTCTGGAAAACAAAGAGATTAAATTTGGGAAATTCAATCCCTGTATTTGCCGTTTTACACTCACTTCTCTGGGCACAGAGTGAAATACTAAGGCAATGTCTACACTACAGGATTATGTCGACCTAACTTACACAGTTATTACATCGCTTATGTGTGTGCACACTTAGCTCCTTGTGTCAGCAGTGTGTGTCCTCAGCCAGCTGTGGCTGCCGGAAGATCCAGGTAGTCAGGGGTTGTCCTAGGCTCTGTGGGGGGAAGGGCTGAGCTGGGAGAAGGGGCAGACTAGCTAAGTTAGGTCTGATTTACTGGGGCTTTGTCAGTGCAAGGCTGTAGGTCATATATAGGAGGTGACAGAGGGGTCTGAGCTCGGGCAACAGCACCAAGGGAGCAACGTGTGTGTGGCGGGGGAGTTGTCATGTGAGAAAAATGAAACTGCAAAACCTCCCCTGGGTTGCAGCAAAAGCCTCTCATTTATCTCCTAACCGCCCCTCTGTGAAAATCCCCCCTCCCTGCCCCCGGCACTCAGAGATCCCCTCACTCCCATGTAGGCTTTTAACTTTTCTTACAAATATTTTTTCCCAGAAAAATGATCAAGGACATTTAAAATGAGAAAAACAAACCAAAGCAAATCAAAACCAAAGAAACCACCACACACAGTTTGGGTCTGAATTTTCTACTGAAATTTTGAGGCAATAAAACTCAGCCCTCTATTGTGCAGAGAACAAACCTCGACCTTCCATGTTGTACCTGAGACTTCTGCTAGTGACCCACCAATGCACTGGCCCCTGTTGGGAGACATTTCCAACTGTTTGATGCTGCTGCTGCTATTCCAGGGGAGCAATTATTGAGTTGAGGAAACATTTTTCTTAGCCTGGTTCCGTGTGTTACTGGTCCTGTGGTCCAGACACCCTCATTCAAATCAAGCTTCAACTTAAGCGTACTTTTCCATTCCTGCTCTGAGGGAGGGGAGACTTAAAAGCGCTCTCTGTGCTACTGCACATGGCTAAGCAAAGAGAACAAACCCCAAATCCCCCCTGTGCTTTGGGAGCCGGGTTTGCTGTGTGAATTCTGTATTTCAGATGACTTCAAGCCTGGGCATTGTGATTATTTACCAGTTTCTGTGGCATTGAAGCACCATGGTGCTCACAGCTGTGATGGCCGAGTGGTTAAGGTGTTGGAGTTGAACTCCAATACAACCCCATGAGACACTCTCAATTCTGTCCCCACCCCGAGTAAATCCTGTTCTGCTCCTTTCAGAGAGATGCCTGGGACACTACCTCGCACTAAAAGAATGAGGCATACGTGTGGCACCTTAAGTGATTAGTCTCTTAGAGTTGCTATGGCAACCCCCATCTTTCTATTGTCTCTTGAAGTGGGCTGTAGCTTATGCCCAAATAAATGTGTTCGTCTCTATGTTGCGGATGCAGACTGACTAACACGGCTACCACTCTGTTACCTCACACTGTGTCCCTGAGGTGTCAGGCAAACTCTTACCTGAAGCCTCTGCCTAGCGCCCCAGAGATCAGCCATAACCCAGGCTGCTGCTCCTCTCTCTAGAGTGTGAACGGAGCCGAGTTAGCGAGTCCATGGGTGCTACGGGACGGCAGCACCAACAGAAAAAATAGGTGCTCGGCACCCGCCAGCACCCCCTCGCCCGCCTGCCCCTAGCAGACAAGCTCCTCCTCTTCCCCGTCAGCACCCCCCACCTGCCAGGTATCACCTGTTCAGTGGTGTGCGGGGGCAGGGGGTGGAGAGGAATGTGCAGGTTCAGAAGAGACTGCACAGGGGTGGGGGGACAGGACCTGAGGTGGAGCAGGGATTTAACACCCCCCAGGAACTCAAAGTTGGCACCTCTGAGTACAGAAGCCTTCCCTGGGGCCGCAAGCCTCAGGCTTTGGGAGTGAGAGATTATCTGAGACATCTAAGTGTTGGAAACCCTGCAGCCACCCCCTAAATCAGGGGCCCTTTCCAGCCCTGAGTTTGAGCTACCAGGTTCCCTGCCACAGGGCAGGGTGCCACAACTCTCAGCCTCCCTTTCCCACCATGGCTCTGGACACCGCCAGGAACCATTTGGCTCCTGGCACTCAAGACAACTTAAAAGCTGAGGGTCTCAAGAGGCACTTGAACCCTGGAAACTCAGATTAAGAGCTGGATGCTTTACCAACTGAGCTAGTCGGGTGTATCAAAGCTCTTTACCCCTTCCACCATAAGAGCAAGCAGGCAGACATAAGTGAGTGGAAAAAAGTCCCTGGAACCCCTCCTCTTTTTCTGCACAGCCACTGCCTAGCAGCTGGATTCCTCCTCCCTCCTGTTCCTCAGTGCGATTGAATCTCCGCACCTAGACAGCCGGCTCGTCCGCTGCACCCCAATCCCCTATGCCTAAGCCTCCCTGCCAAAGTCCTGCACCTGGCTCCATAGAATTAAGTCTCACGTCTTGCTGGGAACTCGACTTCTTGTGCCCAGAGAGTCTCTGCTCCCGCATGAGAAACACCGTGTCCATCTTTTCCAAAGAAGTGCTCAGATGGGCTCTTTGTATGTGGCCTAATGAATACAGTGTCTGACTGTGGATCAGGTGATTGAGGGTTCGAGTCCCTTTGTGGTCACGTTTGTGCAGTTTTCCCTTTGTGCTGAAAGTCCAGCTTTCTTCAGGGCTTGAACCTCTTCTTGGCCGATCAGACCAATGCTCTGGTTTCAGCTAGAGCCCCAGGAAGGAGTTGGGGGTGGGGCATCACAAAGGCTAGGGCATGACCCCCAGGTGCTTCCAGTCTGGCCTTTGCCATTCCTGACTTGCCAAAGAAAATGGGAGGCTGCCCAGGCTAGCCTGTAGAGCAGTTTCCCTCTTCGACATGTGCCCTCATGCTTGAGGGGGCTTGTTAAATACCAGCCTTGAGAGCCTGGGTTTCTCTCTGCTTCTTGCCAGCTGGAGGAAAGCCTCTTGGGGTAAAATCTCCTGCCCCACTGACAAACTGAGCACCTTGAGTGGGAACAGTCAGAGGCCCCACCAGAGGGGCTGGCCCTGCTTTCCTTCCGTCTTCTGGTGTTGGGCACAGAGCAGCAGCAGCTGCCCCGCATGCTGGTCAGTGGTTGGCCTTCAGTGGGTGTTTGGTATATCAGAGAGCAGACTGGCTGGGTGTCTTTGTGGCTGTCCCCTGGCCACATGCAGGCATGGTCCTCCCCTCCTCTTGCCCTGCCCTCGATTGTTCTGTGGCTTTTAAACCTTCCCTTGGGGCTGCCAGCACCAGCTGCCTCTGCTCTAGGTGCCCAGAGGAGGAAAGGTAAGCTGGGCTCCAGCCTGGGACCCTTCCTCTCTCCTGCCTAGCCCTGACTATCAAGCCTGGCCCTGGCCCTCCTTTCTTCTAGTGCCAAGTGGACAACAGGAAAAGCATGGTGGAAAGCGCAAGGGCCAAACCTGTGGGCATCAGGTGAAGCTGTGAGACCCGCAACCCTCAGGACGACAGACACCAGTAGCCAGGGTTTTAAGTTCTGGGCCCCCACCCATTGCAGCCATCCTGACCAAAGAGCTGGCTCCAGTGGGCATGAGTCACCCAGCAGGAGGGAAGAGAGTCACTTTTGCACAAGGGAACCTTCACATATTGAGGTCCGGGGCTTTCTCACAAGCCAACACACATCTACGAGGTCGTGCTGAGATTTGAAATCAGATAACAAGATTCAGAGTCTTGACTGTTTGACTCTGGGACTAGCTCACATTATGCTGTCTGGGTACCTCTGATGTTCACCTGTCAGGCTTGTCCTCTGCACTCATAGCTTCTTTCCAGCTGCTTCCCCTCTCAGCACTTTCTCTCCTCCCCTGTCTCTGGTGCCATCTCTCTCGCTCTCTCTCCCATTGCGCTGGGCTGTGACGGGCTGTGACGTGCACTGGGCTGTGACGTGCAGTGAAGTGCGCTGGGCTGTGACGGGCTGTGACGTGCACTGGGCTGTGACGTGCAGTGAAGTGCGCTGGGCTGTGACGTGTTGTGACGTGCGCTGGGCTGTGACGTGTGACGGGCTGTGATGTGTGCTGGGCTGTGATGTGTGCTGGGCTGTGACGTGTGATGGGCTGTGACGGGCTGTGACGTGCGCTGGGCTGTGATGTGAGCTGGGCTGTGACGTGCACTGGGGCTGTGACGTGCGCTGGGCTGTGACATGCGCTGGGCTGTGACGTGCAGTGATGTGCGCTGGGCTGTGACGTGTGACGGGCTGTGATGTGCGCTGGGCTGTGATGTGTTGTGACGTGTGACGGGCTGTGACGTGCACTGGGCTGTGATGTGTTGTGACGTGTGCTGGGCTGTGACGGGCTGTGACATGCACTGGGGCTGTGACATGCTGTGACGTGCGCTGGGCTGTGACGTGTGACAGGCTGTGACGTGCGCTGGGCTGTGACGTGCGCTGGGCTGTGATGTGTTGTGACGTGTGCTGGGCTGTGACGTGCGCTGGGCTGTGACGGGCTGTGATGGGCTGTGACGTGCGATGGACTGTGACAGGCTGTGATGGGCTGTGACGTGTGATGGGCTGTGATGTGTTGTGACGTACACTGGGGTTGTGACGTGCGATGGGCTGTGACGTGTTGTGACGTGCACTGGGGTTGTGACGTGCACTGGGCTGTGATGTGCGCTGGGCTGTGACATGCGATGGGCTGTGACGTGCAGTGACGTGTGCTGGGCTGTGACGTGTGACGGGCTGTGACGTGCGCTGGGCTGTGACGTGCGCTGGGCTGTGATGTGTTGTGATGTGCGCTGGGCTGTGATGTGCGCTGGGCTGTGACGGGCTGTGACTTGCGCTGGGCTGTGACGTGCGCTGGGCTGTGACGTGTTGTGACGTGCGCTGGGCTGTGACGTGCAATGTTGTGACGTGCAATGGGCAGTGACGGGCTGTGATGGGCTGTGACGTGCGATGGGCTGTGACGGGCTGTGATGTGTTGTAACGTGCACTGGGGTTGTGACGTGCGATGGGCTGTGACGTGTTGTGACGTGTACTGGGGTTGTGACGTGCGCTGGGCTGTGACATGCGCTGGGCTGTGACGGGCTGTGACGGGCTGTGACGTGCGATGGGCTGTGACGTGCGATGGGCTGAGACGGGCTGTGACGTGTTGTGACGTCACACTGGGGTTGTGACGTGCGCTGGGCTGTGATGTGCAGTGATGTGCGCTGGGCTGTGACGTGTGACGGGCTGTGACGTGCGCTGGGCTGTGATGTGTTGTGACGTGTGCTGGGCTGTGACGTGTGACGGGCTGTGACATGCGCTGGGCTGTGACGGGCTGTGACGGGCTGTGATGTGCGCTGGGCTGTGACGGGCTGTGACGTGCGCTGGGCTGTGACGGACTGTGACGTGCAATGGGCTGTGACGGGCTGTGCTGGGCTGTGACGTGCGATGGGCTGTGACGTGCAGTGACGTGCGCTGGGCTGTGACGTGCGCTGGGCTGTGACGTGCGCTGGGCTGTGATGTGTTGTGACGTGCGCTGGGCTGTGATGTGCGCTGGGCTGTGACGTGCAATGTTGTGGCGTGCAATGGGCTGTGACGGGCTGTGATGTGTTGTGGCGTGCACTGGGGTTGTGACGTGCGATGGGCTGTGACGTGTTGTGACGTGTACTGGGGTTGTGACGTGCGCTGGGCTGTGACATGCGCTGGGCTGTGACGGACTGTGACGTGCGATGGGCTCTGATGTGCGATGGGCTGTGACGGGCTGTGACGTGTTGTGACGTTGCACTGGGGTTGTGACGTGCGCTGGGCTGTGACGTGCAGTGACGTGCGCTGGGCTGTGACGTGTTGTGACGTGCGCTGGGCTGTGACGTGCAATGTTGTGACGTGCAATGGGCAGTGACGGGCTGTGATGGGCTGTGACGTGCGATGGGCTGTGACGGGCTGTGATGTGTTGTAACGTGCACTGGGGTTGTGACGTGCGATGGGCTGTGACGTGTTGTGACGTGTACTGGGGTTGTGACGTGCGCTGGGCTGTGACATGCGCTGGGCTGTGACGGGCTGTGACGGGCTGTGACGTGCGATGGGCTGTGACGTGCGATGGGCTGAGACGGGCTGTGACGTGTTGTGACGTCACACTGGGGTTGTGACGTGCGCTGGGCTGTGATGTGCAGTGATGTGCGCTGGGCTGTGACGTGTGACGGGCTGTGATGTGCGCTGGGCTGTGACGGGCTGTGACGTGCGCTGGGCTGTGACGGGCTGTGACGTGCGCTGGGCTGTGACGGACTGTGACGTGCAATGGGCTGTGACGGGCTGTGCTGGGCTGTGACGTGCGATGGGCTGTGACGTGCAGTGACGTGTGCTGGGCTGTGACGTGCGCTGGGCTGTGATGTGCGCTGGGCTGTGACGTGCAATGTTGTGGCATGCAATGGGCTGTGACGGGCTGTGATGTGTTGTGGCGTGCACTGGGGTTGTGACGTGCGATGGGCTGTGACGTGTTGTGACGTGTACTGGGGTTGTGACGTGCGCTGGGCTGTGACATGCGCTGGGCTGTGACGGACTGTGACGTGCGATGGGCTCTGATGTGCGATGGGCTGTGACGGGCTGTGACGTGTTGTGACGTTGCACTGGGGTTGTGACGTGCGCTGGGCTGTGACGTGCAGTGACGTGCGCTGGGCTGTGACGTGTTGTGACGTGCGCTGGGCTGTGACGTGCAATGTTGTGACGTGCAATGGGCCGTGACGGGCTGTGATGGGCTGTGAGGTGCGATGGGCTGTGACGGGCTGTGATGTGTTGTAACGTGCACTGGGGTTGTGACGTGCAATGGGCTGTGACGTGTTGTGACGTGTACTGGGGTTGTGACGTGCGCTGGGCTGTGACATGCGCTGGGCTGTGACGCGCTGTGACGGGCTGTGACGTGCGATGGGCTGTGACGTGCGATGGGCTGTGACGGGCTGTGACGTGTTGTGACGTCACACTGGGGTTGTGACGTGCGCTGGGCTGTGATGTGCAGTGATGTGCGCTGGGCTGTGACGTGTGACGGGCTGTGATGTGCGCTGGGCTGTGATGTGTTGTGACGTGCGCTGGGCTGTGATGTGTTGTGACGTGCGCTGGGCTGTGATGGGCTGTGACGTGCGCTGGGCTGTGACGGACTGTGACGTGCAATGGGCTGTGACGGGCTGTGCTGGGCTGTGACGTGCGATGGGCTGTGACGTGCAGTGATGTGTGCTGGGCTGTGACGTGCGCTGGGCTGTGATGTGTTGTGACGTGCGCTGGGCTGTGATGTGCGCTGGGCTGTGACGTGCAATGTTGTGGCGTGCAATGGGCTGTGACGGGCTGTGATGTGTTGTGGCGTGCACTGGGGTTGTGACGTGTACTGGGGTTGTGACGTGCGCTGGGCTGTGACATGCGCTGGGCTGTGACGGACTGTGACGTGCGATGGGCTCTGATGTGCGATGGGCTGTGACGGGCTGTGACGTGTTGTGACGTTGCACTGGGGTTGTGACGTGCGCTGGGCTGTGACGTGCAGTGACGTGCGCTGGGCTGTGACGTGTGACGGGCTGTGACGTGCGCTGGGCTGTGATGTGTTGTGATGTGTGCTGGGCTGTGACGTGTGACGGGCTGTGACCTGCGCTGGGTTGTGACGGGCTGTGACATGCGCTGGGCTGTGACGGGCTGTGATGGGCTGTGACGTGCGATGGGCTGTGACGGGCTGTGATGTGTTGTGACGTGTACTGGGGTTGTGACATGCGCTGGGCTGTGATGTGTTGTGACGTGTACTGGGGTTGTGACGTGCGCTGGGCTGTGACATGCGCTGGGCTGTGACGCGCTGTGACGGGCTGTGACGTGCGATGGGCTCTGATGTGCGATGGGCTGTGACGGGCTGTGATGTGTTGTGACGTGTACTGGGGTTGTGACATGCGCTGGGCTGTGATGTGTTGTGACGTGTACTGGGGTTGTGACGTGCGCTGGGCTGTGACATGCGCTGGGCTGTGACGCGCTGTGACGGACTGTGACGTGCGATGGGCTCTGATGTGCGATGGGCTGTGACGGGCTGTGACGTGTTGTGATGTTGCACTGGGGTTGTGACGTGCGCTGGGCTGTGACGTGCAGTGACGTGTGCTGGGCTGTGACGTGTGACGGGCTGTGACATGCGCTGGGCTGTGACGTGTGACGGGCTGTGACATGCGCTGGGCTGTGATGTGTTGTGACGTGTGCTGGGCTGTGACGTGTGACGGGCTGTGACATGCGCTGGGCTGTGACGGGCTGTGACGGGCGCTGGGCTGTGACGGACTGTGACGTGCAATGGGCTGTGACGGGCTGTGATGTGTTGTGACGTGCGCTGTGCTGTGATGTGCGCTGGGCTGTGACGTGTTGTGACGTGCGACGGGCTGTGACGTGCGCACTCCCCGCAGGCAACTCACTCACTGAGAGCAGAACGCCAGGAGGCATCACGTGTCGGTGGGCGGGGCTATGCAGATGAGCAGTGTCTGGCGGCAGCAGGGGGAGCAGCGGGATGAGCTAAGGGGACTCGGGGGGATGATGAAAGAGGCGGGAGCGAGGGGGCAGCCTGGTGTTGCGGGGGAAGGGTCCCTGCTCGGCCTTGTGTCTGTGACAGTCAGTTCAGGGTCAGGTCTGTCTGGGTGGAAATGTTCTGAAAAGAACGAGGGAGCTTGTGGCACCGCAGAGACTAGCACGTTCATTTGAGTGTCAGTTTTCGTGGGTGCAGCTCCTTTCATCCAGTGCAGCGAGCTGTAGCCCACGAACGTTTGTTCAAATGAATCGGTGTCTCTCTGGTGCCGAGGAGTCCTCGCTCTTTTCGCAGACACAGACTAACACGGCCGCTGCTCTAGACAAGGTTATTACGGTTACTGTGTAAAATCAAGTCTCCACAAGGGAGGGAGGAAGGTGCCCACAGCTGGGCCAGGCTGGAGTGAAGAGAGGTGACAAGGGTCACTAGATCCACACTTGGAACAGAACCGCACAGACCTAGAGGGGGTGCGGGAGGTTTTTAAAGCGTCAGTAAATAAGTGATCTTGGGAAGACAGGGGCAGGGCCAGCTCGTACTCCCCTGCCCTGGGTTCCAAACACAAAACACCGCCCCTTCCCCCGAGTTTCCGTGCTTGAGCTTCCCTTTCTCCCCAAGACCCTACCCCCTAATTCCAGCCCCCGCATTGCCCCTTCCTCTGAGGCTTCGCCCCTTCACCACCCATTCCCCCTAACCCCCACCCCTGCACCTCCCCTTCCCCTGAAGACCCGCCCTAGTGTCGCCCCTTCCCCCGAGGCCCTGCCCTCATGCTTCTCATTCTCCCCGAACTCCCACCCTTGCACAACCCCTTCGCCCCATGTCCCCGCCTCTGCACTGCCCCTTTCCCCGAGTCCCTGCCCCCACACTGGCCCTTCCCTCTAATCCCCACCCCTGCATTGCCCTTCCCCTGACACATTGCCCTCACACCACCCCTTCACCACCCAGCGACCCAGGAGCAGGGCAGACCCAGGAGGCAGAAATGTGCTTAAGAAAAAGCATCAGGTCCCAGCCCCCTGCTCTGCCACAGACTTCCCGGGTGCCCTTGGGCACTTCACTCAGCCTCTCTGGACCTCAGTTCTCCCATCCGGGAAATGGGGCTGGTGGAGCTTCCCACCCTCGCATGATCCTGGGAGGTGAACCACCCTGTGGATTAGGAAGATGCTCGGATACTGGAGTAATGGGGGAGGGGCGCAGGGGGAGCGAATTAGCACCATCGTTTGGTATATGGAGTCTGTTTGGAAACAAAACATTTCCCTAAGCCTGCATTCAGCCATAACCTTGGCAAATATGTAACAGAGCAGCACAGTTTTTTCATGTGTAGCCAGCCCTCGACCCGGCGCCAGCCCCCAGTTCTGCCCCCTTCCGGCCCCATCTCACCTCCTCACCCTGGCTGGGCGCACCCGGCCCCTCGTAGCAGGGGGCTGTTTAGGAGGGTGCAGGGGGTTCTTCTTCCATCCATGAGGAGGTGTCTGGTGGGTACTGTCACCTCCGCCAGAGACCCCCAAGAAACCCACTAGCTTCCGCCACATGCAGGGAGGGGCTCCTACTTTCTGACTTGGGGGGGGGGAGATTCTGTGATGTCAGAGCCCGTGGGGGAGGGGTTCGAATAATGAGTCTGAAGTGGCAGGTTAACCCCCCACAACCCCACTCAGATTCTGCTAGGGGGCTGGGCTGGGATCTCTAGGGAGGGAAACAGGAAAAAACAGCCGTCACTGTGGAACCCAGGAGTACTGGCTCCCAGTGCCCCTGCTCTAACCTCTAGACCCCCCTCCGCTCCCAGAGCCAGGGATAGAACCCAGGGGTCCTGGCACCCAGCCCCCACCCCACTCTGACCACTAGACCCCACTCCCCTTTTAGACTTTAGGCTCGCTGGCTCTTCTCTCCACCCACCCCACCTGTCCATCCCTTTGTTGCAGGTTTTTGGGGTGTCGCCCCTGCTCTGCACTCCCGCAGTGCAGCCCAAGGACTTCCCTCCCCCCAACCACATATCCTCTCCCCCCTCGCGCTGGATCATCTGCTTGGCCCCCCACCCCCTCTCAGGTGCGTTGTGCGGCGTGGCTGGGGATTGTGCAACAACCCAGCACCAGGCAACGCAGAACGGAAACCACAGGCCCTGCCCCCCTCACCCGAGCTGCCCTCCAGGTGTATCGGGGCCCAGCGAGCCGCACCTGTGCCCTCCTGCCCCACAGGGGGGGGGGGGCTGCAGCCCCTGCCACACTCTGCAGAGGGGCAAAGGGTCAGGCCAGCCAGCCCTTTTGGGATGAGGGAATCGCCACCTCTTTCTCCACGGCCACTGCCTAGCAGCTGGATTCCTCCTCCTCCTCCCTCCTGCGCCTCAGTGCGACTAAATCTCCGCACCTAGCCAGCCGGCCCGTTCGCTGCACCCCAATCCCCCATGCCTGAGCCTCCCTGCCAAAGCCCTGCACCTGGCTCCATAGAGTTAAATCTCACCTCTCACTGGGAACTTGACTTGTGCCCAGAGAGTCTTGGTTCCCCTCAGTAGATGACCCGAGAAACACAGTGTCTGCCTTTTCCAAAGAAGTGCTTGGAGAATGTTTTGTCATGTGACCGTGTGGCCTAATGGATAAGGCGTCTGACTTCAGATCATGGTTGTGCTTGTGCAGTTTTCCCGTTTTGCTGAAAGTCCTGCTCCCTTCAGGGCTGGAAAATCTTCTTGGCTGCTCAGGCCAATGTTCTGGTTTCAGCGAGAGCCCCAGGAAGGAGTTGGGGGTGGGGCATCACAAAGGCTAGGGCATGACCCCCAGGTGCTTCCAGTCTGGCCTTTGCCGTTCCTGACTTGCCAGAGAAAATGGGGGGCTGCCTGGGCTAGCGTGTAGAGCAGTTTCCCTCTTCCAAATGTGCACCTGTCCCTGTGCTTGAAGGGGCTTGCGAAATAGCCCCTTTGGAGCCTGGGTGTTTCTCTGCTTCTCGCCAGCTGGGGAAAAGTCTCTTGGGGTAAAATCTCCTGCCCCACTGCAAAAGTGAGCTCCCTGAGTGGGAACGGTCAGAGGCCCCACCAGGGGGGCTGGCCCTGCTTTCTTACAATCCTCTGGTGTTGGCTACAGAGCAGCAGCAGCTGCTGCCCCGCATGCTGGTCTGTGGGTGGCCTTCAGTGAGTGTTTGCTATGCCAGGGAGCAGGCTGGCTGGGTGTCTTTGTGCCCATGTGCTGGCCACGCACGGGCATGGTCCTTCCCTTCTCTTGCCCCACCCTCGGTTGATCTGTGGATTTTAAGCCTTCCCTTGGAGCTGTCAGCACCAGCCGCCTCTGCTCCAGGTGCCCAGAGGAGGAAAGATGAGTTGGGCTCCAGACTGGGACACTTCCTCCTCCTGCCTAGCCATGACTATCAAGCCTGGCCCTGGCCCTCCTTTCTTCAAGTGCCATGTGGGCAAGAGGGTAAGTGTGGCAGCAAACACAAGGGCCGAGCTTGTGGGCATCAGGCGAAGCAGCGAGAATCCCGACCATCAGGTCAAATCACAGGACTGCAGGCATCGGTAGCCAGTTCTAGAGCCCGCACCCATTGCAGCCATAGACCTGGCTCCCGTGGCCGTGTCACCCCACAGGAGGGAAAAGACTCGCTCAGGCACAGTTGGAGACAGGGAACATGAGCACTTTGAGCTCCAGAGGTTTACCACAAGGTCCCACTGAGATTTGAACTCAGATGGCAAGATTCAGAGTCCTGAGTGTGGCCCATTACACCATGGGACCAGCTTGTGCAGCTTACTCTAGACATCGGTGACCCTCACGGAGGTGGCTTGTGTAAGGGGACTGTTGGCCTCTTACTAAAACTTAGTGGGGTTTTTTGGTTGGCTGGTTCCTAGTAACAATAGAACAGGGAAGGGCCAATGGGAAATCAGGACCCTGAGACTGACAGTCCCCAGGGGCAATGGGGAGAGGCCAAAGCTCCAAGTTAGCCAGACTGACAGGGCAGGCAGTCTAATGAGGGAGTCACCAGGCCAGGGTTCCCATCCTCCAGGTGAGCTGGAACGACCTGGGCCAGAGTGGGGCCGAGCTGAGGAGAGAGCAGGACCCTGAGAAGAGCCGGGGAGCAGAGCGGTGCCAGCCAGAGAGAACCAGAGCAGATCCGTGCTGGGAGCTGAGCCGCAGCAGCAAGAGCCAGAGAAGCTGCCCAGGGAGCAGATCTGTGCTGGGAGAAGAGCTGCAGCAACCGGGGCCAGAGGAGCAGCAGCAGCACTGAGGCTGGAGGAGGGTGCAGTGAGCAGCACACTGAGCCTGGCTCTGTGAGGCCCGGGTTGCGTGGCCAAGCCGGTGCTTGAGCATCCACCCTGCAATGCAAACTCAGGTCTCACACCTGTGCTGCGACATCCACACCGCGCTAGTCAGACCGGAGTCAGAACTTCAGCTCCTGTGTGGTGTGTGTGATCATATCCCAGGGAGCCCAGCACCTCGTCAGCTGACCGTGCTCCACAGTGATTGGTGGGAGAACTTGTCTGCCCGCCTCGCAGCAGCTGGCTGCAAGTGTTTGGGGTGGTTTTATCCCATGAGCCATTTTGTGTCTGCACGCTGCCTGCTGGGAGGTCAAGAGTGGTCGAGTTACAAGCGTTGGAAGTGCAGGCGGAGCTACAGATGCAGCAGCAGCAATACCTCTGCGAGCTCCTGCAAAGGGAAATCAACCCAGGGACTGCTATGCCCATGGACAAAGAGAGCAGACAAGGAGAGAGCATGCCTGGACTGTTCTGAGAAGGTTAGCCCAGGAGAGCAGGGCATGAGACAGTGTACAAGCGTGGCCTAATGCCAAGATGGGGACAAGAGTCCTTTGTTTTGGGAGCAGAGAAGCAGGCCGTATCAAAAGACATGGCCTGCTTAGGAAATTGCTGAGTGGCAAAAGGAGGGGCTAGGGCCCCCAGAAGTTAGAAAGAGAGGAGAAGGTGTCCTCTGACACAAACCCACATGAGGCAGGCAACGTGGAGGTGGCAGGGATGGCCATGGACCTTGCAGACCCTCCACAACACACCCTGTCGGGTGCTGCAGGGAGGCGAAGGATGAAATGGTTGGCCCAGAGATGAAGCAGACTGAAGTAGGGACAAACACAAGGGTGGTGCAGTACATGGTGGGCTCTCAGACCCTGATGGAAAAGTTTTGGCGTATGTAGCGGCAGGAGCAAAAAGGCTACAGAAGAAGCCAAAGGCTTCAGAACAGGCTGTGCAAGCAGCTGCTCATGAGAATGAGTGGCTGCAGGAAGAGCGGTGGGATCCTGCAGAAGTGAAGGATTGTCTCTTCATTCTGGTGAGCGAGCTGACGGGAGCTGGAGACACTGTGCGCAGGCTGTGCAAGCGCAGTCGGTGACAGCGACGAGGGATGAAGCTTGGACAGGAATAGAACTCGTCCCTCGTGTGGGCCAGTTTCTGAGGAGGGTGTCTGACGGGGGGGCTTGGCCTGTGGGCTATAAAGCCTGGAGCTAGGCCAAATGGATTACAGAGTGAGCTCCACTGGAGGGGAAGCCAGGGAAAACTGCAGCAAAGGTACAGGAGCGGGCCTAGCTGTTCGGCACAGGGCCTTGGGGCAGAACCTAGAATCCAGGGTAGGACTGGTTCTCCCATGGTCTCTAAGGAAGGGGACGTACAAGGCCACAGAAAGGGCTTCCAAGTCCAGCAAGGGCAGACCGAGCCAAAGTCAGGCTGAGGCAGAGCCCCCAAAGGGACAGAGGACCTTGTTTCTGTTAAAGACATTTTTGGACTTTTAGTTTGGGACGAGTGCGACCCAGGAAGGAGTGGATGAAAAGACGGTCACCTGGCTGAAGGGCTGAGTTCCCAGGCAACAAACTGCCAGAGTGCCCTAGCGACTATCGGCGGGGGTGCTAGCCCAGCAAGAAAGCTGTGACACCAGGCCTTGCCAGGAAGGGGCACCTATCGGTGAGTGAACTCTGTTACTAGCCTGCTTCCATTATGGAAACAGCCTGGTATTGGAGTGGTGGGGATGGCCTATGGGAGAGGATGGCTGGAGTGGTCATACAGAAGGGACAGCAGGTTCCAGCGATGAGAGCAGGGAACAGGTTGTAGTGCAGCCCTGCCACTGAGTGGTAACGTGATCCTGGCCAGGTCACTCTCCCACCTGGTGCCTCACTTTCTCTATCTTTGAAATGGGGATTATCCCAACCCACCTCGAGAAAGTGTTTGATCTTCTGCTCTTGTTTCCCCAACCCCTGCCCTCCTTGCCCCACCCAGGCCTCTGCCCTGTTCCTCAAACTTCCATGCCCATGTTAGTGCCTGGGTCGCCCCTCAACTGCAAGGTCTCATGTACAGTCTCCTGCCAGCAAACTGAAGCCGCCCCTAGATCCAGAACAGGAATCGCAGTTCCTGTGCGCTGCCCTGAATGGAGTATAGACCATGGGCATGGGGAAGGCCAACGCTCACATCTAGGTAGATCATCAACCTACTCCTCTGTCCCAGGAGCAGGAAGGCCTCTCACCATCATATCCTCATTTTATTCTCAGAGGATGTGACCAGGAGCCTGGAGACTGTTTCCTGCAGGAGGTTTGAGCGGGCAGAGATCATTCACTGTCACGGCCCACGGGTCTGCAGGGTTCACGGGAGCAGCCACACTCCAACCCTCCGCCTGGAAGCCTGCTGAAAATTGCTTACCTAGGACCCATGAAGTTCAGCCCCAGTTTGAGCCTCCACTCCTGAGGTCCTATTGGAGGAGTCGGAGAGCAGCTAATTGGCCCCCTGGCCCTGCTTAAGACAGCAGCAGGAACAGGAAGCTGTCTGAACACCAGGGCTGCTCCCTGTTCTGTGCTGCCTGTTTCTGCTGCCCCTCCCCTGGCTTGAATTGGGAGAAAATATAGAATCACTGCTGATAAGATTGGTGGGTGACAAAATACTGGCGGAGTAGTAATTACTGATGAGGAGAGGGCAGTGATACAGAGCGATCTGGCCCCATTCAAAGAAAACAAGTTTGACCAGAGCCAAATGCAAGGTCGTATACCTAGCAACAAGGCATGCCGGCCACACCTACAGAATGGGGAAATGTATCCAGGAAAGAGGGGACCCTGAAAAGGATTTGGGGCCAGAGTGGAGAAGCCACTCAAGATGAGCTCCCAGTGTGATGCTGTGATGAACAGGGCTAAAGCCATCATTAGACGTAGGGGCAGAGCCGTGAGTAGCATAGGGAGGTGTAACGATGCTGGTTCTGGTGGGACCCAACTGAGAGAGCCAATTCTGGACCAACTGCTTCAAGCAGGGCAGTTAGAGCCCAAAGCTGGGGTTTTTCCACCTCTAGGGCAAACCAAACTGGCCAAACAGAGAATCCTTCAGTTTTACCCCACTGCCTAACCCCATCTTCCCCCGCTTTGGAGCAGCCCCCGTTTTCCCATTTCTCCCTTCCTGAGCACCCCCGTTTCCACATCTTCCCCCTTTTGGAGCACCCCCCATTTTCCCATCTTCCCCCATCTCCCACCCCCCGAGCACCGTCCCTTTCCCATCTCCCACCCAAGCACCCCCCATGTCCCCCCAAGAACCCCGCCAAACACCCCTTATCTCCCCCCGAAGCACCCCCTCTCCCCCCATGTACCCCCATCTCTCCCCCAAGTCTCCCCCCAAGCACCCCCTATCTCCCTCAACACGCACCCCTCCAAGCATCCCCTATCTCCCCCCAAGCACTCCCTATCTCCCCCGATGCTCCCCGCCAATCACCCCCTATCTCCTCCCCAAGCACCTCCCAAGCACCCCATCTACGTGCATCTCCCCCCAAAGCACCCCTCAAAGCACCCCCAAGCAACTGTCACCCCCAAGCAGCCCCTAAATCACCCCACCATCTCCCCCCAAGCACCCCCAATGTTCCCCATCTCCCCCATCTCCCTCCAAGCACCCACCCAAAGCACCCCCTATCTCCCCGTCCATGCACCCCCCCAAACAGCCCCCTTATGTCCCCCCAGGCACTCCCCTATCTCCCCCCCAGGACACAATCTGGCACCCCCTGTTTCCCCCCCCCCGAAGCACCCCCCATTATCATAGAATCATAGAATCTCAGGGTTGGAAGAGACCTCTGGAGGTCATCTAGTCCAACCCCCTGCTCAAAGCAGGACCAACCCCAACTAAATCATCCCAGCCAGGGCTTTGTCAAGCCTGACCTATCCCCCCTATATATATAAGCCTGATATATCATAGAATCATAGAATCTCAGGGTTGGAAGGGACCTCAGGAGGTCATCTAGTCCAACCCCCTGCTCAAAGCAGGACCAAACCCAATTAGATCATCCCAGCCAGGGCTTTGTCAAGCTTGACCTTAAAAACCTCTAAGGAAGGAGATTCCACCACCTCCCTAGGTAACCCGTTCCAGTGCTTCACCACCCTACTAGTGAAAAAGTTTTTCTTAAACCTAAACCTCCCCCTCTGCAACTTGAGACCATTACTCCTTGTTCTGTCATCTTCTACCACTGAGAACAGTCTAGATCCATCCTCTTTGGAACCCCCTTTTAGGTAGTTGAAAGCAGCTATCAAATCCCCCCTCATTCTTCTCTTCTGCAGGCTAAACAATCCCAGTTCCCTCAGCCTCTCCTCATAAGTCATGTGCTCCAGCCCCCTAATCATTTTTGTTGCCCTCCGTTGGACTCTTTCCAATTTATCCACATCCTTCTTGTAGCGTGGGGCCCAAAACTGGACACAGTACTCCAAATGAGGCCTCACCAGTGCCGAATAGAGGGGAATAATCACGTCCCTCGATCTGCTGGAAATGCCCCTACTTATGCAGCCCAAAATGCCGTTAGCCTTCTTGGCAACAAGGGCACACTGTTGACTCATATTCAGCTTTTCGTCCACTGTAACCCCTAGGTCCTTTTCTGCAGAACTGCTGCCCAGCCATTCGGTCCCTAGTCTGTAGCAGTGCATGGGATTCTTCCGTCCTAAGTGCAGGACTCTGCACTTGTCCTTGTTGAACCTCATCAGATTTCTTTTGGCCCAATCCTCTCATTTGTCTAGGTCCCTCTGTATCCTGTCCCTACCCTCCAGCGTATCAACCACTCCTCCCAGTTTAGTGTCATCTGCAAACTTGCTAAGGGTGCAGTCCACACCATCCTCCAGATCGTTGATGAAGATATTGAACAAAACCGGCCCCAGCACCGACCCTTGGGGCACTCCACCTGATACCGGCTGCAACTAGACATGGAGCCATTGATCACTACCCGTTGAGCACGACCATCCAGCCAGTTTTCTATCCACCTTACCGTCCATTCATCCAGCCCAAACTTCCTTAACTTGCTGGCAAGAATACTGTGGGAGACTGTATCAAAAGCTTTGCTAAAGTCAAGAAATAGCACATCCACTGCTTTCCCCTCATCCACAGAGCCAGTTATCTCATCATAGAAGGCAATTAGGTTAGTCAGGCATGACTTGCCCTTGGTGAATCCATGCTGACTGTTCCTGATCACTTTCCCCTCCTTTAAGTGGTTCAGAATTGATTCCTTGAGGACCTGTTCCATGATTTTTCCAGGGACTGAGGTGAGACTGACTGGCCTGTAGTTCCCCAGATCTTCCTTCCTCCCTTTTTTAAAGATGGGCACTACATTAGCTTTTTTCCAGTCATCCGGGACCTCCCCCGATTGCCATGATTTGTCAAAGATAACGGCCAATGGCTCTGCAATCACATCGGCCAACTCCTTTAGCACCCTCGGATGCAGTGCATCCGGCCCCATGGACTTTTGCTCCCTATCCTCCCTATATCCCCCCAAGCATCCCCCAAACAGCCCCTATCTCCCCCCCAAAGGACCCCCAAGCAACCCCTATCTCTTCCCCAAACACCCCCATCTCCCCCCAAGCACACCCCCAAGCACCCTCTTTCCCCACAAGCATCCCCCAAAGCATCCCCCCATCTACCCCGTCTCCTTCCAAAAGCACCTCCCAAGCACACCCCAAGTAACTGTCTCCCTCCAAGCACGCCCTATCTCCCCCTGAAAGCACCCCATCTCGCCCCCCAAGCACCCCATCTTGCCCCCAAGCACCTCCTCATTTCCTCCCCAAGCACCCCCCAAAGTAACCCCTATCTCCCCATCCATGCACACCCCAAGCACCTCCCTATCTCCCCCCAAACCCCTCCAAGCACCCCCCATCTCCCCCCCAAGCAGCCCCCTATCTCCCCCATCTGACCCCCAAAACACACACACCTAGCACCCCCTATCTCCCCCCAGGAGCCCCCCAACATCCCCTATCCCCCCCAGAACACAGACCCCAAGCACCCCCCTATAACCCCCCAAGCACACCCTATCTCCCCCCAAGCCCCCCCAAACCACCCCCAAGCACCCCCTATCTCCCCCAGCACAAACACACCAAGCACCCCCTATAATCCTCCAAGCACCCCCCTCCCAAGAACCCCCAATCTCCCCTAAAGCACTCCCTATCTCCCCCGTTGCACCCTCAATCAACCCCCTATATCCCCCCAAACACCTCACTAAGCACCCCCATATACCTCCATCAACTCCCGCAAACCACACCCAAGCACCCCCCAAGCATCCCCATCTCTTCCCCGTAAGCATCCCCCCAAGCACCCTCCCGTCTTCTCCCAAGAACCCCCCCAAGTGGCCCCCAAGCAACCCCCATCTCCCCACAAAGCACCCACCCAAAGAAACCCCCTATCTCTCCCCCCACGCACCCCCTCAACCACCCCTATCTTCCCCTTACATACACCCCCCAGCACCCCCTATCTCCCCCCCAAGCACCCCACCATCTCCCCATCACACACCCAAAGCACCCCCCCATCATCCCCCCATGCACCCCCCTATCTCCTCCCCAGGCACCCACACCAAACACACCCTTATCTCCCCCGCAAGCACTACCCCAGCACCCTCCCTAATCCCCCCCAAGCAAACACCCCCCAAGCACCCACCCATCTCCCTCCAAGCACCCCCCAAGCACCCCTCTATCTCCACCCCTTGCACTCCCCCAAACACCCCCTATATACCCCCCTCAAGCACCCCACCAAGCACTCCCCCATCTCCCCCCAAGCAACACCCAAAGCACCCCCATCTCCCCCAAAACACCCCCTCCAAGCACCCCCCCAAACACACCACCATCTCGCCCCCAAGCACCCCACCTATCACCCCCCAAGCACCCCCTATCTCCCCATGTTTCCCTCCAAGCACCCTCCATCTTCCCCCAAAGCACCACCCAAGCCCCCCAAAGCACCCCACCTATCTCCCCCAAAGCACCCCCTATCTCCCCATGCACCCCCCAATCTCCCCCTATCTCCCCCCAAAGCACCCCCAAGCACCCCACTATCCCCCCCAAGCATCCCCATCTTCCCCAAAGCACCCCCGAATTACCCCCTAACTCCCCCCATGCACTCCCCCAGCCCCCATCCTATCTCCCCCAAGCACCCCCAAAGCACTCTCCATTTTCTCCCAAGCACACACCCCAAAGCACCCCCTATCTCCCTCCATCTCCCACCAAAGCCCCCCCAAGCCCCCCATCTTCCCCCAAGCACTCCGCCCAAGTACCCCCAAATCTCCCCCAAGCATGCCCCCAAGCACCCCATCTCTCCCCAAGCACCCCCATTCACCCCCCATCTCCCCCAAGAACCTCCCCCAAGCACCCCCCCCAGCACCCACCCTATCCCCCCAAGCACACCCTCCAAGCAACCCCTATCTCCTCCCCAAGCACCTCCCCCAATCACCCCCCCAAGCAGCCCCTCTATTTTCCTCCAAGCACCACCTATCTCCTCCCCCGAACCACCCCCAAACACCCCATCTCACCCCCAGCACCCCTATCTCCCCCCAAGCACCCCAACATCTCCCCCCATCTTCTCCCCAAAGCACGGCCCCAAGCAACCCCTATCTCCCCCGCACCTCCCCAAACACCCTCATCTCCCCCTCCAAGCACCCCCATCACCTCCCAAGAACCTCCAACCTAGCACCCCCCAACTCCCATCATCTCCCCCCCAAGCACCCCACATTTCCCCCTACCTCTCCTCAAGAACCCTCTACCTCCCCCCTCAAGCACACCCGTATCTCCACACCAAGCACCCCCGCAAGCATCCCTCTATATCCCCCCAAGTACCCCCATCTTCCCCCAAGCATCCCCCAAAGCAGCCCCCCAACCTCCCCCCCAAACACACACCCCCAAGCACCTGCCCTATCTCCCCCCCTCAATAGCTACTTTTTAGGCAAACACATTCTGTGGGGGTGCTAGGGGGCATGGGGAAAGGGGGGGTGCTCGTGGGGGGAGAAGGGGAAATCGGGACGTGTTCCAGAGGACGGGAAGATGGGGAAAGGGGTGGTGCTTGGGGGCAGAAGATGGGGAACATAACATAAGAATGGCCGTACTGGGTCAGACCAAAGGTCCATCCAGCCCAGTATCCTGTCCACCGACAGTGGCCAATGCCAGGTGACCCGGAGTGAGTGGACCTAACAGGTAATGATCAAGTGATCTCTCTCCTGCCATCCATCACCCCCCTCTGACAAACAGAGGCTAAGGACAACATTTCTTACCCATCCTGGTTAATAGCCATTAATGGACTTAACCTCCATGAATTTATCCAGTTCTCTTTTAAACCCTGTTATAGTCCTAGCCTTCACAGCCTCCTCAGGCAAGGAGTTGCATAGGTTAACTGTGCACTGTGTGAAGAAGAACTTCCTTTTATTTGTTTTAAACCTGCTGCCCATTAATTTCATTGGGTGCCCCCTAGTTCTTCTATTATGGGAACAAGTAAATAACTTTTCCTTATTCACTTCCTCCACACCACTCATAATTTTATATACCTCTATCATATCCCCCCTTAGTCTCCTCTTTTCCAAGCTAAAAAGTCCTAGCCTCTTTAATCTCTCCTCATATGGGACCTGTTCCAGACCCCTAATCATCTTAGTTGCCCTTCTCTGAACCTTTTCTAATGCCAGTATATCCTTTTTGAGATGAGGAGACCACATTTGTACGTAGTATTCTAGATGTGGCTGCACCCCCTATCTCCCCCTAAGCACCCCCCATCTGCCAGCAAGCACCCCCATCTCCCCCCAAACACCCCCATATCCCCAAGAACCCTCCCCTAACTCCCCCATATATCCCCTACAAGCACCCCTTGTATCTCCCCCTATCTCCCCCCAAGCACTCCCTTATCATAGAATCATAGAATCATAGAATCTCAGGGTTGGAAGGGACCTCAGGAGGTCATCTAGTCCAACCCCCTGCTCAAAGCAGGACCAAACCCAATTAGATCATCCCAGCCAGGGCTTTGTCAAGCCTGACCTTAAAAACCTCTAAGGAAGGAGATTCCACCACCTCCCTAGGTAACCCATTCCAGTGCTTCACCACCCTACTAGTGAAAAAGTGTTTCCTAATATCCAACCTAAACCTCCCCCTCTGCAACTTGAGACCATTACTCCTTGTTCTGTCATCTTCTACCACTGAGAACAGTCTAGATCCATCCTCTTTGGAACCCCCTTTCAGGTAGTTGAAAGCAGCTATCAAATCCCCCCTCATTCTTCTCTTCTGCAGGCTAAACAATCCCAGTTCCCTCAGCCTCTCCTCATAAGTCATGTGCTCCAGCCCCCTAATCATTTTTGTTGCCCTCCGTTGGACTCTTTCCAATTTATCCACATCCTTCTTGTAGCGTGGGGCCCAAAACTGGACACAGTACTCCAAATGAGGCCTCACCAGTGCCAAATACAGGGGAATAATCACGTCCCTCGATCTGCTGGAAATGCCCCTACTTATACAGCCCAAAATGCCGTTAGCCTTCTTGGCAACAAGGGCACACTGTTGACTCATATTCAGCTTTTCGTCCACCGTAACCCCTAGGTCCTTTTCTGCAGAACTGCTGCCCAGCCATTCGGTCCCTAGTCTGTAGCAGTGCATGGGATTCTTCCGTCCTAAGTGCAGGACTCTGCACTTGTCCTTGTTGAACCTCATCAGATTTCTTTTGGCCCAATCCTCTAATTTGTCTAGGTCCCTCTGTATCCTGTCCCTACCCTCCAGCGTATCAACCACTCCTCCCAGTTTAGTGTCATCTGCAAACTTGCTAAGGGTGCAGTCCACACCATCCTCCAGATCGTTGATGAAGATATTGAACAAAACCGGCCCCAGCACCGACCCTTGGGGCACTCCACTTGATACCGGCTGCCAACTAGACATGGAGCCATTGATCACTACCCGTTGAGCACTACCCCATCCTGAACTCAACCATCTCATGGTCACTGCCTCCCAGGTTCCCATCCACTATTGCTTCCTCTACTATTTCCTCCCTGTTTGTGAGCAGCAGGTCAAGAAGAGCTTTTCCCCTAGTTGGTTCCTCCAGCACTTGCACCAGGAAATTGTCCCCTACACTTTCCAAAAACTTCCTGGATTGTCTGTGGACCGCCGTATTGCTCTCCCAGCAGATATCGGGGTGATTAAAGTCACCCATGAGAACCAGGGCCTGTGATCTAGTAACTTCTGTTAGTTGCTGGAAGAAAGCCTCATCCACCTCATCCCCCTGGTCTGGTGGTCTGTAGCAGACTCCCACCACGACATTACCCATGTTGCTCCCACTTTTAAATTGAATCCAGAGACTCTCAGGTTTTTCTGCAGTTTCATACTGGAGCTCTGAGCAGTCATACTGCTCTCTTACATACAACGCAACTCCCCCACCTTTTCTGCCCTGCCTATCCTTCCTGAACAGTTTATATCCATCCATGACAGTACTCTAATCATGTGAGTTATCCCACCAAGTCTCTGTTATTCCAATTACATCATAATTCCTTGACTGTGCCAGGACTTCCAGTTCTCCCTGCTTGTTCCCCAGGCTTCTTGCATTTGTGTATAGGCATTTAAGATATCTCCCCCATCTCCCCCACAAGCACCCCCTATTTTCCCCCAAGCACCCTCTATCATTCCCCTAAGCACCCCCCAAACACCCTCCCCTATCTCCCCCATATCTCCCCCCTTTTCTCCTCCCCAAGCACCACCCTATCTTCCCCCAAAGCACCCCAAGTACCCCCCTATTTCCCCATCTCACCGCAAGCACCCTCCATCTCCCCCCAATATCCTCCCAAAACACCCCCACCAAGCACTCTCCAAGCACCCCACATATCCCCCCCAAGCACTTCCCTATCACCTCCCAAGCACGTCCCCCTGAGCACCCTCCCCTATCTCCCCCCATCTCCCCTCCAAGCACCCCCTATCTCCCCCAACAAGCACTCCCCTGAGCACCCGCCTATCTCCGGCCCCAAGCACTCCCCCCAAGCACCCCCCCAAAGTACTCCCCCATCTCCCTCCGAGCACCCCCATCTCCCCCAATGCACAGCCCCAAGCACCCCCATCTTCCGCCAAGCACCCCCATCCCCCTCAAGCACCCCCTAAGAACTCCACTATCTCCCCACAAAGCACTCCCCCAAGGACCTCCCCCAAGCACCCTCCCAGCACCCCCATCTCCCCCATCGTTCCCCCAATGCACTGCCCCAATCACCCCTATCTCTCCTGAATCACCCACCAAGGCACCCCTCCATCTCCCCCTCATCTCCCACCCAAAGTACCCCCTATTTCCCCCCATGGAAACCCCCAATCAACCCCTCTCTCTGCCCCAAGCAGCCTCCTAACACCTCCCCCAAGCACCCTCCCCTATCTCCCCTCCAAGCACCCCTCGTATCTCCCCCTTCTCCACTACAAGCACCCCCCCAGGCATCGTCCCCCAAGCACCCCCCCATATTTCCCCCAAGCACCCCCCAATTCCCCCCAATTCCCCCCAAGCACTTCCCTATATCCCCCAAGCACCCCACTATCTCCCCCACAAGCACCCCCCCACACACCCCAAAGGACCATCTCCAAGCACCCCCCTAATCACCCCATCTCCCTCCCAAGAACCCCCTATCTCCCCTCCCAAGCACCCATGCTAAGCATTCCCCTATCTTCTCCCCAAGCACATCCTATCCCCCCCAAGCAGCCCCATCTCCCCCCTAAGCGCCCCCCAGAAGCCCCCCATTTCCCCCCAAGCAGCCCCTATCTCCCCCTAAACACCCCCCAGCAGCCCCCAATTTCCCCCCAAGCACTCCCCTATCTCCCCCCCAATCACCCCCCAGCAGCCCCCCATACCTGCCCAAGCACTCCCCTATCTCCCCCCAGCACCCCCCCAGCAGCCCCCATTTCTCCCCCAAGCACTCCCCTATCTCCCCCAAGAACCCCCCAACACCCCCCATTCCCCCCCAAGCACTCCCCTATCTCCCCCCAATCACCCCCCAGCAGCCCCCCATTTCCCCCCAAGCACTCCCCTATCTCCCCCCCAAGCACCCCCCCAGCAGCCCCCATTTCTCCCCCAAGCACTCCCCTATCTCCCCCCAAGAACCCCCCCAGCACCCCCCCATTCCCCCCAAGCACTCCCCTATCTCCCCCCAATCACCCCCCAGCAGCCCCCATACCCGCCCAAGCACTCCCCTATCTCCCCCCCAAGCACCCCACCAGCAGCCCCCCATTTCTCCTCCAAGCACTCCCCTATCTCCCCCCAAGCACCCCCCAGCAGCCCCCCATTTCTCCCCCAAGCACTCCCCTATCTCCCCGCCAAGCACCCCCCAGCAGCCACCCATTCCCTCCCAAGCACTCCCCTATCTCCCCCCAAGCACCCCCACAGCAGCCCCCCATTTCTCCTCCAAGCACTCCCCTATCTCCCCCCAAGCACCCCCCAGCAGCCCCCCATTTCTCCCCCAAGCACTCCCCTATCTCCCCCCCAAGCACCCCCCAGCAGCCCCCCATTCCCTCCCAAGCACTCCCCTATCTCCCCCCAAGCACCCCCCCAGCAGCCCCCCATCTCCCCCCTAAGCACCCCCCAGCAGCCCCCCATTTCCCCCCAAGCACTCCCCTATCTCCCCCCTAAGCACCCCCCAGCAGCCCCCCATTTCTCCCCCAAGCACTCCCCTATCTCCCCCCCCCCAAGCACACACCCCCCACGCTCATGTTCATGGATTTTTCTTCGCATCCTTCAAACATGCCTGTGGGTAACTTGACTCACGTGGCTGCCTTGCTGCTCACTGACTGCGTTTGCAGGATCAGGCCTAAACTCTGACACTGACTGTGCACAAAGTGCTCGCAAAAAAGTATGAGAAAAATATTTCCCCTCTAATCTGTGTCAGTGCTGAACCTTACAGTAACGGCTGTAGTAATGGGAGAGAAAACATCAGACGTGTGATTTTAAGCTGACGGTGTGCCTTGAAAAATGACTTCAACGGGTCCCAACGAGCAGAGACAGAGGACTCCCCACAGCTCATCGCTTCTGAGAAAAGTGGTTCTAATGGACATCCCATCAGAGACTCCTGAGGGGGACTCCATTACTGAGGCTATGGCTACACTGGCACTTTACAGCGCTGCAACTTTCTCGCTCAGGGGTGTGAAAAAACACCCCCCTGAGCGCAGCAAGTTACACAGCGCTGTAAAGCCCCAGTGTAGCCAGTGCTGAAAAATGGAGACAAATTTTCACGTGTCCATTTTCTGACCAGCTCTACAATTCAGTCCCCTAGTAACAGCTCACACAGGCTAGCCACCATGCTACATACATCTTCATGATATATTAGTGATTTTTATCCCAGAGGGGGAGGGATAGCTCAGTGGTTTGAGCATTGGCCTGCTAAACCCAGGGTCCGGATATGCAGACTCTCTACTCAGACCCTACGCCACCAGCACTCCCAGCTATCTCCGTGACACCACTGATTTCCTGAGAAAACTACAATGCATTGGTAATCTTCCAGAACACACCATCCTAGCCACCATGGATGTAGAGGCTCTCTACACAAACATATATATATAAATGGAGATATGCCAATCTCCTAGAACGACCTGAAAGGTCATTGAGTCCAGTCCCCTGCCTTCACTAGCAGGACCAAGTACTGTTCCCTGACAGATTTTTGCCCCAGATCCCTAAATGGCCCCCTCAAGGATTGAATTTACAACCCCAGGTTTAGCAGGACAATGCTCAAACCACTGAGCTATCCCTCCCCCCTAAGCACCTCTAACATCCCACACACAGATGGAATACAAGCTGTCAGGAACAGTATCCCTGATGATGCCACAGCACAACTGGTTGCTGAACTCTGTGATTTTATCCTCACGCACAATTATTTCAAATTTGGTGACAATATATACCTCCAGACCAGTGGCACCGCTATGGGCACCCGCATGGCCCCACAATATGCCAACATTTTTATGGCTGACCTGGAACAATGCTTCCTCCGCTCTCGTCCACTCATGCCCCTTCTCTATCTACGCTACATTGATGACATCTTCATCATCTGGACCCATGGGAAAGAAACTCTGGAAGAATTCCACCACGATTTCAACAGCTTCCACCCCACCATCAACCTCAGCCTGGACCAGTCTACATGGGAAGTCTACTTCCTAGACACCACGGTGCAAATAAGTGATGGTCACATTAACACCACCCTATACCGAAAACCCACTGACCGCTATGCCTACCTACATGCCTCCAGCTTTCATCCCGGACACACCACATGATCCATTGTCTACAGCCAAGCACTGAGGTACAACCGTATTTGCTCCAACCCCTCTGACAGAGACCAACACCTACAAGGTCTTCACCAAGCATTCTCAAAACTACGCTACCCACATGAGGAAATAAGAAAATAAATCAACAGGCCCAGACGTGTACCCAGAAGCCTCCTGCTGCAAGACAAACCGAAGAAAGAAACCAACAGAACTCCTCTGGCCATCACTTACAGTACTCAGCTAAAACCTCTCCAACGGATCATCAGTGATCTACAACCCATCCTGAACAACGACCCCCTCACTTTCACAGGCCTTGGGAGGCAGGCCAGTCCTCGCCCACAGACAACCCGCCAACCTGAAGCATATTCTCACCAGCAACTACACACCGCACCATAATAACTCTAACTCAGGAACCAATCCATGCAACAAACCTCGATGCCAACTTTGCCCACATATCTACACCAGGGACACCATCACAGGACCTAACCAGATCAGCCACACCATCACCGGTTCATTCACCTGCACATCCACCAATGTAATATATGCCATAATATGCCAGCAATGCCCCTCTGCTATGTACATCGGTCAAACTGGACAGTCCTTACGCAAAAGGATAAATGGACACAAATCAGATATAAGGAATGGCAATATACAAAAGCCTGTAGTTCTCCTACCTACGCTTCAACCTCCCTGGACACACAATTGCAGACTTAAAGGTAGCCATCCTGCAGCAAAAAAACTTCAGGACCAGACTCCAAAGAGAAACTGTAGAGCTTCAGTTCATTTGCAAATTTGACACCATCAGCTCAGGACTAAACAAAGACTATGAATGGCTAGCCAACTACAAAAGCAGTTTCTCCTCCCTTGGTGTTCACACCTCAACTGCTAGAAGAGGGCCTCACCCTCCCTGATTAAGCTTACCTTGTTATCTCTAGCCTGAATCTTCCCTGCACTTTTATATCTGCCCCTGGACATTTCCACTGCTTGCATCCGAAAAAGTGCGTATTCACCCACGAAAGCTTATGCTTCAATACCTCTGTTAGTCTATAAGGTGCCACAGGACCCTTTGTCGCTTCTACAGATCCAGACTAACACAGCTACCCCTCTGATACTTGAAACCCAGGGTTGTGAGTTCAATCCTTGAGGGGTCCATTTTAGGTATCTGGGGTAAAAATTGTAGATTGGTCCTGCTTTGCGCAGCAGGTTGGACTAGATGACCTCCTAAGGTCCCTTCCAACCCTGATAGTCTATGATCCCAATGACCTTCACCGGCTATATGCACATGGCACCACTCTGGCATGGAGAATGGCAGCCCCGGGTGAAGAAAACACTGGGGAGCAGGGACATTTTGTCCTGACACACCAAACCAAACCAAACACATTCATGAAAAGACTTTGAATGGGGTTGATAGAAGGGAGAAGTTGTAAGTCTTGGACAGACTCTGAACTGTGGGGAAAAAATGAAAACAGGAGTATTTACTCGACCCACACAAGAGTGGAGAGGGAGAGAATTCACTGCATCTTTAGCTGTTTAAAATATCCATTTACCTGGCTGGTCTGGACGTCTGTTGATCCGTTACTTCTGGACTTGTTTCTCAGATTTCCTAAAAACCACCGTGGAAGGCCAGCTACATCCCACTCCTCAAATACCAGATCCAGTTTGGGCTTCTTGCTTTTTGAGAGGTTTTCTATTAAGACTTTGTCTGCAGAAGCCAAGTAGAATCTAGGTCAGGACAGGCACATGCAGCTTGTGGCACCAGCAAAGCCGAACCCAGCCAAGTCCAATACATGGTGTATTATAGAATCTTTAATTCCATACCTTTCTGCCTGAGCTAGGGGAACAAGCCCTGGGCGGTGTTTATTACAGCATCACGCTGGCGTGTTGCACCTCCTGGACTTTTGGATGCTCACGTTGCTTAGCAGAGCCGACACGTGCATTATTTACAGGTTGCACATGTGTGCACACGCACACAGCGTACGGCTCCACTGATCCCCTTGAACACCACCACTACACTGCAGATTCCAAGGGACACTCCCTACAGGGAGATGCTTGTGAAACCTGATGCACAAATAAAACTCGCATAACACACTGGAGCCAAATTCAGCTTTGGATAAACTGGGCACAGTGACACTTCAACTGATGAGCTAGATCCGGTCACACCAGATTTGGGTTTGGCCCCAGTGTTCAGCAATAAGGGCTCCTTGATTCCATGAGAAGGCTCCCAGCCAGAAACTCTTCAAAATGGGAAGCAGAGAGAAGGGAATCTGCCCCTCTTCTCGCTCCTTGCCTCACTTCAGCCCACGGAATTTGACCTTTGTTCCCAAACTCACGGGGGCCTCATTTCCAGAGAGCTTTCATTCCAGCTCTCTGCAGTTTTGCAGGCACAGACAAGGACCATCTCTACCGGCAATCAGATAAATATCTACCCAGCCTCATTTGGGCCAACCAATAATTGAGCCTGCCAACAGAGAAAACAGTTTTAAAACATCAGACCCTGTGATATGAGGGTGGAGCTGGGAGTAATGAGGGGAAAGGAAACAAACCCTCCGTATCACATAATACGCATGCCACTGAGCTAGCACGAAATCTTCAAGAGACATTAAAAGAAATGTCAAGAGAGGAATTTTCTAGTTATGAGGATGGATGAAAAATACAACCCAACTTAACACTCTTGTTATTCAGTTCTCTGACAGGGTTGCGGGTATTGACTGCAGACAGCGCGGGCTGTATTCCAATTAATTAGAAGACAAAGTCCCCATGGAAGATAAATTGATACAAGTATAATTTCAGCGTTTAAAATGCCCTTCTCAGATTTTTGGTGGCATTGCTTAGTGATAGATGTGCTGTTTGGCGTTAACCTGCCATTTGCTCCAAGTGTTTGTTTATTTACGAGGCCAAGTATCCGGGCTAAAAAGCCTGTACATCATACAATACCTACGGCAGATATTTATGGTTCTCTCCATCTTTGCACATAAAATCGTGACTTCGGAAGGTTACTTTCCACAATAGGATTTTTATTAGTCTCCCAGGATCCTACTCTGATCGGCTCCTGCCATGCACAGCACCATGGGCTGTGTTCACAAACGTGTAGGTGGGCTTGTGTTTGCCTCTCAGTGTGGAAACAACTTGCACTCACCTTTGCAGCTTCCATAGCTGAGCTGTGAGGTAGACAAAGCAGGAGCACCACTTTTGTCGTCTGTTCCATCAGTGTCAGAGCTTCCCTCTGTGCTAGTCTGCGTGAAGGAAGGCAGAAAAGACACCCATTGGCCCATCAGAGCTTATAGGGACAAGGGGATGTAGCACTTCCACTCTGAGTCACCAGCTGCAGTACAACTGCAAGGAATCCCATAGAAGAATAAAGGTATTTTGGGCACAACACACAATATTAACCTTTCCAGAAGGCTGCTATGGCTCTATTATCAGCACATGTGGAGTACTTTCAACCCAGGAAAAATCTCAAGATTGGCAAGAAACCAAAAGTTGCCATCTTTAATGCAGTAATATTCTGATATTCATCCCCCACTGGCCCCACACTCCAGACTTCATAGGCACTTCCCATACCAAACTGTATTAATCCCCATGTATATGCCCAAAACAAGTTAGGACTAGACCAAGATTGTTCCCAGGTTTCATAGAATATCAGGGTTGGAAGGGACCTTAGGAAGTCATCTAGTCCAACCCCCTGCTCAAAGGGGGACCAATCCCCAATTTTTGCCCCATGTCCCCAAATGACCCCCTCAAGGATTGAACTCACAACCCTGGGTTTAACAGGCCAATGCTCAAACCACTGAGCTATCCCTCCCCCACAGATTCTGCCTGGAAGCTTTCGAAAATGATCCCACTAAGCAAAACCAGTTTATGTTTTTAGGAAGTTCAATCTGTTGTTTGAAGAATGGGAGAAACAAAACAACACACACACAAATCCAAACACAGTGCAAGGTGGAGGGACCGAGGACAGGAAGTGTTACATCCCAGAGAAATGCGCCCAGAGAATGGAACTCTGTTATGAAGAGAACAGAGAAGGGTCACTCTGTCCCTGGTCTGTGGACTCCCAAGAACTTAAGGAAGGTGAAGACCTACCAGTCAAGCAGTAAAACGTTCTGGCAGTCCTCCATGCACAGGTACAGAGAAGGGGCCGCTCTGTACTACAAAAGAAAACACCAGGCAGTGGGTTTACCTTCAGCTGGTCTTGGCTTGGACTCTCGACGCTCTGATCCTTTGCAAGAGCAAGAGTCTGTGCAGCATCTATATGGCAAGTAAAACAAAAGAGAAAACCTTCCCTGGTAATAACCATTCTCCCAACACAGAGGGCCATCAGCAAGCAGCCAACGAGCCAGGCGTGGCAGACAGGTGTGCAGAAGAAAGGATTCTAGTTGCTTAGGCAGCTGGCCAATTCCCAGAGGGCTATTTCAGGGGGCTGCTTATTTCTTTGTTTTTATTAGGGGTGTAGAGGGCACTGGACTAGGGAGTAGGAAGCGTCTGTGGCCACTGGGAGACCGTACCTCATTGCAGGTAAGAATCCTGACACCCCCCCAACCCCCCATGGGCTGCCCTTCCTCTGCAAGCTGCCAGGCTGGGGGCAGGGAAGCGCAATGCAGCAGAGGAGGTGATTCCAGCATGGAGTCTAGAGCAGCTCCATGCTGAAAAACAAGGCCAGGAGGGAAAGGCCTGACGGATTCGCTCTCTGGCCACAGAGACTCGCTGTGGGGAGACGTCATTTTGACGAGGAGAAAGAAGAAACCAGACCACATAGGGGAAGGTCCACGTCCTGGCAGTCTTCTCTCTAGCAGTGCTGACTCTGGCTTTTTTGCCACCCCCCGGCCGTGGCGCCGCTCTCCTGGGTGGCCGGAGTGCCACAGGGTGGGCGGCGAGCCCAGCTGCGCCCCGCTCTCCCGGGCAGCCGTGGGGAGGGCGCCGAGCCTGGCCGTGCCCCGCTCTCCCCGGTGGCCGGAGCGCCGCGGGGAGGGCACCGAGCCAGGCCGCGGCTCTGCTCTCCCCGGTGGCTGGAGCGCCGTGGGGAGGGTGCTGAGCCCGGCCGTGCCCCACTCTCCCGGGCGGCCGGGGGGAGGGCTGCGAGCTTGGCCGCGGTCCTGCTCTCCCGGCTGGCCGGAGCACCTGGGGGAGGGCGGCGAGCCTGGCCGCAGCCGGGCCGGAGCCCCCACCAATATGTTAAAAACAAACAAACAAAAAAACCTGAGCGCCGCCCCCCTCCAGGTGCCGCCCCAAGCACATGCTTGGTAGGCTGGTGCCTGGAGCCGGCCCTGCTCTCTAGGCACTGACAGTCAGTGCACATGTCCTCAATACAACTTAATGCAGACAAATACACAGGCCCCGAAGGTTAATCATAACTCCCCCACTCCCAAAAACCTCACAGTCTCAGCTAAAAGCCAAAGCAACAAAAATGATTGTCACTAAATTGAAGACCTGTATTTTAGCAAAGGCGAAACGAGCGGAATGGCTCATAGAAGAAGCAAATCTAGGGACTGCTCTCGCTGCTTTTTAATTCCATGGCAACGCTGACTTCTAGGAGAGCAGCCTGGGTTTCTGGGCCTGTTGTACTTCACAACACAGACATGAAGACACAGTGAAGTGCCGTTCTAGATAGAAAAGTGACTGTAAGATGACACTGCTGGATCCCATATTCTCTCCACTCACGTCCATATCAAATATCCTCTATTTACAAGCCTATGGTTGATTTTTCTAATGCCCAACAAAGCAAATCTGAAAATCCAGCCATTTTCTTCTGACTCTTCCATTGTCAGCAGCAGTAAAGATTCTGCAATCAGAGATTAGCTGATGTGGCCTGAAGCAAAGGAGATTTCAACTCACTCATCCATAGTTGCTTTGGCTCCACAGTGTCAGAAGAGGAAGAGTGGCTTTAAGATGAAGTCTAGCTTTGTCTGAACATATTATACATAGAACACACTATTCTTACAATGGTTGGAAAAACACCGTTCATACTGCAAAACGTCTCTGCCAACGTAACTAAAAACACTGAATGCAAAATTTCAAGGAAGTAGAGAGCCTAAAGTAGATGCTGTGTGACTCAGGCGTACAGGGAACAGTTAGGTGAATACGAGATCTACTGATGAAAAGCACTACATGGGAGCTAGGTATTATTAAGGAGATATGTTCTAATCACACAGTCACTTTTCCTTCGATAAGTGCACTTGATGGAAGTGGCCTCGATATTTTGCAGAATGAGGCACTGAGAAACAGAAATCTGGCCAGAGAGTATTGCTTGCTTTCCCCGAACATGAAGTATGACAGGCTATGGAATCCTATTTCCAGTTGCCCTGTGCTAAGAAAAAAATAAATAAATCCACAAGCACCCTTCCTAGACACTTGTGAATTCACAATTGGGTGTACAAAATAAGGGATCAGTCTGCCGAGCTTGTTTCGTTTTGTTTTTTTTCTCTCTCTCTCTCTCTCTCTCTCACTCGGTGACCAATTCTCTAAAGGAACATTATTTCCTTTGGCAAGTTTAAAAATAGTTACACCATAACCGGAATGAACAAATGCAAGCTCACCCACACGAACGCACACACACACACCACTGGCAAAGGGGAGGTTGCTAGCAGCAGAAAATGTTTCCCTAGGGTTCTTTGCTTTCCACATATGCTGCTCATGGCTATGCCAGGGAATCACCACCATAGAAAGAAGCACTCACACAGCTATTCTGCGGATACATGTAGGTGGTTAGACAAGACAGTGCTCAGTCAGGTTCTCCATTACAGACCGGAATGGGTGATCTCCGGAAGCACTGATGCACACTAACCATGGCTGAAAAGCAGAAAACTATGCAGTATTTGGCCACGGTTTCTGAAATGGCCTCTAAATTTGAATGCACCGCAACTTGCTAGTGCAAAAAATAGACTAGGCCCTTCTGAAAACGGTGTCACTGGTATTAAACTGCTTAGAGCCCTAGGAAGTATGGCATGTGATCTCACAATTCTACCAATGCTCCTTGCTCACGATTTACATGCTTGCTATTTCAGTATGAATTCTCTACTGAGTAAATGCTAACAGCTGTAGTAACTGAAAGGTAGATTGTGATATGGGGGGAAACAACCACAAGGGACTAGGTTAGTAACAACAACGTTTGTTTCAACTTGTGACTGAATTTCTTTTTATGTGGATGGATTTGACAGCTTTCCTCATGAGCTGACAGAGCAACAGTGATGTTGAGGGAGTAAGCCAGGCAGGGCCAGCAAGCCCACTAGGCAACCCTAGGCAGTCGCCTACGGCGCCAGCATTTGGGGGGGCGGAGACTCCCGGCGGCGTGATCACCACCGAGAACGCAGCTTCCCATGAGCTGCTGCCCCTGCCCCCGGCTGAAGTGAGCTGCCGCGGGCGGGGGGCTGGCCGCCGTGGGGGGGGGGGTACATGGGGAGCCGGGCCCGTGGGTGGGTGGGGAGGCTGCTGTGGCCCGCGGGGCTGAGCCGCTGCTGCGGGGGGGTTAGCTGCCCCTGGGGGGGGATGGAGCTGGCTGCCACGGGGGATGGCGTTAGCTGGGGGTGGGGGGACGCAGGGCTGGTGCAAGGAAGTTTTGCCTAGGGCACGAAACTTCCTTGCACCGGCCCTGAAGCCAGGTATTCAGACCTCTGACATTGGACTGGATTATTTAAGGGAACAGGTCATCAGTCAGATTTCCAACACCCCTATGAGTGGTTCTAATTAAGATCACAAAGTACAGACACAAGCAATAGTAGGGAGCTGGGTGGAGATCATACAACATTTTGTAACTCAGCAAAGGTTGAGAGACGAGCAAGTGTCTCCGTGGGGTATTTTTAGCTGAGCAAGTTCACTCATACCCAGCATTTAACTCTGTCAGTTTCCAGGATGTGCTTCTGGATATAAACTGTCTTCTACTTCTTGAGGAGTAGCTCCAGCCATGCACTGGCAAGTCAGGCAGAGGGCTAATTGGTTTCCAACCACGTGAACTGTTTGCAGACACACACATGACTTGAATGTGCCCCCGCAAAGCCTCCACAAGCAGTTTTCACTCCAGGAACATTTCTCTTTCCTACATATCATTACTTACCCAAATTAAATTAACATTGTACTGAATGCACTTGGCTGTACTAGGACAAACCCACCTGTAATAGTAACAGAAGTCAGGTTCCTTTTCAGCATGTCATGAACTGGGCTGCAAGAAAAAGAGGACTAGTGAATGCAACCACAGCAAAAAATAAGACAGCCTTTCCTCATCATTCCTTTGTTCTCCCAGTCGTCCCACGCCTCCTGATAGCCTCTCCAGTCCGGTCACTGTGCAGCAGCAGAAAGCAGCAACAACCTCCTTGCTGGCGGCCAGTGCAGCTCTCTAACTGGGCAATACTGGCCAGGAAAAGGCACGGGAAGGGAAGTACTGAAACAGCTTCTCCTAACGTAACTCTTATGAACTGTAATTTAAAGGTGCTCTTTGGCAGAGCTCCCAAGGTGGGGCAAACATGACCGGCCCAGATTCACCCCTGGTGTACAGCAAGCCTTCCTCTGATAGAATCACTGTGAAAAACGCACGGACTTTTCCCCTCGCCTAGCCACTTGTCCCCATTAGGAGACTGTAGGAGTTATCTGAAACCTCTTCTTGGCCATTTGTTTTCATATCAAGATACTGGTCTTTTGAATTCAAGCGTTCTCGCTTAAGCAGGTGCAATCTGTCATCCCCAGTTGTAGTCTGCTGTCTTACATCAGTCATTTTGCTAGCACAGAAATTGTGACACTCTATACCTCGGGGGAGCGCCCTGTAACCCCCATATTCCTCATTTCTATATAAATTGTAATACTGCATATAAAGCAGGCCATGTGAGGTATCAGGGAAAGGTTGTGATCTGCTGAAAGCCATTGTTCTATCTAAATGTGTATATCATTAGTGCATAGGAAGAGATGAGATTGTGTTGTATGGTTGTCACTAAAACATGCTGTAAGTTGGGGAATCAGCAGCTCCCCAGAGACAACAGCAAGGAAAAGTCACCAACCCCCGGGTGGGTTTCGAACAACCCTCAACAGCCATGGTCCAGCAAGGGAGCTACAATGCAATGACTCATTTGCACAAGGCCACACCAGGGCAATTACTCAGCCTTGCCTGGTGACTCTGCAATGCCCCCAGACATGCCTGGACTCGTGTTCTCCAAGCACATGGACTAAGTTATCAAACAGAACAGAGCAGCGCCATGCTTCCTCTATTCTCCTCACCCCCACCTACGCTGCAACTAGCAACAAGGACACTGAGAAGACTGACGACTCCAACAGAGGAGATTGGCCCAGGTTTCCAGGGTGAAACCTGTGAATGAACTGCAATATCCAGTGCGGTGAGAAAAACTAGATGTTGCCCAGTCTAATAGGGTTGAGAGTTTAGACTGCCTCCTTATATTTTCTTTTCTTTTGGTAACTAACTGACTTTTTGCCTATCACTTATAATGTCTCTCTTTTGTAGTCAATAAACTTGTTTTACTGTTTATCTTTACCAGTGAGTTTGCCTAAAGTATTTGGTAAATCTGCTCAGATTTACAAGGCTGGTGTATATCCACTTTCCATGGATGAAGTGGTGAACCAATTAATAAACTTGCACATATTGTCCTGAGCATATTCTTGAGGTACAAGGCTGGGAGCTGGGGGATTTGGCTGGTGCCTCTCTCTGTTTGATTCATGAGAGGCTCTGGGAGCATCCATGAAATCTAGCTGGGTGTGGGGCTGCACCCCAGGGATCCCGCCACAGAACTGAATACATGCCACAAGTTTAGCATTAGGCCGTCAAAAGGTCAGAGATGCTGGGCTGGCAAAGAGCAGGCAAAGCCTTTGATACAACACAAATATCTCTGCAAATGAACAAGCCCAGCAAGGTAAAGTTCCCTTTAGTAAAAGCCGGAGAGATTGTGACTATGACACTTGAGCCCTCTGCCCTGCATCCAGAGAAGCGGAAGATACCGACCGCCCCCACAGCAATCCACGCCCCTGCTGAACTGAGACACAAGGGGCTGGGAATTACAGAAGTTAGAGCCAGAAAGACCTGTTACACCAACTACTCCACCACCCAGACAGTGCAGGATTGTTCCTTGCAATCAAATTCAGACATGCCAGATGACACTCGAGAGCACCAGCAATAAGCTAGTGGACCATCAAGGTCTCATCCACATCACAGAAAGGAACAATGTTGGAGCTGGGTCCCCTGCCTCAGCAATACCTAATCACGGTGAACCACCCCACATTGCAAAGCCGCATCTCTTCCTACCTTGGTTCTTTCACAGAGAAGCTCTCCAGTCCCAGCAATTCTCCCAGCAGATTGCCTCCACAATACACCATGTGCTGCTGCCGCTTATCATAGAGCTGCCTCACCATGATATACTGTCCCAGACAACGCATGACCTGTGGGGATGTAAGAGAGTATTAGTTACATCTGCAGTTGATACTAACCCAGCAAGGACCCCAGGGCTTTGTGTTCCATTTCCTTCTTCCGCTTTACACTTCCTTTAGCTGACACGACACGGTGCCAGTGAAGAACCACCTCCTTATTTGGATAGACGTCACCCTTCTACAGAGCCTTCCATCCATACATCTCAAGCATTGGGGATATTGACACTTCTACAAAAGGGGAAACCGAGGCACAGAGAGGTGACGTGACAATGTGACACTGACAGTGAGTCAGTGGTAGAGCCAGGACATGCATCAAGATTTCCCAAATCCCAGAAAACCACTAGGCTACGCTTTTTCTCTATAGCAGTATGTACTTTAGTTATTATCTGAGCCAGATTCATGGTCCAAGCAGGGTTTTTTTTAAAGTTTGGCCACAGTCTCTTGGCAAGTTCTTCGGAGGAGAGGCCCTTTTGAATGTTTCAAGAAATACGATCTATAAAATACAAGTAAAGATTACATTCTATTCCCCATTTTCCCTCTGCACCATCAAAATGTTTAGTGAGATGGTACCACAGAGTTTCCCAAAATGAGATGCTGTTTTTCGCAATATGTAAGAACCAATATTCTGGTAACTTCAAGTGCCATTTATTTGGCTCTGGCATTTAATCAAAGCACTAGTTTCCATGTGATCCATTAAAAAAGGGAAGTGTAGTCTTGGCCAATTTACAATAACTCCAACTTCAGTATTGAACTAAATGAAAAGATTTTACCCACTGACACACCTTCATTAATCCCAACCACTTGAAATGTCAACAAACAAAACAGAAACCTCTTTGCTGTCTCAGATTACAGCAGAGAACAAGACAAGGTTGAAATTATTTATAATCTATGCACAGGCTCCTTTTCAGCCAAATGGAACCCAGCTGGCTGGGTCAAAGGCTCAGCTGATGTCCTACATAGTAACAAGATTGTTCAGATTGTTCTCTAGCGGCAATGCAGCAGACCCATGCTACACAGTTGGTACGTCTCTGTAACCACCAAAGTGTGTCTTCAACTGTCTTCTCTCCAAAAGTGGGAGGGCAAGAAAATACAGTGACTCAACATGAAAGAAGGCCGACGTTAAGTGGGAGGAGACCACTTGCTTGGCACAGGTAGAGAGCACAGATCATAGATGCAAGATGCTTTGCATTAGAACCCCACGGAAGTGTGGGGAGAAAATGATTCCTCTGCTATAGAAAATGTCCCTTGAGGACTAAGGCCACAGAACTGGCTACAAAGAGGATATATAGGTCAACTCAAGTTAGAATCCAAGAGGTAAACAGCATAACACAAGCAGGACTAGACACCTGATGAGAAGCAAAAGAGGGCTCACCTGAACAAAGATACATGCAACTGAAGAAGTTGCTAACTGTACTTCTATTCACTTAAGAGGACTGACTACTGTGTACTGTAACAGCCTGAGTTTCATATTGAAACACTGCCCCCCTCCCCCCCAAATTCAAAGCATTCAACTTGTTTTTGCAAAAAAATTAGACTCTAAAGAAGTTGTTTAAATGCCTAAGAGTTTAAAATAAGTCACACAGCTCTGCGTGAGTATCTGACATATTCATAATGAAAAACCGCTGCATTTAACTCTTTGCTGACAGGATACCCCTGTAAATCACAGGCAGTGTCGTTTTTTAAATCTCATTTACATTTTGCATTTTAATCGTAAATGAATTCACGGCGTGTCTTAGGTTTAGCTGACAAGACCTTTCAAAAGAAACTTAAATTGTACTTCAGTTGATATTTTCTCTTAAGAACTTTCAAGCAATGAAGGATAGTAAAACAATTGCAAAGTGTTTCTGACAATCTCTCAAGAGTGCAGCTATCCATTACATCTTTCCTAAAGCTGTTGCTGGATTCTCAAGATACATAATAATTTTCATTCATATTTTGCACTCTTATAGGGATTCCATCAGAGGATCTCAAAGCACTTTGGCCCAGATCCACAAAGGTATTAAGGCACCTAACTCCCATTGATTTCAATATGACTTAGGAGCCTAAACACTTTTGAGGATCTGAGCCATTATGCTCAAAAAAGTCTCCATATCCCCATGTATAAAGTAGCCCTATTTTACAGATAGAGGCACTAAGGCACAGGAGTTCAAGAACCCAATTCTGCGCCCACTGATATCCAGGCCCTATGGTCCCAATCCTGCAAGGATGATTTACCTGAACGGGTCCCAGTGGAGCCCCACTGACTTCAGTGAGGCTACACTCCCACCAATCAGCTTGCAGGAACGAGGCCTCAATGAGAAAATCCTGATCATAACACAAATCTGTGGCAGAACAAGAAAACCCAGCTCTCCCAATTCCTAATCCAGTGCATTTTAGCTACTAGCGTATTTTATACCTAGCCTCAGGGTTCTCTCTAACCTAACAGAGATTACACCAGTGCATTTGTGTTTATACAGTGCCTAGAACAATGGGGCCCTGGTCCATGATTGGAGCCCCTAGGTACTATCGTAACACAAGTAATTCATAATAAAATAATTGTTCATCTTCAAGGTCCTGGATGTAAAATTCACAAGGTGGCACATTAATCACCTGTTAACTGACCATTATTATAGCTACTTCCTTGGTTTAACCATCAAAGTAGAGTCCTGGGCTCACCTCCTTCAATGGGAAGGTTTCACCTTGTGCACCTGCTGCTTGCAGAATCTTCAGGAGTGGCAGTTTCGGTTGTACCTAAAATACAGAACACATAGTTTTGGATTCAAGTATCAGAGGGGTAGCCGTGTTAGTCTGGATCTGTAGAAGCGACAAAGAGTTCTGTGGCACCTTATAGACTAACAGACGTATTGGAGCATAAGCTTTCGTGGGTGAATACCCACTTCTTCGGACGCATGCAGTGGAAATGTCCAGGGGCAGGTATAAATAAGCAGGGAAGAGCCAGGCTAGAGATAACGAGGTTAGTTCAATCAGGGAGGATGAGGCCTTCTTTTAGCAGTTGAGGTGTGAACACCAAGGGAGGAAAAACTGCTTTTGTAGTTTGCTAGCCATTCATAGTCTTTGTTTAATCCTGAGCTGATGGTGTCAAATTTGCAAATGAACTGAAGCTCGGCAGTTTCTCTTTGAAGTCTGGTCCTGAAGTTTTTTTGCTGCAGGATGGCTACCTTCAAATCTGCTATTGTGTGTCCAGGGAGGCTGAAGCGTTCTCCTACAGGTTTTTGTATATTGCCATTCCTTATATCTGATTTGTGTCCATTTATCCTTTTGCGTAAGGACTGTCCAGTTTGGCCGATGTACAAAGCAGAGGGGCATTGCTGGCACATGATGGAGTATATAACATTGGTGGATGTGCAGGTGAATGAACCGGTGATGGTGTGGCTGATCTGGTTAGGTCCTGTGATGGTGTCCCTGGTGTAGATATGTGGGCAGAGTTGGCATCGAGGTTTGTTGCATAGATTGGTTCCTGAGTTAGAGTTATTATGGTGCGGTGTGTAGTTGCTGGTGAGAATATGCTTCAGGTTGGCGGGTTGTCTGTGGGCGAGGACTGGCCTGCCTCCCAAGGCCTGTGAAAGTGAGGGGTCGTTGTTCAGGATGGGTTGTAGATCACTGATGATCCGTTGGAGAGGTTTCAGCTGAGGACTGTAAGTGATGGCCAGTGGAGTTCTGTTGGTTTCTTTCTTCGGTTTGTCTTGCAGCAGGAGGCTTCTGGGTACATGTCTGGCCCTGTTGATTTGTTTTCTTATTTCCTCATGTGGGTATCATAGTTTTGAGAATGCTTGGTGAAGATCTTGTAGGTGTTGGTCTCTGTCAGAGGGGTTGGAGCAAATACGGTTGTACCTCAGTGCTTGGCTGTAGACAATGGATCGTGTGGTGTGTCCGGGATGAAAGCTGGAGGCATGTAGGTAGGCATAGCGGTCGGTGGGTTTTCGGTATAGGGTAGTGTTAATGTGACCATCGCTTACTTGCACCGTGGTGTCTAGGAAGTGGACTTCCCGTGTAGACTGGTCCAGGCTGAGGCTGATGGTGGGGTGGAAGCTGTTGAAATCGTGGTGGAATTCTTCCAGAGTTTCTTTCCCATGGGTCCAGATGATGAAGATGTCATCAATGTAGCGTAGATAGAGAAGGGGCATGAGTGGACGAGAGCGGAGGAAGCGTTGTTCCAGGTCAGCCATAAAAATGTTGGCATATTGTGGGGCCATGCGGGTGCCCATAGCGGTGCCACTGGTCTGGAGGTATATATTGTCACCAAATTTGAAATAATTGTGCGTGAGGATAAAGTCACAGAGCTCAGCAGCCAGTTGTGCTGTGGCATCATCAGGGATACTGTTCCTGACAGCTTGTACCCCATCTGTGTGTGGGATGTTTGTGTAGAGAGCCTCTAGATCCATGGTGGCTAGGATGGTGCTTTCTGGGAGATCACCGATGCATTGTAGTTTTCTCAGGAAATCAGTGGTGTCACGGAGGTAGCTCGGAGTGCTGGTGGCGTAGGGTCTGAGTAAAGAGTCCACATATCCAGACAGTTCTTCAGTGAGAGTGCCAGTGCCCGAGATGATGGGGCGTCCAGGATTTCCACGTTTGTGGATTTTGGGTAGTAGATAGAATAACCCCGGTCGGGGCTCTAAGGGTATGTTGATTTGTTCCTGTGTTAGCGTAGGGAATGTCCTGAGTAGATGGTGCAGTTTCTTAGCGTATTCAAATTTGGTGACAATGTATACCTCCAGACCAGTGGCACCGCTATCGGCACCCGCATGGCCCCACAATATGCCCACAATAGGCGGGTCCTATTTTACTGCTGTGATCTGGTCACCCTATGTGCACTGTTTCTTTCCCCCCTCTACAGACTTCCACACACCCAGCGCTGGGGAAGGAGGGGTTGTTTCCGCGGGGCAGGTGGCGCTGGGGGGGTGGGGTGTTTCCGCGGGGCCAGGGGATTTCGGCCCTCAGCTGTTTTCTTTGGAGTAATATGGCCCTCGCCGCTTTACGAGTTGTGCAGGCCTGGTCTGAGATATGCTTGAAGAGAAGACAATCCTGTCTGGGGCAATGAGCTTTGTGCAGATGGACGCTTGTGTCTGTTCAGAGCCCTGCTGAAATAAATATGGGCCTACCCCAGCAGAGCTTATTGCAGGAGCAGGATCTGTAACGGTATGTTTCACTAGTCAGAATTAAAAGTCAGTCAATGCAACTTCTCTACCATATTGAGCCTAATACAATATGAGCACAGTCAACAAGTTAGGAGGCCCAATCCAGCAGACTTTAGTCATCTGCACTGTGCCATTAACTTGCATGGGATTGGTCACGTGAGCAAGGACTGGAAAATTAGTCCCTAGGTGAGGGGAATCCTAGAGGCTGACTAGCCAGGCATGTGAGGGATAATGCAATGGCTACACCATTAACTTCAATTGGACCAGGTTTAAATCTGGCTCACTGAATGGGAAGAATAGACTAGGTCCCTTATGCGCAGCCCATAGGTGATGTTTGGCTATTAAAAACTTGTGAACAGAGACAAAAAATTACAAGAAGAGGGCGCAGCGTATAAAAGTTTATTTGAAGTAGCATTAAAGGATTGATCCTGCACTCTCCATGGACCCCAAACTTCCACCCGATCTCTCACCCTAGCTGTGAATTTTGCATTAATAGATAGTGTAGTGGGGCTCTCTTGTCGTGGGCACACACTCACACAAGAAGTGTGAACATGAAGCAACTCCATAGTAGTTTCCCTTTGGTTACTTCCACACTATACCTGAGCAAATCTCAATAGCAGACGAGACAGCTAATGTTGCAGTATGAATGTTACAAAAAAAGCAGTGGCAAGTTTTAAATAGTTCTCAGTCCCCAACTGCCCTACTTGAGTCCATCCGCACACATCCTGAAAGAGTAACATCCTAGGGGGATATGTCACAGCATAAACCAGTATCGTTCGCCTCAAAACCATCAAGGTGCCCCAACCTGATTCCTCAGATTGGTAGCTGAATGTTATGGTGTTTTATAAATACAATCAATATTCCTACATTAAACCTTTCTCCCATTTACCTCTTGCATCCTTCAGTACTTAATACCAGCAGGCCAGAGGGGATGGATTTAAAATGTGGTGTGTTCTGGCATGTTTTATATGCAAAAGCAGTGGCATTTTTCTGAACATACATTGATTAACTTTAGGACCAAATCCTGATGTTGGATAAACACTACATATTGCTGCATCTCAAAAGAAAAAGTCGTCTGTGTGTTCGGGGAGACAGTGGCAACGTATTTGCACTCAGAACCTGGCCCTCAGCATGTCAGTGGCAGCTTTCACAATTTTAGCTCTGTCAGTCAGAGTTTTCTCCCTGTCCCTTCTCATTTCAGCATTAACAAAACCCACTTAGGGCTACAAAAATACCAACCCGTCACACCCTCATTTTTGCATAGTTCCCCTTTCTGAAATTAAATGCCACAGTGCTGGGCTGTTGATGTGTTCTTCCCACCACAGAAATGTTAAATGTTATTATATTATGGTCACTATTTTCCAAGCAGTCCTGTTATAGTTACCTCTTGGACTAGATCCTGCGCTCCACTCAGGACTAAATCAAGAGTTGCCTCTCCCCTTGTGGGTTCCTGTACCAGCTGCTTCAAGAAGCAGTCATTTAAAGTATCGAGAAATTTTGTCTCTGCATTTCGTCCTGAGGTGACATGTACCCAGTCAATATGGGGATAATTGAAATCCCCCACTATTATTGAGTTTTTTATTTTGATAGCCTCTCTAGTATCCTTCAGCATTTCATCGTCACTATCACTGTCCTGGTCAGGTGGTCGATAATAGATCCCTACTGTTATATTCTTATTAGAGCATGGCATTACTATCCATAGAGATTCTATGGAACATGTGGTTTCATTTAAGATTTTTACTTCATTTGAGTCTACATTTTCTTTAACATACAGTGCCACTCCCCGCCCCCCAGTGCGACCTGTTCTGTCCTTCCGATATATTTTGTACCCTGGAATGATTGGTTTCAGTGTAGTAGCCGTGTTAGTCTGTGTCAGCAAAAAGAAAATAAGAAAAATACTTGTGGCACCTTAGAGACTAACAAATTTATTTCAGCATAAACTTTCGTGCGTTAAGAACCCACTTCATCAGACGCATGGAATGGAACATATAAGCAGATATTTATACATTCAGAGAAACGTGAAAAGGTGAGAGTGTCTACATCAACGTTAAGAGGCTAATTAATTCAAAGGAACTGTTATCAGTAGGAAAGAAACTTTTGAAGTGATAATCAGCATAGCCCATTACAGACAGTTGACACAAAGGTGTTAAGGGTATTTAAGGAGGGAAAATAAATTCAATTAATGTAATGACCGAGCCATTCACGGTCAATATTCAAGCCTAAGGTAATGGTATCTAGTTTGCATATTAATTCAAATTCTGCAGTTTCTCGTTGGAGTCTGTTTTTGAAGTTTTGCTGTTGCAAAATTGCCACTTTTAAATCTGCCATTGAGTGATTAGAGAGGTTGAAGTGTTCACCTACTGGCTTTTGAATGTGATGATTCCTGATGTCAGATTTGTGTCCGTTTATTCTTTTGCATAGAGACTGTCCAGTTTGGCCAATGTACATGGCAGAGGGGCATTGCTGGCACATGATGGCATATATCACATTGGTAGTTGTGCTGGTGAACGAGCCCCTGATGGTGTGGCTGATGTGATTAGGTCCTATGATGGTGTCACTTGAATAGATATGTGGACAGAGTTGGCATCGGGCTTTGTTGCAAGGATAGGTTCCTGGGATAGTGTTTTTGTTGTATGGTGTGAGGTTGCTGGTGAGTATTTGCTTCAGGTTGGGGGGCTGTCTGTAAGCGAGGACTGGTCTGTCTCCCAAGATCTGTGAGAGTGAGGGATCATCTTTCAGGATAGGTTGTAGATCTTTGATGATGCGCTGAAGAGGTTTTAGTTGGGGGCTGAAGGTGACGGCTAGTGGCGTTCTGTTATTTTCTTTGTTGGGCCTGTCCTGTAGTAGGTGACCCCTGGGTACTCTTTTGGCTCTGTTAATCTGTTTTTTTACTTCAGCAGGTGGGTATTGTAGTTTTAAGAATGCTTGATAGAGATCTTGTGGGTGTTTGTCTCTGTCTGAGGGATTGGAGCAAATGCGGTTGTATCTTAGAGCTTGGCTGTAGACAATGGATTGTGTGGTGTGTTCAGGATGGAAGCTGGAGGCATGTAGGTAAGTATAGCGGTCAGTAGGTTTCCGGTATAGTGTGGTGTTTATGTGACCATCGCTTATTAGCACAGTAGTGTCTAGGAAATGGACCGCTTATGTGGACTGGGCTAGGCTAAGGTTGATGGTGGGATGGAAATTGCTGAAATCGTGGTGGAATTCCTCAAGGGTTTCTTTTCCGTGGGTCCAGATGATGAAGATGTCATCAATGTAGCGCAAGTAGAGTAGGGGCATTAGGGAACGAGAGCTAAGGAAGCATTGTTCTAAGTCAGCCATTAAAATGTTGCCATACTGTGGGGCCATGTGGGTACCCATAGCAGTGCCGCTGACTTGAAGCCGTCACCTTCAGCCCCCAACTAAAACCTCTCCAGCGCATCATCAAAGATCTACAACCTATCCTGAAAGATGATCCCTCACTCTCACAGATCTTGGGAGACAGACCAGTCCTCGCTTACAGACAGCCCCCCAACCTGAAGCAAATACTCACCAGCAACCACACACCATACAAAAAAAACACTATCCCAGGAACCTATCCTTGCAACAAAGCCCGATGCCAACTCTGTCCACATATCTATTCAAGTGACACCATCACAGGGCCTAATCACATCCGCCACGCCATCAGGGGCTCGTTCACCAGCACAACTACCAATGTGATATATACCATCAGGGCCGTAACGAGGGCGAGGCGAGTGAGGCACTCGCCTCAGGCGCGCATACCTCAGGGGCGCTGTTACAGCCCTGCCTCCTCCCTACCCGATCTGTTCCCAGGCACTTCGGGAGCGGCAGGGGGCCATGCTGCTCCACGCAGCTCACACTGGGCCACCGGCTGGTGCTCGTGGAGGGGAGAGGAAGGGGGGCACCAGGGGTTACAGGCCAGGCTCCCTGCTCCACGCTGTCTCCAGCTGCTGCGCCCCCGGTCAGGGCCCCTCCCCGCCCCACTGGCAAAGCCCCTGGAGCCGCCCAGTGCCCCCAGCCCATCTCCCCAGGGCCATGGGGAAGGGGGAACGAGCAGTCTGTCTGTGTGTGAATGCAGAGCAGCTACAGCCCCGGCTGAGGAAGCTTCCTGGACTTTGCAGCTGGACACCACCGTCTGGGTCCTAGTGCTGGTTGGGCTCCCTTCTGTGTGCTGGGTTGGGGACGAGAAGGGGATAGGGGAAGCGGGGGCAGGGGAAGAGGCAGTTTGGGAAAGAAGGGGGTGGGATGGGGAGGAGATGGAGCAGTGGGGAAGGGGCATGGGATGGGGAAGAGAAGGGGATAGGGGAAGTGGGGGTGGGGAAAGAGGCAGTTTGGGAAGGAAGGGGGTGGGATGGGGAGGAGATGGAGCAGTGGGGAAGGGGCATGGGATGGGGAAGAGAAGGGGATAGGGGAAGCCGGGGCAGGGGGAAGAGGCAGTTTGGGAAGGAAGGGGGTGGGATGGGGAGGAGATGGAGTGGTGGGGAAGGGGCATGGGATGAGGAAGAGAAGGGGATAGGGGAAGCGGGGGCAGGGGAAGAGGCAGTTTGGGAAGGAAGGGGCATGGGATGGGGAAGAGATGGAGCGGTGGGGAAGGGGCATGGGATGGGGAAGAGAAGGGGATAGGGGAAGCCGGGGCAGGGGGAAGAGGCAGTTTGGGAAGGAAGGGGGTGGGATGGGGAGGAGATGGAGTGGTGGGGAAGGGGCATGGGATGGGGAAGAGAAGGGGATAGGGGAAGTGGGGATCCAGCATGTGGATCACCTTGGCAGCTGCTGGGGCTCCCCTGTTAAGCAGGCCCATCAAACCCTCACCCTGAGAACCCTCACCTCCTCTGCATCTGTACCACCCCGATGAGCCACCCCAGACAGACACTCTCCCCACTGAGCCCCAACCACCTACACCTAGACCCCCACCCAAATGAACCCCACCTCCCCTGCACCCAGACACCCCCTCCCCCCGCTGATCTCCAACCACTTTCACTTGGTCCCCCCTGCAGACTCCCATTGCCCCTGGAACCTCCCTGTGCATCCAGATCCCCCACTGAGCTGCCTGCCCCCAGACTGCCCCACACAGAACCCTCTTACCCCCATCTGGATACCCCCACACTAAGTCCCTCTGCACTTGGATCCTGCTGCCAGGCTGAGCCTTCCTGCCCACATCTGGTGCACCTGGCGCAAAAGGGCAGAGCCCCAGGGTCTTTCTGTGGCAGGCCTGGCCCTTGTGCTGTGCCAGGGTCAGGTTCAGCCTCATTGCCAAGTCCCTGTCCCAGGGGGCCGGGGGAGGCTGCAGGGTGATCTCCCACCTCCATGCAGCCAGTGGCCTGTGCTCCCCACTGCCATGGTGGAGCTTCCACATTAACTTACTGTAAAAAAAAAAAAGAAAAAAAATCAGAATTTTAAAATATTACGCACAGAATTTGATGCAGCATTCTCAGGAATATGAGACGCTCTACAGCTGTGACGGTGGGACTGTGAAGGGGGTGCTGGACAGTAGGGGCTCTGTGGGTGGGGGAGCTGGGCAGGGGGTATGGTGTGCAGGGTGCCATGCAGTTGTGGTGGGAGGTCAGCGGGAGGGGTCTCTGGGCAGGGGGTTCTGGGCATAGTGGGTCCGGGGGCATTGGGCATAGGGATCTGTGGGGAAGGTCTCTGGGCGAGGGGGCACTGGGCACAGGGATTTGTGGGGGAGGTCACTGCACAAGGGAGTGCTGGGCATAAGGATCTGTGGGGGAAGTCTCTAGGTGAGGGGGTGCTGGGCATAGGGATCTGTGGGGGAAGTCTCTGGGTGAGGGGGTGCTGGGCATAAGGGCATGGCACTGGGCAGGGAGGCAGTGTGGAAGGGGCACGCTGGCATCGCAGGGCTGGGTGGGCCAGTTTGCATCTAGCAGTTGTGGGTTTGTAAACAGTGCCCTTGTGCTGGGCTGAGTGAGACCACTCCCACTGCACTGCGCCTCATTGCCCCCAACCGGCCCCTTGCTCTGTGGACTGCCCCCCCATCACATGCCCTATTTCCCCAATGGGGGCCCACAAATATGTTTGGCGCTGGGCCCACAAAAAGTTAATCCAGCCCTGTCGTGTTGGTGGTACCCCCCTGCCCATTCCCCCGGGAGGTGTTAGTTGTTCGTACGCCTGGCCCGGCCCATCTCCCGCGGAGGCGTTAGTTGGTGGTACCGCCCCCGCACCCCCCCCCCCCCCCCCGGCCTAGCCCATCCCCCTGGGAGGTGTTAGTTGGTGGTACATTTATTTATTGTATTTTTAATTTTTATTCCAGTCCATTGAACAAGACTCTGCACTATGAATAGTATGAAGAATTCTAAATATCCAAGTAGGGCAGAGTACCGTAACTACTATGAAATTATATGGTGGGGGGTGTGCGTAATTTTATATTCTTGCCTCGGGCGCAAAAATAGCTAGTTACGGCTCTGTATGCCACCATGTGCCAACAATGCCCCTCTGCCATGTACATTGGCCAAACTGGACAGTCTCTACGCAAAAGAATAAACGGACACAAATCTGACATCAGGAATCATCACATTCAAAAGCCAGTAGGTGAACACTTCAACCTCTCTAATCACTCAATGGCAGATTTAAAAGTGGCAATTTTGCAACAGCAAAACTTCAAAAACAGACTCCAACGAGAAACTGCAGAATTTGAATTAATATGCAAACTAGATACCATTACCTTAGGCTTGAATATTGACCGTGAATGGCTCGGTCATTACATTAATTGAATTTATTTTCCCTCCTTAAATACCCTTAACACCTTTGTGTCAACTGTCTGTAATGGGCCGTGCTGATAATCACTTCAAAAGTTTCTTTCCTACTGATAACAGTTCCTTTCAATTAATTAGCCTCTTAACGTTGATATAGACACTTCCACCTTTTCATGTTTCTCTGAATGTATAAATATCTGCTTACTATATGTTCCATTCCATGCGTCTGATGAAGTGGGTTCTTAACCCACGAAAGTTTATGCTGAAATAAATTTGTTAGTCTCTAAGGTACCACAGGTATTCTTCTTATTTTCTTTTTCCTGGAATGATTGTGTCCCATTGGTTGTCCTTACTCCACCAGGTTTCTGTGATGCCTATTATGTCAATATCCTCTTTAACATGAGGCACTCTGATTCACCCATCTTATTATTAAGGATTCTAGCATTTGTGTACAAGTACTTAAACTTATCGCTGCTTATTTGTCTGCCCTCTTCCGATGTGTCAGATTATTATGTGTGTGAATGCTTCTCGTCTGATTTCGCCCCTACTTTACCCTCTTCCATTCTCTCCTCCTGACTGAAAACTAGAGAATCTCTATCACTAGACTCTCCTCTAAGAGAAGTCTCTGTCTGATCCATGTGCTCCTCTGCAGCTATCGGCTTTTCCCCATCTCTTAGTTTAAAAACTGCTTTGCAACCTTTTTAATGTTAAGTGCCAGCAGTCTGGTTCCACTTTGGTTTAGGTGGAGCCCATCCTTCCTGTACAGGCTCCCCCATCCCAAAAGTTTCCCCAGTTCCTAATAAATCTAAACCCCTCCTCTCTACACCATCGTCTCATCCATGCATTGAGACGCTGAAGCTCTGCCTGCTTACCTGGCCCTGTGCGTGGAACTGGAAGCATTTCTGAGAATGCCACCATAGAGGTCCTGGATTTCAGTCTCTTTCCTAGCAGCCTAAATTTGGCCTCCAGGACATCTCTCCTACCCTTCCCTATGTCATTGGTACCTACATGTACCACGACCAACGGCTCCTCCCCAGCACTACACATAAGTCTATCTAGATGCCTTGAGAAATCCGCAACCTTCGCACCAGGCAGGCAAGTCACCGTACAGTTCTCCCGGTCATCACAAACCCAGCTATCTATGTTTCTAATGATTGAATCCCCCATTATTAACACCTGCCTTTTCCTACTGACTGGAGTTCCCTCCCCCGGCGAGGTAACCTCGGTGCAAGAGGTTACCCCAACACCATCTGGAAGGAGGGTCCCAACTATGAGAAGGTTTCCCTCTGCTCCTGTTGACTGCTCTCCTTCCCTGGGCCTTTCATCCTCCTCAACAGCGCAGGGGCTGTCTGTCCGGAGGTGCGACACATCTACAGTATCCCGGAAAGCCTCATCAACATACTTCTCTGCCTCCCTTAGCTCCTCCAGTTCTGCGACCCTGGCCTCCAAAGGCCGTATGCAGTCTCTGAGGGCCAGGAGCTCCTTGCACCGAATGCACACATACGCCACCCGCCCACAGGGCAGGTAATCATATATGCTACGTTAAGTGCAATAAACAGGATAGCCCCCACTCTGCTGCTGGGCTTCTGCCTGCATTGTCTCCTACAGCTACCTAGGGTTAAGAATAGGGTTTTTGTTTAAATCAGTAGCTTAAATATTTTAAAGAATGGCAAGAGTACCTCGCCCCCTTCCCACCCCCCTTCCAAACTCCCTGTTAGCATCCCTGTTCGCAAAGCTCCCTGGTCACATGCTCACTGCTTTATAAAGCACTCCCCTATCACCCACCCCCACCCCCAGCCCCTGTTGTGAGCCACTCAGGGCAGGGGGTGGGGAGCACCACCATGACCCAAGCCCACACCCCCAGCCCTCAGCCCTGATTCCTACACTCTCTCACACACACCCAGCCCCCTGCCCTCCCTGACTGCTGTACCCCCTCACATCCGAGCCCCCACCCTGAGCACCAAATGGGAGCTCCTGCACCTCCCCCACATTCCCATCTGCACCCCTCATACCAAGTAGTAGTTGCCCCAGGTAAGCACTCCACACCCCAGACACCTGCCCAAACCCTGAGCCCCATCCTGTATCCTAACACCTGGACAGACCCTGCACCCCAACCGCCTCCTGCTCCCTAACTTCCTCCCAGACCCTGCACACCCAGCCCTGACTCCTGCACCCCAAGCACCCTGCCCTGACTTCTGAACACCCTGACACACCCCCAGCCCTGACTCCTGCACCCCCCACACCCCGCCCCCTGTCCACCGACTCCTGCCCCCCCATCCATACCTGCATCCCTTGCATCAAACGGGAGCTGTCCCAGGTAAGCACTCCACACCCCAACCCCCTGCTCCAACCCTGAGCACCCTCCTGCATCCTAACACCTGGCCAGACCCTGCACCCCAACCCCCAGCCTGTTCCTTCACCCTAACTCCCTCCCAGACCCTGTACCCCCAGCCCGGAGCCCCCTCCCACACCCCAATGTTTTTTACATTTTTTTTTCTAAAGGGCTCTTATCCAAAGTGCTTTACAATAGTTAGCTAAAGGTACAAACAATATTTGGAAAGATCATTAAGTGATCCGCCGAGACCCTCGGCGAATTTCAAGGGTCTGTGGAAAAATAGGTTAGACTAGAAAAACAATCAAGGTACCTCACTTTATTTTCATTTACTTTCTATTATTAATAGGAGGAGGGTGAAGAAAAAAAGAATGAAAAATAGGGGCAGTGGGGAGATAAGAGAATGTTCTTTTTCTTGGATGGGTCCCAAGGAGGGGCCCCAAAAATGAAGCTAACCTCAAGGCCCCACTAATGCTAAATCCGCCACTGAGCTTCCTTCTCTGGATACCCCCAGCTAGCATTCAAGGACACACTGAGTATCTGATAAGTAACCCTGGACCAGCAGCTCTGACTCCAGCAGCCTGCTTGTTACATCCCAAGCACATTCTGGTCCAGGTGGAGCAGGCTCAGGGTTTGAGAGAAGGGCAGGGGTAGGAAGCTTCTGCTGGTTATGCTGGACCTAACCCTCAGTTTTACTTGAGCAAACAGGAGATATTTGACACTGTGCGATACGGCTCCTGTGCTCTGTTCCCAAAGTGGTCTGCAGCAAGGGAGGGTCTCAGGTAGTGTGTGTGTCACTGGCATACTGGGGTGATGCTGAAACAGGGCAGAGTAGAGATGCCATTGTGGGGCTGGAGTGAACTTTATCTCTTCTTTTCCCCTTCCAAGAACTATGGGGACAGAAATCCTTACCCAGCGAGGTCACAATCTCATAGTGCCCTTGCATGACGTCCCTGCAGAGGGCTCTCTGAGGGGGGTCCAGCAGAGCCCACTCTTCTCTGGTGAAATACACAGCCACCTCCTCCAAGGTCACCAGCCCCTGAAAGAGCAAGAATACGACACTCCATACCTGCTGCCTCACTCACAGCCCTACTATTCATGGGGGAGAGGAGCCAATCAAGGGGAAGCTCTGGGTAGATCACAGTCATCAGAGTCCTCGTCCCCACCCCCACCCCTCAGAGCATCCAGGAAATACCAGGGTGAAGGGATGAAGGGACAGCCCCTCCCCTCTCCCAGCAGATCCATCACACACCTACTAGCCACAGACTGATATAAGAGATGGAGCCCCGGCAGGGTCCAGGGAGAGATCTCTGGTAGGAAGCCCAACACCTCCTCATTGTGAGGAGCTGGATATGAAGGGAGAGGAATCTGACCGGTGGGTCCCCCCTTCATATCTCACAGCAGCCACTGGTTAGTCAGATCAGGCTTCAGCACTAGGAGTCTGGTCCGTTTTCCTCGTCCCACGTAGGTGGGTTATTTTCTGTTCAACAAATTAGGGCATTTCCACCTCCGAAACTCATGGGTCTGTTCCTAGAATATAGGCCACTTATTAAACAACTCCCGGCAGATTTGCACACCCTGTCCTCCTCCCTTTCTCCGCCCTGTGCATTTCCTGCCATGCTCCACCCTCCAAACCAGGCTGTGCAAACCTTCCCATCTCTGGTGTAGTTACTGTCCCTCTCCCTCATGCAGGAACCCACTAGCAACTCCCCGATAACCCCTACCTTAACTAGATCCACTGCAGCTATTTCTCTCCCCATCCCATGGGAGGATGGGATGAGCTGGAGCGAGACATGGGCGTCATTCTGCAGCCTGGCAGGGTGAGAAGGGCAGTTATGGAGGTTTCAGAACAGGCTTTAGTTCATTTCACATCACGATACCCCCAGGCCTTTTCCCTGCACACAGACATCCTAGAGTCTGCCATGCTGAGAAAATGCTTGATCTTTTTATCACATTTAAGAATTTTATTAAGATAATGTTAAAAATAAAAACAACGGTACAGAGTTTAAGCGTAGAAGTTTCTGGTTATCAGGGAATAAGGTACAGATTATCAAGGAGAGCGAAATTCAGTTTAGGATTGGATGACGTAAGAAATACATAATCTGCAAAATCCCCAATTGGGGGTAAAGGCTTAATGGGTCGAAGTACAGAGATTGAGATATGAGGGTAAGTTGTTCATATCTAATGGCTATGTTCAGGTGTGGAGTAGAATGGGTGGGTACGATGATGAGGATGGATTTATCCTCATTTGGTGAGATTTAATGTTCCATGAGTTTATGGTTCCAGTTCATATGGTCCAGTGGGAAAAAGTCTCTCGGTCCCTTTCTCGTCGATGATGCACGATGTCGTTACGGCTCACGCCTCCTGGTACTGTCGGTGGCCGGTGAAGTGTTCGATGTAGATGTCCCTGGACCATCGGATGGTGTCCGAGACCATGAGGCGATGCATGAGCTGTGCGTAGCATCGACCAATCCCACAGGTCCGTAGCACACGCTCGTTGCAGGGGTCCCAGGCGCCCAGGGCTCCGACGATCAGGGCATCTATTACAGTGTAGACCTGGCCCTTCCTGCAAGGCTAAGCCCACAGACACATTTTTTAATGTCCCTTCTCCCTCCCCCGATCCTGTAACAAAGTCTCTGAACACAACGCTAGAAAAAAACAGAACCAATGAGTCACTTTCGAGGATTCCCTCTGACACTGACCCCATGGCAGCCACACCCCAGCAGGAGAAATATGGAGTAAAGAACTGGGTTTTCCTTTGTCTGGTTCTCATCCTGTTCACAGGAAAGTGATTCTACCCAGGGTGCAGTAATACATCTGTCTGGGCAGATGGAGAGATCTGGAAATCTCTCTCAAAACTCTTCTCTGCCACGGCCCCTTACAGTCTCTGTCTCCTTCTATCTGCTTTTCCCTGTCCCCTCTCCCTGCCCATCTGAAAGGAAAGTCCCAGTCCTGGGTTGCTTGCTCCCCAATGGCTGGATTGACTCCTGCAGTTGCTAATGGGGGGGTGAGGGGGTGTCTGTTTGTGTAGATCCATTTTAATGTCAGATCCCAGCATTTCCCCTTCGTTTCTTTCAATTACCTGCTGTCTCTGGCTCAGAACTTAGTATCAACAGGGCATAGGGCTGCTCTATTGGGCTAGTCCGAGCTGGATAAAGACATCCCGTGGGCCAGGCAGAGAAAAAGCTTCAATTAAGGTCACTTCCCAGTACAGAACCCCGCTGGGGGAGCAGCAGCTGCTAAGCCTGGTCTCCCAGATACAATGGAGGCTGCAGCGTCTGACCCCGGAAGCTGAACCCCAATATCCTGAGCAGAGAGGGACAGAGCGTTTGAGCAGCCTTCCTTCCTTTAGCTCTCTGGGGAGAGCAGCTAATGAGAGCACCACCTCACAGGGAGAATTGCTGATCTCATTTGCCCCACTGTCCATCTGGAGTCACGCCTTGTCTTTCCATGCAGTGACTCTGGATTAACAGTGGTCTCAGTGAAACCAGATTTCAGAAAGAACGAGTCCAGAGTGCTGTGGAAGAGACCATTGTGTGGCAGTGTTAACCCCCTTCCCACCTCCCTCACCCCCCAGACCTAGGACAAGGACTCAGGGGATGAATTTTACCAACAGAACCTGAAGTTTCCGCTGTTTTCAAGAGAGGAGAAAAGCAAAATCTGTGATTTCACCTCACAGTGTTTGATAAGTGGACAGAAAGTTATCACGGTGACTGGGTGTAGACGGGGAATGCCCCTAGAATACTGACACAAGCTGATCAGGAGGAGGAGCGAGGTCAGGAGGAGCCCCGAGCAAGGGGCCCCCAGCCACCCTCCAGTATCCATAGCCCAGACCCCCCAGCCAGGCTCCCACCAGATATTCCCTGGGACCCAGCCCCCAGAGTCCCTGGCCAGGGACCCCAAATACTCCTCAGAGCCCCACCGGCCAGAGAACCCACACCAGACCTTCACTGCCAGGCTGGGAATCTGAAAGGGTCCCCCCACCCCCAAGAGCCCCCAGCAGCCAGGGATCCCCGTGTGCCCTCCAGCAGGATCTGCCATGCCGCTTCCTGGGACCCCCTCCTCTCCCCAGTGGGACCCCCTGATGCTTTACAGCAGGACCCCTCAGTCTGCTTGCCTGGCATCCCGACCTAGTGCCGGGGATCCCCCACCCCTGCTCTGTGCACGGCAACTATCCCAGGAGGCAGTGTGAGAAGCCCAGACAGAGCCCCTGGAAAAGCACCAGGCACCCTCTAACCCCCTGTCCCGTCTCCTCAAGAGACACCCACCCCCACTGTTCTGTAGCCAACAGGCTCCCAGCAACACCCAGGACCCATAGCCTCAGGGCTGGGCACATCAGAACCACACCCCCCAAACCCCAAATGTCCAGAACCCACCAATCTGACAAGGGTACCCCCTGCCCAGCCACCCAAACACCTTCCCCTACCACAATGCACCCTCCCCCCGCCCCACAACAGTGTTAGAATCATAGAATAGAATCACAGAATATCAGGGTTGGAAGGGACCTTAGAAGGTCATCTAGTCCAACCCCCTGCTCAAAGCAGGACCAGTTCCCAATTTTTGCCCCAGATCCCTAAATGGCCCCCTCAGGGATTGAACTCACAATCCTAGGTTTAAGCAGGCTAATGCTCAAACCACTGAGCTATCCCTCCCCCCAGCAGGACATCCCTCACAATGTCTGATAAGTGGATAGAAAGTTATCACTACCCCCTGCTGGCCAGACACACATGCAGAGGAAGCCCTGGGGGATGTTTCTTTAACAGGAGAATGGAAGGCCTGGAGGGCTAAAATAGATAAGAAATGTCCATGGCCTGTCACTAGCAAATAATGGCCACCATGGATCCACCCCAGAGGTGGCTACATCTTAGCACTGCAGGAATGAACCCCTCACAGAGACCATTTGTCATGCAGTTTGGGGTACTTCTGGACAACTCCTCATCCCGTGCCAGCTGGAGAAAAGAAAAGGGTCCAGCCAACTCTCCTGTTGCCAGGTGGGGGGCACTGATCCCCCAAACGGGGGGAGGCCTCTGGCTTTGATGTGTATTAAATAGGTGGCTGGTCTCTTTCATTGGCAAACAGTTTAACAGAGATAAAGGGAAAGATGATCATTGGGCAATTTAACTCCCTGCAACCTCTAGGATGGAGAACGACTCAGGGCAACAGGTTCCCTCCAAGGAAGGAGAAGTTGCTGGGATTTAGAAACATGGGGAACAGCCCCAAACACGAAAGGATTTTTAATTGATATTTGATAATGATGCTGAAAGAGAGAAATCCTGAGTTTTGAGATCAATGTTTAGAAATGAAAGAGAAAGGGTGGAAATCTGAGGGATTTTGGATCCATTTTTGCAAATTATAGAGAGGAATGTGGAAAATGAGAGGGATTTTCTATCAGTTGTTGATATGAAGTAAAATCTGAGTGTATTTCACCTCAATATCTGATAAATGAATAGAGCTGAAATGGACAACATTTGCAAACTTTTTATATCCATATTCAAGAATCTGAGAAAAGGTGTAAATCTGAGATTGTTTTAGTATTTTATAATTAGAGAGACAGGGAAAAATCTCAGGGCATATTCATTTAGAAATAGACAAGTAGAGAGTAAGGGTATGTCTACACTACGATAGTAGTTCGATTTTACCTAAACTGATTTTTTGAAACCGATATTATAAAGTCGAACGTGTGTGTCCACACTAAGCACATTAATTTGGCGTTGTGAGTCCACAGTACCGGGGCAAGCATCGACATTCCAAGCGGTGCACTGTGGGAAGGTATCCCACAGTTCCTGCAGTCCCCGCTGCGCATTTGAATTCTGGGTTGAGCTCCCAATGCCTGATGGGGCAAGAAATTTGTTGCGGGTGGTTATGGGAAAATGTTGTCATTCAACCCCCACTCCCTCCATGAAAGTGGCGGCAGACAATCATTTTGTGCCCTTTTCCCTGGATTGACAGCGCGGATGCCATAGCGCGGCGAGCATGGAGCCCTGTGAGATCATCACAGCAGTTATGGCAGTTGTCAACACCTCGCACCTTATTGTGCACTTTATGCATAACCTGAACTTGAGAAAGCAGGTGAGGAGGCTACGGCAGCATGGTGATGACAGTGATGATGACAGGGACACAGACCTCTCTCAAAGATTGGGACCCTGCAAATTGGACATCCTGGTGGCAATGGGGCAGGCTCATGCCATGGAACGCCGATTCTGGGCCCAGGAAACAAGCACAGACTGGTGGGACCGCATAGTGTTGCGGATCTGGGATGAATCCCAGTGGCTGCGAAACTTTTGCATGCATAAGGGCACTTTCCTGGAACTTTGTGACTTGCTATCCCCTGCCCTGAAGTGCCAGGACACTAGGATGAGATCAGCCCTCACAGTCGAGAAGCGAGTGGCAATAGCCCTCTGGAAGCTTGCAACGCCTGACAGCTACCGGTCAGTTGTGAATCAATTTGGAGTGGGCAAATCTACTGTGTGGGTTGCTGTGATGCAAGTAGCCAATGCAATTGTTGAGCTGCTGCTGTCAAAGGTAGTGACCCTGGGAAATGTGCAGGTGATAGTAGATGGCTTCGCTGCGATGGGATTCCCTAACTGTGGTGGGGCTAGAGACGGAACGCATATCCCTATCTTGGGACCGGACCACCAGGGCAGCCAGTACATAAACCGCAAGGGCTACTTTTCTATGGTGCTGCAAGCACTGGTGGATCACAAGAGATGTTTCACCAACATCAACGTCGGATGGCCGGGAAAGGTTCATGACGCGCGCATCTTCAGGAACTCTGGTCTGTTTAGATGGCTGCAGGAAGGTATTTACTTCCCAGACCAGAAAATAACTGTTGGGGATGTTGAAATGCCTATAGTGATCCTTGGAGACCCAGCCTACCCACTAATGCCCTGGCTCATGAATCCATACACAGGCGCCCTGGACAGTAGTAAGCTGTTCAACTACAGGCGGAGCAAGTGCAGAATGGTGATGGAGTGTGCATTTGGACATTTGAAAGGGCTATGGCGCAGCTTATTGACTCGTTCAGATCTCAACGAAACCAATATACCCATTGTTATTGCTGCTTTCTGTGTGCTCCTCAATCTCTGTGAGAGTAAGGGGAAAGACGTTTATGGCGGGGTGGAAGGTTGAGGCAAATCGCCTTGCCGCTGATTACGCGCAGCCAGACACCAGGGCGATTAGAAGAGCACAGCAGGATGCGCTGCACATCAGGGAAGCTTTGAAAAATAGCTTCCTGACTGGCCAGGGTACCGAGTGACTCTTATCTTTGTTTCTCATTGATGAAAACCTGCCCCCATTTGTTTACTCTGTTTGTATTGCCTATCCTCTCTACTTACCAACCCCCTTCCCCCCCTTTGAGCACACCTTGCTTTGAAAGGAAATAAAGGCACCATTGTTTAACAAACAAGTATTTTTTATTCAAGATTTATTAATAAGGGAGAGAACTGGAACAGTGGCCAGGGTGGGGTGCGGGCAGAGGGGTGGAGGGAGGAGGGAGGGAAAGACCGCTTCAAAACTTGGGGAATGACAGCCTTCTGCTGCTTGAGCAATCCGCCGAAGTGGACTGGTTGTTCGCATGGAGCCTCCCCCCCAACATTTTTGGGACTCTGGGTGAGGAGGCTATGGGACTTGGGGGGGGGGGGGGGGAGGGGGAAGGGAGAGGGAGGGCGGTTACAGATGTGCTGCAGCGGCAGTCTGTCATCCTGCTTCCATTTCTGCAGAACCTCCACCAGACGCCGGAGCGTGTCGGTTTGCTCCCGCAGTAGCCCAAGCATCACCTCGGTCACCCTCTGGTTTTCCTGCCACCACCTCTCATCTCGAGCATCCCTCCTGTCCTCACGGGCGTCCCTCCTGTCCTCCCGTTCGCTGCCTGCTTGCTTGTATTGGGAAATTGTGTCCCTCCGCACATTCTGCTGAGCTACTTCAGTGCGGGAGCACTGCATTAGCTCAGAGAACATCTCGTCGCGTGTGCGTTTTTTTCTCCGCCTTATCTGGCATAGCCTTTGGGAGGGAGATGCCGGAGGAAGCCTAGAAACAGTTGCAGCTGCGGGATGAAAAAAAGGGAGTGAATTCTTTAAAAAGATATATTTTATAGAACTATGAGTATACTTTTTCGCAGTGAACAAGACCATTCACAGTACCTAGCACATGTGCTTTTTATATCCATATTCAAGAAGATGAGAAAAGGTGTAAGTATGAGATTTTTTTAGTATTTTATAATTAGAGAGAAAGGGAAAAAAATTAGGGCATATTCACTTAGAAATAGACAAGTAGAGAGTAAGTGGGGCAAATATTTAGGGTATTTTATATCAATCTTTGAGATTTGCAGAGAATATGTATCACAAACTACACATTTGAGAACACAAGAGAAAAACACCAAGATCTGAGGGGATTTTATGTTGCTATTAAAGAACTAGTGGAGAAGAGGGACTGTTTGACTGGATTTTATATGACTGTCCAATACATGAACACAAAGTGATGGTTCCCCCCACTGCCACCATTCACATGGGCAGCAGGGAGCTGTTTGAGGAGCTGCGTTAAGAGGGCAAGGGAGCGGGAGGGGGAGCTGGAAGGCTCCCTGGGTGTGGGAAGGGGGCAGCAGTGGGGGATGGGCAGGTGACTGGCAACTAAGTGCTGGGGGCAACTGTACTGGCAGTTTGGGGGCAGCAACTGGGATTTGGACAACGGGGTCCAGACAGTCCCCATGGGGGACACGTGCTCTCCCCCCCGCAGAGACCGGGCATCTCATCCCATCCCCACGCCAGGGGCAGCGTGTTTTGGGGAATGACTCCGGGCGACAGTTTCCCCCTAGACAAGGGCAAATCGCGGCAGATAAAATGGGTGGGAAAATCCCCCACGTGGGAGCAGGTTTAAATGGACATTTGGGAATTACGGGGAGACCGGGGGGATCGGGGAGAGGAGGGAGCTGATCATTGGGGGAATCTCCCCGGAGTTTATCGCCCCGGGGGAGATGTGGGGAGAGAAAAGGGGCGGGACCAGAGAGAATTTGTATGGGGGTCGAGAGGCACAAACAGGGACCGGATCCAATTAACTCCCCCACCCCCCATTCCTGGCTGCCCAGAGACAGTTCAACCCCCTCCCCCGCCCGACACCCCCCCAACCACAGGGGACCCCCCCGGCCCCAGTCTCCGCCCCCGGTTCCCGGGCTCCGCTGGGACTGAGACAGCTCCGAGGCTTCTCCCGGGTTCCCGGGGGCAGAGTCACTTTCCCGCCCGGCCCCAGCGCCCCCCGGGGTCTCTCACTCTGGGCTTTGTTCTCCCACCCCCACCGGAGCGCGCAATGAGCATGCGCAATTTCAGCTGCTGAACTCCTCCCTTACCTGGGCTGGAGAGGGCGGAAGCGCCCCTCGGGGCAGGCTGGGAGATGTAGTTCCTGACTCACCCGGGAGCGGAAGTGACGTTATGGGGCAGGCCAAGCCGTGCCGTGCTGCGAACGCGCCCGGCTCGCTGCGGCTCTGCCTGGCTCGTGCGGGGCCGTTAGAGCCTCTACCGGGCCGTTGAAGAGGTTTGTGTCTCCTGGCTCTGAGCATGCGCAGAGGCAGCGCTCCCCCGCTGCTGCTCCCTGGTGCTGCGGGCCGGGCTGAGCGGAGGGTTTGTGCCGGGGAGACCTTCATTAACCCCCCCGTGCCCGGCCCGGCCGTGCCCCGCCCCGCTGGAGCCACCCCGGGCTCTGCCCGCCCCGCTGCGGAGCTGCAGCCTCCAGGTAGCGGGGCGAGCCCCGGGGGCGGGGCCGGGGCCGGGGCCGGGCGGTGACTCCGCCCCAGTGTCCGGGGGGACCCGGCATCTCGCCGCGCCGGGATCTGCTCCCTGGGGGGCCGCGGGGGGCTCGGAGCTGCTGCCCCCGCAGGAGCCCAACGCCCCTGGGCCTGGCCCGGCTCTGCCCTGGGGGTGCGGGGGGAGGGGACCGCCCCCCCCCCGGGGTCCCTGCGTGGGGCGGGAGGCGGCGGCGGGGGGAGACCTGGGAAAGGGGGGGGTGGAAAATGTCTGAGCATCCCGGACATGGGGGGGGGGGGGAGGTGACCCCCGAGGGGCGGGGAGAGAAAAGGGGGGGCTGAGACCCCCCTCGGATTTACCGCTGCCCCCTGCCCTGGGGACCCCCCCGTCCTACCCCTTTCCTCTCTAGAGAGCCACATCCAGGGTGCCCCCCCCTTTCCCCCAAATCCCTGAGCAGGTCTCTGTGCCCTTCCCCCCATCGTACCCCATTTTCTCCCCCCTTCGGCTATGCCCAGATCTCAGGTTTGGGGTGTTTCCCCCCGTTTTTACCTGCTGTGATTTGTCCTTGTTCCGGTGGGAATCGTTCCCCTGAGTGATTCCTGACCTGGGCGGAGGCTGGGAGAGCCTGAGACAGGGACACCTCTGGGCTGGGCTGGGCTGGGGGCCCAGGAAGGGGAGGGAGGAGCAAGCGCCCCCCATGGAGATGGCCCTGCCCCAGGTTCCCCAGTCCCAGCTACTTTCCCTCCCCCATCCTGGCCAAGCCAGCCCCCCACCCGCTAGTCACATTCCCAGCCCCCACTGCCAGCCCCTTTCTGCAGTCCATAGGAATGTGAGGCAAGAAGAATCCATCCCATTCTGTTTTTGATTGAACATCTCTATATAATCCCCTCCAATTTCCCCTCTTTTCTCTTGAACTGTTCAGTGGAGACCTACAATCTCCCCACATGTTGGTGCTTCTCTCTTATATTGGCAAATATTTAGTTTGTGCCCCATTTTCTCCTCAGTTCTGAAATACTGAAATTCTTGAAAATCTTCCTGCTTTTCTCTCCAGGTGTCTGACTGAGATCAGGGCTCTTATCGTACCAAGCATGGCTCAGGCCTTGCCTGAGATCAGGTCCCCCAGTGTGCCAGGTACTGCACAAACCTTGACCAATTTTGGGGCACTCGTTGTGCCAGGTACTGCAGAGACCCCTACAGAGAGCAGGGACCTTGTTGTGCCGGGTGCTACAGTGACCCTGACTGAGCTCCGGGCCCCTGTTGTGCCAGGCTCTGCAAAGAAACCAAGTGAAATCAGACTCCCATTCTGCCAGATGCTGCAGAGACAACAAACAAAATCAGGGACCTTGTTCTTCCTGGAGCTGCAGAGACCCCAACTGACATCTGGGCCCTGTTCTACCAGGCGGTGCAGAGACCCCAACAGAGGTCAGACCCCACTGTTGTGACAGGCACTGTGGAATGGTAACTGAGATCTGCGCCCCACTGTGCCAGGTAAAACTGAGACCTAGACCGAGATCATGGCCCCCCTTGTGCCAGGCAGCGCACGACTGCTGCCTCCATTGTGCTGGCCACTTCAGAGACCTCGATTGAGATCTGTGCCCCTGTTGGGCGTGGCACTGCACTGACCCCGACCTAGGTCACACCCCACCACTGTACTGGGCACTGCACTGACCCTGATCCTGCCCCCACATTTTGCCAGATGCTACAGGGACCCCAGATCAATTCAGGGATCCTATAATGCTGGGAGTTGCAGAGCCCCCGACTGAGGTCAGGTCCCCTGTTGTGCAGGGCTCTGCACAGACACTGACCAAGATCAGGCTCCCCATTGTGACAGGTGCTGAACAGACACCAAGGGTATCTCTACACTGCCATTAAAAACCCACAGCTGGCCCGTGCCAGCTGACTCGGGCTCACAGGGCTCAGGCCAAGGGGCTGTTTCACTGCAGTGTCGATGTCTGGGCTTGGGCTGGAGCCAGGCTGGAGGACCCTGCGAGGTGGGAGGGTGCCAAACTTTGGGCTGCAGCCCAAGCTGGAACATCTACACCACAATGAAACAGCCCCACACACTGAGCCGTGTGAGCCCAAGTCAGCGGGCACGGGCCAGCCGCCGGTGTCTAACTGCAGTGTAGACATGCCCACAGCGACAGAGTCCTTGCCACAAAAAGCTCAAAGGCTAAATAGCAAATGGTGGGAGGCTACTCTCCATTTTACAGATGGGGAAACTGAAGCTCAGAGCTGAAGTAATTAGCTCAAGTTTGCATGGAGAATTTAGGGCAAAACTGGGAACTGAACCCAGATTGTTTGAATTCTTGCCTCTCCCCTTAACCCCAAGCCTAGCTTGTGTGTGTGCAGTGTTGTTTTGGTCTGTGTTTGCATTGCATTGGCTTCCAAGGGAGGCTGTGGAATTTCCTTCATTGGAGGTTTTTAAGACCAGGTTAGAGGTACGCCAGTCTGGGAATGTCTAGGGATACTTGGTCCTGCCTCACAGGAGGCTTGAGTAGACGACCTCTCAAGATCCCTTCCATGCCTACACTGAAATAATTCTCTTTTGCGCTGTGTCCTCTTCTACGCTGAGCTGTCTTACATGGTGCCATTTGGAACTGTGATGCACCATGTTGTGTTGCATAGCTTTATGGCACATTGTTTTGCCTCAGCTTGTTTGGTGCCTGTGTTGTGTTGATCTGAGCTGAGCTCTATTCCATTGTGTACTTTTGTCCTAGGGTGTGTTAGTTTGCGTCGTTTTGCTTTTTTTCTTTTAGTTTGTATTGTCATTTTATGCTTTGGAGTGTGGGATGTTTTTTCCCCCCACTGAATTGCCTCACATTATTTTGTGGTGGGGATTTTTCTGTATGTTATGTTTCTATAGGTATATATTGCATAGCATCATAGAAATGTGGGGCTGGATAGGACCTCAAGATGTCATCAAGTCCAGCTCTCTCTACCAAGGCAGGACCAAGTATATGTAGATTATCTGTGACAGAGGTTTGTCCTACCTGTTCTTAAGAACTTCCAGGAAAAGAGACTCCACAGCCACCCTTGTAAGACTATTCCAGAGCTGAACTACCTTAGCTCTGGTGACACCCACAGAGATTTAGTGGTGAGTTGCTCTGGAGAGAGAGGAGACCCCAGTGAGTGGGCAGCTGGGTAAATAGACTAAAGTTGGGAGGAGAAACATTGACGTGTCCAAGGTCACCCAGGCTGTCTGTGTCGGAGCTAGAAATAGATCCCAGTTCTAGTGCCACCGTACTGCTGTTTTGGGTACTGAAGGTCTCTGCCACACTGGTGTTTTAGGCACTGGTGCAAACCCTTAGTATAGACAGAGTTTACACGAGTGCACTTTGATTGGCACTGGTGTATCATATCCTGGTTTGGGGGTGGGGGTGGTACAGTGACCTCACTGAGGCCTGGGGCTGGCTGAACAGTGCAGCTGGGAATGGAGGAGAAGCAGTGAGTGCTAGAGGTATGAGCCAGGAGCACAGCCTCACAGGACTGGACACTGACTTCTCCTGACCCAGGACACACACCCCCAGCTGTGTGCAGGGACTGCAGCTGAGCTTCCCTGCCAAGACAGCCTGTGTATCCATGGACAATAGATGGGAATGGAGTCCAGTCCCAGAGACTGTCCCTCTCTGTGCAGTGCCCAGCACAATTGGGATCCTGATCTCAGACAGGTTCTCTGCCATGAGCAGCACAAAGGGGCCCTGATGTCCATCAGTGTCTGTGCAACGCAAGGCACAGTTTATAGACTCACAGACTAACTGCCAGAAGGGAGCATCATGATCATCTAGTCTGACCTCCTGCACATCGCAGGCCACAGAACCTCACTCACCCACTCCAGTAATAGACCCCTAACCTGTGGCTGAGTTAATGAAGTCCTCAAATCATTATTTAAAGGCTTCAAGTTGCAACAAATCCACAATTTACACTAGTTTAAACCTGCAAATGACCCACCCCATGCTGCAGAGGAAGGCAAAAACAACAACAAAAACCCTAGGGTCTCTGCCAATCTGAGTCTGGGCTAAATTCCTTCCCGTCTTCAAATATGGCAGTCAATTAGAGCCTGAGCATGTGGGCAAGACCCAGCCGCCAGACACCTGGGAAAGAATTCTCTGTGGTAACTGAGAGCCCTCCCCATCTAGTGTCCCATCACCGGCCTTTGGAGACTTTTGCTGCTAGCAGTTGCAGGTCGACTACATGCCATTGTAGGCATTCCATCATACCAATCCTTACATAAAGGTATTGAGCTCAGTCTTGAAGCCATTTAAGTTTTTTGCCCCCACTGCTTCCCTTAGGAAGCTGTTCCAAAACTTCACTCTGATGGTTAGAAACCTTCGCCTAATTTCAAGCCAAAACTTATTGATGGCCAATATTCACTTGCTCTAGTGCCAACATTGATGCTTAACCTAAATAACTCCTCTCCTTCCCTGGTATTTATCCTTCTGATGTATTTATAGAGAGTAAACCTATCTCCCCTCAGCCTTCTTTTGGTTAGACTAAACAAGCCAAGCTCTTTCAGTCTCCTCTCATAAGGCAGATTTTCCATTCCTTGGATCATCCTAGTAGCCCTTCTCTGCACTGTTCCACTTTGAATTCATCCTTCTTAACATGGGAGACCAGAATGGCCCACAGTATTTCAGAGGAGGTTTCATCAGGCCTTGTATAACAGTACTAACCCTTCCCTGTGTCTGATACCTCCCCTGATGCCTCCTAGGACTGCATTAACCTATTTCACGGCCGCATCCCACTGGCAGCTCATAATTATCCTGTGATCAACCAGTACACCTAGGTCTTTCTCCTTGTGACGGGGTTATGACTTACCACCGCGGTGCTCCCTGCCGGTCAGTCTGGGAATTAGCTCACAGCAGTCCTGGAGCGCCTTCCGCCGGTGGTGACCCATCCGCTGCTCCCTTGCCGGCGTCTGGACCCGCGTTGCTCCTGGCTCGTGGCGTCCTCTTCAGGACACTGCCCTCCGGCAGCGGCCGCTAGTCCACTCTCTCCCCCTTCCGGGGGGGATTAACAGCAGTCCTCCAGTTCATCCCTGCTGCAGTGGCCAACCACACCCCAAAGTCTATTCCCTTCTGTCAGGGGTCTGGTGCAGTCTGTTATGGCCACCTCCCACAGCCAGGTACAAGATAAGGGGTAAAGGGGGGGGGACCCAGGCCCACCCACTACTCTGGGTCCCGACCCAGGGACCCTCTAGCAGCAGCCTCCCTGCCCTCCTTCTCTCCCCTCATCTGCTCGCTGTCCCTGGGTCACTTCCCTGCTAACCCCTTTGCACCCGCCAGGCCCTTCCAATCAGGGCCCGCAGCCTGGCAGGTAACCAGCTGGAGCTCTCCTAGGCTCTCCTGCATCTGCCCAGTACTGCGCTGTCCGAGGTGCTGGTCTCCTGAGCAGGAGACAGACCTTCCCCTCCAAAGGCTTGGGAGAGACTCTCTGCTCTTCTGCTGAGCAGCCTTTTTATAGGGGCTGAGCCTGGCCCTGATTGGCTGTCTCCAATCTGGGCCCTGATTGGCTCCCAATAAGCCCTCCTCCCATTGGCTGCCCTTCTACGCAGGCTCACTGGCCTGCTGCAGCCCACTCATGCAAGGGGGTGGGGCACTCACCCCACCACACTCCTCCTCTGTCACTTCCAACTGATAAGTCCCCAGCTTATTGCAGAAATTCTTGTCGTTAGTCCCTAAGTGCATAATTTTGCGATATTAATTTTCATCCCATTTCTATTACTCCAGCTTTCAAGGTCATGCAGATCTTTTTGTATGATTTTCCTGTCCTCCTCCATATTGGCAATCCCTCCCAGCTTTGTGTGTCACTCCCACTTTTTGTGCCAAGGTCTTTAATAAAAATGTTGAATCAGATTGATCCCAAGATTGATCTCTGAGGAACTCCACTAGTAACCTTCCTCCAGCCTGACAACTCACCGTTCTACACCCCCTAGTAGACTCCCCTTTAACCAATTCTTTATTGACCTTTCAGTTCTCATATTAATCCCCATCTTCTCCAATTTAACAAGTAGTTTCCCATGTGGAACTGTATTAAATGCCTTACTGACATTAGAGCTACTGCATTTCCTTTTTCCAAAAAAATTAGTTACCTTCTCACAGAAGGAGAACAGGTTTCCTGGGCACGATCTACCATGTTTTATTTATTTACAGTGCTGAGGGCTGGAAGGAACTGTTAGCAATAGGCTGAGAATGGCCATGTGGAGGTGGGGGAGGGGATGGCAGACAGTGGGGGGGGGGTGAGTGGGACGCGGCGTTGGAGGTGTATCTGGGATTTTGTTTGGTAGGAGTTCATGTCTCTGCTCCCTGTGGCTGTGGTCCCTTCTGTACCAAAGCAGCATGTCAGCAGAGCAGACGCACCCACCATAGCCCCATCTGCAACACGCATTCACTGCAAGACAGGATGGGCGATTTTTCAGGGGCCCAGCTTGATATGCCTGGCTGGGGTGGATTCAGTTGGAAGAGGGTCTGGGGCTCTGATAGTTTGGGATGTTCCTTTTTGCATAGTCAGTTCTTTCCCTTTATTGTTTTCCTCCCGCCTATGCCCGATGCCACTCTCTTCTGAACTTGCTTTGGTTATTTCAGTTCCAGTTTTTAAATGGGATCTAATAATTGCAAAGCTGAATGAAAGATAAAACAAAGAGAGCCATTTGAATTTTGGCACATAGCTGGTAGAACTATACCTAGTGAAGATATTCTGTAATTACCTATAGCATTTTCTGGTGGGGCAGATAAAGCAATGTCAAAGAGCCAAATGCGCTTTTTAGGGTGAAAGGGCTTGTCAGATCTTTGCTCTCTAGGGAACGTGTCACCGGCCAGGGCTTGCAGTCTTTCAGGAGTGGTGCACTGGATTGTATTTAGGAATCTCAAAATAGAAGGTTAAGACTGCTGGTTCACAATATCCAATGAAATCTTGCAAACAATTATACAAATAGACCCTCGTGCTATTAAAACAACATGGTATTAATACTGATTGAAAACTGAAATTAAAATTACGAGATAAACGCATGAGAAATGAACTAACACCTCATTACCATTTCTTAATGCCTAAAATTTTGACACTCACTCACGCCATCTTTTTTTAAAAGCGATGCACAGCACACAGTCAAGTTACTTAATGAAAGCTCACCAATTATTGACTGCTTTATGTTGCATAAGCATTTGATTAAGCACCTAATTAAAACTGTTCCACTGTAAGTGGAAATACATCAACCCAGCTTAGTTCCAAGGTGTTAAGATATGAATGAAAAGTTTCTAAATTAAATTTATGGCAGGATGGTTAATGAGGAAAATACACTGAAGTGCCTCTAACCAGTCCTGTTGACTTCTTCTCCCAAACTCCCCATGAGTTTTGGACTCTTTGTGAACTCGGTTCCCAGTCCCACATCAGCTGTGCCCTCTCCCAGCCTAACCCATTTCTACTGCAGTTCTTCATCTCCCTTGTGAAGGCAGGGGGTTGGCGCTGCAGCCCCTAAGGTACCTGCGTTAATCACTCTATCATACTGGGGCTATTTAGATTTCAGGGAATGATTTATCAGAGTTACTGACTCTGGGAGGTGGGAGAGAGGAGAGGCTGAGAGGGAGTTTGCTCCACACATTCTGTAGGGCCATGTTACCTCATCCGCCATCCTCCCCCATGTGTGTCTGATCATGTGTCAGAGTGTCACCTTCTGATCATAATACCACGGGCCTCAGCAGAACTCCCAGAGAGGAGCTACATCACGATGGGGTTACGGTACTGAGAGTAAAATACATCACAGGGAGGGTGTAATTATCCTGAAATCAAGGATTACAGTCCAGGAAGTGAAAGAATTCAAGTACTTCATTACTTAAAATGATGCTTGAAAGGATTGGATTTTTATTACTAAATTGCAGTAAATGTTGATTTCCCTGTACACACACAGATGAAAACATATTTATATAGGTAATATACAGAAATGCTTCTGGAGAAAGTCGAGTTTGATTTAAGGATATTTACACTGTGTGTATTTTTCATGTGACATTGACAATTTCTGTTTGAACAGTTATACAGATTTGGCTTTTGGAATCTCAACATTTACTGTAATTAAATGATTGTTTGTCTGACCACCCCCATAACTTCCCACAGCTCTGAACATTGAAATTGTAAACATTAAAAAAGGGCTTAAAATAATTATCGATATCATCAATTGACATTAAAAAAAGAAATAGACAAAATGAATTTTGCCAAACCCACTTAACAGCAATCACAATATGATGAGATGGAAATTCACAGCTAAGGAACCCAACCTTAATTCTGCCCTGTAGTGACACCAGGCAAGTGCAATAGGGCTACGAATTAGGCATTTTAGTGTATAAAGTTCCAGATTAGATTATACCGATTTGTAAAGACATGAGGTCTTTTCCTCAGGGTATCACCTTCACTAAGTTGTTTTTTTATTGATAATCCCAGAAGTCAATTGATAAATAACATTCTCTCAGTTATGAAGTTGCCATTTCAGATTTCTGGGGAGTGTCTATAATTTTGCACTAGTGGCCAGGTTCTTGGAGAAGTGGAACCTTGGTTTTATTTTAACTTGTGCATTCTCAGCAGCTTCTGGAATTTGGTTCAAAGTATTTACATGTTTCCCTGGCCTGTTCTTAAAAGTGCTGCTATAGAAAGTGGGGGAGGACAGGAACTGACTGCAGGATCAATAGCTAAATCCCTTAGATATTTATAGCTCATCGGAAGAAGGATGGGGATTGATCGATGTCTGGGGATTTAATAATAAACACACAAATATAATTGTTCATAATAAATTTTCATCTTCTAATTCCCATAACCCACTAATTATCCCTGGCTGCCCCCGGGAGTCAGGGGAGGGAGTACTAGTAAACTCCTGTGGCCAGTGTGGAACCTAAGGCACAAGGATATTTCAGTGGCTACTCGTGGGGATTCTGTGCCACTGCGTATACACAGTATTCATGACTAGCGCAGAATTTGTTTCTTTTTTATTTTTTATGAAGAAAATAAATTCTGCCCGAGAAGTGCTTCAGTTCTGCCTTTCACCCACCCTGTGGCACCAGAACAGCCAGCTGGGTTCATCTTGGTGGGAAATTGTTGCCCTGAGCTATACCCCAAATGGGAAGAGAGTTAGTGGGTACAAGTTGGGAGAGTCCTGAGACACGGCTGCCTCTGGGGGTGGGGACAGGGTGCAAGAGGCAAGAGGGTGTGGGAGGGGCACAGGAGCAGCAAGTGTCCCCATGGAGACTGCCCAGCCCCAGGTTACCCAGTCCCAGCCGCTTCTGCCCCCACCATACCCCAAACCTCTTCAACCCTCCATCAGCTGCCAGTCTTCCCTCGCTGCTACCCCTTCCTGACTGGCAGAGAACCTCTAAGCCAGTGATGTGTCAGGGCTCATCCCTCTGGCTGAGGCCTCAGGGCACTTTCTTCCTCTCTCGGGGTACCATGCCACAGGGGCCCCACAAATCTACATTGCTTAGGCTTTGGCTTCAGCCCCAGGTGGTGGGGCTCAGAGCCCTGGACTTCAGCCCCATCCGCTGGGACTTCAGCTTTCTGCCCTGGGCCTCGGCAAGTCTAATGCTGGCCTTGCTTGGCAGCCCCCCGATAACTGCTCGTGGCCCCCCAGGAGGCCCCAGACCCCTGGTTGAGAACCACTGCCTTACACCACGAATCACAGCAATGTTCAGGTTACTGCCAGTCCCAAAGGACCAGTCACTTCCTTAGGTCAATTGTATTTTAGGCCTCACAACAAAGACCACACTTGTAGCCAGTCCTGTAATAACCTGTATTATGATTTATTTAAAAGGAAATGAGAATTGTTTACAACGTTAAAGCAGGTGATCATATAGATGCAGACAAGTTACAGTTTTAAATTTAAAACTGTAATAGAAGCTTCTATAATAAGAACTCTCTCTATATTCTTTGGGACTAACCCAGGCTAAGCAGCTGAGGATCTCTTGCTTATGCCTAGAAAATTTGCCACCCAGAGTCGAAACAGCGTACAGATAATCAGTTCCTTCTGTATGGGTTTTTTATCCCCTTCCTGCCATGTGCTCTGAGCTGCAAAGTCAGCTAATGGGAAGTCAACAGCACAGCAACAGTCTTTTGTCTTCTTTAGCATCCCATAATAGTCTGTCTGGTGTTGATGGACCTCTCCTGCCAGGCAGGGTGTATTGCAGTCTGTTACCAATCAGCACTTCACATACGTAAAGTCTCTCTCCTGTCTGGTGATGTACATAGCCACAGAGGCTCACAATGCAACTAGTCAGATATTAACCCAGGAGCAACTCACGAGCATTTAATAAAGTCTGAACACTAAACACATTCTTATAATCCTAATTCCTGTTTTAGCAATACTAACACAGGTGAGTCAGACTGATTCCAGCTGTGTGTTTGTCCATGTTCAATTAAGACATGGGGGCTTTTGCAAGAGCTAACCCCTCATCTGCCAGTGTCACAGGCCGATGGTGTCTTTAGCCTCTGTTTGCCAGAAGCTGGGAATAGGTGACAGGGGATGGATCACTTGATGATTACCTGTTCTGTCCTTTCCCTCTGAAGCACCTGGCATTGGCTACTGAATGAGATGGACCATTGGTCTGAAGCAGTGGGCTGTTCTTATGTTCACAGTCTCTGTGAAGCGTATCTATTCATTTGGACTCGCTGGAGAGCCACAGAAAGAAAAAGACGGTTACTCACCATAGTAACTGTTGTTCTTCGAGATGTGTTGCTCATATCTATTCCAATAAGGTGTGCGTGCGCCGCGTGCACGATCGTCGGAAGATTTTTACCCTAGCAACACTCAGTGGGCCTGCTGGCGCCCCCTGGAGTGGCGCTGTTGCGGTACCTGATATATACCTCAGCCGGCCCAGCGCCCTCTCAGTTCCTTCTTGCCGGCTACTCTGACAGTGGGGAAGGAGGGCGGGTTTGGAATAGATATGAGCAACACATCTCGAAGAACAACAGTTACAACGGTGAGTAACCGTCTTTTCTTCTTTGAGTGATTGCTCATATGTATTCCAATTAGGTGACTCCCACGCCTTGCCTAGGCAGTGGGGTCGGAGTGAGATACCGCAGAATGCAGGACTGCTGAATCAAATGCAGCGTCCTCTCTGGAATGCTGGACTATGGCATAGTGAGTGGCAAAGGTGTGCACTGATGACCAGGTTGCTGCCCTACATATCTCCTGTATTGGTATATACTCCAGGAAGGCGGAGGACGAGGCATGAGCTCAGGTGGAGTGGGCAGTAAGGTGCGTGGTAGGAACACCAGCCAAGTCGTAACCCGCCCGGATGCACGACGTGATCCAGGACGAGATGCATTGGGAGGAGACCGGGAGGCCCTTCATCCGGTCTGCCACAGCAACGAGCAGTTGAGTCGTTCTCCGAAAGGGCTTCGTCCGCTCGATGTAGAAGGCGAGGGCCCTACGGACGTCCAGGGAGTGAAGTTGTTGCTCCCTTGGAGAAGCATGCGCTTCGGGTAGAAGACCGGCAAAAAAATGTCTTGGTTGACATGAAAGGCCGACACCCCTTTAGGAAGGAAGGCCGGGTGCGGTCACAGCTGTACCTTGTCCTTATGGAACACCGTGTAAGGAGTTCCGAAGTGAGTGCTCTGAGCTCAGATACGCGCCTCGCCAAGGCTACAAGGAAGGCAGTCTTCCAGGAGAGGTACAGGAGCGAGCAGATGGCCATAGGCTCGAATGGGACCCCCATGAGCCTGGTTATCACGAGGTTGAGGTCCCAAGTAGGGACCGGATGGCGGACTAGTGGGTACAGCCGCTCCAACCCCTTGAGGAACCTACTGACCATGGGGTTGGAAAAAATCGAGTGCCCACTCTCGCCAGAGTGAAAGGCCGAGATCGCCGCCAGGTGGACCTTCAAAGAGGAGACTGTCAGACCTTGCTGTTTCAGGGACAAGATGTAGTCCAGGGTGATATGCACTGGCACCTGCGAGGGGGTGATACCCCGAGGGGCACACCAGCAGGAAAAACGTTTCCCCTCGGCCAAGTAGGTGAACCTGGTAGAGGGCTTCCTGCTACTCAGAAGAACCTGTTGAACCGGGTCGGAACAACATAACTCGGACTGGTTCAGCCATGCAGCAGCCACTCCGTGAGGTGGAGAGGTTGCAGGTTGGGGTGACAAACCCTGCCGTGCTCCTGAGTAATCAGGTTCGGCCACAACGGGAGAGTGATTGGGCTGGTCACCGAGAGCTCTAGAAGAGTGGTGTACCAGTGCTGCCTGGGCCACGCCGGGGCGATTAGGGTTAGGCGGGCCCTGTCCCTGCGCAGCTTCAGCAGGACCCTGTGGACCAGCGGAAATGGAAAGGCAGAGGACAGGTGGTTCGTCCAAGGCAGGAGAAAAGCGTCTGTCAGGGAGCCTGGGGAGCGTCCCTGGAGCGAGCAGAACACGTGGCACTTCCGGTTCTCGCGAGTCGCGAACAGGTCTATGTGGGGAAATCCCCAGCTCCGGAAGACAGCGTGGATAACATCCGGGCGAATGGACCACTCGTGCGCCTGGAAGGATCTGCTGAGGCGGTCCGCCAAGGTGTTCTGAACCCCTTGGAGAAAGGAGATCACCAGGTGGATGGAGTGGGCTGTGCAGAACTCCCACAATCATATGGCTTCTTGGCCGAGCGGGGACGAATGTGCCCCTCCTTGCCTGTTGATATAAAACATGGCCGTTGTGTTGTCTGTGAGGACTGCAACACAACGATCCTGAAGGTGCTTGGAAAAAGGCTTGGCAGGCAAGGCGCACTGCCCGCAGCTCCCTTACGTTGATGTGGAGGGCTAATTCCTGATCCGACTACAGACCCTGTGTCTGAAGATCTTTCAGGTGGGCCCCCCAACCGAGGGATGACGCATCTGTGGTCAGGGCCAGGAAGGGCTGTGCGGTATGGAAAGGGCACCCCTTCCAGCACCTTCTTGGGGTGCAGCCACCAGTCTAGGGAGGCTAGGACCTGCGATGGCACCCTTAGTACCACAACCATGTTGTCTCTGCATGGGTGATACGCTGACGAGAGCCATGCCTGGAACGAACAGAGGCGTAACTGGTGTGTCTGGTCACGAACGTGCAGGACGCCATGTGACCCAGTAGACTCAGGCAGCTTCGTGCTGTTGAGTTGGGAAGCTCTGTAGGCCGTAGATGATGGTCACTATGGCCTGAAAGCGTGCATCTGACAGGAACACTCGAGCGAGAGTCGAGCACGTGGCAATCTGAACCTGCGGCTGGAGCTGGCTGCTGGAGCTGCCGGGGATGAGCCAGTTGTCAGGGTATGGGAATACTTGGATTCGCCGTCGACGAAGAGGAGCCGCTACGATGGCCATGCACTTAGTGAAAACCCTCGGAGCCGTGGAGAGGCCGAAGGGAAGGACGGTGAACTGAAAGTGCCTTTGGTCGACCACAGAGCGAAGAAAACGTCTGTGTGGCGGGTAAATAGCTATGTGAAAGTACTCATCCTTCATGTCGAGGGCAGCGTACCAGTCTCCAGGATCCCGTGAAGGTATAATAGTACCCAGGGAAACCATGCGGAACTTCAACTTGCCATGAATTTGTTGAGTTTGCGAAGGTCCAGGGTAGGACGTAACCCCCCTTTTGATTTGGGGATTAGGAATAACGGGAGTAAAACCCTTTTCCCTTGAACTCCCTTGGAGCCTCCTCTATTGCCCCTATAGTGAGGAGCGTTTGCACTTCCTGAATTAGGAGTTGCTCGTGAGAAGGGTCCCTGAAGAGGGACGGGGAGTGATGCTCTGCCTTCAGGCGTAGCTTCGAAAGTTTTGTTTGGGCCCCGCCAATGGCTTAGGGGGGCCCTGGTTCTGGCCAGCCTGATGACCAGGCTGCCTCCTCCTACCACCCAGCCGCGTCTTCTAGCAAAGTCCTGCCTGGGCCTGGGCGTAGGGTAGGGGCGATGCTCAAGGGCCCGGAAGGGCCGGCGCTGCGTGGCAGGGGTATGCATCCCCAGCGACCGTATTATAGTCCGGCCGTCCTTCAGGGTCTGAAGTCTCAAGTCCGTTTCTTGGAAAAAAAGGCCTTGCCCATCGAAGGGCAAGACCTGAATCGTGAATTGTACCTCCGTCGGGAGGTTGGAGGACTGCAGCCACGAGATATGCCGTATGGCAACACCCGATGCAGGTGTTCTGGCCGCCGAGTCGGCGACGTCCAAGGAGGCCTGCAAAGATGATCTGGCCACCTTTTTGCCTTCCTCAATTAGGGCTGAGTACTCCTGCCTGGACTTCTGGGGAACAAATTCCCTAAATTTCCGCATTGAATTCCAGGTGTTATATTTATAACGACTCAAAAGGCCTGCTGGTTAGCTGCTCTGAGCTGTACGCCCTCCCCAGAGTAGATCTTTCTACCAAACAGGTCCAGGCGCCCAGCTTCCTTAGACTTAGGTGCAAGGAGCACGGTTGGGGATGAGTGTATACGTACTCAAAGGACCTTGAGGATGCCATATATTTTCTCTCCACCCTCCTGGCGGTGGGGAATTCGAAGCTGGAGATTGCCAGACTGTAGTGGCATTGGTCTGGATCATACATACGAAAGGCAGGGCTACCCTGGCAGGGGCGTCAGCCAAGAGGATGTCCACCATGGGATCCTCGAGCTGCACTACCTGCTCCATCTCCTCTGGGGGAGGGCAGGCTACTGTGGCCTCTGGCCCCCGGGCCGATTGGGAGGCGCTGGTAGGAACCCCTTGGGCCTGGTGATAAGACCACGGTGTCCAGAAAGGCCACTGTTGTGGTCCCTGGGCAGAGTCCCGTATGTCCCCCTGCCAGCGGCTAGGACAATCCATCCCGTGGACTTGGTCCATATGGCAACCGCTCTCCGTCCGGGAGGATCTAGATGCGGGGCGGAAGGTCCAGGGTGGAGCGGAGTGCTCCTGCTGGCTGGTACGTGGTGCCATTGGCGAAGGGGATCGGTGCCGGGATTGGGAGCGGTACCGGGATCTGGAACGGTACCGTTAGTGTCTCGGCGCCGAGAGCCCGACCTGGACCCTGAAGGGGAACGTCTGGTCGATCGGCTGCGGGACCGGCTTCCCAGGGACCTGCGCTGCGACTGGCATCGGGAGCGGTGCTGGGAGTCGTAATAGTGTCGGCTGTATCTAAAGGCCGATCTTGAACGGCGCCACGAGTGCGATCGGCACCGAGATGGGGATCGGCGCCAGGACTGCGAGCAGTGCCGAGACTCGGGGGTCCTCCTGGAGTGGGACTGAGACCTCAATCTGGACCTGGATCAGCGTCAGCCAGCTCCTGTGTGCGGTAGCGGGCACAGCATGGCAGGCTTGCCTCGGGAAGGGACGATCCGCACCGGTGGCACCGAAGACTGATGTGGTGCTGGTTTGGTAAGTGCGATCAAGTCCCTCGCTGCTGAAAAGGTGTCCGGTGTGGACGGCAGCTTTAACTCTACCTCGGTGCGTACCAGGGAGCTCATGGCCACCGAGCTCGACGGACCTTACGGTGCCGGAGTCATCGGTGCCGGGATCTTAGCATGGGGTGCCGAACTCAACGGACCTTGCAGTACCAGAGTCGACGATGCCGGTGCCGATGCGAACGGCAGCATTAGCTCTACCTCGGTGCGTACCGGGGAGCTCACGGCCACCGAGCTTGACGGACCTTGCGGTGCCGGAGTCATCGGTGCCGGGATCTTAGCATGGGGTGCCGAACTCAACGGACCTTGCGGTACCGGAGTTGACGGAGCCGATGCCGGTATGGACGGCAGCATTAGCTCTACCTCGGTGTGTACCGGGGACCTCACGGCCACCAAGCTCGACAGACCTTGCAGTACCGGGAGCCGATGGTGCTGGCACCGGGCCGAAAGTCTTGGCCGGGCGGTCCTCTACCGGTTGCAGCTGCAGCGGCGTCGGGGCAGTGCCAGCCCCGGGGTCTGTTTCCCCAAGGTTGGGGATAGCGAACGACGCCTCTGTGGTAACATGGCCGGAGTTGTCCGGTGCCGTGGCTCCTTGCTAGTGCTCGGGCGCTCCGGTGCCACTGATGCACTGCGTGCTGACGCTGTCGGTGCCGGGTCACGGTGGGGCCGACATTGGGCTAAGTGCCAGTTCTAATAGGAGCTGCTTCAAGCGAAAGTCCCGCTCCTTCTTAGTTCTAGGCTTAAAAGCCTTGGAGATCCGACACTTATCTGTGAGGTGGGATCCCCCAGGCACTTCAAACAGGAGTCGTGTGATCCCCCGTAGGCATCGGCTTGGAGCCTGCCGAGTACAGCTTGAATCCCGGTGAACCAGGCATGAGCCCGGTACCAGAAGGGAGAGAAGGGGAGAAGCCCCTTATCTCCCACTAGTATTTACACTAAACTTCTTAACAAGACTATGAAAACTATTTACAACTACTTAAAGTACTTAAAACCATTAACAATGCTAAGCGAGTGCTAACTAAGCTAGGGAGGTGGAGATCAGCTACGCTGTGCTCCACAGTTCCAACCGTCATGGGCGGTAAGAAGGAACTGAGAGGGCGCTGGGCCGGCTGAGGTATATATCAGGTGCCGCAATGGCGCCACTCCAGGGGGCGCCAGCCGGCCCACCGAGTGTTGCTAGGGTAAAAATCTTCCGACAATTGTGCACGCGGCGCGCGCACACCTAATTGGAATATATATGAGCAATCACTCGAAGAAGAACATGGTGTGCTGAGGCAAGAAGGCCCAGTCCAAGAGCCCCTGGTTCTCACTTGTCAAAAGATAAAACTAGGCCCAGCCCTTGAAAGGAGGCACTCCCAGGGGAGACTGTATAAAGGCTGGAGCATCAAACAACTTTGTAAACCTGAGACAGCTGCCTTGGGGCAATGACAGGGAGACTCCCCCAAAGTGACTCTTTTGATTCTGCTCTTCTCTGGCCTTTGATTCATAGAAACATAGAACTGGAAGGGACCTTGAGAGGTCATCTAGTCCAGTCCCCTGCACTCAAGGCAGAACTAAGTATTATCTAGACCATCCTGACAGATGTTTGTCCAGCCTGCTCTTAAAAATCCCCAATGATGGGCGATTCCACAACCTCCCTAAGCAATTTATTCCAGTGCTTAACCACTCTGACTGTTAGGAAGTTTTTTCCTAATCTCCATCCTAAACCACCCTTGCTGCAATTTAAGGCCATTGCTTCTTGTCCTGTCCTCAGAGGTTAAGAAGAACTATTTTTCTCCCACATCCTTGTAACACCCGTTTATGTACTTGAAAACTATTACTATGTCCCCTCTCAGTCTTCTGTTCTCCAGACAAAACAAACCCAATTTTTTCAATCTTCCCTCAGAGGTCATGTTTTCTAGACCTTTAATCATTTTTGTTGCTCTTCTCTGGACTTTCTCCAATTTGTCCCCATCTTTCCTGAAATGTGGTGCCCACAACTGGACACAGTACTCCAGTTGTGGCCTAATCAGCGCAGAGTAGAGCAGAAGAATTACTTCTTGTGTCTTGCTTACAATACGCCTGCTAATACATCCCAGAATGATGTTTGTGTTTTTTGCGCTGTTGACTCATACTTAGCTTGTGATCCACTATGACCCCCAGATCCCTTTCCACAGTACTCCTTCCTAGGCAGTCATTTCCCATCTTGTATGTGTGCAACTGATTGTTCCTTCCTAAGTGGAGTACTTTGCATTTGTCATTATTGAATTTCATCCTATTTACTTCAGACGATTTCTCCAGTTTGTCCAGATCATTTTGAATTTTTATCCTATCCTCCAAAGCACTTGCAACCCCTCCCAGCTTGGTATCATCCGCAAACTTGATAAGTGTAACAGAGAGACTGTTACTGGGAGGGTTTCACCATGTCTCAAAGGGTTACACCCTGGTGGGAGGGAGCTAGGCTTGTACTGGAATAAGGTGCTTCACAGTGTGGCAAAACCTAGAATGTCCATTAGCAGTGAAAAATCAAGGGGAGAATCGGCATGTGGAATGGACGAAAGCCCCGTCTGAATTCTCTCACATTGTCCTTCTCGTCCTGTCAGGCTACAGAATAACGTCCACGTTTTGCTCCAGATCATCCCATACTCCCAGGGGGAAGGAAATGGCTGCGATGGAGCTGGCTCAGGTAAGAGATTATCAGGGAGCTGGTGGTGGGTTCTGCTTGGAAGGAGAGGAGCAGTACAGGCATAGGAAGGTGGTCGCTGCTAGAGGTGGTGGGAGGTAGGAAATATCTAGGGTGGAGAAAGGGAGGGGACAGGATGTGACAACCCCCCTGAGATTTGTGTAATCTAGGGTGTGATGGGTTGTCACCCCCGGGGTGCAGTCTGGGGACCTTCTGGGAACCACTGTGCCCTCTAACCCTCAAGCTGGGCTGGCCCTTCTTACACTGCTTTGGAGATTCAGCCAGCCTCTCCAGGCCCTCTTATCACCCAACATCCTACTAAACTACCTGAGTGCTTTACCTAAGTCACTCAAGGACAGATAGAAGACAACAGCTAATTTCCCATCTCCCCAACCTTGCACACTTGCTGTAGTATAAATCCAGTATTATACCATCATATAGTGCACAGGGATCTCTATAATTTAAGCTTATTAATATAGTTCACCTTCCCCCTCGATATGGGAAAGATATGCACAACAAGCTTGTGCTAACCAAGCTGAGATTTTCCCCAGACACTTCACTCAAAATACTTAACACTGGTTAAGATAAAGCATAAAACAAGTTCATTAACTGCAGAAAGATAGTTTTTAAGTGATTATTGTTAGAAGAAAAAAAGAGCAGGTTGACCCAGAGGCGGATATGAGTACAGGTTCCTTTATTGCGATATTTGTTCCCCTTGACCCAATTGTCGAGTAAGCACTGGATTAGTTACATCACACTCCTTTTATCTAAGTTATATGTACATGCCTACATCCATTACAACACCCCAAAAACCTTTATTAAGTAATAGAAACACCCATACCATTAGTATACCCACCCCCATCTATTATTCACAGCATTTCGGATGTCATACAGGCAATTTTACCTTGAAAATACAGTTCTTTGCAATAATGTGTTTCCACAAATTTCCCTAATCAGGAGTTCTCAGGGGACGGAGGAAGGGGCAATGAGCAGTTCTCAGGGGAGGGAGGAAGGGGCCATAAGCCAGGGCTTGTTTATGTAGCTGGGAAAGGAAGGGAGGGGGAGATAATATTTCTTTTACCTTCTTTCACACAAAGGACATTCCTTCCGACAACTACATTTCTCATGCAGCTGCATCCTTACCAATTCTTACAAGCAACAGGGAAAGGAAAAATATGGCAACTTATTGTTTAAGCAAAGAATTACTGCCTGCTTATGCCTTTGTCCCCTAATGCCATGTCATCACATTAGCAGCTTTCCAGGTCTTTTTCTTAACCCTAACATATCCCAACAATGATAAGTGACAGCAAACAGATCAAAGCAGATTACTTAGCAAAAATCCAAAAACGCAAACTAAGCCTAACATACTAGATGGATAGAATTTGAATTAGCAATTTCTCACCCTGACTGATGATACAAGCAGCCCACCAAGTTTCCATACACAAGCTAGAAATCCCTTTATCCTGGGACTAGCACTTCCCTCAGTTCAGTCTTTGTTCCTCAGGTGTTTTCACGAGTTCTCTTGTGTGGGGAATGAGGCCAAGAGATGATGTCACACCCCACCTTATGAAGCTTTTCTATATGGCGGGAACCCTTTGTTACAAACTCAGTTCCCAGTTCAATTTGTGGAAAAATACAGGTACCAAAATGGAGTTCAGTGTCATGTGGTCTGGTCACATGCCCTGCTGAGTCATAGTAGCCATGATTGATAGGTTGGCTGAAACATTCACAGGAAGGCTAAGCCCTTCCACGTCAACATTGTCTTTGTTGATGAGCCATCAGCACTGTCTGGCTTCTTCATTGTTGTACCTGAAAGGCTAGTTGTGGGTGTTACCCAGAATAAGCACATTTGAAATACAGCTACATAGTCAATATCCATAACTTCAGATACAAACATGATCCATGCACACAAATAGGAGAATCCTATTCAGCAAATTATAACTTTTCCAATGACACCGCACATGATGCATCTTGCACAAAATGCATCATAATTATGACCTAATCCTATTATAATCATACCACTATGCTGAATTTGGGGTGCAGTGTCAGCTGGGGCCTAATTTCAAGGCACAGGAGTTGAGAATGGAACTTCCTCTCTTTGTGGAACAAAGGAAATAGCCCTCCAGCAACGGCTGGGAAAACTTTCCAGACTCCCAGTGCTGGAGCCTGAATCTACTGACGCTTCATTAGTTACCACCACCCCCAATCTTTGTGGAAACTGCAAACTTTATCAGTGATGATTTTATATTGTCTTCTAGGTCATTGATAAGAATGTTAAATAGCAGAGGGCCAAGATCAATCCTTGCGGGAACCCGCTAGAAATAAATCCACTCGACTATGGTTCCCCATTTCCAATCACAGCTTTTAATCTATTTAATGTATACCGTGTTTATTTTGTATCATTCTAGTTTATTAGTCAAAATATTGTGCTAAACCAAGTCATATGCCTTGCAGAAGTCTAGGTATATTACATCAATACTATTAGCACAACCAAATTTTTCATCTCCTTCTATGAGGATATCCAGTTAGTTTGATAGGATTTATTTTCTCTAAACCAGGGATCTCAAACATGTGACCTATGGAGTTATTTCCTGCGGCCCGCCATAGCTTCCCTCTGCCCCTCCTCTACCCCCCCCCCGAAGTGTGCTGCATCCCCGCTCCTCTGCCTGCCTCCCAGCACTTCCCGCCACCAAACAGCTGTTTGGCGGCGCTGAGGACTTTCCAGGAGGCAGCGGGGAGGAGCAGGAATGCGGCACATTCAGAGAAGGAGGCGAGGCAGAGATTTGGGGAAGATGTTGGAATAGGGGCAGGGAGGGGGCGGAGTTGGGGTGGGGACTTTGGGGAAGGGGTTGGAATGGGGGCAGGGAAGGGGTTGGAAGAGGCGGGATGGGGTGGGGCCTAATGGAAGGGGTGGAGTGGGGGGGGGCAGGCAGGGGGGTTTGTATCTTTGTATTAAAAAGTGTCAGTGATGCGGCCCTCAGGCCAATGTACTAGTCTTCTTGTGACCCTCGTGGTGATTTGAGTCTGAGATCCCTGCTCTAAACCTTTGTTAATGGGTACTAATTATATTACCCTCCTTTAATTCTTTATTAATGAAATTCAGTATCTGCTACTCCATTATCTTGTCCAGTATCAATGTCAGACTGACACTCTTGTAATTAGCTGGGTCATCTTTTTTACACTTTTTAAATATTGGAACAGCATTAGCTTTATTCCAGTCTTCTGGAATTTCCCCAGTGTTCCAAGTCCTACGTAAAATCCACATTAACAGTCCACCACGCTCCTGCACCAGGTCTTTTAAAACTCTTGGATACAAGTTATCTGGACCTGCTGGTTTAAACATGTCTAACTTTAATAGCTGCTGTTTAACATCCTCGTGAGTTCTTGTTGGAATGGAAAGCGTGTCGTCGTAAACATCTTATGATATGAGTACATCAAATGTTTTTCTCCGAATCCAGTAGAGAAATATTTATTGAACACTTTTGCCTCTTCTGCATTATTTTTGATAATTCTGCCATTTACGTCTAGTAATTTACCACTACCATTGTTAGGATTAATTTTGTACTTAATATACTTTTAAAAAGTTCCTTCTTATTTTCATTGATTGGTCATTGATTTCTGATAGCTTTCCTTACAATTTTTCTACAATTCTGACCTTCTTCCTTATATTCTTTACTATTGACTTCCCCTTTCTTCCATATATTTTATTTGGAGAGTGTTGGGATTCCTACCAGGGAGCCACCAGCAGGGTCCAGAGACAGCCCCATCTCCTGTATCAAGCTCTGGCTAGTAGTTTTGTGATAAATGTGAAGGTCCTGCCTCCATCTGTCAGCTGGGAGACACAAAGGTTCTCTCTTTCTACCTTCTGATGCCTCCTGGCTGCTCTAAGCAAGGTGGGGTGGGACTCTGTTAACACGTGCCTCCCAGAACTTCCATTTACCTGGTGCTGCTGTTCCATGAATTGTGACTGGGGCAGCAGGTTCTGAGTGTTGGACTCTTGCTCTTTCAGGGGCCGGTGACTTTCGAGGAGGTGGCTGTGTATTTCACCAGGAAAGAGGGGGCTCTGCTGGACCCCACTCAGAGAGCTCTCTACAGAGACGTTATGCAGCAGAACTATGAGACGGTCGTCTTTCTGGGTAAGGAGTCCTGTCCCCTCGCTTATTAGAAGCTGTGGGGTCTCTAAAGAACCTGAGTAGTAATAACTTTATACCTTTATTCATCATACAAGTTTGACAAGTTTCCTTGCCCCCCCCCCTTTTTTTTCCCCCTTATCTCCCATCCACTAGAATAATTTTTGAACATGTGCCTTTTTGGTGCCATCAGTCATTTTAAAATTGCTTTTAATGTATCCTTATTGGATACATTGATAACTAGAGCTTTCATGTCTTTTCCTCATTTTAAGCAGAAAATATGACACCTGTAGAATTCTAAATTGAGTAAATAGGTCAATGACACACACGGCTTGTGTGACCGTCACATGAGCTCCTCTTTGGTAGGAGAGCGCATAATGTTGCCCTTGAGCACCCCACAGGTGAAGGGAGAACAGAGCTCTGGGAGGGGAGGAGAAAGCGGGGAGTAGATAATTCTGAGGTACCAGGACATAGGGAGGGTGTGTGCAGGGTTAGAGCTAAGAAGTAGCAGGGAGGGAGGAGGTCGTAAGAGACAAGGAGGGAACACAAGAAGCTCCTAAGGTGCTGGGAGGCGGTGACGGCTGAGAGTAATGGGAAGAAGGGGAGGGGAGTGTGGAGGAAGGGCACCCAGGAAGTGGGCTGGGGTGGGTCAGTGGGAAGGAGAAGAATTTTGGGGATCTACAGCTGTGGGGGATCCCAGATCTTTAACTCCGAATCCCTACTCAAGTCTTGTTGCTTTAGAGCCTACGCTCCAGTTTTATTTCTGTTGTTTCACTTCTTTTTACATTTTTTCCCCAAATAATATTTTAACTCTTGACCTCCCACTCTCACTCATTACCCCCCTCCCCATACAACCTCCCCATCTCTATGCACAGCGACCCTGGCCACCGTTATAGAATCATAGAATCTCAGGGTTGGAAGGGACCTCAGGAGGTCATCTAGTCCAACCCCCTGCTCAAAGCAGGACCAACCCCAACTAAATCATCCCAGCCAGGGCTTTGTCAAGGCTGACCTTAAAAACCTCTAAGGAAGGAGATTCCACCACCTCCCTAGGTAACCCATTCCAGTTCTTCACCACCCTACTAGTGAAAAAGTTTTTCCTAATATCCAACCTAAACCTCCCCCTCTGCAACTTGAGACCATTACTCCTTGTTCTGTCATCTTCTACCACTGAGAACAGTCTAGATCCATCCTCTTTGGAACCCCCTTTCAGGTAGTTGAAAGCAGCTATCAAATCCCCCCTCATTCTTCTCTTCTGCAGGCTAAACAATCCCAGTTCCCTCAGCCTCTCCTCATAAGTCATGTGCTCCAGCCCCCTAATCATTTTTGTTGCCCTCCGTTGGACTCTCCAATTTATCCACATCCTTCTTGTAGCGTGGGGCCCAAAACTGGACACAGTACTCCAAATGAGGCCTCACCAGTGCCGAATAGAGGGGAATAATCACGTCCCTCGATCTGCTGGAAATGCCCCTACTTATACAGCCCAAAATGCCGTTAGCCTTCTTGGCAACAAGGGCACACTGTTGACTCATATTCAGCTTTTCGTCCACCGTAACCCCTAGGTCCTTTTCTGCAGAACTGCTGCCCAGCCATTCGGTCCCTAGTCTGTAGCAGTGCATGGGATTCTTCCGTCCTAAGTGCAGGACTCTGCACTTGTCCTTGTTGAACCTCATCAGATTTCTTTTGGCCCAATCCTCTCATTTGTCTAGGTCCCTCTGTATCCTGTCCCTACCCTCCAGCGTATCAACCACTCCTCCCAGTTTAGTGTCATCTGCAAACTTGCTAAGGGTGCAGTCCACACCATCCTCCAGATCGTTGATGAAGATATTGAACAAAACCGGCCCCAGCACCGACCCTTGGGGCACTCCACTTGATACCGGCTGCCAACTAGACATAGAGCCATTGATCACTACCCGTTGAGCACGACCATCCAGCCAGTTTTCTATCCACCTTACCGTCCATTCATCCAGCCCATACTTCCTTAACTTGCTGGCAAGAACACTGTGGGAGACTCTATCAAAAGCTTTGCTAAAGTCAAGAAATAGCACATCCACTGCTTTCCCCTCATCCACAGAGCCAGTTATCTCATCATAGAAGGCAATTAGGTTATTCAGGCATGACTTGCCCTTGGTGAATCCATGCTGACTGTTCCTGATCACTTTCCCCTCCTTTAAGTGGTTCAGAATGGATTCCTTGATGACCTGTTCCATGATTTTTCCAGGGACTGAGGTGAGACTGACTGGCCTGTAGTTCCCCGGATCTTCCTTCTTCCCTTTTTTAAAAATGGGCACTACATTAGCTTTTTTCCAGTCATCCGGGACCTCCCCCGATTGCCATGATTTGTCAAAGATAATGGCCAATGGCTCTGCAATCACATCGGCCAACTCCTTTAGCACCCTCGGAAGCTGGTCGCCTGCCATGTTTAGTTTTCTTTCTACACATCGGGATGGTTTGTTCCTGCAACCTCAATAAGGATTATTTAAAATACAGCCAGCTTTCCTCGACTCCTTTCCCCCTCATGTTATTCTCCCAGTGGACCTTGCCCATCAGTTCCCTGAGGGAGTCGAAGTCTGCTTTTCTGAAGTCCAGGGTCTCTGTTCTACTGCTCTCCTTTCTTCCTTGTGTCAGGACTCTTTCAAATTTATCCACATCCTTCTTGTAGTGTGAGGCCCAAAACTTGACACAGTACTCCAGATGAGGCCTCACCAGTGCCGAATAGAGGGGAATGATCATGTCCCTCGATCTGCTGGAAATGCCCCTACCAGTGTTCCCTCTAATTTTTGACAGGTTGTGTGCGGAAAAAAATGTCTTCTCTGCAAATTATTGTGCTTCTGTGCAAATTTTTGTGCACGTGGTGTTTCGCCTCGTGCGCGGGGTTTAGGATCTGTGTGCGCGCGCAAACGCGCACAGCTTAGAGGAAACAGTGGCCCCTACTTATTCAACCCAAAATGCCGTTAGCCTTCTTGGCAACAAGGGCACACTGTTGACTCATATTCAGCTTTTCGTCCACTGTAACCCCTAGGTCCTTTTCTGTCCGAAGGACAGATCATGTGATATTTATAGGGGTTAATTTGAAAGCAAGCATATTCCGAAGCCATTCACATCAGTCAGGCTTATCGCCATATGCCCATAGAGTCTGTTCCCCAGTGTTCCGTTTCCAGCTCTGACTCCACAGAGCGTATAGCCCTCGTCCCCCTTCCCAGCTCTGATGCCGCAGAGCCTTGCCTATGTCCCTGTTCCCGTTCCCCCCCTTAATAAACCTGATTCCAATTTCCCTTCCCCCGTTTGACCCCAGTTTATATAGTCATATTCTCACCTATATCTTAACTAATCATTTTACTGAAATTTAACTAACCAGTCCTAACATATTGTAACATAATTCTCTAACCAATTATATCCTACTACCCTAATTAACCTACACCTAGCAAAATTAATTATACAGCAGACAGAAACAATTAGAGAACCAAACAGATTAACAATAGAAATGTGGCCATAAAGATAAAACAATACAGAAATGAGGGTACCACGACCATTGATAAGTGATTTATTGCGAGACAGGATGCTATCAAACTAAATTTCCTTTAAGCATCTTAAGATCTATTTCTTTATCTGGTGGTGATGGGCACTATCTGGACAAGATCGTCTTCCTAACAACCCAATACCATCTTATTTCAGTGTGACTTGTTTGGGCTGTGACGATGTGACTGTGACTGCCCCTGGTGCTTAGCCAAAGGCCTTAGCCCAAGAACAAGGCCTCAGACAATCCTAGTGAGAGAAGGCCCACACACAGGAAGACTGAGATTTTGATTCTTTGTTTTTGTACCCCTGTAACTAGCTAAGTGATAAAAATACACCTACATTCTTAAAGTATAGGCTTTACAGGCAGGCCTGAATATCTATATTCTCACAGTAGGTTCTAGCCCTTCCCCAGCTGATGTCTGTCTTGTCTATTTAGATTGTAAATTGTTCAGGGCATCGGCCATCTACTATTTTGTGTTTGTACTTATCCTAGCACAATGGGGACCCACTGTTAGTTGGTCTTTAGGCACTAAGGTAATGAATATAATTTATAATAATAATAACTCTCCTGCCACTTTGAGCCAAGGAAGTTGGCCTTGGGATAGCTCAGTGGTTTGAGCACTGGCCTGCTAAACCCAGGGTTGTGAGTTCAATCCTTGAGGGGGCCACTTAGGGATCTGCGGCAAAAATTGGGGATTGGCCCTGCTTTGAGCAGGGGGTTGGACTAGATGACCTCCTAAGGTCCCTTCCAACCCTGATATTCTATGATGATGTTACTGCTTAAAAATGAACTGGGCTTAAAATCATGGAATATTCTTTGTGACAGGTATCCCACAAATTCCACTGACCTCCCTTGTTTTCTTTGTCTGGAGCAGGATTTCCAGTTTCCAAACCTGATGTGATCTTGCAGCTGGAACGAGGGGAAGAGCCGTGGGTCCCAGACCTCTACGGCTCTGAGAAAGAAGTGCTCCCGAGAGCTGCCTGCACAGGTGAGGAATTGGTTAAACCAACTCAAAAACTGTCCAGGAATACAGGAAACATTTGGGATACCCTACAAAGACCTTGTGAGTTATCCAAGTTCAGGATTGTTCCCTGCAGCTGTGGAATCATTAGGCAGATGTCACTCATGGCTTCCCACCTATCCTGACTGAAAACTGGCAGCAGGTCCCTCCCCAGTCTCGCTTTCCCCTGAGAGTGCTGGTGAGATGCGGACCAAAACTGATTCCTTCCTCTCTCCCCTGGGAAGGGTTTGTGGAAAATCAGCTCCTGATAGGTTTGATCTCTCCCACACATATTTTGGTTTGTTCACCCCATTTTCCATTCCTGTCTCTGAGATTTCCTTTCTCTCAGGCACAGGGAGTGACCTGTGTCTGGATTCTCTCTGTCTCCCATCAGGTGTTGGGATGGTGAGTGAGAATGAGGAGTATCCCCAGCAGGAAGATGCTGAGCAAGTAGAACCACATGGAACATTATCAGGAAGACCCAAAGGGAATGTTTCTGGGAGCTGTGCACTCCCAGAAAAAGCAAAAGCCTGTGAGACTCAGCAGAGGCCAGAGGAAAATTTCAGTAGCCTCTCAGACCTTATTACACATGAGAGAATCAACTTGGAAGAGGCACGCTACACATGCCATGAGTGTGGGAAAATCTTCAATGGGAGCTCAGACCTTTTCACACATCAGGAAATCCACAGAGGAGAGAGACCCTACACGTGCTCTGAGTGTGGGAAATGCTTCAGTCGGAGCTCACACCTTATCAGACATCAGACAATCCACACGGGTGAGAAACCTTATGGATGCTCTGAGTGTGGGAAATGCTTCAATCGGAGCTCACACCTTATCACACATCAGACAATCCACACGGGTGAGAAACCTTATGGATGCGCTGAGTGCGGGAAACGCTTCAATCGGAGCTCACACCTTATCACACATAGGAGAATCCACACGGGTGAGAAACCTTATGGATGCTCTGAGTGTGGGAAACACTTCATTTGGAGGTATGCCCTTATCGCACATCGGAGAATCCACACAGGAGAGACGCCCTACAAGTGCGCTGAGTGTAGGAAAAGCTTTAATCGGCACTCACAGCTTATCACACATCGTAGAATCCACACAGGAGAGAAACCCTACATGTGCGCTGAGTGCGGGAAATGCTTCAGTCGGAGGTCTGCCCTTATCACACATCGGAGAATCCACACAGGAGAGATGCCCTACACATGCTCTGACTGTGGGAAAAGCTTCAATCAGAGCTCAAACCTTATCACACATCGTAGAATCCACACACAAGAGAAACCCTACACATGCTCTGAGTGTGGGAAACACTTCAGTCGGAGCTCACACCTTATCACACATCAGACAATCCACACAGGTGAGAAACCGTATGGATGCGCTGAATGTGGGAAACGCTTCAATCGGAGCTCACATCTTATCGGACATCAGACAATCCACACGGGTGAGAAACCTTATGGATGCTCTGAGTGCGGGAAAAACTTCATTAAGCGCTCAGACCTTGTCAGACATTGTAGAATCCACAGTGGAGAGACACCCTACAGATGCTCTGAGTGTGGGAAAAGCTTTAATCAGCACTCACAGCTTATCACACATAGTGGAATGCACACAGGAGAGAAACCCTACGTGTGCGCTGAATGCGGGAAATGCTTCAGTCGGAGGTCTGCCCTTATCACACATCGGAGAATCCACACAGGAGAGACGCCCTACACATGCTCTGAATGTGGGAAAAGCTTCAATCGCAGCTCAAACCTTATCGCACATCGTAGAATCCACACAGGAGAGAAACCTTACACATGCTCTGAGTGCGGGAAAACCTTCATTAAGCGCTCAAACCTTGTCAGACATTGTAGAATCCACAGTGGAGAGAGACAGTAACGGATTTACCATAGAGCCACCGGCTCCAGTGGTGCCGGGCCCACGCTCCGAAGGGGCCCCAGCCTGGCCTCTCTTCTCTGCTGCTTTTCCCAGGGCTCTGTCTTGCTGTTGCATGGCAGACGGCAGCAACGCTCCCCCTTCCCCGCCTCTTCCCCCAGTGTGTTGTGTATTCGTCCCTCCTCCTCTCACTCTCTCTCCCTGCTCCCAATTGCTGGGGAGGGAGCAATAGCCGCTGCCCCCTGGACCCCAGGCAGGGCAATTCCAAAACAGCTGCGTTTTTCCGGAAGGAAACATGAACAGAGGTATGATTATGCCATTTTTAGACTCAAATCTGAATTAGTCCCAAAATAGTTATTGTAAGAGTAGAGTATGAGGGCAAGATTATCACTGTCTGTGCCAGTGCAGGGATATAAGGGGGCACAAGGTGCCCCTTACTTCCATGTGTGGCCCACCTGAATTGCAGATGAGAAGGGGAGTGGGGCAGAGAGCAGCCTCCAGGAGGCTGAGTCGCGATAACATCCCTGCTGTACTTCTGGAGCAATGCAACTACATGCTGCCCCTTCCTCAGGCCAGATTGATAACTGCTGACAATCTCGCCATTACTGACTAGCAGTTACTGACATGAAAACATTCTAATTAGTCGTAACACTTTGAAAAAGAAAACGTTTACTCTAAGCTTTATAAAAATCACAAATATATCTAAGCATTTTTTTCCTAATGCCTTTTCTATATGGGAAAGTGATTTAAAGTTGAAATAGTGCAATTTAAAAAACAACAGTGCAGGAAGCGAACAATAAAAAAGAAAATAGAAGTTGTAGATTGCATTATATTGTTTTCAGTACAAGTAAATTAACTCAGCAACCTTCTCCATGAAAGAGACCTAGGGCAAAATTTTCACAAGCACCTAAGTGACTTAGGGCATGTCTACACTGCAATAAAAAATCCACAGCACGTAGTCTCAGAGCCTGGGTCAGCAGACTCAGACTTGCAGGACTTGGGCTGAAGGGCTAAAAATTTTAAAGTAGATGTTTGGGCTAGAGCCTGGGCTCTGAAACCCACCTCTCTTGCAGGGTGGATAAAAATCAATGACTTTAAAAAAAAATCAGATTTTTTAAATTTAAATAGTTTTCCCCCTCAAAAATCCGATCTAAAGATAGTTTTAATTAAGATACATTATATCATGGAATAGGGATTATAAATTCAGATTCTATAGTATGAGACAATATATTAATGTAATGTTTAAGAAAAGTTTTGTAAATGAGTTCTAATAGTTCATGGCTTAGGGACCCAATCTTATGGGGTTCCACAGACTTCTGTATAGTTTATTTAGGTTAATTTTTCTATCTACAGAGATGCTTAGTTTTGCAGTTCTCAAACTGTGGATTTGTGTCTCCAGAGGTAACATGCTTGTTGACAGCAAAAATGTTTTTAAATAAATAAATGATGTATAGAGGTGAGAAATAACAGACCTCAACCCTATTGTCCCTCTGCAAATGTGTGTACACAGGGTCAACCCCTTACCTCTCTCTTTAAAAGTGAAAAGTTTCAAAAAGTTCAATGAATAGAAGATTGTTGGGGGCAGAATAGATCTGGACAAGGAGAAGTCTGGAGATAAATGTGAGAAGTGAGGAACATTTAAAAAAAAAAAAATGTTTGTTGAAGAAAAAATCCAGAATACTTAACGTTATTGTTTTAGTTAAAAAAAACCAACAATTTAAATGTTTGTCTGGTGGTGATCTCCTCCTAATACAGCCTGGCAAGAAAATCCTCCAAATATTAATGATTAACCTCTTGAATTGGAGATAGACTCATAGACTTTAAGGTCAGAAGGGACCATTATGATCATCTAGTCTGACCTCCTGCACAATGCAGGCCACAGAATCTCACCCACCCACTCCTGGAATAATCCTCTCACCTATGTCTCAGCTATTGAAGTCCTCAAATCATGGTTTAAAGACTTCAAGATGCAGAGAATCCTCCGGTAAGTGACCCGTGCCCCATGCTGCAGAGGAAGGCAAAAAACCTCCAGGGCCTCTGCCAATCTACCCTGGAGGAAAATTCCTTCCCGACCCCAAATATGGCGATCAACTGAACCCCGAGCATGTGGGCAAGACCCACCAGCCAGACACCCAGGAAAAAGTTCTCTGTAGTAACTTCTAACATCCCATCATTGACCATTGGTCCTATTTACCACTGATGGCAATTAATTGACCTTTGACTAAGATCATGTTATCCCATCAAGTCATCCCCTCCATAAACGTATCTAGCTTAATCTTGAAGCCAGTTAGGTCTTTTGCCCCCACTGCTTCCCTTGGAAGGCTGTTCCAGAACTTCACTCCTCTGATGGTTAGAAACCTTCGTCTAATTTCAAGTCTAAACTTCCTGATGGCCAGTTTATATCCATTTGTTCTTGTGTCCACATTGGTACTGAGCTGAAATAATTCCTCTCCCTCCCTGGTATTTATCCCTCTGATATATTTAAAGAGAGCAATCATATCTCCCCTCAGCCTTCTTTTGGTTAAGGTAAACAAACCAAGCTCCTTGAGTCTCCTTTCATACAACAGGTTTTCCATTCCTCGGATCATCCTAGTGGCCCTTCTTTGTACCTGTTCCAGTTTGAATTCATCCTTCTTAAACATGGGAGACCAGAACTGCACACAGTATTCCAAATGAGGTCTTACCAATGCCTTGTATAACGGTACTAACACCTCCTTATCTCTACTAGAAATACCTCACCTAATGCATCCCAAGACCGCATTAGCTTTTTTCACGGCCACATCACATTGGCGACTCATAGTCATCCTGTGATCAACCAGGACTCCGAGGTCCTTCTCCTCTTCCGTTACTTCCAACTGATGCGTCCCCAGCTTATAACTAAAATTCTTGTTATTAATCCCTAAATGCATAACCTTACACTTCTCACTATTAAATTTCATCCTGATAGCGACAAAGGGTCCTGTGGCACCTTATAGACTAACAGAGGTATTGAAGCATAAGCTTTCGTGGGTGAATACCCACTTCTTCGGATGCAAGCAGTGGAAATATCTGCTTCAATTATCATTGGTAAGTGAAGTAACCAAAAAATCATTCATTTTCTGATATAGCTGTAAAACTCATCTGATAAGTTTTCAAAATAAATCACAGTTTAAAAATGTATAGTGTGTACCTTCTAAAAATGAAACCTACATCTGTTTCTGAGTTGTGAAGAATATGTATTAAGGTTATAACAACCAACAAGAATGGACTTTTATGTAGAAACCCATGATTAAATTGAGTCTTCCTAACTAGTGATTTAAATCGTGATTTACATCAAATCCATCCTGCCCGCTGTGCTGTTGCCCCTGGCCTTTTCATTCCCCGGGGGGCCCACAAATATGTTTGGGGCCGGGCCCAGCTCTGAGTGAAGCTTTCACCCTTCCCTTCACAAATATTATGGAGTGTACAGCACGTGGCTATAAGCATAGGAATATTGTCATCGACCAGGTCGAACTTCCCATATAGGCAGCGCTAGCGGGCCTTTAAATGGCCAAAAGCACACGCAACTGTTATTCTTCACTTGCTCAGCCTGTTGTTGAACCGCTCCTTGCTGCTGTCAAGTTGCCCTGTGTATGGCTTCATAAACCACGGCATTAAGGGGTAGGCAGGGTCTCCCAGGATCACAGTGGGCATTTCGACTTCCCCTATGGTGATCTTCTGGTCCAGGAAGAAAGTCCCTGCTTGCAGCTTCCTGAACAGGCTAGTGTTCTGAAAGGTGCGTACACCATGCCCCTTTTTGGACCAGCCTGCATTAATGTCCGTGAAATGTCCACAGTGATCCACAAGCACCTGGAGAACCACTGAGAAATACCTCTTGTTATTAATGTACTCAGGGGCTAGGTGGTCTGGTGCCAGAATTGGAATGTGCGTGCCATCTATCACCCCTCCGCAGTTAGGGAAGCCCATTTGTGCAAAGCCATCCACAATCTCACACACGTCGCCCAGAGTCACTGTCTTTCGGAGCAGGATGTAATTAATGGTCCTGCACGCTTGCATCAACAGGAGTCTAATGGTCAACTTTCCCACTCCAAACTGGTTAGTGACTGAATGGTAGCAGTCTGGAGTTGCCTGCTTCCACAGTGAAATTACCATGTGCTTCCCCAATGACAGGGCAGCTCTCCTTCTTGTGTCCTTGCACCGCAGGGCTGGGGTGAGCTCATCACACAGTCCCATGAATGTGGCTTTCCTCATCCGAAACTCCTGCAGCCACTGCTCGTCATCCCAGATGTGCATCACGATGGGATCCCACCACTCAGTGCTTGTTTCCCGAGCCCAAAAGCAGCATTCCACTGTGGTCAGCACCTCCATGAATGACACAAGTAATCTCGTGTCGTAGAGTGTCGTAGCGTGGCGATATCAATGTTGAACTCCTCTTGCCTTTGTAGTTTAAGGAATAACTCCACTGCAACTCGTGACGTGTTAGTAAGAGCGAGCAGCATATTGGTCAACAGTGTGGGATCCATTCCTGCTGCCCGAAGAGGCAGTGTGACGGTGCACCCCATAAGCATATCCCCATAAAACCTTATAAATGTATATATGATATAACTGGAATGTGTTTTATGCTACATGTGCCATGTAACATATCTCTGTAAAAGTTACGATCTACTGAATCTATTCCTCCTGTTTGTATGCATGTATCATTTTTGTAGTTGAAGTTATGAATATTGGTTGTATTTCTTGAGAAAGGAATGTGCAGGTTAAGTGCCCAATCAAGAAACACTTAACAGAGAATAGAACTTGCAGACACCAATTCACATCTGAGCTTTGCCAGGAATGGTTTGGCTGGTAAGGAACTGAGTTGTACATGGACGTGTGACTTGTCCATGTGTCCCCAACTCCATTTTGTAACTGGATGCTACACAGGGAGAGGGCGAGGTGTCCACCCAGAGGAGAAAGTCTATTTAAACCCCTGGGAAACCCCTTCATTTTGTTTTCAGCTGGCTAAAGAGAGAGTTTCTCCACCCCCCAAGGATATACCTGAAAGAAACTGGAACAAAGGACAATAACTATAGGGGGTGTGATTGATTGCTGGACCCAGGCTAGGAGGCCGTAGCCTGTAAAAGGAAGTTTACTGGAATGGGTGAGGTTTTTATCTGTATTCAGTGTGATTAGACATAGACTTGCGTGTTTTATTTTACTTGGTAATTCATTTTGTTCTGTCTGTTACTACTTGGAATCACTTAAATCCTATTTTCTGTACTTATTAAAATAGCTTTTTACTTATTAAGTTACCTGGAGTACGTGTTAGTACCTGGAGGGGGGCAAACAGCTGTGCATATCTGTCTATCTGTGATATAGAGGGTGAACAATTTGAGTTTACCCTTTATAAGCTTTATACATGGTAAAACGGATTTATTCAGGGTTTGAACCCCAGTGGGAGTTGGGCACCTGGGTGTCAAAAGGAAGACCACTTCCTAAGCTGCTTCCAGGCAAGCCTACAGCTGTTAGGGGACATGGTTCAGACCTGCGTCTGGGTTTGCAGCAGGCTAGCTGGTCTGACTCAAATCAGACAGGATTCTGGAGTCCCAAGCTGGAAAAGGCAGGAAAGCTGGGGCAGAAGTAGTCTTGGCACATGAGATGGCAGCCCCAAGGGGGTTTCTGTGATACCAACCCGTCACAGGTAGAATGCGCAGTACACCAACCATTGAAAGATGGTGCCAAATGTGAATGGAAGCACAGGGATTGCTGGGATGCGAAGCAATGCATCACGGGGCACTGGGACAGGACCCGGGATACCCTGCGAGCTCCTCCGCCTTCCCATAACTCTTAGCGGCATAAGAAGAAGAGATGCTCAGTGAGATACTCATAGACTCATAGACTTTAAGGTCAGAAGGGACCATTATGATCATCTAGTCTGACCTCCTGCACAATGCAGGCCACAGAATCTCACCCACCCACTCCTGGAATAATCCTCTCACCTATGTCTCAGCTATTGAAGTCCTCAAATCATGGTTTAAAGACTTCAAGATGCAGAGAATCCTCCAGTAAGTGACCCGTGCCCCATGCTGCAGAGGAAGGCAAAAAACCTCCAGGGCCTCTGCCAATCTACCCTGGAGGAAAATTCCTTCCCGACCCCAAATATGGCAATCAGCTGAACCCCGAGCATGTGGGCAAGAGTGCACTGAGTGCACTGCTCCGAATACTGCTGCAAGTGCCGCAAGTGTGAACACGCTATTGCGCAGGCAGCTGACAGTGTGAACCCACAATAGCGGTTTCCCTTCAGCGCTCTCTGAGCGGCGCTGTAACTCCTCGTGCTGTAACTCTGCCAATGTAGACATAGCCTCAGATAGACTGCCAGGATCCCAGGACTGATCCCCTCTGGGGAATGAAGCCCAACGTCAACAGGCTATGCAGCCTTCACTAGTGTCCTTGTGCCTGAAAAGCCTTCTAGCCCAAAGTGCTGGACCATCTATGCCATTACCGGGTTCCTCAACTGCAGCTACAGTTCCTACTCCAGGTGAATCCAAAGCCTGAGAGGTGCAGAGATCCAGCCCCTTGTAATCTTAGCAACGTTTTGTTCCTTTTTCTATTTTTTGTGTTTCTTTTTATGAACTTGGAGACCTCCCAGCCTTCTATTAGATTGGGGTGTAACAGTGGGGCTCAGTGGGGGTGAGTGTGTGAACACCTCTGAAATCTGCAAAGGGAAGATGCTAGGAAGAAGAGTTCCCCAAATCTTAATAGCCTTAAAACTCTGCCCTATGAAATGACTGAATGCATGCTCCTCACCCCTCCTGCACCCCCAGCCCCTGTTCCAGCCCAGAACCTGCACCCAGCACCCAAACTCCCTCCCAGAGCCTGCCCCCGCCCAGCCCCAGCCTGCACCTAGAACCCAAACTCCCTCCCAGACCTGCACCCTCACCCCTTCCAACACACCCCCTCCTGCCCCCAAATACCCTCCCAGAGCCTGCACTCCCAGCCTCTGCACCCAGCACCCAAACTCCCTCCCAGAGCCTACACACAAACTCCATCCCAGAGCCTGCACCCCCAGCCTCTGTTCCAGCCCGGAGCCTGCACCCAGCACGCAAACTGTCCCAGAGCCTGCATTCCACCCCCTTCCCACACACACCCTCCTGCACCCAAACTGCCTCCCAGAGCCTGCACCCTCACCCCTTCCAACACACCCCCTCCTGCACCCAAACTCTCTCCCAGAGCCTGCACCCCCCACTTCTGCCCCAGCCTGGAGCCTGCACCTGGCACTCAAACTCCCTCCCATAACCTACACACAAACTCCGTCCCAGAGCCTGCACCTTCACCCCCTCCTGCACCCCCAGCCTCTGTTCCAGCCCAGAGCCTGCACCCAGCACACAAACTATCCCAGAGCCTGCACCCTCACCCCTTCCAACACCCCCCCTCCTGCCCCAAACATCCTCCCAGAGCCTGCACCCCTCACCCCCTCCTACACCCCCACCTCTTGCCCCAGCCCAGAGCCTGCACCCAGACTCCCTCCCAGAGCCTGCACCTGTATTCTTATATTAAAAAAAAACCCTAAACATTATTTAATCATAAACATTACTATCACCGGAATTTTCCCTCTGCTAGCCAGAATGAACTGAATTTTGCAGCTTTCTGGAAAGTGCAGACACTGAATTTTGGGGAATTTAATCACTGTGTTTGTGGGTGGATGTTTTACAATCATATCTCAGTGCAAATACTAAGGCAATGTCTACACTCTAGAATGATGTCAACCTAACACAGTCATTAAATCGCTTGTGTGTGCACACTTGGCTCCTTGTGTTGGCAGTGCACATCCTCAGCCATCCGTAGCTGTCGGAAGATCCAGCTACATGGGAGTTGTTCTGGTCTCTGTGAGGGGAGGCTTCAGGAGGGAGAAGGGGCAAACTGTCATATCTCCAGCACATCAGTGATTCCAATATCTTGGGCAGGTTTTCTCTGGGGCACTGAGCTTTTCCAGGGGGTTGGTGGCTCTTTCCTTTCCTCACCATGGAATAAACTCAGCTTTTTATTCCATCCTTCATGTTTCATGGAATAACAACAGCAGCATGAAGAAAGGAGAGCAAATATCTCACTGTCCAGGCTGAAGGTGGCCATGTCCCCTCTGTCTGACCATTGCCATTGCAGGAGAGAAGGTTTCAATGGAATTGAATGCCCTGGCTCAGACTAGAGACACAGAAAGGTTTTGATGTTCATGGAACAGCAAAGGAAATGATCTCTGTGTGAAACTGAGGAGGGACATGAAACGCCCACACGGTGGCGAAATGCCCAAAGGCATGAGGGTGAAGGAATCAGGCTGAGGAATGACTGAAGTGGACTCACCTGGGATTGAAATGACATTTGTTTCTGTCAAGTAGTGAGAAATGTGGCATTAATTCAGATGTGGGGTTGAGGCTTCTTTAGCTCCTTGTAAAAACTTGAACTGGATTTCCCAGAAGGGAGAAAGGGAAAGTCTGGACTTGTCTTTAATCCCAGTCTGAAATACAGGGGAGGATTCTGGAATTGAAGGAAGGTGAAGAAAATGGAGAGGAAAGAAGCAGAGAGAAAACGCCTCTTCTCTCTCCCCTTCCCCTCCCTGCAAGAAATGTTATCAATGGGGAAACTCCCCACCAAGACCAGCCTTAGGGAAAATGGCATTCTGGGCAAAACTTGTATAGTGACACATCCCTATTTCCCCTGGCCCCTGTGGGCTCCTCACTCCCCTTTGCCCCTAGTTCCTGCACTCCCAACCCTTGCACCTCCTTCACCCCTAACCTCTGCCCCTCCTGTGCCCTCACCCCTACACTGTGCCCCCTTTGCCCTTAACTCCTGCACTCCCCTCCTGTGCCCCCAGCCACTGCCCCTCTCCTGCACCCCTTCACCTCTAACCCCTCCCCCTCCTCTGCCCTAACCCCTACTCTGTGCCCCCTTTGCCCTTAACTCCTGCACTCCCCTCCTGTGCCCCCAGCCACTGCCCCTCTCCCACACCCCGTTCACCCCTAACCCCTGCACCCCCTCCTGTGCCCCCAGCCACTGCACCTCTCCTGCACCCCTTCACCCCTAACCCCTGCACCCCCTCCTGTGCCCTAAGCCACTGCCCCTCTCCTGAACCCCCTTCACCCCTAACCCCTGCACCCCCTCCTGTGCCCCAAGCCACTGCCCCTCTCCTGAACCCCCTTCACCCCTAACCCCTGCACCCCCTCCTGTGCCCCCAGCCAATGGCCCTCTCCTGCACCCCTTCACCCCAACTCCTGCCCCTCCTCTGCCCTAACCCCTACACTGTGCCCCCTTTGCCCTTAACTCCTGCACTCCCCTCCTGTGCCCCCAGCCACTGCCCCTCTCCAGCACCCCGTTCACCCCTAACCCTGCACCCCCTCCTGTGCCCACGTGGGGACACTGACCTGTGTGCATGGAGCAGCTGGCATTGCTGCCCGCTCCTCCCTGGAACGCTGCTCCTCTGGGCACCCCTAGGGGCTGGGTGGGGGGGACTAGGAGCGACGTCAGAGCTCCCTGCATCCAGGTCACTTTCCTCACCCGGGCTGCATGAGGGGAGGGCAGAGAGCAGCAGCTTCTGATGCTTCCCTCACAGCCCAGCCCAGGTGGGGACAGGGACCAGGACGCATGGAGCCCGTAGTGTCGCGCATCGCTCCCCCCCAACCCTCTATGGGGCCAGGGAGGAACGTTGGGGGGGGGGGCTGTATCTGTGTGTCACCACTTCCCCCCTCCATGATGCTCCTCTGCTGGGAAGCAGCAAGGAGAAAACTGGGAGCCCTCCCCCCCCCCCCGGAAGCAGTTTCTGACACTACACTGGCAGCATGAACCTTTGCACTGCTGCATGGTGCCCCTTTGACCACCGGGTGCCTGGGTGGCTGCCCGAGTGCCCACCCCTAAGGCCGGCCCTGGCCCCCACCACGAACCGCAGATCACACAGATACTGGCCACTCACTGAGCACTGGTAGCCTGGGCAGCACGTAATGGGGGCTCGGGGAGGCTAATCCTCCCCACACCTTGCGTCACCAAGGGGGCAGTGGCGGGTTACATGGGCCAATGGGGCCCATGATAAGGGGCCCTGGCCAGTTTAGGCCCCTGGAATAGTCTCCCCCATGTCGGCCCCAGGGCTGGAGGAGCTCTCACTCCCCGCTACAGCCCAGGGGCTGCAGCAGGGGCACGGAACGTCTCTGGTTTCGGGGCCACAGTGGGGCAGGGGGCCAGGTGTGTGTGTAAAGGAGTGAGCGGGGGGGGGCAGTGGGGGAAGGGGTGGAGCAGAGGTGACGTAGTGGATGGGGCCATGGGTGGAAGGGGTGAAGAGGGCGGGGGCACGGTTCCAGTGCCAGGGCCCCCACACTTGTTCTCCCTTTCCCTGGGCTTTGGCATCACTAGCCCCTGCTTAGCAAGCAGGGGTCAGTTTAGGGCAGTGGTCCCCAAAATGTGGGGCATGACTCCGAGGGGGGCAAAGAGGAACATTCATGGGGGCACCTCAGGGCCTGAGCAGCCCCCCTGGAGGGCAGGGAGGGAGCACCACTCAGCCCCAGTCTGCCCCAGCTCTTCCCCAACCTCACCCTCATCCTGGGCCCCTGGATCCTGGCCCAGCCTCCTCCCCCTTACCCCTGTCCTCACCCCTCTCCACAGGAAGCCCTGGCGCTGCCCTCAGCCCCATTTATCGACCATGGCTTCCGAGGGGCCGCAGACACGGATAAGAGGGCACAGTGTGGAAATTTTGGGGACCACTGGATTAGGGTGACGTCCTCAATCACTTCTATGCAGTCCAATAAAAGGTATTTCTCACCCACCTCGACCCTCCATCAGAACAGACTAGGTATGTTCTGCTGCCCTTCACTCAGACATGAAGGATAATAACATTTCATACAACTCAATACTACAGTGATTTGTAACCCAACACCAGCCAGAACTGGTCCTTTCGGCAAAGCGGCCCCCCCATCATGCTGCATATTTAGGCAGAGTAGGCATCTCTATGCAAACAAGGTCTGGTCCTGAAGTCTTTCCCTCAGCTCATCACTCGATGTGAGGGGGGAGCTCGTTCAGACCCTGCTTACACTTAGTATTTAAAAACTCCTGATTGTCCCTATCTCTGCTGGCCTTAGATTTCTGCTCCTGTTTCTTAGTTAGCAGCTCAGATGAGGTGGCTGAGTGGTTAAGGTGATGGACTGCTAATCCATTGTGCTTTGTAAGCATGGGTTTAAATCCCATCATGTGCATTTAGCCTTCTCCACTCTTTTATAAACAGCCATCTCCCCATTTGGTACAATGACAGACCAAACCATGTTGATTCCTGCAATCAGAAACCTACTCAGACCTCCCTTCCTTTAAATAAAATATGTCTAAGTCCCAGTGTGACGGAATGGGACTGTTCTTAATGTTTCTATGCCTCAGTTTCCCCAATGCATGTGCTAAGTCTCTAGGTGGTGGGAATAAGGGGTGATTGTTGCAGAGCTGGAGAGGGCCAGTGTGATGGGAGAATGGCTGACACCCTGTCTCCTGGCAACTAATAGCCTAGGCCCCTTCTCTGCAAAGGTGCGAGCTGAAAGTGTTAGAACAAAGTGATCAGGTGACCCGCTGGCCCAGGAAGGAGACAAAGGGAAAGGAGGGGCTGGAGAGTTTCAGTTGGCAGCTGACTGGGGACATGGAGGGAGGCGCAGACAGAGTCTGGCCTCCCTGCCCCCTCCCCCCCCCCCCAGTTTGGAGCTGTGGGGTGAAATGCAGGGAGCCCCCAGGCTGGGGTCTAAGCTCCCTGCCCCCCAGAAGGGCCCAACTGAGGGGTCCTGTTTGTACTTACAAGCTCTGTTTGGACTGTGTTCCTGGAACCCCTAATAAACCTTCTGTTCTACTGGCTGGCTGAGAGTCATAGAATCATAGAATCATAGAATCTCAGGAGGAGGGGTGCAGACGCTGACTCCCCCACACTCCGTGACACCCAGCTTTCTAAAAGAGTTCTGTAGGTCTTATTTTTGATCTCAAAAGGTAACATCCTCATCATCTCCCCCAAACAATCTCCTCCAAATAATTTCCTTTGCACAGATCCATAAAAAGTAAAATCTTTCTGTGTCTCTTGTCTAAGCCATGGCATTCAGTTCCATTGAAACCTTCTCTTCTGCAGTGACAATGATCAGACAAAGGGCCGGGGACATGGCCACCGTCAGGCCTGACCGTGAGATATTCACTCTCCTCTTTCTTCATGCTGCTGTTGTTCTTCCGTGAACTATCAAGGATGGAATAAAAAGCCGAGTTTACTCCAGGGTGAGGAAAGAAAGGAGCCACCAACCCTCTGGAAAAGCTCAGTGCCCCAGAGAAAACCTGCCCCCTGCTATTGCAATCATTGATGTCCTGGGGCTATGACGGGAAAGGGACTGTCTGCATTATCAAGGCAGGAAGTAGACGATCTACAGCAACCTCATTATCCACAAACACACTCTCATCATGCTCCAGCCAGAAGGGAAATGAGCAGGAATTCTTGCTGTTCAGCCATGGACACATACAGTGGCACAGCACAATGGCACAGCCTTTCCTGTTCTGAGGAAACAATTGGAAATGATCACTCAGTGAGAATAGAACTAGAGTGTAGTGAGAAATCTGGCTAAAGCAAGTAGTTGTGGCCGAGTGGTTAAGGTGATGGACTAAAAAGCCATTGGGGGCTCCCTGCACAGGTTCAAATCCTGTCAACTACAGAGGAGCTTGTGGTTCTTTAGTTTCAGTGCCTGAGGATCCTTTGTGTCAAGGGGAGCTAGGTCTTGTCTCACTCTCAGGCTGTGTCCACACTACAGTTATGCTGCTTTTGTTGAAGTGTTTTCATTAAACACTAGGCTCCTTGTGTCACCAGAGCGCATCCACTCTAGCAGCTCTTGTGTCGCCCCAAAGAGCAGTGCATTGTGGGTAGCTATCGCCCTGTGCAACTGGCCGCAGGGTGCTTTGGGAGGGGTTTGCAATGGCTCATGGGCCAGTACAGCATCACATGATGCAGGTTTCTCTATCCCATTATTCTATGGGTGTCCTACTAGATTGCCAGCTGCTTCTCAACTGAAGTGCGTGTGTTGGGGAAGAGAGAGAGAGAGTGTGTGTGTGTGTGTGTTGGGGAAGAGATTGTGTGTCGGCACGCTGTCTCTAAGTTCAGACAACCAGTCCAGAGGCAGGGGGAGGGGGAACAGCCTTGACATCAGCCCCTGCTTCCCTCCGTGGCTCAGCACAGCACAGCAGTCTCTCTCTCTCTCACACACACACACACACACATGCTGCTGCCTGCCTAGCTCTGTGTCAGGGGTTTAGAGGGCAGTGCCCCCACCACTTTTTACCAGCGATAAGGACAAATGACAGAGGGGGGGGAAAGGGTGGAGACTTGGGGGGAAGAGGCGTTCTGTGGGTGTGGCCCCAGGGGGAGGGGAAGGGCAGGGTCTCAGGGAGACGGGGCGGTGTAGGGTTGGGGCCTCAGGGAGAAGGGGTGGCGTGAGTGCAGGTCCTTGGGGGAAAGGGGCATATGGGGGTGCCAGTTTGGATGCTGGTGCCCCCCACTGTAAGGAATCTTCTGCCACCCAGCTCTCACAGTGCGGAGGAGCAGCATCCCCCGGCAGTGATTTGCTCCTTGCTGCCGGAGCAGAGCAGCAGGCTCAGCCGTCAGAACTTCCCGGAGCGATGAAAGGGGAGGGGGAGCAGGAACGCAGGGCAGGTGAGTTCACAGCGGGCCTTGTGGGATACGGGCGGAGGCCAGTTACGGTGATATAATGACCAGCAGCGTCTACACTGACACTTTGTCACTTTAAGTTTGCTGCAAAAAACTCGAGGCCTCTCATCGAGGTGGTTTTAGTTTGTTGCCAAAACAGGGCAGTTTTGTCACTAGACGTGGCATTGCCGTGTGTGCACCACCCAAAAGCTGGCAACCGAGGGAGCGTTTCGTGTTTTTCACACGCCTGAGCAATATAATGATGCTAAAATAACTTTGTAGTGCAGACCTGGCCAAGGATTCACACACACACAGCTTGCAAGGAAAACTTGACCTGCTCCTCTGCTTTGCACAATCCAAACACAAGCAAAGTGTGTCAGGGTCTGCCAGGGAGTCAGGTGTGGGTAGACAGGGGACCTTAGTCACAGGCAGGCACTATGGCTTAGCTAGCTAAAGCACCTATTTTGTAAACAGGAGAGCCTGGGTTCAACTCCCAGTGGTGCCTTGGTGAGTGGCTATTGGGGCACCTGGTATTGGATGCTGTTAGAAGACGAGATACAGAACTAGATGGACCTTCGTTCTAGCCCGGTATGGCTGTTCTTATGGCTTAAATTACACTCACAAGTATTGATAATAGAGTTACTGAAAGTTTGAGTGTTAAGAGCTGACAGGTCAGTGATCCAGTCCCCTTGCAGATGTAGCCTAATTTAGGATGTACTATTATTAATTTAATTGTTAATTTAATTTAATTAATAATATTAATCATAATGAATCATTAATATTAATAGTATGGGATTTAGGCTCACCAACCTGTTTGATCAGAAGATAAAAGTACTTGTCCCAAGTCAGGCTCCACAGAATTTACAAAGGACCCTTGGGGGTCTGACAGGAAGCTCACACTCAGGCAGATCTAGACGTAAAGACTTTTTATTGAAATCAATAATACTAAGTAAGTGGTAAAATACCCAGAGTTACAAAGTTACAATTGCATTATTGCTATTCAAAAGATGCATAACATAATACAGTATTATATGTAACAAGGCTTTGGTTAATATCCTCACACCTTTCCTTGATAACCTGGTGGTAAGAGACACAGGACCAGCCTTGCAGTTCAGAAGGAACTACACGGGTGAAAGTGTAGAGAAATCTCTGTATTAAGTATCTCTATGAATCTTTATGACATTGCATTGTGTTATTTTGTATTTCATATGACTTGGCATTGTGCCTCTCTATTTTCATACAACTTTGTATTAGATCCCTATATAGAAAACTTGTAGAAAACTTTGTATCAGATGTTATAGCCCCTAAGGATAGTATAGTTAAAGTAGAAGAAACATGTGCCTTTTTGCTAGAAGTAGAATAAGATCTTCCCCCTCTCTGTAATCAATTGCCCCGTTGACTGAATGAGGTGTGAATGAGTGAGGCGTGGAAGGCAGCACCTCCAGACACTGCAACAGTTGGTGAGGGGATGGGAGCCAGATCCAAGGACAATACAACTTGTCAAGTGGGCTCAATAAAGAAGAACAGACATACTGACGGCCTTGGGGGTTAGAAGCCGGCACCTTCTTTGGGAAACACCCAGAGAGAAGCAGCCCAAAGGACCAATGAACACAGACCTAGATTTTGAATCTGGGATAGATTTGCATAAGAGGGAAGCTGCTATAAAAATGAGGTGTCTTGCAGAGGACCCTGGGTCTCATCTTGTCACCATCGGAGCATTGATCTGGATCGGCAGAAGCCCCGCTCCACCCCTCCCCCATCTAACTCACCTGGCCAGTGAACTTAAGGGGAGCAACAGCAAGACGGAGTGTGTTTGTGTTTGTGTGTGTGTGTGTGAGTGCATGAGTGCGATATATATATCATATGCATATGCTAGAGTATTAATTGATACCTGTATTACTAATAAATGTGGCGTTTTGCCTTAATCCCCTTGAGAAGATCCTGTATAGTACTTTGAGTACAACATTTTGGTGGAGAATTGTGAAAGGGGGAAAGGTACCACGAGCATTTATTGAGTAATGAAACAAACTTTGATATTGTGTATTGAAAAGTATTGAAACGTATTGAAAAGTGATCGATCATTAAGGTGTGCACACCCCCGGTAGTAGAAGGCCGGGTAAAGAGAGGAGGAGAAGTAGCTTTCTCGCTCCCCGGGTTGTAGAGTGCCGGCAGTAGGAAGAGGGGAGGAGAATTAAATTTCTTGCTCCAGGTAAATAAGAGCAGAAGCATTGCTGTTTTAGTCCCAATAGGAGGTTGGGTATACTAAGAGGTATTGGTAAATAAGATAAGCATTGCTGGTTTAGTCCCAATAGGAGGTTGGGTATACTAAGAGGTATTGGTAAATAAGAGGATAAGCATTGCTGTTTTAGTCCCAATAGGAGGTTGGGTATCCTAAGAGGTATTGGTAAATAAGAGGATAAGCATTGCTGGTTTAGTCCCAATAGGAGGTTGGGTATACTAAGAGGTATTGGTAAATAAGAGGATAAGCATTGCTGGTTTAGTCCCAATAGGAGGTTGGGTGTACTAAGAGGTATTGGTAAATAAGAGGATAAGCATTGCTGGTTTAGTCCCAATAGGAGGTTGGGTATACTAGAAAATGTTTAGACGTAAGAGGTCTTTTAGGAAGGCTCCCAGAGAGGAGATTGAGAAATTGGGATTTGTAAAAGATGTTACCCTTTTCTAACAAATCTTGCAAAAATTTGGACACAGCCCTTGGTCTGATCAAGTGTTAGCTGATGTCCACACGATTTCAGATCTAGAAGACAAATTGGCGAGCTACTTATGGATCTATAAACCCTCAGCTCAAATAAAAAAAGAAGCAGCTGCAGTTTGGCTTCTATGGAAAACCTGTAATGAGGTATTCCTTCAATTGGCTGAATGTAAAAATTAAAAGGAGAAACTGCACCAAGATTTACAAGCCTCTGCTGCAGAAGCAGAGAAATGGAAATGTTTGTCCATTAGCAGCCAAACCCAGCTAGACTCCCTTCAGGATGGGTACAGAGAGTTAAAGCAACACTCTCAAATCTTACAGGAGCATACAAAAGAGAAGGAGAAAATTTAAAAAGAAAATCAGGTATTACAGGGAATGGTCAAAAAGTTAACTTTAGAACAGGGGAGAGCCCCTATTGACCATAACCACTGTAAATCACTTATCAAACAACTGGAACAAAAATTGGGATTTGCAAATAGACAAATTGCGGCAGTAACTTCAGGAGAAGGGACATTTGAGATCCCAGATGGGGCAGACTTTTTAGACCCCTCTGGAGATTGGGAAGGGGATATTTGGGTAGATTCCTCCTCCCAGAGCCAAAATGCCATTGCAACAATAACAAAGAGAACAGTCACCACCACGAGGGAGGGTGGTGGGAGTGAAACAGTAACAGTGCCTGTTTCTGCCTCCAATCTCCAGGCCATTGCAAAGTGGCTGGGGATTTTAAAACGGGGAAATTTTTCTAGATGGAGTGTAAATGCCCTTTTACTGGGAGAAACAGAAGATTTAAACTCACAAGAACTGCACCACTTAATGAGCATTTGTGCAGTCCCAGATATGCAGGGACTTATAGACAGGTTTAGGATTGATGGGAATATTTGGCATGATCCAGATCCCCCAGATCCAGACCCCAGACACCGTGTTGCAGTGGTCCGGAGGGTGGTCTGAAACTATGGGCCTGCGCCCACAGGGGGTGGTGCAGCCCCAAGTACCGGACACACTGTGGCAGAGACCAAGCAGGGTCTGCTGTGGTGGGAGCACTGTGCTAATTTGTTTCTAAGCTTCTATCTTTCAGCCTCCAAACTGGAACATCAGGAGAGCTGGTACCAGCTGAAGAGTTATAAAATACCATGGTTACAGTGTCATAACGAACTCTGTGTTCAGTGTTCTGTGTTACATGTTCTGTGTTACATGTTCTGTGTCTGTCTCTGGTGGGTGTCCTGTGCTAGCATTGTGTCCAGAGAGAGGGGATACTACACTAGACAGGGTAAATGTCTTTTCCTCTCTCTACTTCCCTCATCTCCAACCAAGTTCAAAAGACTTTGGTCCTACAAAATCTTATTTGTTGTGTGCTTAAGGAGGTCCTGACCTCAGTGACTTTTATTGTTTGATGGCTATTGCAGCATCAAACTTGGGCCTCATTTTGTTTGTCAATGTATCCAGTTATTGTAATGGTGATGGTTTTATTGTATTCCCAATTATTATGATTATGATTGTTGGCATTTGCGATTATGTTATATCTGGTGTTTAGTCAATAGTAATGGTTTTAGTTATATTCTCCTGGTTATGATTATTTGGTTTGTTTGCAACAGGTCACCTGTGCCCTACAAGGATCAAGGGGCAGCAGTGATCTGTATGCTCTGCATGTGCTGCTGGATAAAACAGATGTACTCCAAATTAAAATCACATTCTGAAATCATGTCCCAATACATAGCTTTAAAACAGAGATTTTAAATGGTGACCACTCAAGAATTGTTCTTGAGAGGTCAAAAGGGGGACAATGTAGAGAACTCTCTGTATTAAGTATCTCTATAACTTAACGGACTTACCAGTACTCTGGTGTCTTGAGCAGGGGCAGGGCCTCAACCGCAAGAGGTGTGGCCTCTACCAGAAGAGGCGGTGCCTTTAAATCCCCAGGCCCTTTAAATCAGGATTTACCAGATACCAGAGCTATCACTCTGAGTGAACTCATCTTTTTATACCATCCTTGACCTTTTATGACCTCTGCCCCATCCCTATTGCTGGGATCTCCTCATAACACTGTCCAACTCCCCTACTGACAGGATTCATCCATGTTCCTTTCACAGCCTACCTCTCCTCTGAACAAGAGCTCTGCATTGCTCCCACACGGGGAATTGAACCCAGGCCACCTGGGTGAAAACCAGGAATCACGACCATTAGACCATATGAGACTGGCACTGGTCAGTTAGTCCAAGCCAACTCCGTATGAGAGCAGCAGGGACTGGCACAGGGCTGTATTAACCTTTGAGGTACTAAAGTTTTCCTTCTATCCATTCCCAGTGCCTGTGATCAGGGCTCCCAGGTGCTGCACAGACCATGACTGAGATTGGGACCCCCTATTGTGTGAGGTGCTGTACAAACCCTGGCCAACACTGGGACACCCAGGGGGTTCCTCTCAATTTCCTGCACCTCTGCTGCCCAACTTCTGCCTCAGGCTGAATTCCTGTCAGCCTGGGACCAATCTCCCCATTTCAAAGTCTTTGTCTTTTGGACGATCTTCCAGGTGTTGAGATGGGGGAGGTGAGAGGCCATGTGGTGTTGTCATCAACCCTCCTTTATATTTTCTCTCCAGATGCCAGAAAGCCCCTTGCTGGGACGTGGGGGTTAGGTAGCTCCCACTGTGTACCGTGCCCTCGCTGAGATGTCTCGGGGAGAGTGGATTCTTCTTGATGGGCCACCAACACTTGGTCTCGTAGGATCCTGATGTCGGCTGCTCCTTTGTTGATACTGAAAAGCTAGCTGTGGGCCTTTCCCCCGCTCCCCACATTTCAGTAACGAACAGCTAGCAATACTTTGTAACTTCACATACAATGATAGTACATACAATCCAACAGAAGAGTCATGTTCAATGGACCAAGAATTTTTAAGCAATACCTAACAAGTCATGCTTTGTACAAAGCAGATCAGAATCATAGCACTGCTGTGAATGGGGGGTCCAGGGTGCTACTTTGAGGTCCAGAGTGTCACTCTCTGCCAAAGCCTTTTTCCGCTAGCAGGGGCCTCTCTGTGCACAGCGCTCCTAATAGCTGCATGTCTGCAGGCCGTGGAGAGCTCTAGTTTGGCGTCTCTTTCTCAGCGAGCATCGGCAGTGGTTCTTGCAAGGCCTCTAGAGAGCGACCTTTCCGAAGAGCTGGCTGAAGAGCCTTTCTAGGAACCAGGAGCTCCTGGCTTGGCCTGCCAGTTCTTCCTGGCTAAGCTGACTTGATCTGTCGGGCTCCCTTTCTGGGATCTCTTTCTTCTAAACAGAAAAGACATTCCTGGGAAATCCTTTAAATGCCTGTTCAAGCCTCCTTGTGGCTAAGTCTCAGAATGTGGAAACTGACAAGGCTGGAGCTGATGAAAAGGTGACTGTTACTCAGAGTCGAGCCGAGGTTCCTGTGACCACAATGCAGCATACGAACCACTGTACAATCACAGCTGCTAGCATGAAGAGAGTGCCATTCTCACCTCAGCTGTGGCTTTCTGTGCACAGAGAGCCCGACAGCTTGACGTCGGCAGGTCTTGCAGGAAATGATTTGGAATCTGGACGTGTTGTCTTGGAGCATCAAGTAGATCGGTTGCCTGCAACTTTCACAGGCAGGTGCCATGGCTAAGCTGGCTAATGTGCCTGTCTTGTAAACAGGAGATCCTGGGTTCAGCTCCCAGTGGTGCCTTAGCATATGCCTTTTGTCTCCTCTGCTCATAGTTTCCAATGTCTTTGTAGAAAACGGAAGAGACCTGTGTCGGCAATCCAAGTAATTGCTTGTTAAGGAAAAGGCTTCTTTGCAGAGGAGCAATGGAAAGAATCAAATCACCAGCCTGGAGTTGATGAAAAGGCTATTGTGTTGGCAAGGAGGTTGCCTCGGCAGTAATTGCTGTGATATGAGAGCCTGTGTCTTTTTTCTTTTTTTCTTTTTTGTTAATTAAAATATCGGATCCAGTAGAAAATACCATTATACAAAGCAAAATGAAATCACAGGAAAGGAAAAATGCAATTTCTAGTAATGCACTTTCCGGGCCAACCCTGTGTACTGCGTACCTGTTAAGAGCCCTGTGTCCTTACAAGAAACCTGGAGGAACTGAAACAGCCCCTCAACTGCTGGTGGAAAACCCCTTCTCTCATAGAAACAAAGACCAGCAGGAGGAAATCACGGCCCATCCTGGTCCCAGAGCCCAGCCCATGCCAGCCTCCACTCTGCTGCTGACTCACTTTTTTCCCCAGCCATTCAACAGCCACATAAACCTGGCTGGCCACCGCTGCAGGGAACTGCCTTCGTTGCTGAAGATGCTCCTGACAGCGGCTCTGCCAAAGATGATCAAATGCTAAGGCATTGATTAGGTGCAGTGTGTCCCATCAGCCGAGGAGTCGGCTGTGTTATTTATGGTTGCCCCTCCATTCCCTTCTGGCCTGCCCTGCCCTCAGGCTCAGCCACCTTCTGAAAAGTGAAAAACAAAAAAGTAGAGCCGTAAAAGGCTTCAAAGCCCATCGTGCCCAACCCCCCTTCCAATACCGGCAGAAAAGCCACACTTCTCCTGACTAGGTAGGGACATCCTATGTCCCCACAAGAAGTGGAAGGCCATCGTGTTCGGTCTCAGCAGCACTCGTGGAACAGGGGAAAATACATGGCTGAGGAAATTCTCTACAGCTAAAAGATAGGTCTTGAGCATGACAACCTTTTGGGTTAATGACAAGGTCCACTTACTCCACCGGCTGAGCTGTTCCTCACAGGCCAGCAACTGCCTCTCCCACCTCATTTCCAACCGAACTCTAGAAGGCCCAGCTCATCATCCTGCCTGGTCTTGCAGCCCTCCTCTTCCTCCATGACTGATAGGCAGGAGTATTAAGCCTCCCTCCCTTAGGCCAGCCCTTCAGCATTCCTGCGGAACACTAATGCCATCCAAGTAACTTTAGGCCAGTAGGTCAACCAATTGGGCTGCCTCCTAGGCCAGGCTGCAGCCCAGCTTCAGGACTCAGAAGAAACCCAGCTCGCATCCCTACCTACAGGACTGCAGGCACGGCCAGCCTTCTGGATCAAAAGTTCCCTCTTCCACTCAAGTCACAACAGCTAGCAGGTAAAATGCAGGCTCCCATGTCATTTGAGAAAGCAACATAGAGCCTTGGAACCCCCAGCAGGATTAGGTGGCACAAGAGTTGCCCCCAGGTCCTACCAAGGCTTGAACTCCAATGCTAGGACTCAGAGTCCTGGCCCTTACACCATGGGGCCAGTAAGGAACTCCTAGAGCTCTGCTGAGTTCTCATGTGGATGACCCTGTGGGGCCGCCCTGCATTTTCACACCGTCTGCACGCAGCAGTTTGCTGAAGCTCCCAGAGGCCTTTCTTCCTCCAGACTGTGAGGCCAGTGGGCATGTGAGGAAGTTGCCAAGTCCTGAAAAAGAAAAGAATGTTGAATAGCATCCTGAAGAGATGCCTTCTTTAGTTCTTGGGGGATACCACAGGTAAGAAACCAGCTACCAGAAAGTGGTCCATATTCTCAAGCGGTGCCGGAGCCTGACACAGCGCCCCTGGGCAGCCTTTGCTCTGCACGTTCCAGCCATGAGCATTTGCATGGAATGAGAGATTCTCACGAAAGAGGCACCACCGCACATCTCGGTACTTAAAGGGCATCCTGGCCATTTGCAAATACTTTAAAGATCCTGTCAGTCAGTTCTGGGGACAGTTCTGGGGACATCTTCTGGTCACCTTCAGAAGATGCCCCCTAAAATTGGCCTGTATCACCCGGTGGTACATTGACCTCCATACGGACCGAGCCGAAGGGGGCCCCACTGCTGTGAGGGCAGCCACTGCTGCGGCTGAAACCATCCTACAACCACCTTCCACTGAGACACCCAATGAAAATCCCATAGGACATAAGGTGGGAGTGTGTGAACACTAGAGAGAGAAAATGCAATCCCCATCACTTTAAAAGTGCTAATATATCAATGCTAGAAGTCTAAATAATAAAATGGGTGAACTAGAGAGCCTCGTATTAAATGAGGATATTGACATAATAGGCATCACAGAAACTTGGTGGAATGAGGATAATCAATAAGATACAGTAATACCAGGGTACAAAATATATCGGAAGGACAGAACAGGTTGTGCTGGTGGGGGAGTGACATTATATGTGAAAGAAAGTGTAGAATCAAAAGAAGTAAAAATCATAAATGAATCAAACTGTACCATAGAATCTTTAGGGAAGAAATTCCACGCTCTAATAATAAGAATATAGTGGTAGGGATATATTACCGACCACCTGACCAGGATGGTGATAGTGACTGTGAAATATTCAGGGAGATTAAAGAGGCTATTAAAATAAAAAACTCAATCATAATTGAGGATTTCAGTTATCCCCATATTCACTGGGTACATGCCACCTCAGGACTGGATGCAGAAATAAAGTTTTTTGACCCCTTAAATGACTGCTTCTTGGAGCAGCTGGTTCTGGAACCCACCAGAGGAGAGGCAATTCTTAATTTAGCCCTAAGTGGAACACAGGATCTGGTCGAAGAGGTGAATATATCTAGACCACTTGGTAATAATGACTATAATATAATTCGACAGAGCAGGGATGGAGGAGGTCTGCAAGGACTTCTATACAGAACTGTTCAAATCAAGAATCAACGTCCCCCTCCCAAACCTCGAAGAGTCAGAAGAACGCGTCCCCCCAATAATCGTCAGCGAAGTCCGAAGCGCACTACACCAGATGAAGAAGGGAAAAGCTCCAGGCAAAGATGGAATAACGTCAGAAATGATTTATGCAGGAGGCGAAAAACTTTGGAAGGCCCTCGCTTTAAGATTCAGTCGCTATCTTGAAGAAGGAAAAATACCATCAAGCTGGAAGGAGTCGAATACCATCTTGCTGCACAAGAAGGGTGATCGAGAAAATCTTAAGAACTACCGCCCTATATGCCTGCTCTCTCACATCTACAAGCTCTTCACAAAGGTGATAACTAATCGACTTTCGCAGAGTCTGGATGAACAACAGCTGAGAGAGCAGGCAGGGTTTCGAAGAAATTTCAGTACAATCGACCATATATTTACCCTTAGCCAGCTCCTAGAAAGAGCAAGGGAATACAAACTCCCGCTGTGCATTGCTTTTGTCGACTATGAAAAGGCCTTCGATAGTGTTGAGTTTAACGCAATATTAAAGGTGCTCGCAGAGCAGGGCATTAACACACAGTACATTAGTTTGTTGAAGGAAGCGAATATTGGATGTACAACAGACATTACTCTCCTTGAAACTCCCCTCCGCATCCCAATCGAGAAAGGCGTAAAGCAAGGAGATACAATTTCACCGAAACTATTCACCGCCTGCCTCGAAATGGTTATGAACAAGATCAATTGGAGGAGTGGTGTCAACATAAACGGAGAGAGATTATCTCATCTCAGATTTGCAGACGACATTGTACTAATTGCCGAAAGCACCAACCAACTGCAGAGCATGCTACGAAGACTCGACAAGAAAAGTAGTCAGGTCGGCCTGAAAATGAACCGCTGCAAAATGAAATATATCAGATCAGACATCTTACGAAAAGCCAGAATAAGGGTAACAGGAGAAGACATCGAAGAAGTGGAACAGTACATATATTTGGGCCAAGAAGTTAATATGCGCCAAGACCTGAACGGAGAACTCTCACGAAGGATTCGGGCAGGATGGTGTGCATTTAATTCCATCAAGGACATCCTCAAAGGAAAAATTGACAAGACCACACGTAAAAATATTTTGAGTTCAGCAGTGCTGCCAGCCATGCTGTATGGCAGTGAAATGTGGGCACTTACGAAGAGAGAAGAGCAACGGCTGTTGGTAGCTGAAAGGGCAATGGAACGAGCTATGTTGGGAATCTCCCTTCTGGATCATATACCAAATGAAATCATCAGAGAACGCAGCGGTGTGAAAGATATTGTCATGGAAAGCAGACATAACAAGATGCGATGGGCGGGCCACACAGCATGGCTCACGGATAACAGGTGGACTGCAATCATTGCTGAGTGGTACCCGCAAGAACAGAAAAGACCCCCCGTCGGCCTCCAAGAAGATGGGAAGATGACATTGTTAAACGTTTCGGACGAACGTGGAGAAGAAAGGCAAGAGTGCGAGAAGAATGGCAGACGTGTTGTGATCGGCGCAGTCTTAACGACAGCTGAAGTCCGATCGATCCAGGTTATCCAGGTGAATATAATTCAATTTAATATCCCTGTGGCAGGAAAAACATGACAGTAGCCCAACACTGTAGCATTTAATTTCAGAAAGGGGAACTACACAAAAATGAGGACGTTAGTTAAACAGAAATTAAAGTATATGGTACCAAAAGTGAAATCTCTGCAAGCTGTGTGGAAACTTTTTAAAGACACTATAATAGAGGCTTAACTTAAATGTATACCTCAAATTAAAAAAACTTAGTAAGAGAACCAAAAAAGAGCCACCGTGGCTAAACAACAAAGTAAAAGAAGCAGTGAGAGGCAAAAAGACAGCCTTTAAAAAGTGGAAGCTAAATCCAAGTAAGGAAAACAGAAAGAAGCATAAACAATGGCAAATGAAGTGTAAAAATACAATTAGTAAGGCCAAAAAAGAATTTAAGGAACAGTTAGCCAAAGACTCAAAAAGTAATAGCAAATTTCTTTTAAAGTACATCAGAAGCAGGAAGCCTGCTAAACAACCAGTGGGGCCACTGGATGATCGAGGTGCTAAAGGAGCACTCAAGTACGATAAGGACATTGCAGAGAAACAAAATTAATTATTTCCTTCAGTCTTCACGGCTGAGGATGTGAGGGAGATTCCCACACTTGAGCCACTCTTTTTAGGTGACAGCTCCCAGGAACTGTCCCAGATTGAGGTATTATTAGAGGAGGTTTTGAAACAAATTGATAAATTAAACAGCAATAAGTCATCAGGACCAGAGGGTATTCACCCAAGGGTTCTGAAGGAACTCAAATGTGAAATTGCAGAACTACTAACTGTGAGTTAGTAGTTCTGCAATTCTAATTGCAGAACTCTTCTTAGCCTGCAGAAGAGAAGAATGAGGCTGCTTTTGATAGCTGCTTTCAACTACCTGAAAGGGGGTTCCAAAGAGGATGGATCTAGACTGTTCTCAGTGGTAGAAGATGACAGAACAAGGAGTAATGGTCTCAAGTTGCAGAGGGGGAGGTTTAGGTTGGATATTAGGAAAAACTTTTTCACTAGTAGGGTGGTGAAGCACTGGAATGGGTTATCTAGGGAGGTGGTGGAATCTCCTTCCTTAGATGTTTTTAAGGTCAGGCTTGACAAAGCCCTGGCTGGGATGATCTAATTGGGTTTGGTCCTGCTTTGAGCAGGGGGTTGGACTAGATGACCTCCTGAGGTCCCTTCCAACCCTGAGATTCTATGATTCTATGATTCTATGATATGTAACCGATCATTTAAATCAGCTTCTGTGCCAGATGACTGGACAATAGCTAATGTGACGCTAAATTTTAAAAAAAGGCTCCGAAGGTGATCCTGGCAATTACAGGCCAATAAGCCTAACTTCAGTACCAGGCAAACTGTTTGAAACTATATAGTATAGAACAGAATTATCAGACACATAGATGAACATAATTTGTTGGGAAATAGTCAATATGGTTTTTGTAAAGAGAAATCATGCCTCACCAATCTACTAGAATTCTTTGAGAGGGTTCAAAAAGCATGTGGACCAAGGGGATCCAGTGGATATAGTGTACTTAGATTATCAGAAAGCCTTTGACAAGGTCCCTCACCAAAGGCTCTTACGCAAAGTAAATTGCCATGGGATAAGAGGGAAGATGCTCTCATGGATTGGTAACTGGTTAAAAGATAGGAAACAAAGGGTAGGTATGAATGGTCAGTTTTCAGAATGGAGAGAGGTAAATACTGGTTTCCTCAGGGCTCTGTTCTGGGACCACTCCTATTCAACATATTCATAAATGATCTGGAAAAGGGGTAACCAGTGAGGTGGCAAAATTTGCAGATGATACAAAATTACTAAAGATTGTTAAGACCCAGGCAGACTGTGAAGAGCTACAAAAGGATCTCTTAAAAGTGGGTGACTGGGCAACAAAATGTCAGATGAAATTTAATATTGATAAATGCAAAGTGCTGCACATTGGAAAGCATAATCCCAACTATACATATAAAATGATGGGGTCTAAATTAGCTGTTACTACTCAAGAAAGAGCTCTTGGAGTCATTGTGGATAGTTCTTTGAAAACATACACTCAATGTGCAGCAGCACTCAAAAAAGCAAACAGAATGCTGTGAATAATTAAGAAATTAAGAAAGATAATAGGACAGAAAATATCATGTTGCCGCTATATAAATCCATGGTATGCCCATACCTTGAATATTGCATGCAGATGTGGTTGCCCCATCTCAAAAAAGATATATTAGAATTGGAAAAGGTTCAGAAAAGGGCAACAAAAATTATTAGGGGTATGGAATGGCTTCCATATGAGGAGAGATTAATAAAACTGGGGCTTTTCAGCTGGGAAAAGAGACGGCTAAGGGGAGATATGATTGAGGTCTATAAAATCATGGCTGGTATAGAGAAAGTAGATAAGCAAGTGTTGTTTACTACTTATAACATAAGAACTAGGGATCACCAAATGAAATTAAGAGCCATCAGGTTTAAAACAAATAAAAGGAAGTATTTCTTCACAAAACACACAGTCAACCTGTGGAACTCCTTGCCAGAGGATATTGTGAAGGCCAAGACCATAACAAGGTTCAAAAAAGACCTAGATAAATTCATGGAGGATAGGTCCATCAATGGCTATTAGCCCGGATGGGCAGGAATGGTGTCTCTAGCTTCTGTTTGCCAGAAGCTGGGAATGAGCGACAGGGGATGGATCATTTGATGATTACCTGCTCTGTTCATTCCCTCAGGGGCACCTGGCACTGGCCACTGTCGGAAGACCTACTTGGTCTGACCCAGTAGGGCCATTCTTATGTTCTTCAAACACAAGGGAGCTGGGATCAGTCAATTTTCATTCATCCCACATAAAAGTACCATGTTGTGGTTCATACTGGCCCCATCATGTGACCATGAACTTTCCCTCCTCTCCCTTTAAAGTTGTGGTATTTTGCATAGAAACTTTCTTCCCTCAGGAGAGACCTGGGATCCAGGGCTGCCTGCCCGACAAACACCTTTAAGAGGAGACCTCCTTCTGCCTGTCAAAAAATGATCTCCCTCCTTCAGTTCAGTGGCAGCTGGAATTGTTCCTTATCCCGGCAGAGTCGGAGAATTGAAAAGAGCAACATCCAACTCCTGTGTAGCCAGCAGGAATAAACAGAAACACTCCCTGGTATCTGAAGAGATGTTTAGTTTTACCCTTGGCTGAAGGCTGAAGGGAAAGGAGGTGGCACAAAATATAAAGAGTGAAACACGACACAATCATCCTAGTTAAGCCCCTAGTGACTGCACAATCTTTTCATACACTTCTGTATTATCATCAGTGTATTATTTTCTCTGGAGTCTAGACCTTGACTATACTTTGAAATTTGAATCTTGATAAAAATAATCACCTACCCCTGGCTAAGGCAACGGACTTGACACGCACTGGGGTGTCCCTACACAGGTACAAATACTAGCAACAATGGCTGCTTTTTAGCCATCATTTTTAATCAGGGCAATAAATTGATACAAACTCCTGTTATATTATTTCTCAGCCCGAGTCCTTCACCCACATTTCTTAGGGTATTGGGCCACCATGTGGATGTTGCATTTCCCTCCTCAATTTCACACAGAGACACAATTTCCTTTGCACAGATCCATGAACAGCAAAACCTCCCTTTCTCTCTTGTCTGAGCCAGGGCATTCGATTCCATTCAAACCTCCTCTCCTGCAATGACAGTGGTCAAACAGAGGGGATGTGGTCACTTTCATCTCTGACAGTGCCCCAGAGAAATCCTTCCCCTTGCTCCTGGAATAACATACTGGAGATTTGAATAGGAAAGGGACTGTCTGAATTGACAAAGTGGGGAATGAACAACAATCTACAGCAATGTCGTTAACACAAACACACTCTAATCACACTCCAGCTGGAAGGGAAATGGACACACTTACGCTAATGCACAGCTGTGAGTATGCTGGTCTGAGCAAACAATATGGAGTGATAATTCAGTGAGAACAGAATAATAATGTAGTGAAGCCACTGTTCATTAAGTAGTTGTGGCCGAGTGGTTAAGGCAATGGACGGGGAGGGATAGCTCAGTGGTTTGAGCATTGGCCTGCTAAACCTAGGGTTGTGAGCTCAATCCTTGAGGGGGCCATTTAGGGATCTGGGGCAAAAATTGGGGATTGGTCCTGCTTTGAGCAGGGGGTTGGACTAGCTGACCTCCCATTTCATAGAATATCCAACCCTGATACTCTATGAAATCCATTGGGGTTTCCCCGTGCAGATTTAATCCTGCCGACTACAGGAGCACTAATGTGTCGTTATTGCTGTTGTCTTAGTGCTTAAGCATCGACAGTGCCAACTGGAGCCTGGTCTCACTCTTAGGGCTGGTCTACACTAGCCCCGAAATTGAAAGTAAGATACGCGACTTCAGCTACGTGAATAACGTAGCTGAAGTCGAAGTATCTTATTTCGAACTTAAAAGTACTTACCCCAGTCCACACCGCGGCACGCAGGCTCCCCTGTCGACTCCACCTGCTCCGTTTGTGGAGCAGGATTACCAGCATCGACGGGGGAGCACTTCCTGGTTCGATTTATCGCGTCTAGACAAGACGCGATAAATCGAACCCAGAAGATTGATTGGACTCCTCCGACGCGACGGGTAAGTATAGACGTACCCTTAGGCTGTCTACACTTAAAACACTGCTGTGATGCTGCTATAGCACTTTGGAGTAGACAGTTGCTACAGTAATTGGAGGGGTTTTCCAATCGCTGTAACAGCTACATTGACAGAAGAGTTCTTCTCTTGACCTAGGACTATCTAACCAGACCTGGAAATGTATGATCTACAGAATTTGAGCAGTAATCCTGGGTCCCCACATGAGGAGGGATTTGGGAGTTTTGTTTTTGTGGGCTATTTCAGAAAATGAATGATTGGTTGGTTATTTCATTTAGCAAAGATAATTGAAGCAGATATTTATGAAGTCATTGGGAGGTGAACTATCTCCAATTCAACAGGTTAATCATTAATATTTGGAGGATTTTCTTGCCAGGCTGTATTAGGAGGAGAACATCACCAGACAGACATTTAAATTGTTTTATTTAACTAAAACAACAACATTAAGTATTCTGGATTTTTTTCTTCAACAGCAAACATAATATTTTAACAAAAAAGCATATATCCCTGGCGTTTCACATTTATCTCCAGACTTCTTCTCCTTGTCCAGATCTATTCCGCCCTAAACAATCTTCTATTCCTTGAATTTTTTGAAACTTTTCACTTTTAAAGAGAGGTAAGGGATTGACTCTGTGTACACAAATTTGCAGAGGGACAACAGAGTTCAGGTCTATTATTTCTTACCTCTATATATGAATTATTTATTTAAAAACATTTTTGCTGTTAACACGCATGTTACCTCTGGAGACACAAATCCACAGTCTGAGAATTGCAAAACTAAGCATCTCTAATGGTATCTTCTAGCCTGAGCACTGAGTCCCATTGTGCAGATAGAAAGATTAACCTAAATAATCGATACAGAAGCCTGTGGAACTCCATAAGATTGGGTCTTAATCCATGAACTATTAGTACTCATTTACAAAATTTTTCTTAAACACTACGTCAATATATTGTCTCATACTATAGAATTAGAATTTAAAATCCCTATTCCATGATGAGATATAATGTATCTTAATTAAAACTATCTTTAGATAGGTTTTTTTCCTCAAAAATCTGATTTAAAAAAAATTCAATTTTCTGATTTTTTTTAAAAAGTAATTTATTTTTATCCACTCTAACAGTGGGGCATGGTGTGGGGAAAGGGTTGGTCCCCAGCTAGAGCGAGGCAGGGGCCAGGGGCAAGAGCAGAGCTGGAGTGAGGCAAGGTGCAGGAAGTCGCACTAGATGATCACGCTGGTCCCTTCTGACCTTAAAGGCTCTGGGGAGAGCCTTTAAGGGGCTAGGAGAGAAAGGGGGAGTCCCCTCAGGGGGTCACCTGCTCGTCTCCCCTCCCGCCCATGTCCGGGCTGCTCAGACATTTTCCATCCCTCCTTTTCCCAGGTCTCCCCCCCCACCCCCCGCATCCTCCTGCCCCCCCAGGGCAGAGCCGGGTCGGGCCCAGGGGCATTGGGCTTCTGAAAGTCATAAGGTACAATGACCCCCCCCTTAACAACCAGCAGCTATGGCAACCAGAGGCCACAAGGGGGAAGTAGATGCCTCGCGTACACAGATCCCTGAACTTTTAAACTGACCTTCCTTGAAGCAGAGAGAGCTGGTCCCGAACTGGTTTTCACTGACCAGATAACAGTTTTCCGGGGTCTGGCCACCACCAATCAAATGTTAACATGACCAGGGCTTTGTCTAAGTGTGTATAAAAGACCTTTGGTTTCTGTGTAAGTTAGAGTCTTTGTACCAAGATGCAAAACTCTCTTTTCTTCTGCAAAATAAAGTAACCTCTTTCCTTATCCCTGTCTAGCTGTTATTGGCTCTCTGCTAGGTGGACCCGATATTTCGGTAACAGTTTCTGGCTACCACGAAGGGACTCCTAGCTCGGACATTGGACTCCGGACGGCTGCGGTGAACTAGGAACGGCGCCAATGGGGTGCTTAGCCCCTCTTTCTGACTTCACTGCAGCCCCTGGGGTTCGTGCGCCGATAAGGTGAGTCCTAATAGGATAAGGAAACACTATCTGTTCTGGTTCTGTTTTTGGTTAATTGGTTAATATTTTCTGTCTCATACTTGGGTGTTGGATGTGTGGGCGGGACTGAGCCTCTCGTTCGTAATTCCTCAGAGTGGAAGCCATAGCGTGCGATGAAGCGCTGAGGTCGAATTGAGATCCTTGTCCCGTCCCCTGTAGCAGTCAGTGTGAGTAGGGAAAAATCTGTACTAGGTTTTTTTTATTTAGACCAAAATTCTCTCTGTTTTCTGTTTAATTCTTTGTTTGAGTGTCAGGAGAAAAGATGGGTGGATCGCAGAGAAAACCCTCTAAGGATAAGCCCTTTGGATTATATGTTAAGTAAACCCTTTCAAATGATTTCATGTTTGTCACCTTTCAAATGATTTCACCACTTATGTTTGTTCCTCCAACGACCCCCAGGTTCACTTAACTTTGGGAGGAACTGTTTATTCTTGCCTTTTGGATTCGGGGGCTGCACTTTCTACTGTTACTGCCAAGCCACGTTGTGTAAACTACGTGCTCAGATTTTCTTTTCAGATGATAAAATCATTCTCCGGTTACCTCACGCCAACTTCTGCAACTATGTGCTGCATTGACCCAGGCTTCAGAGGACCCGATCCTGCCTATGGGCCCAATGAACCTACTCGAGCGACTCAGACAGGAGGTGCAAGCCTTCCTATGGGGCATTTCAAAGGCAGATTTGGGAACTCTCCAGACAGAGCCAGTACGGATAACCCTGAAACCAGGCATTGAGATTCCTCGGATTCATCAGTATCCCATCCCCCGAGAAGCTCTGATTGGCCTCCGAGACCTTATCAGCACATTCCTACGGTTGGGAGTGCTAGTTCGCACTAAGTCTTCTTTCAATACTCCCATCCTGCCAGTCAGAAAACCCGACACGGATCCAGATGGAAAACCGGTATACCAATTTGTCCAAGACTTACGTGCAGTAAATAAGGTCGTTCAAGCTAGACACATTGTGGAACACACTTCACTGCCCAAGTTATTCAATACATTACTAAGGCCCTAGGTATTTCCTGGCTTCTACACACCCCTTGGAGACCACCATCATCTGGACAATTGGAAAGAATGAACCAAACCTTAAAACTTAAACTCTCCAAACTGTGTGCACAACAGACTGGGTTAAAGTGGCTTCAGGCCCTGCCTCTGGCCCTCTTGGCAGTCCGCACTGCCCTTAGGGGCAGACTCTGTCTCTCACCTTTTGAACTTTTATTTGGCAGGCCATACACCGGATTTGCTGAGCCAGGACCTGTGACTGATTTGGCTACTTGGGGTGACGAGGAGCTGACCAGATATGTTATTTCCCTCAAAACCACTTTCATGTCTCTCCACAGGTACGCAGCTCAATTTCAGTCCCTACCCGCTGATGTGCCTGCTCACCGGATCAAGCCAGGGGATTGGGTCTAGGTAAAAGAGTGGAAACACGAGCGTCTCCAACCCCGGTGGGCGGGCCCTTTCCAGGTCCTTCTTACCTCCCACACTGCCATTCGAGTGAGGGAACGAGACACTTGGATTCACCACACCCGAGTCAAGCGAGCCTCTAGGCCGGGGCCAGAAGCAGACGACTCCGGACTTTGAGGGAGCCCCTCCAGCTCTTCCCACTGCGACCTGGAAGAGCCTGAAGGAGACGATACTTGGACAGCTGAACCTCTCGAGGGACTGAAACTCTTGTTCCGATGAACTAAATCCTGAGACTTTATAATTATGGATTCACAGTCAGTGATATAGTGGCTACTTTTTTTGAGTTTGCCCTTTCTACATGCCAACCCTCACCCAGCGGCCAGGTCCCTGCTCCCAGGGATGTCAAGAAAACGCTTTTTACAATTTTGCACTCAGGGTTGGCCAGCCCTGGGTACTGATTGGCCCCAGTACGGCTCCTTTGACATTTCAATTTACTTAACGCCATTACGCCTGGCATATTAAATAATAAGACTAAAGTGCTGTATAATGGGTAATGTATTTGTGTTTATTTTTCGACAAAGGTGTGAGTGGAGAGTGAAGATTTCATTTGTAGGTTAAAAGAAGCTGAGAAGGAGAGAAGAAAAGAACAGAATGAGTTAATTGTAACTAGAAAGCTCAGTCCAAAAAAAAAAAAAAAAAAAGGACTGATAAGACTCAGGCCTCGCCCAAGGACACTGCTTGCAGCTAAGACAGCTAAGACCCGGCTGGCGGCCAAGAAGAAGGGGGGCTTAAGTGTGCCCAAGCAGCTGTAAAATCTACAAATCACTGCCAGGCATTAATGAGATGTGTTAGGTTTGTTTTCTCACAGGTAAAAGAAGCGTTACCCAAAGACCCTAGCAGCCCTGCGATTCGTTGGAACCAAGTGACTGGGTCTACGTAAAGGTCCACCAATGACAGACTGACTGCCTGGACCCATGCTTTTCACTGCAGAAAAGGCCTTCCACCTCAAGATGACTCCATCTCGACTACTGATCAGCCTCTCTCTCCTTTTGGTATTTATTTTCCTCCTTCTGGACAGCAGGAGAAAAGGACAAGGAGAAGTGCTGGTAACCTCTCCCTTGTCCACTGACAGAGCTAACCTGCATTCAATATTTGCTAAAGAACCCAAAGCACTATAGGGTGACGTGCTGGTAACCTCTTCCCTGTATGATGCTAAGCCACGATTGCTCCAGGAAAGAAGGAATACAAAGAAGAAGAAGAAATGTCCGTTTCGCTGAACCTGCCAAGGCCCAGGAGTCCCTAACCACAAAAGACATTAAGAACTGGCCCTGGTGGAAGAGACGGAATGTTATACACTGGCAAGGAAAAAGTTGTGGACTTTTTGCTTGGGAATGTGGTACTACTTGGTATTTGGGGTTTCTCCTGGGGGCTGCACCATGTGCTGTTGGACAAGTGCCCTGGGAATGTACTGCTCGCCCTAATTGGCTTTCAGATAAGGCCAAATTGCTTTAAGGGGGGCTGCTATCCAGCTAGCACAGCAAAGGGCATGGGTCTCCTCTGGGAAGAAAAGGAGGGACTGTTAATGGAAGTTAGCATATGTGACTCCATTTTGGGTTTCCTGCCGCCATTAGCTAGAAGCGAGCAGATCACATACTAAGGAAGAAGGGGGAAATGCCTTCAAGGGGGACATCTGGAGTCAGTCTGAGATAAGGGGAACAACAGACCCAGGAATTAGCTGCTTGCTTAAGAAATTGCAACATCAGCCTGGTTAGCCTGTGTGCACGAGGGTCGTGAGTATAAGGGATTGGCCGTAGATAAGAAGAAGACCTGTTCATTGGTTTAAGCCCCCCAGTTCACGCAGGCAGCCTGCTTTGCCAACAGTAATGCTCACATTGGGGGAAAAATGCTGTTTTTATGTTAATCACTCTGGCTTAATTGAGAAGGATTTACAAGCTATTATGAATGCTGCTGTTGTTTTTCATGCTGTTGTTTTTCATGCTGTATCCCTTGATCATACCTTTAGTTTTGAGGACCTCCTCCCAGACCTTGGGTCATGGTTTACGGGACTTTTCCGAACAATTGTTAAGTGGATTTGTGACGGGTTGGGATCACAGAGACCTGCTTGGTGCTGCCACCTGGTGTGCCAAGGCTACTTCTGCCCCTGCTTCCAGGCCTTTTCCAGCTTGGGACTCCCAAATCCTGTCTGTTTTGAGCCACATTCCACTGATCTGCTGCAAACACAGACCCAGGTCCGAACCAAGTCCACTCACAACCGTAAGGCTCCTGGAAGCGCTCTTTGCCTTTGACACCCAGGTGCACAACTCCCAAGGAGGTTCAAACCCTTAATAAATCTGTTTTACCCGGTATAAAGCTTATACAGGGCAAACTCATAAATAGTTCGCCTTCTATTTCAAAGATAGAAAGATATGCACAGCTGTTTGCCTCCCTAGGTAACAACACGCATTCCAGGTAACTTAATAAGTAAAAAGTGATTTTAATAAGTACAGAAAGTAGGATTTAAGTGATTCCAAGTAGTGACAGACAGAACAAAGTGAATTACTAAATAAAATAAAATAGAACATGCAGTTCTATGTCTAATCACCCTGTGTACAGATAAAAACCTCACTAGGTCCAGTAAACGGGCTATCTTCCTCTTAGCCTGGGTCCAGCAATCACTCACCCCACTAATGCCTTTGTCCTTTGTTCAGCCTCTTTTGGGTGTGTCCTTGGGGGGTGGAGAGTCTCTCTCTTTAGCCAGCTGAAGACAAAATGGAAGGGTCGTCCAAGGGCTTTTATAGCCTTTCCCACACTCCCTGTGTAGGATCCAGTTGCCATGGAGTTTTGGGATCACATGGGCAAGTCACCTGTCCATACACCCTAACCAGTTGCATTCTTGACCAGGCCCTGATGTGGATTGGGGTCTGCAACTTCTTTTGTCTGTTAAGTGCTCGTACTTAACAGGCACATTCTTTTCTCCAAACATGATCCCATGCACTTACAAAGGCTATGTACAAAACCAGCAAATATCAAACCAATCTTCATAACTCCAACTACAACAATGATACATGCAAACAAACAGGAGGAATAAATTCAGTGGGTCATAACTTTCACAGAGATATGTTACATGGCACACGTAGCATAAAACATTCTAGTTACATATATACATTTATAAGCATCTCCCCATAAAGCTTTATGGGGTACACCGTCACAGGATTATTTTCCTTCTTTTCTTTCTATGTGTTATTTGGGTAGTGTTACAATGTGCAAGATGTCTGTGTACTGCTGTCACCAAAAGCTCTGCTACCCAAGGGAAAACCTGATACTGTCCCTTCAGCTTGATCACAAATTGCGGAACGGGCCTGACAATTGGGTTTTGTCAGGCCCGAAGGGAGGACTGTGAAAGTCATAAGGTACAATGACGCCGCCCCCCCTTAACAACCAGCAGCTATGGCAACCAGAGGCCACAAGGGGGAAGTAGATGCCTCGCGTACACAGATCCCTGAACTTTTAAACTGACCTTCCTTGAAGCAGAGAGAGCTGGTCCCGAACTGGTTTTCACTGACCAGATAACAGTTTTCCGGGGTCTGGCAACCACCAATCAAATGTTAACATGACCAGGGCTTTGTCTAAGTGTGTATAAAAGACCTTTGGTTTCTGTGTAAGTTAGAGTCTTTGTACCAAGATGCAAAACTCTCTTTTCTTCTGCAGAATAAAGTAACCTCTTTCCTTATCCCTGTCTGGCTGCTATTGGCTCTCTGCTAGGTGGTCCCGATAATTCGGTAACAGGCTCCTGCGGGGGCAGCAGCTCCGAGCCCCGCGCGGCCCCCCAGGGAGCAGATCCCGGCGCGGCGAGATGCCGGGTCCCCCCGGACACTGGGGCGGAGTCACCGCCCGGCCCCGGGGCTCGCGCCGCTACCTGGAAGCTGCAGCTCCGCAGCGGGGCGGGCAGAGCCCGGGCCGGGCACGGGGGGGTTAATGAAGGTCTCCCTGGCACAGACCCTCCGCTCAGCCCGCCCGCAGCACCAGGGAGCAGCAGCGGGGGAGCGCTGCCTCTGCGCATGCGGGACTCCCCCACCCCCCCGCGATCTGCGCATGCCCAGAGCCGGGAGACACAAACCTCTTCAACGGCCAGGGAGAGGCTCCAACGGCCCCGCACGAGCCAGGCAGAGCCGCAGCGTCCTTCCCCTTCCCTACGTCACTTCCACTCCTGGGAGAGTCAGGAACTACATCTCCCAGCCTGCCCCGGGGGGCGCTTCCGCCCTCTCCAGCCCAGGCAAGGGAGGGTTTCAGCGGCTGTTACTGCACATGCTCAGTGCCAGCCCCAGCGAGGGGGGGTGGGGGAACAAAGCTCAGAGCTCGGGGGCGGGGCTCTGGCACAGCCCGGGGGCGGGGCAGCACCTGGGGGCGGGGCTCTGGCAGAGGCCGGGGGAGGGGCAGCTCCTGGGGGCGGGGCTCTGGCACAGCTGGGGGCGGGGCAGCCTCTGGGGGGGCGGGACTGTGGCACAGACCAGAGGCTGCTGCTGTCGCGTGTTGTCCGGGAGCCCGGGCTGAGTTCTCCCGGGTCCGTGCCTGGCCGTGGGGGGGTTTCTCCAGTCGGGACCCGCCCCGGCCGGAGCCCCCCGGTGAGTGAGAGACCCCGGGGGGGAAAGTGACTCTCTGCCCCCGGGAACAGGGGAGAAGCTGCCCCAGCGGAGCCGCAGTCGGGATCTGCCCCGGGCCCCGCTGGGATTGGGGGGCGGCGACCGTGGCCGGTGGGGGGAGGGGGTTAGTGCATGAAATCGCTCCCCGTAGGAATGTGCTGCTGAGGGTGCCCTGAGCATGCTCAGTTCATGTGCAGAAGCTGCCGCCCTTCCCCCGCCCTTAGGAGCCGGGACATTCTGCTGACTGCGGGGGGGCAGGGTCTGAGCAGGGGGAGGAAATTGCCTGGTCTTGGGGGTCATGCAGCTGGAGGCAGGATTAGGGGCGGGGCTAAAGGGCAGGGGGAGGGGCAGGAGTTCAGCTCGTGGGGAGGCGCTGGCAGAGGGTGTCCCCTGTGGGGCAGGGAGAAGCCGGTCATGGGGGGGGGAGGGGGTTTGAACTGTCTCTGTAATTCCCGGGGGGGGGGGGGGGGGTATTTGGATCCTTTCCCTGTTTGTGCCACTTCGTCCCACAGACAAATTCTCTCAAGTTTCCCCTTTTCTCTCACGTGGCTTTAAAACCCAGGGAGATTCCCCCCCAATGATCAGCTCTGATCTCCCCCTGGTCTCCCCTGATTCTCAGATGTCCATTTAAACCCTGCTCCCACGTGGGGGATTTTCCCCCACCCATTTTATCTGCAGCGATTTGCCCTTGTCTAGGGGGAAATTGTCGCCCGGAGTCATTCCCCAAAACACGCTGCCCCTGGCGTGGGGATGGGATGAGATGCCCGGTCTCTGCGGGGGGGAGAGCACGTGTCCCCCATGGGGACTGCCCAGATGACGGTTACACAATCCCACCTGCTGCCCCCAAACTGCCAGCACAGTTGCCCCCAGCCCTCAGTTGCCAGTCACCTGCCCATCCCCCACTGCTGCCTCCGTCCTTCGTCCAGGGAGCCTTCCAGCTCCTCCTCCCTTGCCCTCTTATAGTAGCACCTCAAAGGGCTCCCTGCTGCCCATGTGAATGGTGGCGGGGGGAGGGGAACCATCACTTTGTGTTTATGTATTGGACAGTCATATAAAATCCCGTCAAACTGTCCCCCTTTTCCACTAGTTCTTTAATAGCAACATAAAATCCACTCAGACCTTGGTGTTTTTTTCTTGTGTTATCAAATGTGTAGTTTGTGACACGTATTCTCTGCAATTCTCAAAGATTGATATAAAACACCCTAAACATTTGCCCCACTTCTCTCTAGTTGTCTATTTCTAAGTGAATATGAGGAGTTGCTTCCCAATGTGCTAAGATGTAGCCACCTCTGGGGTGGATCCATGGTGGCCATTATTTGCTAGTGACAGGGCATGGAAATGTCTTCCCTGTTTTACCCCTCCAGGCCTTCCATTCTCCTGTTAATGAAGCATCCCCCAGGGCTCCCTCTGCCTGTGTGACTGGCCAGCAGGGGGTGGTAATAACTTTCTATCCGCTTATCACACACTGTGAGGTAACACTGTTGCTGGGGGCAAGGGGTGCCTCTGTGGGGGGACTGGAGCTGAAGCGGCATTGTGGTAGGGGGAGGCCTCTGGGTGACTGGGCAGGGGGTACCCTTGTCAGATTGGTGAGTTCTGGAGGTTTGGGGTTTCGGGGGGTGGTTCTGATGTGCCCAGCCCTGAGGCTATGGGTCCTGGAGGTGGGTATCGCTGGGGGCCTGGGGGCTGCAGAACAGTGGGGGTGGGTATCTCTTGGGGAGGCGGGACGGGGGTTAGAGGCTGCCTGGTTTTGTGCCAGGAGCTCTGTCTGGGATTCCCCCACTGCCTCCTGGGATCGCTGCCATGCCCAGTGCACAGAGCTTGGGAGGGGGGATCCCCGGCACTAGATCAGGGGGTGTCCCCCGGCCAAGCAGAGTGAGGGGATGCCCTGTAAAGCATCAGGGGGTCCTAGGCAAACAGCAGGGCAGATCCTGCTGAAGTCCCAGGCAGGCAGTGAGGGACTGAGTTCCCAGCAGGGGATCCCTTTGGGGGGGGAGGGTCCCTGGCTGCTGGGGGCTCTTGGTGGGGGGAACCTTTGGGATTCCCAACCTAACAGTGGCGGTCTGGTGGGGGTTCTGTGGCCCGTGGGATTCTGAGGTTCCTGGCTAGGGACTCTGGGGCCTGGGTCCCAGGGAATATCTCGCAGGAACCTGGCTGGGGGGGTTTGGGCTCTGGGTACTGGGGGTGTCTGGGAAATCTGGGGGCTGCTCCTAACCTTGCTCCTTCTCCCTGATCAGCTTATGCCAGAATCCTGGCTCCAAGCACTGCCTGGCATTCCCCGGCCATGCCCAGTCACCATGATAACTTTCTATCCACTTACCAAACACTGTGAGGTGAAATCACAGATTTTGCTTTTCTCCCCTCTTGAAAACTGCAGGAACTTCCGGTTCCATAGCGAAAATTCGTGCCCTGAGTCCTTGTCCTAGATCTGGGGGGTGAGGGAGGTGGGAAGGGGGTTAGCACTGCCACACAATGGTCTCTTCCTCATTGTTTCTGAAATCTGGTTTCATTGAGGCCAATGTTAATCCAGAGTCACTGTATGGAAAGATGAGGAGTGACTCCAGATGGACAGCCAGGCAAATGAAATTAGCAATTGTCCCTGTGAGGTGGTGCTCTCCTTAGCTGCTCTCCCCAGAGAGCTAAAGGAGGGAAGGCTGCTCAAACGCTCTGTTCCTCTCTGCTCAGGATATTGGTGTTCAGCTTCCTGGGTCAGATGTTGTAGCCTCCGTTGTGATCTGGGAGACCAGGCTTACCAGCTGCTGCTCCCCCAGCGGGGTTCTGTGCCGGGAAGTAACCTTAATTAAAGCTTCTTCTCTGCCCGGCCCACGTGATGACTTTTGCCAGCTGGTACTAGCCCCCTAGGGCAGCCCTGGGCCTTGTTAACTAAATTCTGAGCCACAGACTGCAGGTAACTGAAACACCTCAGGGAAAGTGCTGGGGATGGGCATGAAAGTGACTCTGCACAAGCAGCCCCTCCTCATTTCTCCTCCCATTAGCAATTGCCAGGAGAAAATCCATCAATGGGAGAAAGAAGTCAGGAATGGGACTTTCCCAGCCAGAGGGGCAGGGAGAGAGGACAGGGGAAGGAGAGACTGAAAGGGCAGTGGTAGAAATGAGAGGGGAGAGAGATTTCCAGCTCTCTAATCCACCCAGACACACGTATTGCAGAATCCCTGTGCAGAATCACTTTCCAGTGAACAAGAAAAGGATCAGACAGAGGAAAAGCCAGTTCCTGACTCCATATTCCCCCTGCTGGGCTGTGACTGCCGTGGGGTCGGTGTCCAAAGGAATCCCCCACAGTGACTCCTTTGGTTCTGCTCTTTTCTTGCATTGTGTTCAGAGACTTTGTTACGGGGTAGGGAGAAGGGAGGTTAAAAATCTCTCTTTGGGCTTAGCCAGGCAGGAGGAGCCAGGTCTACACTGTAATAAAGAGATGAAGCATTTTCCCAGCTTGGCAGACTCTAGGATGTCTGTCTCCAGGGAAAGGGCCGGAGGGGATTGTGATGTGAAATTAATTAAAGTCTGTTCTGAAACCCCCACAATTACCCTTCTCACCCTCCCAGGCTGCAGAATGACGTCCCTGTTTCACTTCAGCTCTTCCCATCCTCCCATGGGACAGGGAAGAGACATGGCTGCAGTGGAGCCAGCTCAGGTAGGAATTATCATGCGGTTGTGGGTGGGTTCCTGCAGGAGGAAGAGGGACAGCAATGGGAAGGTTTGCACAGCCTGGTTTGGAGGTCGGACCGGGCAGGAAATGCACAGGGTGGAGAAAGGGAAGGGAACAGGGTGTGGCAAACCTACTGGGAGTTATTTAATAAGCAGCCTAGATTCTAGAAACAGACCCATGAGGTTCAGTGGTGGAAATGCTCTAATTTGTGAAACAGAAAATAACATGGGGTTAGGAAAACTGACCAGACGCCCAGTGCTGGAGCCTGATCCAACTAATCAACATCTGCAGTGAGATATAGACTCATAGACTTTAAGGTCAGAAGGGACCATTATGATCATCTAGTCTGACCTCCTGCACAATGCAGGCCACAGAATATCACCCACCCACTCCTGGAATAATCAAGGGGCACCCACCAGTGAGATTATGGGGAAATGCCCCTCCCTTTATATCCAGCTCCTCACAATGAGGAGGGTGTTGGGCTTCCTTCCAGGAGCTCTCCCTGGACCCTGCTAGGGGCTCCATCTCCTGTATCAGTTGGTGGCTAGTAGGTGTGTGATGGATCTGCTGGAAGAGAGGAGGGGCTCTCTCTTCATCCCCTCACCCTGGTGTTTCCTGGATGCTCTGAGCAGGGTGGGGGTGAGACTCTGTTCACTGTGATCTACCCAGAGATTCCATTTGTCTCCTCCATGAATAGTGGGGCTGTGAGTGGGGCAGCAGGGACTGAGTGTTGGACTCTTGCTCTTTCAGGGGCCAGTGACCTTTGAGGAGGTGGCTGTGTATTTCACCAGGGAAGAGTGGGCTCTGCTGGACCCCGCTCAGAGAGCCCTCTACAGAGACGTCATGCCGGAAAATTATGAGAATGTGACCTCGCTGGGTAAGGATTCTTGTCCCCTAGGTTTTTAGAAGGGGAAATGAAGAGATAAGGTTCATGCCACCCCCACAGTGTCACTTCTACTCTGCCCTGTTTCTGCATCACCCCAATATGCCAGTGACACATACAATACCACTCTACCCTCCCCTGTTGCAGAACACTTTGGGAACAGAGCACAGGAACAGTATTGCACAGTGTCAAATATCTCCTGTTTGCACAAGTAAAACGGGGTGTTAGGTCCAGCATAATGAACAGAAGCTTCCTACCCCTTCCCTTCTCTCAAACCCTGGGCCTACTCCACCCAGACCAGAATGTGCTTGGGGTGTAACAAGCTGCAGGAGTCAGAGCTGCTGGTCCAGGGTTACTTATCACACAGACACTCAGTGCGTCCTGGAATGCTGGCTGGGGGTATCCAGACAAGGGAGCTCCAGCAGCAGAACATTGAATCTCACCCAGGATTACAGAGGACACAACTCCTCACTGCTCTGGATTGCACCCGTGCATGTGAAAATGGCCTAGGTTGGTTATGAAATTTCTTGAGACGTGGAGAGTCTTGCTTGCCCATCACCGTGTGTAATAGCCACAATCTCTTGTCTGCAGACTCCTTGAATCTTGGAGTGCATCATTCCTGAAGTCATATGACCTGATTCTTATTTTTCACATTCTGCTTTTCCAGACTAATTGCTCTGTTGCTCCTGAATTATAGCTTCTAATTTCCCAGTGTTCTCCACAGCCAGGGATTTTTCTACTCCTTTCCATTACACTGGACTCACTAGATCCCCTAGTACATAAGAACGGCCCTATTGGGTCAGACCAAAGGTCCATCTAGCCCAGTATCCTGTCTTCTGACAGTGGCCAATGCCAGGTGCCCCAGAGGGAATGAGCAGAACAGGAAATAAATCAGTTATCCATCACCTGTCACCCATTCCCAGGTTCTGTCAATCAGTGGCTAGGGACATCATCCCTGCCCTTCCTGGCTAATGGCCATTCATGGACATATCTTCCATGAATTTATCTTGTTCTTTTTTTGAGCCCCATTCTAATCTTGGCCTTCACAACATCCTCTGGCAAAGAGTTCAACAGATTGTGTGTGTGTTGTGTGAAGAAATACTTCATTTTATGTATTTTAATTCTGCTGCCTGTTACTTTCATTGCGTGACTCCTAGTTGTTGTGTTATGAGGAGGAGTAAATAACACTTCCTTATTTACTTTCTCTACAGCAGTCTTGATTTTATAGACTTCTATCATATCTCATCTTCTTCATCTCTTTTCCAAGCTGAAAAGTCCCAGTCTTTTTAATCTCTCCACATATGGAATCTGTTCCATACTCCTAATCATTTTTGTTGCCCTTTTCTGAACCTTTTCCAATTCCAGTATATCTTTTTTGAGAGGGGAGGGACCACATCTGCACGCAATATTCAAGATGTGGGTGTAGCATGGATTTATATAGCGGCAATATGGTATTTTCTGTCTTCTTATCTATCGCTTTCTTAATGATTCCCAACATTCTGTTCACTTTTTTGACTGCCTCTGCACTTTGAGTGGATGTTTTCAGAGAACTATCCACAATGATTCCAAGATCCATCTCTTGCGTGGAAACAGCTACTTTCAACCCCATCATTTTATATGTATATTTGGGATTATATTTTCCAATGGTCTGCACTATGTGCTATCCTGACATCTAGTACTGCTGAGATCCTGCATTCAGTGATATCCCTGCCCTTCCTGTTCCTTACTCCACTGAACCCCACCAGACCATGCTTACTGTTCCCATCTTTCCCAGAACTCTCTCATTGTCTCTGAACCTCTCTGTCAGCAAGAAGCAGTGCCAGGGAGACTTGCCCTCTCTTTGGAGTCTTCGATTTCTGGGCCATGGATTTACTTTCTCTGTTTTGTAAGAGGCTCTGTCATAATGAGTGTCTGTGACATTACCCAGAGTACAATCTGGACTGTTGAACAGCTGTGTCCCCTCAGTTCTCCAACCTGGGTGCCTTTTCCACTGATTTACTGTGAGAACAGCCCCTCTTGGCCAATTAACACACAGTCTCCAGCATGTAACTCTCTTCCAGCTACACAGTATTGAGTGCTGCTAGTCAGCCACTCATGAATTATGCCTCAGGAGAACACCAGCAAATTGTCAAGTGCCAGACTTTCCCCCAGAAATGTGTGTCTTGCACTGTCCAGCACGCTACTGAACAACACAAGCTCATATTAAATCTTTCAGTTCATCAGTGGAAAATTACATGCACCAACCTTGTTATCCCAATTGGAATTTAATCCAAACAGACTTTAATCCAAGCACACTGGTGTGACATTCACCTCCGGTGTTATCTGGACTGGTTATCTGCTAGGCCTCTCCAATCCTTGACTCTGGGAGCCAGCCTTACCCTGCTCAGCTGTGAGAACCCCCACTCCTGGGCTGTTCACGCATAGCCTCTGGCATGTAAGCTGCTCCCAGCTACTTGCAAGCGAATGACACTAGCCAATATCTCCGGTCCCAGACACAACTCTAGGATCCTCCATCTTGCAGTGGCCAGTTATGCCCACTAGCTGCTGCAAGCTTATACAAGTTTGTCAATTTAACAAAGAAATTCATATGTACCAGGCTTGTTATCCCAAGGGAAGCCTCTGACACACTTCAACCCAAACACACTGCTTCAGGTAGAATAAACAAACAGATTTATTAGCTATAAAGATAGATTTTAAGTGATTATAACTCAAAGCATAGGAAGTCGGATTTGGTCAAATGAAATAAAAGCAAAATGCATTCTAAGCTGATCTTAACACTTTCAATGTCCTTACAAACTTAGATGCTTCTCACCACAGGCTGGCTGGTTTCTTTTCAGTCAGGCTCTCCCCTTTAATCAGCACTTCAATCGCTTGATGATGGTGTCTGTAGATATAGGTGGAAGAGAGAGAGCCAGCATGGCAAATGTCTCTCCCTTTTATCATGTCCTTTCTTCCCTCATGGCTTTGCCCCACTCCCCACTTCAGTGTCAGGTGAGCATTACTGAGTCTCTCCAAGCAAGGTTGAGCAATTCCCCTGGTGGCACCTCATGCAGGTGACAAGTATCAAAGGGGTAGCCGTGTTAGTCTGGATCTGTAGAAGCGACAAAGAGTCCTGTGGCACCTTATAGACTAACAGACGTATTGGAGCCTAAGCTTTCGTGGGTGAATACCCACTTCTTTCATGCAGGTGAGTCATTGTGTTGTAGCTCTCTCGCTGGACAATGACTGTTGATGGATTGTTTGACACCCCGCCCAGGCACTGGTTACTTTCCTTGCTGTTGCCTCTGGGGAGCCAATATCTGGCTGATTCCCCCAACTTAGAGCATGTTTTAGTGACAACCATACTACACAATTCTCATAACTTCCTATTGTTATGTTAATAAGAAGAACGTGGAATCTTTTTCAGGGGAAAAGGCAATACGCTGCGTTCATTGAAGATAAAACAATTAGCATATGCATGCAATCACACCACACACAAACACACACACACACACTCTTTCACTGTCCTGCTAGTCCAGGGGTCTCAAACATGTGGCCTGCAGGGTTCTTCCCTGTGGCCCGCCAAGCTCCCGCGGGCCTCCCTCTCCCCCTCCTCAGCGTGCCACGTGCCCAGCTGACCTCCAGGCCAGGGGTGGGCAAACTACTGCCCCGGGCCGGATCCGGCCCCTCAGGGTTATGGAGCTGGCCCTTGGATTTGCCCACCCCAACCCCCTGCTGAGGGCCCCGCGCTGCTCCGGGAAGCCCCGGACACAGCGGCCCCGAGGGGAGGGGGAGTAGAGAGCTCCATGAGCTGCTGTTGCTTGTGGTTACCTCCCCTGAAGCTCCCATTGGCCGGGAACGGGGAACCGAGGCCAATGGGAGCTTTGGGGGAGGTACCCGTAGGCAAGAGCAATGCAGGGAGCTCTCTGCTCCCCGCCCCCCCCCAAAGGCCGTAGGTGCCCGCCTCTTCCCAAATCGGCATGGGGCTGGGGTAGGCAGGGAGCTTACCCTGGCCCCTCTGCCACCCTGGAGCTGCTCCAGGTTAGTGGCACCGGGCTGGAACCTGAACCCCTCCTGCACCCCGACTCCCTGCCCTGAGCCTCCTGCCTGCACCCCACACCCCTTCTGCACCCTGACTCCCTGCCCTGAGCCTCCTGCCTGCACTCCAACCCCCTGCCACACCCCGCACCCCTCCTGCACCCCAACCTCCTGCCCTGAGCCCCCTGCTGCATCCCACACCCCTCCTGCACCCCAACCTCCTGCCCTGAGCCCCCTGCCACACCCCAACCCCAGCCACACTGCACTCCATCCTGCACCCCAACCCCCTGCCCTGAGCACCCTGCTGCACCCCACACCCCTCCTGCACCCCAACCCCCTGCCATGAGCCCCCTGCTGCACCCTCCGGGCAGGGGTGGAGTGGGGGGCGGGGCCGGGGGCAGCGGGGGGCAGGTGTTGCGTCCCTCTAGCCAACGTGCGAGTCCTCATGTGGCCTTCCTGGTGATTTGAGTTTGAGACCCCTGTGCTCGTTGATGTTATAGTTACCAGTGGAGGGTCAGGATCAATCTAGTGGCCAGCTAGGTTGATCAGAGGTAGGGAGGAGCCGTATTCCATTGACTGTGACATGACACTCCGGGGAAGTCTTGTGAGGATGAACCCAAAGTTTCATGGCAAGGCACTCTGTTTATTTAGTGATTTTTTTTTCCCTTTGGACCAATGAGTTTTGCACCATCATGCTGTAATCAATTTTTGTTTGAGTGCTTGTTTTTTTAATTATCAGAGGGGTTGCCGTGTTAGTCTGGATCTGTAGACGCAACAAAGGGTCCTGTGGCACCTTATAGACTAACAGAGGTATTGGAGCATAAGCTTTCGTGGGTGAATACCCACTTCATCGGATGGTAGCAGTGGAAAAAACAGTTTTTAAAATTGTTTTTATTACAGCTATTTTGTCCCCATGATAGGTGCCTGTTTCATTTTTAGAGTATTTACTTATGTACCTTATTAGAAAACTTTTTGGCCACTACTCTGGTGCTATTATTTTTTGTAGGAAATGCCTCCACCCATCCTGAAAAGGAATTAATTATTACTAATAAATACTGGAATCCTTCCTTAATTCTTGGCAATTTATCAATAAAATCAAATTGAACCCTGTGCCACAGCCCACGCCTTTCTTGGTGCATCATGGGTTGCCAGTGTGGAGGACAAGCCTTGTCCTGAGCACATCGCGCACAATTTCACACCCATGTCTTAACATCATTTTTTTTTTATATACAATTCCATTTTGCTACTTGCTTTAGCCTTTTTAAAGTCCCTTTCACTCCTTCATGCATAGAATCATAGAATCTCAGGGTTGGAAGGAACCTCAGGAGGTCATCTAGTCCAACCCCCTGCTCAAAGCAGGACAAACCCCAACTAAATCATCCCAGCCAGGGCTTTGTCAAGCCTGACCTTAAAAACCTCTAAGGAGGGAGATTCCACCACCTCCCTAGGTAACCCATTCCAGTGCTTCACCACCCTACTAGTGAAAAAGTTTTTCCTAATATCCAGCCTAAACCTCCCCCTCTGCAACTTGAGACCATTACTCCTTGTTCTGTCATCTTCTACCACTGAGAACAGTCTAGATCCATCCTCTTTGGAACCCCCTTTCAGGTAGTTGAAAGCAGCTATCAAATCCCCCCTCATTCTTCTCTTCTGCAGGCTAAACAATCCCAGTTCCCTCAGCCTCTCCTCATAAGTCATGTGCTCCAGCCCCCTAATCATTTTTGTTGCCCTCCATGGATCAGTTCATTGAATGACTTCATCTTCTAAGTTAATGGCAGCTTATTTTACACATCTTTTCCCTTGTACTACCATTGCACTCCCATCAGTAAACCAGACGTGCTTTTCTTGGCCCACGGTATCTAATTTTTCCAGTGGAGGTGCCTCTACCAAGCCAGTTCTTTGCTCCAGAGTAACCTCTGGACATTTATGTTGGTTTCCTTTTTTAATATTTTGTAATAGTGTGGCAGCCAAGGCCATGTTATTAGCTGCCAAATATTCTTTTGTTTTTTTAACAGAAGGCTGTGATTCATCAGGGAACTGCGGGGCTGGGGCTGTGAGAGCCTTCTGTTTTAGCAGGGTTAAAGCGGAGTCCTGCTCTTTTCCCCGTTCCCATTTTGTATTTTTGTAGCCGTTTCCACAATGGCTGAGTTATTTTAGCATATTTATAGATGTGCGGTCTAAAAAAATTGAATCCTTCTAGCAGTATTCTTATAGAGTGGGCATCGGTAGAGGCTGGCATTTCTACTAGTGCCCTTACCCTCTTCTGATCTACGTGTCTCCCATCTTGTCCTTTGGTTTGATGACTTTGTGCTGCAACTTATGGGCAGTTCTTTTTTTCTTTTATCAGTTAGGTAATTTTCATTAAAACAGACACTTTTTGGCTTGCTTTTGGATTTAGAGCCATTAGCGGCTTAGAGACTCTGTCTTAAAAGGGACACAACCAACTTCCACCAGAGTTTTGATTACTTTTCACTTTTAATTCCTGCTTCTAAAACACACAGTGATCTGAAAAAGAAAACACAACCTATTGTGGCTCCCTTTGGAGCCCTAATAGGATTTTAATTAAGTAGTATGGTATGTTTTTTCATTTCTTTCACCCCTTCTTTAATATACACTGCACATATTCTGGGGAAAATGCACATTCCTTCCATAGTTTAACCTGTATAACATTAGCCATAGTAATTTTTACATAAGGTGTAACTGTTTCTTTTGTGCTCACAGAGTTTTTATGTATTCTTGTCAAAGTGATCAAAGTGACAGTTGATTACACAGAGCCACCTTAAGGCTCAGTGTGGGGCGCTGTCTATTTTTTTTTTTAATTCTTATTTTTTGACTACAGCTCTTATTTGCTATTTTGTTACCAAAAAAACCGATCCAGAATTGTTTCCCATTCTTCTGGTTTTGACTGCCCTGCTGCAGCCATGACTTTGGTCATTTAAACTTATAAAGCACTAAGGTACCTTAAGGGTTAAATGCAAAATACCAAAGCCAAACACGAGTTACCCGTGTCTGACAAAAAGTGTTTCTCGGTTTCGCAACTTTGAGTGAAAGATTCAAATGGATTTTAGTGGTATTATTTAACAACAAAACCAATTCATCTTAAACCTACAAAACAAGAGTTTTACAAACCGGGAGTGTTGCTTTAGGTCCTAAACACTCCACATATTTACACACTATATTTATACACACACTTTTTTTCTTAACATTCCTTACACTGCTTTTTTTAACAGCTATTTTAGCAAATTTGACTAAATTGTTCATAGTCAAATGATTTAAGTCAGATTGTCTCTTTGCCTGGCTTATTTACAGACATTCCTTTGGAAAAGGGCCCATTTTCCCTTCAGAATAGCTGCAAAGAAACCAAGAGTTCTCTTTCTATAACACTTTTCCTTTGTTAACATTTTTACAACGTTTAACAGCTTAATTCCCTCCAGCCTCTGCAGAGTTAATTTCTCACTCTCTTTTTTTCAATCGCTTGCTTATCTCCCAAAATGACACCTTCATCCACTCAGATTTCACCATTCCAAGTAGTGTTACAGGGATCTGAACACTACTTGGCCTATACTTACTTACTTTTTTTTTCTTTTGCCACTATCCCCTCAGGGCTTCCAACCTGTTTTCCAATGTTTTTACTTGTTGCTTACCTGCTTGTCTGGGCCTGACCCTGCTTTCCTTGCTGAACCATCCCTTTACATGGACACAGGCTTTGTTCCACTACCAATTTAGCAAGGAGGCCCTCCTGGTCCCTTTCCTTAATCATTTATTTTAAAATTGTGAAATCATCACAATATCATTCACAACAAATACTACACTGCCCAAACTCCTATATCCTTCAGAGTTTGGTTTACAGAGCAAGATCTGTTTAAAAGGAGTAATCTCTTGAACAAAGTATCATCTTTGGACTGCTTCCTTTTAAACATTTCTTACACAGGTACTACCACTATTTGCCCACACTCCTGAGATCTTTCAGAGTTGGGTCTCACATAGAAAATACTGCCTGAACATATTTTTAATGAATTTATTTTACCTTTATAACTTTTCCATGCCCACGCTGATGCTGGGACTTACGAAACAGAAAAGTCTCTACCCACTAAAAAGAGCTCTGCCTGACAGAGCAGGAGGGGGAAACGCTAAGCCCCCTACCCTTTGGGCTTGATCCTGCTGCGATCGAGGGTATATTCACCTATGCAATTTCCTCCCAACAGACGGGTAAGAGCGAAGACTCTAACCCTCCCCCTTATGGCCCGGCACTTCTATGACCGGGGGTCAGGGTTGGCAGGGTTTTAGAAATTTTGGTGGTGCTCAGAACCTGCCCCCCCCCCCCCCCCCCCCAAAAAAAAAACCTTCCACCTGCCTAAGGCTCTGGGAGGGAGTTTGGGTGGGAGAGGAGGTCTGGAGTGCAGGCTCTGAGCTGGGGCAGAGGATTGGGGTGCAGGACCGGTGAGAGGTTGGGCTCTGGAAGGGAGTTTGGGTGGGGGAGTGGGTCTGGAGTGCAGGCTCTGGGAGGGAGTTTGGGTGCAGGAGAGGGTGTGTGGGAAGGGGGTTGGAGTTTGGATACTGGGTGCAGGCTCTGGGCTGGGGGTACAGGAGGGGATGAGGGGTGTAGGCTCTAGGAGGGAGTTTGGGTGCTGGCTCCTAGGCAGGGCAGGCTAGGAGTCTCCATGTGCTGCTACCCCCAGGCACTGCCACCGCAGCTTCCCATTGGCACTTGGGTCAGGACACAGACCCACCCTGCCCAGGTTATGCAGGGAGGGGCTGGCAGCCATGTGGAGCGAGCAGAGAGGAAGCCACTCGGCTCCGCTGCACTGCCAGTGGTGAGTGGGGGCCCCGGGCTGTTTTTAATGGCCCGAAGGATGCGCAGGGGGGTCCCGGGGGCAGAAGGCGGGGCCAAGGGAGAGACCCAGCCTCACACATTGCTGGAGCTGGGCCCTGGGCCAGGAATATTCCTGGTGCCCAGGCACCGGGCCCATAGGATTCGCCGCCCATGCAGGGGGTGTATATACCTAGACAGTTTGTATATATCTTATCTGTATAGTTTTCCCCGACAGACGGTTCGGAGCTAGGACTCTAATCCTCTCCCTATTGCCTGGATCTTCTACGACTGGGGGAGTGCACGCCTGAATGATTGATCACTTTATACATATGGTATACCTTTTAGCAATATTTAGCAGTATGTTCAACAATCACAGTGCATGTCTTCACCCTTTCGCAGTTCTCCACCAAAAATGTTATGCTTATAAGAAGCATACGGGATCTTTTTCAGTGGAAAAGGCAATATGCTGCATTTATTGGAGATACAACAATTAGTATATACATTCAGTCACACCACACGCACTGACCCACCGATAGATGTTATAGTTACCAGTCCAGATCAATCTAGCGGCCAGCTAGGTTGATCCCTGGTAGGAGGAGCTAATTTCCATTGGTTGCTACACAATGCTCCGGGGAAGTCTTGACAGGACGAACCCAAAGTTTCATGGCAAGGCTCCCTGTTTATATACTGATTTTCCTTCACTGGGACCAATGAGTTTTGCACCGTCGTGCTGTAATCAATTGTTGTTTGGCGAGTGCTTATTTTCTTAAATTATCCTTCTCATCCATTATCTTGTTCTTTCATCTAGTCCAGGGGTCTCAAACTCAAATGACCACGAGGGCCGCATCACAGACACCCACCTCTGGCGCCACCCCCACTCCACCCCTTCCATGAGACCCCGCCCCTGCCCCATCTCTTCCCTGCCCCCATTCCAACCCCTTTCCTGAAGTCCTCATCCCAACTCTGCCACCTCCCTGCCCCCGGGGGTGCAGGAGTGCAGGCGGTGTGTAGGGGGCTCAGGGCAGGGAATTGGGGTGTGGGGTGAAGGAGGGGTGAGGGGTGCGGCAGGGGGTCAGGGTGCAGGATATGGCAGGGGGCTCAGGGCAGGGAATTGGGGTGTGGGGTGCAGGGGGGTGAGGGGTGTGGCAGGGGGTCAGGGTGCAGGGTGTGGCAGGGGGCTCAGGCCAGGGAGTTGGGTTCTGGGAGGGGTGTGGGCAGGGCCATCCCTAGCTATTTTGGTGCCCTATGCAACCCCCCCCGCGGGGGGGGGGGGGGGGCAGGGTGGCTGGCCCCAGGCCTCCGTGGGGGCGAGTGGCTGTCCCCAGGCTTCCACGTGGAGAAGCGGGAGGGTTGGCTGGCCCCAGGCCTCGGGGAGGGATGGAGGCTGGCCACTTAGAATCATAGAATCATAGAATATCAGGGTTGGAAGGGACCTTAGGAGGTCATCTAGTCCAACCCCCTGCTCAAAGCAGGACCAATCCCCAATTTTTGCCCCAGATCCCCAAATGGCCCCCTCAAGGATTGAACTCACAACCCTGGGATTAGCAGGCCAATGCTCAAACCACTGAGCTATCCCTCCCCCCACTTCTTGCAACCTACTCACCGCAAGGTAAGTGGAGCGACCTGGTCCCAGCCTGCTCCGTTCCCCTGGCTCCCCGCCGTGCTGCCGGCGAGTGCAGGGGAGCGGTTCCCCCCTCCCACCAAGCCTGGGAGCCGGGGGAACGGAGAAGGCTGGGGCTGGGTCACTTCCTGCAGGAAGTGGCCAGCCTCCGTCCTTCCCCCCCCCCCCCCCCCCAGAGGCCTGGGGACAGCTCCCCGCCTCCCGCCCACGGAGGCCTGGGGCCCCAGCCTGCTCCGCTCCCCTGGTTCCCAGGCTTGGGGGTGGGGGGAACCGCCCCCCAGCACTCACCAGCGGCACGGCTGGGAGCCAGGGGAACGGAGCAGGCTGGTGCCGGGTCGCTCCACTTACCTTGCGGTGAGTAGGTCAAGCCTGGTTGCAGTCTTCAGGGGAGTGGGAGAGGGGCTGGGGGGGGGGGGAAGAGGGGCGGCGGGGGGGCTCAGGGAGCTTGGCGGGCTGCACGGAAGAGCTCCGTGAGCCGTGAGTTTGAGACCCCTGATCTAGTCCCTCAGGGAGTTGCCCAGGCTGGTTTTGATCACACCTATCTTGTCCCCATTGATAGGTGCCTGTCTCATCTTTAGAGTCATCACTCTGCCCTCCTCTGACATTTCACTAGGGGTGTGTTGCAGCCTTCTAGCAGCCTTGCGTCTGTCTCCGGTTCCTTCCTCATACATCTGGTTCAGCAATGGCCTTCACACTTATCTCTTAAAACACACATTCCTCATTCACACACAAAACAGAATTAATGTACACACATTTTGAACAGGAACATCAAGTTGCAATGCAAAAGAAAACAATCATGGCATTCTTTTACTTATTTTAAAATGCCAAACCTATAACAAATTGGTGACCGTCAAAGGTCTGTTACTGCCTTGAAATCAGTCCAGACACAGATTCTGGCTGATGTATCTCTCCCCTGTGGCCAATTAGGCCATTCCTTTCTGTTATTCAAAAAGGGTGACTGTCAGGATATGATCAGATCATACACCAATACATTTAATACATGATACATTCTTATTCTTTATCCTTCATTCTAAATTATATGAAATACAAATATAAAATCCTACTACTACATTTGGGGGAAGAGTTTGGAGGAGTTCAGTTCCTGATTTGTATTTGACCTCTCTCTAGAACTTGTTTTGGTTTGGCCTTACCCTTTCCATCCCTGTTTGAGGTTTCTGTCTCTATCACAGCAGGTGATGCAATGGTATGTGAGAAAGAAGAGCAGAATTCTCAGCAGGAAAATGTTGAGCAAGTGGATAAACACAGAGCACAAACACAAAGACCAAAAAGGAATATGTCCAGGAGTCATGAGCAGGGAAAATCCTGTGAGATTCAGCATAGACCAAAAAGAGAGCACGGAAACCAGCCAGGGGAGAATATGGGTAAATTAATTTCGTGTCAGGAAACTGAGAAGGACCTCAAGGAAACAACAACAGAGCAGGAAATCCTCAGAGGAAAGAGAAAAAATACATGCACTGAGTGTGGAAAAACCTTACGTCACTACACAGCCCTTATAAAACATCAGAGAATCCACACAGGGGAGAGGCCCTATGAATGCAGTGAGTGTGGGAAAACCTTCAATTGCAGGTCAACCCTTTCTGAACATCAGAATATCCACACTGGTGTGAGAACCTATCAATGTACTGACTGTGGGAAAACCTTCAGTCGTACCTCAAACCTTATTAGGCATCAGAGAATGCCGTGAGTGTGGAAAAACCTGGGCACTCAGCCCAGGTAAGGCATCAGAGAATCTGCAAGGGAGATCAACACCATAAAAACCTCTAGGGCTATCCGTACATTTTTTTCTTTAATACTTTTCCTGACTCCCACATAGTAACTTTTAAAGCTGTTTGGACTCTTTGCAGCACAGTTATCCCTCAGCTTGTTCAGATGAATGGCCCATTTTTGCCTTTTGCCATTCACCCTGTTTTGAAGTTCACCCATTTGTCCTTTCTATCAATTCCATTGTCCCACGAGTAATTCAAGTGTGCCCTTCCTATCAGGAGCCAGGGAGCATCACATTTATACCATTCCTCCTATTGCAACGTTATTGTTAGAGTCACCAATGATACAGATTGGTATCATGTATTTTAAAGCTGGCTGTATTTTAAAGAATCCTTATTGAGGTTGCAGGAACAAACCATCCCGATGTGTAGGAAGAAAAGCAAATATGGCAGGCGACCAGCTTGGCTTAACAGTGAAATCCTTGCTTGTCTTAAACACAAAAAAGCAGCTTACAAGAAGTGGAAGATTGGACTAATGACCAGGGAGGAGTATAAAAGTATTGCTCAGGCATGCAGGAGTGAAATTAGGAAGGCCAAATCACACATGGAGTTGCAGCTAGCTGGAGATGTTAGGAGTAACAAGAAGGGTTTCTTCAGGTATGTGAGCAACAAGAAGAAAGTCAAGGAAAGTGTAGGATGTGGAGAAAGCTAGTGTACTCAATGCTTTTTTTGCCTCTGTCTTCACAGACAAGGTCAGTTCCCAGACAGCTGCACTCTGCAGCACGGTATGGGGAGGAGGTGACCAGCCCTCTGTGGAGAAAGAAGTAGTTCGGGACTATTTAGAAAAGCTGGACGAGCACAAGTCCATGGGGCCGGATACACTGCATCCGAGGGTGCTAAAGGAGTTGGCTGATGAGATTGCAGAGTCATTGGCCATTATCTTTGACAAATCATGGCAATCGGGGGAGGTCCCGGCTGACTGGAAAAAAGCTACTGTAGTGCCCATCTTTAAAAAAGGGAAGAAGGAAGATCCGTGGAACTACAGGCCAGTCAGTCTCACCTCAGTCCCTGGAAAAATCATGGAACAGGTCCTAAAGGAATCAATTCTGAACCACTTAAAGGAGGGGAAAGTGATCAGGAACAGTCAGCATGGATTCACCAAGGGCAAGTCATGCCTGACTAACCTAATTGCCTTCTATGATGAGATAACTGGCTCTGTGGATGAGGGGAAAGCAGTGGATGTGCTATTTCTTGACTTTAGCAAAGCTTTCGATACAGTCTCCCACAGTATTCTTGCCAGCAAGTTAAAGAAGTATGGGCTGGATGAATGGACGGTAAGGTGGATAGAAAACTGGCTAGATGGTCAGGCTCAGCGGGTAGTGATCAATAGTTCCATGTCTAGTTGGCAGCCGGTATCAAGTGGAGTGCCCCAAGGGTCGGTGCTGGGGCCGGTTTTGTTCAATATCTTCATTAACGATCTGGAGAATGGTGTGGACTGCACCCTTAGCAAGTCTGCGGATGACACTAAACTGGGAGGAGTGGTTGATACGCTGGAGGGTAGGGATAGGATACAGAGGGACCTAGACAAATGAGAGGATTGGGCCAAAAGAAATCTGATGTGGTTCAACAAGGACAAGTGCAGAGTCCTGCACTTAAGATGGAAGAATCCCATGCACTGCTACAGACTAGGGACCGAATGGCTGGGCAGCGGTTCTGCAGAAAAGGACCTAGGGGTTACGGTGGACGAAAAGCTGAATATGAGTCAACAGTGTGCCCTTGTTGCCAAGAAGGCTAATGGCATTTTGGGTTGTATAAGTAGGGGCATTTCCAGCAGATCGAGGGACGTGATTATTCCCCTCTATTCGGCACTGGTGAGGCCTCATTTGGAGTACTGTGTCCAGTTTTGGGCCCCACACTACAAGAAGGATGTGGATAAATTGGAAAGAGTTCAACGGAGGGCAACAAAAATGATTAGGGGGCTGGAGCACATGACTTATGAGGAGAGGCTGAGGGAACTGGGATTGTTTAGCCTGCAGAAGAGAAGAATGAGGGGGGATTTGATAGCTGCTTTCAACTACCTGAAAGGGGGTTCCAAAGAGGATGGATCTAGACTGTTCTCAGTGGTAGAAGATGACAGAACAAGGAGTAATGGTCTCAAGTTGCAGAGGGGGAGGTTTAGGTTGGATATTAGGAAACACTTTTTCACTAGTAGGGTGGTGAAGCACTGGAATGGGTTACCTAGGGAGGTGGTGGAATCTCCTTCCTTAGAGGTTTTTAAGGTCAGGCTTGACAAAGCCCTGGCTGGGATGATTTAGTTGGGTTTGGTCCTGCTTTGAGCAGGGGGTTGGACTAGATGACCTCCTGAGGTCCCTTCCAACCCTGAGATTCTATGATTCTATGATTGCCATTTGTTCTCACATTTTTCCGGGTTGTGCTAAAGAGCAGTTATATTGGCAACTTTTCAAATTATATTTAAATGAAGACGAGCAGGCTCAGGGAAAAAAGTGTAATTTCAGCTTCTGTGACACTGGACGGAGATGGGGTGAGTCAGAGATTTCCTCCTTCCCCATCACTGCAGAACTGTTACCTCTTGTCTGAGCCATGTAGAGTTTATATTCATCACATTCTATCCATCCACTTCTCAGAGTGTCATGTGAGGAAGAGTTCTCAGCTGTCTGTGCTTGGAGATGATGCTTTGGCTTCTTTAATTGTATATCAGAGTCACTATGACTGGAGACGAAAGTGTCACAGACCTGGAAGGGGAATTCAAATGGATCCCAAACACAGTGTGATCATTTGGAGTTTAAATCCCAGGTTCCATCTATTGGTAAAGCCACTTATGGCAAGGTGGCTCTTTTGTCCGTCATTATTTGGATGCTAGGATACTAAAAATGTTGTAAAAAACATAACTGACTATTGACAGTGCTGAGTGAAGTATGTTTAAATGGATCTGAGGAGAATGTGATGGGAGAATCTCTTGTCCCGATTCTGAATAATCAGATGTAACGTGTTCTGGAATTTCACTTGACACTTTCATTGTCGTGTATTCTATCTCTCTGTGATGTGGGTTTCTATCTTTCCTGAAGGCTGTTTGGTCACCCAATCGGATATTTGTTCAGTTTGATAGGATATAGCTCAGATTTATTAGAGAATTTAAGACAAATGACCATTTGCTAAACTCATCATTTTTCACTTCAACTTTGTTTTTTCCCCACCCCTCCATGATGACATAGAGAAAGTTCATGTGCAGTTCTGTCAAAGGGGAGAACTCTTCAATTTACTGGACATGCTAACAAAGAAACAGCGGTGATTTAAAATCTCCACTCAGAAATGGTGAACAACAGCAGAACCCCAACTAATTGGGGGAAGTGCATATGATCACAGTGTCATTCAATTGTTGAAGTCAATATTGTCTCAGATGATGTGGAGAGAGAATTCCAGGGTAAGTGGTTTTGAACTAGGCAAAATGCCCATGTGTTTGGTTCCCGAAGCATGTGTAGCCCAGGCCCTACAGAAGATCGCTCCTAGTTAATCCTATATTATGGGAGATGCTGCCCTTTATGACGCAGGTGTTGAGGAAATAGAAGTGGGTTTTTTGTTGAATTTATCCTTTGCGAGTGCTAAAAATGTGTATAAAAAGAAATCAGTTTTGGAAATCTAATAGCTGCAGAAAAATAGCTATTTTTTAATAGAAACTCCAGCTCTGGTAACTAACAGAGATTCTGATCCAGGCCTGTGTCCAGTCCCTAGTCTGGAACTGTTCCACCAAAATAAAGAAAAGCTGGGTATGTTTTGGGAAGCCATTCCTCACTAATGGTGTTGAGATTTTGAGTGGTTTTGTAAATGATTCTACTTCAGAGAAGTGTAAATTTACCCTAACCAAGCCAAGGATTTGGAAAGAACTGGGATTGAAAGAGTACACACTAAGTTCTCGGTTTCCACTCCACTAAAGGTTTCTATGGTGACTAATGACCCAAGGAAAATTGTTTGTATAACTCCACTTCCTAGCGTAGTGTCACTGATTACCGTTCCAAAGGATACCAGGGATAGACTGAGAACAATCATCCTTCACCGTTTGGATCCAAAGAGAGAGTGCTACAAAGGACAGTCCTTCCCTGTGGATCCCAAACTGGCTGCCTGATTGGTTAACAAGGACTTTCAGGCTGTAGAAATGATGCTAACCAATGAGGCAATGAATGTGTCAGGCTCCAATTTCAGACTTCCAGATACTCGCATGTTGAGTCCTGATTCCGTGGTTTTGTGTCTGACGCTATGGCTACACAATGAAGCTGATGTTGGCGCAGCTGAACCAATGTAGCTACGCTGCTGTAGCACTGCTAATACAGATTCTCTAAGCCAGTGGGAGAGATCTCTCACTTTGGACTTTTAGTCCAGCTCTTGCAAGCGGCGGCAGCTATGTTGGCTGGAGAAGCTCTCCTGCTATCATAGCGCTACCTACACAGAGAATTATGGCTGTGTAACTATGTTGCTCAGTGGTGTGGCTTTTTCACACCCCTGAGCAATGTACTTTTACTGATAGTTTTATCTTGTGTTTTTATGCATTTACAGGACTTCTACTCTACCTTCTCCTACTTTGAAAGATTAAAAAGTGTGAAAAGAGGTATTTTTCCTCACGATGCAAACATTCTCACATAGGAGATCCCTTCCACCAACACACATGGCAGAAGAACCAGAAATATATGAATTCACAGAAGTGGTTGGGACCTATATTCTGACAAACCACAACTTAAGCCAAGGCTCAGCTGTTGGCAAGGGGGATTAAAAGAAAACTAACATATATGACAAGAATTTGTGATCTTTGAATATGTTGTTTTTTCCAAGGAAAATGAAATTATAGGTGAAGTTATTAGTTAAAGAGTAAGAGACTAATAGCGTGATATTCAGAATTCTGGAAAATAAAGTTCAAATATTCTTGAAAGTTGTCTTGTTTTTTCTTTTGTTAGTCGTACAGGAAATGATGGCTAATCTTGAAAAGTTAACTTGATTTAATTTACCCCATGTAGTGTTAGGAGTTCTGGTAGAAAACCTCACTCCAAAGGTTGGGGTGGGAGAAAGGTGTGTGAGAGAGGCAATATTCTCTTATACATTCTGTGACGGTGTCCCCAATGAAACTTTATGGGGAGATGCTTATAAATGTATACATGATGTAACTTGAATATGTTTTATGCTACATGTGCCATGTAACATATCTGTGAAAGTTATGACCTACTGAATCTATTCCTCCTGTTTGTATGCAGGTATCATTGTTGTAGTTGGAGTTATGAATATTGGTTTTATATTTGCTGGTTTTGTACATAGCCTTTGTAAGAGCCTGGGATCATGTCTTGAGAAAGGTATGTGCATGTAAAGAAACCAATCAAGAAACCCTTACACAGACAATAGGAGGTGCAGACCTCAATCCACATCTGGGCCTGGTCAGGAATGCCTGGTGTCACCTGTGTGTCAAAGGCAAGCGCACTTCCTGAGCTGCTTCCAGGAGCCTTACAGTTGTTAGGGGACGTGGTTCGGACCTGGGTCTGTGTTTGCAGCAGATCAGTGGATCTGGCTCAAAACAGACAGGATTCCGGAGTCCCAAGCTGGAAAAGGCAGGAAAGCAGGGGCAGAAGTAGCCTTGGCACACCAGGTAGCAGCACCAAGCTGGTTTCTGAGATACCAACCCATCACAGTGGTGTAGTCGAGCAGGATCTGTGCACAGCTGATTGCTTTGAGATACTGGTAGTGATTTTAAGTGAGTTTTAAGTGTGGTGGCTGGAAAACAGACAAAGTTACTGGTTTGTTATTTTCTGTTTGCTTATTTCGGGTAAGGGAAGTAGGGACAGAAAAAGAAGCAAAATCAGTTAGAGTGAAGACCAGGAGAGCTGGGAAAGTCTCTTAACTGAAAAACTCCTGAGCTGAGTGCAGCCCAGTTTCAGTGAACTGCAGAGGGGCGTGGCCCAGCACTAGACAGCAATAAGATGTCTCAGCGAGACAACGGCGAAACTAGATCTTGCCAGACTGGAAGCAACAGAGAGAGAAAACGAACATAGGAGATGAATAGAATTACGTAAACTGGAAATTAGTGCAGAGGCGGATGCCCACAAGAGAGCTGAGGATGCCCACAAGAGAGCTATGGAAGCAGAAAAAGCCAGGGAGGAGGTGGCGCACAAGAGAGCTGTTGAAGCAGAGGAGTTGGCCCACAAGAGAGCTAGGGAGGCCCAGAAGCATGAACTGGCTGTTGCAGAGCTGAAGAGTCTAAACCCTTCAGCTGTTGGCTCCACTTCCCCAAAAATCCACAAATGGGAGCGTCTATGCCCCCAGTATGATGAATCCAGTGATATAGCCAAATATTTTATCACCTTCGAGAGACTGTGCATCCTCCATGCGATCCCTGAAGATCAAAAGATGACCACCTTGATAGCAAAATTGACTGGCAGAGCTCTGGACATATTCAATAAGATGCCCACTGGTGATGCCTCCAATTATGGTAAATTTAAGGAGCTGGTTTTTAAACAGTTTCAGGTTACACCTGAAACCTACAGGGTTAAATACAGGAGTCTTAAGAGGGGATCTGGATTAAGTAATGTGGCTTATGTGAATGAAATGAGAGATCTGGTGGATAAGTGGGTGAGGGGGAAAGACATTACAAGCTTTGAAGGAATGTGTGATTTGGTTGCTCAGCAACAATTCCTGAATATGTGCAGTGATGATGTAAAACAGTATTTGTGGGACAAAAAGGTAAATGCAGTGGGTGAGTTAGCTGGGTATGCAGACTCTTATGAGCAGGCGCAAGCTGCAATTAAGCATAACCCACTGGCAGAAGGATACAGGGTTGGGGGAAAACAGAGTTACCGTTTTATCCCTGGGGAAAAAGGAGGCTGGGTGTTCACCTCCCCATTCCCCTGTTCCTCGTCCCAAATTTCCTGTACAAGCAGAGGAGCCCAGGAGGTGCTATCAGTGTAAGTCCACTGATCAGCTGAGAAATAAGTGGCCCATGCTGAGTGAAAACAGGAATCAAGTGACCCATGAAGCTGCTGCTTCTCAGAGTCCGGCTGCTGCCTCTTTCCACACAGGGTTTGTGAAGTTGACTTCTACACCACCACGCAGTGAGCATGTGTATGCTGTTAAACTGAATGGGAAATTAATCACTGGGTTGAGAGATACAGGTGCTGAAATTTCTATAGTCAGGAGGGACCTGATCCAGGAGAAGGATTGGTTGCCAGGTAAAGTGGCAGAATTAGAACTGGTGGGGGGGCTCCAAAGTCCTTGCACCTTTAGCTAAGGTACACATGCAAACTGAAGATTTGCAGGCTGAGCTAACTGTGGCAACAGTATCACACAATTTTGCACCGTTTCTACTGGGGAATGATTTCTTTAATGTGGCAGAATCTGTCCCAGAGTTGGGTGGCAGTAAGCAGCATCCTTGTGCTGAAAACACCAGAGGGGAGTGGGGGGGGGGGGCGAAGTCACAGGGACTGCAGCTGTGGGGGCAGGGATGGCTGTGTCCAGTTTTCTTTTCTTGGCTGTCAGTCAGGACTTAGCTGTGAGCAGTGTCCTTGGGCGAGACCAGAGTCTTATCTTTGGACTGAGCTTCCTAGTTACAATTAACTCGTTCTGTTCTCTTCTTCTCCCCTTCTCAGCTTCTTTTAACCTACAAAGGAAATCTTCACTCTCCACTCACACCTTTGTCCAAAAATAAACACACATACATTACCCATTATACAACACTGGTCTTATTATTCAATATATACCACATACACCCTTCTAATAAAATTACTTTATTACAGAGCTTTGGAGCAACAAACCAGGACAAGCACACCCACTTTTGAGGAGTCCACGTGGTACAATCTCTGGTGTCGAATAGCTTTCCTACCTCCCCAGCCCTCTGGCTAGAGATCTGGGGTCGCCAGAAGGATCCAATGTGCAATATGGGGAGTGGGTTAACCTTTCATGTCATTGCTTACAAAGTCTATTGGTGTGCAATTTTAACAACAATTTTTCCAATTAAAAGATCTGGCCAGTGAATTTCTTACTTAAAAGGGACACAATTAACTTTTACCAGAATTTTGATTGCCTTTTACCTTTAACTCCTGCTTTTTCTTCTAGCATGTTTACAAAGTTCAACTGCTAAATTCCCTCCAGCAACCACAGAGTTAACTGCTCAGGGTTCAGGGAGGGGGTAGCTAGGGGCTGTGTGAGGGCAGGGGTAGCTTGGTGCAGGGAGGGGGTGGCTAGGGGCTGTGGGTGGGGGGGTAGCTCAGGGGGTGGCTAGGGGCTGTGGGTGGGGGGTAGCTCAGGGGGCAGGGAGGGGGTAGCTAGGGGCTGTGGGCGGGTGGGGGTAGCTCAGGGGGCAGGGAGGGGGTAGCTGGGGCTGTGGGTGGGTGGGGGGTAGCTCAGGGGGCAGGGAGGGAGTAGCTAGGGGCTGTGTCTGGGCAGGGGGTGGGGCAGGGGGGTAGCTAGGGGCTGTGTGTGGGTGGGGGGTAGCTAAGGGTGCAGGGAGGGGGTAGCTAGGGGCTGTGTGAGGGCAGGGGTGGCTAGGGGCTGTGGGTGGGGGGTAGCTCGGTGCAGGGAGGGGGTAGCTAGGGGCTGTGTGCAGGCAGGGGTAGCTCAGGGGGTAGCTAGGGGCTGTGTCTGGGCAGGGGGTAGCTCAGGGTGCAGGGAGGGGGTAGCTAGGGGCTGTGTGAGGGCGGGGGTAGCTCAGGGTGCAGGGAGGGGGTAGCTAGGGGCTGTGTGAGGGCGGGGGTAGCTCAGGGTGCAGGGAGGGGGTAGCTAGGGGCTGTGTGCAGGCAGGGGTAGCTCAGGGTGCAGGGAGGGGGTAGCTAGGGGCTGTGTGAGGGCAGGGGTGGCTAGGGGCTGTGGGTGGGGGGTAGCTCAGGGTGCAGGGAGGGGGTAGCTAGGGGCTGTGTGCAGGCAGGGGTAGCTCAGGGTGCAGAGAGGGGGTAGCTAGGGGCTCTGTGAGGGCAGGGGTGGCTAGGGGCTGTGGGTGGGTGGGGGGTAGCTCAGGGTGCAGGGAGGGGGTAGCTAGGGGCTGTGTGCAGGCAGGGGTAGCTAGGGGCTGTGTCTGGGCAGGGGGTATCTCAGGGTGCAGGGAGGGGGTAGCTAGGGGCTGTGTGTGGGTGAGGGTAGCTCAGGGTGCAGGGAGGGGGTAGCTAGGGGCTGTGTGTGGGTGGGGGTAGCTCAGGGTGCAGGGAGGGGGTAGCTAGGGGCTGTGTGAGGGCGGGGGTAGCTCAGGGTGCAGGCAGGGGTAGCTAGGGGCTGTGTCTGGGCAGGGGGTAGCTCAGGGTGCAGGGAGGGGGTAGCTAGGGGCTGTGTGAGGGCGGGGGTAGCTCAGGGTGCAGGGAGGGGGTAGCTAGGGGCTGTGTGAGGGCGGGGGTAGCTCAGGGTGCAGGGAGGGGGTAGCTAGGGGCTGTGTGTGGGTGGGGGGTAGCTCAGGGTGCAGGGAGGAGGGTCGCTGGGGCTACTCCAGAGATCTACAGAAGCAGCTTTGTGCTGCCCACAGTCCTTGCACCCAGGGCGCCCTATGGCACAGTGAGCTGCTGGGACACCAAATGGATTCATGTCCAGGGATTCGACAGGCTACTTCCATGAGCACAAAGCAGCAGCAAACCCCACACTGGCCCCAGCTCCACATGACGCGGAGGGCGAGCGCTGGCAGGGGCAAGCAGGGCACACAGGGTTGGCTTGGGGCGCTCTTTAGTTTGCCAGTGTGAACAGTGGGGAGATGAGAGGCAGCTGGCAAAGCGGAGCCCAGGGGCGGCATGGTGGGGAGAGGAGGGAGGTCAGCCAGAGACCCTGCCTCATCTGGGACGCTCCCACTGCCGAGGGCGTCTGCTCTCAGAGCATTTCCCTGCTCTGCAGCCTTGGGCTGCTTGTGGCCCTGCATGGGACTGATCAGAAGCAGGCCCCACTCAGTGTATCCCGGCCCCTCCACCTCTCTGTGAGATTTACGGCTCCTTACTGCAGCTAGGGATGGACCGACACGCCCCGAACAGCTCCAGCTGGTTCAATCTGCCGCTGCTCCCTGCTCTGCCCCACAGGTCACCCCAGTACCCGCTCCCTGCTCGACTCCCTCTCACAGAGCCCAGGGCCAGGGTCCAGCTGCTGTCCAAACCTTCTCCACCAGGGAGATCGTCCCTTCTCCTGCCACCACGAATTGTCCTGACAGTCGCGTCCAACCAGCTCACCCAGACAGGGAGGCTTTTTCGTACAGGAGGCAGAGCTCCCCCGGGAGCTGTGGAACTCGCTGTCACATGACAGAGGAGACCACAGGCCGGAACAAAATGCAAAGCTCAGCTCTTCCACAGAGCCATCCTCAGCCAGCGATTCCCCCTCACTGACAGCCCCAGCAAAACCCTTCAAGCCACCAGCCCGCTTCTCCCACGGCTGGGGGAACGAGAGGGAGAGGGGCTGGCTGAAATCCCTGCAGTGATAGGGGCTGGACACACTAGAGAGAGCAGCGAGGAGCTGCATACCTGAGGCCAGTCACCATTGGGCAGCTGCTTGTCAATCCAAGCCGTTCTCCCCTCTTTCTAGCACCCCGACATCCAGGTGTCTGCACAGTGAAGGGGCAGAGGTCAGTGGTGTGACTCCGAATAGCAGGCTAGCTCCCCACCCCCGCCACGTGCAGCCGCAGCCAGGGCTCTCCTCTCTCCCTCCCCGACACTGCAGCGAGGACAGGAAAGCTCTTCCCATCCCCCCACTAGCCCCCAGCACTCACCCTGTGGCCACCCCCCCACCTCTGTGCAGTTCCCAGGCCGGCGGGGCAGCACCAAAGGCCCCAGACAGCCAAGCAGGTGAGGAAGCACCAGGCGGTAAAGCCAGGCCTGCGGCAGCAGCCACATCCTGCAGCGCCCAGCATGGCCGTGCCAAGGGTGGGGGGGCGCAGCTCTGGGCTGGGCCGCTGCCTTGAAGAGCCCAGACACTCGCTGTGGGAGAGCCGGTGGTGTGACGAGGGGCACCGAGAGCCATCCTGGGGCCTGGAGCGGTCACTGGCTCCCCCCTCTTGGCCCGGGCCACTCCCAGTCCCTGGGGCATGTGTCTGGGTTAGGCCAGGCGAGGACACCGCAGAGCACAGCAGGTCGGGCTGGGGGAGCTGCCCTTGGGGAGGGACAACAGAGGCCTGACAAAGAGTCCAGGCAGGACACAAACAGGGAGGTGTTACTGGGGGGTTTGTAGAGCTTCAGCAGTGTTAACCAGTGGGGAAGTTATCAGTGGCCTCCTGTCATCCCACCCCCCCCCCCCCCCGCCCGCCACCAGCGCTCTGAGACCCTCCCCCCCCCCAGTGCTTGGAGACCCTCCCCCCCATGCCGCCAGTGCTCTGAGATTCCCCACCCCGCCGCCAGCGCTCTGAGACCCTCCCCCTCAATGCCACCAGTGCTCAGAGGGCCTGTCCCCACACACAGCCAGCGGTCACAGGACACTGTGGGCACCCAGCGCCGGGGCTCAGCACTGACTGTCCAGACTAGCCCAGCCTGGCTGCTGCTGGGTCCGAGTCCCTGGGCAAGAAGGAGAAACAGGGACGAGCCAGCAGCTGCTGCCATCAGCTGGAGCTGGAAGGCAGGTGAGAGAGGCCGTCCGGGAAAGCAGCCGGGAGAGTGACAGGGCAGCACTTCTGCTGGGTTCATTCATACTAATGAGGAGGCTGGATGATTCCCCCACTCCTCATGCCTGGAAGTGCACAGTGCCCCTGTGAGGTGGGGAAATGAACTGCACCCCACTGGGAACCAGAGGCACACAGGACTGCAGTGACTTGGCCAAAGCCCCCCAGTGAATTGGTGGCAGAGCCCATAGCAGACCCCAGGGTCTGAATGTCCAGCACCCGGCTTCAGTTGCTATGGGGCACCCCCTTCCCACCCTCCTGGCATCTCCGCTCCGCTGGGATCCAAGAGTGCTGCAATCCCACTGAGGCGCATCCCTTCTGGCAGTGGCACTCAGTCTGTCCCGACGACTGTCCCTCTTTCTGGAGTCTGATTTGTCTGCAGGCCTGAGACTCTGAGCAGCGGGTGAAACGTGCTGGGTCTGCGAGGAAGTGGCCCTGAGAATTGAAGAAGCACCGGTGGAGGAAGTTAAGGCAAGGAAGCAGAAGCTGTTATCTACAGGATCCCTGGGCTGGGACGCAGACTACTGTGGGCCTGGTTCCCTGCCACTCACCAATGGGGCAATGGCTGGATTGGGAGATACTTCCCCACCCTTGGAAGGGAGGAGCACAGATCATGGCATGGCCGGCTAGCCGAGTCATACAGAGGATGCTGCAGTACTTGGCCTGAGGTGGGTCTGTAAGTGATGACGATGGACAAGGCACCAACGGGAGTGGAAGCACCGGCTGAGCGAGCTAATCCCTGAGACAAACAGCAGGAGGCGCCACCCTGGTGAGTGAACCCCATTACAGAGGCTGAGCTGCTCTCTGAGCCCATCCAGGGATCTGATGCTACCCAGACATATGAGTGTCCTCACAGCAACACAGTTGCAAAAGTGAGTAGGGGCCCGCTGCAGCACACACCACACTTGCTGGCTCAGTCTTGGCCATGCTGGGGTGGCCACCTCCCCGGTGATGAGACCTGGTCCCACCGTCTTCCTGGAGCTCCAGTCTGCCTTGCTGCCATCCCTGTCTGTGTTGCTGTTGTCTTCTTGAGCAGTTGACTGGAAGGGGCAATTGGCCCCATGCCATGTAGCCATGTTGTCTTGAAGGGCGAAAGCAGGAAGAATGGTGACGTCACAGCCCACCCAATATTCCATAACGTCATTAAGGAAAATATTTCTCAATGAACTCTCAGTAAAAGATCAGAAACAGCCAGTGTCAGCATCACGCTAAGGGCATTGGTATGTTCTTTACATTTGCTAGACCAACCTAACTCACATTTGAAGCTCTTCTTTTCACACCGTTGCTCATTTTCAGGGCCTGCTTTGTCTCCAGACAGATCCATTCTCTTTCAGAACGGCCTTGCTCTTTCTGTCTGTTTCGTTCATTGACGTGTCGGCGTAAACACTCCCCTTCACTCTTTTCTCAGACAAACACTAGTATTACTACTGATGGGATTAGAAAGCATTTGTCGAGTGGAAGATGACATTTCTGGGGGATTGTTCCCAAGACCCAGTACTTTGTGTTCAAACATCTCCCAGCTTCATTGGTGAAAATAAGACCAAGGTTTCTTTGCAATATTACAGGAAGGAAGTAGTTTTTCCACCCCAGATGGGGCTTCCACCCACAATCTCTGGTTTAGGAAGCCAATGCCTTATCCATGAGGCCACTGGGGCCATGAAGTATCACTGATGGAGGGGTGGAAATTCCCGCTCATAATTGCACATTCCTGACATTAATTTGGAAGCCAAATGCCCCCTTTATGCACTTACAGAAATGTTGGCATCCCCTGTCAGCGAGGCAGCTGGGCAGGTCGCTGACAGAGCTGAGCACCACCTTTCTGCCAGCCATCTTTAGAGAAGAACCCCATCCCAGAGTCCCAGCTCCCTCTGTTAGCACCTCCACGTCTGTGGCTCTGAGTGGCAGTAGGATGATTAGGGGGTGAATCCGGGGCTGGAAGTGGAGTCAGGTCAGCCTGTGAGGAGTAACCATGTGGGGCAGACCCAGGGTGAGGCTGTGGGCTGCTGGTCGGTTGTTGGGATCAGAGCTGTAGATCAAAGCCGCAGAGCGAGCTGACACCCAGGGTTATAAGGCCGACATAGTGACCCCCTTACTGGCCTCGATGAACCCCAAAGACTTAATAACTTCTGGGAGCTCCCCAGCAGGCTGCGGGCATCAGCCACCTCCTGCCTCACAGGTGAGACTCTTGGCGCTGTGCAAGTCGCCCCCTCGCTTGCAGGCCCAGTGTAGGAAGTGGGAGGCCCGGTGCTAGCAGAAGAGGGTTTGATTAATCGACCTCTGTGTTATGGGCACAGCACAGTTCCCCTGTGTCCCTCTGCTGGCTTTTCGCAAGCAGCACCCAGTGGCCCTGGCTCCAGGCTGGTGCCTTGTGAGCTCTGGCACTCATAGGTGCCGACTCCGTGGGTGCTCCGGGGCTGGAGCACCCACGGGGAAAAATTGGTGGGTGCTGAGCACCCACCGGCAGCTCCCCGCCAGCCCTGGGGCCCGCGCCCAGCTCACCTCACCACCGGGAGACGTTCCAGGGCCCCACCCCCGACACCGGGCGACGTTGCGTCAGCGTCGGGGGCGGGGCCCCGCCATGTCGCCCAGCATCGGGGGGCAGGGTCCTGCCCCTGACGCCAGGCGTCAGCCCCCACCGGCGCTGCCGGAAGTTGGCGCCTGTGCTGGCACGGGCAGGAAGCAGTGCAGGGTGTTGGGCAGAGGCCCTGGCAAACCAGCTGCTGGTAGGTGTCCTCCAGGGGCCGAGTCTCCTGCTTCTGCTGCTGTGGGGAGCCCAGCCTTAAGCCTGCCCAGCAGGTGCTGCAGCTCGAGCATTAAGCCTTTCTGTGTGGCCTGTGCTGGAGAGGACCCTGAACCCCTGTGGGGTACTGGTGGGGGGAAATCCCGACCGCAAATAATTTTGGCCCCCACATCAACAACTTGGGGCCAGTGGGGCAAGCTGAAGGCCTGGTGACTTAGTCCCTGGGGCCAGCAGGTCAAGCTGTTTTCCTGAATGTGGGGGAGGCAGCCGCCGAGGTTTGCCCTTCCCACTCCCTGTGCTGCTGCACCCTAAAATCCCTGTCGGCCAGCAAGACAAGCTGGGAGCCCCTGCCCCGAGTGCAAACTCCGCAGCTGGCCCCCCCCAATCTCCCCGCCTAGGAGCCACTGCCGGAGGGTAGTGTGTGCCGGTCACTTTGTGAGCCACGCTGCCCGAGGTAAGCACCACTCCCCTGCACCCCTATCCCCTGTCCCAGTGCAGAGGCTCTCTGTGTCTCGAACAAGCACTTTCAAGGATTGGTCAAGAACTTCTTTTCTGTTTATGAGAAAGATACACAAAAAAGGGAGCCCAACAGACAAGTTTCGTTCAGGAAAGAAAAACTGCCAGGCCAAGCCAGGATCTCGCAGTTACCTGGAAGACTCTTCAGCCAGCTCTTCCCAAAGGCCAGTCTCTAGAGGCTTTTGTGACATGATGTGCCTCAAAATAGCCCCCGGTAGCTCCCATATTCATCATTCCTATCTGGCTGTGATATTTCATCCAGAGCATTCCATGTCAGTTATCATATGAAATGTCGTGATCTGCTGAAATCCAGCATTCTGTCCAAATATGTATAGCATTAGGGTGTATGAAATTATGCATTTTGCTGAATGGTTGTTACTGAAATATGCTGTAAGTTTGCTAGTGACATTCAAAGGACCCCTGCCCAGAAGGGTGTTCAATGACCATTAACCAGCAGAGGAGTTGTAATGATGGGATTTGCAATTCAATGAGAGATGCCCAAACACCACACTATGGGGCCTGCTCAAGTCTATGACTCAGTTGCAGAAGACCACACCAGGAGGATCCCTCAACCTAGTGACTCAGTAAAGCCAACCCGGATATGTCTGGGAAAGTTTCTTCTAGATGCTTGAACTAAGAACATAAAATAGACTGTAGCATCATGTTTTTGCCTTTCTCCTCCCCCACCTACGCTGAAAGCAGCAGGAATCCTGAGAAAATGAAGGTCATCTGAGGACAGTGGTCCAGATTTCAGAAGCATGCAGCAGGCAGAGGGATAGCTCAGTGGTTTGAGCATTGGCCTACTAAACCCAGGGTTGTGAGTTCAATCCTTGAGGGGGCCATTTAGGGATCTTGCTCAAAAAAATGAGTCAGGGACAGTACTTGGTCCTACTGGTGAAGGCAGCAGACTCAACTCAATGACTTTTTCAAAGTCCTTCCAGTTCTATGAGATAGGCATATCTCCATATATTAAGGATAGAATGTGGTGAGCAAATTCCTTGACCTAAGTACTGCCTAGTGTAATAAGGTGTAAAATTTAGATTGTGCATTTATCTTTCATTTTCTTTGGTAACTTACTCTGATGTTTTATGCCCATCATTTATAATCCTTAAAAATCCATCTTTCTGTAGTTAATAAATCTATTTGATGCTTTACTTAAAATAGTGTATTTTGCTTGAAATTCTTGGAACAGAGGGATAGCTCAGTGGTTTGAGCATTGGCCTGCTAAATCCAGGGTTGTGAGTTCAATCCTTGAGGTGGCCATTTAGGGATCTGGGGCAAAAATGGGGGATTGGTCCTGCTTTGAGCAGCGGGTTGAACTAGATGTCCTCCTAAGGTCCCTTCCAACCCTGATATTCTATGAGTATAGTCCAGGGGTGCAGAGCTGGGGGGAATTGGAGGGAGACTTTCTATTATTAGTTTTATGAGTGGCTGGAAGAAGCATTCATATAACTCAGTTGGATGTGTTCCTATCTGTAAATGTCTGTGTAACTGCCATATCTGCCAGAGATTTGCAGCTTCTCACAGCATCACAGTGTGAGAGGGAGCCGAGGCGGTGGGACAGCCGTGGCTGTCAGGAGATCCAGCTAGGCAGGAGTTGCTCTGGGTTCTATGCAGGGGAAGATTACATGGCCTGCTGACTCCCTCAATAGACTGCCCTGTCAATCAGGCTGACCAGGAGCTTTAGCCTCTCCCCATTTACCCTGGGGACTGTCAGTCTCAGGGTCTTGATTTCCCAGTGACCCTTCCCCCTTCTATTGGTGCTAGGAACTAGCCCACCAAAAAACCCTTTTACAAGTCTGTGATGGGGAGCCTGTGTGACTTTGTGGCCGGGGATGGCGGTTACAGATCCACTACTGCGTGGCTCTGTCATGCTGGCTACTGACCGCTGCAAAAGATCTGCATCCGCCCTCCCCCACTAGAAACTCCCAGAACACTCCCCCCCCCCCCCCCGAACAGGAAAACCACCTCCCAGAATGACCATGGCGCCTAGTGAATGCAATGTGACTGTGAGGTTCTGGTGAACCTGTCACCGTCTCTACTCTGGTATAGGCGCCTATCGTCTCAAATTACAAACCCCCTTCCCCCCCTTCAATCACACTGTCCTTTAAAAGGAAATCAAGGAACCAGTACTTTACAGAACAGCAATTTTTATTAAAGACAGCAGAGTTATGGGATGAAACTTGGACAGGGGCTAGGGTGGGGTGCGGTTGGAGGGAAGGAAAGGAGCCATCAAATCGTTGGGAATGAGAGCCTTCTGCTACTGGAGCAGTCCACAGGGGTGGAGTGATTATTTCCACGGCCCCTGCTGCCCCTCATTCTCATGACTTTGGGTGGAGGGGGATTGGACTTTGTGGCGGGGGAGGGCGGTTAGAAATCACATACAGAGGGGCTCTTTCCTCCTGCCTCCGGTCCTGCAGAACATCTACAAGGCGCCAGAGCGTGTCCGTTTGCTCCCTCATTAGTCCAAGCAGCGTTTGAGTCATCTGCTGGTCTTCCTGGCGCCACCTGTCCTCCCGTTCGTTGTATGATCGCTGGTACTGCAACATGTTCTCCCTCCACTGGGTCTGCTGTGCCGCCTCGGTTTGGGAACAGGACATCAGTTCTGAGAACATTTCGTCCCGTGTCCTTTTCTTTCGCTGCCTTATCTGCGCAAGCCTCTGGGAGGGTGAACCACGGGTACTGCAGGACACGCTCGCAGCTGTGGGATGGGAGAAAGGGAGTGAATTCCTCAGAAAGATACATTTTCCCTAACAATGCCTATACTCTTTCCCTGTGAACAAGACCATGCACACTACCTATCACATGTGCACTCAGTACAAGGTCGAATATTCTGTCTTTATATTGGGTGCCTGGGGTCTTGGTGGGCAGATCACACAAGCGGTGCTGGACACTGGAATTCTGCTGTCAGGAGACCATGGTAAGCCGTACACTGTGGAGTGCTGAGAGCTTACTTCACAGCAGTGGTGTACTATCATGTACTGCGGAGTGCTGAGAGCTTACTATCACAGCAGTGGTGTACTAGGGGTGGCCAGTTCCTGCTGCCTGTGAACCGAGTTCAGTTTGAACGGTTCGGCAATCCCTCCCCCCCGCCCCCACTGCGCGGCTGGTCCCGGGAAATGTCCCTTTCTGCTGCCTGTGAACCGAGTTCAGTTTGAACGGTTCGCCAATCCCGCCCCTTCCTCCACCGCGTGGCTGGAAACCGCCGGTTAGAGTTACTCAAAGGAAAAGGCAATCAGTCACCAAACTAAAAAACCCTAATTCAAACCAGGGCACCATGACTGATATCACGCTGATGAGGATTACAGAGACAGAGAAAGACCGCATGCTGCGTGATGCCAGCAAACACCGGGGCCGTATGCCGCCATGCTCTGCAAGGCAATAATACCGGAGTACCAGCTACTAGCCTGGCACGGAAAAGTTTCCTACCATGGAGGAGACAATAAGGCCGCTCTCCCCGGGAACCTGATGCAAAGGCTTTCACAGTACCTCCAGGAGAGCTTCGTGGAGATCTCCGAGGGGGAATTCTCCTCTATCCCCATACATATTGACAAACTTTTCCAGTAGTTGCACTGGAAGCGACTCAAAACTAAAGCGCCTAGGGCAAACTAAGCAATAAAAACCCATTGCAAACATACCATGCCTATTCTATTCAAATTAAATGTTTAAAACACTGACCTGCTGGTCCCTCGCCTGATTCCTGGTCCGGGTTACTGCCATGGGAGGGTTGGTAGGGGGCTCTCAGTCAGGGTGATGAAGAGATTCTGGCTGTACGGGAAATCAGCGTTGAAAGCGCTGTCGACTGCCTCGTCCTCCTCCTCTCCTTCCTCATCTTCCCCGTCCGCGAAAACCTCCAATGACGTGGCCGTAGATAAGACCCCATCGTCGGAGTCCACGGACACTGGTGGGGTAGTGGTGGCAGCACCACCGAGCATTGTATGCAGTGCCTCGTAGAAACGGCATGTGTGGGGCTGGGATCCGGAGCGTCTGTTTGACTCTTTGGTCTTCTGGTACGCCTGTCGCAGCTCCTTGATTTTCATGCGGCACTGCATTGCATCCCGGCTGTATCCTCTCTCTGTCATGGCTTTTGAGATCTTCTCGTAGATCTTCGCATTCCGTTTTTTAGATCGCAGCTTAGAAAGCACGGACTCATCGCCCCACACTGCGATAAGATCCAAGACTTCCCGATCAGTCCATGCTGGGGCCCTCTTTCTATTCTGCGATTGCATGGTCACCTCCACTGGAGAGCTCTGCATCGTTGCCAGTGCTGCTGAGCTCGCCACGAAGTCCAAACAGGAAATGAGATTCAAACTGGCCAGACAGGAAAAGGAATTCAAATTTTCCTGGGGCTTTTCCTGTGTGGCTGGTCAGAGCATCCGAGCTCAGAGTGCTGTCCAGAGCGTCCACGGAGTGGTGCACTGTGGGATAGGTCCCGGAGCTATTAGCGTCAAATTCCGTCCACAGTAACACGAATTTGACATGGCCATGTTGAATTTAGCGCTACTCCCCTCGTCAGGGAGGAGTACAGAAATTGAATTAAAGAGCCGTTTATGTCGAAATAAATAGCTTCGTAATGTGGACGGTTGCAGGGTACAATCGAGTTAACGCTGCTAAATTCAACATAAAGTCCTAGTGTAGACCAGGACTAAGGAAGGAGATTCCACCACCTCCCTAGGTAACCCATTCCAGTGCTTCACCACCCTACTAGTGAAAAAGGTTTTCCTAATATCCAACCTAAACCTCCCCCACTGCAATTTGAGACCATTACTCCTTGTTCTGTCATCTGCTACCACTGAGAACAGTCGAGATCCATCCTCTTTGGAACCCCCTTTCAGGTAGTTGAAGGCTGCTATCAAATCCCCCCTCATTCTTCTCTTCTGCAGACTAAACAATCCCAATTCCCTCAGCCTCTCCTCATAAATCATGTGCCCCAGCCCCCTAATCGTTTTCATTGCTCTCCCCCATTTGTCCACATCCTTTCTGTAGTCGGGGCCCCCAAAACTGGATGCAGTACTCCAGATGTGGCCTCAACAGTGCCAAATAGAGGAATAATAAGGGGAGGGGGCAGGAAGGGGTGGAGTGGGGGCAGGGCCTGTGGCAGAGCCAGGGGTTGAGCAATGAGCACCCCCCCAGCACATTGGAAAGTTGATGCCTTGATGGATCAACATAGATGCACACTGTGATTCTTCTCAGGGTGCTGAGGGCCGTGAGTCTCCTTGTTGGCACCTGCCACTAGGAAGAGGGAGTTTTGCATTTGGCAGCTGGATGTTTGTGACCAAACTCACCAGCCTGTCAGGCATTCCAGCACCCTCCTCTGCACTCCAGCAGTCCTGCCACAGTTGACAATAAAGGCACCCTAATCCCTGAGTTCCTTCAATCTGTCCCTCTCTCGGGTCCAGCCCCAATCACCAGATACTCAGAGAAATCCCAGATCCTCTCTTCCCAAAACAATGGTATATGCCAGGTTACCAGTTTTACTGTTGACCACTGCTACTGTATCACACAGCATGTGAGTACAGTTATCGAACAAGCAGAAATGTATTTAACAAGGGATAGAGATTTAAACAGAAACAAACGTGTATGATGGAAACCATCTGTTACCAACAGAACAAAATCACAAAATGCAACCTACACTTTTTAATAGTTACCTTTCCTATCTAAGCAGATTCTCACCTCACTCTTCAGTCTATTGCTCTGATTGCTAGTCCCTAGGAGCCATGGCCCTGCCTTTCATGAAGCACCACTGATCATTATGGATCTCCTTGGTGAATAGACCTAGATCGTGTTTCTCCAGCCTGTTATAAACTGAATCAGTCTTTTGTCTTTATTCACAGAAAGGATGATCTTCTCATTGTCATATTGTCCTTCTCACTTCCACAGGGTTTCAATGTCTATAGTTTGTCTTTGATAGTTTTCCGTTGGCTTTTCTGGGTTGGTGCAAAGGTTGAAAATAGAGCAATACATCGCATAAGTGGTAAGCAAGTGACAATGCCCTCCCACTTGAATGGGCCGTCCCCACCAAGACATATGATTGGGGTGACTCACTTTCATGACAATACCATATGGGAATAATTTTCCATGTACTTACATTACTCCTTCAATATGACTCGTACGCACCTCTCTCAGTGATTAGGAGTAACAATAATTTACAAGCGACAGAGTCCTGTGGCACCTTATAGACTAACAGACGTATTGGAGCATAAGCTTTCGTGGGTGAATACCCACTTCGTCGGATGCATGCAGTGGAAATGTCCAGAGGCAGGTATAAATATGCAGGGAAGAGTCAGGCTAGAGATAGCGAGGTTAGTTCAATCACGGAGGATGAGGCCCTCTTCTAGCAGTTGGCTAGCCATTACAAAAGAAAGACTGTGAATGGCTAACCAACTACAAAAGCAGTTTCTCCTCCCTTGGTGTCACACCTCAATTGCTAGAAGAGGGCCTCATCCTCCCTGATTGAACTAACCTCGTTATCTCTAGCTTGACTCTTCCCTGCATATTTATACCTGCCCCTGGACATTTCCACTGCATGCATCTGAAGAAGTGGGAATTCAACCACGAAAGCTTATGCTCCAATACATCTGATAGTCTATAAGGTGCCACAGGACTCTTTGTCGCTTCTACAGATCCAGACTAACACGGCTACCCCTCTAATAATTTACAAGCTTTCAGTAGAGACCTCACTGCAATGCTTCCCGGATAAATATCATAAAATCAGTGTATTGGGTGTGGTGAGTTTGTCAGGTCTGAGACAGGAGTTGCTTGTGAATAATAGCGACCCCTTTGCCAATTGGCACCAATGAGCTTTTGTCACACATGCACAGACGTATACAGTCTCACTCTGATACAACAGAAAGGCCAGCACAAAAAAAAGAGGGAAAGAAACAATAAGATACTAAAGTGACAATGGCTGGAAAACTCAAATTCGCTTAGTGTTTGCATTGATGGATACCAAGAGCTGTAGCTACAGCTGTGGAACCAGGTGATCAGATAGCTGGCTCAGCCCTCCATACTAGGAGCTCTCTCACATACAGGGACAAAGGTCAAAAGTGGAATTGATGTCATGACTTGTTTCCCATAGGGGATCAATCTGTCTAAACATCAAACACTGGAAGTAGTCTTCTGACAACGTAACACTGTCTACACTGGGGCTCAAGTCACACTAACTTCTTCTCTCACTGGAGTGGATTTTTCACACCCCTGAGAGATGTGGCTATGTCAACATAGCTTTTCAGCATAGACCAGTCTTTAGATGGCTTTTTGATATGAAAGGCAATGGACTACAGCCTTTCCTTGATACTGATGGTTGACGATTGCAGCTTTTCTAGCTGCAGGACACATCCTATGACAGATGTCATGCCTTTCCTTTCCAAATTAGAGAAATGGGGAAGACAGTGACCCTTACAGTCTAAGTGGGTAAAAAGTTATACAACTTGTCTCCACAAATAGTTTTCTTTTTAATAGAAATTCACTTTGAAGGTAAGCAAAATAAGTTCTATTTGAAATACAAACTATTAAAATCTACACCGGGCCAATATTCTCTCATACACTGTCTTTCTCACACACATTCTCCCACCCCAACCTCAGAAAGTTTTCTACCAGAACTTCATACACTACAGGGGGTAAATCAAATCAAATTAACTTTTCAAGGTTAGTCGTACAGGAAATTATGGCTAACAAAACAAAAAAAAAGACAACTTTCAGTTTTCCAAAATAATTCACATTACCACACAATTAGTCTCTTATTCTTTAACCAATAACTTCACCTATAATTTCATTTTCACTGGTTACAATAATATATTCAAAGATCACAAATGATCATATATGTTAGTTTTCTTTTAATCCCCATTGCCAACAACTGAACCTTGTCTCAAGTTGTGGTTTGTCCCAATGTAGGTCCCAACCACTTCTGTGAGTTCATATATCTCAAGATCTTCTGCCATGTGTGTTGGTGGAAAGGGTCTCCTATGTGGGAATGTTTGCATCACGAGAAAAAAACCCTCTCATTTCAAACTTTTTATTGTTTCAAAGTAGGAGAAGGTAGAGGAGAAGTGAGGTGAATGCATAAAACACAAGAGAAAACTGTCTGGTCTACACTAAAGACATTGATTGGTATAACTTTATTGCTCAGGGGTGTGAAAAATCCACACAGCTGAGCAATGTAGTTACACAGCCTAATCCCGTGTACATAGTGCTATGTCAGTGGGAAAGCTTCTCCTGCCAACATAGTCACCCCCGCTTGCGGGGGCTGCACTAACGAAGTCCGATGGGAGAGAGCTCTGCCATTGGCTTAGAGCATCTGTTATAGCAGTGCTACAGCAGCACAGCTACATTGGTGTATCTGTGCCAACATAGAATCATAGAATCTCAGGGTTGGAAAGAACCTCAGGAGGTCATCTAGTCCAACCCCCTGCTCTAAGCAGGACCAAACCCAACTAAATCATCCCAGCCAGGGCTTTGTCAAGCCTGACCTTAAAAACCTCTAAGGAAGGAGATTCCACCACCTCCCTAGGTAACCCATTCCAGTGCTTCACCACCCTACTAGTGAAAAAGTTTTTCCTAATATCCAACCTAAACCTCCCCCACTGCAACTTGAGACCATTACTCCTTGTTCTGTCATCTTCTACCACTGAGAACAGTCTAGATCCATCCTCTTTGGAACCCCCTTTCAGGTAGTTGAAAGCAGCTATCAAATCCCCCCTCATTCTTCTCTTCTGCAGGCTAAACAATGCCAGTTCCCTCAGCCTCTCCTCATAAGTCGTGCTCCAGCCCCCTAATCATTTTTGTTGCCCTCCGTTGGACTCTTTCCAATTTATCCACATCCTTCTTGTAGTGTGGGGCCCAAAACTGGACACAGTACTCCAAATGAGGCCTCACCAGTACCGAATAGAGGGGAATGATCACGTCCCTCGATCTGCTGGAAATGCCCCTACTTATACAACCTAAAATGCCATTAGCCTTCTTGGCAACAAGGGCACACTGTTGACTCATATTCAGCTTTTCGTCCACCGTAACCCCTAGGTCCTTTTCTGCAGAACTGCTGCCCAGCCATTCGGTCCCTAGTCTGTAGCACTGCATGGGATTCTTCCGTCCTATGTGCAGGACTCTGCACTTGTCCTTGTTGAACCTCATCACATTTCTTTTGGCCTAATCCTCTAATTTGTCTAGGTCCCTCTGTATCCTATCCCTACTCTCCAGCGTATCAACCACTCCTCCCAGTTTGGTGTCATCTGCAAACTTGCTAAGGGTGCAGTCCACACCATCCTCCAGATCGTTGATGAAGATATTGAACAAAACCGGCCCCAGCACAGACCCTTGGGGCACTCCACTTGATACCGGCTGCCAACTAGACATGGAACCATTGATCACTACCCGTTTGGCCCAACCATCTAGCCAGTTTTCTATCCACCTTACCGTCCATTCATCCAGCCCATACTTCTTTAACTTGCTGGCAAGAATACTGTGGGAGACTGTATCAAAAGCTTTGCTAAAGTCAAGAAATAGCACATCCACTGCTTTCCCCTCATCCACAGAGCCGGTTATCTCATCATAGAAGGCAATTAGGTTAGTCAGGCATGACTTGCCCTTGGTGAATCCATGCTGACTGTTCCTGATCACTTTCCCCTCCTTTAAGTGGTTCAGAATTGATTCCTTGAAGACCTGTTCCATGATTTTTCCAGGGACTGAGGTGAGACTGACTGGCCTGTAGTTCCCTGGATCTTCCTTCTTCCCCTTTTTAAAGATGGGCACTACATTAGCTTTTTTCCAGTCATCCGGGACCTCCCCCGATTGCCATGATTTTTCAGAGACAATGGCCAATGGCTCTGCAATCTCATCGGCCAACATCAGCTTTATTGTGTAGCCATAGCGTCAGACACAAAACCATAGAATCAGGACTCAACATGCATGGATCCAGAAGTCTGAAATTGGAGCCTGACACATTCATTGCCCCATTGATTACCATCATTTCTACAGCCTGAAAGTCCTTGATAACCAATTAGGCAGCCAGTTTGGGATCCACGGGGAAGGACTGTCCTATGTAGCACTCTCTCTTTGGATCCAAAAGGTGAAGGATGATTGTTCCCAATCTAACCCTGGCATCCTTTGGAACTGTAATCAGTGATACTGAAGTAGGAAGTGGAGTTGTACAAACAATTTTCCTTGGTCACCATAGCTTCCTTTACTGGGGTGGAAACCATAACGGAGTGTGTACTCTTTCAACCTCAGTTCTTTCCAAATCCTAGGCCTTGGTTAGGGTAAATTTACACTTCTCTGAAGTAGAATCATTTACAAAACCACTCAAAATCTCAGTTTTAGTGAGCAATGGCTTCCCGACCCATGCCCAGCTGTTCTTAAATTTGGTGGCACAGTTCCCGGAAGGGACAGGACACAGGCCTGGATCAGAATCTCTGTTAGAAACTCGAGCTCCGGTAACTATTTTAAAAATAGCTATTTTTCTGCAGCTATTAGATTTCCAAAACTGATTTCTTTTTATACACATTTTTAGCTCCTACAAAGGATAAATTAAAAAATCCCACTTCTATTTCCTCAACATTTGCATCATGAAGGGCCGCATTCCCCATACCATGGGATAAGCTCGGAGGGATCTTCTGTAGGGCCTGGGTTACAAATGCTTCGGGAACCAAATACATGGGCATTTTGCTTAGTTCAAAATCACTTACCCTGGAATTCTCTCCCCAGATCATCTGAGGTAATATTGACTTCAACAATTGAACTACATTGTGATCATATGCACTTCCTTCAGTTAGTGGGGGTTCTGCTGTTGTTCACCATTTCCGAGAGGAGATTTTAAATCACTGCTGTTTCTTTGTTTGCACCTCCAGGAAATTGGAGAGTTCTCTAATGTTGACAGAACTGCACTTCAACTTTCTCCATGTCATCATGGAGGTATGGGGAAAAAGCGAAGCTGAAGTGAGAAATGATGACTTTAGCAAATGGTCGTTTGTCTTAAATTCTCTAATAAATCTGAACTACATCCTATCAAACTGAACTATTATCCAATTGGGTGACCAAACAGCCCTCAGGAAAGATAGAAATCCACACCACAGAGAGATAGAATACATGACAATGAAAGTGTCAAGTCAAATTCCTGAGCAGGTTACATCTGATTATTCAGAATTAGGACAAGAGATTCTCCCATCACATTCTCCTCTGATCCATTCAAACCTGCTTCACTCAGCACTGTCTCAATAGTCAGTTATGCTATTTAAAAATTTTTTAGTATCTTTGCATTCCTATAATGGGGGGGAAAACAGCCCCCTTGCCAGAAGTGGCTTTACCAATAGATGGAACCTGGGATTTAAACTCCAAATGAGCACACTGTGTTTGGGATACATTTAAAGTCCCCTTGCAGGTCTTTGATACTTTCATCTCCAGTCATAGCGATGGATATAGGATTAAAGAAGTCACAGCATCATCTCCAAGCACAGACAGCTGAGAACACTTCATCATATGACAGTTTGAGAAGTGGATGGATAAACTCTGCATAGTTCAGCAAAAGGTAACAGTTCTGCACTGAAGGGGAAGGAGGGACTCTCTGAGTCACCCCATCTCCTTCCAGTGTCACAGAGGCTGAAATGGAATTTTTTCCCTGCCCCTGCCCATTTAAATATAATTTGAAAAGTTCCCAATATAACTGCTCTTCAGCACAACCCAGAGCAGTGTGAGAACAACTGGCAATGATACAGTCCTTATCATTGGTGACTAAGAATAACGTTGCAACAGGAGGAATGGTATAAACGTGATGCTCCCTGCTTCACGGTAGGAAGGGCACTCAAATTACTCATGGGACAATGGAGTTGACAGCAAGGACAAATGGGTCCACCTCAAAGGAGGATGAACTGCATAAGGCTAAAATGGGCCACTGATCTGGACAAGCCAGGGGATAACGGTGCTGCAAACAGTTCAAACAGCTTTAAAAGTTACTATGTGGGATTCAGGAAATGTAAAGTATTGATAGCGCTAGAGGGTTTTCTGGTGCTGATCCACCTTGCAGATTCTCTGATGGCTAACATGGGCTGAGTGGCAAGAGAAGGTATTCCTACACTCACTGCTTTCGTAGGGCCTCTGCCCCGTGTGGATTCTCTGATGCTTAGTAAGGTTCGAGCTGTGATTGAAGGTTTTCCCACACTCACTGCATTTATAGGGCCTCTCCCCTGTGTGGATTCTCTGATGGTTAATAAGGTTGGAGCATTGATTGAAGCTTTTCCCACAATCACTGCATTCATCGGGCCTCTCTCCTGTGTGGATTCTCTGATGTCGAATAAGGTTCGAGCTGTGGTTGAAGGTTTTCCCACATTCACTGCATTTATAGGGCCTCTCTCCTGTGTGGATTCTCTGATGTTTAGAAAGGGCAGAGGTGTTAGTGAAGCATTTCCCACAATCACTGCATTCGTAGGGCCTCTCTCCAGTGTGGATTCTCTGATGCCTAATAAGGTGCGAGTTGCGATTGAAGGTTTTCCTACACTCACTGCATTCATAGGGCCTCTCTCCTGTGTGGATTCTGTGATGCTCAAAAAGGCCTGATTTGTAAGAGAAGTGTTTCCCACACTCACTGCATTCATAGGGCCTCTCCCCTGTGTGGATTCTCTGATGAGTAATAAGGGCTGAGCTGTTAGTGAAGTTTTTCCCACACACACTGCATTCATAGGGCCTCTCTCCTGTGTGGATTCTCTGATGCTTTATAAGGGCTGAGTAGTCACATAAGTTTTTTCCACACTCAGTGCATGTATTTTTTCTTTTTCCCCTGAGGATTCCCTGCTGTGTTGTGGTTTCCTTGAGGTCCTTCTGAGTTCCTCGGCAGGAAATATATTTACCCACTTTCTCCCCTGGCTGGTTTCCCTGCTCTCTTTCTGGTCTTTGCTGAATCTCACAGGATTTTTCCTGCTCATGACTCATGGACACATTCCTTTTCGATCTTTGTGATAATGCTCTGTGTTTATCCACTTGCTCAACATTTTCCTGCTGAGAATTCTGCTCCTCTTTCTCACATGCCATAGCATCACCTGCTTTGATAGAGACAGAAACCATAAACAGGGATGGAAAGGGGAAGGCTAAATGAAAACAAGTGCTGGAGAGAGGTCAAATAAAGATCAGGAACTGAACTCCCCCAAACTCTTCTTCTAAATAGGAGAGAGGAGGGGATCAATTCGGCCTTCACATCCCATCCAAATTCACGGGGGAAGGGAGGAAGCTATGGCCTGGTGTCTGCTAGAATCTACGGGAAGCCATGAGCTATAGTTAACCTGAGGATATGACCTCTGCTAGCGACAATAATGAACTGAGAGACCTCCCAACGGCTTTATAGGGCATCCCAGAGGTTTCCTTCAGGCACTTACAGATTCTGAGTTGGTTTAATGTTTCCTCACCTATGCAGGGAGCTCTCAGGATCTCTCTTGCCTCTGAACCCTGGAGGTCTGAGACCCATGACTCTTCCCATTGTTCCAGCTGGGAGATCACATCAGGTTTGGAAACTGGAAACCCTGCTCAGATGAAAGAAAACAAAGGAGTTCAGCTGATTTCATAAGACTTTGTCATAAAAAAACATGCTATTAATTTAACTTCAGTGCTTAGTGTGACCTGGTGTGGATGGGGCAGTCCTCACTGAAAATGCCAAGGTAAGGGCAGGCTGAAAAAGGGAGAGCAGATGCTCCCAAAACTACTCGTTAACAATGAAGTTAAACTCACCGACCAGTCACAAACTGTGCTTCTGATCCCCCACACTGGTTATCGAGAAGCTGAAAAAAGAAATCACACGGCCCCCTTTATTGCATTCCAGTTCTCTGACTCCCAATCAGCACCTAGGTCCAGTACGGTGAGAGGTTATTTAAAAACTCTGCTCACATAGACAAAATGTTCTTCTGACCCCAAAGGGTCAGCCACATTACCAGGTCAATAAAGGTTTGGATTTTACCCAAAATACCACACTGCCAGTCAATCCTTTAGCATCTAAACTAAAGGTTTATTATAACAGAGAGAGAAAGAAAGCTTGTTAAATGGGAAAGCAGTCAGATACATTCAGAAATCTATGTATTTGGTTCTTAGCAGTATTGGTGAGTTGCTGGCTTGAAAGTCCATCTGGAACACATCCACATCATTTGGTCCTTTGCTCAAGGTTTCAGTTTGTAGAGAAGTTGCTCCAGAGGTAGGAAGAGGGATTGAAGAGAAAATCCAGATGATGTGGCTGCCCTTTATACTCCTTTCGCCATGTTGCTTGTAATTCCTGTGTCCCAAACACAAACTTCACAGCACATGGCATGGAAAAGCCTTGGAGTTCTCAATACACAGGCATATCCCTGCATGTTTTGCGGACTCAATAGGTGTATCCCCTTGGTCCTTTCTTTGGTAAATCATGGGAGACAGGAGAGATTCCAGAAGACTGGAAAAGGGCAAATATAGTGCCCATCTATAAAAAGGGAAATAAAAACAACCCAGGAAACTACAGACCAGTTAGTTTAACTTCTGTGCCAGGGAAAATAATGGAGCAAGTAATTAAGGAAATCATCTGCAAACACTTGGAAGGTGGTAAGGTGATAGCGACTAGCCTGCATGGATTTGTAAAGAACAAATCATGTCAAACCAATCTGATAGCTTTCTTTGATAGGATAACGAGTCTTGTGGATAAGGGAGAAGCGGTGGATGTAGTATACCTAGACTTTAGTAAGGCGTTTGATACGGTCTCGCATGATATTCTTATCAATAAACTAGGGAAATACAACTTAGATGGGGCTACTATAAGGTGGGTGCACAACTGGCTGGATAACCGTACTCAGAGAGTAGTTATTAACAGTTCCCAATCCTGCTGGAAAGGTATAACGAGTGGGGTTCCGCAAGGGTCTGTTTTGGGACTGGCTCTGTTCAATATCTTCATCAATGACTTGGATATTGGCATAGAAAGTACGCTTATTAAGTTTGCAGATGATACCAAACTGGGAGGGATTGCAACTGCTTTGGAGGATAGGGTCATAATTCAAAATGATCTGGACAAATTGGAGAAATGGTCAGAGGTAAACAGGATGAAGTTTAATAAGGACAAATGCAAAGTGCTCCACTTAGGTAGGAACAATCAGTTTCACACATACAGAATGGGAGGAGACTGTCTACGAAGGAGTACGGCAGAAAGGGATCTAGGGGTTATAGTGGACCACAATCTAAATATGAGTCAACAGTGTGATGCTGTTGCAAAAAAAGCAAACTTGATTCTGGGCTGCATTAACAGGGGTGTTGTGAGCAAGACACGAGAAGTCATTCTTCCGCTCTACTCTGCACTGGTTAGGCCTCAACTGGAGTATTTTGTCCAATTCTGGGCACCGCATTTCAAGAAAGATGTGGACGAATTGGAGAGGGTCCAGAGAAGAGCAACAAGAATGATTAAGGGTCTAGAGAACATGACCTATGAAGGAAGGCTGAAGGAATTGGGTTTGTTTAGTTTGGAAAAAAGAAGACTGAGAGGGGACATGATAGCGGTCTTCAGGTATCTAAAGGGGTGTCATAAGGAGAAGGGAGAAAACGTGTTCATCTTAGCCTCTAAGGATAGAACAAGAAGCAATGGGCTTAAACTGCAGCAAGGGAGGTTTAGGTTGGACATTAGGAAAAAGTTCCTAACTGTCAGGGTGGTTAAACACTGGAATAAACTGCCCAGGGAGGTTGTGGAATCTCCATCTCTGGAGATATTTAAGAGTAGGTTAGATAAATATCTATCAGGGATGGTCTAGACAGTATTTGGTCCTGCCATGAGGGCAGGGGGCTGGACTCGATGACCTCTCGAGGTCCCTTCCAGCCCTAGAATCTATGAATCTATGTGCTCATAGTACAGCTGATGACCCTGGATGGGCCATCCAACAGCACTGATGCCAATATGTCTGGATGTGTCACCCAGAAACACTGCACAAGTTTGGAAATACAGATGTACCCTACATAACTATAACTCAAAATACAAAGGTGATACAAAGATAGAAACAAAATTATCATACTTGGAAAATCATAACATTTTCACTGACACCTTACATAGCATATCTAGCATGATTCATTGCAATTTTATCATAGTGTTATTAATAATAAAATAATAATAATATAAAGTGTCTCAATTCCATACAGTGTCACACTTAGTAAACCAACCAATTCCCAGGACAAGCTCCCCAGGTCCTTGAATATGTCAAACAGTCTCCTTATGAGGGATTGAAATACCTACATATCTGCTGGGAGCACACATAGACAAACTGTGCAAGTCTGTACCCCTATGTTCACTCTGCTACAAAATTATGATCAGTTTTGTACATTGTATGTGTCAGGGATGAATTCCCACTCTGGCACTCCGAGTGCAGAAAGTGGGGGCCCACAAGGATTCTAAAAATTAATACGTGCCACTCTAGGCTTGTATTAAACCTCCAAGGTTAAAGCTATTCTCTAACCTTGGCTTGGTAAATGCTGCCACTACCGAAATGCAAAGAAAACCCCTTGGACCCAGGAAGGAGCAATTGAGAATTCCTCCCTCTTGGGCACCCTCAAGCCCTTTCACCTCCTCTCCGGGAAAGAGCTGAGAAAGAAAACAAAGGAAATTAGCTGTGGCTACCAGAGAATCAAACAAAATGCACAAATCTCTTAGGACACCAAAAATCCAATCCTGTTCTTAAAAGAGATCGATTTTAATAAAATCGAAAAGGAAAACAATACATCTGGAATTTAGGATTTTTGCTAGATCTTAAAAGAAACAATTTTTGTAAGCCTCCAAAATAGCTTTCTTGGAGGCTCAGCTTAAAGGTTACAAGCAAACAAGGGCATCTGGGATAGCACAGAGGAGATCCAAAAGCCAAAATAAAAAATAAACCTGATTATGTCTGTCTAAACATTCCCTATTCAAATAATTTCTTTTAGGAATTGAACATGAATTTTCATATCTGCTTGAAGCCTTACACAGCATTGTTACTCCATGTCTCCTTCCTCGGAAAACAACGGACAAAGGGAAAGTTTCTTTCCCATTTAGAAGAGTTCAAGCCTTTCCATTGGCTCTTTTGGTCAGGTGCCCATTCCTTTTCCTTTACCTGTGGGCTTGTTAACACTTTACAGGCAAAGCAAGCAGAGAACAGACAGCAACAGGGATTTTACAGCAAACTGGCAGGCTGGGTGTTTATAAAAGGGAACTCCCTCCCCTCCCCTTCATTTATCACAGTATGGCTTGGGAGGTATCATTTGAAAAGACAATCTACTGAATATTATCCTCCTGTTAAAATGTGTAGCAACACTGTATGCAAAGTTATCAGATTTTACTGTATGATTTTACTGAAAAAGTTGCAACCCTAAGCCTAAGTTTCTCAGAGATAGCAAGGAAACAGATGGTCAAACAGCCATTCTCTGGCAGAGGGAAGGTGGGAATACGACATTTACATTCCATCACAGGGACCACTTGAAGCTCATGTCTACAACAGACAACCTGTCCCCATGACACAGCTGAGAACTGAAGTTGTTTCTAGTAGAGAACTGAATTATAAAAGAGGTGAGGAAAATGCTTGAGACTCTCTCTTTCTCTCTCTCCTCTTTCCCTCTGCTTGTGACAACTCCTGAAGAACTGAACTTGGGCGGCAGGGGTGGGTTAGAGGGAATCCTGGCTGAAAGGCAAGCCAGCCTGTCTCAGCATTTGGTGAGAGAAACATTTGCTTTGAATCCGTTTTAGCTTGTTAAGTTAAACATTAGTTTATGTTTTATCTTGCATTTCTTTTGTAAACAATTCTGTCTTTATGCCTCATTACCCATAGTCACTTAAAATCTTTTTTTCCCGGTAGTTAATCCTATTTTATTGTTTTATCAAACCAATGTGTTGGCAACTCCTTCTGGAATACCAAGGCTGGTGCAGGAGGGATAGCTTGGTCGTTTGAGCATTGGCCTGCTAAAGCCAGGGTTGTGAGTTCAATCCGTGAGGGGGCCATTTAGGGATCTGGGGCAAAAATTGGGGATTGGTCCTGCTTTGAGCAGGGGGTTGGACTAGATGACCTCCTAAGGTCCCTTCCAACCCTGGTATTCTATGATTTTCCACTGATGAAATGACAGTAGTGTTCTGGACAGTGCAAGATGCCCATTTCCGGGGAAAAGTCTGGGACCAGAGAATTTTCTGGGGTTTTCCGGTGGTGTACCATAATTCGTGAGTCACTGACTAGTAGCACTCAGTACTGTGTTGCTGGGAGCGAGTTACATGCTGGAGACTGTGTGTTAACTGCCCAGGAGTGGCTATTCTCACAGTAAAGCAGTGTAAAAGGAACCCCAGCCTGGGGAACTGAGGGGACAAAGCTTTCAACAATCCAGATTGTACTGTGGTTAATGTCACAGACACTCAATTTCAAAGAGGCTCCTAAAACACAGAGAAAGTAAATCCATGTCCCACAAATCAAAGACTCTAGACAAAGGGCAAGTCTCCCTGGCACTGCTTCTTGCTAACAGAAAGGTGCAGAGACAAAGGGCTGGGCTATAGTACGTGATTATTTTGGAATTAGCCGAGTTAAATCAAATGAAAACTGATTCCGTTCACACGACCAACCCGGTTTTGTCGATTTAAAAGGCTCTTAAAGCCGGTTTCTGTACTCCACCTCGGCAAGGGGAGTAGCGCTAAAATCTACATTGCAGTTCTGGATTAGAGGTACTGTAGACGCAATTCGCCGTTATTGGCCTCCGGGAGCTATCCCAGAATGCTCCATTGTGACCACTCTGCACAACACTTTCAAGTCATATGCACTAACCAGGTAGGCAGGAAAAGCCCTGGGAACTTTTGAATTTCATTTCCTGTTTAGCCAACGTGGCGAGCTCATCAGCCCAGGTGACCGTGCAGAGTCCAACATCACAGGAGACCATGCCGTCCAAGATTCGCAGACAAGCTCCAGCATGGTCCGAACGGGAGGTACTGGATCTCATTGCATGTTGGGGAGACGAATCTGTTATGGCAGAACTAGATTCCAAAAAAAGAAACGCAAATACATACGCAAAATTCTCCAAGGGCATGATGGAAAGAGGCTACTCCAGAGACACACAGCTGTGTCATGTGAAAATTAAGGAGATCAGGCAAGCCTGCCAAAAAGCCAGGGAGGCAAACGGGCGCTCTGGGTCACAGCCCTATACATGCCACTTCTACCATGAGCTGCATGCAATTATGGGGGGTGACACAACCACTACCCCACCACTGTCCCTGGCCACCTGCAAGAGAGGAATCGCATGGAGCGAGGAGAATGATTTTTTGGATGACGAAAAGGAGGAGAACAGTGCACAGACGGCAACTGGTGAATCCCTTCTCCCAGGCAGCCAGGAACTGTTCATCACCCTTGAGCCAATACCCTCCACCCCCTCCTAAAAGTGGGCTCCATGACACCGGAGAAGGCACTTCTGGTGAGTGTACCTTTTAAGTATGATACAGGGTTTAAAAGCAAGGGTGTTTAATGATTCATTTGCCCTGAAGACTTGGGATGCATCCACCTCCAGCACAGCTACTGGAAAAGTCTGTTAACGTGTCTGGGGATTGGGCAGCAATCCTCCAAGGACAGTCCTTGAAGCTCTCCTGCAGGTACTCTGCAAGCCTCTGCAGTAGGTTTCTGGGTAGGGCTGCCTTATTCCGTCCTCCATGGTAGGACACTTTACACCGCCAGGCCAGTAGCAAGCAGTCGGGAATCATTGCAGAACAGAGCATGGCAGCGAAAGCTCCTGGGTTTTGGGCGCATTCAAGCGACATTCATTCTTTATCTCTCTGTGTTAGTGTGACGGAGTAGAGAGCGAGATGGATTTGACCTGAGAGGCTGGCTGCATTGGGAAAGGCTGCATCGGGAATGCGAGACTTTACCTGAGGCTGTAACATGAGCCAGGACGGGGGTTGGGAGGTGACACCTTTGGCTGGGAGAATGGTAAAAGGCTAGGGGAGGGGCCCCGGGGGAAGGGGAAGAGCCTGCTGAAGGTTTGGCTGTCGCTTGGTCAGTTTGGAGCTGGGTGGTGAAACGCAGGGAGCCCCAGAGCCGGGGTCTAAGCTCCCTGCCCCCCAGAAGGGTCCAGCTGAGGGGTCCTGGTCATACTTACAAGCTCTGTTTGGACTCTTTCCTGACAACCCTAATAAACCTTCTGTTCTACTGGCTGGCTGAGAGTCACATTGAATCCCGGGAAGAGGGGTGCAGGACCTGACTCCCCCACACTCCGTGACAGTTAGCCTCATGAGAGTGATATTATTCATGGGCACCTGGTTGAAAGAGGGGAATTTGTTTAAGGGTACAATCCGAGGTGTCCGTTCACGCTGGGGTGTCGGCGTTTGGCTGAGGCCTGATCAGAGCCACGTGGTTGGTGAAGGGGAAACCGTCCACGTTGGGCTGTTCACGTTCAGTTTAACGGGCTCATCCCTGATCAGAGCCACGCGGTGGGGGTGGTGTAACCTTTTCATGCAGGGGTGTCGGCGTTGGGCCGAAAGGGCGCGCGTGGGCGTGGGGGAGGGGTTGTGTGAAGCAATCATCCCAGAGAGATGGCAGGCCAGGCCCTTCTTTTAAATGGGAAACCCACCATGCATTGCTTGGTATTGGAAAGGGGGGCGCCGCAGTCCAAAAGCCTTGAAATGAATACAGAAGAAGCAGAACCCCATGTTCCCCAGGCCTTACCATGGCTGCCTGCAAGCTGAATTCTGTTGCCCGGCCACGTGTGATGCCTTGTTGGTCACACCAAACTGGCAGGCACTTCAGTATAAAAGGCAAAATGCGACCTTATACAGAAAGAACATGTGCTGTGTACTATGAATTGCTTGTTTCGCTGAGAAAGAGTCTCCCCTTTGTTCTCTAAAATGTATCTGTTAAAATTCTACCCTCCATTTTTCTCCTCCCGCAGGTGCAAATGTTTCAACGCACCCCCTATCAACTCCATCCCAGAGGCTAGCCCAGATTAGAAGGCGGAAAAAACGCACTCGGGACGACATGTTCGCCGAGCTTATGCAGTCCTCCCGCACTGATATGGCCCAGCTGAATGCGTGGCGGCAAACAATAGCAGAATCCCGTAAAGCGTTCAGTGAACACAAAGAGAGGAGGCAGGAACGCGATGAAATCAGGCAGGATGCCATGCTCAAGATGATGGGGGAGGAAACTGACATGCTCCGGTGTCTGGTGGATCTTATGCGGGAAAGGCAGCAAAAGCACAGACCGCCACTGAATTCCCTGTATAACGGCCCTCCCTCCTCCCCAAGTTCGATAGCCTCCTCAACCACATGCCCAAGAACACATGGGGGGAGGAGGTGGCTCCGGGGACCCACACACTCCACCCCCAGAGGATTGCCGAAGCAGCAGAAGGCTGGCATATCCAAAATTTTGATTTGTATTCTGGACTTGTTCTTCCCTCCTCCTCCATCCCCCCTCCCTGTTCCTAATCTACTAGCCCCTGCCCCTGGGCTACCTTCTGATTTCTCTCAATGTGTTGTTCAACAAATAATAAAGAACGGTTTTTAAACAACTGTGACTTTATTTCCTGTAATAAATATATATATATAGGGGGTGGGTAACTTCAAGGAGAAACAAACAACTGTCACACCCAGGAGCGGCGCAAGGGTTTGCCACCCTAGGCAGCAGCGCTCCTCCGCTGTAACGTGATGCTTCAGCGGCAGCTCCTCTGCGTTCTCGGCAGCGTTTCAGCAGTCGATTTTCTTGCCACCCAGAGAAAAAGCTGCCCCCGAATCACCGCCGGGAAATGAGTTGCCGCTGAAATTCTGCCGAGGGCGGTGAAATGCCACCCCCCAAATCCTGCCACCCTAGGCAACTGCCTGGGGTCACCTAGTGGAAGCGCCGGCCCTGGTCACACCGTACCCTGGCCAGTCATGAAACTGGTTTTCAAAGCTTCTCTGATGTGCCACTTCTCCTGCTGTGCTCTTCTAACGGCTCTGTCGTCTGGCTGTGCGAAATTGGCCGCCAGGCGATTTGCCTCAACCTCCCACCGCACCATAAACATCTCCCCCTTACTCTCATAGATATTGTGGAGCACACAGCAAGCAGCAATTACAATTGGAATATTGGGTTTGCTGAGATCTAACCTAGTCAGCAAACAGCACCAGCGAGCTTTCAAACGTCCAAATACACATTCTACCACCATTCTGCACTTGCTCAGCCTATAGTTGAACTGCTCCTTACTACTGTCCAGGGTGCCTGTATACGGCTTCATGAGCCAGGACATTAAGGGGTAAGCTGGGTCCCCGAGGAGAACTATAGGCATTTCAACCCCCACAACAGTAATTTTCTGGTCTGGGAAGTAAGTCCCTTCCTGCACCTGTTCAAACAGACCAGAGTTCCTGAAGATGCAAGCGTCATGCACCTTTCCCGGCCATCCCACATTGATGTCGGTGAAACATCCCTTGTGATCCATCAGCGCTTGCAGCACCATGGAAAAGTACCCCTTGCGATTTACGTACTGGCCGCCCTAATGTTCCGGTGCCAAGATAGGGATATGCGTTCTCTCTCTCGCCCCACCATAGTTAGGGAACCCCATCGCATTAAAGCCATCCATAATAGCCTGCACATTTCCCAAAGTCACTACCCTTCATAGCAGCTGGTCAATGATTGCATTGGCTACTTGCAGCACAGCAGCCCCCACAGTAGATTTGCCCACTCCGAATTGATTCCCGACTGACCGGTAGCTGTCGGGCATTGCAAGCTTCCACAAGGCTATTGCTACTCGCTTCTCAACTGTCAGGGCAGCTCTCATCTTGGTATTCCTGCGCTTCAGGGCAGGGGACAGCAACTCACAAAGTTCCCTAGGCATGCAAAAGTTTCGCAGCCACTGGGAATCATCCCATATCTGCAACACTATGCGGTCCCACCAGTCTGTGCTTGTTTCACAGGCCCAGAATCGGCGTTCCATGGCCCAACGTCACCATGATGTCCCAATCACCACATGGCTTTCTTCAAGGAACGTCTGTGGCCATGTCGTTATCACTATCTTGATCGCAAAGTCGTCACTTTCTCAGCCAGTTTTGCAGGTTCTGCACGTACTGCTGGATAATGTGAGAGGTATTTACAATGGTCACAACTGCAGTGGTGAGGTGAGTGGGCTCCATACTTGCCGTGCTATGGCACCAGCACGGGTAATCCAGGAAAAAGGCGCAAAACGAAGGAGAGCAGGAGAGCAGAGTGGCAGCAGAAGTGGTGGTGTAAAGTTGAGGATAGCTTTCAGGCATATTGCACCGTCTTCTGATGACAGCTTTCAATCCTATTGCATGAGTCATGGGACAGCAGAGTTCTGCAGACCTACTGCATCGTCTGCTGCAGGAAAAATGGTGCGAAACAATTGTTTGCCGTACCTTGCACAGTGGGAGGGGCGACTGACTAGATAAGCCCAGGAAAATCCACGAGAATTTTTTTCCCCAATCATGCACTGGGAGCTAAACCCAGAATTGCAGTGGGTAGTGGAGACTGCAGGAACTGTGAGATAGTACCCACAGTGCACCACTCTGAGTCAATGCTAGCCTCGGTACTGTGAATGCATTCCGCCAACTTAGCGCATTTAGTGGGGGGACACACAATCGAATGTATAAAATCTGTTCTGAAAAACCGACTTCTATAAATTTGATATAATTTTGTACTGTAGACATACCCAAAGAGAGAGACCGGGGGAAGCTGGGAACAGTAAGCATGGGCTGGTGGGGTTCAGTGGAGAAAGGGAACAGGAAGGGCAGGGATATCACTGAATGCAGGATCTCAGCAGTACTAGATGTCAGGATAGCACATATTGCAGCCCATTGGAAAACATAATCCCAAATATACATATAAAATGATAGGGTCTAAATCAGTTGTTTCCACACAAGAGAGGGATCTTGGAGTCATTGTGGACAGTTCTCTGAAAATATCCAATCAAGCTGAAGAGGCAGTCAAAAAGCGAACAGAATGTTGGGAATCATTAATAAAAAGAGAAATAATAAGACAGAAAATATCCTATTGCCTCTACATAAATCCATGGTATGCTCACATCTTGAATACTGCATGCAGATGTGGTCACCCCATCTCAAAAAAAGATATATTGGAATTGGAAACGGTCCAGAATAGGGAAAAAAAAAATTATTAGGGGTATGGAACAGCTTCCATTTGAGGAGAGATTAAAAAGACTGGGACTTTTCAGCTTGGAAAAGAGAAAAAGGGGGAAATGAGAAAGGTCTATAACATCATGACTCGTGTGGATAAAGTAAATAAGGAAGTGTTATTTACTCCTTCTCATAACACAAGGACTAGGAATCACTCAATGAAATTAATAGGCAGCAGGTTTAAAACAAACAAAAGGAAGTATTTCTTCACACAACGCACAGTCAACCATTGGAATGGGCGAAAGGAGATGGATCACTTGATGATTACCTGTTCTCTTCATTCCCTCTTGGGCACCTGGCATTGGCCACTGCCGGAAGACAGGATACTGAGCTAGATGGACATTGCCTATGACCCGGCATGGCTGTTTTTATGTACTAGGGAATCTAATGAGTTCAGTGAAAGGGGAGGGAGTATGAAAATCCCTGGGTGTGGAGAACACTGGGAAATTAGAAGCTATAATACAGGAGCAACAGACTCTAGTTAGTCTGGAAAAGCAGAATGTGAAAAATAAGAATTGGGGTCATGTGAGTTTGGCAATGAGGGACTGAAAAATCCAAGGAGCCTGCAGAGAAGAGAGATTGTGGCTATTTCACACGGTGATGGGGGAGCAAGACTCTCCAAGTCTCAGGAAGTTTCACTACCAATCTAGGCCATTTTCATACGCTGCGGTGCAATCCGGAGCAGAGAGGAGTTGTAATCCTGGGTGAGAGTCAATGTTCTGCTGCTAGAGCTCCCTCAGAGGTAGATTTACAGTAAAACACAGGGTGCCCTGACATGGGGTCCCCAATGATAGAAGGCCTCAAGGCCGGGCAGCTGTGGGGTCAGAAGTATGGTCCTGCCAGCTCCTGGGGCTCCTGCATCCCCGGAGTGTTCCCGCCCCTCCCTCTCCCTACCAGTGCTTCCCCCTCCGCCAAACAGCTGTTTGCCTGCACTCAGGTCACTCTGGAAGGGAGGGGGAGAAGCAGGACTGCAGCATGCTTGGGTACGGCAGATAAGAGACAGGGGCAGGGCCTTGTGAAAGGGGGTGGAATCAGGGCAGAGCCCCTGCACTCATAAGAACATAAGAATGGCCAGATTGGGTCAGACCAAAGGTCCATCCAGCCCAATATCCTGTCTACTGACAGTGGCCAATGCCAAGTGCCCTGGAGTGAGTGAACCTAACAGGTAATGATCAAGTGATCTCTCTCCTGCCATCCATCACCCCCTCTGACAAACAGAGGCTAGGGACACCATTCCTTACCCATCTTGTCTAATAGCTATTAATGGACAACCTCCTGAATTTATCCAGTTCTCTTTCAAACCCTGTTATAGTCCTAGACTTCACAACCTTCTCAGGCAAGGAGTTCCATAGGTTGAGTGTGCACTGTGTGAAGAACTTCCTTTTATTTGTTTTAAACCTGCTGCCCACTAATTTCATTGGGTGGCCCCTGGTTCTTCTATTATGAGAACAAGTAAATAACTTTTCCTTATTCACTTCCTCCACACCACTCATAATTTTATATACCTCTATCATATCCCCCCTTAGTCTCCTCTTTTCCAAGCTGAAAAGTCCTAGCCTCTTTAATCTCTCCTCATATGGGACCCATTCCAGACCCCTAAACATTTTAGTTGCCCTTCTCTGAACCTTTTCTAATGCCAGTATATCCTTTTTCAGAGGAGGCCGCCACATCTGTATGCAGTATTCCAGATATGGATGCACAATGGATTTATATAAGGGAAATAAGATATTCTCCGTCTTATCCCTTTTTTCATGATTCCTAACATCCTGTTGGCTTTTTTTTCCACTGCTGCGTAACACTGCGTGGATGTCTTCAGAGAACTATCCATGATGACTCCAAGATCTTTTTCCTGATAAAATGTAGCTAAATTAGCCCCCATCATATTGTACGTATAGTTGGGGTTATTTTTTCCAATGTGCATTATTTTACATTTATCCACATTGCATTTAATTTGCCATTTTGTTGCCCAGTCATTTAGTTTAGTGAGATCTTTCTGAAATTCTTTACAGTCTGCTTTGGTCTTAACTATCTTGAGCAGTTTAGTATCATCTGTAAACTTTGCCACCTCACTGTTTACCCCTTTCTCCATTTATTTCTATCCTTTGTTCCCTGTCTTTTAACTAGTTCTCAATCCATGAAACAATCTTCCCTCTTATCCCATGAGAACTTAATTTATGTAAGAGCCTTTGGTAAGGGACCTTGTCAAGGGCTTTCTGGAAATCTAAGTATACTATGTCCACTGGATCCCCCTTTTCCACATGTCTGTTGAACTCTTCAAAGAACTCTAATAGATTAGTAAGACATGATTTCCCTTTATGGAAACCATGTTGATTTTGGCCCAACAATTTATGATCTTCTATGTGTCTGACTACTATTATTTCAACTAATTTGCCCGATACAGATGTTAGACTGACCGGTCTGTAATTGCCAGGATTGCCTCTAGAGCCCTTTTTAAATATTGGCGTTACATTAGCTATCTTCCAGTCATTGGGTACAGAAGCTGATTTAAAGGACAGGTTACAAACCATAGTTAATAGTTCCCCAATTTCACATTTGAGTTCCTTCAGAACTCTTGGGGGAATGCCATCTGGTCCCAGTGACTTGTTACAGTTAAGTTTATCAATTAGTTCCAAAACCTCCTCTAATGACACTTCAATCTGTGACAATTCCTCAGATTTGTCACCCACAAAAGACGGCTCAGGTTTGTGAATCTCCCTAACATCCTCAGCCGTGAAGACTGAAGCAAAGAACTCATTTAGTTTCTCCGCAATGACTATCATCTTTAAGTGCTCCTTTTGTATCTCGATCATCCAGGGGTCCCACTGGTTGTTTAGCAGGTTTCCTGCTTCTGATGTACTTAAACATTTTGTTATTACCTTCTGAGTTTTTGGCTAGCTGTTCCTCAAATTCCTTTTTGGCTTTTCTTATTACATCTTTACACTTAATTTGGCAGTGTTTATGCTCCCTTCTATATGCCTCACTAGGATTTGACTTCCACTTTTTAAAAGATGCCTTTTTATCTCTCACTGCTTCTTTTACATGGTTGTTAAACCACAGTGGCTCTTTACTTCTTTTGCTGTGTTTTTTAATTTGGGGTATACATTTAATGTTGGGCCTCTAATATTGTGTCTTTGAAAAGTGTCCATGCAGCTTGCAGGGATTTCACTCTAGTCACTGTATCTTTTAATTTCGGTTTAACTAACTCCCTCATTTTAGCATAGTTCTCCTTTCTGAAATTAAATGTCAGTGTTGGGCTGTTGAGGTGTTCTTCCCACCACAGAAATGTTAAACGTTATTATATTATGGTCACTATTTAAAAGCAGTCCTGTTATAGTTACCTCTTGGACTAGATCCTGCGCTCCACTCAGGACTAAATCAAGAGTTGCCTCTCCCCTTGCGGGTTCCTGTACCAGCTGCTCCAAGAAGTCATTTAAAGTATCGAGAAATTTTGTCTCTGCATTTCGTCCTGAGGTGACATGTACCCAGTTAATATGGGGATAATTGAAATCCCCCACTATTATTGAGTTCTTTATTTTGATAGCCTCTCTAGTATCCCTTAGCATTTCATCATCACTATCACTGTCGTGATCAGGTGGTCGATAATAGATCCCTACTGTTATATTCTTATTAGAGCATGGCATTACTATCCATAGAGATTCTATGGAACATGTGGTTTCATTTAAGATTTTTACTTCATTTGAGTCTACATTTTCTTTAACATACAGTGCCACTCCCCGCCCCCCAGTGCGACCTGTTCTGTCCTTCCGATATATTTTGTACCCTGGAATGATTGTGTCTCACTGCCTCACTCCACCAGGTTTCTGTGATGCCTATTATGTCAATATCCTCTTTTAACACGAGGCACTCTGATTCACCCATCTTATTATTTAGACTTCTAGCATTGTGTACAAGTACTTAAACTTATCACTGTTTATTTGTCTGCCCTCTTCTGATGTGTCAGATTATTGTGTGTGAGAATGCTTCTTGTCTGATTTCACCCCTTTACCCTCTTCCATTCTCTCCTCCAGACTAAAAACTAGAAAATCTCTATCACTAGACTCTCCTCTAAGAGAAGTCTCTGTCCGATCCATGTGCTCCTCTGCAGCTATCGGCTTTCCCCCATCTCTTAGTTTAAAAACTGCTCTGCAACCTTTTTAATGTTAAGTGCCAGCAGTCTGGTTCCACTTTGGTTTAGGTGGAGCCCATCCTTCCTGTATAGGCTCCCCCATCCCAAAAGTTTCCCCAGTTCCTAATAAATCTAAACCCCTCCTCTCTACACCGTCATCTCATCCACGCATTGAGACTCTGAAGCTCTGCCTGTGTACCTGGCCCTGCGCATGGAACTGGAAGCATTTCTGAGAATGCCACCATAGAGGTCCTGGATTTCAGTCTCTTTCCTAGCAGCCTAAATTTGGCCTCCAGGACATCTCTCCTACCCTTCCCTATGTCATTGGTACCTACATGCACCACAACCACCGACTCCTCCCCAGCACTACTCATAAGTCTATCTAGATGCCTCGAGAGATCCGCAGACTTCGCACCAGGAAGGCAAGTCACTATACGGTTCTCCCACTCATCATAAACCCAAGTATCCTTGTTTCTAATGATCGAATCTCCCATTACTAACACCTGCCTTTTCTTAATGACTGGAGTTCCCTCCCCCGGCGAGGTAACCTTGGTGCAAGAGGTTAACCCAACACCATCTGGAAGGAGGGTCCCAACTATGAGAAGGTTTCCCTCTGCTCCTGTTGACCGCTCTCCTTCACTGGGCCTTTCATCCTCCTCAACAGCGCAGGGGCTGTCTGTCCGGAGGTGCGACACATCTACAGTGTCCCGGAAAGCCTCATCAACATACTTCTCTGCCTCCCTTAGCTCCTCCAGTTCTGCGACCCTGGCCTCCAAAGCCCGTACGCAGTCTCTGAGGGCCAAGAGCTCCTTGCACCGAATGCACACGTACGCCCGCCACCCACCCACAGGGAAGGTAATCATATATGCTACGTTAAGTGCAATAAACAGGATAGCCACCGCTCTGCTGCTGGGCTTCTGTCTGCGTTCTCTCCTACAGCTACCTACGTTAAGAATAGGGTTTTTGTTTAAATCAAGAAGTTTGGATTATAGCTTAAATATTTTAAAGAATGGCAAGAGTACCTCACCCCCTTCCCACTCCCCTTCCAAACTCCCTCACAAAACTCTCTGTTAGCAGCCCTGTTCGCAAAGCTCCCTGGTGGCTTGTTCACTGCTTTATAAAGCACTCCCTTATCACATATCCCCCCACCCCCAGCCCCTGCTGTGAGCCACTCAGGGCAGGGGCCGGGGAGCAACCCCATGACCCAAGCCCACACCCCCAGCCTTGATTCCTGCACCCCCTCTCACACACCCAGCCCCCTGCCACTCCCCCACACAATCCTGCACCCCCCCACATCCTCACCCCCACCTTGAGCACCAAATGGGAGTTCCTGCACCACCACCCCGCACATTCCCATCTGCACCCCTCACACCAAATAGGAGCTGCCCCAGGTAAGCGCTCCACACCGCAACCACCTGCCCAAACCCTGAGCCCCCTCCTGCATCTTAACACCTGGCCAGACCCTGCACGCCAAGCCCCAGCCTGCTCCTGCACCCCAACTCCCTCCCAGACCCTGCCCCCCCAGCCCTGACTCCTGCACCCACCCCACACCCCACCCCCTGTCCACCCTGACTCCTGCCCCCCCATCCCCACCTGCCTCCCTCGCATTAAACGGGAGCTGTCCCAGGTAAGCGCTCCACACCCCAATCCCCTGCCCCAGCCCTGAGCACCCTCCTGCATCTTAACACCTGGCCAGACCCTGCACCCCAACCTGTTCCTTCACCCTAACTCCCTCCCAGACCCTGTACCCCCAGCCCCCTCCCACACCCCAATGTTTTTTTACATTTTTTAAATAAAGGGCTCTTATCCAAAGTGCTTTACAATAGTTAGCTAAAGGTACAAACAATATTTGGAAAGATCATTAAGTGATCCGCCGAGACCCTCAGCGAATTTCAAGTGGTCTGTGGAAAAAGAGGTTAGACTAGAAAAACAATCAAGGTACCTCACTTTATTTTCATTTACTTCCTATTACTAATAGGAGGAGGATGAAGAAAAAAAGAATGAAAAATGGGGGCAGTGGGGAAATAAGAGAATGTTCTTTTTCTTGGATGGGTCCCAAGGAGGGGCCCCAAAAATAAAGTAAGCGGAGGGCCCCACTAATGTTAAATATGCCACTGAGCTTCTCTCTCTGGATACCCCCAGCCAGCATTCAAGGACACACTGAGTATCTGATAAGTAACCCTGGACCAGCAGCTCTGACTCCAGCAGCCTGCTTGTTACACCCCCAAGCACATTCTGGTACCAGGTAGAGCAGGCTCAGTGTTTGAGAGAAGGGCATGGGTAGGAAGCTTCTGCTGGTTATGCTGGACCTAACCCTCAGTTTTACTTGAGCAAACAGGAGATATTTGACACTGTGCGATACGGCTCCTGTAGTGTGTGTGTCACTGGCATACTAAATTTGTTAGTCTCTAAGGTGCCACAAGTATTTTTCTTGTTTTCTTTTTGCTGACACAGACTAACACGGCTACTACACTGAAACCTGGCATACTGGGGTGATGCTGAAACAGGACAGAGTAGAGGTGGTATTGTGGGGCTGCCATGAACCTTATCTCTTCATTTCCCCTTCCAAGAACTATGGGGAACGGAAATCCTTACCCAGTGAGGTCACAATCTCATAGTTCCCCTGCATGACGTCTCTGTAGAGGGCTCTCTGAGGGGGGTCCAGCAGAGCCCACTCTTCTCTGGTGAAATACACAGCCACCTCCTCGAAGGTCACCGGCCCCTGAAAGAGCAAGAGTCCAACACTCAGTACCTGCTGCCTCACTCTCAGCCCCACTGTTCGTGGGGGAGAGGAGCCAATCAAGGGGAAGCTCTGGCTAGATCACAGTCAGCAGAGACCCACCCTGCTCAGAGCATCCAGGAAACACCAGAGTGAGGGGACTCTGTAGATCCATCACATGCCTACTAGCCACAGACTGATGTTAGCTTGGCTTAACAGTGAAATCCTTGCTTGTCTTAAACACAAAAAAGCAGCTTACAAGAAGTGGAAGATTGGACTAATGACCAGGGAGGAGCATATAAATATTGTTCAGGCATGCAGGAGTGAAATTAGGAAGGCCAAATCACACTTGGAGTTGCAGCTAGCTGGAGATGTTAGGAGTAACAAGAAGGGTTTCTTCAGGTATGTGAGCAACAAGAAGAAAGTCAAGGAAAGCGTGGGCCCCTTGCTGAATGAGGGAGGGAACCTAGTGACAGAGGATGTGGAGAAAGCTAGTGTACTCAATGCTTTTTTTGCCTCTGTCTTCACAGACAAGGTCAGCTCCCAGGTGGCTGCACTCCGCAGCACGGTATGGGGAGGAGGTGACCAGCCCTCTGTGGAGAAAGAAGTAGTTTGGGACTATTTAGAAAAGCTGGACGAACACAAGTCCATGGGGCCGGATGCACTGCATCCGAGGGTGCTAAAGGAGTTGGCCGATGTGATTGCAGAGCCATTGGCCATTAGCTTTGACAAATCATGGCAATCGGGGGAGGTCCCGGATGACTGGAAAAAAGCTAATGTGGTGCCCATCTTTAAAAAAGGGAAGAATCAAGATCCAGGGAACTACAGGCCAGTCAGTCTCACCTCAGTCCCTGGAAAAATCATGGAACAGATCCTCAAGGAATCAATTCTGAACCACTTAAAGGAGGGGAAAGTGATCAGGAACAGTCAGCATGGATTCACCAAGGGCAAGTCGTGCCTGACTAACCTAATTGCCTTCTATGATGAGATAACTGGCTCTGTGGATGAGGGGAAAGCAGTGGATGTGCTATTCCTTGACTTTAGCAAAGCTTTTGATACAGTCTCCCACAGTATTCTTGCCAGCAAGTTAAAGAAGTATGGGCTGGATGAATGGACGGTAAGGTGGATAGAAAACTGGCTGGATGGTTGTGCTCAACGGGTAGTGATCAATGGCTCCCTGTCTAGTTGGCAGCCGTTATCAAGTGGAGTGTCCCAAGGGTCGGTGCTGGGGCCGGTTTTGTTCAATATCTTCATCAACGATCTGGAGGATGGTGTGGACTGCACCCTTAGCAAGTTTGCAGATGACACTAAATTGGGAGGAGTGGTTGATACACTGGAGGGTAGGGATAGGATACAGAGGGACCTAGACAAATTAGAGGATTGGGCCAAAAGAAATCTGATGAGGTTCAACAAGGACAAGTGCAGAGTCCTGCACTTAGGACGGAAGAATCCCATGCACTGCTACAGACTAGGGACCGAATGGCTGGGCAGCAGTTCTGCAGAAAAGGACCTAGGGGTTACGGTGAACGAAAAGCTGAATATGAGTCAACAGTGTGCCCTTGTTGCCAAGAAGGCTAACGGCATTTTGGGCTGTATAAGTAGGGGCATTTCCAGGAGATCGAGGGACGTGATTATTCCCCTCTATTCGGCACTGGTGAGGCCTCATTTGGAGTACTGTGTCCAGTTTTGGGCCCCACACTACAAGAAAGATGTGGATAATTTGGAAAGAGTCCAGCGGAGGGCAACAAAAATGATTAGGGGGCTGGAGCACATGACTTATGAGGAGAGGCTGAGGGAACTGGGATTGTTTAGCCTGCAGAAGAGAAGAGTGAGGGGGGATTTGATAGCTGCTTTCAACTACCTAAAAGGGGGTTCCAAAGAGGATGGATCTAGACTGTTCTCAGTGGTAGAAGATGACAGAACAAGGAGTAATGGTCTCAAGTTGCAGAGGGGGAGGTTTAGGTTGGATATTAGGAAAAACTTTTTCACTAGTAGGGTGGTGAAGCACTGGAATGGGTTACCTAGGGAGGTGGTGGAATCTCCTTCCTTAGAGGTTTTTAAGGTCAGGCTTGACAAAGCCCTGGCTGGGATGATCTACTTGGGGTTGGTCCTGCTTTGAGCAGGGGGTTGGACTAGATGACCTCCTGAGGTCCCTTCCAACCCTGAGATTCTATGATTCTATGATATAAGAGATGGAGCCCTGGCAGGGTCCAGGGAGAGATCTCTGGTAGGAAGCCCAACACCCTCCTCATTGTGAGGAGCTGAATCTGACCGGTGGGTCCCCCCCTTCATATGTCACAGCAGCCACTGGTTAGTCAGATCAGGCTTCAGCACTAGGAGTCTGGTCCGTTTTCCTCGTCCCACGTAGGTGGGTTATTTTCTGTTCAACAAATTAGGGTATTTCCACCGCCGAACTTCATGGGTCTGCTCTAAGAATACAGGCCACTTATTAAATAACTCCCAGCAGGTTTGCTACACCCTGTCCCCTCCCCCCGCCCCCTTTCTCCACCCTGTGCATTTCCTAACCCGCTCCAATCTCCAAACCAGACTGTGCAAACCTTCCCATCTCCAGTGTAGTTGCTGTCCCTCTCCCTCCCGCAGTAACCCACCAGCAACCCCCCAATAACCCCTACCTTAACTAGCTCCACTGCAGCCATTTCTCTCCCCGTCCCATGGGAAGATGGGATGAGCTGGAGAGAAACACGGACATCATTCTGCAGCCTGGGAGGGTGAGAAGGGCAGTTATGGAGGTTTCAGAACAGGCTTTAGTTCATTTCACATCACGATTCCCCCAGGCCTTTTCCCTGCACACAGACATCCTAGAGTCTGCCATGCTCAGAAAATGCTTCATCTCTTTATTACAGTATAGACCTGACCCCTCCTGCAAGGTTAAGCCCACAGACACATTTTTAACATCCCTTCTCCCTCCCCCAAACCTGTAACAAAGTCTCTGAACACAACGCTAGAAAAAAACAGAACCAATGAGTCACTTTTGACGATTCCCTCTGACACTGACCCCACGGCAGCCACACCCCAGCAGGAGAAATATGGAGTAAAGAACTGGGTTTTCCTGTGAACAGGATGAGAATCAGACAAAGGAAAGTGATTCTACCCAGGGTGCAGTAATACATCTGTCTGGGCAGATGAGAGATCTGGAAATCTCTCTCAAAACTCTTCTCTGCCACGGCCCCTCTCAGTCTCTCTTTCTCCTTCTATCTGCTTTTCCTTGTCCCCTCTCCCTGCCCATCTGAAAGGAAAGTCCCAGTCCTGGGTTGCTTGCTCCCCCATGGCTGGATTTGCTCCTGCAGCTGCTAATGAGGGGGGTGGGGGGGGTCTGTTTGTGTAGAGTCATTTTAATGTCAGACCCCAGCATTTCCCCTTCGTTTCTTTCAATTACCTGCTGTCTCTGGCTCAGAATTTAGTACCAACAGGGCATAGGGCTGCCCTATCGGACTAGTCCGAGCTGGATAAAGACATCCCGTGGGCCAGGCAGAGAAGCAGCTTCAATTATGGTCACTTCCCGGTACAGAAGCCCACTGGGGGAGCAGCAGCTGCTAAGCCTGGTCTCCCAGATCACAATGGAGGCTGCAGCATCTGACCCAGGAAACTGAACCCCAATATCCTGGGCAGAGAGAAACAGAGTGTTTGAGCAGCCTTCCCTCCTTTAGCTCTCTGGGGAGAGCAGCTAACGAGAGCCCCTCCTCACATAGAGGATTGCTGATCTCATTTGCCCCACTGTCCATCTGGAGTCACGCCTTATCTTTCCATGCAGTGACTCTGGATTAACAGTGGTCTCAGTGAAACCAGATTTCAGAAAGAACGAGTCCAGAGTGCTGTGGAAGAGACCATTGTGTGGCAGTGCTAACCCCCTTCCCACCTCCCTCACCCCCCAGATCTAGGACAAGGACTCAGGGGATGAATTTTACCAACAGAACCGGAAGTTCCTGCAGTTTTCACGAGAGGAGAAAAGCAAAATCTGTGATTTCACCTCACAGTGTTTGGTAAGTGGACAGAAAGTTATCAGTGACTGGGCGTAGATGGGGAATGCCCCCAGGATTAAGGCATAAGCTGATCAGGGAGAAGGAGCGAGGTCAGGAGGAGCCTCCAGCAAGGGGCCCCCAGTCACTCCCCATTATCCGTAGCCCAGACCCCTCAGCCAGGGTCCCACCATATATTTCCTGGGACCCAGCCCCCAGAGTCCCTGGCCAGGGACCCCAGATATTTCTCAGAGCCCCACCGGCAAGAGAACCCCCACCAGACCTTCACTGCCAGGCTGGGAATCCCAAAGGGATTAAGTTGCCATGGGATAAGAGGGAAGATTCTTTCATGGATTGAGAACTGGTTAAAAGACAGGGAACAAAGGGTAGGAATAAATGGTAAATTTTCAGAATGGAGAGGGATAACTAGTGGTGTTCCCCAAGGGTCAGTCCTAGGACCAATCCTATTCAACTTATTCATAAATGATTTGGAAGAAGGGGTAAACAGTGAGGTGGCAAAGTTTGCAGATGATACTAAGCTGCTCAAGATAGTTAAGACCAAAGCAGACTGTGAAGAACTTCAAAAAGATCTCACTAAACTAAATGACTGGGCAACAAAATGGCAAATTAAATTTAATGTGGATAAATGTAAAGTAATGCACATTGGAAAAAATAACCCCAACTATACATACAATATGATGGGGGCTAATTTAGCTACAACTAATCAGGAAAAAGATCTTGGAGTCATCGTGGATAGTTCTCTGAAGATGTCCATGCAGTGTGCAGCGGCAGTCAAAAAAGCAAACAGGATGTTAGGAATCATGAAAAAAGGGATAGAGAAATAAGACGAATACCTTATTGCCCTTATATAAATCCATTGTGCATCCACATCGTGAATACTGTGTACAATTGTGGTCTCCTCATCTTAAAAAGGATATACTGGCATTAGAAAATGTTCAGAGGAGGGCAACTAAAATGATTACGGTTTGGAACAGGTCCCATATGATGAGAGATTAAAGAGGCTAGGACTTTCCAGCTTGGAAAAGAGGAGACTAAGGGGGGATATGATAGAGGTATATAAAATTATGAGTGGTGTGGAGGAAGTGAATAAGGAAAAGTTATTTACTTGTTCTCATAATAGAAGAACCAGGGGCCACCCAATGAAATTAGTGGGCAGCAGGTTTAAAACAAATAAAAGGAAGTTCTTCTTCACACAGTGCACACTCAGCCTATGGAACTCCTTGCCTGAGGAGGCTGTAAAGGCTAAGACTATAACAGGGTTTAAAAGAGAACTGGATAAATTCATGGAGATCATAGAATCTCAGGGTTGGAAGGGACCTTAGAAGGTCATCTAGTCCAACCCCCTGCTCAAAGCAGGACCAAGCCCCAATTTTTGCCCCAGATCCCTAAATGGCCCCCTCAAGGATTGAACTCACAAGCCTAGGTTTAGCAGGCCAATGCTCAAACCACTGAGCTATCCCTCCCCCCAAACGGAGATGAAGTCCATTAATTGCTATTAACCAGGGTGGGTAAGGAATGGTGTCCTTAGCCTCTGTTTGTCAGAGGGTGGTGATGGATGGCAGGAGAGAGATCACTTGATCATTGCCTGTTAGGTCCACTCACTCCGGGGCACCTGGCATTGGCCACTGTCGGTGGACAGGATACTGGGCTGGATGGACCTTTGGTCTGACCCAGTACGGCCTTCTTATGTTCCCCCCACCAAGAGCCCCAAGCAGCCAGGGACACCCCCCAAAGGGATCCCTCACTCGGAACTCAGTCCCTCACTGCCTGCCTGGGATTCCCCAGCTGTCTGCCTAGGACCTAGGGCCCCCGCGTGCCCTCCAGCAGGATCTGCCATGTCATTTCCTGGGACCCCCTGATGCTTTAGAGCAAGACCCCTCACTCTGCTTGCCCGGCCTCCCCTGATCTAGTGCCGGGGTTCCCCCACCCGTCTGTGCACTGGGCATGGCAACGATCCCAGGAGGCAGTGTGGAATACCCAGACAGAGCCCCTGGAACAGCACAAGGCATCCTCTAGCCCCCTGTCCCGTCTCCCCAAGAGACGCTGACCCCCACTGTTCTACAGCTAACAGGCCGCTAGGAATACCCACCTCCAGGACCCATAGCCTTAGGGCTGGGCACATCAGAACCACCCCCCGAAACCCCAAACCTCCAGAACCCACCAACCTTATTAGGGTACCCCCGCCCAGTCACCCAAACACCTTCCCCTACCACAATGTCCCTTCAGCTGCAATCTCAGTACACAGATACAGTTGCTGGGGTGGAGGGGGGGGTGTTACCTCACAGTGTCTGGTAAGTGTATAGAAAGTTTATCACCACCCCCTGCTGGCCAGGCAGAGGGAGCCCTGGGGGATGCTTCTTTAACAGAAGAATGGAAGGCCTGGAGGGCCAAAATAGATAAGAAATGTCCATGGCCTGTCACTAGCAAATAACGGCCACCATGGATCCACCCCAGGGGTGGCTACATCTTAGCACTGTAGGAATCGACCCCCATGGAGATCATTTGTTATGCAGTTCGGGATACTTCTGGACAACTCCTCATCCCGTGCCAGGTGTAGAAAAGAAAAGGGTCCAGTCAACTCTCCTGTTACCAGGTGGGGGGCACTGATCCCCCAAACAGGGGGAGGCCTCTGGCTTTGATGTGTATTAAATAGGCAAACAGTTTAACAGAGATAAACGGGGGAAGAAATGATTCTCAAAGGAGAGGGGAAAGACAGGGCCAGCTCCAGGCACCAGCAAAGCAAGCAGGTGCTTGGGGCGGCCCATCTGAAGGGGTGGCATTCTGGCCATTCCTGGGGCAGCACATTTCAAGGGCCATTTTCTTTTTGCTTCGGCAGCTCCGGCTTGGGGTGGCAAAATAGCTAGAGCTGGCCCTGGGGAAAGATGATCACTGCGAAATGTATCCCCCTGCAACCTCCAACATGGATAACGGCTCAGGGCAACAGGTTCCCTCCAACGAAGGAGAAGTTGCTGGGATTTAGAAACATGGGGAACGGCCCCAAACACGAAAGGATTTTTAATTGACATTTAATAATGATGCTGAAAGAGAGAAATCCTGAGATTTGAGATCAATGTTCAGAAATGAAAGAGAAAGGGTGGAAATCTGAGGGATTTTGGATCCATTTTTGCAAATTATAGAGAGGAATGTGGAAAATGAGAGGGATTTTCTATCAGTTGTTAATAGGAAGTAAAATCTGAGTGTATTTCACCTCAATATTTGATAAATGAATAGAACGGAAATGGGCAACATCTGCAAACTTTTTATATCCATATGCAAGAATCTGAGAAAAGGTGTAAATATGAGATTAATTATAAAATACTAAAACAGAGAGACAGGGGGAAATCTCAGGGCATATTCACTTAGAAATAGACAAGTAGAGAGAAAGTGGGGCAAATTTTTAGATTATTTTATATCAATCTTTGAGATTTGCAGAGAATACGTGTCACAAACTACACATTTGATAACACAAGAGAAAAACACCAAGATCTGAGGGGATTTTATATTGCTATTAAATAACTAAAGGGAAAAGGGGGGACTGTTGGACTGGATTTTATAGGACTGTCCAATACATTAACACAAAGTGATGGTTTCCCCCACTGCCACCATTCACACCGGCAGCAGGGAGCTGCGTTAAGAGGGCAAGGGAGCGGGAGGGGGAGCTGGAAGGCTACCTGGGTGTGGGAAGGGGGCAGCAGTGGGGGATGGGCAGGTGACTGGCAACTAAGGGCTGGGGGCAACTGTACTGGCAGTTTGGGGGCAGCAGGTGGGATTGTGTAACCGTCATCTGGGCAGTCCCCATGGGGGACACGTGCTCTCCCCCCCGCAGAGACCGGGCATCTCATCTCATCCCATCCCCACGCCAGGGGCAGCGTGTTTTGGGGAATGACTCCGGGCGACAGTTTCCCCCTAGACAAGGGCAAATCGCGGCAGATAAAATGGGTGGGAAAATCCCCCACGTGGGAGCAGGTTTAAATGGACATTTGGGAATTACGGGGAGACCGGGGGGATCGGGGAGAGGAGGGAGCTGATCATTGGGGGAATCTCCCCGGAGTTTATCGCCCCGGGGGAGATGCGGGGAGAGAAAAGGGGCGGGACCAGAGAGAATTTGTATGGGGGTCGAGAGGCACAAACAGGGACCGGATCCAATTAACTCCCCCACCCCCCATTCCTGGCTGCCCAGAGACAGTTCAACCCCCTCCCCCGCCCGACACCCCCCCAACCACAGGGGACCCCCCCGGCCCCAGTCTCCGCCCCCGGTTCCCGGGCTCCGCTGGGACTGAGACAGCTCCGAGGCTTCTCCCGGGTTCCCGGGGGCAGAGTCACTTTCCCGCCCGGCCCCAGCGCCCCCACCCCGGGGTTTCTCACTCACCGGGGGGCTCCGGCCGGGGGCTCGTGCGAGCAGAGTCCGGGGCTCCCCAGGGGGCGGGTCCCGGCTGGAGAACACCCACCCCCGGCCACGGGGGTCAATGACGGCCCCCCCCCCCGCACAGACCCCCGGGAGCTCAGCCCAGGCTCCCGGGTCCCACGGAGGCAGCAGCGGATGTGACGTCGGTCGGGGGAAAGGAGGACGAGCAAGGCTTGTATGAAGCATGCGCAGTAACGGCTGCTGAAATCCTCCCTTACTTCAGCTAGAGAGGGCGGAAGCGAGCTCCAGGCACGCTGGGAGATGTAGTTTCTGACTCTCCAGGGAGCGGAAGTGACGTTGGGCAGTGGGGCGGGGGAACGTTAGAACCTCTCCCGGAGCCGAAGAAGAGTTTTGCGGACCTATTGGATACCCAGGAGGTGGGCGGCCGCGAGCCCCGGGGGCGGGGCCGGGGCCGGGGCCGGGCGGTGACTCCGCCCCAGTGTCCGGGGGGGACCCGGCATCTCGCTGCGCCGGGATCTGCTCCCTGGGGGGCCGCGGGGGGCTCGGAGCTGCTGCCCCCGCAGGAGCCCAACGCCCCTGGGCCTGGCCCGGCTCTGCCCTGAGGGTGCGGGGGGAGGGGACCGCCCCCCCCCCGGGGTCCCTGCGCAGGGCGGGGCGGGAGGCGGCGAGGGGGAGACCTGGGAAAGGGGGGGGGGGGTGGAAAATGTCTGAGCATCCCGGACATGGGCGGGGGGGAGACGAGCAGGTGACCCCCGAGGGGCGGGGAGAGAAAGGGGGGCCTGAGACCCCCTCGGATTTACCGCTGCCCCCTGCCCTGGGGGCCCCCTCCATCCAACCCCCTTCCTCTCTAGAGAGCCACGAGCCACATCCAGGGTGACCCCCTCTTCCCCCCAAATCCCTGAGCAGGTCTCTGTGCCCCTCCCCCCATCGTACCCCATTTTCTCCCCCCTTCGCCAATGGGCGGCTCTCACTGTGCTGAGTGGGGCTCTGAGGGGATCTGGGATCACTGGCCAGGGACTCTGGGGACTCGGGCCCAGGGAATATCTGGGGGGGGGGGGGCTGGCTCGGGTTCTGGGGGGTGTCTGGGCCCCCTGGCTGGGGGCTCTGGGGACTGTGAATGTGAAATCACAGATTTTGCTTTTCTCCTTTCTTGAAAACTGCAGGAACTTCCGGTTCCGTTGGGAAAATTCATTCCCTGAGTCCTTGTCCTGGATCTGGGAGGTGGGGAGGGGGTTAGCACTGCCACACAATGGTCTCTTCCACAGCACTCTGGACTCGTTCTTTCTGAAATCTGGTTTCACTGCGACCACTGTTAATCCACAATCACTGCATGGAAAGACAAGGCGTGACTCCAGATGGACAGTGGGGCAAATGAGATCAGCAATTCTCCCTGTGAGGTGGTGCTCTCATTAGCTGCTCTCCCCAGAGAGCTAAAGGAGGAAAGGCTGCTCAAACGCTCTGGCCCTCCCTGCTCAGGATATTGGGGTTCATCTTCCTGGGTCAGACGCTGCAGCCTCCATTGTGATCTGGGAGACCAGGCTTAGACTATGGCTACACTGGCACTTTACAGCGCTGCAACATTCTCACTGAGGGGTGTGAAAAAACACACCCCTGAGCGCAGCAAGTTACAGCGCTGTAAAGCGCCAGTGTAGCCAGTACCCCAGCGCTGGGAGCCGTGATCCCAGCGCTGTAAGCTATTCCCCTCGTGGAGGTGGAGTGCCTGTAGCGCTGGGAGAGCTCTCTCACAGCGCTGGTGCGCGACCACACTCGCACTGCAAAGCGCTACCGCGGCAGTGTTTTGAAGTTTCGAGTATAGCCAAAGCGTTAGAAGTTGCTGCTCCTAAATTAGGGGTTCTGTGCTAGAAAGTGACCTTAATTAAAGCTTCTTCTCTGCTCGACCCACGTGATGACTTTCTCCAGCTGGTACTAGCCCCCTAGGGCAGCCCTGAGCCCTGTTAATACTAAATTCTGAGCCAGAGATTCCAGGTAACTGGAAGAAATGAAGAGCTGGGCTCTGGCCTTAAAATGACTCTACACAAACAGACCTTCCCCCCTCATTTCTCATCCCATTAGCAATTGCAGGAGCAAATCCAGCCATGGGGGAGCAAACAACCCAGGAATGGGACTTTCCTACCAGACGGGCAGGGGGAGGGGACAGGGGAAACGAGATAGAAGGAGAACGAGAGACTGAAAGGGACTGTGGGAGAGAAGAGTTTTGAGAGAGATTTCCAGATCTCTCATCTTCCCAGACAGATGCATTACTGCACCCTGGGTAGAATCACTTTCCTGTGGAAAAGATGAGGATCAAACAGAGGAAAAGCCAGTTCCTGACTCCATATCCCTCCTACTGGGGTGTGGCTGCCATGGGGTCAGTGTCCAAGGGAAGCCCCCACAGTGAATCCTTTGGTTCTGCTTTTTTCTAGCTTTGTTTTCAGAGACTTTGTTATGGGATGGGGGGAGGGAGAAGGGAGGTTAAAAAGGTCTCGGTGGGCTTAGCCTTGCAGGAGGGGACAAGTCTACACTGTAATAAAGAGCTTAAGCATTTTCTCAGCATGGCAGACTCTAGGGTGTCTGTCTGCAGGGAAAAAGCCTGGGGGAATCGTGCTATAAAATTAACGAACGCCTGTTCTGAAACCTCCATAACTGCCCTTCTCACCCTGCCAGCCTGCAGAATGACGTCCATGTTTCGCTCCAGTTCATCCCGTCCTCCCATGGGACAGGGGAGACAAATGGCTGGAAAGGAGCCAGTTCAGGTAGGGATTATTGGAGGGGTTGCTGGTGGGTTCCTGCAGGAGGGAGAGAGACAGCAAATACACCGGAGATGAGAAGGTTTGCACAGTCTGGTTTGGAGGTTGGAGCGGGGCAGGAAATGCCCAGGGTGGAGAAAGGGAAGGGAACAGGATGTGGCAAACGTGCTGGGAGTTGTTTAATAAGTGGCCTAGATTCTAGGAACAGACCCATGAGGTTCGGAGGTGGAAATGCCCTAATTTGTTGAACAGAAAATAGCCCAGCTACATGGGGCTAGGAAAACTGACCAGACTCCCAGTGCTGGAGCCTGATCCGACTAACCAGTGGGTACCATGAGATATGAAGGGGGCACCGACCAGTCAGGCTTAGGTGAGATCCCCCTCCCTTCATATCCAGCTCCTCACAATGAGGAGGGTGTTGGGCTTCCTTCCAGGAGCTCTCCCTGGACCCTGCTAGGGGCTCCATCTCCTGTATCAGTCTGTGGCTAGTAGGTGTGTGATGGATCTGCTGGGAGACAGGAGGGGCTCTCTCTTCATCCCCTCACTCTGGTGTTTCTTGGATGCTCTGAGTGGGGTCGGGGTGGGACTCTGTTCACTGCGATCCACCCAGAGCTTCCCTTTGATTGTCTCCTGTCCTCCACGAATAGCGGGGCTGTGAGTGGGGCAGTGGGTATTGAGTGTTGGACTCTTGCTCTTTCAGGGGCCGGTGACCTTCGAGCAGGTGGCTGTGTATTTCACCAGGGAAGAGTGGGCTCTGTTGGACCTCACTCAGAGAGCCCTCTATAGAGACGTCATGCAGGAGAACTATGAGAATGTGACCTCACTGAGTAAGGGTTACTGTCGCCTCGGTTCTTAGAAGGGGAAAAGAAGAGAGAAGGTTAATGGCAGCCCCACAATGGCATCTCTACTCTGTCCTGTTTCAGCATCACCCCAGGAGCAGGCTGGGGGTTGTGGTGCAGTGTCTGGCCAGGAATTAGGGTGTGGGAGTGGTTCAGGGCTGGGGCAGGGGGTTGGGGTGTGGAGCGCTTACCTGGGGCAGCTCCCGTTTCATGCGAGGGATACAGGTGGGGATGTGGATGGTCAGGAGGCTGTGTGTGTGGGGATGCAGGAGTCAGGGCTGGGAGTGTGTGAGTGGGTGCAGGAGTAAGAGGTGGTTGAGGGTGTGTGGAGGGGAAGGGGTTATGGGCGGTTGCAGGAATCAGGGTGGGCAGGGAACTGGGGTGTGTGAGAGGGGTGAAGGAGTAAGGGCTGGGGGTTTGAGGTGGTCAGGAGTCAGAGAGGGTTGGGTGCAGGTGTCAGGGTTGGGGGTGTGTGAGGTGGTCAAGAGTCAGAAGGGGCTGGGGGCGGTGAGGCGTGCAGGAGTCAGAGGAGGCTGGGGGTGTGTGGGGGCAGTAGGTATGGGGGTTGCAGGAATCAGGGAGGGCAGGGGACTGGGGTGTGCGTGAGGGGGTGCTGGAGTCAGGGCTGGAGGAGTTAGGGTGCAGAAGCAGTCTGGAGGTTGGGGTGCAGGCAATGGGGTAGCCAGGTCCAGAGTGCCGCTGAACAGCTGATCCATCACGCACCTACTAGCCACAGACTGATACAGGAGATGAAGCCCCTAGCAGCTTTTTTTTTTAGCTCCGCTCCCAGTTTAAAAAAAGGCGCCGCTTCTGCTCAGAGCGGGAGCGGCTGCTACCTCCGCTCCCCCCCAGCTAAGCTACTGGGTGCAGGGTCTGGCCAGGTTTTAGGATGCAGGAGGGGGCTCAGAGTTGGGCATGTGGTTGGGGTGTGGAGCGCTTACCTGGGACAGCTCCACACCCCATCCCACCTGCGAGGGGTGCAGATGGGAATGGCGGGGGGGGGGGTGAGTGCAGGAGCTCAGGGTGGGGGTGAGGCTGTGAGGGGGCATGCAGGAGTCAGGGCATGGGATGTCAGAGGGCTTGGTATGTGTGTGGGGGTGCAGGAGTCAGGGCTGGGGGTGTGGGCTGGGGTCGTGGGGGTGCTCCCAGCCCCCTACTAGGATGTTAGGAATTATTTAAAAAGGGATAGACAATAATACAGAGAATATCTTATTGCCCTTACATAAATCAATGGAATCATTGATCAATTAATTTAGACCCCATCATTTCATATGTATAGTTGGGATGATGTTTTCTTATGGGCTGCACTATGTGCTCTCCTGACATTTAGTACTGCTGAGATCCTGCATTCAGTGATATCCCTGCCCTTCCTGTTCCCTTTCTCCACTGAACCCCACCAGCCCATGCTGACTGTTCCCAGCTTCCCCAGGACTCTCTCTTTGTCTCTGGACCTGTCTGTCAGCAAGGAGCAGTGCCAGGGAGACTGGCCCTCTGTCTGGAGACTTCGATTTCTGGGACATGGATTTACTTTCTCGGTGTTTTAGGAACCTCTTTGAAATTGAGTGTCTGTGACATTAACCACAGTACAATCAGGACTATTGAACAGCTGCGTCCCCTCAGTTCCCCAGTCTGGGGTTCCTTTTACACTGCTTTACTGTGAGAGCAGCACACACCGTCTCCAGCATGTAACTCGCTCCCAGTAAAACACAAACTAATGTTTAACTTAACAAGCTAAAAGGGATTCAAAGGAAATGTTTTTCTCACCATATGCTGAGACAGGCTGGCTTTCCTTTCAGCAAGGACTCCCCCTTACCCGCCCCTGCTGCCCACATTCAGTTCTCAGGAGTTGTCATGAGCAGAGAGAAAGGGAGAGAGAGAGTCTCAAGCATTTTCCTCACCTCTTTTTATAATTCAGTCATTTGTACTAGAAACAACGTCTGTTCTCAGCTGAGTCATGGTGACAGACTGTCTGTTGGAGATATGAGCTTCAAGTGGTCCCTGTGATGGAATGTAAATGTCGTGTTCACACCTTCCCCCTGCCAGAGAATGGCTGTTTGACCAGCTGTTTTCCTTGCTGTCTCTGAGGAATTTAGGGTTAGGGTTGCAACTTTTTCAGTAATATCATACAGTAAAATCTCGACTTTACATACAGTGTTGCTACACATTTTAACAGGAGAATGATATTCAGTAGATTGTCTTTTCAAATGATACCTCTCAAGCCATACTGTGATAAATGAAGGGGAGGGGAGAAAGCTCCATTTTATAAACACCCAGCGAGCCAGTTTGCTGTAAAATCCCTGTTGGTGTCAGTTCTCTGCTTGCTTTGCCTGTAAAGGGTTAACAAGCCCACAGGTAAAGGAAAAGGAGTGGGCACCTGACCAAAAAAGCCAATGGAAAGGCTAGAACCTTTTAAAATGGGAAAGAAACTTTCCCTTTGTCTGTTGTTCTCCGGAGAAGGAGACGTAGCAATGCTGTGTATGGCTTGAAGCAGGTAGGAAAATTCATCTTCCAAAACTAGAAGAAATTATTTGGGTAGGGAATGTTTAGACAGACACAATCAGGTTTATTTTTTATTTTGGCTTTTGGATCTCCTCTGTGCTATCCCAGATGCTTTTGTTTGCTTGTAAGCTTTAAGCTGAACCACCAAGAAAGCTATTTTGGGTGCTTACACAAATTAATTGTTTGTTTTAAGATCTAGCAAAAAGCCGAAGTTCCAGATGTATTGTTTTCTTTTTCAATTTTAATAAAATTTACCTCTTTTAAGAACAGGATTGGAATTTTTGGTCTCCTAAGAGGTTTGTGCATGTTGTTTGATTATCTGGTAGCCACAGCTAATTTCCTTTGTTTTCTTTCTCAGCTCTTTCCTGGAGCGGAGGTGAAAGGGCTTGAGGGTGCCCCAGAGGGAGGAATTCTCAAGTGCTCCTTCCTGGGTCCAAGGCTTTGAGATTTTTTGGGTTTTTTTGCATTTGGGTGGTGGCAGCATTTACGAAGTCAAGGACAGAGAAAACCTGTAACCTTGGGGGTTTAATACAAGCCTAGAGTGGCACACATTAATTTTTAGAATCCTTGTGGGCCCCCACTTTCTGCACTCGGAGTGACGGAGTGGGAATTCAGCCCTGACACACTGTGTACAAAATTGATCATAATTTTGTAGAAGAGTGAACATCTGAGTACAGACTTGCACAGTGTCTGTCTATGTGTGTTCCCAACAGATATGTGGGTATTTCAATCCCTCAGAAGGAGGGTGTTCAGCATCTTCAAAGACCTGGGGAGCAGGTCCTGGGAATTCACTGGTTTATTAAGTGTGACACTGTATGGAATTGTGACACACTTTATATTATTATTACTATTAATACTAATATGATAAAATTGCAATGAATCGTGCTAGATATGCCATGTAAGGTGTCAATGAAAATGTTATGATTTTCCAAGTATGATTGTTTCTATCTTTGTATCACCTTTGTATTTTGAGTTATAGATATGTAGGGTACATCTGTATTTCCAGACTTGTGCAGTGTTTCTAGGTGACACACCCAGACATATTGGCATCAGCGCTGCATAGTCTGTTCAATGGCCCATCCAGGGTCATCAGCTGTACTATGAGCCCATGGACAGGACCGAGGGGAAACACTTATTGAGTGAGGAAGACCTGGAGGGTATACCTGTGTACTGAGAACTCCAAGGCTTTTCCATGCCATGTGCTGTGAAGCTTGTGTTTGGGACACAGGAAGTACAAGCAACATGGCAAAAGGAATATAAAGGGCAGCCACATCATCCCCATTTTGTCTTCAATCCCTCTTCCTACCTCTGGACTTCTCTACAACTTCTCTACAAACTGAAGCCTTTAACAAAGGACTGAATAATGTGGATGTGTTCCAAATGGACTTTCGAGCCAACTCACCAATACTGCTAAGAACCTGATATATAGATTTCTGAATATGTCTGACTGCTTTCTCATTTAACAACTTTCTTTCTGTCTTTCTTTCTTTCATAATAAACCGCTAAAGGACTGGCGGGCCGCATGGTATTTTGTGTAAGTGTAACGATGCTGGTTCTGGCTGGACCCAACTGAGAGTGCCAATTCTTGACAAGTTGCTTCATGTAGGGCTGTTACAGCCCAAGGCTGGGGTTTTTCTCCTTGTAAGGCAAACCAAACCAGCCAAACGGAGAGGACTTTGGTTTTACCCCACTGGCTAACCACAAGTCACACAAGCAATTCCCTTACGCACTCCAGTTTCCCAGTATCACCACCAGTGCCACTCGTTATGGGGATGAATGGTTATGAAAACCAATGCCCCAGTAAAAGAGAAAAGGTTCTCCTGATCCGAAAGGACCTGGTAATGTCCCAAAGGATCTGGTAATGTGTCTGACCCTTTGGGAGCAGAAGAACATTTTGTTTATGTGAGCAGAGTTTTTAAATAACCTCTCACTGTACTGGACCTAGGTGCAGAACTGGAATGCAATAAAGGGGGCTGTGTGATTTCTTTTTCCAGCTTCTCAGTAACCGGTGTGAGTGATCAGAAGCAGAGTTTGTGACTGGTCGGTGAGTTTACCTTCAGTATTAACCACCAGATTTAGGAGCATCTGCTCTCCCTTTTTCAGCCTTCCCTGATCTTGGCATTTTCAGTGAGGACTGACCCAAGCACACCAGATCACATTAAGCACTGAAGTTAAATTCATAGAACGTTTTTTATGACAAAGTCTTATGAAATCACCTGAACTCCTTTGTTTTCTTTCAGCTGAGCAGGGTTTTTTAGTTTCGAAACCTGATGTGATCTCCCATCTGGAACAAGAGGAAGAGTCATGGGTCCCAGACCTCCAGGGTTCAGAGGAAAGAGAGATCATGAGAGCTCCCTGCACAGGTGAGGAAACATTAAACCAACTCAGAATCTTTAAGTGCCTGAAGGAAACATCTGGGATACCCTTCAAAACCCTTGGGAGGTCTTTCAGTTCACTATTGTCCCTAGCAGGGGGTCATATCCTCAGAGTAAATATAGCTCATGGCTTCCTCTAGATCCTAGCAGACAACAGGCAGTAGCTTCCTCCCTTCCCCCTGCGAATTTGGATGGGATGTGAAGACCAAATTGATCCCCTCCTCTCTCCTATTTGTGTTATGCTTATAAGAAGCACACGGGATCTTTTTCAGGGGAAAAGGCAATTCGCCATGTTTATTGAAGATACAACAATTAGCATATGCATTCAATCACACCACACACATACACTGTCCCACTATTTGATGCTATAGTTACCAGTCCAGAGTCCAGATTAATCTAGTAGCCAGCTAGGTTGATCACAGGTAGGAGGAGTTGGGTTCTGTTGGTCACGACATGATGCTCTGGGGAAGTCTTGGCAGGAAGAACCCAAAGTTTCATGGCATATGCTGTTGATATTGGACCCAATGAAGGAAAATCACTCTGAGTTTTGCACCATCCTACGGTAATCAATTGTTGTTTGACAAGTGCTTGTTTTCTTAAATTGTCCTTCTCATCCTTTATCTTGTTCTTTCATCAAGTTCCTTAAGGAGTTATCCCCTGCTGGTTTTGATCGCAGCTGTCTTGTCCCAATTGATCAGTGCCTGTCTGATCCCGTCATCAATCTGCCTTCCTCTGACATTTCCATAGGGGTGTGTTACAGCCTCCTGGTGCCCTTGCATCCATCTCCGGTCCCTTCCTCGTACATCTGGTTCAGCGATGACCTTCACACTTATCTCTTAAAACATACGTTCCCCATTCACACACACAACAGAATTAATTTACACACAACATTTTGAACAGGAACATCAAATTGCAATGCAAAAGAAAACAATCATGGCATTCTTTTACGTATTTTAAAATGCTAAACCTACAACAAATTGGTGACCCTCAAATGTGTGTAACTGCCTTGAAATCAGTCCAGACACAAATTCTGGCTAACATATCTCTAGCCATTGGCCCATTAGGCCATTCCTTTCTGTTATTCAAAAAGGGTGGCTGGCAGGATATGATCAAATCATACACCAATACATTTAATACATGCTACATTCTTTATCCTTCACTCTAAATTATATAAAATACAAACATAAAATCCAACTACTACATGTGGGGAAAGAGTTTGGGGGAATTCAGTTCCTAATTTTATTTGACCTCTCTCCAGCACGTGTGTAGGGTACCATAAAAGATTGTGTTACGGCATAGCAAGGGTGCTTTCGCTTTCTCAGGTTGTCTCAGCGGGCCGGTTATTGCAGGTCAAGGCCTGCCAGCTGCAGTTTGTTATAAATTAGTTAAAACTGCTTTGCATGGCCTTGAGCCAAAAGGCGGCCCCTGCTTACTTCTATATAAAATGTCTATATATAACTATATAATTCCGCCCCGTTTTTAAACTCCTTACCAAGCCCGTAACTTCGGTGAGCTAAATTCCCCGTCTCCGTAACAGCAACGCCAGGAGTCCCCGTTGCAAATGTCACTTTGCCTTTAATAAAGCCAATAACACACTGTGTGTGTGAGCCTCATTCTTGCAAAGCACCCTGGGTAGGCCCGCAGCCTCCCACAAACGTAACAACGTGTTTTGGTTTGGACTTCTTCTTTCCATCCCTATTTGAGGTTTCTGTCTCTATCACAGCAGGTGATGCAATGGTATGTGAGAAAGAGGAGCAGGATTGTCAGCAGGAAAATGTTGAGCAAGTGGATAAAGACAAGGAATTATCGCAAAGACTGAAAAGGAATGTGCCCAGGAGTCATGAGCAGGGAAAATCCTGTGAGATTCAGCACAGACCAGAAACAAAGCAGGGAAACCAGTCAGGGGAGAAAGTGAATAAATTAATTTTGTGTCAGAGAACTCAGAAGGACATCAAGGAAACCACAACACAGCAGGAAATCCTCAGGGGAAAGAGAAAAAAATACATGCACTGAATGTGGGAAAAACTTACATTACTACTCAGCCCTTATAAAGCATCAGAGAATTCACACAGGTGAGAGGCTCTATGAATGCAGTGAGTGGGGGGAAAAACTTCACTCAAAGTTCAGGACTTCTTAGCCATCAGAGAATCCATTGATCTTCCCCCCGATCCCAACCCTTGTTGCTGCTGACACCAACTGGCAGAATCGCCTATAAGTCCCCGTGCCCGAGGGGAGGTCAATGCATGTGGTGGGCCATAAGCACCACAGGTTTTAACCTTGTTTGCCTCCTTCCCCATGTGTCTTACTCAGATGATATGGAAGTGCCCCTATGGCTGGGGATATGAATTTATGGGCACAGAATTGTGCAGAGGGCTTCCAAGACAGCCTGTAATTCAGCAAGGGGTTATACAGGTAGGCCTTGGCCTGGAGACAATTTTCTCTCCGCACAGCAGATGGGGGATGCACTGGGACTAGCTCCTGACTCTTTTTTGTCAACTGGTTCCCCGTGAGGACACACCAGAGATCACTGCAATCTACATAGTGGGCAACCACCTGGAAATATTCTCCAGCCCCAGCTGATTTGGAAAGTTAAACATGATATTGCACAGCATAGAACTATGGGGCCAGGTCCCATGGAAAACAAAGGGGAGCAGGGAAAGAGAGAGCACAGAAGAAAAGAGGAGAGATGGGATAGAAAAAAGTCTCTAGAGTGGGAGCAGATGGAGAGAACCAGGGAGTGCAGGGGACATGGTCAACCAAAAGGTCTGCCTCCTAAGCCAGGCAGCAACCCAGCTTCAGGACTCAGATGAAATGGAGCTCGCACCCCTACCTACAGGACTCCAGGCATGACCAGCCTTCTGGATAAAACGTCCCCTCTGGCGCTCAAGTCACAACAGCTAGCAGGCAAAAGACAGGCTCCCATGTCATCTGAGAGAGCAAGACGAAGCCTTGGAACAGCCAGTAGCGTTAGGGGGCAGAAGAGCTGCCCCAAGGTCCCACCGAGACTTGAACTCGGATTGAAGGATTCAAAGCCCTGATTGCTGGCCCTTACACCATGGGACCAGGGGTGATGATGAGCTTGGGCTCTTCTGACTTCTGGTGTAGAAGAGCCTGGGCGGACAATTTTTTGCCTCCCTTGCTCAAGGCCTCTCTGGCCAACCCTGTGTTTGCTCAACAAGTCGGCACGCAGCGGTTTGCTGTAGACCCAGAAGCCTTTTGTCCTCCAGACTGTGAAGCCAGTGGGCATGTGAGGAAGTTGCCCCTTCAGTCCTAGGCAATAAATGGCCCTTCCTAGGAAAGCCCAAGTCCTCAAAAGGAAAATCAAGGAGGGCACTGAAGAGGTGCCTCTTGAAGTTCTTGGGGGAAATGATCTTCCCTACACCTGTTGAGGGACTTAAACTCTAGACCTTCAGATTAAAAGTCTGATGTGTAACCAACTGAGCTAGCCAGGCTCATGAGGCAATAGCAAGTTTGGTGCAGAAGAGAAACTAGTCAAGAAAAAGAGGGCAGGAAACAATACAGAAAGCCTGCTACTCTGGCTCCCTTAGCAGCCCTAGCCCCAGCCTGCTCCTCCATCCAGTGCCACGAGTCCTTCTTTTTCTAGTTAAATCTCAGATCCAGGAGAAAACACCGTTCTACAAAGACAAACAAAATCACAGACAAATGCCATTGGAAATACAAATAAAGGACAATGCAATCCCCATCACAGTATGGTATCCAGGGCTGGATTTGTTTTTGTGGACCCAGCGCCAAACATATTTCTGGGCCCCACTGTGGAATGAAGGGGCCAGGGGCAAGAGCACTGTGGGGCATTGGGGGGGGGAAGGATTGGTCCCCAGCTGGAGCGAGGCAGGGGCAGGGGCCAGATGAGCACAGTGGGACATGTGGGGACGATTAGTCCCTGCTGACTGGAGCAAGGCAGGGGCCGGGTCAATAGCACAGCGGGGCGGGAGCTAGGGTTGGTCTCTGGAGCGAGCGAGGGAGGGGGAGAGAGAGAGAGAGAGGGGCCGGGGGTAAACTGCAAGTGCATCAGGGCTGGGAAGGGGGTAAACAGGATCCCCCATCCCACCCCTCCCCACATAGAGCAGGTACCTACCGTCTCCCTGGTTCTAGCCCATTCTCTTCATCTCTCTCTGCACCGAGCTGAGGGTGGGGCTGCACTGAGCACAGGGCTGGGGGTGCAGGGTCCAGGAGGGAGTTAGGGTGCAGGAGCAGGCTAGGGCTTGGGGTGCAGAGTCTGGCCAGGAGCCAGGGTGAGGGAGGAGGTTCAGGGTTTGGGCAGGTGGCTGGGGTGTGGAGCGCTTACCTGGGGCAGCTCCCATTTGGTGCTCAGGGTGGGGGTGGGGATGTGGGGTGGGGTACAGGAGTCAGGGCGTTGGTGGGGGGGCTGGGAATGATTTGAAATGGCTTGTGGCCCCCCACTCACTCCTGCTTGCTCCCCGTGGCTGCTGGCTCCTTCCTGCGGCCCCTGTGTGGGGTGGGGCTGTGTCCCACCCAAACATCCCTGTGGCCAATAGGACACTGTGGAGCAGTGCCTGGGGGTAGCAACGCATGGAGGCCCCCCAGACCTCCCTGCCTAGGAGCCCCAGTGCATGGGAACCCCCCCATCCCCTCCCAGAGCCTGCACCCCACCCCTTTCTCACACACCCCCTCCCACCTCCAAACTCCCTCCCAGAGCCGGCACACGTCACGCCCTCCTGCACCCGCACCCTCTTCCCCAGTCCGGAGCCTGCACCTGGCAGTGAGCAGGTTGATGAGCTGGGACTTCTAGCATGAGGTCAGGAATGAGGTGGGGAACGCGAACTCGGAGAGGCAGTTGCCGGCCTGTGAGGAACGGCTCGGCTTGTGGCATAAGGAGACCTTGTCATTAGCCCAGAAGGTTGTCATGCTCAAGACCTATCTTTTGGCCATGGGGAATTTCCTCAGCCATGTATTTCCCCCTGCTCCACGAGTGCTGCTGAGACCGAACACGATGGCCTCCCACGTCCTGTGGGGCACTAGGCTGATTGGTGGGGGAGGAGGCGGAATAGCTCAGTGGTTTGAGCAGTGGCCTGCTAAACCCAGGGTTGTGAGTTTAATCCTTGAGGGGATCATTTAGGGATCTGGGGCAAAAATTGGGGATTGGTCCTGCTTTGAGCAGGGGGTTGGACTAGATGACCCCCAAAGGTCCCTTCCAACCCTGATATTCTTTGATTCTACCTCATCAGGAGAAGAATGGCTTTTCTGCCATATTAAAAGGTGGGTTGGGTTGGTGGGCTTTGAAGCCTTTTATAGCTCTCTATTTTTGTTTGTCAGTTTTCAGCGGGTGGCTGAGCCTGAGGGCAGGTCAGGCCCGAGGGGAATGGCGGGACAACCACAGAGAATGCAACCGACTCGTCGGATCTGACCATAGTTTTTTCAAGCCCGCTGGGGGCAGTGTCTGGGGTGTCCGATGGTGGCGGAAGGAGGAGGAGATTAGGAGGCCACCCCCCCCCCCTCTCTCTCTAGTGCTCATCCACTCCCGCCTTATGTCCTACAGGCTCTTCAGTGGGTGTCTAGGTGGCAGGTGCTTGCAGGATGGTTTCAGACACAGCAGTGGCTGCCCTCACAGCAGTGGCGACCACAGCAGCAAGGCCCCGCTTCAGCTCAGTGCATATGGAGGTCAATAGACCACTGGATGATAAAGGCCAATTTTAGGGAGCTTCTTCTGAAGGTGACCAGTGGCCGACATGTGCAGAGTAAAGGTGGCCCAGGGGCGCTGTGTAAGGTTCTGGCCCCGCTTGAGACTATGGGCCCCTTTCTGGTGGCTTGTTTTCTTACTCGGCAGCAGTGGGGACTCCTGGCTCCATGATGGCGGTTGCCAGACGTGTCTGGACAGGATTATTTACAGCGAGCCTTAGGCTTGTTCCTGGGCGAACGCAGGCGAGCCGCAGGGCACCAGCAGAACCAGCTGCAGTTGCAGCCAGGGTGCCCTCGGTAGCGGCCGCCATGTAGCGGGCGAGTGTCATGGGACACGGTATCACGGGACACACTGCGGCTAATCAATGCCATAGTATTGTATCACCATTGGCAGAGCTCTGTGAAAGTTCAAAAGCTTGTCTCTCTCTCTCACCAACAAAAGTTGCTCCAATAAAAGTTATTACCTCACTCACCTTTTTTCTCTAATTTCCTGGTGTTGTGGAAAAATTAACCACACCTTGTGTTTAGATCAGACATCAGCTGAGACTCCTTTATTAGGGGTACAGATGCGTAGGGGGAGGCAGGTTACAGAACTGCCCCCCCCCCCCGATGCAAGGAACACACAGGTTTTTAAAGCTTAAAACCACAGACAAATTACACATACTTCCGTAGTAATTACCTTATTAGGAATACATTGCAAAATAAATAAAGGTCAAAGCCAGCAAAACAAGCATTTTCCATATTAGGCTTTTCCTGTTATTCACTGTCTATTCTTTTGCCCAACTGCGGTTACCTATTTCTTAAGCTTCTGCTATTGCAAATTGCTCTGTCTGGGGACCTTCCACCCCCCCCCCCCCCCCCATGTCTGGTTTAGTCTGTTGTAAAAGATTCACAACAACAAACTCGGTCAAAGTTTAAGGCCTAGGAAAACAGGCTTAGGATAAAATGCTAGCAGTATGTAGGCCCAAAAATACTAATTAAAATTATTCCGCACCACTGGGAACAACAGGGCTACAACACCACAGCATACAAAAATGCAGGAGTCACATGAACAGCACAGAGTGACCACCATCACACCCGGGCACTATTTTCAGGATTCATCTTAGCATAATGTCATCATCACACCAAGGAAGTAGCACTACCAGCACAATGGGATGAATATAGCCACGTGTGCATGCCAAAAATTCACAGTACAAGCACACTGGGATCTACACAGCAGGATAGTCGTGTCAGTTTAGCTCTCAGTTTAGTGGGGATACACTCAGGGACTGAGTCCAAGGGTTCAGCTAAACACAAGGGCACCTGCAAATAGCTGTACTAACAGCAGGAGCTACACTGGCCCAATAGGAGAAGTTGCATGTCAGGGCACTAATTCCCAATCCCAGTGCAAGGCAATATGGGATCCAGGCAGCAGGTCTTTAGTACCAGACTTTGTACTCCTAGGAGAGTGGGATGGAATTATAGAAGTTACAGGGGGGAAAGCCCTGTGATCACCCTGCCACAGTCCATCTCCCTGCCAACGCAGGGCTGATCCTTACTGCATGTTTTGTCCAGTCTCCTTTTGAAAGGTGTAAGTCTTGGAGTTTCTAGCTGTGACACTCTCTACCAGGGGTTCTCAAACTGGGTGTCAGGACCCCTCAGGGGGTCACAAGGTTATTATATGGGGGAGTCATGAGCTGTCAACCTCCACCCCAAACCCCGCTTTGCCTCCAGCATTTATAATAAGGTTAAATATATAAAAAGTGTTTTTAATTTATAAGGGGGGAGTCGCACTCAGAGGCTTGCTATGTGAAAGGGGTCACCAGTACAAAAGTTTGAGAGCCATTGCTCTATAACTCAGGGGAGCGGCATGCTGTGCTCCATATTCATCATTTGTATATATTCTTTATATTTCATATAAAGCATGCAATGTAAGGTATCATGGGAAAGATTATGATTTGCTGAAACCCACTGTTGTGTCAAAATATGTATATCATTAAAGTATATAAAGTTATGAGATTGTGCTGTACGGTGTTAATGAAATATGCTGCAATTTTGGGAGCAGCCCAGAAGACAACTCAAGAAACAACAAGGCACTTGATCAAATGGCTGGGTGAATGTTAAACAACCATCACCAGCCATTGTGCAGCATTGTGCTCCAGCCCCAGAGCACCCACGGAGTCTGTGCCTATGCTCTTGGCTCTGTGCAAGCCGCCCCCTCGCTTGCAGGCCCCGTGTAGGAAGAAGGAGGCTGTTCCTGTGTCTGTGCAAAGAAAATTGTGCTTCTGTATGAAAGAGAGGCAGGAAATGGCTCTATGCTGGGACAATATCCTCAGGATTAAGAGCAAAGGACTCAGGCTGAGAACCGATTTAACTCCACTCATCTGGGATTTAACAAATTGTCTTCCATGGAGAGACTGGGACCTTGTGACATTGATCCAGACTCTGGGGGTTCAGGCTGCTTGAACTCATGGTACAAACATGAACTTGATTCCAAGAAGGGAGAAAGGAGAAGCCTGAAGCTGACTTTAGTCCCAGGCTGGGGTCTCCTGGATGGGTGGAAACTTCCTTTGCTGCTACGAGGGGACAGTGGCTACTGGAGACATACCAGGGCTGGGATGAAAGGGGAAAGTTGCATGGACTTTATGTGCACAGAGATCCACTAACTCTAAATCCTCCACTGTAGCGGGAACTCAGAAAGTCACACCTCGGTCAACGGTGGGACTGGGGGTTTGAAAAGAGATTCCTTTTTCCTCCCCTTCCTGAGAAAGAAAGTAAGGGCTGGCGACTCAGGTGCAGAATACCACATTATCCACTGCCCGAGGAGCTGGAAACCAGGCACAGACGACTGGTGTCTCACCTCAGTCCCTGGAAAACTCAAGGAACAGGTCCTCAAGGAATCAATTCTGAACCACTTAAAGGAGGGGAAAGTGATCAGGAACAGTCAGCATGGATTCACCAAGGGCAAGTCATGCCTGACTAACCTAATTGCCTTCTATGATGAGATAACTGGCTCTGTGGATGAGGGGAAAGCAGTGGATGTGCTATTTCTTGACTTTAGCAAAGCTTTTGATACAGTCTCCCACAGTGTTCTTGCCAGCAAGTTAAAGAAGTATGGGCTGGATGAATGGACGGTAAGGTGGATAGAAAACTGGCTGGATGGTCGTGCTCAACGGGTAGTGATCAGTGGCTCCATGTCTAGTTGGCAGCCGGTATCAAGTGGAGTGCCCCAAGGGTCGGTGCTGGGGCCGGTTTTGTTCAATATCTTCATCAACGATCTGGAGGATGGTGTGGACTGCACCCTTAGCAAGTTTGCAGATGACACTAAACTGGGAGGAGTGGTTGATACGCTGGAGGGTAGGGACAGGATATAGAGGGACCTAGACAAATTAGAGGATTGGGCCAAAAGAAATGTGATGAGGTTCAACAAGGACAAGTGCAGAGTCCTGCACTTAGGATGGAAGAATCCTATGCACTGCTATAGACTAGGGACCGAATGTCTGGGCAGCAGTTCTGCAGAAAAGGACCTAGGGGTTACAGTGGACGAAAAGCTGAATATGAGTCAACAGTGTGCCCTTGTTGCCAAGAAGGCTAATGGCATTTTGGGCTGTATAAGTAGGGGCATTTCCAGCAGATCGAGGGACGTGATCATTCCCCTCTATTCGGCACTGGTGAGGCCTCATTTGGAGTACTGTGTCCAGTTTTGGGCCCCACACTACAAGAAGGATGTGGATAAATTGGAAAGAGTCCAACGGAGGGCAACAACAATGATTAGGGGGCTGGAGAACATGACTTATGAGGAGAGGCTGAGGGAACTGGGATTGTTTAGCCTGCAGAAGAGAAGAATGAGGGGGGATTTGATAACTGCTTTCAAGTACCTGAAAGGGGGTTCCAAAGAGGATGGATCTAGACTGTTCTCAGTGGTAGAAGATGACAGAACAAGGAGTAATGGTCTCAAGTTGCAGAGGGGGAGGTTTAGGTTGGATATTAGGAAAAACTTTTTCACTAGTAGGGTGGTGAAGCACTGGAATGGGTTACCTAGGGAGGTGGTGGAATCTCCTTCCTTAGAGGTTTTTAAGGTCAGGCTTGACAAAGCCCTGGCTGGGATGATTTAGTTGGGTTTGGTCCTGCTTTGAGCAGAGGATTGGACAAGATGACCTCCTGAGGTCCCTTCCAACCCTGAGATTCTATGATTCTATGAAAGAGTGGGGAGGGGGGCACAATTTCAAAGTTCAGCCCCACCCCCTTATGATCAGTAGCCCCTTCCAGGAGTGAACAATGCAGGGAGAGGAAGCAGCAAAGGCAGCCCCACTCCACTCCCCGCTCCAGCAGCTGCTGTGCAGGGAGGGAGCCTGGCAGCACCACATGCTGTAGCAGGGATGCTAACCCAGGTGGGGCACATGACCCCACATCCCGCCCTCTGCAAGTGTTGACTCTGAAATTAGGAAAACTCGTGAGTTCCAGGCACAGCTGCACACCCAGAAGAAAGTCCAGCATGACATGCCCAGGGTGAAGGGGTTTGCTAGAGCCTGGCATCAAGCCAGAAACCTTCAGATCTTCATCTCATCCACTCCCAACTGAGCTACTTGGGCAACGACCAGGCCAACCAGGAAGGCTAAATACACAAGCCACAGCTCATGCTGGGAAGATTTAAATCTGGATGTCACAATGCAGGAGACAAGCAGTGGCCTTGGCCCCGGAGGAGCAGGCTGGGGCTTCCTGGATCCCATTCACTCAAGCCAGCACCTGCCCCCTCACAAGCTCTCACTGGTGCCCCCAGGTCGGCAAGACAGGCGCAGCGGTTCCCACTGGAACAAGTCCACCCACAGCTCGCAGGCTCCTCCCAAGCCTAACACAGGAAAACGTCTTGCCAGAAAGGATCCTACTAGGACTCCCCATTGCTACTTTCCCTTCCACCCAGAACCCCACTTCTTCTCCTGGGCTGCAAGTAGCCAGGGAAGCCCTGGGAAGCCAAGAGGCAGGCACAGGATTCTACGTCCCAGCAGCCAACTGCACCTCCCCAGGCTCTGGCAGAACGAACGGTGGCGTTCTACTAACCCCACTTAGCTGCACTGAGGAGCTTAACTTCTGCCCTGCCTTCCTCAGCATGACTTTCCTCCTATGTCCCATTTCTGCCTCACTTCCTCCTTTGGCAAGTCACGCAAGGGAGGCCGGCAGGAAGAGCCGGCCTCCCTAGGCCAACCCCCAATGGCAGAGGAGGCCAAGCCACCAGGCTCCAAAAGGTGACTGGCCTAGATCCTCCAGCTTTCCCCAGCTGACGCTAAGGTGCTTTCTCAGCTCATTTCACCACCCTCTGTCCAGCAGGGGTTGGGGTTATCCCAAGGACAGGCCAGAGGCAGATGGAGGAGTTTCTTGCTGGACAGCTAGGGGAGCTGGGAAAAGGTAAGCCATAATGTTTCTGCCTGGTTTCAAACCAGGGGCCTTTTGCATGTTAAGCAAATGTGACAACCACTACACCACAGAAACTCTGTCACAGTGCTTTGCCCCTCCCTTCAAATTCATGGGGGAAAATCAGTTTGACTTAATGGGTTGACCTGGTGGCCAGAATTCTTTCCTGCCGGGATTTCCCCCCAGAGGTACCGTACATGGGGTCAGGGTCCTCTCCAACACAGGACACACAGGAAGGCTTAATGTTCGAGCTGCAGCACATGCTGGGCAGGCTTAAGGCTGGGCTCCCCAAGGCAGGAGAGAAGCAGAAGACTCCATCCCCAGAGGAGCAGGCTGGGGATTCCTGGATCCCATTCGCTCACAGCCAGCCCCCCAGCCACACTCCCAAACCATCAATGCTACCCCCAAGTCAGCCAGAAAGGAGCAGCGGTTCTCACTGGAACAAGTCCACCCCCGGCTCGCAGGCAACTCCCAAGCCCTCCACAGAGCACGCTCTGGGCCAGAAAGGAACCCACTCGGACTCACCATTGCTTCTTTTCCTTCCTCCCAGAATCCCGCTTCTCCTGGGCTACAAGTAGCCATCCCTGGGAAGCCAAGAGGCAGGCAAAGGATTCTACCTCCCAGCATGTAGTGTATTAAACTGCTCCACGTAGGAATGTGCTACCAGTAGCAGTTACGATATTGTAGGAACTAGCTATTGTATAAAACTGCTACCTGATGTAGCAAATGTCTACTGATAGCAGTTTCTTGCACTATAGTGTGTGTGAAATTCCTACGTGTAGAAATGTGCTATCTGTAGCAGTTATCGATATGTATAGATTATAAGAAACAGCTTTTCTAACAAAATACTAGCTGATTTTTCTCTCTGGACTTTCTCCAATTTCATAGAATCATAGAATCTCAGGGTTGGAAGGGACCTCAGGAGGTCATCTAGTCCAACCCCCTGCTCAAAGCAGGACCAACCCCAACTAAATCATCCCAGCCAGGGCTTTGTCAAGCCTGACCTTAAAAACCTCTAAGGAAGGAGATTCCACCATCTCCCTAGGTAACCCATTCCAGTGCTTCACCACCCTACTAGTGAAAAAGTTTTTCCTAATATCCAACCTAAACCTCCCCCTCTGCAACTTGAGACCATTACTCCTTGTTCTGTCATCTTCTACCACTGAGAACAGTCTAGATCCATCCTCTTTGGAACCCCCTTTCAGGTAGTTGAAAGCAGCTATCAAATCCCCCCTCACTCTTCTCTTCTGCAGGCTAAACAATCCCAGTTCCCTCAGCCTCTCCTCATAAGTCATGTGCTCCAGCCCCCTAATCATTTTTGTTGCCCTCCGCTGGACTCTTTCCAATTTATCCACATCCTTCTTGTAGTGTGGGGCCCAAAACTGGACACAGTACTCCAAATGAGGCCTCACCAGTGCCGAATAGAGGGGAATAATCACATCCCTCGATCTGCTGGAAATGCCCCTACTTATACAGCCCAAAATGCCGTTAGCCTTCTTGGCAACAAGGGCACACTGTTGACTCATATTCAGCTTTTCGTCCACCGTAACCCCTAGGTCCTTTTCTGCAGAACTGCTGCCCAGACATTCGGTCCCTAGTCTGTAGCAGTGCATGGGATTCTTCCGTCCTAAGTGCAGGACTCTTTGTGGAATTTGTCCACATCTTTCCTGCTATGTGGCACCCAGAACTGGAGTCAATACGCCAGCTGGGGCCTAATCAGCGCAGAGTAGAGCGGAAGAGTCACTTCTTGTGTCTTGCTTACAACACTCCTGCTAATCCATCCCAGAAGGATGTTCTGTTTTTCTGCAGCACACTGTTTACTCATATTCAGCTTGTGGTCCACTGTGACCCCCAAATCCCTTTCCACAGTACTCCTTCCTAGGCAGTCAGTTTCCACTTTGTATGCGTGCAACTGATTGTTCCTTCCAAAGCGGAGTACTTTGCATTTTTCCTTTTTGAATTGCATCCTGTTTACTTCAGACCATTTCGCCAGTTTATCCAGATCAGTTTGAATTTTCATCCTATCCTCCCAAGCACTTGCAACCTACCAACTTATCATTCACAGACTTTATAAGCGTACTCTCCATGCCATTATCTCAATCATTGATTAAGATTCTGAATAGAAATATATCCAGAATTGATCCCTTCAGAACCCCACTCGTTCTTCCCTTTCAGCCTGACTGTGATTCACTGATAACTACTCTGTCGGAACTGTTTTCCAGCCAGTTTTTCACCCATCTTATTTTAGCTCCATCTAGGTTGCATTTCCATAGTTCGTTTATGAGACGGTCATGGGGTAGAGTGACCAGACAGCAAGTGTGAAAAATCAGGACATGGGCTGGGGGGTAATAGGTGTTACCCAAAATTGGGCCAGCTAGTAAGCTGAGGGAGGACTAATGACCCACCAGAGTTTGGCAGAAAGCAGCACATTTATTACACTGATATCTAAGCTCCAAAGAAGGGTGGGGGCCACACTCGCACTCGCATACTCACGCTCCCAGGACAGGCACAGCACTGGAGATGTCAGCATCTTTCAAGGTAAGTGTCCCACAGTGCAGTAATGGACGGGGCAATGAAGGTAAGTCTTCCTGAGGCACCATGGAATACAACACAGTGGATCAGGGCCGTAACGAGGGCGAGGCGAGTGAGACACTCACCTCGGGGCGCACTGCTGGCAGGGGCCTAAAAGCCTGCTGCCAGGGGCGCGCCCGTCCTCCCCCGCCGCCGAAGCCGCTCCCGCTTACCTGCGGGAGGTCCTCTGGTGTGTGTGGAGAAGGCCCCCTCCGCTGAATTGCCGCCGAAGCCGCGGCACCGGCGGACCTCCCACAGGCAAGTGGAAGCAGCTTCGGCGGCAGTTCGGCAGAGGGTATTTTTAGAGGAGGAATGATTGGTGAGGAATGATTTCCCTTTACTAAAACCATGTTGACTCTTCCTCAATAAATTATGTTCATCTCTATATGTCTGACAATATTGTTCTTTATTATAGTTTCAACCAGTTTGCCCGGTACTGAAGTCAGGCTTACTTGCCTGTAATTGCCGGGATCACCTCTGGAGCCCTTTTTAAAAATTGGTGTCACATTAGCTATCGTCCATTCATGTGGTACAGAAGCTGATTTAAATGATAGGTTAAAAACTACAATTAGTAGTTCTGCAATTTCACATCTGAGTTCCTTCAAAACTCTTGGGTGAATACCATCTGGTCCTGGTGACTTATTGCTGTTTAACTTATTAATTTGTTCCAAAACCTCCTCTGATGATACCTCAGGCTGAGAAGTTCCTCATATCTGTCACCTAAAAAGAATGGCTATTTTTTGGGAATCTCCCTCACATCCTCATCCGTGAAGACCGATGCAAAGAATTTAGTTTCTCCTCAATGGCCTTATCGTCCTTTAGTGCTCCTTTAGCACTTCAATCGTCCAGTGGCCCCACTGGTTGTTTAGCAAGTTTCCTGCTTCTGATGTACTTTAAAAAAATTGCTATTACTTTTTGTAATTTGGCTAACTGGTCCTCAAATTCTTTTTTGGCCTTCCTAATTGTATTTTTACACTTCATTAGCCAGTGTTTATGCTCCTTTCTATTTTCCTCACTAGGATTTAACTTCCACTTTTTAAAGGATGCCTTTTTTCCTCTCACTGCTTCTTTTACTTTGTTGTTTAGCCACAGTGGCTCTTTTTTGGTTTTCTAACTACGTTTATTTAATTTGGGGTATACATTTTGTTGTAGGAGAAGCAGTGATCTGTATGCTATGTATAATTTGTTACTCCAAAGGTCTGTTCACTCCACACACACCCCTTTCTCATCCCAGGCCATGAGGAGCTGGTCCTTAAAAGGGGAAGGGGCCATGTGCTCAAACTCACAAGCTTGTACCTCCCATGAAGGCCCTTCGCCCGGACCACTTGGCCAGTGGTTCGCTGCGTTGCATTCCATCGTGCCTCGGGAAGACTTACCTTCATCGCCCAGTCCATTGCTGCGCTGTGGGACACTTACCTTGAAAAATCCTGACATCTCCAGTGCTGTGCCTGTCCTGGGAGCATGAGTGTGCGAGTGTGAGTGTGGCCCCCACCCTTCTTTGGAGCCCAGCTATCAGTGTAATAAACGTGCTGCTTTCTGCCAAACTCTGGTGGGTCATTAATCCTCCCTGAGCTTACTAGCTGGCCCAATTTTGGGGTAACATTAATGGTGGAGAATGTGGGCAGCTTAGTGGAGGATTTGACCCAAGGTGTAAATCCCTGGTGGCCCTCCCCGGTGGTCTCTTGGGTGGATCTGGAGAAAAGGACGCCGCTGTTGAGTGCCGGTATAGGGCAAAGGAGAGAATTAGGTGTAAACCCCCTGGTGCTCCCCGGTGGTCTCTTGAGTGTGTCCGGCTCGAGCCTGCGTGGAAAAGTGCTAGGCTAGCAACCCACTGCAAGGAGAAAAGGATGCCACTGCCGGCTGTAAGGCAAGGGAGAGAATTAGGTGTAAATCCCCTGGTGCCCCCTAATATCTTCTTGACCGGGTCCGGCTCAACTCTGTGTAAGAGGTGGTACGCTAGCGACCCACTGCAGGGAGAAAAGGACCCCGCTGCTAAGTATGCCACTGTGCGACAAGGGAAAGAAAAAGGCGAAGCAGCCCGAGCGAGAAGACTCCCCCACTTGGGGAGCAGCACTGCCACCCGGGGTGTTTTTAGGATGGCTCCAAAAGAAAGGGGCAGATCCCTGGATGCCAGGGGCGGTTCCACCTGGGAGCACTGTGCTAATTTGTTTCTAAGCTTCTATCTTTCAGCCTCTGAACCGGAACATCAGGAGAGCTGGTACCAGCTGAAGAGTTATAAAATACCATGGTTATAGTGTTGCAACAAAGTCTGTGTTCAATGTTCTGTGTTGCATGTTCTGTGTTTGTCTGGTGGGTGTACTGTGCTAGCACTGGCTCCAGAGAGAGAGGGCCATCTCCAACCACATCATCAATTACATACACCTCTGTCTAAAATACTTTGGTCCCCAATGCATCAGGTTTATTTTTTGTTAGGTTCTCTAATAATCATTTTGTTGTTGATTTTTTATATTGATACATTTGTGTTGTTAGTCCCACTTTCCTTTATGCAAGCTGGTTCTACTTCCCCAAGCCCTGAAGGGTAGTTCATGGGCCACCATAACCTGTACAACTAAATGTTAGTTTAAGTATCAGCAATTTCACCAAGTTCTCTGTTCCTATGTATCTTCCAAATCAGTTTAACCTGGCATAACAACTGTGGTACTCCTACAAATCTTATTTGTTGTGTGTACTTAAAGGTTAATGTTGACTTTTATAGTTTGATGGCTATAGCAGCATCAGACTTAGGCCACATTTTGTTTGTCAATGTACCCAATTATTGTAATGGTGATGGTTTTATTGTATTATGGTTATGATTGTTTGCGTTTGTGTTTATGTTATATCTGGTGTTTAGTCAATTGTAATGGTTTTAGTTATATTCACCTGGTTATGATTGTTTGGTTTGTTTGCAACAGATCACCTGTGCCCTACAATGACAACAACTACTGTAATGATCATAGATCAAGGGGTGGAGTGCTGTAGGAGCAGCAGTGATCTGTATGCTATGTATAACTTGTTACTTCAAAGGTCTGTTACACTCCTCCCCTTTGTCTTCTCTCAGTCTTTGAATACCTGTGAAGGGGCTTTCCCCCTCCCCTCCCTCCTGGAATGCTTGTGGGATGAATGGGCTGTTAGACAGCTGGAAGATCAGAAGAGCTCCCAGCTAAACAGGGTGTCTGGGACTCTAATCAGGCAGCGATCACACACCCACTGCATGGACACTGTATGGACACTGTGTGAGGCAAGTCCTTAAAAGGGGAAGGGGCCGTGTGCTCAGTCTCTCACAAGCTTGTACCTCCCATGAAGGCCTTTCGCCCGGACCGCCTGGCCACTGGTCCACTGGGTTGCATTCCATGGTGCCTCAGGAAGGATTTCATCACACCATCCATTGCTGCGCTGTGGGACACTTACCCTGAAGGATCCTGACATCTCCAGTGCTGTGCCTGTCCTGGGAGCGTGAGTATGCAGATGTCAGTGTGACCCACTCCCTCCTCCCCCTCTTTGGAGCTTAGATATCAGTGTAATAAACATGCTGCTTTCTGCCAAACTCTAGTGGGTCCTTAATCCTCCCTGAGCTTATTAGCTGGCCCAATTTCGGGTAACAGTCCCATATGCCATTAGCCTTCTTGACAACAAGGGCACACTGCTGACTCATCCAGCTGCTCATCCACTGTAATCCCCAGGTCCCTTTCTGCAGAACTGCCGCTTAGCCAGTCGGTCCCCAGCCTGCAGCAGTGCATGGGATTCTTCTATCGTAAGTGTAGGTCTCTGCTTGTCTCCTTCTTCAGCTTCCTCAGATTTCTTTTTGCCCAATCCTCCAATTTGTCTAGATCACTCCAGAGTCTAGACCCAATCCTTACATAGATGCAGACTGTGATTCTTATCAGGCTGCTGAGGGCTGTGAGTCTCCTTGTTGCCACCTGCCACTAGTAAGAGGGATTCTTGCATTAGGCAGCTGGATGTTAGTGACTAAACCCATTCAGCCTGTCAGGCAGTCAAGCATCCTCCTTTGAGCTACAGCAGAGGTACCCTAACCCCCAAGTTCCTTCAATGTGTCCCCCTCTGTCCAGCCCTGATCACCAGATACTCAGAGAAATCCCAGATCCTCTCTTCCCCAAGCAATGGTATCTCCCAGGTTACCAGTTTTACTGTGGACCACTGCTCCTGTATCACACACAGCACTTGAGTACAGTTACTGAACAAACAGAAATTTATTTAACAAGGAATATTTAAAGAGAGACAAATGTGAGTGATGGAAACCAACCATTACCAACAAAACAAAATCACAAAATGCAACCTACACTTTGTAATAATTACCTTTCCTATCTAAGTAGTTTCTCACCTCACACTTCAGTCTATTGCAGTGATTGCTAGTCCCTAGGAGCCAGGGCCCTGCCTTTCATGAAGCACCACTGGTCGTTAGGGATCTCCTTGATTAATGGAGCCAGAGTATTTTTCTCCACTCTGTTATAAACCGAATCAGTCTTTTGTCTTCATTGACAGAAAGGACGATCTCAATGTCATATCTTCCTTTTCACTTCCATGGGATTTTGATGTCTATTGTTTGTCTTTGATGGTTCTCTATTGTCTTTTCTGGGTTGATGCAAAGCAAATAATGGAGCAAAACATCACGTAAGTGGTTAGCAAGGGACGGGTGACAATTCCCTCCAACTGGTATAGGCCGTCCCCACCAAGACCTATGGCTGGGGTGACTCACTTTCATAATACCATATGGGCATTATTTTCCATGTACGTACATTACTCCTTCACTATGATTGTACACATCTCACAGTGACTAGGAGTAACAATAATTTACAAGCTTTCAGTAGAGATCTCACTGCTATGCTTCCTGGATAAATATAATAAAATTAGTGTATTAGCTGTGACGAGTTTGTCAGGACTGATTTGCTAATTGGCATTGATGAGCTTTTGTCACACATGCACTGAACTATACTGAGCTATACAGACACACCCTGATATAACAGAAAGGCCAGCACAAAAAATAGAGAAAGGAACAATACAATACTGAAATGACAGTGGCTGGAACTCTCCTTTTCCTTGATATTGATGGTTGACAATTGCAGCTTTCCTACCTGCTGGACACATTCTATGAGAGATGTCATGCCTTTCCTTTGCAAGTTAGAGAAGTGGTGAAGTCAGTGACCCTTACAGTGTAAGTGGGCAAGGAGTTATACAACTGGTCTCCTCGAGTAGTTTTCCTTTTAACAGAAATTGACTTTGAAGCTAAACAAAATAAGTTCTATTTAAATTCAAAAAAATTAAAATCTATCCTGGGCCAATATTCTCTTATACACTATTTCTCTCACACATTCTCCCACCCCAGTGTTTGGAGTGAGGTTTTCTACCAGAACTCCTTACAATAGAGGGGGTAAATTAAATCAAATTAACTTTTCAATATTAGCCATAATTTCCTGTATGACTAACAAAAGAAAAAACAAGACAGCTTTCAGTTTTCCAAAATAATTCTGATTATCACATAGTCTCATACTCTTTAACCAATAACTTCACCTATAATTTCATTTTCATTGGAAACAACAACATATTCAAAGATCACAAATTTTTGTCTTATATGTTAGTTTTCTTTTAATTGCCAACAGCTGAACCTTGGCTCAAGTTGTGGTTTGTCCCAACCACTTCTGTGAGTTCATGTATCTCTGCATCTTCTGCCATGGATGTTGGTGGAAGGGGTCTCCTATCTTGGAACGTTTGCATGGCCATCAGGAAGTTTAGACTTGAAATTAGACGAAGGTTTCTAACCATCAGAGGAGTGAAGTTCTGGAACAGCCTTCCAAGGGAAGCAGTGGGGGGGAAAGACCTATCTGGCTTCAAGATTAAGCTAGATACGTTTATGGAGGGGATGGTTTGATGGGATAACATGATCTTAGTCAAAGGTCAATTAATTGCCATCAGTGGTAAATAGGACCAATAGGATGTTACAAGTTACTACAGAGAACTTTTTCCTGGGTGTCTGGCTGGTGAGTCTTGCCCACATGCTCGGGGTTCAGCTGATCGCCATATTTGGGGTCGGGAAGGAATTTTCCTCCAGGGTAGATTGGCAGAGGCCCTGGAGGTTTTTTGCCTTCCTCTGCAGCATGGGGCACGGGTCACTTACTGGAGGATTCTCCGCATCTTGAAGTCTTTAAACCATGATTTGAGGACTTCAATAGCTGAGCCATAGGTGAGAGGATTATTCCAGGAGTGGGTGGGTGAGATTCTGTGGCCTGCATTGTGCAGGAGGTCAGACTAGATGATCATAATGGTCCCTTCTGACCTTAAAGTCTATGAGTCTATGAGGAAAAATACCTCTTTTCACACTTTTTAATCTTTCAAAGTAGAAGAAGCTAGAGGAGAAGTGATGTAAATGCATAAAACACAAGATAAAACTGTGTGGTCTACACTAAAGACATTGATCGGTAAGAGTATATTGCGAAGGGGTGTGAAAAATCCACACCACTGAACAACGTAGTTACACAGTCCCAACCCTATGTGTAGAACTTCTCCTGCCAACAGAGCTGCTGCCACTTGCAGGAGTTGTACTAATAAAATCCAGCATGAGAGATCTCTCCCATTGGCTTAGAGCATTTGTAATAGCAGTGCTACAGCAGCACTCCTACATTGGTGCGGCTGCGCCAACATCAGCTTCATTGTGTAGCCATAGCGTCAGAAACAGAACCATGGAATCGAGACTCAACATGCGAGTATCCAGGAGTCTGAAATTGGAGCCCGATATATTTGTTGCCTCATTGGTTACTATCATTTCTACAGCCTGAAAGTCCTTGTTACCCAATCAGGCAGCTAGTTTGGGATCCACGGGGAAGGAATGTGCTATGAAGCACTCTCTCTTTGAATCTAAACAGTGCAGGATGATTGTTCACAGTCTAACCCTGGTAACCTCTTGAACTGTAATCAGATACACTGCATTAGGAAGTGGAGTTGTACAAACAATTTTCCATGGGTCATTGGTCACCAAAGCTTCCTTTACTGGGGTGGAAACTCTGTGTACTCTTTCAACCCCAATTCTTTCCAAATCCTTGGCCAGGGTACATTTACAGTTCTCTGAAGTATAATCCTTTACAAAGCCACTCAATATCTCAACGTTAGTGAGGAATGGCTTCCCAAAATATGCCCAGCTTTTCTTTAATTTCGTGGAACAGTTCCAGGCAAGGGACTTGATACAGGCCTGGACCAGAATCTCTGTTAGTTACCAGAGCTGGAGATTCTATTCAAAAATAGCTATTTTTCTGCAGTTATTAGATTTCCAAAACTGATTTCATTTTACACGCATTTTTAGCACCCACAAAGGATAAATTCAACAAAAACCCCACTTCTTTTTCCTTAACGCCTGCGTCATAAAGGGCAGCATCTCCTATAATATAGGATTAGCTAGGAGAGATCTTCTGTAGGGCTTTGGTTACAAATGCTTTGGGAACCAAACACAAGGGCATTTTGCCTAGTTTAAAATCACTTCCCATGGAACTCTCTCTCCAGATCGTCTGAGACAATATTGACAAACAATTGAACTTCACTGTGATAATATGCACTTCCTTCAGTTAGTTGGGGTTCTGCTGTTGTTCACAGTTTCCAAGCGGAGATTTTAAATCACTGCTGTTTCTTTGTTAGCATGTCCAGAAAATTGGAGAATTCTCCCCTGTTGACAGAACTGCACATTAACTTTCTCCATATCATCATGGAGGGGTGGGGGAAAAGCAAAGCTAAAGTGAGAAATGATGACTTTAGCAAATGGTCCTTTATCTTAAATTCTCCAATAAATCTGAGCTACATCCTATCAAAGTGAACTTTAATATCCAATTGGGTGACCAAACAGCCTTCAGGAAAGATAGAAACCCACATCACAGAGAGATAGAATACATGACAATGAAAGTGTCAAGTGAAATGCCAGAGCAGGTTACATCAGATTATTCAGAATCAGGACATGAGATTCTCCCATCGTATTCTCCTTTGATCCATTCAAACATACTTCACTCAGCACTGTGTCAATAATCAGTTCACAGAATCATAGAATCTCAGGGTTGGAAGGGACCTCAGGAGGTCATCTAGTCCAACCCCCTGCTCAAAGCAGGACCAACCCCAACTAAATCATCCCAGCCAGGGCTTTGTCAAGCCTGACCTTAAAAACATCTAAGGAAGGAGATTCCACCACCTCCCTAGGTAACCCATTCCAGTGCTTCACCACCCTACTAGTGAAAAAGTTTTTCCTAATATCCAACCTAAACCTCCCCCTCTGCAACTTGAGACCATTACTCTTTGTGCTGTCATCTTCTACCACTGAGAACAGTCTAGATCCATCCTCTTTGGAACCCCCTTTTAGGTAGTTGAAAGCAGCTATCAAATCCCCCCTCATTCTTCTCTTCTGCAGGCTAAACAATCCCAGTTCCCTCAGCCTCTCCTCATAAGTCATGTGCTCCAGCCCCCTAATCATTTTTGTTGCCCTCCGCTGGACTCTTTCCAATTTATCCACATCCTTCTTGTAATGTGGGGCCCAAAACTGGACACAGTACTCCAAATGAGGCCTCACCAGGGCCGAATAGAGGGGAATGATCACGTCCCTCGATCTGCTGGAAATGCCCCTACTTATACAACCCAAAATGCCGTTAGCCTTCTTGGCAACAAGGGCACACTGTTGACTCATATTCAGCTTTTCATCCACTGTAACCCCTAGGTCCTTTTCTGCAGAACGGCTGCCCAGCCATTCGGTCCCTAGTCTGTAGCAGTGCATGGGATTCTTCCGGCCTAAGTGCAGGACTCTGCACTTGTCCTTGTTGAACCTCATCAGATTTCTTTTGGCCCAATCCTCTAATTTGTCTAGGTCCCTCTGTATCCTATCCCTACCCTCCAGCGTACCACTCCTCCCAGTTTAGTGTCACCTGCAAACTTGCTAAGGGTGCAGTCCACACCATCCTCCAGATTGTTGATGAAGACATTTAACAAAACCGGCCCCAGCACCGACCCTTGGGGCACTCCACTTGATACCGGCTGCCAACTAGACATGGAGCCATTGATCACTATCCATTGAGCGCGACCATCCAGCCAGTTTTCTATCCACCTTACCGTCCATTCATCCAGCCCATACTTCTTTAACTTGCTGGCAAGAACACTGTGGGAGACTGTATCAAAAGCTTTGCTAAATGTCAAAAAATGATCTCCCTCCTTCATAGAATCATAGAATATCAGGGTTGGAAGGGACCTTAGTAGGTAATCTAGTCCAACCCCCTGCTCAAAGCAGGACCAATCCCCAATTTTTGCCCCAGATCCCCAAATGGCCCCCTCAAGGATTGAACTCACAACCCTGGGTTTAGCAGGCCAATGCTCAAACCACTGAGCTATCCCTCCCCCCCTCAGTTCAGTGGCAGCCTGAATTGTTCCTTATCCTGGCAGAGTTGGAGGATTGAAAACAGTAACATTCAACCCCTGTGTAGCCAACAGGAATGAACTGAAACACTCCCTTGTATCTGAAGAGATGTTTAGTTTTACCCTTGGCTGAAGGGAAAGGAGGTGGCAAAAGATATAAAGAGTGAAACACGACACAATCATCCTAGTTAAGCCCCTAGTGACTGCACAATCTTTTCATACACTTCTGTATTATCATCAGTGTATTATTTTCTCTGGCGTCTAGACCTTGACTATATTTGGATCTTGATAAAAATAATCGCCTACCCCTGGCTAAGGCAACGGACTTGACACGCAGTGGAGTGTCCCTACACAGGTACAAATACTAGCAACAATGGCTGCTTTTTAGCCATCGTTTTTAATCAGGGCAATAAACTGATACAAACTCCTGTTAAATCATTTCTCAGCCCGAGTCCTTCACCCACATTCCTTAGGGCATTGGGCCAAGATGTGGATGTTTCATTTCCCTCCTCAATTTCACACAGAGACACAATTTCCTTTGCACAGATCCATGAACAGCAAAACCTCCCTTTCTCTCTTGTCTGAGCCAGGGAATTCAATTCCATTCAAACCACCTTTCCTGCAATGACAGTGGTCAAACAGAGGGGATGTGGTCACTTTCATCTCTGACAGTGCCCTAGAGAAATCCTTCCCCTTGCTCCTGAAATAATATACAGGAGATTTGAATAGGAAAGGGACTGTTTGAATTTTCATTGTGGGGAATGAACAACAATCTACAGCAATGTCATTAACGTAAACATGGTCTAATCATGCTCCAGCCGTAAGGGAAATGGACACACTTACGCTAATGCACAGCTGTGAGGATGCTGGGAAGCAGGTCTGAGCAAACAATTTGAAGTGATAATTCAGTGAGAACAGAATACTAGTGTGTGAAGCCCTTCTGTATCAAGTAGTTATGGCTGAGTGGTTAAGGTGATGGATTAGAAATCCATTGGGGTTTCCCCGCACAGGTTCAAATCTTGCCAACTACGAAAGCATTAGTGTGTTGTTATTGCTGTTGTCTTAGTGCTTGAGCATCCGCACTGCCAGCGGGAGCCAGCTCCACTCTTACACTCAAGCTGTCTACACTTAAAACACTGCTGTGATGCTGCTATAGCACTTTGGAGTAGACAGTTGCTAGAGTAACTGGAGGGATTTTCCCATCGCTGTAGTAGCTACATTGACAGAAGAGGTCTTCTGTTGACCTAGGACTATCTAACCAGACCTGGAAATGTATGATCTACAGATTTTGAGCAGTAATCCTGGTTCCCCACATGAGGACAGATTTGGGAGTTTTGTTTTTGTGGGCTATATCAGAAAATGAATGATTGGTTGGTTATTTCATTTTGCAAAGATAACACTGGTTACAATTTTTGAGAAGTCGTCTGCTTCAGAGATAAAATGTGCTATTTAGTGTGTATTTTGATGTGCTGAATTCAGATATGACAATTAAAACAACTGATTGGCTACTGTTTCTAAGATATTTAAATTTTTACATTTTATGTCTATGTATATTGTGTAGATAGTAGAGTTTTAATCATAAATTGTAAACCTAGGTCTTTCCATGTGTTTATGGTTGCTTTAAATGATACTATTTCACCTGTCCTGTTTATGTAACACTTTAAAAATCAGCAAAGGGGTTATATAAATAAAATTTATTTTGAAACAAAAGGCAAAAAACTATTATGTACATAGTTTAGTCCTATTCAGTGTCTACTCGGCGCTTCTTGGCTTGTCTCTTGTATTCATTAAATGGAGCATCTCTTGTCACCGTCCAGCAATAGTCTGCAAGCATTGATGGGCTCCATTTGCCCTGATAGCATTTCTCCATTGTTGCAATGTCCTGGTGAAATCACTCGCCCTGCTCGTCGCTCACTGCTCCGCAGTTCGGTGGAAAAAAATCTAGCTGAGAGTGCAAAAAATGTATCTTTAGTGACATATTGCAACCAAGGCTTTTGTATGGCTTGAGGTGGTTTTCCACCAACAACCTGTAGTTGTCTGCCTTGCTGTTTCCGAGAAAATTTATTGCCACTAACTGGAAGGCTTTCCATACCTTTTTTTCCTTGCCACGCAGTGCATGGTCAAATGCATCATCTCGAAGAAGTTCACGAATCTGAGGACCAACAAAGACACCTTCCTTTATCTTAGCTTCACTTAACCTTGGAAATTTTCCACGGAGGTACTTGAAAGCTGCTTGTGTTTTGTCAATGGCCTTGACAAAGTTCTTCATCAGACCCAGCTTGATGTGTAAGGGTGGTAACAAAATCTTCCTTGATTCAACAAGTGGTGGATGCTGAACACTTTTCCTCCCAGGCTCCAATGACTGTCGGAGTGGCCAATCTTTCTTGATGTAGTGGGAATCTCTTGCACGACTATCCCATTCGCAGAGAAAACAGCAGTACTTGGTGTATCCAGTCTGCAGACCAAGCAAGAGAGCAACAACCTTCAAATCGCCACAAAGCTGCCACTGATGTTGGTCATAGTTTATGCACCTCAAAAGTTGTTTCATGTTGTCATAGGTTTCCTTCACATGGACTGCATGACCAACTGGAATTGATGGCAAAACATTGCCATTATGCAGTAAAACAGCTTTAAGACTCGTCTTCGATGAATCAATGAACAGTCTCCACTCATCTGGATTGTGAACGATGTTGAGGGCTGCCATCACACCATCGATGTTGTTGCAGGCTACAAGATCACTTTCCATGAAGAAGAATGGGACAAGATCCTTTTGACGGTCACGGAACATGGAAACCCTGACATCACCTGCCAGGAGATTCCACTGCTGTAGTCTGGAGCCCAAAAGCTCTGCCTTACTCTTGGGTAGTTCCAAATCCCTGACAAGGTCATTCAGTTCACCTTGTGTTGTGAGGAGGAGGATGGGAGAAAATGTGGGTCCTGTGACATTGATGGTTCAGGACCAGAAGTTTCATCCTCTTCCTCATCTGACTCAAGTGAGAATGATTCTGGTGCATCAGGAACCGGCAGTCCTTCTCCGTGGGGTACTGGGCGTATAGCTGATGGAATGTTTGGATAATGCACAGTCCACTTTTTCTTCTTTGACACACCTTTCCCAACTGGAGGCACCATGCAGAAGTAACAATTGCTGGTATGATCTGTTGGCTCTCTCCAAATCATTGGCACTGCAAAAGGCATAGATTTCCTTTTCCTATTCAACCACTGGCAAAGATTTGTTGCACAAGTGTTGCAGCATGTGTGTGGGGCCCACCTCTTGTCCTGAACTCCAATTTTGCAGCCAAAATAAAGGTGATAGGCTTTCTTAACCATAGTGGTTATACTGCGCTTTTGTGATGCAAAAGTCACTTCACCACAAACATAGCAGAAGTTATCTGCACTGTTCACACAAGTACAAAGCATCTCTGCTCACTTTGGCTAAACAGAAATGTGTCCCTTTGCAAAATCAAACACTAACAAATAAGAGAGCACGACACTGTATGATTTCTAGAGCTGATATAGGGCAATTTGTTCAGCAGAGTGATGTAAGCTTCGTTATGATTGCATCATCCATAACTTCTAGGAATAACATGATGCAATTCATATCATGTATGACGCAATACCAGCTTCAGATTGCATCATTCATTGTTTTGCCTAAAAAGCAAGTACTGTCCAAACCCAGTCATAGATTTAGTCATAGATCCAGTCAAAGATGTATTTTAGTCATTTCTGGTTTAAATTGAGATCCCTTCCCTTTATAACTCAGTTATCCTCCGCCATTCCCAAGTCAAGGGTCGTATATACTGACCCAGTAGCATGTCTTGAAAACTAGAGCCAAACAACAATTTTAAGCATCATTTTTGTTCTCAGTGACCCAGAATTAGTAAAGTTTGACTACATTTATTTCAGAAGCATTTTGGCTGTAGAGCAGTGAATCAGTGACATTGAACTAGGAAGTGGAGTTGTACAAACAATTTTCCTTAAGTCATTGGTCACCAGAGCTTCCTTTACTGGGGAAAAGAGGCTGAAATGACGCTTTTTCCTGTCCCTGCTCCTCTTCATTTAAATAATCACCACCTGGATCGATCGGACTTCAGCTGTCGTTAAGACTGCGCCGATCACAACACGTCTGCCATTCTTCTCGCACTCTTGCCTTTCTTCTCCACGGTCGTCCAAAACGTTTAACGATGTCATCTTCCCATCTTCTTGGAGGCCGACCGGGGGGTCTTTTCTGTTCTCGCGGGTACCACTCAGCAATGATTGCGGTCCACCTGTTATCTGTGAGACGTGCTGTGTGGCCCGCCCATCGGATCTTGTTATGTCTGCTTTCCACGACAATATCTTTCACACCGCTGCGTTCTCTGATGATTTCATTTGGTATACGATCCAGAAGGGAGATTCCCAACATAGCTCGTTCCATTGACCTTTCAGCTACCAACAGCCGTTGCTCTTCTCTCTTCGTCAGTGCCCACGTTTCACTGCCATACAGCATGGCTGGCAGCACTGCTGAATTGAAAATATTTTTACGTGTGGTCTTGTCAATTTTTCCTTTGAGGACGTCCTTGATGGAATTAAACGCATATTTAAATAATATAATTTGAAAAGGTCCCAATAGAACTGCTCTTCAGCACAATCTAGAGCAACATGAGAACAACTGGCAATAATACAATCTGGGTCATTGGGGATTGGTCCTGCTTTGAGCAGGGGGTTGGACTAGATGACCTACTAAGGTCCCTTCCAACCCTGAGATTCTATGATTCTATGATTCTATGACTCTAACAATAACTTTGTAATAGGAGGAATGGTATAAATGTGATGCCACCTGGCTCCTGATGGGAAGGACACACTCGAATTACTCATGGGACAATGGAGTTGATAGAACGGACAAATGGGTCCTCCTCGGCTCTTGCTCACCGGTTAACCAGCGTCTGCCTTTTGACAAGGAAATACATTCCCAAAACTAACACACACTCACACTTACAACATTTAAACATTTGAATCAATCTGAATATTTACAAAAGGGTCCCCATCGGGTGGGGTGCTCAGCTGATTTTGTTCGTACTGGTCTGCCACTGTTGTGGGCTAGGCAGATAGGACAAGAGCTGCAGTACTGCTGTGCCATAATGCAAAAAATTGGGGCATACCATCCCCCCGCTTTGCCTACGTGTGCCATTCCATGGGGCACGCAAGCAAAATAGGGGCGCAAAGACCAGGGCGCCACCAAGCGGCGGTCTGGGGAGCGCCACAGGGCATCAGGATGTAAAGAACACACATTTTGCCTTAGTTGTACAAAGTTTCACTGCTTAATTTCTAACAGTAACTACAGCGTTAACATCTCATTTTCTTTCTTTTAACTTCCTCAAACTGTGGTTGCCTGCTTGTCTGGGCCTGATCCTTTTTTCTTGCTGCATTATTTCTTTTCATAGGCAGAAGCATTTTTTTACTACCAATTTAGCAAGGAGGGTGGGCTTTTTGACTAGCTCCCCTTTTTATTTATTTATACAGAGCTATTTATATACACACACAGTAACTCAACGCTGTAGTTATGTTTCTGAAAAATGGGACTTTAAGCGAAACGGTGTTAAACTAATCCAATTTCCCCATAAGAATTAATGTAAATGAGGGGGTAAGATTCCAGGGAAATTTTTTTCACCGGACAAAAGACTATCTATCTACACACACACACAAAATACGTTTTAAACAAACAATTGAATACTGGTGCACAGCAATGATGATTGTGAAGCTTGGTTGAGGTGGAGGAGTCAGAGGGTGGGATATTTCCCAGGGAATGCCTTACTGCTAAATGACCTAAGCAGTTGGCTGAGCCCTCAAGGGTTAACTCTCACACTCTACAAGCCCTGTTTGTTTGAGAGATAGAGATGCGCATTTCCAATTAGGTATCAAGAGTGGGGTCATAATTACACTGCCTTGTTAATTAGATCAGCAAGCCGCCAGCTGCAGCTTCTGCCTAAGGCAGCAGCTCCCTTCCTTGTGTGTCCCCCCTGCTCTATGGAAGATGGGGTAAGCAAGATGCAGGAGGACATTAGCCCCCCTCTTCTTCCCCTCCCCCCCACCCACAGCACGCAGGCAGGAGTCTCGGGGAGCAGCACATGGCAGCGGGGGAAGCGGCAGCTGAACTGCCACAGTTGATAGCCTGCAAATGACAACGTTAGAAGGGAGCATTTCACAACGTTAAACGAGCATGTTCCCTAACTGATCAGCAACTTAACAACGAACCAATGTTAACCGGGGAGACTTTAAGAGGGGAAGCGACAAAGGCTCCTGTGGCACCTTATAGACTAACAGAGGTATTGGAGCATAAGCTTTCGTGGGCGAATACCCACTTCATCAGAAGCACCCACGAAAGCTTATGCTTCAATACCTCTGTTAGTCTATAAGGTGCCACAGGACCCTTTGTCGCTTCTACAGATCCAGACTAACACGGCTCCCCCTCTGATACTTTGAGGAGTTACTGTACATTTATGCCTTACATTTAGATGCATCTTATTTAACAATAACCTTAATTCTTTATGTCCGGACTTAATACAATCTTTTTCTTATTTGAGGCGGTAACAACCCCTCAGAATCAGTGCGTTGTAAGAAAGGATAGTAGCAGGGCTAGGGATAATGGGAAAGATAGGAAGAACAGCAGCATTAATAGCATGGTAAATGGGGGAGTTACACTCACTGACTGTAGGAATGACAACTCCTTGCTGAATGCAGGAGGTAATCAGAGGTTGGATTTTTTCCTTGGCCTGTTTTGATAGAGGGTACTGCTGCACCTCGGGAAGGGGTCTTGCTGGGTTTAGGTGAATTTTAACGGGTTGGGCAGACCCAATGCACCCAACCTGCTGGCATGATCAGCCCACAATAAGGGGGAGAGGAGGACCTTAGCCAGCAGATCCTGTTGCAACGAGAAAGGTCTGGAGTTCGGTCTCCTCCTGCAAAACTGCCAGGACCTCATTGTGAGTGGGATCAGGCACGTCTAGATACACATCATCTGGGGTACAGCAGATTGTGCAATTCAATTTACACAGCAAGTCTTTTCCCAAAAGGTTAGTTGGTGAACAAGGACTGAGGAGGAAAGCATGATAGACAGAGGACCGACAGAAACAGTCAGAGGTAAAGAGACGGGGTGGGGCACAAGAACGGTTCCCATCCCTATCGCTTGTGGAGCGGCCAGAGCGGTAGGGACATTCCTTTTTCCAATGGCCCATCTGTTTGCAATAGTGAGACGAGCCATCACTGGGGCCCTGGGGAGGTGGATGGTGGGGACCTTGGTTTGACCTTCCCCTTCTCCCCCCCGCAATGGGCGTCTATTACGGGGTCCCTGTATGTTCTGGAGCTGGAAGGTCATTAACTTAGTTTTAATGTGGTGGTGATAGTATTGGGTAAAATTTCATTTAGATTCTTTTCTTTACTTTGTTTACACATGCTAATTTTGGCCCAATCTGCTTTCTTTGGGCAGACTATGAGAACTGCTTCCCACAGCCTGTTTCTAATCCTATTTATTGTGCCCTGGTCGTGGCCTGGGTCCTCCATGGGCCACCGGGCTGCCTGATAAAGGCGATTTAATGTTTTCCTGGGCAGGACTCCTCTTAGTAGATTTAAGTCTGCCCACGTAGGGTTATACCAGCGCATGACAGCTTTTAATTTTTTTCTTAGAATTTAACAGGGTGTTCTTTTAATTTCAGAAAAATTTTAATTAAACTATACAATTCCATGGAAGACCAACGTGCATGCACAGACACCAAGGTTTCCTGACCCGAAGCGCCAATGCCCTGGAATTGGCGCAAGGGGAATATTTCCTCAGTACGGGGAGACTGTCTGAGGGGTACATGTAAGGGCTTTTGATACTTAAGATGCTTAATATTTCTTGCCCTTGGGGCCTGTGGGGGCTGGGCAGCAGCTCCCTGCCCAGTTCCGTCTGGGTGAGGTGCTCCAGCAGCTGCCTGCATAGGTTGTGCTGGAGCAGCAAACTGCCTGCATTCTAGGAACAGGTCTATAAGATTGTCAGGAGGTGCGGAGGGGATACTCCGAAGGGGCTTTGCCTCTTGAAGGGGTCTTGATGGGTAGAGGGATAGCTGCTGGCCAGCGGGGTTATGGGAAAGAGTCAATTTCCTTTTTGTCTTTTTTAGTTGGGTTTTAAACTTTTCTTGGGCGTCCTTGGGACTCCCTACTTGAGATTTATGGCGCCGTTTTACTGTTTCCTCACACCAGTAAAAGTATGCATCAAACTGACCTCGTCCGACTTTGTTGGCAAGCAGTGCGCCTCTGAGGTGCACAATCTTGTCAAGGTCGAAGCTTCCTTCTAAGGGAAATTGTAATTTTGGATTATCCCTGGTATACCAATTCAATTTACTCAGAAACTTGCAAGTAAATGGACTACAATTTAGGTACATGTACACTGCTGGTGTACCTTTTGGCAGGATGGTGATTACTTTTGACTCACCGGCCCCCATATTTTTATGGACAATTTATACAGACAGACGACACACACAGACAGACAAACACAAACCAGGTGTGCCCTTTTTGTGAAACAGTGTTCCCACACCACCTTCCTTTTTTACAGCTTTCCCGGCGAGACAGAGATCACCTTGCATCCTGACTTTCCCAGGGGGTGGCACTCCAATTGAGCCCGCCGCCCCAGGACCCAATACTTTCACACAGGTCTTTCACACAGGAAAGGCTTTTTTAGGTACGTCCACAACTATTTACACCCCCATCCAGCAAAGTGCGTCGGCCAGCGCCGCTTACTCTGTTGCTCCTGGAGGGGCGCTTGGACCCATCAGTGGCTCATGGACCGCCCTCAGGCGGGGAGGGAAAGGGAAAGAGGTTACAGGATCATCCGTAGATGGAGAAGGGTAGGGTCACACGCTCCTAGACCCAGGCAGTCCTCTGGCCGGTCAAGACAGCAGAGCGAGGCTACTTCGGTCAGGGCCCTTCTGCTTTGAGCAGGGGGTTGGACTAGATGACCTCCTGAGGTCCCTTCCAACCCTGAGATTCTACGATTCTATGTTTCAGCCCTTCCTAGTGGGAGTCACTGGGCTTGCATTAGAGACGTCTTTGGTCATGAGCTCCAGGCTTTGCGAAGCGCTCTGGGCGTCTTCCAGTGACTCTCACACACCAGAATGAGAGTCACACCAGTGTGTCTCACCGACCTTCTTTCACACAGGCACACAAAACCAGAGGCCTACCTGGGATGGGACTCCAACCCACCCCTTTAGCCACACCCTTACTCGTGGCTCTTCCCGGGGAACAGAACAGATTAGAAGTGCGTCAGACGTGTCTGGCAGCAAAAGGTTCAGATACAGCGTGTCACTCACCCAAACCCAGAGTCTACGGGCAGTCCTCCACTGGAACCCAAATAGAGATTTTTAAAAGAATCTCTTACCTTTCAGCTGGTGCCTGGGTTTCGGTAGGGAACAGTCCGCAGTCCTCCAATCTGGTGGGACGTCGTGTATCCCGGACGAGTCCCCAAATTGTTGTGGAAAATTAACCACACGTGTTTGGATCAGAATCGCCTGCGGCTCCTTTATTTTGGATACAAACGCGTAGGGGGTGGCAGATGATGGCACTACCCCCCCGCCCCCCGATGCAAGGAACACACAGCTTTTTAAAGCTTAAAACCACAGATAAATTACACATACTTCCGTATCAATTACCTCATTTAGAATACATTGCAAAATTAATACAGGTGAAAAGAAAACCCAGCAAAACGAGTATTTTCCATATTTAGGCTTTTCCTGATATTCACTGTCAACCGCAGTTAGGCAAAAGGGTAATCTATTTCTTAAGCGTCTGCTATTGTAAATTGTTCTGTTTAGGGACTTTTTCACTTCTGCCTCCCCCTCCTTCCTTCTATACAGAGAAACAAGCTGAACCAAAGTTCAGAACAGCCTAGCAACAAGCTTATCCAAAGTTTTAAGGCCTACACAGCTTAGCCAAAGTCTTGGGCCCCCCAGATTTTCCTTCACAACATCAAAACAGGGTGAACTGCAAAAAGCAAAAATGGGCCACTCAGCTGGACAAACTGAGGGATAAGGGTGCTACAAACAGTTCAAACAGCTTTAAAAGTTACTATGTGGGAATCAGCCAAAGTATTAAAGGAAAAAGAAAAGGTCTTGATACCCCCATGCTCTTGATTTCCCTTGCAGATTTTCTGATGACAAATATGGGCTGAGTACTAAAAGGTTTTCCTGCACTCACTGTATTTGTAGGGCATCTCTGTGGATTCTCTGATGCTTAATAAGGTGTGAGCTGCAATTGAAGTTTTTGCTGCACTCACTGCATTTACAGGGTCTCTCCCTGTGTGGATTCTCTGATGGCTAAGAAGTCCTGATCTGTGAGTGAAGTTTTTCCCACACTCTCAGCGTTCATAGGGCCTCTCCCCTGTGTAGATTCTGTGATGTTTAGAAAGGTATGAGCTGCTAGTGAAGCATTTTCCACACTCACCGCAGTGATAGGGCCTCTCCCATGTGGGTTCTCTGACTACTAATAAGGTGCCAGCTGCGATTGAAGGTTTTCCCACACTCTCTGCATTCATAAGGTCTCTCCCCTGTGTGGATTCTCTGATGTAGAGAAAGGCCTCTTTTGTGCATGAAGTTTTTCCCACACTCACTGCATTCATAGGGCCTCTCCCTTGTGTGGATTCTCTGATGCCTAACACGTTTTGAGTGTTCACAGAAGGTTTTCCCACATTCACTGCATTCATAGGGTTTCTCACCTGTGTGAATTCTCTGATGCTTTATAAGGGCTGAGTAGTAACGTAAGTTTTTCCCACATTCAGTGCATGTATTTTTTCTCTTTCCCCTGAGGATTTCCTGCTGTGTTGTGGTTTCCTTGATGTCCTTCTGAGTTCCCTGACACAAAATTAATTTACCCACTTTCTCCCCTGGCTGGTTTCCCTGCTTTGTTTCTGGTCTGTGCTGAATCTCACAGGATTTTCCCTGCTCATGACTCCTGGACACATTCTTTTTCGGTCTTTGCGATAATTCCTTGTCTTTATCCACTTGCTCAACATTTTCCTGCTGACAATTCTGCTCCTCTTTCTCACATACCATTGCATCACCTGCTGTGATAGAGACAGAAACTTCAACTAGGGATGGAAAGGAGAAGTCCAAACCAAAACACGTGCTGGAGAGAGGTCAAAGAAAATTAGAAACTGAACTCCCCCCAACTTTTCCCCCAAATGTAATAGTTGGATTTTATGTTTGTATTTTATATAATTTAGAGTGAAGGATAAAGAATAAGAATGTAGCATGTATTAAATGTATTGGTGTATGATTTGATCATATCCTGCCAGCCACCCTTTTTGAATAACAGAAAGGAATGGCCTAATGGGCCAATGGATAGAGATATGTTCGCCAGAATCTGTATCTGGACTGATTTCAAGGCAGTAACACATCTTTGAGGATCACCAATTTGTTGTAGGTTTAGCATTTTAAAACACGTAAACGAATGCCGTGATTGTTTTCTTTTGCATTGCAATTTGATGTTCCTGTTCAAAATGTTGTGTGTAAATTAATTCTGTTGTGTGTGTGAATGGGGAACGTATGTTTTAAGAGATAAGTGTGAAGGTCATCGCTGAACCAGATGTACGAGGAAGGGACCAGAGATGGATGCAAGCGCACCAGGAGGCTGTAACACACCCCTATGGAAATGTCAGAATAGGGCAGATTGATGATGGGATCAGACAGGCACTGATCAATTGGGACAAGACAGCTGTGATCAAAACCAACATGGGATAACTCCTTAAGGAACTTGATGAAAGAACAAGATAAAGGATGAGAAGGACAATTTAAGAAAACAAGCACTCGTCAAACAACAATTGATTACAGTAGGATGGTGCAAAACTCAGAGTGATTTTCCTTCATTGGGTCCAATATCAACAGCATATGCCATGAAACTTTGGGTTCTTCCTGCCAAGACTTCCCCAGAGCATCATGTCGTGACCAACAGAACCCGGCTCCTCCTACTTGTGATTAATCTAGTGGCCAGCTAGGTTGATCTGGACTGTGGACTGGTAACTATAGCATCAAATGGTGGGACAGTGTATGTGTGTGGTGTGATTGAATGCATGTGCTAATTGTTGTATCTGCAATAAACGCAGCATATTGCCTTTTCCCCTGAAAAAGATCCTGTGTGCTTCTTATAAGCATAACACAAATAGGAGCGAGGAGGGGATCAGTTTGGTCTTCACATCCCATCCAAATCCGCAGGGCGAAGGGAGGAAGCTACTGCCTGTTGTCTGCTAGGATCTAGAGGAAGCCATGAACTATATTTACTCTGAGGATACGACCCCCTGCTAGGAACAGTAATGAACTGAGAGACCTCCAAAGGGCTTTGTAGGGCATCCAAGATGTTTCCTTCAGGCACTTACAGATTCTGAGTTGGTTTAATGTTTCCTCACCTGTGCAGGGAGCTGTCATGATCTTTCTTTCCTCTGAACCCTGGAGGTCTGGGACCCATGACTCTTCCCCTTGTTCCAGATGGGAGATCACATCAGGTTTCGAAACTGAAAACCCTGCTCAGCTGAAAGAAAACAAAGGAGTTCAGGTGATTTCATAAGACTTTGTCATAAAAAACATTCTATGAATTTAACTTCAGTGCTTAGTGTGACCTGGTGTGCCTGGGTCAGTCCTCACTGAAAATGCCAAGATCAGGGAAGGCTGAAAAAGGGAGAGCAGATGCTCCTAAATCTGGTGGTTAATACTGAAGGTAAACTCACCGACCAGTCACAAACTCTGCTTCTGATCACTCACACCGGTTACTGAGAAGCTGGAAAAAGAAATCACACAGCCCCCTTTATTGCATTCCAGTTCTCTGACTCCCAATCAGCACTTAGGCCCAACACAGTGAGAGGTTATTTAAAAACTCTGCTCACATACAAAATATTCTTCTGCTCCCAAAGAGTCAGACACGTTACCAGATCCTTTGGGACATTACCAGGTCCTTTCGGATCAGGAGAACCTTTTCTCTTTTACTGGGGCATTGGTTTTCATAACCATTCATCCGCATAACGAGTGGCACTGGTGGTGATACTGGGAAAGTGGAGTGCGTAAGGGAATTGCTTGTGTGACTTGTGGTTAGTCAGTGGGGTAACACCAAACTCCTCTCCGTTTGGCTGGTTTGGTTTGTCTTACAGGTGGAAAAACCCAAAGCCTTGGACCCAGGTAGGAGCACTTGAGAATTCCTCCCTCTGGGGCACCCTCAAGCCCTTTCACCTCCCCTCTGGGAAAGAGCAGAGAAAGAAAACAAAGGAAATTAGCTGTGGCTACCAGATAATCAAACAACATGCACAAACCTCTTAGGAGACCAAAATTCCAATCCTGTTCTTAAAAGAGGTAATTTTTATTAAAATTGAAAAAGAAAACAATACAACTGGAACTTCGGCTTTTTGCTAGATCTTAAAACAAACAATTAATTTGTGTAAGCACCCAAAATAGCTTTCTTGGGGGTTCAGCTTAAAGCTTACAAGCAAACAAAAGCATCTGGGATAGCACAGAGGAGATCCAAAAGCCAAAATAAAAAATAAACCTGATTGTGTCTGTCTAAACATTCCCTACCCAAATAATTTCTTCTAGTTTTGGAAGATGAATTTTCCTACCTGCTTCAAGCCATACACAGCATTGCTACTCCACGTCTCCTTCTCCGGAGAACAACAGACAAAGGGAAAGTTTCTTTCCCATTTTAAAAAGTTCTAGCCTTTCCATTGGCTTTTTTGGTCAGGTGCCCACTCCTTTTCTTTGCCCTGTGGGCTTGTTAACCCTTTACAGGTAAAGCAAGCAGAGAACAGACACCAACAGGGATTTTACAGCAAGCTGGCTGGGTGTTTATAAAAGGGAGCTTCCTCCCCTCCCCTTCATTTATCACAGTATGGCTTGAGAGGTATCATTTGAAAAGACAATCTACTGAATATCATCCTCCTGTTAAAATGTGTAGCAACACTGTATGTAAAGTTATGAGATTTTACTGTATGATATTACTGAAAAAGTTGCAACCCTAAACCTAAGTTCCTCAGAGACAGCAAGGAAAACAGCTGGTCAAACAGCCATTCTCTGGCATGGGGAAGGTGTGAAGACAACATTTACATTCCATCACAGGGACCACTTGAAGCTCATGTGTACAACAGACAGTCTGTCACCATGACTCAGCTGAGAATTGATGTTGTTTCTAGTACAAATGACTGAATTATGAAAAGAGGTGAGGAAAATGCTTGAGACTCTCTCTCTCTCCCTTTCTCTCTGTTCATGACAACTCCTGAAGAACTGAATGTGGGCAGCAGGGGCGGGTAAGGGGGAGTCCTTGCTGAAAGGAAAGCCAGCCTGTCTCAGCATACGGTGAGAGAAACATTAACTTAACAAGCTAAAAGGGATTCAAAGCAAAACATTAGTTTGTGTTTTACTGGGAGCGAGTTACATGCTGGAGACGGTGTGTGCTGCTCTCACAGTAAAGCAGTGTAAAAGGAACCCCAGACTGGGGAACTGAGGGGACGCAGCTGTTCAACAGTCCTGATTGTACTGTGGTTAATGTCACAGACACTCAATTTCAAAGAGGTTCCTAAAACACCGAGAAAGTAAATCCATGTCCCAGAAATCGAAGTCTCCAGACAGAGGGCCAGTCTCCCTGGCACTGCTCCTTGCTGACAGACAGGTCCAGAGACAAAGAGAGAGTCCTGGGGAAGCTGGGAACAGTCAGCATGGGCTGGTGGGGTTCAGTGGAGAAAGGGAACAGGAAGGGCAGGGATATCACTGAATGCAGGATCTCAGCAGTACTAAATGTCAGGAGAGCACACAGTACAGCCCATTGGAAAACATCATCCCAACTATACACATAAAATGATGGGGTCTAAATTAGTTGTTTCCATTGATTTATATAAGGGCAATAAGATATTCTCTGTATTATTGTCTATCCATTTTCTAATAATTTCTAACATCCTGTTTGCTTTTTTGACTTCTGCTGCACAATGCGTGGATGTCTTCAGAGAACTATCCAGAATGACTCCAAGATGTTTTTCCTGATTAGCTGTAGCCTAATTTGCCCCCATCATATTGTATGTATAGTTGGGGTTATTTTTTCCAATGTGCATTACTTTACATTTATCCACATTAAATTTCATTTGCCATTTTGTTGCCTATTCACTTAGTTTTGTGAGATCTTTTTGAAGTTCTTCAGTCTGCTTTGGTCTTAACTATCTTGAGCAGTTTAGTATCATCTGCAAACTTTGCCACCTCACTGTTTACCCCTTTCTCCAGATCATTTATGAATAAGTTTAACAGGATTGGTCCTAGGACTGACCCTTGGGGAACACCACTAGTTACCCCTCTCCATTCTGAAAATTTACCATTTATTCCTACCCTTTGTTCCCTGTTTTTTAACTAGTTCTCAATCCATGAAAATATCTTCCCTCTTATCCCATGACAACTTAATTTATGTAACAGCCTTTGGTGAGGGACCTTGTCAAAGGCTTTCTGGAAATGTAAGTACACTATGTCCACTGGATCCCCCTTGTCCCCATGTTTGTTGACCTCTTTGAAGAACTCTAATAGATTAGTAAGACATGATTTTCCTTTACATAAACCATGTTGCCCAACAATTTTGCCCAACAATTTATTTTCTTCTATGTGCCTGACAATTTTATTCTTTACTATTGTTTCAACTAATTTGCCTGGTACAGACGTTAGACTTACTGGTCTGTAATTGCCAGGATCGCCTCTAGAAACCTTTTTAAATATTGGCGTCACATTAGCTATCTTCCAGTCATTGGGTACAGAAGCTGATTTAAAGGCCAGGTTACAAACCATAGCTAATAGTTCCCCAATTTCACATTTGAGGTCCTTCAGAACTCTTGGGTAAATACCATCTGGTTCCGGTGACTTGTTACAGTTAAGTTTATCGATTAGTTCCAAAACCTCCTCTAGTGACACTTCAATCTGTGGCAATTCCTCAGATTTGTCACCCACAAAAGGTTTGGGAATGTCCCTAACATCCTCAGCCGTGAAGACTGAAGGAAAGAATTCATTTAGTTTCTCCGCAATGACTATCGTCTTTAAGGTCTCCTTTTGTATCTCGATCGTGCAGGGGCCCCTACTGGTTGTTTAGCAGGCTTCCTGCTTCTGATGTACTTAAAAAACATTTTGTTATTACCTTCTGAGTTTTTGGCTAGCTGTTCCTCAAACTCCTTTTTGGCTTTTCTTATTACATTTTTACACATAATTTGGCAGTGTTTATGCTCCCTTCTATATACCTCGCTAGGATCTGACTTCCACTTTTTAAAAGATGCCTTTTTATCTCTCACTGCTTCTTTTACATGGTTGTTAAGGCACAGTGGCTCTTTTTTAGTTCTTTGCGGTTTCTCTTAATTTGGGGTATACATTTAAGTTTGGCCTCTAATATTGTGTCTTTGAAAAGTGTCCATGCAGCTTGCAGGGATTTCACTCTAGTCACTGTACCTTTTAATTTCTGTTTAACTAACCCCCTCATTTTTGCATAGTTCCCCTTTCTGAAATTAAATGCCACAGTCATAGGCGCCAACTTTCCCCGGCGCCAGTTGGTGCTCGTGACCCCCCCGCCCCTGGCCCCGCCCCAACTCCACCCCTGCCCCACCCCTATTGTACCCCTTCCCCAAATCCCCGCCTTCTGGTCACTATTTCCAAGCGGTCCTGTTACAGTTAGCTCTTGGACTAGATCCTGCGCTCCACACAGGACTAAATCGAGAGTTGCCTCTCCCCTTGCAGGTTCATGTACCAGCTGCTCCAAGAAGCAGTCATTTAAAGTATCGAGAAATTGTGTCTCTGCATTTCGTCCTGAGGCGACATGTACTCAGTCAATATGGGGATAGTTGAAATCCCCCACTATTATTGAGTTCTTCATTTTGATAGCCTCTCTAATGTCCCTTAGCATTTCATCCTCACTATCACTGTCTTTGACAGGTGGTCGATAATAGATCCCTATTGCTATATTCTTATTTGAGCATGGAATTACTATCCATAGAGATTCTATGGAACATGCGGTTTCATTTAAGATTTTTACTTCATTTGACTCTACATTTTTTTTAACATACAGTGCCACTCTCCCCCACCCCCTGAGTACGACCTGCTCTGTCCTTCCGATATATTTTGTACCCTGGAATGATTGTGTCCCATTGATTGTCCTCACTCCACCAGGTTTCTGCGATGCCTGTTATGTCAATATCCTCTTTTAACACTAGGCACTCTGATTCACCTATCTTATTATTTAGGGTACGTCTATACTACCTGCCTGATTCGGCGGGTAGTAATCGATCTTCTGGGATCGATTTATCGCGTCTCGTCTAGATGTGATAAATCGATCCCGGAAGTGCTCGCCGTCGACACCGGTACTCCTGCTCCGCGCGAGGAGTAAGCGGAGTCAACGGGGGAGCCTGCCTGCCGCGTGTGGACCCACGGTAAGTGCTGTTTAGTTCCAACTAGGATACTTCGACTTCAGCTACGTTATTCACGTAGCTGAAGTTGTGTATCTTAGTTCGAACTGGGGGGATTAGTGTGGACCAGCCCTTAGACTTCTAGCATTTGTGTACAAGCACTTCAAAAACTTATCACTGTTTATTTGTCTGTCCTTTTCTGATGTGTCAGATTCTTTTGTGTGTGAATGCTTCTCGTCTGATCTGGCCCCTACTTTATCCTCTTGCAGCCTCTCCTCCTGACTAAAAACTAGAAAATCTCTATCACTAGACTCTCCTCTAAGAGAAGTCTCTGTCCGATCCACGTGCTCCTCTGCAGCCATCGGCTTCCACCCCCCGCCACCCCATCTCTTAGTTTAAAAACTGCTCTGCAACCTTTTTAATGTTAAGTGCCAGCAATCTGGTTCCACTTTGGTTTAGGTGGAGCCCATCCTTCCTGTACAGGCTCCCCACATCCCAAAAGTTTCCCCAGTTCCTAATAAATCTAAACCCCTCCTCTTTACACTGTCGTGTCATCCACGCATTGAGACGCTGAAGCTCTGCCTGCTTACCTGGCCCTGCGCATGGAACAGGAAGCATTTCTGAGAATGCCGCCATAGAGGTCCTGGATTTCAGTCTTTTTTCTAGCAGCCTAAATTTGGCATCCAGGACATCTCCCCTACCATTCCCTACGTCATTGGTACCTACATGTACCACGACCACCAGCTCCTTCCCAGCACTACTCATAAGTCTACCTAGATGCCTCGAGAAATCCGCAACCTTCGCACCAGGCAGGCAAGTCACCCTACGGTTCTCCCAGTCATCACAAAGACAGCTGTCTAGGTTTCTAATGATTGAATCTTCCATTACTAACACCTGCCTTTTCTTAATGACTGGAGTTCCCTCCCCCGGCGAGGTAACCTCAGTGCAAAAGGTTACCCCAACACCATCTGGAAGGAGGGTCCCAACTATGAGAAGGTTTCCCTCTGCTTTCATTGACTGCTCTCCTTCCCTGGGCCTTTCATCCTCCTCAACTAGCTCAGGGGCTGTCTGTCAGGAGGTGGGACAAATGTACAGTGTCCCGGAAAGCCTCATCAACATACCTCTCTGCCTCCCTTAGCTCCTCCAGTTCCGCCACCCTGGCCTCCAAAGCCCATACGCGGTCTCTGAGGGCCAGGAGCTCCTTGCACCGAATGCACATATACGCCACCCACCCACAGGGCAGGTATTCATACATGCTATATTGAGTGCAATAAAGAGGATAGCCCCCACTCTGCTGCTGGGCTACTGTCTGCATTCTCTCCTACAGCTACTTAGGTTAACAATAGGCTTTATGTTTAAATCAAGAAGTTTGGATTATAGCTTAAATGTTTTAAAGAATGGCAAGAGTACCTCGCCCCCTTCCCACTCCCCTTCCAAACTCCCTCATCAAACTCCCTGTTAGCAGCCCTGTTCGCAAAGCTCCCTGGTGGCTTGCTCACTGCTTTATAAAGCACTCCCCTATCACATACCCCCAATGCCCAGCCCCTGCTGTGAGCCACTCAGGGCAGGGGGCTGGGAGGAATAGCGGGGAGGAGGAATAGCTCAGTGGTTTGAGCACTGGCCTGCTAAACCCAGGGTTGTGAGTTCAATCCTTGAGGGGGCCACTTAGGGATCTGGGGGGCAAACATTGGGGATTGGTCCTGCTTTGAGCAGGGGGTTGGACTAGATGACCTCCTAAGGTCCCTTCCAACCCTGATATTCTAAGATTCTATTCTATGATTCTAGGACCCCCGTCACCCCAGCCCTCTGGCCTGACTCCTGCCCTCCCGGATTCCTGCAACTCACCATATCCCACCACACACATCCAGCCCCCTCTGAATCCTGCACCCCCCTCATAACCCAGCCCTGAATCCTGCACCCCCCCCACACTCCTAGCCCCCTGACCACCCAGACTCATGCACCCTGCCCCCCGCCACATCCTCACTTGCATCCCTCACATCAAACAGGAGCTGCCCCAGGTAAGCACTCCACACCCCAACACCAGCCCTGAGCCCCCTCCCACACCCTAAATCCTGGCCAGCCCATTTAATTTTTTTTTTTTTTTTTTATAAAGGGCTCTTATCCAAAGCGCTTTACAATAGTTAGCTAACAGTGCAAACAATATTTGGAAAGATCATTAAGTGATCCACTAAGACCCTCAGTGATTTTCAAGTGGTCTGTGGAAAAATAGGTTAGACTACAAAAACAATCAAGGTACCTCACTTTATTTTCATTTACTTCCTATTACTTATAGGAGGAAGATGAAGAAAAAAAGAATGAAAAATGGGGGCAGCGGGGAGATGAGAGTATGTTCTTTTTCTTGGATGGCTCCTGAGGACGGGCCCCAAAAATGAAGCTGAGCAAAGGGCCCCACTAACGCTAAAGGATGCACTGCATCCCAGGGTGCTAAAGGAGTTGGCCGATGTGATTGCAGAGCCATTGGCCATTATCTTTGAAAAATCATGGCAATCGGGGGAGGTCCCGGATGACTGGAAAAAAGCTAATGTAGTGCCCATCTTTAAAAAAGGGAAGAAGGAAGATCCGGGGAACTACAGGCCAGTCAGTCTCACCTCAGTCCCTGGAAACATCATGGAACAGGTCCTCAAGGAATCAATTCTGAACCACTTAAAGGAGGGGAAAGTGATCAGGAACAGTCAGCATGGATTCACCAAGGGCAAGTCATGCCTGACTAACCTAATTGCCTTCTATGATGAGATAACTGGCTCTGTGGATGAGGGGAAAGCAGTGGACGTGTTATTCCTTGACTTTAGGAAAGCTTTTGACAGTCTCCCACAGTATTCTTGCCAGCAAGTTAAAGAAGTATGGGCTGGATGAATGGACGGTAAGGTGGATAGGAAACTGGCTAGATGGTCGGGCTCAAGGGTAGTGATCAATGGCTCCATGTCTAGTTGGCGGCCGGTATCAAGTGGAGTGCCCCAAGGGTCGGTTTTGTTAAATATCTTCATTAACGATCTGGAGGATGGTGTGGACTGTACCCTCAGCAAGTTTGCAGATGACACTAAACTGGGAGGAGTGGTTGATACGCTGGAGGGTAGGGATAGGATACAGAGGGACCTAGACAAATTAGAGGATTGGGCCAAAAGAAATACGATGAGATTCAACAAGGACAAGTGCAGAGTCCTGCACTTAGGATGGAAGAATCCCATGCACTGCTACAGACTAGGGACCGAATGGCTGGGCAGCAGTTCTGCAGAAAAGGACCTAGGGGTTACAGTGGATGAAAAGCTGAATATGAGTCAACAGTATGCCCTTGTAGCCAAGAAGGTTAATGGCATTTTGGGTTGTATAAGTAGGGGCATTTCCAGCAGATCAAGGGACGTGATCATTCCCCTCTATTCAGCATTGGTGAGGCCTCATTTGGAGTACTGTGTCCAGTTTTGGGCCCCATACTACAAGAAGGATGTGGATAAATTGGAAAGAGTCCAGTGGAGCGCAACAAAAATGATTAGGGGGCTGGAGCACATGACTTATGAGGAGAGGGAACTGAGGGAACTGGGATTGTTTAGCCTGCAGAAGAGAAGAATGAGGGGGGGATTTGATAGCTGCTTTCAACTACCTGAAAGGGGGTTCCAAAGAGGATGGATCTAGACTGTTCTCAGTGGTAGAAGATGACAGAACAAGGAGTAATGGTCTCAAGTTGCAGAGGGGGAGGTTTAGGTTGGATATTAGGAAAAACTTTTTCACTAGGAGGGTGGTGAAGAACTGGAATGGGTTACCTAGGGAGGTAGTGGAATATCCTTCCTTAGAGGTTTTTAAGGTCAGGCTTGACAAAGCCCTGGCTGGGATGATTTAGTTGGGATTGGTCCTGCTTTGAGCAGGGGGTTGGACTAGATGACCTCGCGAGGTCCCTTCCAGCCCTGAGATTCTATGATAAATCCACCATTGAGCTTCCTTCTCTGGATACCCCCAGCCAGCATTCAAGGACACACTGAGTATCTGATAAGTAACCTTGGACCAGCAGCTCTGACTCCAGCAGCCTGCTTGTTACACCCCAAGCACATTCTGATTCGGGTGGAGCAGGCTCAGTGTTTGAGAGAAGGGCAGGGGTTGGAAGCTTCTGTTCATTATGCTGCACCTAACCCTCAGTTTTACTTGTGCAAACAGGAGATATTTGACACTGTGCGATACGGCTCCTGTGCTCTGTTCCCAAAGTGTTCTGCAGCAGGGGAGGGTCTCTGGTAGTGTGTGCGCCACTGGCATACTGGGGTGATGCTGAAACAGGGCAGAGTAGAGGTGCCATTGTGGGGCTGGCATAAACCTTATCTCTTCATTTCCCCTTCCAAGAACTGAGGGGACAGTAACCCTTACCCAGCGAGGTCACATTCGCATAGTTCTCCTGCATGACGTCCCTGTAGAGAGCTCTCTGAGCGGGGTCCAGCAGATCCCCCTCTTCCCTGGTGAAATACACAGCCACCTCCTCAAAGGTCACCGGCCCCTGAAAGAGCAAGAGTCCAACACTCAGTACCTGCTGCCCCACTCACAGCCCCACTATTCATGGAGGAGAGGAGCCAAAGGAAAGCTCTGGGTGGATCACAGTCAACAGAGTCCCACCCCCACCCTGCTCAGAGTATCCAGGAAACACTAGGTTAAGGGGATGAAGAGAGAGCCCCTCCTGTCTCCCAGCAGATCCATCACACACCTACTAGCCACAGACTGATACAGGAGATGGAGCCCCTAGCAGGGTCCAGGGAGAGATCTCTGGTAGGAAGCCCAACACCCTCCTCATTGTGAGGAGCTGGATATGAAGGGAGAGGAATCTCGCCTAAGCCTGACTGCTGGGTGCCCAATTCATATCCCACAGCAGCCGCTGGTTAGTCGGGTCAGGCTCCAGCACTATAAGTCTGGTCAGTTTTCCTAGCCCCATGTAGGTGGGTTATTTTCTGTTCAACAAATTAGGGCATTTCCACCTCCGAACCTCATGGGTCTGTTCCTAGAATCTAGGCCACTTATTAAATAACTTGCAGCAGGTTTGCCAAACCCTGTCCCCCTCCCTTTCTCCACCCTGTGCATTTGCTGTCCCGCTCCAACCTCCAAACCAGACTGTGCAAACCTTCCCATCTCTAGTGTAGTTGCTGTCCCTCTCCTCCTGCAGGAACCCACTAGCAACTCCCCGATAATCCCTACCTGAACTGGCTCCTCTGCAGCAATTTCTCTCCCCTGTACCATAGGAGGATGGGATGAACTGGAGCGAGACGTGGGTGTCATTCTGCAGCCTGGCAGGGCGAGGTTTCAGAACAGGCTTTAGTTCATTTCACATCATGATACCCCAGGCTTTTCACTGCAGACAGAGATTGTAGAGTCTGCCATGCTGAGAAAATGCTCGATCTCTGTATTACAGTGTAGACCTGAAGTATCAGAGGGGTAGCTGTGTTAGTCTGGATCTGTAGAAGCGACAAAGGGTCCTGTGGCACCTTATAGACTAACAGAGGTATTGAAGCATAAGCTTTCGTGGGTGAATACTTCGGAAGAAGTGGGTATTCACCCACGAAACCTTATGCTTGAATACCTCTGTTAGTCTATAAGGTGCCACAGGACCCTTTGTCGCTAGTGTAGACCTGGCCCCTTCTGCCAGGCTAAGCCCACAGAGACCTTTTGAACCTCCCTTCTCCCTCCCCCCAGCCCATAACAAAGTCTCTGAAGACAAGGCTGGAAAAGAGCAGAACCAAAGGATTCACTGTGAGGTCTTCCCTCGGACACTGACCCCACGGCAGCCACACCCCAGTAGGAAGGATATGGAGTCAGGAAGTAATACATCTGTCTGGGCAGATTAGAGATCTGGAAATCTCTCTCTAAACTCTTCTCTCCCATGGCCCCTTTCAGTCTCTCTTTCTCCATCTGTCTTGTTTTCCCTGTCCCCTCCCCACGTCTGGTAGGAAAGTCCCATTCCTGGGTTGTTTGCTCCCCCATGGCTGGATTTGCTCCTGCAATTGCTAATGGGACGAGAAATGAGGGGAGTCTGTTTGTGTAGAGTCATTTTAAGGCCAGAGCCCAGCATTTTCCCTTCATTTCTTTCAGTTACTTGGAATGTCTGGCTCAGAATTTAGTATTAACAGGGCTCAGGGCTGCCCTAGGAGGCTAGTACCAGCTGGAGAAAGTTATCACTGGGGCAGGCAGAGAAGAAGCTTTCATTAAGGTCACTTCCTGGCACAGAACCCCCGCTGGGGGAGCAGCAGCTGCTAAGCCTGGTCGCTCAGATCGCAACGGAGGCTATAGCATCTGACCCAGGAAGCTGAACCCCAATATCCTGAGCAGAGAGGAACAGAGCGTTTGAGCAGCCTTCCCTCCTTTAGCTCTCTGGGGAGAGCAGCTAATGAGAGCACCACCTCACAGGGACAATTGCTGATCGCATTTGCCCCACTGTCCATGTGGAGTCACTCCTTGTCTTTCCATGCAGTGATTCTGGATTAACAATGGTATCAATGAAACCAGATTTCAGAAAGAACGAGTCCACAATGCTGTGGAAGAGACCATTGTGTGGCAGTGCTAACCCCCTTCCCACCTCCCTCACCCCCTAGATCTAGGACAAGGACTGGGGGCATGAATTTTCCCAACAGAACCGGAAGTTCCAGCACTTTTCAAAAGAGCAGAAAAGCAAAATCTGTGATTTGACACTAACAGCGTTTGATAAGTGGATAGAAAGTTATCACAGTGGCTGAGGGTGGCCGGGGAATACCAGGCAGTGCTTGGAGCCAGGATTCTGGCACAAGTAGATCAGAGAGAAGGATCATGGTTAGTAGCACTCCCCAGAGCCCACAGCCAGGGGCCCCAGACACCCCCCAGCCAGGATCCCATCAGATAATCCCTGGGACGCAGCCCCCAGAGTCCCTGGCCAGGGACCCTAGATAGCCCTCAAAGCCCCACTGGCCCGGGAATCCCTACCAGACCATCACTGCCAGGTTGGGAATCCCAAAGGGTTCCCCCCACCAAGAGCCCCCAGGAGCTAGGGACACCCCGCTCCAATGGACCCCACACTGGGAACTCAGTCCCTCACTGCCTGCCTGGGACCTCCTCCTGCCATCCAGTAGGATCTCCAATGCTATTTGCCTGGGACCCCCTGATGCTTTACAGGGGGACCCCTCGCTCTGCCTGGCATCCCCTGACCTAGTTCCGGGGATCCCCCCACCCCACCCTGCTCTGTGCACTGTGCATGGCAGCAAACCCAGGAGCCAGCGGGTGAAGCCCAGACAGAGCCCCTGGAACAGCACAAGGAACCTCTAGTGCCCTGTCCCGTCTCCCCAAGAGACACCCACCCCCGGAGTTCTGCAGCCAACAGGCCCCCAGCAATACCCACTTCCAGGACCCATAGCCTCAGGGCTGGGCACATCAGAACCACCCCCCACAAAACCCCAAACCTCCAGAACCCACCAACCTGACTAGGGTACCCCCTGCCCAGTCACCCACACACCTCTCCCTAGCACAATGCCCCTTCAGCTCCAGCTGCAATCTCCCCACGCAGATACCCGCCCCCCCCCGCAACAGTGTTACCTCATAATGTCTGGTAAGTGGATAGAAAGTTATCACCACTCCCTGCAGGCCAGTTACACAGGCAGAGGGAGCCCTGAGGGATGCTTCTTTAACAGGAGAATGGAAGGCCTGGAAGGCCAAAATAGATAAGAAATGTCCATGGCCTGTCACTAGCAAATAATGGCCACCATGGATCCACCCCAGAGGTGGCTACATCTTAGCACTGCAGGAATGAACCCCTCACAGAGACCATTTGTCATGCAGTTTGGGATACTTCTGGACAACTCCTCATCCCATGCCAGCTGGAGAAAAGAAAAGGGTCCAGCCAACTCTCCTGTTACCAGGTGTGGGCCAATTATCCCCAAATGGGGAGGAGGCCTCTGGCTTTGATGTGCATTAAATATGTGGCTGGTCTCTTTCATCAGCAAACATTTTAACAGCTATAAAGGGGGGAAGAAATGATTGTCAAAGGAGAGGAGAAAGATGATCACTGGGAAATTTAACCCCCTGCAACCTCCAAGATGGATAACGACTCAGGGCAACAGGTTCCCTCCAAGGAAGGAGAAGTTGCTGGGATTTAGAAACATGGGGAACAGCCCCAAACATGAAAGGATTTTTAATTGACATTTGATAATGATGCTGAAAGAGAGAAATCCTGAGATTTGAGATCAATGTTCAGAAATGAAAGAGAAAGGGTGGAAATCTGAGGGATTTTGGATCCATTTTTGCAAATTATAGAGAGGAAAGTGGAAAATCAGAGGGATTTTCTATCAGCTGTTGATATGAAGTAAAATCTGAGAGTATTTCACATCAATATTTGATAAATGAATAGAGAGGAAATGGGCAACATTTGCAAACTTTTTATATCCATATTCAAGAATCTGAGAAAAGGTGTAAATATGAGATTTTTTTAGTATATTATAATTAGAGAGCAAGGAAAAAACCTCAGGGCATATTCACTTAGAAATAGACAACTAGAGAGAAGTGGGGCAAATGTTTAGGGTATTTTACATCAAACTTTGAGATTTGCAGAGAATACGTGTCACAAACTACACATTTGATAACACAAGAGAAAAACACCAAGATCTGAGGGGATTTTATGTTGCTATTAAAGAACTAGTGGAAAAGGGGGACAGTTTGGCTGGATTTTATATGACTGTCCAATACATAAACACAAAGTGATGGTTCCCCCCACTGCCACCATTCACATGGGCAGCAGGGAGCTGTTTGAGGAGCTGCTTTAAGAGGGCAAGGGAGGAGGAGCTGGAAGGCTCCCTGGGTGTGGGAAGGGGGCAGCAGTGGGGGATGGACAGGTGACTGGCAACTGAGGGCTGGGGGCAACTGTACTGGCAATTTGGGGGCAGCAACTGGGATTGGGAAACTGGGGTCCGGACAGTCCCCATGGTGGACATGTGCTCCTCCCTTCCCCGCCCTGGCAGAGACCGGGCATCTCATCCCATCCCCACGCCAGGGGCAGCATGTTTTGGGGAATGACTCAGGGCAACAATTTCCCACCTAGACAAAGACAAATCGCTGCAGATAAAATGGGTGGGAAAATCCCCCACATGGGAGCAGGTTTTAAATGGACATTTGAGAATTACGGGGAGACCAGGGGGAATCGGGGAGAGGAAGGAGCTGATCATTGGGGGGAAAAGGGGGGAATCTCCCTGGAGTTTATAGCCCCGTGGGAGATGCGGAGAGAGAAAAGGAGCAGAACCAGAGAGAATTTGTATCGGGGGGAGAGAAGCGAGTGGCACAAACAGAGACCGGATCCAATTAACTCCCCCTCCCCGTACTCCCCCCTCCCCCAGGGATTTCCCAGCTGCATAGAGACAGTTCAACCCCCCCTCTCCCCTGCACCACTTCTCCCTAAACACTAAATAAGGAAGTGTTATTTACTCGTCCTCCTAACACAACTAGGAGTCACCCAATGAAAGTAACAGGCAGCAGAATTAAAACAAATAAAATGAAGTATTTCTTCACACAACACACACACAATCTGTTGAACTCTTTGCCAGAGGATGTTGTGAAGGCCAAGATTAGAATGGGGTTCAAAAAAAGAACAAGTAAATTCATGGAAGATACGTCCATGAATGGCCATTAGCCAGGAAGGGCAGGGATGATGTCCCTAGCCACTGATTGACAGAACCTGGAATGGGTGACAGGTGATGGATAACTGATTTATTTCCTGTTCTGCTCATTCCCTCTGGGGCACCTGGCATTGGCCACTGTCAGAAGACAGGATACTGGGCTAGATGGACCTTTGATTTGACCCAGTAGGGCCGTTCTTATGTACTAGGGAATCTAGTGAGTCCAGTGTAATGGAAGGGAGTAGGAAAATCCCTGGCTGTGGAGAACACTGGGAAATTAGAAGCTATAATTCAGGAGCAACAGAGTAATTAGTCTGGAAAAGCAGAATGTGAAAAATAAGAATCAGGTCATATGACTTCAGGAATGATGCATTCCAAGATTCAAGGAGTCTGCAGACAAGAAGGTTTCTAACCATCAGAGGAGTGAAGTTCTGGAACAGCCTTCCAAGGGAAGCAGTGGGGGCAAAAGACCTATCTGGCTTCAAGATTAAGCTAGATACGTTTATGGAGGGGATGGTTTGATGGGATAACATGATCTTAGTCAAAGGTCAATTAATTGCCATCAGTGGTAAATAGGACCAATGGTCAATGATGGGATGTTAGAAGTTACTACAGAGAACTTTTTCCTCGGTGTCTGGCTGGTGAGTCTTGCCCACATGCTCGGGGTTCAGCTGATCGCCATATTTGGGGTCTGGAAGGAATTTTCCTCCAGGGTAGATTGGCAGAGGTCCTGGAGGTTTTTTGCCTTCCTCTGCAGCATGGGGCACGGGTCACTTACTGGAGGATTCTCTGCATCTTGAAGTCTTTAAACCATGATTTGAGGACTTCAATAGCTGAGACATAGGTGAGAGGATTATTCCAGGAGTGGGTGGGTGAGATTCTGTGGCCTGCATTGTGCAGGAGGTCAGACTAGATGATCATAATGGTCCCTTCTGACCTTAAAGTCTATGAGTCTATAAGAGATTGTGGCTATTACACACGGTGATGGGCAAGCAAGACTCTCCACGTCTCAAGAAATTTCATTACCAACCTAGGCCATTTTCACATGCACGGGTGCAATCCAGAGCAATCAGGAGTTGTGTTCTCTGTAATCCTGGGTGAGATTCAATGTTCTGCTGCTGGAGCTCCCTTGTCTGGATACCCCCAGCCAGCATTCCAGGACGCACTGAGTGTCTGTGTGATAAGTAACCCTGGACCAGCAGCTCTGACTCCTGCAGCTTGTTACACCCCAAGCACATTCTGGTCTGGGTGAAGTAGGCCCAGGGTTTGAGAGAAGGGAAGGGGTAGGAAGCTTCTGTTCATTATGCTGGACCTAACACCCCGTTTTACTTGTGCAAACAGGAGATATTTGACACTGTGCAATACTGTTCCTGTGCTCTGTTCCCAAAGTGTTCTGCAACAGGGGAGGGTAGAGTGGTATTGTATGTGTCACTGGTATATTGGGGTGATGCAGAAACAGGGCAGAGTAGAAGTGACACTGTGGGGGTGGCATGAACCTTATCTCTTCATTTCCCCTTCTAAAAACCTAGGGGACAAGAATCCTTACCTAGCGAGGTCACATTCTCATAATTCTCCTGCATGACGTCTCTGTAGAGGGGTCTCTGAGCAGGGTCCAGCAGAGCCCACTCTTCCCTGGTGAAATACACAGCCACCTCCTCAAAGGTCACCGGCCCCTGAAAGAGCAAGAGTCCAACACTCAGTCCCTGCTGCCCCACTCACAGCCCCACTATTCATGGAGGAGACAAATGGAATCTCTGGGTAGATCACAGTGAACAGAGTCCCACCCCCACCCTGCTCAGAGCATCCAGGAAACACCAGGGTGAGGGGATGAAGAGAGAGCCCCTCCTCTCTTCCAGAAGATCCATCACACACCTACTAGCCACCAACTGATACAGGAGATGGAGCCCCTAGCAGGGTCCAGGGAGAGCTCCTGGAAGGAAGCCCAACACCCTCCTCATTGTGAGGAGCTGGATATAAAGGGAGGGGCACCTCCCCTAAATCTCACTGGTGGGTACCCCTTTCATATCTCACTGCAGATGCTGATTAGTTGGATCAGGCTCCAGCACTGGGAGTCTGGTCAGTTTTCCTAACCCCATGTTATTTTCTGTTTCACAAATTAGAGCATTTCCACCACTGAACCTCATGGGTCTGTTTCTAGAATCTAGGCCGCTTATTAAATAACTCCCAGTAGGCTTGCTACACCCTGTTTCCTTCCCTTTCTCCACCCTGTGCATTTCCTGCCCGGTCCAACCTCCAAACCAGGCTGTGCAAACCTTCCCATTGCTGTCCCTCTTCCTCCTGCAGGAACCCACCCACAACCGCACGATAATTCCTACCTGAGCTGGCTCCACTGCAGCCATGTCTCTTCCCTGTCCCATGGGAGGATGGGAAGAGCTGAAGTGAAACAGGGACGTCATTCTGCAGCCTGGGAGGGTGAGAAGGGTAATTGTGGGGGTTTCAGAACAGACTAATTCATTTCACATCACAATCCCCTCCGGCCCTTTCCCTGGAGACAGACATCCTAGAGTCTGCCAAGCTGGGAAAATGCTTCATCTCTTTATTACAGTGTAGACCTGGCTCCTCCTGCCCGGCTAAGCCCAAAGAGAGATTTTTAACCTCCCTTCTCCCTACCCCGTAACAAAGTCTCTGAACACAATGCAAGAAAAGAGCAGAACCAAAGGAGTCACTGTGGTGGATTCCTTTGGACACCAACCCCACGGCAGTGTCAGCCCAGCAGGGGGAATATGGAGTCAGGAACTGGCTTTTTCTCTGTCTGATTCTTTTCTTTGTTCACTGGAAAGTGATTCTGCCCAGGGATGCTGCAATACGTGTGTCTGGGTGGATTAGAGAGCTGGAAGTCTCTCTCCCCTCTCATTTCTACCACTGCTCTTTCAGTCTCTCCTTCCCCTGTCCTCTCTCCCTGCCCCTCTGGCTGGGAAAGTCCCATTCCTGACTTCTTTCTCCAATCGATGGATTTTCTCCTGGCAATTGCTAATGGGAGGAGAAATGAGGAGGGGCTGTTTGTGCAGAGTCACTTTCATGCCCATCCCCAGCACTTTCCCTGAGGTGTTTCAGTTACCTGCAGTCTGTGGCTCAGAATTTAGTTAACAAGGCCCAGGGCTGCCCTAGGGGGCTAGTACCAGCTGGAGAAAGTCATCACGTGGGCCGGGCAGAGAAGAAGCTTTAGTTAAGGTCACTTCCCGACACAGAACCCCGCTGGGGGAGCAGCAGCTGGTAAGCCTGGTCTCCCAGATCACAACGGAGGTTACAGCATCTGACCCAGGAAGCTGAACCCCAATATCCTGAGCAGAGAGGAACAGAGCGTTTGAGCAGCCTTCCCTCCTTTAGCTCTCTGGGGAGAGCAGCTAATGAGAGCACCACCTCACAGGGACAATTGCTAATTTCATTTGCCCCGCTGTCCATCTGGAGTCACTCCTCATCTTTCCATACAGTGACTCTGGATTAACATTGGCCTCAATGAAACCAGATTTCAGAAAGAACGAGTCCAGAGTGCTGTGGAAGAGACCATTGTGTGGCAGTGCTAACCCCCTTCCCACCTCCCTCACCCCCCAGATCTAGGACAAGGACTCAGGGCACGAATTTTCGCTATGGAACCGGAAGTTCCTGCAGTTTTCAAGAGGGGAGAAAAGCAAAATCTGTGATTTCACCTCACAGTGTTTGGTAAGTGGATAGAAAGTTATCATGGTGACTGGGCATGGCCGGGGAATGCCAGGCAGTGCTTGGAGCCAGGATTCTGGCATAAGCTGATCAGGGAGAAGGAGCAAGGTTAGGAGCAGCCCCCAGATTTCCCAGACACCCCCAGTACCCAGAGCCCAAACCCACCCAGCCAGGTTCCTGCGAGATATTCCCTGGGACCCAGGCCCCAGAGTCCCTAGTCAGGAACCTCAGATACCCCCTCAGGATCCCCCGCTGCTGCTTCCTGGTGCTGCAGGCTGGGCTGAGCAGAGGGTCTGTGCGGGAGAGGGCGGAAGCGCTCTAGGGGCAGGCTGGGAGATGTAGTTCCTGAGTTTCCCGGGAGCGGAAGTGACGTTAGCAGGGGTCGTGAGGAGCTGGGCTGCGAATGCGCACGGGGCGCTGTCGCTCTGTCTGGCTCGCGCGGGGAGCCCGACCTTCATTAACGCCCACCCCGTGCCCGGCCCGGGCCCTGCCCTGCTGGAGCCGCCCTGGGGCGCCCCGGGCTCTGCCCGCCCCGCTGCGGAGCTGCAGCCTCCAGGTAGCGGGGCGAGCCCCGGGGGCGGGGCGGGGCGGGGCCGGGCGGTGACTCCGCCCCAGTGTCCGGGGGGACCCGGCATCTCGCCGCGCCGGGATCTGCTCCCTGGGGGGCCGCGGGGGGCTCGGAGCTGCTGCCCCCGCAGGAGCCCAACGCCCCTGGGCCTGGCCCGGCTCTGCCCTGGGGGGGCCGGCCCCCCCGGGGTCCCTGCGTAGGGCGGGGCGGGGCGGGAGGCGGCGGGGGGGAGACCTGGGAAAGGGGGGGGATGGAAACTGTCTGAGCAGCCCGGACATGGGCGGGGGGGAGACGAGCAGGTGACCCCCGAGGGGCGGGGAGAGAAAGGGGGGGCTGAGACCCCCTCGGATTTACCGCTGCCCCCTGCCCTGGGGACCCCCCCTCGTCCCGCCCCCCTCCTCTCTAGAGAACCACGAGCCACATCCGGGGTGACCCCCCCCCCAAATCCCTGAGCAGGTCTCTTTGCCCCTCCCCCCATCGTACCCCATTTTCTCCCCCCTTCGCCTATGCCCAGGTCTCAGGTTTGGGGTGTTTCCCCCCATTTTTACCTGCTGTGATTTGTCCTTGTTCCGGTGGGAATCGTTCCCCTGAGTGATTCCTGACCTGGGCGGAGGCTGGGAGAGCCTGAGACAGGGACACCTCTGGGCTGGGCTGGGCTGGGGGCCCAGGAAGGGGAGGGAGGAGCAAGCGCCCCCCATGGAGATGGCCCTGCCCCAGGTTCCCCAGTCCCAGCTACTTTCCCTCCCCCATCCTGGCCAAGCCAGCCCCCCACCCGCTAGTCACATTCCCAGCCCCCACTGCCAGCCCCTTTCTGCAGTCCATAGGAATGTGAGGCAAGAAGAATCCATCCCATTCTGTTTTTGATTGAACATCTCTATATAATCCCCTCCAATTTCCCCTCTTTTCTCTTGAACTGTTCAGTGGAGACCTACAATCTCCCCACATGTTGGTGCTTCTCTCTTATATTGGCAAATATTTAGTTTGTGCCCCATTTTCTCCTCAGTTCTGAAATACTGAAATTCTTGAAAATCTTCCTGCTTTTCTCTCCAGGTGTCTGACTGAGATCAGGGCTCTTATCGTACCAAGCATGGCTCAGGCCTTGCCTGAGATCAGGTCCCCCAGTGTGCCAGGTACTGCACAAACCTTGACCAATTTTGGGGCACTCGTTGTGCCAGGTACTGCAGAGACCCCTACAGAGAGCAGGGACCTTGTTGTGCCGGGTGCTACAGTGACCCTGACTGAGCTCCGGGCCCCTGTTGTGCCAGGCTCTGCAAAGAAACCAAGTGAAATCAGACTCCCATTCTGCCAGATGCTGCAGAGACAACAAACAAAATCAGGGACCTTGTTCTTCCTGGAGCTGCAGAGACCCCAACTGACATCTGGGCCCTGTTCTACCAGGCGGTGCAGAGACCCCAACAGAGGTCAGACCCCACTGTTGTGACAGGCACTGTGGAATGGTAACTGAGATCTGCGCCCCACTGTGCCAGGTAAAACTGAGACCTAGACCGAGATCATGGCCCCCCTTGTGCCAGGCAGCGCACGACTGCTGCCTCCATTGTGCTGGCCACTTCAGAGACCTCGATTGAGATCTGTGCCCCTGTTGGGCGTGGCACTGCACTGACCCCGACCTAGGTCACACCCCACCACTGTACTGGGCACTGCACTGACCCTGATCCTGCCCCCACATTTTGCCAGATGCTACAGGGACCCCAGATCAATTCAGGGATCCTATAATGCTGGGAGTTGCAGAGCCCCCGACTGAGGTCAGGTCCCCTGTTGTGCAGGGCTCTGCACAGACACTGACCAAGATCAGGCTCCCCATTGTGACAGGTGCTGAACAGACACGAAGGGTATCTCTACACTGCCATTAAAAACCCACAGCTGGCCCGTGCCAGCTGACTTGGGCTCACCGGGCTCAGGCCAAGGGGCTGTTTCACTGCAGTGTCGATGTCTGGGCTTGGGCTGGAGCCAGGCTGGAGGACCCTGCGAGGTGGGAGGGTGCCAAACTTTGGGCTGCAGCCCAAGCTGGAACATCTACACCACAGTGAAAAAGCCCCACACACTGAGCCGTGTGAGCCCAAGTCAGCGGGCACGGGCCAGCCGCCGGTGTCTAACTGCAGTGTAGACATGCCCACAGCGACAGAGAGTCCTTGTCACAAAAAGCTCAAAGGCTAAATAGCAAATGGTGGGAGGCTACTCTCCATTTTACAGATGGGGAAACTGAAGCTCAGAGAGCTGAAGTAATTAGCTCAAGTTTGCATGGAGAATTTAGGGCAAAACTGGGAACTGAACCCAGATTGTTTGAATTCTTGCCTCTCCCCTTAACCCCAAGCCTAGCTTGTGTGTGTATACAGCGTTGTTTTGGTCTGTGTTTGCATTGCATTGGCGTCCAAGGGAGGCTGTGGAATTTCCTTCATTGGAGGTTTTTAAGACCAGGTTAGAGGTACGCCAGTCTGGGAATGTCTAGGGTTAGTTGGTCCTGCCTCATCACAGGAGGCTTGAGTAGACGACCTCTCAAGATCCCTTCCATGCCTGCACTGAAATAATTCTCTTTTGCGCTGTGTCCTGTTCTACGCTGAGCTGTCTTACGTGGTGCCATTTGGAACTGTGATGCACCATGTTGTGTTGCGTAGTTTTATGGCACATTGTTTTGCCTCAACTTGTTTGGTGCCTGTGTTGTGTTGGTTTGAGCTGAGCTCTTTTCCATTGTGTACTTTTGTCCTAGGGTGTGTTAGTTTGCGTTGTTTTGCTTTTTTTCTTTTAGTTTGTATTGTCATTTTATGCTTTGGAGTGTGGGTTTTTTGTTTTGTTTTTTTCCCCCTGAATTGCCTCACATTATTTTGTGGTGGGGATTTTTCTGTATGTTATGTTTCTATAGGTATATATTGCATAGCATCATAGAAATGTAGGGCTGGATAGGACCTCAAGATGTCATCAAATCCAGCTCTCTCTACCGAGGCAGGACCAAGCATATGTAGATTATGTGTGACAGAGGTTTGTCCTACCTGTTCTTAAGAACTTCCAGGAAAAGAGACTCCACAGCCACCCTTGTAAGACTATTCCAGAGCTGAACTACCTTAGCTCTGGTGACACCCACAGAGATTTAGTGGTGAGTTGCTCTGGAGAGAGAGGAGACCCCGGTGAGTGGGCAGCTGGGTAAATAGACTAAAGTTGGGAGGAGAAACATTGACATGTCCAAGGTCACCCAGGCTGTCTGTGTCGGAGCTAGAAATAGATCCCAGTTCTAGTGCCACCGTACTGCTGTTTTGGGTACTGAAGGTCTCTGCCACACTGGTGTTTTAGGCACTGGTGCAAACCCTTAGTATAGACAGAGTTTACACGAGTGCACTTTGATTGGCACTGGTGCATCATGGTGCATGTGGAGAAATTGGAGAGGGTCCAGAGAAGAGCAACAAGAATGATTAAGGGTCTAGAGAACATGACCTATGAAGGAAGGCTGAAGGAATTGGGTTTGTTTAGTTTGGAAAAGAGAAGACTGAGAGGGGCCATGATAGCGGTCTTCAGGTATCTAAAAGGGTGTCATAAGGAGGAGGGAGAAAACTTGTTCATCTTTGCTTCTTGTTCTATCCTTAGAGGCTATGGGCTTAAACTGCAGGAAGGGAGGTTTAGGTTGGACATTAGGAAAAAGTTCCTAACTGTCAGGGTGGTTAAACACTGGAATAAACTGCCCAGGGAGGTTGTGGAATCTCCATCTCTGGAGATATTTAAGAGTAGGTTAGATAAATGTCTGTCAGGGATGGTCTAGACAGAAATTGGTCCTGCCATGAGGGCAGGGGGCTGGACTCGATGACCTCTCGAGGTCCCTTCCAGCCCTAGAATCTATGAATCATATCCTGGTGTGGGGGTGGTACAGTGACCTCACTGAGGCCTGAGGCTGGCTGAACAGTGCAGCTGGGAATGGAGGAGAAGCAGTGAGTGCTGGAGGTATGAGCCAGGAGCACAGCCTCACAGGACTGGACACTGACTTCTCCTGACCCAGGACATCTCTTCCCCCCTCTCCCCCCCCCCCCCCCCCCCCCCCAGCTGTGTGCAGGGACTGCAGCTGAGCTTCCCTGCCAAGACAGCCTGTGTATCCATGGACAATAGATGGGAATGGAGTCCAGTCCCAGAGACTGTCCCTCTCTGTGCAGTGCCCAGCACAATTGGGATCCTGATCTCAGACAGGTTCTCTGCCATGAGCAGCACAAAGGGGCCCTGATGTCCATCAGTGTCTGTCCAACGCAACGCACAGTTTATAGACTCACAAACTTTAATTGCCAGAAGGGAGCATCATGATCATCTAGTCTGACCTGCACATTGCAGGTCACAGAACCTCACTCACCCACTCCTGTAATAGACCCCTAACCTCTGGCTGAGTTAATGAAGACCTCAAATCATTATTTAAAGGCTTCAAGTTGCAACAAATCCACCATTTACACTAGTTTTAACCTGCAAATGACCCATGCCATGCCCCATGCTCCAGAGGAAAGCAAAACAAAAAACAGGGTCTCTGCCAATCTGAGTCTGGGCTAAATTCCTTCCTATCCCCAAATATGACAGTCAATTAGACCCTGAGCATGTGGGCAAGACCCAGCCGCCAGACACCTGGGAAAGTATTCTCTCTGGTAACAGAGCCCTCCCTGTCTAGTGTCTCCTCACCGGCCTTTGGAGATTTTTGCTGCTAGCAGTTGCAGATCGACTACATGCCATTGTAGGCATTCCCATCATACCAATCCTTCCATAAAGGTATTGAGCTCAATCTTGAAGCCATTTAAGTTTTTTGCCCCCAGTGCGTCCCTTGGGAGGCTGTTCCAAAATTTCACTCTGATGGTTAGAAACCTTCGCCTAATTTCAAGCCAAAACTTATTGATGGCCAATATCCATTTGTTCTAGTGCCAACATTGATGCTTAACCTAAACAACTCCTCTCCTTCCCTGGTATTTATCCTTGTGATGTATTTATAGAGAGCGATCGTATCTCCCCTCAGCCCTCTCTTGGTTAGGCTAAACAAGCCAAGCTCTTTGAGTCTCCTCTCATAAGGCAGATTTTCCATTCCTTGGATCATCCTAGTAGCCCTTCTCTGTACCTGTTCCACTTTGAATTCATCCTTCTTAAACATAGGAGACCAGAATGGCCCACAGTATTTCAGATGAGGTCTCATCAATGCCTTGTATAAGAGTACTAACCTTCCCTGTGTCTCCTGGAAATACCTCGCCTGATGCATCCTAGGACTTCATTAACCTATTTCATGGCTGCATCACATTGGCAGCTCATAATTATTCTGTGATCAATCAATACACTCAGGTCTTTCTCCTCCCCTGTCACTTCCAACTGATAAGTCCTCAGCTTATTGCAAAAATTCGTCATTAGTCCCTCAGTACATAACTTGGCACTATTAATTTTCATCCCATTTCTATTATTCCAGCTTTCAAGGTCATGCAGATCTTCTTGGATGATATTCCTGTCCTCCTCCGTATTGGCAATCCTTACCAGCGTTTTTTTTTTTTTTTTTTTTTTTTTTTTGAATGGAGATATGCCAATCTCCTAGAACTGGAACGACCTTGAAAGGTCATCGAGTCCAGTCCCCTGCCTTCACTAGCAGGACCAAGTACTGTCCCCTGACAGATTTTTGCCCCAGATTCCTAAATGGCCCCCTCAAGGATTGAACTCACAACCCTGGGTTTAGCAGGCCAATGCTCAAACCACTAAGCTATCCCTCCCCTACAGTAGCGTTGTCACTGTAACAATGCTGCCCTTGGAGGGACACTTCTGAGAGTGCAAGTTCAGGACAAATTGCTTAAAGCGGGGCAGTTACAGCCCAAGGCTGGGGTTTCTATGCACACCAAGGCAAACCAAACCAGCCAAATGGAGAAGACTTCGGTTTTACCCCACTAGCTAACCATAAGTCATACAAGCAATTCCCTTAGAGACTCCAATTTCCTAGTGTCACCACCAGTGCCACTCATTATGGGGACAAATGGTTATGAAAACCAATACCCCAGCAAAAGAAAAAAGGTTCTCTCGATACCAAAGGACCAAGTCCCAGACCCAGGTCAATATACAAATGATGCTGTTGCCAGTCCTTTAGAATCTAAAATCTAAAGGTTTATTCATAAAAGGAAAAAAGATATAGATGAGAGCTAGAATTGGTTAAATGGAATCAATTACAGACAGTATTAGCAAAGTTCTTGGTTCAGGCTTGTTGTAGTGATGGCATAAACTGCAGCTTCAAATCACGTCTGGAGTACACCCACAGCTGGGATGGCTCATTCAGTTCTTTGTTCAGAGCTTCAGTTTCTAGCAAAGTCCCTCCAGAATCAAGAAGCAGGATTGAAGATAATATGGAGGAGTTTTCAGAGCTTTTTTATGTTCTAGGGTTACCATCCGGCCATATTTCCCCAGACATGTCCGGCTTTTTTGTCTTTAAATAGCCGTCCAGGAGGAATTTGTGAAAAGGTAGAAAGGTCCAGGATTTTTCCTCCCTCCTCTCCCTTCCCCTCCCCACCATGCAGATTGCACAGCCCCTCCCCTGCAGAGTGCTACAGATGACAGCTGAGGCTCTGGGGGAGGGGGGGTGTGAGGAAGGGGCTCTGGCTGCTGGAGGCCAATGGGAGTGGCTCAATCAGGGCCAGCCGCCCAATCAGCCGCACCGCACTCTGCATGGGTCCTTTCCACACACCTATTTGGTTTGGCTCCACGTGCACGTGGAGCCAGCGGCTCGACCGGCATGGTGGTAAGGGGAGTCCTGGGAGGCAGTCAGGGAGCAGGGGGGGTTGGATGGGTCGGGAGTTCTGGGGGTCTTGTCAGGGGGCAGGGAGAGGTTGGATAGGTGTGGGAGTCCCGGGCGTCTATCTGGGGGCGAGGGTGTGCATAAGGGTCAGGGCAATCAGGGGACAAGTAGCGGGAGGCAGATAGGGTGTGGGGGTCTCAGGAGGGGGCAGTCAGGGGACAAGGAGCAGGGAGGCTTAGATAGGGCGTGAGGTTCTGGGGGGCAGTTAGGGTGGAGGGGGTCTCAGGCCGGGGCAATCGGGACAAGGAGCAGGGGGGGTTGGGAGTTCTAAGAGGGCAGGAAGTGGGAGGGAGTGGATGGGGCTAAGGCGGGGCTCCCCCCATCCTCCTTTTTGATTGTTGAAATATCATAACCCTATATATTCTCTGCCCATGGGAGGACACCTATTTGTTTTTACTGCGGAAAATCACTGTAGCAAGATGGAGTCTGGAGTCACATGGGCAAGTCAAATGTCCATGCATGACTCAGTTCATAGAATCATAGAATCTCAGGGTTGGAAGGGACCTCAGGAGGTCATCTAGTCCAACCCCCTGCTCAAAGCAGGACCAATCCCAACTAAATCATCCCAGCCAGGGCTTTGTCAAGCCTGACCTTAAAAACCTCTAAGGAAGGAGATTCCACCACCTCCTTAGGTAACCCATTCCAGTGCTTCACCACCCTACTAGTGAAAAAGTTTTTCCTAATATCCAACCTAAACCTCCCCCTCTGCAACTTGAGACCATTACTCCTTGTTCTGTCATCTTCTACCACTGAGAACAGTCTAGATCCATCCTCTTTGGAACCCCCTTTCAGGTAGTTGAAAGCAGCTATCAAATCCCCCCTCATTCTTCTCTTCTGCAGGCTAAACAATCCCAGTTCCCTCAGCCTCTCCTCATAAGTCATGTGCTCCAGCCCCCTAATCATTTTTGTTGCCCTCCGTTGGACTCTTTCCAGTTTATCCCCATCCTTCTTGTAGTGTGGGGCCCAAAACTGGACACAGTACTCCAAATGAGGCCTCACCAGTGCCGAATAGAGGGGAATAATCACGTCCCTCGATCTGCTGGAAATGCCCCTACTTATACAACCCAAAATGCCATTAGCCTTCTTGGTAACAAGGGCACACTGTTGACTCATATTCAGCTTTTTGGCCACCGTAACCCCTAGGTCCTTTTCTGCAGAACTGCTGCCCAGCCGTTTGGTCCCTAGACTGTAGCAGTGCATGGGATTCTTCCATCCTAAGTGCAGGACTCTGCACTTGTCCTTGTTGAACCGCATCAGATTTCTTTTGGCCCAATCCTCTAATTTGTCTAGGTCCCTCTGTATCCTATCCCTACCCTCCAGCGTATCAACCACTCCTCCCAGTTTAGTGTCATCTGCAAACTTGCTAAGGGTGCAGTCCACACCATCCTCCAGATCGTTAATGAAGATATTGAACAAAACCGGCCCCAGCACCGACCCTTGGGGCACTCCACTTGATACCGGCTGCCAACTAGACATGGAACCATTGATCACTACCCGTTGAGCCCGACCATCTAGCCAGTTTTCTATCCACCTTACCGTCCATTCATCCAGCCCATACTTCTTTAACTTGCTGGCAAGAATACTGTGGGAGACTGTATCAAAAGCTTTGCTAAAGTCAAGAAATAGCACATCCACTGCTTTCCCCTCATCCGCAGAGCCAGTTATCTCATCATAGAAGGCAATTAGGTTGGTCAGGCATGACTTGCCCTTGGTGAATCCATGCTGACTGTTCCTGATCATTTTCCCCTCCTTTCAGTGGTTCAGAATTGATTCCTTGAGGACCTGTTCCATGATTTTTCCAGGGACTGAGGTGAGACTGACTGGCCTGTAGTTCCCCGGATCTTCCTTCTTCCCTTTTTTAAAGATGGGCACTACATTAGCTTTTTTCCAGTCATCCGGGACCTCCCCCGATTGCCATGATTTGTCAAAGATAATGGCCAATGGCTCTGCAATCTCATCGGCCAACTCCTTTAGCACCCTCGGATGCAGTGCATCCGGCCCCATGGACTTGTGCTCGTCCAGCTTTTCTAAATAGTCCCGAACTATTTCTTTCTCCACAGAGGGCTGGTCTCCTCCTCCCCATACCGTGCTGCAGAGTGCAGCTGTCTGGGAGCTGACCTTGTCTGTGAAGACAGAGGCAAAAAAAGCATTGAGTACACTAGCTTTCTCCACATCCTCTGCCACTAGGTTCCCTCCCTCATTCAGCAAGGGGCCCACACTTTCCTTGACTTTCTTCTTGTTGCTAACATACCTGAAGAAACCCTTCTTTACTGGTGGCAGCCATTATTCACATGCTATCTTGAAAGTTCCCAGGAAGACTTCTTATGTGGATTGTAGTCTTCCAAGGTCCATTGTCAGTTAAGTGTTTCTTGATTGGGCACTTAATTTGCAAATTCCTTTCTCAAGAAGCTGACCAACTAAGGCTTTGGCTACACTTGCAGATATACCGTGCTGTGAGTTAAACCCGCCTTTGTACAGCTGAGTAGGGAAAGCGCTGCAGTCTGTTCACGCTGGCAGCTGTCAGCGCACTATCGTGGCCACATTTGCTGCACTTGCAGCGGCGTTGGAGCGGTGCATTATGGGCAGGTATCTCACAGAGTACCTCTTCCCATTCTGGGGTTGTGGAAAGGGGGCATGGGGTGTGGGACATTCTGGGTCCTGTCCCAACGCCCCGTGATGCATCGCTTCGCATCCCAGCAATTCCTGTGTTTCTGTCCACATTTGGCGCCATCTTTCAACGGTTTCTGTGCAGTGCGATCTGTGTTCCGTTTCGGTCTGTGGGAAATGGAGCCCGAACTGCTGAGGAGTATGCTGACGAGTCTCGCCAGCACGTCACGTTTGGCAATCGAGATATTCCTTAAGATCCAAAGTGACAGTGAGGAGTCCGAATGTCCAACCTAAACCATCCTTGCTGCAATTTAAGCCCATTGCTTCTTGTCCTATCCTCAGAGATTAAGAACAACAATTTTTCTCCCTCCTCCTTGTAACAACCTTTTATGTACTTTAATTCAGTTCTCATGTTTCAGGCTTCCCTCATAGGTCACGTTTTCTGGATCTTTAATCATTTTTGTTGCTCTTCTCTGGACTTTCTCTAAGTTGTCCACATCTTTCCTGAAATGTGGCACCCAGAACTGGACACACTACTCCAGTTGAGGCCTAATCAGCACGGAGTAGAGCGGAAGAATTACTTCTCGTGTCTTGCTTACAATACTCCTACTAATACATCCCAGAATGATGTTCGCTTTTTTTGCAACAGTGTTACACTGTTGACTCATATTTAGCTTGTGATCCACTCTGATCCCCAGATCCCTTTCCGCAATATTTCCTTCCAAGGCAGTCATTTCCCATTTTGTATGTGTGCAACTGATTGTTCCTGCCTAAGTGGAGTACTTTGCATTTGTCCTTATTGAATTTCATCCTGTTTATTTCAGACCTTTTTTCCATTTTGTCCAGATCATTTTGAATTTTAATCCTATCCTCCAAAGCACTTGCAACCCCTCCCAGCTTGGTATCATCCACAAACTTGGTAAGTATAACAGAGAGACTCTGTTACTGGAGGGTTTCATCATGTCTCAGAGGATTACACCCTGGTGGGAGGGGGCTAGGCCTATATGGGAATAACGTCATTCTGTGCTTCACAGTGTGGCAGAACCTAGAATGTGCATTAGCAGGGAAAAATCAAGGTGGGAATTGGCCTGTGGAATGGACAAAATCCCCCTCTGAATTCCCTCACACTATCCTTGTCTGGGCAGGCTACAGAATAACGTCCACATTTCACTAAAGATCATCCCGTCCTCCCTGGGGGAAGGAAATGGCTGCAATGGAGCTGGCTCAGGTAAGAGATTATCAGGGAGCTGGTGGTGGGTTCTGCTTGGAGAGAGGAGCAGTACAGGCATAGAAAGGCAGTCGCTGCTAGAGGTTGTGGGAGGCAGGAAATATCTAGGGTGGAGAAAGGGAGGGGACAGGATGACACTTGTGTAATCTAGGGTGTTATGGGTTGTCACCCCCAAGTTGCAGTCTGGGGGGCTTCTGGGAACCACTGTGCCCTCTAACCCTCAAGCTGGGCTGGCCCTTCTTACACTACTTTGCTTGAGGTTGAGCCAGCCTCTCCAGGCCCGGTTATCACCCAACATGACAGCAGGTTGTGCCATACATCCTACTAAGCTACCTTAGTGCTTTACCTAAGTGAAGGAACGAAAACGGACACCATGTAGAATCAAGCACATGAGTTTATTACGCACAGCACTGGTGGAGTGTCACTTTGCTTATTAGGCTCAGAGACACTGCCAATCAATTAATTACAATGGAATATATGGAATTGCCATGGGCACAGGGAAGTGATGGGGTGGGAGGTCCTGAGCCCCTGGATAGACCTATCAGCAAGACAAGATAAGCACAGTAGCCAATAGTCAAAGATTACATAATGTCTCCACCCATGGTTTCAGGTTAGCATATGACATACAATTAGTACACAGGTGTTTTCCTTTAAACAATGTATACAGTGTATTAATATAAAATATATATGTTGAATTTTGATTTGGGTCCATAGGAATGAAGTAGCTCCTCTGATTGTCCAACAGGTACATACCTGTGGGTTAAAGCAAAAAGACATTAAAAAGTATGTGGCAATAGAAATTGTTTTTCAGTTGCTCATTTGTGTTTCTAAAGACAGACACTGTATCTGGGAGGGAGGAGAGAGGATGTCATATCTCATACTGACATGCTTGAACCTCTTCCATGAACTCAAGGTTGGCATGTGGGGAGAGCATGGCTATCTTTTCTTGCAGAGGAGTATACACAGATCCAGACACAAGGCTCCTTTCATTCCATTGGTCTGTTTGCAGCTTCAGATAAAGACACCAATTACAGCTCCCCACCTGGAGTTTTGCTGACCATGCTTATCTTAGAGTATGTCTACACTCGGACTGTAGTCCGATTTTACCAAAATCGATTTTTGTGAACCGATATTATGAAGTCGAACGTGTGTGTCCATACTAAGTACATTAAATCGGCAGTGTGAGTCCACAGTATCGGGGCAAGCGTTGACATTCCAAGCAGTGCACTGTGGGTAGCTATCCCACAGTTCCCGCTGTCCCCGCTGCCCATTGAAATTATGGGTCAAGCTCCCGATGCCTGATGGGCCAAGAAATTTCTAGTGGGTGGTTATGGGTACATGTCGTCATTCAACGGTCACTCCCCCCCTCCCTCTGGCAAAGCAACAGCAGACAATGGTTTCGCGCCCTTTTCCCTGGATTGAAAGCGCGGACGCCATAGCGCAGCGAGCATGGAGCCCGGGGAGATCATCACAGAAGTTATGGCCATTGTCAACACCTCGTGCATTATCGTGCACTTTATCCAGCACCGGAACTTGAGAAATCAGGAGAGTAGTCAGCGCGGTGAGGAGAGTGGCGAAGACATGGACACAGACCTCTGTCAGAGAAGGGGACCCTGCAAATTAGACATCCTGGTGGCAATGGGGCAGGCTCATGCCGTGGAACGCTGATTCTGGGCCCGGGAAACGAGCACAGAGTGGTGGGACCGCATAGTGCTGCAGGTCTGGGATGAATCCCAGTGGCTGCGAAACTTTCGCATGTGTAAGGGCACTTTCCTGGAACTTTGTGACTTGCTGTCCCCTGCCCTGAAGCGCCAGGACACCAGGATGAGAGCAGCCCTGACAGTTGAGAAGCGAGTGGTGATAGCCCTGTGGAAGCTTGCAACACCTGACAGCTACCGGTCAGTCGCAAATCAATTTGGAGTGGGCAAATCTGCTGTGGGGGTTGCTGTGATGCAAGTAGCCAACGCAATTGTTGAGCTGCTGCTGTCAAAGGTAGTGACCCTGGGAAATGTGCAGGTGATAGTAGATGGCTTCGCTGCGATGGGATTCCCTAACTGTGGTGGGGCTATAGATGGAACTCACATCCCTATCTTGGGACCGGACCACCAGGGCTACTTTTCAATGGTGCTGCAAGCACTGGTGGATCACAAGGGACATTTCACCAACATCAATGTCGGATGGTCGGGAAAGGTTCATGACGCGCGCGTCTTCAGGAACTCTGGTCTGTTTAGACGGCTGCAGGAAGGTATTTACTTCCCAGACCAGAAAATAACTGTTGGGGATGTGGAGATGCCTATAGTGATTCTTGGGGACCCAGCCTACCCCTTAATGCCCTGGCTCATGAAGCCATACACGGGAGCCCTGGACAGTAGTAAGGAGCTGTTCAACTACAGGCTGAGCAAGTGCAGAATGGTGGTGGAGTGTGCCTTTGGACATTCGAAAGGGTGCTGGAGAAGCTTACTGACTCGCTCAGATCTCAGCGAAACCAATATACCCATTGTTATTGCTGCTTGCTGTGTGCTCCACAATCTCTGTGAGAGTAAGGGGAAGACGTTTATGGCGGGGTGGGAGGTTGAAGCAAATCGCCTGGCATCAGCTTACGCGCAGCCAGACACCAGGGTGATTAGAAGAGCACAGCAGGATGCAGTGCGCATCAGGGAAGCTTTGAAAACTAGCTTCCAGACTGACCAGGGTAACCAGTGACTCTTACGTTTGTTTCTCCTTGATGAGAACCTGCCCCCGTTTGTTTACTCTGTTTATATTGCCTATCCTTTCTAATCACCAACCCCCGTCCAACCCCCCTTCCCCCGTTCCAGCGCACCTTGCTTTGGAAGGAAATAAAGGCACCATTGTTTCACAAACAACAATTTTTTATTCAAGATTTGGGAAGACAGGGAGAGAACTGGGACGGTGGCCAGGGTGGGTTGCGGGTGGAGGAAGGAGGGAGGGAAAACCGTTTCAAAACTTGGGGAATGACAGCCTTCTGCTGCTTGAGCAATCCGCAGGGGTGGAGTGGTTGTTCGCACGTTGCCTTCCCCCCCGAGTTTTGGGGACTCTGGGTGAGGAGGCTATGGGACTTGGGGAGGGGTGAGGGCGGTTACAGATGTGCTGCAGCGGCGGTCTGTCATCCTGTCTGCGTTCCTGCAGCACATCCACCAGACGCCGGAGCGTGTCGGTTTGCTCCCGCAGTAGCCCAAGCATCGCCTCTGTCACCCTCTGGTCTTCCTGACGCCACCTGTCAGCTCGAGCGCTGCCCGCTTGCTTGTATTGGGAAATTGTCTCCCTCCACAGATTCTGCTGAGCTACTTCAGTGCGGGAGCACTGCATTAGCTCAGAGAACATCTCGTCGCGTGTGCGTTTCTTTCTCCGCCTTATCTGCGACAGCCTTTGGGAGGGAGATGCAGGGGAAGCCTAGGGACAGTTGCAGCTGTGGGATGAAAAAAAGGGAGTGAATTTTTTAAATAGATACGTTTTACAGAACAATGCATATACTCTTTCACGGTGAACAGCACCATTCACAGTACCGACCAAATATACTTTCAGTACAAGGTCGCATTTTGCATCTTTATATTGAGTGCCTGGGGCTTTGGCGTACCGATCACACACGCAGGGCTGGGCAACGGAATTCGGCTAGCAGGCGGCCATGGTAAGCCATAGACTTTCGGCTTCGGAAACCTTAATTAACAGCAGCGCCCTCCTTTCACGCTCAAAGCCAAGTAAAACTCAAAACAAAGTAACTCCAGCCATCCCATTCTCTGGGAAGCTAGCTTTCGCCGTCACCCAAAAGCGTGGCTGGTATGAGGGAAGATCCCTGCTAGCCGAACGCCAACAGCCCAGCCTGAACGGCCCCCCTCCCCGCTCCCACCGCGTGGCTGGTATCAGGGAAGCTCCCTGCTAGCCGAACGCCAACTGCCCAGCATGGACGATCACCTTCCCCTCCCCCACTGCGTGGCTGGAAACTGCTGGGAGGATTTCTTTTCAGGAACAGGCAAACAGCCCAGTAGAAATGGCTACCACTGACGGTCCCCGTAATTAAATTCCCATATTTCAAACAGGTCACAATGAATAATATCACTCTGATGAGGATAACACAGACAGAGAAAGAACGCATGTTGCTTGAATGCCAGCAAACTCCGGGGCCGTATGCTGCCAGTCTTTGCCGTGCAATGATACCAGAGTACTTGCTACTGGCCTGGCGTGGTAAAGTGCCCTACCATGGAGGACGCAATAAGGCTGCTCTCCCCAGAAACCTTCTGCAAAGGCTTTTAGAGTACCTACAGGAGAGCTTCATGGAGATGTCCCTGGAGGATTTCTGCTCCATCCCCAGACATGTTAACAGACTTTTCCAGTACCTCTACTGTCCACGAATGCTTCCCAAGTCCTCAGGGCAAAGTAACCATTAAAAACCGATTGTTTTACAACCATGTCTTTTCGATTGAAAAGATACACTCACCTTCCTGACACAAGGAAGAAAGGAGAGCAGTAGAACAGAGACCCTGGACTTCCGAAAAGCAGACTTCGACTCCCTCAGGGAACTGATGGGCAAGGTCCCCTGGGAGAATAACATGAGGGGGAAAGGAGTCGAGGAAAGCTGGCTGTATTTTAAAGAATCCTTATTGAGGTTGCAGGAACAAACCATCCCGATGTGTAGGAAGAAAAGCAAATATGGCAGGCGACCAGCTTGGCTTAACAGTGAAATCCTTGCTCGTCTTAAACACAAAAAAACAGCTTACAAGAAGTGGAAGATTGGACAAATGACCAGGGAGGAGTGTAAAAGATTTGCTCAGGCATGCAGGAGTGAAATTAGGAAGGCCAAATCACACTTGGAGTTGCAGCTAGCTGGAGATGTTAGGAGTAACAAGAAGGGTTTCTTCAGATATGTTAGCAACAAGAAGAAAGTCAAGGAAAGTGTGGGCCCCTTGCTGAATGAGGGAGGGAACCTAGTGACAGAGGATGTGGAGAAAGCTAGTGTACTCAATGCTTTTTTTGCCTCTGTCTTCACAGACAAGGTCAGCTCCCAGACAGCTGCATTCCGCAGCACGGTATGGGGAGGAGGTGACCAGCCTCCTGTGGAGAAAGAAATAGTTCGGGACTATTTAGAAAAGCTGGATGAGCACAAGTCCATGGGGCCGGATGCACTGCATCCGAGGGTGCTAAAGGAGTTGGCCGATGAGATTGCAGAGCCATTGGCCATTATCTTTGACAAATCATGGCAATTGGGGGAGGTCCCGGATGACTGGAAAAAAGCTAATGTAGTGCCCATCTTTAAAAAAGGAAAGAAGGAAGATCCGGGGAACTACAGGCCAGTCAGTCTCACCTCAGTCCCTGGAAAAATCATGGAACAGGTCCTCAAGGAATCAATTCTGAACCACTGAAAGGAGGGGAAAATGATCAGGAACAGTCAGCATGGATTCACCAAGGGCAAGTCATGCCTGATTAACCTAATTGCCTTCTATGATGAGATAACTGGCTCTGTGGATGAGGGGAAAGCAGTGGATGTGCTATTTCTTGACTTTAGCAAAGCTTTTGATACAGTCTCCCACAGTATTCTTGCCAGCAAGTTAAAGACGTATGGGCTGGATGAATGGATGGTAAGGTGGATAGAAAACTGGCTAGATGGTCGGGCTCAACGGGTAGTGATCAATGGTTCCATGTCTAGTTGGCAGCCGGTATCAAGTGGAGTGCCCCAAGGGTCTGTGCTGGGGCCGGTTTTGTTCAATATCTTCATTAACGATCTGGAGGATGGTGTGGACTGCACCCTTAGCAAGTTTGCAGATGACACTAAACTGGGAGGAGTGGTTGATACGCTGGAGGGTAGGGATAGGATACAGAGGGACCTAGACAAATTAGAGGATTGGGCCAAAAGAAATCTGAGGAGGTTCAACAAGGACAAGTGCAGAGTCCTGCACTTAGGATGGAAGAATCCCATGCACTGCTACAGACTAGGGACCGAACGGCTGGGCAGCAGTTCTGCAGAAAAGGACCTAGGGGTTACGGTGGCTGAAAAGCTGAATATGAGTCAACAGTGTGCCCTTGTTGCCAAGAAGGCTGTCAGGGTTCCCTCCCCACTCTAAACTCTAGGGTAAAGACGTGGGGACCCGCATTCAGAGCCCCTAAGCTTATTTTTACCAGCTTAGGTTAAATCCCCCAAGGTACAAAATTCCCTGCACCCTGAGAAATGCTTCTCGCTGCCACCATCAAGTATCTAACAGGAATCCAGGAAAGGAATCACTTGAACTTCCCTCCCCCCCAAAATACCCCCTCAAGCCGTACACCCCCTTTCCTGGGGAAGCTTGAGAACAATCTCCCAACCAATTGGTTACACAGTGATCTAAAAACCCACCCCCTGGGTTTTAACACCATAGAAAACAGTCAACTTCTTAAAAGAGGGATTTTATTAAAAATAAAGAAGGTAAAATCCTCTCTGTAAAATCAGGATGGTAACTATTTCACAGGGCACTATATTTCCAAACTCAGAGAGATTTCCCCCTCTGGATAAAACCTTAACATTACAGAAAACCATGAATAACCCCCCCCCCCCTTGCCCCTTCTAACACAGGGAATACACCAAGCCGAAATTAAACAGAAATCTATGCGCTATGCTATCTAAACTTACTTCAGAAAAGGGAGGTTTGATTTTGTGCAGGTTCCTTTTGTCTTCCAAGATCACTCTGACCCAGACAAAGACACACACTAAAACCTTCCCCCCTCCCAAAGTTTGAAAGTATCTTGTCCCCTTATTGGTCAGATGCCAGCCAGGTCAGGTGTCAGTCTGGCTACCTGCATTTCTTAACCCATTACTGGAAAGAGGATTTTATAGCACTGCATCAGACCCTCTCCCCCTTCCCTTCATATTTATGACCAAGGCTAATGGCATTTTGGGTTGTATAAGTAGGGGCATTTCCAGCAGATCGAGGGACGTGATTATTCCCCTCTATTCGGCACTGGTGAGGCCTCATTTGGAGTCCTGTGTCCAGTTTTGGGCCCCACACTACAAGAAGGATGTGGATAATTTGGAAAGAGTCCAGCGGAGGGCAACAAAAATGATTAGGGGACTGGAGCACATGACTTATGAGGAGAGGCTGAGGGAACTGGGATTGTTTAGCCTGCAGAAGAGAAGAGTGAGGGGGGATTTGATAGCTGCTTTCAACTACCTGAAAGGGGGTTCCAAAGAGGATGGATCTAGACTGTTCTCAGTGGTAGAAGATGACAGAACAAGGAGTAATGGTCTCAAGTTGCAGAGGGGGAGGTTTAGGTTGGATATTAGGAAAAACTTTTTCACTAGTAGGGTGGTGAAGCACTGGAATGGGTTACCTAAGGAGGTGGTGGAATCTCCTTCCTTAGATGTTTTTAAGGTCAGGCTTGACAAAGCCCTGGCTGGGATGATTTAGTTGGGGTTGGTCCTGCTTTTAGCAGGGGGTTGGACTAGATGACCTCCTGAGGTCCCTTCCAACCCTGAGATTCTACGATTCTATGTGCCTTCTCCGGCTTCACGGTCCGGGATACTGGGTTGGGAGGGGATCTCTGTCAGGGTGAGCAAAAGTTCCTGGCTTTCGGGGAAATCACCCTGCAGAGCGCTGTCGACTACCTCGTCCTCGTCATCCCTGTCATCATCTTCCCCGCCTGCAAAAACCTCAGAGGAAGCGAGTGAGGAGAATACCCTATCCTCGGAGTCCACGGACATGGGTGGGGTGGTGGTAGCGGCCCCCCCTAGGATGGCATGCAGCGCAGCGTAGAAGCGGCATGTCTGGAGATCTGACTCGGAGCATCCATTTGACTCTGGTCTTCTGGTACGCTTTTCTCAGCTCCTTAATTTTAACGCGGCACTGCGTTGCATCCCTGCTGTATCCTCTTTCCGTCATGGCCTTGGCGATTTTTTCATAGATTTTTGCATTCCGTCTTTTAGATTGTAGCTCTGCTAGCACGGATTCATCACCCCAGACTGCTATCAGGTCTAACACCTCCCGTTCTGTCCATGCTGGAGCCCTCTTTCTATTCTGGGATTGCATGGTCACCTCTGCTGAAGAGCTCTGCATCGTTACCTGTGCTGCTGAGCTCACCACGCTGGCCAAACAGGAAATGAAATTCAAACTGGCCAAACAGGAAATGCAATTCAAATGTTCCTGGGGCTTTACCCGGCCAGAGTATCCGAGCTGGCACTGCTGTCCGGAGAGGTCGCAGTGGTGCACTGTGGGATAGCTCCTGGAGCTATTAGCATCGAATTCCGTCCACACTAACCCTAATTCGACACAGCAATATCGATTTTAACGCTAATCCCCTCGTCGGGGAGGAGTACAGAAATCGATTTTAAGAGCCCTTTATATCGAAATAAATGGCTTTGTTGTGTGGACGGGTGCAGGGTTAATTCAATATAAACTCTGAGTGTAGACCAGGCCTCAGTAAAAAGCAAGGTTGTCTCTTGTTCTGCTTCTCTTAGCTAATATTGTTCACTGTTTGCTAGGCCTCTCGGCCTCTTGACCAAACTCTGGACTTTGGGCCTGTGTGAAAAGTTGCTGACCTAGCCTGTCAGGGTTTTACACAGCACATGGATGTTGGCCCTTCACTAAGCCGCTCAAGGACAGATAGAAGACCACAGCCAATTTTCCAGCTCCCCAACCTTGCACACCTGCTGTCATAGAAATCCAGAATTATACCATTTTATAGTGCACAGGGATCTGTATAATAATGTAAGCTCATTAATATAGTTTGCCTTCCCCTCGATATGGGAAAGATATGCACAAGCTTGTGCGAACCAAGCTGAGACTTTCCCCAGACACTTCACTCAAAATACACCGCTTAAGATATAGCATAAAACAAGTTTATTAACTACAGAAAGATAGATTTTAAGTGATTATTGTTGGAAGAAAAAAGGAGCAAGTTTACCCAGAGGCGGATATGAGTACAGGCTTCTTTATTGCGATACTTGTTGCCCTCAATCCAATTATCAAGTAAGCACTGGATTAGTTACGTCACACTCTTTTTATCTAAGTTTAGCATGTAAACACCTACATCCGTTACAACACCCCAAAAACCCTTATTAAGTAATAGAAACACCCATACCATTAGTATACCCACCCCCATCTATTATTCACAGCATTTTGCATGTCATACAGGCATTTTTACCTTGAAAATATAGTTCTTTGCAAATAATGTGTTGCCACAAATTTCCCTAATCAGCAGTTCTCAGGGGACGGAGGAAGGGGCAATGAGTAGTTTTCGGGGGAGGGAGGAAGGGGCCATAAGCCAGGGCTTGTTTATGTAGCTGGGAAAGGAAGGAAGGGGGAGATAATATTTCTTTTACCTTCTTTCACACAAAGGGCATTAATTCCAACAACTACATTTCTTATGCAGCTGCATTCTTATCAATTCTTAAAAGCAACAGGGAAAGGAAAAATATGGCAACATATTTATTAAGCAAAGAATTACTGCTTCCCAGGTCTTTTACTTAACCCTAACATATCCCAACAATTATAAGTGACAGCAAACAGATCAAAGCAGATTACTTAGCAAATAACCAAAAACTCAAACTAAGCCTAACATACTAGATGGATAGAATTTGAATTAGCAATTTCTCACCCTGACTGATAAGAAGTCGTCCGCCAAGTTTCCAGACGCAGGCTAGAAATCCCTTTATCCTGGGACTAGCACTTCTCCCAGCTCAGTCTTTGTTCCTCAGGTGTTTCCAGGAGTGCTCTTGTGTGAGGAAACACCCCACCTTATGAAGCTTTTCCAAATGGCGGGAACCCTTTGGTCCAAACTCAGTTCCCAATCCAGTTTGTGAAAAAATACAGGTAGCAAAATGGAGTTCAGTGTCATGTGGTCTGATCACATGCCCTAGCATGGCCTGCTGAGTCATAGTAGCCATGACTCCTAGGCTGGTTGAAACATTCACAGGAAGGCTAAGCTCTTCCACAGTTCATTGTCTTTGTTGATGAGCCATCAGCACTGTCTGGCTTCTTCATTGTTGTACCGGAAAGGCTAGTTGTGGGTGTTACTCAGGCTATGGCTACACTTGCAGCTGTAGAGTGTTTTGGGTTAAACCAGCCTTCGGAGAGCGCACTAGGGAAAGTGCTCCAGTCTGTCCACACTGACAGCTGCAAGCGCACTGGCATGGCCACATTTGAGGCACTTGCAGCGGCATTGGGAGTGGTGCATTATGGGCAGCTATCCCAGCATTCAAGTGGCTGCAACGTGCTTTTCAAATGCGAAGGGTGGAGTGGAGTGTGACAGGAGTGTGTTGTGTGTATGCGGGGGGAGAGAGTGAGTAGGTTTTTTGGAGTGCTGAGAGTGTGTCAGCACGCTGTCTTGTAAGTTCAGATGCCTCCCCTCCCATCTGCCTCTCTCTCACTCACAGCAAACATTTACTCTTGCAGATAAGCAGCCGGGAGCAGAGAAGCAGCCGGCTGTTTGAAACGGAGCTTTGAAACAGCACTTCTGCATTCCTCAGCCAATTTCACAACAAAGAGAAGAGAGGCCACTTGACTTAAGGGGATTATGGGACATTTCCGGAGGTCAGTCAGAGCACAATAACGTAACTCCTTGTTCACACTGACCCTGGGGCGTCTCAGACAATACGCAACAGCCATTATTCCTCTTGTGGAGGTTCAGTACCAGGAGCACTCTAGCCAGGGAGTCAGAGCGTTCTACGTGCCTCGCCAGTGTGGACAGGGAGTAAGGTAGAGCACTCTAGGAGGCTGTATTGTGGTATAAAGTGCAAGTGTAGCCAAGCCCCCAGAGTAAGCACATTTGAAATACAGCTACATAGTCAATATCCATAACTTCAGATACAAACATGATACATGCACACAAATAGGATAATCCTATTCAGCAAACCATAACTTTTCCAATGACACCGCACATGATGCATGTTGCACAAAATGCATCATAATTATGACCTAATCCTATTATAATCATACCACTATGCTGAATTTGGGGTGTAGTGTCAGTTAGGGCCTAATTTCAAGGCACAGGAGTTGGGAATGGAACTTCCTCTCTTTGGGCTGGTCCACACTAACCCCGCAGTTCGAACTAAGATACGCGACTTCAGCTACGTAAATAGCATAGCTGAAGTCGAAGTATCTTAGTTCGAACTGAAACACACTTACCTCGGGTCCACGCAGTGCAGGCAGGCTACCCCGTCAACTCCGCGTACTCCTCTCGGCGAGCAGGAGTTCCGGTGTCGACGGAGAGCGGCTCTGGGATCGATTTATCGCGTCTAGACAAGATGCGATAAATCGATCCCAGAAGATCGATTGCTTCCCGCCGAACCCGGAGGTAAGTATAGACGTACCCTTTGTGGAACAAAGGAAATAGCCCTCCAGCAACGGCTGGGAAAACTTTCCAGACTCCCAGTGCTGGAGCCTGAATCTACTGACACTTCATTAGTTACCACCACCCCCAAACTTTGTGGCAGCTGCAAACTTTATCAGTGATGATTTTATATTCTCTTCTAGGTCATTGATAAGAATGTTAAATAGCACAGGGCCAAGATCCAATCCTTGGGAACCCGCTAGAAATAAATCCACTCGACTGTGCTTCCCCATTTCCAATCACAGTTTTTAATCTATTTAATGTATGCCATGTTTATTTTGTATCATTCTAGTTTTTTAGTCAAAATATTGTGCTGACCCAAGTCATATGTCTTGCAGAAGCTAGGTATATTGCATCAATACTATTAGCTGCACCCAAACTTTTGATCTCCTCCTATAAGGATATCCAGTTAGTTTGATAGGATTTATTTTCTCTAAACCAGGGGTCTCAATTCCTGCGGCCTGCCATAGCTCCCCTCTCCCCCTCCTCTCATCCTCTGCCCCCCCCCCCCAAGTGTGCTGCATCCCCGCTCCTCTGCCTACCTCCCAGCACTTCCTGCTGCCAAACAGCTGCTTGGCAGCACTTAGGACTTTCCAGGATGCAGCGGGGAGCAGCAGGGATGCGGCACATTCAGAGAAGGAGGCGAGGCAGAGATTTGGAGAAGGTGTTGGAATAGGGGCAGGGAGGGGGTGGAGTTGGGGTGGGGACTTTGGGGAAGGGGTTGGAATGGGGGCGGGGAAGGGGTTGGAAGAGGCAGAATGGGGCGGGGCCTAATGGAAGGGGTGGAGTGGGGGCGGGGGCTTTTGTATCTCTGTATTAAAAGGTGTCAGTGATGCGGCCCTCAGGCCAATGTACTAGTCTTCTTGTGACCCTCGTGGTGATTTGAGTTTGAGATCCATGCTCTAAACCTTTGTTAATGGGTACTAATTATATTACCCTCCTTTAATTCTTTATTAATGAAATTCAGTATCTGCTGCTCCATTATCTTGTCCAGTATCGATGTCAGACTGACACTCTTGTAATTAGCTGGGTCATCGTTTTTACACTTTTTAAATATTGGCACAGCATTAGCTGTATTCCAGTCTTGTGGAATTTCCCCAGTGTTCCAAGTCCTAAATAAAATCAGCATTAACAGTCCACCTCGCTCCTGCACCAGGTCTTTTAAAACTCTTTGATACATGTTATCTGGACCTGCTGATTTAAACATGTCTAACTTTAATAGCTGCTGTTTAACGTCCTCATGAGTTCTTCTTGGAATGGAAAGTGTGTGGTCATCAACATCTTATGAGTACATCAAATGTTTTTCTCCGAATCCAGTAGAGAAATATTTATTGAACACTTTTGCCTCTTCTGCATTATTTTTGATAATTTTGCCATTTCCATCTAGTAATTTACCACTACCATTGTTAGGATTAATTTTGTACTTAATATACTTTTTAAAAGTTCCTTCTTATTTTCATTGATTGGTCACTGATTTCTGATAGCTTCCCTTACCAATTTTCTACAATTCTGACCTCACTTATATTCTTTACTATCGACTTCCCCTTTCTTCCATATATTTTATTTGGAGAGTGTTGAGATTCCTACCAGGGAGCCACCAGCAGGGTCCAGAGACAGCCTCATCTCCTATATCAGGCTCTGGCAGTAGATATGTGATAAATGTGAAGATGCTGCCTCCATCTGTCAGCTGGGTGACACAAAGGTTCTCTCTTTCTACCCTCTGATGCCTCCTGGCTGCTGTAAGCAAGGTGGGGTGGGACTCTGTTAACATGTGCCTCCCGGAGCTTCCATTTACCTGGTGCTGCTGTTCTGTGAATAGCGGAACTGTGAGTGGGGCAGCAGGTCCTGAGTGTTGGACTCTTGCTCTTTCAGGGGCTGGTGACTTTCGAGGAGGTGGCTGTGTATTTCACCAGGAAAGAGGGGGCTCTGCTGGATCCCATTCAGAGAGCCCTCTACAGAGACGTCATGCAAGAGAACTATGAGACGGTCGTCTTTCTGGGTCCTGTCCCCTCGGTTATTAGAAGCTGTGGGGTCTCTAAAGAACCTGAGTAGTAATAAGTTTATAACTTTTGTCATCATACAAGTTTTGGCAAGTTTCCTTACCCCCCCTTTTTTTTCTTTATCTCCCACCCACTAGAATAATTTTTGGACATGTGCCTTTTTGGTGCCGTCAGTCATTTTAAAATTGCTTTTAATGTATCCTTATTGGATACATTGATAACTAGAGCTCTCATGTCTTTTCCTCATTTTAAGAGGAAAATAAATAAAATAATAGGTCGATGACTGATGCACGGCTTGTGTGACCGTCAGATGAGCTCCTCTTTTGATAGGAGAGTGCATAATGTTGCCCTTCAGGACCCCACAGGTGAAGGGAGAACAGAGCTGTGCTAGGGGAGGAGAATGGGGGGAGTAGATAATTCTGGGGTGCCAGGAAATGGCAAGGGTGTGTGCAGGGTTAGAAGTAAGAAGTAGGGAGGGTGGAGGTAGTGAGAGACAAGGAGGGAAGACAAGAAGCTCCTAAGGTGCTGGGAGGCGGTGACGGCTGAGAGTAATGGGAAGAAGGGGAGGGGAGTGTGGAGGAAGGGCACCCAGGAAGTGGGCTGGGGTGGGTCAGTGGGAAGGAGAAGAATTTTGGGGATCTACAGCTGTGGGGGATCCCAGATCTTTAACTCCGAATCCCTACCCAAGTCTTGTTGCTTTAGAGCCTACGCTCCAGTTTTATTTCTGTTGTTTCACTTCTTTTTACATTTCCCCCCCAAATATTATTATTTTAACTCTTGACCTCCCTCTCTCACTCATTACCCCCCTCCCGATACAACCTCCCCATCTCTATGCACAGCATCTCTGGCCACCGTTCCTGAGTTCTTGCTGCATTCCTCCCTCCCATAGCAGGTCCACTACCCAGGCACAAATGGGCACTTTTTACACCTCTAAGATTACATATTGGGGTACAACTTGCCCTTGTACATGGCTACTCAAAGTTAACTGAGAAGATGGAATTTGGTGAAACACACAGAAACTTGTGTTTTAACAGACAGTTATAATTGAAATCATAGGCAAGGATCAATACACATAACGATTAAACTAAGATAAGTATAGTAAAGATGGTTTTGCCTTATGCATACTTCCAAGTTATGAACACCATTGGAAACAGATATCGAGGGGCAAGGGAGACCATCAGAATGGAGACCGTGCTTCAGTTTACCTGGGGACCCGACAAAACGAAAAAATGGTAACTAGGAGAGGTATTTTCTCTGCTTCCTTATGGTAATAGGATGGCTATATACCACATCTGCTCCTTTTCTCTAATTAAAATAATGTCAATAGCTGCCCGCCAATGTTCCCTCTAATTTTTGACAGGCCGTGTGCACAACAAATGTCTTCTGTGCAAATTTTTGAAGCAGAGTTCAAATTTGTGCGCCATGAGGCAAATGCGCCGAAGCGAGTAAAATGCTTTCACAAGATGTAGGAGTCCTGACCGTCCCAACGTGATCAACGTTCCACGTTTGAAATGCTGGCGGGGAGGGGTACGATTCATTGCCCTCCTTTCCCTTTCCCCCCCCCTTGCCATCTAGTAGAATCTGGCTATGTTAATAGATGGCGGGCGAACAATGTCAAAAGTTGCCTGTAAATGGTATTTCGGCCTCGCTTCTATGTGGTTTTTCATTTTTTGTGCGCGCGGTGTTTAGGATCTGGGTGCGCAGGGTTTAGGATCTGTGCACGCACGCACACGCGTGGAACAGTGGGCCTTTGGGAAACCCATAATTAAGCATCAAGCATTAATACTCATGATTTAAATCACTTATTTATTAATAATTCCAATATATGAATGCGGTCCAACTGCAGAGATACTGCATAGCAACCTAATTGCTAAAGCCTGCCCCAAACTTACTTCCTTTTGGAATCCTGTGGCGTATTGCACCTATTTGTGGTTCCTCGTTAGTGTCTCAAAATCAGGGTGCAAAATATCTGACCTGGGATTCTTTCCTGAGGCCTATTCAGGTAAATCCCAGACTTCAGCATAACTTCTCCCACAAAGCCTCAACCTAATATAAGGCCCTTAACTATAGCAAGCTTAATAAGCCATTCATTTATGTTCACCTCCTTGCTCCTCCATGCATGTTCCAAGCTAATAAGCAATACTCTGAGAACGACATTTTACCTCTAGTGAGTATAAAATTGCCCGCAAGACCTGAGACTGGGTCATAAATCATAAAATCAGGTCGGGGTCAATAGGAGTGAGAGTTTGGAGAGAGTCTTGTACCCCTCTCCTCATCCACAGAAGCCACAAGCTGTCTTCCCTCCAGGCTCCTTGGATCTTTGAGCCTCTCCCTCCTGAGGTGCGTGGCCCAGTTCTTGTTTCTAACATTCCCCTTTTCCGGAAGAATTAGAGGCTGTTGCTCCTGAATTTTAGTGTTTAATTCCCCAACCTTCTCCACACACTGGGGGAGTTTAATTCTCCCTCCCATTACACCTGAGTCACTAGATTTCCTAATTCCCCAAAATGTGCTTTTGTGATGTCACAGTTCTGGGATAGCTAAGCCTTTGATCTGCCTCCATTGTCTGCTCAAGGAATGCCCTCTCAGGTATCAGGCCTCTAGCCAGCCCCTCTCTATGGGTAGAGACCTACATGCCTCTCCTTTTTTTTTTACCAGGGTTTGAGGATTGCAGCCTGTCCTCCACTGTGTTCACTGGACTAATGTCCAGTTCCTGTGCTTTGCTTTCTCTCCAAGGGCTGTGAGCTCTGTGTGTGTGATAGAGGTGGGAATTTTGGTGATACTTCTATGATGCCAATATGCACCTCAGTTTCCCTCTGTGATCAGTGTTGCTATAATTAGAAAGAGCAGGAGACATGAAGTGTTTTGTCTTGTAGCTGTCATGGGGTGATGTGAATGGGTCATTAAGGATGGGCTGGGACCAACCTACATCCATGGAATACCCGACAGAGACAAGGGAATAATTGTCACCTGTCCATGGGAGGATCACCGCTTGGCTGAGTGAAGCGTACGTGGACTCGTTATATTTTTGGGAGCAGGAAAACTGGGCTCGCAGATGCAGGGAGCTCTACCAGAGCGAAGACAAATGGACAGGCAAAGTGAAAGGAAACAAAACTGTTTTCAACAGCAGCATGGCTCAAGAGCACTGGCCAATATGGACTATATTGTCGTCTTTGCTTCTCTGTTCTAATCTAAGGACTTTCCAATGCTGTGTTTCGGTTGACTAATAAACCCTGCTATATTTTAACAGTCTGCCCAGTGTCACAGCAAAAACTCGCTGAGCTACATTGAATAAGAAACAGTCTCTGAACAGGAGTGTAGTTCAGCTGGACCTGCTGGCAGAGCTCACAGGTTGAAATAGGAGTGTTGAAGCCAGAGACTCAGTCTCAGGCCTATCCTTGTGGAAGAGTGGGATCCCTTGGGGTCAAGTGCACTCAAGGGGCACCTCCCAAAGACTGTTTAAAAGCCAGGGCATTGAACAGATCCTATGGATCCATGACAGTGTCAGTGTGCCTTATGGGGAAAAGATATAAAACAAGAAAAGGATCTAAGTTCGTATTTACCATCGTCCCCTCATCAGTCCGCTTGGGAATCCCTGAGCGTTTCCAAAGTGTATTAAAACCTTCGCTCTTGGTTATCCGGTCATGTCTTCGATCTCCTGAAAGAGGTAAAATCAATCACTGCCCCTTTCTGCATGGGGCAAAGCTTCAAAAGCTGGAGATCTGCATAACCAGCCTTCAGATCTGGCATTCATCACCCCTTAGTGACACCAGATTGCACAGGAAACCCATCCCTCAGCCCTGCCCGGGATCATCTGTCCCATCTCAGAGATACAGATTACAGTCATAATTCGGGCAAATGTTTGCTGGCAATGAAAACAGAGTAATTGACAAACATGAGCCATATATAATCCTGTACAGCCTGAAAGTGCATTGCAGGAGGGGACAGGAGCCAGCTGTGTGCGGGAGGTGGAGCCCAGACACTGGGCATTGAGAGCCTAGAGCCAGCTGTGTGCTGGGGAGATGGGATATGAACCCGCTGTGTGCAGAGGAGATGAGGAGGGGAGAGGTGCTGTGGACGCAGCCGAGAGCAGCTGCGAGTGCCGTTTGTTCTGCAGCATGATGTGGGAGTCTGGCATCCCCCTTTCAAGGTTCCCCTGGGCAGGGTTCCCCCACCTGCCCAGGGGAAGCTGCACAGTGGTTTTGCTGAACCCAGACTTGCATGAGGAGGGAAGAAATTAGCAGAAAGTCTCCACTGCAGCCAGTCCCCAGCCTCTGCCCTGTGTGCTTGGGAGAAGTCAGGTGTCCCCAGGCAGAAATCTGGCGGGTGTGGGGGGGTGACTATGTGGGCCGTGCCCACACATCACCTCTGCCCCACACCCTAGGGATGAGTCAGGTGTCTCTGGGAAGAAATCTGGAGGGTTGTGACCCTACATGCCCCACCCACCCTCTGTTCAGCAATTCCAGATATGAAGGGTGATTCCAGAGATGAAGAGTAATTCCAGAAAAAAATGCAGTAAACACGGCAATTTCCGGAAAACACTAGCCCTAGTCATAACATTGAATACAATAGTCTCAAGATGTATGCCTGTGTTCATCAGATCTGTCATTGTGCCTTCACATAGTTCACTCTGCTGGTGGGTTCTATCTCTTCCCCCATTCTGTGTCTGTCTTATCTATTTAGATTGTAAATTGTTCAGGGCATGGGCCTTCTACTATTCTGGGTTTGTACTTGCCTAGCACAACGGAGACCCACTTCTTAGTTGGTCCTTAGGCACAAAGGTAATGAATAGGATTTATAATAATAATAACTCTCCTGCCACTTTGAGCCAATGAAGATGGCCTTGGGATATTACTACTTTAAAATGAGCAGGGGTTAAAACCATGGAATATTCCTTTCGACAACTATCCCACAAATTCCACTGACCTCCATTGTTTTCTTTGCCTTGAGTAGGGTTTCCAGTTTCCAGACCTGATGTGATCTCGCAGCTGGAACGAGGGGAAGAGCCGTTGGTCCCAGACCTCCAGGGCTCTGAGAAAGAAGAGCTCCCAAGAGCTGCCTGCACAGGTGAGGAATTGGTTAAATCAACTCAAAACCTGTCTGTGAACACAGGAAACATTTGGGATGCCCTACAAAGACCTTGTGAGCTCTCCAAGTTCAGGATTGTTCCTGGCAGATGTGGAATCATTAAGCAGATGTCACTCATGCTTCCCACCTACCCTGACTGACAACTGGCAGCAGGTCCCTACCTGATCTCACTTTCCCCTGAGTGTTCTGGTGAGATGCAAACCCAGAACTGATGCCTTCCTCTCTCTCCTCTGTGGAAGGGTTTGGGGAAAATCGGTTCCTGATAGGTTTGATCTCTCCCGCACATATATTGGTTTGTTCATCCCTTTTTCCATTCTTCTCTCTCAGATTTCCTTTCTCTCCGGTGCAGGGAGTGATCTAAGTCTGGAATCTCTCTGTCTCCCATCAGGCATTGGGATGGTGAGTGAGGACGAGGAGAAACCCCAGCAGAAAGATGCTGAGCGCGTAGAATCTCATGGAATGTTCTCAGGAAGATCCAAAGGGAATGATACCAGGAGTTGTGCACTCCCACAAAAAGCAAAAGCCTGTGAGACTCAACAGAGGCCAGAGGAAAACTTCAGTAGCCTCTCAGATCTTATTACATGTGAGCGAATCAACTTGGAAGAGACATGCTACACATGCCAGGAGTGCGAGAAAAGCTTCGATGGGAGCGCTGCCTTTATCAAACATAGTAGAATCCACACAAGAGAGACACCCTACACGTGCTCTGAGTGTGGGAAAAGCTTCAGTGAGAGCTCACACCTTATCCGACATCTTAGAATTCACACAGGAGAGACACCCTACCTGTGCTCTGAGTGTGGGAAAAGCTTCAATCAGAGCTCAAACCTTATCGCACATCAGAGAATCCACACAGGAGAGACACCCTATATGTGCTCTGAATGTGGGAAAAGCTTTAGTTCTCGCTCGAACCTTAGCATACATCATAGAATCCATACAGGAGAGAAACCCCACACGTGCACTGAGTGCGGGAAGAGTTTCAATCAGAGCTCTGCCCTTACCGCACATCAGAGAATCCACACTGGAGAGAGGCCCTACACATGCTCTGAGTGTGGCAAAAGCTTCAATCAGCGCTCAAGCCTTATCAAACATAGGAGAGTCCACACAGGTGAGAAACCTTATGGATGCGCTGAGCGTGTGAAATGCTTTAATCGGAGCTCAACCGTTATTCAACACCACAAAATCCACATGGGAGAGAACTGTAACAAATGCCTTGACTAGGGTTGGCCAAAGTTTCTTTTTAAAAAAAATCACATTTGCTAATTCCTACGTAGTGATCTTTGTACCATGTTCACCGTGGTCTCTCAGCTCCCCCAGATGAGTTGCCTGCTTCTGCCTTTTGCAGCTCACCCTTCTTTGGGGTCAGTCCTGTGTTCTTTTCTGTCAACTCCTTTCTTTTGGAGTTGTAGGAGTGTGTGTCCCTCCAGCCAGGCATGTTCATTAGCTCCAGGTAGGAGAGAGAGATTTGATCCCAACAAGCTACATTGAGGCTGTCAGGTTGGGATCACAGAAACCACCTTGGTGCTGCCACCTGGTGTGTCAAGGCTACTTCTGCCCCTGCTTTCCTGCCTTTTCCAGCTTGGGACTCCCGAATCCTGTCTGTTTTGAGCCAGATTCCGCTGATCTGCTGCAAACACAGACCCAGGTCTGAACCACGTCCCCTAACAGCCGCAGGCCTGCCTGAAAGCAGCTCAGGAAGTGCGTTTGCCTTTGACACCCAGGTGTCCAACTCCCAATGAGGTGCAAACCCTTAATAAATCCGTTTTACCCTGTATAAAGCTTATACAGGGCAAACTCATAAATAGTTCGCCTTCTATTTCAAAGATGGAAAGATATGCACAGCTGTTTGCCCCCTCCAGGTACCAACATGTACTCCAGGTAACTTAATAAGTAAAAAGAGATTTTAATAAGTACAGAAAGTAGGATTTAAGTGATTCCAAGTAGTGACAGACAGAACAAATTGAATTACTAAGTAAAATAAAATAAAACATGCACATCTAGGTCCAATTCAACTCAACACAGATAAAAGCCTCACCAGTTTCAGTCTTTTCCTTTTACAGGCTGTAGAACTTCTAGCCTGGGTCCAGCAATCGCTCACACCCCCTATTGTCTTTGTCCTTTGTTCAGTCTCTTTCAGGTATGTCCTTGGGGGGTGGAGAGCCTCTCTCTTTAGCCAGCTGAAGACAACATGGAGGGGTCTTCCAAGGGTTTTTATAGCCTTTCCCCCACTCCCTGTGTAGCATCATCATACCCTGGAGTTTTGGGATCACATGGACAAGTCACATGTCCATGCACCCTAACCAGTCCAGCCAGATGCATTCCTGACCAGGCCCAGATGTGGATTGGGGTCTGCACCTCCTATTGTCTGTGTAAGGGTTTCTTGATTGGTCTTTTTACATGCACATACCTTTCTCAAGACATGATCCCAGGCTCTTACAAAGGCTATGTACAAAACCAGCAAATATAAAACCAATATTCATAACTCCAACTACAACAATGATACATGCATACAAACAGGAGGAATAGATTCAGTAGGTCATAACTTTCACAGAGATATGTTACATGGCACATGTAGCATAAAACATATTCCAGTTACATCATGTATACATTTATAAACCTCTCCCCATAAAGCCTTATGGGGTACACCGTCACAGAGGCAATAACTACCTGTGCCTTACATCCACTGGGACTGTACATGGTGTTGGCTGCTCAAGTTGGTGATCTTCGTGTAAAAGGCAATTATAGCTGTAGAGCAGATGCAATCCAGGTGCAGTGGTTGGCATTAGCTTTCCCCTTGGCCTAATCTAAACTCCATCACTCTTCCTAGTCTAAACAAACCCTGAGCATCATGGTTATACTGTTCCCCCATTTCAAAGCAATTGTTAGTCATCAAGTTCCCCCTTTGGGAACAAATTGTTTCATTCCCAGTTGCTCTGATGTTGCTTCCAACTTGTGCTGGAGAGCAGATATTTTAACTGCCATTTTCTTCACTTCAAATATATTGAACTATAACAAAGAGCAGGAACAGGGCAGGGATAGGGGAAAATTTCATTTCACCGTCTGTAGCAACAGAAGAAGTTAGGTTAAGTCAGAGGGATTCCCTTATTCCCCATCACCATCCCCCTGTTGTTCAATTGGTTATGTCAATATTTTTTCTAAAGGGCTGGGAAGACGATTCCCCAGTAAATGGCTTGTAACTAAGCAAAACACCCAGGCATTTGGCTCCCAAAGCAGCTGTGGCCCAGGCCCTGCAGGAGGTCGCTCCTGAAGACATCTCCTTCCTAATTAGGTGCATGATGCCTATTATTTGGGAAACGCAATCCCTAGCTAGGTAGAGATGGGAAAAATGGAAGTGACATTTCTGTTCAGATCACCCCTCGAAGGTGCTGCAAATGTGTTGAAAATGAAATCCATGTAGAATGTGATATAGGTGCAGAAAGATACCTATATTTAATAAATACCTGACATTTGGTGACATACAGGGATTCTAAACCGCACCTGAATTTAGTTCCTAATTTAAACCTGTGCCACCAGATTAAAGAAATAAGAGCATATTCGGGGGAGTTCTACCTCACTATTGCTACTGATATATTGTGTGGTTTGTGAAGAATTCCACGCTACACAAGTGTAAAATTACTCCAAGTAAGATCAAAGATTTGACAAGAACTCAGGTAGAAATTGCAGGTTCTAGTGGTTGATATTCATCCCAAAGCCTGCACCCCTCATTCTCTCCTGCAGCCCCACCCCCTGCCACAGCTTGGAGCCTGCACCCAGCCCCCAACTCCATCCCAGAGCCTGCACGCCCACCCCCTCCTGCTGCCAAATTCCCTCCCAGAGCCTGCACCCCTCATCCCCTCCTGCAGCCCTGCCCCAGCCCAGAGCCTGCACCCAGCACCCAAACTCCATCCCAGAGCCTGCACCCCAGACCCCCTCCCCCACCCAAAATCCTTCCCAGAGCCCACCCTCTCACCCCTTCTCCACACAAACTCAATCCCAGTGCCTGCACCCCTTGTTCTCCCCTGCCCCAGCCCAGGGCCTGCTCCCCAGACCTCCCCCAACCCAAACTCCCTCCCAGAGCCTTGGGCAGGTGGGGGGTGGTGTTTGGGGAGGTGGGTTCTGGGCACTACCAGTATTTCTGCAAACCTGCCGCCCCTGTTGTCCACTGCATTCCTTGGTTCTCTTCAGCTGCTCCCTCTCTAGAGACTTTTTCTATCCCATCTCTGGGATAGTCCCTATCCCAGACCATCCTAGTGAGAGAAGGCCCATACACAGGCAGACTGATTTTGATTCTTTGTTCTTATACCCCTCTAACTAGCTAAGTGATAAAAATACACCTAAGTTCTTAAAGTATAGGCTTTACAGGCAGGCCTGAATCAGGGCCAGCTCGAGGCACCAGCTTTCCAAGCAGGTGCTTGGGGCGGCAATCTGCAAGGGGTGGCAGCATGCGCGTTAGGGCAGCATGCGCGTTTCCTCCGTGGCGGCGGCAATTCAGCAGCAGCTTCTATGTTCAGCCGCCTGCGGCGGCGGCAATTCGGCAGCAGCTTCTGTCTTCAGACGGAAGATAGAAGCTGCCGCCAAATTGTTACCGCCACAGAAATGCGCGTGCCGCCCTAACAGCACACGGACTGCCGCCGCTGTCTGTGATGGCAATTTGGCATGCTGCTTGGGGCCACAAAAATAGTAGAGCTGGCCCTGGCCTGAATATATATAACAGTGGGTTTTACCTCTTCCCCCATTCTGTGTTATCCTGTCTATTTAGAGTGTAAATTGTTCAGGGCATGGGCCATCTACTATTCTGTGTGTGTACTTGTCCTAGAACAATGGGGACTCACTGTTAGTTGGCCCTTAGGCACTAAGGTAATGAATATGATTTTTAATAATAATAACTCTCCTGCCACTTTGACCCAAGGAAGCTGGTCTTGGGATGTTACTGCTTAAAAATGAGCTGGGTTAAAACCATGGAATATTCCTTGTGACAACTATCCCACAAATTCCACTGACCTCCCTTGTTTTCTTTGCCTGGAGTAGGGTTTCCAGTTTCCAAACCTGATGTGATCTCGCAGCTGGAACAAGGGGAAGAGCCATTGGTCCCAGATCTCCAGGGCTCTGAGAAAGAAGTGCTCCTGAAAGCTGCCTGCACAGGTGAGGAATTGGTTAAACCAACTCAAAAACTGTCCATGAATACAGGAAACATTTGGGATGCCCTACAAAGACCTTCTGAGCTCTCTGAGTTTAGGATTGTTCCCTGCAGATGTGGAATCATTAGGCAGATGTCACTTATGGCTTCCCACCTATCCTCACTGACAACTGGCAGCAGGTCCCTCCCCAGTCTCGCTTTCCCCTGAGAGTGCTGGTGAGATTCGGACCGAGAACTAATCCCTTCCTCTCTCCTCTGGGGAAGGGTTTGGGGAAAATCAGCTCCTGATAGGTTTGATCTCTCCCACACATATTTTGGTTTGTTCTCCCCTTTTTCTATTCCTGTCTCTGAGATTTCCTTTCTCTCCGGCCCATACTGTGACCTGTGTCTGGATTCTCTCTGTCTCCGATCAGGTGATGGGATGGTGAGTGAGAACGAGGAGAAACACCAGCAGGAAGATGCCGAGCAAGTAGAACCACATGGAATGTTCTCAGCAAGATCCAAAGGGAATGATACCAGGAATTGTGCACTCCCAGAAAAAGAAAAAGCCTGTGAGACTCAGCAGAGACCAGAGGAAAACTTCAGTAGCCTCTCAGACCTTAACACACGCGAGAGAATCGACTTGGAAGAGACACGCTACACATGCCATGAGTGTGGGAAAAGCTTCAATCAGCGCTTATACCTTATGAGACATCAGAGAATCCACACAGGAGAGACGCCCTACGCGTGCTCTGAATGCGGGAAAAGCTTCAATGAGAGCTCAAACCTTATCCGACATCGTAGAATTCACCCAGGAGAGACACCCTACATATGCTCTGAGTGTGGGAAACGCTTCAGTGAGAGCTTTTCCCTTATCAGACATTGGAGAACCCACACTGGAGAGAAATCCTACACGTGCTCTGAGTGTGGGAAAAGCTTCAATCAGAGCTCAAACCTCATCAGACATAGAAGAATCCACACAGGTGAGAAACCTTACGGATGCTCTGAGTGTGGGAAACACTTCATTCATAGTTCAGCCCTCATCTCACATCAGAGAATCCACACAGGAGAGAGGCCCTACACATGCTCTGAGTGTGGGAAAAGTTTCAATAACAGCACTGACCTGATCAAACATCATAGAATCCACACAGGAGAGAAACCCTACACATGCTCTGTATGCAGGAAAAGCTTCAGTCAAAGCTCAACCCTTATTAGACATCAGAGAATCCACATGAGAGAGACCTGTAACAAATGCTGACCAAAGATTTTTTTTTTTAAATCACTTTTGCTAATTCCCCCATAGTGATCTTTCTACCATCTTCACTGTGGTCTCTCAGCTCCCCAAGATGAGTTGTCTGCTTCTGCCTTTTGCAGCTCACCCTTCTTTGGGGTCACTCCTGTGATCTTTTCTATCCTTTCTTTTTGAATTGTAAGTGTGTCTCTCTCTCCAGCCAGGAATGTACATCAGCTCTAGGTGGGAGAGAGAGGTTTGATCCCAACAAGCTACACTGAGGCAAAAACTACCTGTGCCTTACATCCACTGGAACTGTACATGGTGTTGGCTGCTCAAGTTAGTGATCTTGGTGTAAAAAGGCTCTATAGTTTTAGAGCAGATGCAGCCCAGGTGCAGTGTTTGGCATTAGCTTTTCCCTTGACCTAACCTAAACTCCATCACTTTTCCTAGTCTAAACAAACCCTGAGCATCATGGTTATACTGATCCCCCATTTCAAAGCAATTGTTAGTCATCAAGTTCCCCCTTCGGGAACAAATTGTTTCATTCCCAGTTGCTCTGATGTTGCTTCCAACTTGTGCTGGAGAGCAGATATTTTAACTGCCATTTTCCTCACTTCAAATATATTGAACTATAACAAAGAGCAAGAGCAGGGTACGGATAGGGGAAAATGTCATTTCACCCTTTGTAACAACAGAAGAAGATAGGATAGGTGGGAGAGATTTCCTTGTTCTCCATCACCATCCCAATCCCCCTGTTGTTCAATTGGTTAGGTCAATATTTTTTCTAAAGGGCTGGGAAGAGGATTCCCTTGTAAATGATTTGGAAATAAGCAAAATACCCAAAGCAGTTGTGACCCAGGCTCTGCAGGAGGTCGCTCCTGAAGATATCCCCTTCCTAATCAGGTGCATGTTGCCTATTATGTGGGAAATACAGTCCCTGTCTAGGTAGGGATGGGAAAAATGGAAGAGGCATTTCTGTTCAGCTCACCCCTGGGAGATGCTGCAAATGTGTCGAAAATGAAATCCATGTGGAATGTGATATAGCTGCAGAAAGATTCCTATTTTTAATAGATACCTGACATTTGGTGAATTACAGGGATTCTAAGCCGCACCTGAATTTAGTCCCTATTTAAATCTGTGCCACCAGATTAAAGAAATAAAAGGGCATAGTGGGGGGAGTTCTACCTCACTATCGCTACTGATATGTTGTGTGGTTGGTGAAGAATTCTACGCCACAGGTGTAAAATTACTCCAAGTAAGATCAAAGATTTGACAAGAACTCTGGTAGAAATTGCAGGTACTAGTGGTTGATTTTCACCCTAGAGATGGACGCGATGGTGGCCTGTGGCCCAAGTAATCTATTTTTAGAATGCTGCTCCCTAGTTAAGTGGCATTGATCACACTCCTAAAGGATGCCGTGATTCAGTTGGGAACAACTGTCTTTTCCACCTGATTCCTTCAGAGCCATTCCAGCCTCTGGGTCCCAGTCTGGCTGCATTTTTGGACAAGAAGCACTTCCATGCTGGGTAAATGATGGTAGCTAATGAAGGAATTTATCAGATTCCAAGTTCAGACTGCAGGATACATGAATGCTGAGTCCAGAGTCTGTGGTTTGGTTTCTTAGCTTTGCTCTTGAGTCTAATGCATTTGTATCACTTCTCCACCTTCTGCTACTTTGAAAGATTAGAAAGTGTGAAAATAGAGCACAGGTGGTTTTTCTCATGATGCAACCTTCCCATGTCGTGTGAGACCCCTTCCCCCCACACTTATGGGAGAAGACCCACGGAGAAATGAACTCACAGAAATGGAAGGCTCCTAGGTTATGGTAGAATGTGATTTCACACAAAGCTCACTGGGTTGAAATGGGAATTACGAGAAAACTGCCCTATAGGTTTATATTTTGTAATTTTTGAATAAGTTGTTACAAGTGACAAATTAAACATGAAGTTAATTAGTGTAACGTAAGAGGCTGATTATGTGATAACTTTCAGTGTTACAAAATAATTCAGGTTTTCTTCTGGTTCTCTCCCTGCCCCCTCCTCCTATATAGGAAATGGTGGCTAATCCTGCAATTAAAACCTCACTCCAAAGGAATTAGAGTGGAGGAATATGTGAGAGAAATAACATGTATGAGAATAGAGACCCAGTATAGACTGTAATTATTTCTGTTTCAAATAGAATTTATTTTGATAAATTTTAAAATAAATCTTCTGTTAAGAGGAAAATTACTTGAGAGAAGATGTGCAACCTTTTACCCATCACCCACAGTGCTGATGTGTTTTTGTTTGTTTGTTAGTTTGTCTCTCCTCTGGTGGTTGCTTTTCAATAAAAGAATAGTTTGGGTTTGAAAGCAATCTTTATTCCATTAATTGAAAGCAAGCAGATCCTGTCAAAGCAACAGGCAATTTCTTAAACCTCCATAGTGCATTGTCTGCACCAATCACAATCCCTTCCTAGCATTACAAGCCCTGCACTCCCGTGCATAACAACAAATATTAGTCGCTTTCCACTTTAAATTGCTGCCTCAAGGTATCCCTGATCCTTATGACCCTGTGTTCTGCCCCTCTAATAGCCCTGCTCTCTGACTGTTCAAATTCAGCCTCCAGCTACTGAGCCTCAGTGGTCCATCCCTGAGTGAAGCTTTCACCCTTCCCTTCACAAATAAACTGCCAATAACACACTCAACATTCATTCTGCACTTGCTCAGCCTGTTTGAACTGCTTCTTGCTGCTGTCAAGGTGCCCCATGTGTGTGGTTTCATAAGCCACAGCATTAAGTGGTAGGCGGGGTCTCTCAGGATCACAATGGGCATTTTGACTTCTCCTATGGTGATCTTCTGGTCCAGGAAGAAAGTCTCTCCTTCCAGGTTCCTGAACAGGCCTGTTTTCCGAAAGATGTGTGTGCCATGCACCTTACCGGGTCAGCCTGCATTAATGTCCGTGAAATGCCCTCGGTGATCCACGAGTGCCTGGAGAACCACAGAGAAGTACCCTTCTGATTAATATACACCATGACTAGGTGGTCTGGTGCCAGAATTGGAATATGCATGCCCTCTATTGCCCCTCCACAGTTAGAGAAGCCCATTTGTGTAACGCCATCCACAATGTCGCACATGTTGCCCTGAGTCAGTCTTTCGGAGCAGGATGGAATTAATGGCCCTGCACACTTCTGTCAACACATGTCCAACTGTCGACTTTCCTACCTCAAACTGATTAGCAACCGATTGGTAGCAGTCTGGAGCAGCCAGCCTCCACAGTGCAATTGCCACACACTTCTCCAATAACAGGGCAGCTCTCCTTCTGGTGTCCTTGCGCCGCAGGGCTGGGGCGAGCTCATCACAGCGTCCCATGAATGTGGCTTTCCTCATCTGAAAGCTCTGCAGCCGCTGCCCATCATCCCAGCTGTGCATGAGGATGTGATCCCACCACTCAGTGCTTGTTTCCCGAGCCCAAAAGCGGAGTTCCACAGTGATCAGCACCTCTGTGACGGCCACAAGATATCTCCTGTCATAGCTACTACATGTGGCGAAATCAATGTCACACTCCTCTTGCCTTTGTAGTTTTAGGAATAACTCCACTGCCACTCATGACGTGTTGGTCAGTACGAACAGCATTCTTGTCAACAGCTCGGGATCCATTTCTGCTCCCAGAAAGCGGCACGACCGGGCGCGCAGTACACAAACCATTGAAAGATGCCACCAAATGGAGACAGAAGCACAGGGACTGCTGGATGCGAAGCAATGCATCACAGGGCATTGGGACAGGACCCAGGATGCCACATGACCCCTTCCACCTTTCCACAAGCCTTAGCAGCAAAAGAGAAAGAGGTGCTCTGTGGGATAGCTGCCCAGAGTGCACCGCTCCAAATAGCGCCGCAAGTGTGAACACACTATTGCACAGGCAGATGTCAGTGTGAATACACAACCACGGTTCTCCTTCAGCGCTCTCTGAGTGGTGCTGTAACTGCCAGTGTGTAAGTTTGCCAGTGTAGATGTGCCCTTACACAAACACAACAGTAGCAGTACCAGTCCTATATGGTCTAGTGGTCAGGATTCCTGGTTTTCACCCAAGTGGCCTGGGTTCAATTCCTGCTGTGGGAAGAATACAGAGCTTTTGCTTAGCGGGGACGCAGGAAATAAAAGGAATAGGGAGGGATCCTGGAAGCAGGGGATTTGAACAGTGTTGGGAGGGGATCCCAGAAGTGGGAGTGGGGGGCAGAGGTCTGGGGGGGGATCAGGGAAGGATCCCAGCAGTGTGGGAAGTGGGCAGCACGGAGAGCACAGGCCTGGCACGGGGACTGGGGAGAGTGAATGTGTCCCTCTAAACTCTCCAACTGCAGACTAGGCAGGCTTGGAAGAATGATGTATTTGTTGGTAAATGTCAATTTCTGTGTAAACACACAACCCGATGGCAAAATATTTCCATCGATAATAATCAAAACTGACAGATGGGCAAAGTAAGAAACATGCTGCTTGAGAACGTATCCTATTTTAATCCTAGAGGGTTCCCTTATGCCTTAGGCACCACCATGTGGGTGTTTCATTTCCCCCCTCATTTTCATACAGAGACACAATTTCCTTTGCACGGATACATGAACAGCAAAATCTTCCTGTGTCTCTTGTGTGAGCTAGGGCATTCATTTCCTTTGAAACCTTCTCTCCTGCAATGGCAATGGTCAAACGGAAGGAACGTGGCCATCTTCCCCCTGGCAGTGAGATATTCGCTCTTCTCTTTCTTCATGCTGCGGTTGTTATTCCATGAATCATCAAGGATGGAATAAAAAGCTGTTTACTCCAGGGTGAAGAAAGAAAGGCGCCACCAACTCCCCAAAAAATCTCAGTGCCCCAAAGAAAACCTGCCCCTGCTATTGGCATCACTGATGTGCTGACGATATGATGGGGAAAGGGTCTGTCTGAATTGTCTAGGTAGGGAATGAACAATCTACAGCAACATCATTACCCAGAAACACATGCTAATCATGTTCCAGCCAGTAGGGAAATTGTCAGGAATTCTTGCTGTTCAGCCATGGACACACTTACAGAACTACACAGCAGTCAGTGTGGTGTCTTACCTTCCAAGGTGCCAAATGGAGCCAGTCTGGTCTTACTCTTAGGCAAGTCGACTGTCAAAATGCTGTTGCACAACTGTACCAATACAACTGCACTGCTGTAGTGTGTTAATGAAGATGCTGATGGGAGAGAGCTGTCCCATCCGTGGAGTTTATCCACCTCCCGGAGAGGCGGTGTCATGTCAGTGGGAGAAGCTATGTCGGCGGGTGTGCAAGCTGTGGTGTTTATCTGTAAATATGAAGTTTAATCAAATCCCATTTTTAAAACCACCCATGGTCTGGGAATGGAAACGGAGATTGTTGAAGCAGGGTCTGTCCTTCAAGGTCCTTAAGATCACGGTCTCTAGCACAGCATTGTTATGGGGGTATAACTCAATGGTAGAGTGTTTGACTTCAGATCAAACCATTCTTTGTTTACATCCAGGTACCTCTTTAGAAGCCTTTTTTTAAATTAAAACATATTCATATCAATTTCCATTCTGTTCAGGAATTCCACTAAATGGGGATGCTTGAAATGAATTGGAAAACTCAACGTTTTCCTGTGCAAATGAATAAAAACCCAGCTTACCTGTCCAGCAGCTGAAATCAGTTCCAGTCTTCTCAGTGTCTAGTTTGTTTTTATCAATTTTAAAAAAACTATGATATGAATGCACATTTGCAGATCGCTGTTCTCCAGGGGTTATGCTGTGTAGAAGAACAAAAGCCACATCCAGATGCGATTCAGGAGTCTGATCAGGGAAATAGCCACCAAGAAGCTGGTCAGAGCTGCCAGGATCTCTGGAAATGCCACTGTGACGGTTTACCCCATAAGACTTTATGGGGAGATGCTTATAAATGTATATATGTAACTGGAATACGTTTTATGCTACAAGTGCCATGTAACATAGCTCTGTGAAAATTATGACCCACTGAATTTATTCCTCCTGTTTGTATGCATGTATCATTGTTGTAGTTGAAGTTATGAATATTGGTTTTATACTTGCTGGTTTTATACATAGCCTTTGTAAGAGCATGGGATCAGGTTTGGAGAAAAGAATGTGCAAGTTGAGTGCAAGCACTTAACAGACAAACGAAGTTGCAGACCCCAATCCACATTTGGGCCTGGTCAGGAATGCAACTGGTTGGACTGGTTAGGGTGCATGGACAGGTGACTTGCCCATGTCATCCCAAAACTCCAGGGCAACATGATGCTACACAGGGAGTGGGGGAAAGGCTATAAAAGCCCTTGGAAGATGCCTCCATTTTGTCTTCAGCTGGCTAAAGAGATAGGCTCTCCACCCCCCAGAGACATACCTGAGAGAAACTGAAGAAAGGACTAAGACAATAGGGGGTGTGAGCGATTGCTGGACCCAGGCTATGAGTTCTACTGCCTGTGAAAGGAAGAATCTAGAGCTGGTGAGGTTTTTATATCTGTGTGAAGTTTGATTAGACATAGACGTGCGTGTTTTATTTTACTTAGTAATTCAATTTGTTCTGTCTGTCACTACTTGGAATCACTTAAATCCTACTTTCTGTACTTATTAAAATCACTTTTTACTTATTAAGTTACCTGGACTACGCGTTGTTACCTAGGGAGGCAAACAGCTGTGCATATCTTTCTATCTTTGAAATAGAAGGCGAACTATTTATGAGTTTGCCCTGTATAAGCTTTATACAGGGTAAAACGGATTTATTAAGGGTTTGCACCTCATTGGGAGTTGGGCACCTGGGTGTCAAAGGCAAGAGCGCTTTCAGGAGCCTTACAGTTGTTAGTGGACTTGGTTCGGACCTGGGTCTGTGTTTGCAGCAGATCAGTGGAATCTGGCTCCAAACAGTCAGGATTCGGGAGTCCCAAGCTGGAAAAGGTCTGGAAGCAGGGGCAGAAGTAGCCTTGGCACACCAGGTGGCAGCACCAAGCAGGTCTCTGTGATCCCAACCCGTCACAGCCACGATCCCATGTCCAGGAATAGTCATTAGAAGGTGGTTTCTGCAGAAGGGACCAAAAAGGCAGAGAAAAGCCCTCAAAAGTTCTAAGCTGTCAAGCCCCAGAAGGTGGTCACGATCCCACCTAAAATCAACACAGGAGAGAGCCAGGCTAAATCCAACTCCAAAGCGCCCAAAGCCAGTGCTAAGAAGGTGGCACTGAGAAAGAAGTGACGAGATTTCCATTGGGATGACTCCTGCTCCCCGAATGGCTCTTTGATCTCTCTGGGTGGTCCAGGGTGATTCATAAAAGTCCTGCAGGACAAACAGGCCCATGGACAGTACAATGAAGTGGTGGCAGTGGGGGGGGGGGGGGGGAGTGTTTCTCTGCCAGAGGGGAAGTGCTGTGTTTTGTGTAACACCTCCCAGGGGAGTGATGCACTGACAGGGCAGCTGCCCATAGCTCCCACATGCGCTTATTCTCTTCGATCTGCTTCCGCTGTTATTTCAGAACCAGCACTACTGAGAGTGTGTTCCTGTCACTTCACCAGCTCTAGAACAGGCTCTGGCTGCATCCCAGCTTTGATCAATCCCAGCTTTTAATGTATTCCTATTGTGATACTTTCCCAGTACTCTGCCTCATTCTGACGTTCCGGTCAGAGATTGAATACGGGGAGGAATGGACTAGTTTGTATAAAATTTGGTAAGTTGCCGTAGTATTGGACTAAAAACTGTGCTGGAGGTGGGCAGAAGCCTGTTCCAAACATAAAATAGCTAAGCTTTACCAAACTACCTCTTACACATTCAAATCTTCCTGTATAGACAGGATAGAAATTAGGGCTCTAAGGGCAGGTGTACATTACCCGCTGGATCGGTGGGAGGCGATCGATCTATCGGGGGTCGATTTATCTAGTCTAGATGTGATAAATCGATCCCTGAGCGCTCTCCCGTCGACTCCGGTACTCCATCTCCGTGAGAGGCGCAAGCAGAGTCGACGGGGAAGTGGCAGCAGTTGACTCACCGCTGTGAAGATGCCACGGTAAGTTGATCGAAGTATGCCGACTTCAGCTACACTATTCTCGTAGCTGAAGTTGCGTATCTTAGATCGATTCCCTCCCACCACCCAGTGTAGACCAGGGCTAAGGGTATGTCTACACTACGAAATTAGGTCAATTTTATAGAAGTCGATCTTTAGAAAGTGATTTTATACAGTCGATTGTGTGTGTCCTCACTAAGCGCAGTAATTGGCAGAGTGCGTCCTCAATACCGTGGCTAGCATTGACTCACAGAGTGGTGCACTGTGGGTAGCTATCCCACAGTCCCCGCTGCCCATTGGAATTCTAGGTTAAGCTCCCAATGCCTGATGGTTTGGGGTATATGTCCTCAGTCTCCCCTCCCTCCTAGGGGCGCTGCGCATCACAGAGGTTTTGAAAACCAGTTTCATGATTGGCCAGGCTACGGTGTGACAGTTGTGTGTGTTTCCTCTTGATGCAACCCCCCCGCTTTGTTGAATGTACTTCCCTGTAAGCCAATCCCCCTCCCCGCTTCGACCACAGCTGGCAAAGGAAATAAAGTCCCGATTGTTTTAAATCCATTCATTCTTTATTTTAAAAAAGTGAGATTACTGACGAGGTAGCCTGGGTGGGTGGAGGAGGGAAGGACAAGGCCACATTTTTTATTGCAGACACACTACAAATCAAAGCTCGTTGAATGACAGCTTTCTGTTGCTTGGGCCATCCCCTGGAGCTGAGTGGTCGGGTGCCCGGAGACTTCTCCCACCTCCCTTCTTGGGCGTCTGGGCAAGGAGGGCAGGCGGTTACACAATGGATACATGCCGCTACCTGTGTCAGTGGCAATGGGGGGTGGGGGAGCAGGAAGAAGTCACGCACTGCGTCACCTCTGACCCCTGCCGTCTCCTTCCTTGGGCCACTTCCCCGCAGCCCTAGCAGTTTTCTCCACCATTGTGTCAGGGCCTCAATCTGGCTGTAGTCGGCCAGGAGCTCCTCATGCTCCTCTTACCCGCCCAGCACTGCTCTGATCATGGTACCCACTCTGCTCCCTCCCCCAGAGCAGCCAGTCCTCCCTTCCCAAACTCCAAGGGGTAACTGACTCTTGCTCTGCTGAGCAGCCCTTTATATATGGGCTGCTCCAGAAAGCCTTCTCCTGATTGGCTCTCCGAATAAGCCCTTTCCTGATTGGCTGGGTTCTGCACATCGTCTCCAAGGCTGCCTTAACCTTTCTCCTGCCTGTGTGGGGCAGCTGCCCCACCACACTTGGAAAGTGGCAAATGATACGTCTGGAGCTGATGGAAAGGTGACCATGACTCAGCATTGAGCCGAGGTTGCTGTGACTGAAATGCAGAGCACTAACCACTATATGATCACAGTGGCTGGTGGGAGAAGCACATGTTAGAAGCCCTCAGTCATCTCTGCTATCATTTTCTGTGCACAGAGAGGCAGACACCTCAAGGTCTGCAAGTCTTGAGCAAAATGGGGATCGTCTGTACTTTGAAATATGCAGGTCTTGTCTTGGACAATTAAATGGAACAGTTGCAAACTTTTGCTTGAGGCAGGGGCCGTGGCTTAGCTGGCTAAAGCACCTGTCTAGTAAACGGGATCCTGGGCTCAACTCTGAGTAGTGCCTTGTTATTATATGGGCTTTGTCTCCTCTGTTCACATTTTCCTATATCTTTCTAGGAAACAGAAGAGACCTCCCTTGGCAATCCAAGTAATTGCTTGCTAAGGAAAAGAGAGAAGCACTGGAAAGAGTCAAATCACGAGCTTGGAGTTGATGAAAAGGCTGCTGTGACTGGCATTGGCAAGGTGGTGGCTTTGACTGCAATTGCTGCAACACGAGAGCTGTTAACACGTCCTTGTGATTTGCTGGGGATGTCTACGCACAGAGATCCTGACAGTGCAAACTCTGCAGGTCTGGCAGGAAATGGAGAGTTACTCTCCTGTCACCTTCCTTTTGATTGTCATTGATGAAAAATGGAGCAGTTAGGAGAAAGTCCCAGACAGCAGCACCGTGGCTAAGCTGGCCAAGGCACCTGCCAGGTAGAGCGGAGGTTAGGGATGTAGCTCCCAGTGGTGCCTTGCCAAATGTGTCTGCTCTTCCCACCTTTTCATAGAATCATAGAATCTCAGGGTTGGAAGGGACCTCAGGAGGTCATCTAGTCCAACCCCCTGCTCAAAGCAGGACCAACCCCAACTAGATCATCCCAGCCAGGGCTTTGTCAAGCCTGACCTTAAAAGCCTCTAAGGAAGGAGATTCCACCACCTCCCTAGGTAACCCATTCCAGTGCTTCACCACCCTACTAGTGAAAAAGTTTTTCCTAATATCCAGCCTAAACCTCCCCCTCTGCAACTTGAGACCATAACTCCTTGTTCTGTCATCTTCTACCACTGAGAACAGTCTAGATCCATCCTCTTTGGAACCCCCTTTTAGGTAGTTGAAAGCAGCTATCAAATCCCCCCTCACTCTTCTCTTCTGCAGGCTAAACAATCCCAGTTCCCTCAGCCTCTCCTCATAAGTCATGTGCTCCAGCCCCCTAATCATTTTTGTTGCCCTCCGTTGGACTCTTTCCAATTTATCCACATCCTTCTTGTAGTGTGGGGCCCAAAACTGGACACAGTACTCCAAATGAGGCCTCACCAGTGCCGAATAGAGGGGAATAATCACGTCCCTCGATCTGCTGGAAATGCCCCTACTTATACAGCCCAAAATGCCGTTAGCCTTCTTGGCAACAAGGGCACACTGTTGCCTCATATTCAGCTTTTCGTCCACCGTAACCCCTAGGTCCTTTTCTGCAGAACTGCTGCCCAGCCATTCGGTCCCTAGTCTGTAGCAGTGCATGGGATTCTTCCGTCCTAAGTGCAGGACTCTGCACTTGTCCTTGTTGAACCTCATCAGATTTCTTTTGGCCCAATCCTCTCATTTGTCTAGGTCCCTCTGTAACCTATGCCTACCCTCCAGTGTATCAACCACTCCTCCCAATTTAGTGTCATCTGCAAACTTGCTAAGGGTGCAGTCCACACCATCCTCCAGATCGTTGATGAAGATATTGAACAAAACCGGCCCCAGCACCGACCCTTGGGGCACTCCACTTGATACCGGCTGCCAACTAGACATGGAGCCATTGATCACTACCCGTTGAGCACGACCATCCAGCCAGTTTTCTATCCACCTTACCGTCCATTCATCCAGCCCATACTTCCTTAACTTGCTGGCAAGAACACTGTGGGAGACTGTATCAAAAGCTTTGCTAAAGTCAAGAAATAGCACATCCACTGCTTTCCCCTCATCCACAGAGCCAGTTATCTCATCATAGAAGGCAATTAGGTTAGTCAGGCATGACTTGCCCTTGGTGAATCCATGCTGACTGTTCCTGATCACTTTCCCCTCCTTTAAGTGGTTCAGAATTGATTCCTTGAGGATCTGTTCCATGATTTTTCCAGGGACTGAGGTGAGACTGACTGGCCTATAGTTCCCTGGATCTTCCTTCTTCCCTTTTTTAAAGATGGGCACTACATTAGCTTTTTTCCAGTCATCCGGGACCTCCCCCGATTGCCATGATTTGTCAAAGCTAATGGCCAATGGCTCTGCAATCACATCGGCCAACTCCTTTAGCACCCTCGGATGCAGTGCATCCGGCCCCATGGACTTGTGTTCGTCCAGCTTTTCTAAATAGTCCCGAACTACTTCTTTCTCCACAGAGGGCTGGTCACCTCCTCCCCATACCGTGCTGCGGAGTGCAGCCGCCTGGGAGCTGACCTTGTCTGTGAAGACAGAGGCAAAAAAAGCATTGAGTACACTAGCTTTCTCCACATCCTCTGTCACTAGGTTCCCTCCCTCATTCAGCAAGGGGCCCACACTTTCCTTGTGGATCTGTGTCCCCAGAAGGCTCCTGCGCTGCCTCCGCTCCATTCACATTCTATAGAAAGGAGCAGCGTGAAGGCTGAGGGGTGGTCCATAGGGTGGCAGAGGCTTCAGGAGCCCACAGTGTTTGCCCATCTGGGGCATTTTGGCTGAGATCGCTGCCTGCCAGCGCCAGCGCTCGCAAGGCGCTAGTGTGGATACTGGAGACTGGGTGCTGGATGTTGTAGGCAAAGAGCCAGCAGAGTGGCGAAGCAGAAGCGAGCTGAACCCATCACCCAGGCTGTCAGGGGAAAGAGCCAAGGCTCCCGACTCCACCTGCCATTGACTCGCGTGGCTCTGCGCTCCGTCAGCCGGGATGGGCCAGGCTGCGGAAGTGACTCAGGCTGGGGCAGCATGGCCGCACTTCCCTGACGAGCCATGGGGGAGGCCAAGAGCTTTGTGCAGCTGTAACGATGCTGCCTTTGTTGGGACACGTCTGAGAGTATCAGTTCAGGACAAATTTCAGCATGAAGAGGGGTTTGTTTATGAATCTGACAGTTTTCAAAATCTAACATTCACAGCTGTGCCAGGAGACAGGGTGGATAAGCCTGATTTAACCGCGTTGGGTTAATGCAGTCTGAGGCCTCTCCGTCCTCTCTGGTTGCACAGACAGTTAGGTATGAAACAGCATGCCCACCATTTATCAGCCCTTTTCTCAGGTGCAGCCATGGACCCCAACAAGTGTGCCAGGTTTGCAGAAGTTTTGGGGGCTCCATTTTTTGACCGGGATAGAAAGCCCCCTCCCCCACCAATGATTCCCATGACAGAGCTAGTCCACAGACCCACTCCTCTCGGCTCCAGTTTTTCAAAGAGTGATGACTCGAGATAGGTTTCTCTTCCAGAAACGCTTTCTCTGCCTCAAGACATAATGCAATTGCAAATGAAAAGGATTCTCTTTTATTAATCACAGTGGGGGGGTTATTCAAAGAAAAACTGTAGAGAGAAACTTCAACATTAATGAAAAGGTGATATTAAGAAAATGTCAAGTATCAGAGGGGGAGCCGTGTTAGTCTGGATCTGTAGAAGCGACAAAGGGTCCTGTGGCACCTTATAGACCAACAGACGTATTGGAGCATAAGCTTTCGTGGGTGAATACCCACTTCATCGGATGCAAGCAGTTGGAAATGAAAATGTCGGTTTCTTTTTGGGGGGCATTACAAACTTGTTTGCACCTGTATTAAATATTAAAATATAGTTATAAGAATGTTACAGCCGAAATGTCCAAAATATTGCAATATATAGTATATCTGGTTTTGTTACAAAATGCTAAAACTAACCAATTTCAACAGGTTTCTACTGTTGTCGCCCAAGCAAAACCAAATATAAACATTTACTACCCTCAATGTGTTTGCACAGACCTGCCTTTAAACTTCATTTGGGTTTCATTTTATTCTGTTTTCATTTTTTATGTTGTGTTAAAAAGACATGGTGTTAAAAAGCACAAAGCTTGTGCTTTCAGACAGTTAACAAAAGCTGAATTGTTGTCACAGGGAAATTAAGAAACTTGGATAAATATTCTGTTACTAAGTCATTTGCTAAAACAGAGAACTCAGCAGGGGGGAGCAATTCACCTTCTCAGGGAAGATTGTTGTGAGCACCTATTTTAGCAGTTAAGCCCTATATTTAGTATAAATAATTAGTAGAGCACATGGTAAGTGAAAATGAATGTTGATACAACAACTGCAAAAGCATGAACAAGAGGTACATTCATGCTAAAGAACTGGGAAAATCAGAATAAAAGCACAGTTTTTAAACTTAAGCTATTTAAGGGTGTATCCCAATGACAAAAGACATCAAAGAACATCAGAGCACAGTGAAACCCCTCAGTGTTGGAAGGAGAAAAGATAACGTGCGTTATAAATAAATAAAAAACTTGTCAACTACACCTCAGTCTATCACATACGGACAATTGAGTATGCAACGGTCTTTAGTGACATTATAGAAATCACTACCTGGGCCAGATCTACCAGTTAATTAAACTGTAAATTATTAAGCAACGTGAGTTCTGGTGCCTGTGATTTTAAATGTTTATTACTGGAAAATGGCTAAAATTTCATTACTATGTAAAGCCAACTGTACCTTTCATATCAGGAACATGCATGGAACCTAATGACTGGGTAAAAGACTATTCCAGAGTCTGGTATCTCTCAAACTAGGAGACTCCAAAATTGAAAAGGAATTATGGGTTTCATTTCAAGATGAAAGGCCAGTGAGGACAATTGGCGGCATGTGACCTCCAGAAGAGGAAAGAGTATGAGACAAGTCCATGTACCAGAAACGCATATTCAGATGAGCAACCGTTTTCATGTTCTCTCCACAGGTACTAGTGCAGAGAGTGGAGTGAATGATACATCTGAGGGAACAGAGCAGAAGGAGACTCCACTGACTGGAAGGCATGAGATGCACCGTCCTAGGGATGGGGGTTCCACGACCACCACTCCCAAGAGGAGGAGGAGGGTGGTGGTGGTCGGGGACTCTCTCCTCAGGGGGACTGAGTCATCTATCTGCCGCCCTGACCGGGAAAACCGAGAGGTGTGCTGCTTGCCAGGGGCTAGGATTCGTGATGTGACGGAGAGACTGCCGAGACTCATCAAGCCCTCAGATCGCTACCCCTTCCTGCTTCTCCACGTGGGCACCAATAATACTGCCAAGAATGACCTTGAGCGTATTACTGCAGACTACGTGGCTCTGGGAAGAAGGATAAAGGAGTTTGAGGCGCAAGTGGTGTTCTCGTCCATTCTCCCTGTGGCAGGAAAAGGCCGGGGTAGAGACCGTCGAATCGTGGAAGTCAACGAATGGCTACGCAGATGGTGTCGGAGAGAAGGGTTCGGATTCTTTGACCATAGGATGGTGTTCCAAGAAGGAGTGCTAGGCAGAGATGGGCTCCACCTGACGAAGAGAGGGAAGAGCATCTTTGGAAGCAGGCTGGCTAACCTAGTGAGGAGGGCTTTAAACTAGGTTCACCGGGGGAAGGAGACCAAAGCCCCGAGGTAAGTGGGGAAGTGGGATACTGGGAGGAAGCACAAGTAGGTGAGTGCAAGAGGGGAGGGCTCCTGCCCCATACTGGGACAGCAGGACAGTCGGTGAGTTATCTTAAATGCCTATACACAAATGCAAGAAGCCTGGGGAACAAGCAGGGAGAACTGGAAGTCCTGGCACAGTCAAGGAATTACGATGTAATTGGAATAACAGAGACTTGGTGGGATAACTCACATGATTGGAGTACTGTCATGGATGGATATAAACTGTTCAGGAAGGATAGGCAGGGCAGAAAAGGTGGGGGAGTTGCGTTGTATGTAAGAGAGCAGTATGACTGCTCAGAGCTCCAGTATGAAACTGCAGAAAAACCTGAGAGTCTCTGGATTAAATTGAGAAGTGTGAGCAACAAGGGTAATGTCGTGGTGGGAGTCTGCTACAGACCACCAGACCAGGGGGATGAGGTGGACGAGGCTTTCTTCCAGCAACTAACTGAAGTTACTAGATCACAGGCCCTGGTTCTTATGGGTGACTTTAATCACCCCGATATCTGCTGGGAGAGCAATACAGCGGTCCACAGACAATCCAGGAAGTTTTTGGAAAGTGTAGGGGACAATTTCCTGGAGGAACCAACTAGGGGAAAAGCTCTTCTTGACCTGCTGCTCACAAACAGGGAGGAAATAGTAGAGGAAGCAATAGTGGATGGGAACCTGGGAGGCAGTGACCATGAGATGGTTGAGTTCAGGATCCTGACACAAGGAAGAAAGGAGAGCAGTAGAACAGAGACCCTGGACTTCAGAAAAGCAGACTTTGACTCCCTCAGGGAACTGATGGGCGAGGTCCCCTGGGAGAATAACATGGGGGGAAAGGAGTCGAGGAAAGCTGGCTGTATTTTAGAGAATCCTTATTGAGGTTGCAGGAACAAACCATCCTGATGTGTAGAAAGAAAAGTAAATATGGCAGGCGACCAGCTTGGCTTAACAGTGAAATCCTTGCTTGTCTTAAACACAAAAAAGCAGCTTACAAGAAGTGGAAGACTGGACAAATGACCAGGGAGGAGTATATAAATATTGTTCAGGCATGCAGGAGTGAAATTAGGAAGGCCAAATCACACTTGGAGTTGCAGCTAGCTGGAGATGTTAGGAGTAACAAGAAGGGTTTCTTCAGGTATGTGAGCAACAAGAAGAAAGTCAAGGAAAGTGTGGGCCCCTTGCTGAATGAGGGAGGGAACCTAGTGACAGAGGATGTGGAGAAAGCTAGTGTACTCAATGCTTTTTTTGCCTCTGTCTTCACAGACAAGGTCAGCTCCCAGGCAGCTGCACTCCGCAGCACGGTATGGGGAGGAGGTGACCAGCCCTCTGTGGAGAAAGAAGTAGTTCGGGACTATTTAGAAAAGCTGGACGAACACAAGTCCATGGGGCCGGATGCACTGCATCCGAGGGTGCTAAAGGAGTTGGCCGATGTGATTGCAGAGCCATTGGCCATTAGCTTTGACAAATCATGGCAATCGGGGGAGGTCCCGGATGACTGGAAAAAAGCTAATGTAGTGCCCATCTTTACAAAAGGGAAGAAGGAAGTTCCAGGGAACTATAGGCCAGTCAGTCTCACCTCAGTCCCTGGAAAAATCATGGAACAGATCCTCAAGGAATCAATTCTGAACCACTTAAAGGAGGGGAAAGTGATCAGGAACAGTCAGCATGGATTCACCAAGGGCAAGTCATGCCTGACTAACCTAATCGCCTTCTATGATGAGATAACTGGCTCTGTGGATGAGGGGAAAGCAGTGGATGTGCTATTTCTTGACTTTAGCAAAGCTTTTGATACAGTCTCCCACAGTGTTCTTGCCAGCAAGTTAAGGAAGTATGGGCTGGATGAATGGACGGTAAGGTGGATAGAAAACTGGCTGGATGGTCGTGCTCAACGGGTAGTGATCAATGGCTCCATGTCTAGTTGGCAGCCGGTATCAAGTGGAGTGCCCCAAGGGTCGGTGCTGGGGCCGGTTTTGTTCAATATCTTCATCAACGATCTGGAGGATGGTGTGGACTGCACCCTTAGCAAGTTTGCAGATGACACTAAATTGGGAGGAGTGGTTGATACACTGGAGGGTAGGCATAGGATACAGAGGGACCTAGACAAATTAGAGGATTGGGCCAAAAGAAATCTGATGAGGTTCAACAAGGACAAGTGCAGAGTCCTGCACTTAGGACGGAAGAATCCCATGCACTGCTACAGACTAGGGACCGAATGGCTGGGCAGCAGTTCTGCAGAAAAGGACCTAGGGGTTACGGTGGACAAAAAGCTGAATATGAGTCAACAGTGTGCCCTTGTTGCCAAGAAGGCTAACGGCATTTTGGGCTGTATAAGTAGGGGCATTTCCAGCAGATCGAGGGACGTGATTATTCCCCTCTATTCGGCACTGGTGAGGCCTCATTTGGAGTACTGTGTCCAGTTTTGGGCCCCACACTACAAGAAGGATGTGGATAAATTGGAAAGAGTCCAACGGAGGGCAACAAAAATGATTAGGGGGCTGGAGCACATGACTTATGAGGAGAGGCTGAGGGAACTGGGATTGTTTAGCGTGCAGAAGAGAAGAATGAGGGGGGATTTGATAGCTGCTTTCAACTACCTAAAAGGGGGTTCCAAAGAGGATGGATCTAGACTGTTCTCAGTGGTAGAAGATGACAGAACAAGGAGTAATGGTCTCAAGTTGCAGAGGGGGAGGTTTAGGTTGGATATTAGGAAAAACTTTTTCACTAGTAGGGTGGTGAAGCACTGGAATGGGTTACCTAGGGAGGTGGTGGAATCTCCTTCCTTAGAGGTTTTTAAGGTCAGGCTTGACAAAGCCCTGGCTGGGATGATTTAGTTGGGGTTGGTCCTGCTTTGAGCAGGGGGTTGGACTAGATGACCTCCTGAGGTCCCTTCCAACCCTGAGATTCTATGAAAAGTGTCCATGCAGCTTACAGGGATTTCACTTTAGTCACTTTACCTTTTAATTTCTGTTCAACTAACCCCCTCATTTTTGCATAGTTCCCCTTTCTGAAATTAAATGCCACAGTGTTGGGCTATTGATGTGTTCTTCCCATCACAGGAATGTTAAATGTTATTATATTATGGTCACTATTTCCAAGCGGTCCTGTTATAGTTAACTCTTGGACTAGATCCTGCGCTGCACTCAGGACTAAATCGAGAGTTGCCTCTCCCCTTGCGGGTTCTTGTACCAGCTGCTCCAAGAAGCAGTCATTTAAAGTGTCGAGAAATTTTGTTTCTGCATTTCGTCCTGAGATGACATGTACCCAGTCAATATGGGAATGATTGAAATCCCCCACTATTATTGAGTTCTTATTATTGACACCACCCCCCCGCCCCAAGTACGACCTGCTCTGTCCTTCCGATATATTTTGTACCCTGGAATTATTGTGTCCCATTGATTGTCCTCACTCCACCAGGTTTCTGTGATGCCTATTATGTCAATATCCTCTTTTAACACGAGGCACTCTAATTCACCCATCTTATTATTTAGACTTCTAGCATTGTAAAAGCACTTTAAAAACTTATCACTGTTTATTTGTCTGTCCTTTTCTGATGTGTCAGATTCTTTTGTGTGTGAATGCTTCTCGTCTGATCTGGCCCCTACTTTATCCTCTTCCAGGCTCATCCTCCTGACTAAAAACTAGAAAATCTCTATCACTAGACTCTCCTCTAAGAGAAGTCTCTGTCCGATCCACGTGCTCCTCTGCAGCCATCGGCTTTCCCCCATCTCTTAGTTTAAAAACTGCTTTGCAACCTTTTTAATGTTAAGTTCCAGCAGTCTGGTTCCACTTTGGTTTAGGTGGAGCCCATCCTTCCTGTATAGGCTCCCCCCAATCCCAAAAGTTTCCCCAGTTCCTAATAAATCTTAACCCCACCTCTCTACACCGTCATCTCATCCATGCATTGAGACTCTGAAGCTCTGCCTGCTTACCTGGCCCTGCGCGTGGAACTGGAAGCATTTCTGAGAATGCCACCATAGAGGTCCTGGATTTCAGTTGCTTTCCTAGCAGACTAAATTTGTCCTCCAGGATGTCTCGCCTACCCTTCCCTATGTCATTGGTACCTACATGTACCACAACCACCGGCTTCTCCCAAGCACTACACATAAGTCTATCTAGATGCCTCAAGAAATTCGCAACCTTTGCACCAGGCAGGCAAGTCACCGTATGCTTTTCCCGGTCATCACAAATGCAGGTATCCTTGTTTCTAATGATCGAATCTCCCATTACTAACACCTGCGTTTTCTTAATGACTGGAGTTCCCTCACTCGGCGAGGTAACCTCGGTGCAAGAGGTTACCCCAACACCATCTGGAAGGAGGGTCCCAACTATGAGAAGGTTTCCCTCTGCTTCCGTTGACTGCTCTCCTTCCCTGGGGCTTTCATCCTCCTCAACAGCGCAGGGGCTGTCTGTCCGGAGGTGCGACACATCTACAGTGTCCCAGAAAGCCTCATCAACATACCTCTCTGCCTCCCTTAGCTTCTCCAGTTCCACCACCCTGGCCTCCGAAGCCTGTACGCAGTCTCTGAGGGCCAGGAGCAAATTGCACCGAATGCACACATACACCACCTGCCCACAGGGCAGGTAATCATACGTTCTACACTGAGTGCAATAAACAGGATAGCCCCCACTCTGCTGCTGGGCTTCTGTCTGCATTCTCTCTTACAGCTATCTACATTAACGATAGGGTTTTTGTTTAAATCAAGAAGTTTGGATTATAGCTTAAATGTTTTAAAGAATGGCAAGAGTACCTCGCCCCCTTCCCACTCCCCTTCCAAACTCCCTCAGAAAACTCCCTGTTAGTAGCCCTGTTCGCAAAGCTCCCTGGTGGCTTGCTCACTGCTTTATAAAGCACTCCCCTATCACATACCCCCCCACCCCCAGCCCCTGCTGTGAGCCACTCAGGGCAGGGGGCGGGGAGCACCCCCACGACCCCAGCCCACACCCCCAGCCTCCACTCCTGCACCCCCTCACACACCCTCGGCCCCCTGCACCCCCACACATACCCAGGCCTCTCACACACCCATGCCCTGACTTCTGCATCCCCCCACATCCTCACCCCCACACTGAGCACCAAATGGGAGTTCCTGCACACACACCCCACATTCCCATCTGCACCCCTCGCACCAAATGGGTGCTGCCCCAGGTAAGCGCTCCAAACCCTGAGCCCCCTCCTGCATCCTAAAAGCTGGCCAGACCCTGCATCCCAACCTCCAGCCTGCTCCTGCATCCTAACTCCCTCCCAGACCCTGCACCCCCAGCCCTGACTCCTGCATCCCGAACACCCTGCCCTCCCTGACTCCTGAACCCCCTCATACACCCCCAGCCAATACTCCATCACCCCTCTCACACACACCCCCCCCAATCTCCTGCCCTCCCTGATTCCTGCAACCCCCCATACCTCCTGCCCCCACATACCCCCAGCCCTGACTCCTGCACCCCCTCACACACACCCCAGTCCCCTGTCCTCCCCAATTCCTGCAACCAATAATAACCCCTTCCCCCCCACACCCCTAATTCCTGCTCCCCACCCTCAGCCCCCTCTGACTCCTGCACCCCCTCACACCCCCAGCCCTGACTCCTGCCCCGCCAACTCCCCACCTGCATCCCTGGCATGAAACGGGAGCTGCCCCAGGTAAGCACTCCATACCCCAACTCCCTGCCCCAGCCCTGAACCCCTCCGAAACCTAACTGCTGGCCAGACCCTGCACCTCAACCCCAGCCTGCTCCTGCACCCCAACTTCTGCCCAGATGCTGTACTCCCAGCCCTGAGCCCCCTCCGACACTCTAAATCCTGGCCAGACCCCACACCCCAACATTTTTTACATTTTTTTTATAAAGGGCTCTTATCCAAAGCGCTTTACAATAGTTAGCTAACAGTGCAAACAATATTTGGTAAGATCATTACGTGGTGCACCGAGACCCTCAGCAATTTTCAAGAGGTCTGTGGAAAAATAAGTTAGACTACAAAAACAATCAAGTTACCTCACTTTATTTTCATTTATTTCCTATTACTTATAGGAGGAAGATGAAGAAAAAAAAGAATGAAAAATGGGGGCAGCGGGGAGATAAGAGAGAATGTTATTTTTCTTGGATGGGTCCCAAGGAGGGGCCCCAAAAATGCAGCTAACCTCAGGGCCCCACTAATGCTAAATCCGCCACTGAGCTTCCTTCTCTGGATACCCCCAGCCAGCATTCAAGGACACACTGAGTATCTGACAAGTAACCCTGGACCAGCAGCTCTGACTCCAGCAGCCTGCTTGTTACACCCCAAGCACATTCTGGTCTGGGTGTAGCAGGCTCAGGGTTTGAGAGAAGGTCGGGGTAAGAAACTTCTGTTGGTTATGCTGCACCTAACCCTCAGTTTTACGTGAGCAAACAGGAGATATTTGACACTGTGCGCTATGGCTCCTGTGCTCTGTTCCCAAAGTGTTCTGCAGCGGGGCAGGGTCTCAGGTAGTGTGTGTGTCACTGGCATATTGGGGTGATGCTGAAATAGGGCAGAGTGGAGGTGCCATTGTGGGGCTGGCGTAAACCTTATCTCTTCATTTCCCCTTCCAAGAACTGAGGGGACAGTAACCCTTACCCAGCGAGGTCACATTCTCATAGATCTCCTGCATGACGTCTCTGTAGAGGGCTCTCTGAGCGGGGTCCAGCAGAGCCCCCTCTTCCCTGGTGAAATACACAGCCACCTGCTCGAAGGTCACTTGTCCCTGAAAGAGCAAGAGTCCCACACGCAGTACCTGCTGCCCCACTCACAGCCCCACTATTCGTGGGGGAGAGGAGCCAATCAAGGGGAAGCTCTGGGTGGATCACAGTCAACAGAGTCCCATCCCCACCCAGCTCAGAGTATCCAGGAAACACCAGGGTGAGGGGATGGAGAGCCCCTCCTGTCATCCAGCAGATCCATCACACACCTACTAGCCACAGACTGATACAGGAGATGGAGCCCCTAGCAGGGTCCAGGGAGAGCTTCTGGTAGGAAGCCCAACACCCTCCTCATTGTGAGGAGCTGGATATGAAGGGAGGGGAATCTCGCCTAAGCCTGACTGGTGGGGGCCCCCTTCATATCTCACAGCAGCCGCTGGTTAGTCAGGTCAGGCTCCAGCACTATGAGTCTGGGCAGTTTTCCTAGCCCCATGTAGGTGGGGTTTTTCTGTTCAAAAAATTAGAGCATTTCCACCTCCGAACCTCATGGGTCTATTCCTAGAGTCTAGGCTACTTATTAAACAACTCCCAGCACGTTTGCCACAGCCTGTTCTCCTCCCTTTCTCACCCTGTGCATTTCCTGCCCCGCTCCAGCCTCTAAACCAAACTGTGCAAACCTTCCCATCTCCGGTATATTTGCTGTCCCTCTCCCTCCTGCAGGAACCCACCACAACCTCCCGATAATCCCTACCTGAACTGGCTCCTCTGCAGCCATTTCTCTCCCCTGTCCCATAGGAGGATGGGATGAACTGGAGCGAAACAGGGATGTCATTCTGCAGCCTGGCAGGGTGAGAAGGGCAGTTGTGGAGGTTTCAGAACAGGCTTTAATTAATTTCACAGCATGATTCCCCCAGGCTTTTTCCCTGCAGACAGTCACCCTAGATTCTGCCATGCTGAGAAAATGCTCGATCTCTTTATTACAGTGTAGACCCGGTCCCTCCTGCCAGGCTAAGACCACAGAGACATTTTTAACCTCCCTTCTCCCTCCCCCCACCCCGTAACAAAGTCTCTGAACACAATGCTAGAAAAAAGCAGAACCAAAGGATTCACTGTTGGGAATTCCCTCAGACACTGACCCCATGGCAGCCACACCCCAGCAGGAGGGATATGGGGTCAGGAACTAGATTTTCCTCGGTCTGATTTTCATCTTTTCCACAGGAAAGTGACTCTATCCAGGGTGCAGTAATATATCTTTCTGGGCAGATAAGATCTGGAAATCTCTCTCGAAACTTTTCTCTCCAAAGGCCCCTTTCAGTCTCTCTTTCTCCTTCTATCTCCTTTTCCCTGTTCCTTCTCCCTGTCCATCTGATAGGAAAGTCCCATTCCTGGGTTGTTTGCTCCCCCATGGCTGGATTTGCTCCTGCAATTGCTAATGGGACGAGAAATGAGGGGGGTCTGTTTGTGTAGAGTCATTTTAAGGCCAGAGCCCAGCATTTTCCCTTCGTTTCTTTCAGTTACTTGGAATGTCTGACTCAGAATTTAGTATTAACAGGGCTCAGGGCTGCCCTAGGGGGCTAGTACCAGCTGGAGAAAGTTATCACTGGGGCAGGCAGAGAAGAAGCTTTCATTAAGGTCACTTCCCAGCACAGAACGCGCACTGGAGGAGCAGCAGCTGCTAAGCCTGGTCTCCCAGATCACAATGGAGGCTGCAGCGTCTGACCCATGAATCTGAACCCCAATATCCTGAGCAGAGAGGGACAGAGCATTTGAGCAGTCTTCCCTCCTTTAGCTCTCTGGGGAGAGCAGCTAATGAGAGCCCCTCCTCACAGAGAGAATTGCTGATCGCATTTGCCCCACTGTCCATCTGGAGTCACTCCTTGTCTTTCCATGTAGTGACTCTGGATTAACAATGGTCTCAATGAAACCAGATTTCAGAAAGAACGAGTCCAGAATGCTGTGGAAGAGACCATTGTGTGGCAGTGCTAACCCCCTTCCCACCTCCCTCACCCCCCAGATTGAGAACAAGGACTGGGGGCATGAATTTTCCCAACGGAACCGGAAATTTCTCCAGTTTTCAAAAGAGGATGTGAAAGTCATAATCAGTCAGCAGCCATGGTAATCAGAGACCACTAGGTGGAAGTAGACGCCTCGCCTACGCAAGACCTTGCATTTTTACAGTTGTCCTTCACCTACACAAGAATAGTGTTTTCCAGCTGAGATAGTTATTTCTATACCAGTTTTTACTGACCAGATAGCAGATATTCGAGGTCTAGCATGCACCAATCAAATGTTAACACACCAGGGCTTTGTCTAAGTGTGTATAAAAGACCTGTAATTTCTATGTTAAGGGAAGTTCTGTCACTTGGCACAGACTTCCCTTATTTTGCAGAATAAAGTATTTCTCTTTCCTTATCCCTGTCTGGCTGTTATTGGCTCTCAGCTAGGCGGACCCGATATTTCGGTAACAGTTTTTGGCGACCCAGCTGGGACTACCTAGCTCGGACATTGGACTCCGGACGGCTGCGGCGAACTAGGAACGGCGCCAACGGGGTGCTTAGCCCCTCTTTCTGACTTCACCGCAGCCCCTGGGGTTCGTGCTCCGATAAGGTGAGTCCTAATAGGATAAGGAAACACTATCGGTTCTGGTTCTGTTTCTGGTTAACTGGTTAATATTTTCTGTCTCATACACTTGGGTGTTGGGTGTGTGGGTGGGACTGAGCCTCTCATTCATAATTCCTCAGAGTGGAAGCCATAGCGTGCGATGAAGCGCTGAGGTTGAATTGAGATCCTTCTGTCCCGTCCCCTGTAGCAGTCAGTGTGAGTAGGGAAATCTGTACTAGTTTTTTTTTTTTTTAAGACCGTAATTCCCTCTGTTTTCTGTTTAATTCTCTGTTTGAGTGTCAAGAGAAAGATGGGTGGATCTCAGAGCAAACCCTCTAAGAATAGTCCTTTAGATTATATGTTAAGTAAATGGCCACTGCCAGTGTTCAAAGAGGGATGTTAAGGAAACGCTTTTTACAACATTGCACTCAGGGTTGGCCAGCCCTGGGAACTGATTGGCTGAGTACGGCTCCTTTGACATTCCAACTTACTAAACTCCATTGCGCCTGGTATATTAAATAATAAGACTAAAGTATTATATAATGCTGTAATGTATATATGTTTATTATTATTTTTTTTTGGACAAAGGTATGAGTGGAGAGTGAAGATTTCCTTTGTAGGTTAAAAGAAGCCGAGAAGGAAAAAAAGGAACAGAACGAGTTAAATGTAACTAGGAAGCTCAGTCCAAAAAAAAAGAAGAAGATAAGACACTGCTCACCGCTAAGACCTGGCTGGCGGCCAAGAAGTGCCCAAGAAGCTTGGGCTTAAGTGCCCAAGAAGCTGTAAAATCTACAAATCACTGCCAGGCATTAATGAGACGTGCCTTTATAACTCTCATCAATCCGACCCAATGGAATCCGAACAATCCAACCAACATGAGGGAGCTAAAAAGATTTATAGACTATATCCTAATAGGTATAAAACAAGCAGGGGAACGAACTCTAGACTGGTCAAAGGTCCATAATACTGTGCAGGGGAAAGAAGAGCACCCTTCCGACTTTTATGAGAGACTTTGTAAAGCATTTTGTATTTATACTAACAGACCCCAAGGCCGCGGACACACAGTCCACGGTCCGGCTTATTTTTATTTCTCAGTCAGCACCGGACATCAAGAAGGGATTGCAGCGTCTTGAGGGAGCAGAAGGAAAGTCCCTGGAAGAGCTGGTAAGTGTGGCTACCCGTGTATATCACACAAGGGAAAATATCCAAGAGACCAAGCAGGTGAGAATGCTGGCAGCCCTTGTAAATGCTGGAAATAGAAATGAGAAACAAGGAGGGTGGAGGGGACCCCCCAAATGGCAACCTAAAACGGAAAAGGGGGGGGGCCCCAAGTCGTGCCAATGATATGTGTAACTATTGTAAGCAGCTTGGTCACTGGAAGAGGGAGTGTCCAAACCGACGTACCGGGAGACAGCCCCGCCGGCCAGACCGACCGCAGCAACAAATGGCTGTGGGAAGAACAGACGCCGTTGATAGTGAGGAATGACAACGACCAGGGGGTCCTCTTGTCACCTATTCAAATGATTTTACTACTTATGTTTGTTCCTCCAGCGACCCCCAGGTTCATCTAACTTTGGGAGGAACTGTTTATTCTTGCCTTTTGGATCAAGGGAGCTGCACTTTCTACTGTTACTACCAAGCCAAAGAAGTGAAGCCTCACAAATGAAAACATTCCGGTAATGGGTATAGTCCCACATGCTCGGGGTTCAGCTGATCGCCATATTTGGGGGTCGGGAAGGAATTTTCCTCCAGGGTAGATTGGCAGAGGCCCTGGAGGTTTTTTGCCTTCCTTTGCAGCATGGGGCACGGGTCACTTACCGGAGGATTCTCTGCATCTTGAAGTCTTTAAACCATGATTTGAGGACTTCAGTAGCTGAGACATAGGTGAGAGGATTATTCCAGGAGTGGGTGGGTGAGATTCTGTGGCCTGCATTGTGCAGGAGGTCAGACTAGATGATCATAATGGTCCCTTCTGACCTTAAAGTCTATGAGTCTATGTGTCTATAGGCGGAAAGCCATTTGACTGTTCTGTATTACAGGAGGCTACTGTAGAAACCTCTGATATCTCTGTCTCCCATGCATTTTTTGCTAGCACCAGACTCTCCGGTTAATCTCTTGGGCAGAGATCTCTTGTGTAAACTACGTGCTCAGATTTTTTTTTCAGATGATAAAATTATTGTCCGGTTACCTCAACGCCAACTTCCCCAACTATGTGCTGCGTTGACCCAGGCTTCGGAGGACCAGATCCTGCCTATGGGCCCGATGAACATACCCGAGCGACTCAGACAGGAGGTGAAAGCCTCCCTATGGGGCACTTCAAAAGCAGATTTGGGAATTCTACAGACAGATCCAGTAAAAATAACCCTGAGAGCAGGCATTGAAATTCCTCGGATTCGTCAGTATCCCATCTCCCGAGAAGCTTTGTTTGGCCTTCAAGAACTTATCAGTACATTCCTACGGATGGGGGTACTTATTCGTACCAAATCTCCTTTTAATACTCCCATCCTGCCAGTAAGAAAACCTGACATGGATCCAGATGGGAAACCGGTATACCGATTTGTCCAAGTTTTACATGCAGTAAATAAGGTTGTACAAGCAAAACACAATGTGGGACTTAATCCTTATACGATCCTGACCGCCATTCCAGCAGGTACCGTTTGCTATTCTGTAATAGATTTGTCTAATGCCTTTTTCAGTATTCCTCTAGATCAAGACAGCTGGGATATTTTTGCATTTACATGGACGGATCCAGAGACCGGGAGAGCAGAAAAGCTGACCTGAACTCGTCTTCAAGTAGTGCAACATCAAGAAAAACCACGAGCAGATCTTTCAGATGTGCCCATTCCAAATGCTGAGCTGGAACTGTACACAGATGGCTCTGCGCGGATCATGGAGGGCCAACGGATATCTGGATTTGCAGTAACTACTCAGTTTGAGGTATTACAGTCTGCGCCTCTGGGACCCTCCACCTCAGCCCAGGCAGCAGAATTAATAGCACTCACCCGAGCATGTGAGTTGGCAACAGGTCAGTCTGTAAACATTTATACTGACTCGAAATATGCCTTTGGCGTTTGCCATGCCACAGGCCAACTTTGGGCAGAACGTGGGTTTATTACCTCTAGTGGCACTAAGGTAGCACATGGGCCCCTGATCCTGAAATTATTAGAGGCCATACATCTGCCATCTGTAATTGCCATCATCCACATCCGGGCCCATCAGAAGGGAAACGACCCCACCGTTTGTGGGAACAGACTGGCTGATACAGCTTCAAAGACAGCCTCTCTACAACCTTTCGTTGTCCACCAGATGGCACTCACGTCCTCTCCCTCACCAATTCCAATCACTTTTATCCCTGAACCATCAGAACTTAGTCGATGGGAGGACATAGGGGCAATTAAGACCCCAGAGGGAGAGTGGAAACTTCCTGATGGGAGAAGAGCCCTGCCCCGAGCTGCTTTGAGGCCTGCCCTACTTAAATTACACCAAGAAACACATGGTGGAGTAGAGGCTATGGCTGCTACTATAAATAGACTTTGGTATGCCCCTGGGGTATTCCAGGAAGCTAAACGAGTTCTTGCTACCTGTGACATTTGTGCAAAATTCAATCCAAGGGGGGAACCAAAAGGCCCCCCCGGTGCAAGGTTATGGGCATACACGCCCTTTGAACGGCTCCAAATTGACTACTCAGAAATGCCTAAGTGCCAAGGCTACCAGTATCTTCTTGTGATTGTGTGCCAACTGACTGGCTGGACCGAAGCATTTCCAACCAGACGATCAACTGCCTTGGAAGTAGGAAAGACCTTACTAAACCACGTCATTCCTAGGTTTGGGCCTCCTAGGTCTATTGACTCTGATCAAGGAACACACTTTACTGCCCAAGTTATTCAATACATTGTAAAGGCCCTAGGTATTTCCTGGCTTCTACACACCCCTTGGAGACCACCATCATCTGGACAAGTGGAAAGAATGAACCAAACCTTAAAACTAAAACTCTCCAAACTGTGTGCACAGACTGGGTTGAAGTGGCTTCAGGCCCTGCCTCTGGCCCTCTTGGCAGTCCGCACTGCCCCTAGGGGCAGACTCTGTCTTTCACCTTTTGAACTTTTATTTGGCAGGCCATACACCGGATTTGCTGACCCAGGACCTGTGACTGATTTGGCTACTTGGGGTGACGAGGAGCTGACCAGATATGTTGTTTCCCTCCAAACCACTCTCATGTCTCTCCACAGGTATGCAGCTCAATTTCAGTCCCTACCCGCTGATGTGCCTGCTCACCGGATCAAGCCAGGGGATTGGGTCTATGTAAAAGAGTGGAAGCACGAGCCTCTCCAACCCCGGTGGGCGGGCCCTTTCCAAGTCCTTCTTACCTCCCACACTGCCATTCGAGTGAGGGAACGAGACATTTGGATTCACCACACCCGAATCAAGCGAGCCCCTAGGCCGGGGCCAGAAGCAGACGACTCCGGACTTCGAGGGAGCCCCGCCAGCTCTTCCCACCGCGACCCGGAAGAGCCAGAAGCAGACGATACTTGGAAAACTGAACCTCTGGAAGGACTGAAACTCTTGTTCAGACGGACTAAATCCTGAGACTGTATAATTATGAATTCGCAGCCAGGAATACAGTGGCTACTTCTTTTAACTTTGCCCTTTCTACATGCCAACCCCCACCCAGCGGCCAGGTCCCTGCAATGACTGGCCACATTGGGACACTTATTTGATTGCTGGCTGTGTCACCATACCCGTTCTGAAGAAGGAATAGGGCTATGGGGTATACCTGCAAACCTCTCTGAAGTACTCTCCATACAGGTAGTACGGAAAACTGAATGGGTGTGGGTTGGGAAACACCATTACAATAACTATGGGAAAACATCTGAGATTTGGCATTATTCCTGGGCGGCAAGGGGGGTCCCTCTCTTTGATATTCTTGGGATTGGATTTACATTGCCCCTTTGTTTTGAGAATGATCAAGGAACTGGGAGGGAAATGGGTTATCTCCCCCCTGAGGCCTGTAACCAAACCCTTCAGTTTGATATTAGAAATGGGACCCTTTACCTCTTAAAATTTCAAAAAAAAAGCCCAGAATACACCTTGCCTTCAGCAAAGGGCTTTAATTGTAAAATCCACAGGCATGCGTTATCAGGGGCAATGGCTTCCGTCATTCCGCCCATTAGGCCCCATAAATGAAACACATACATACTATCTGGATGTTCACTCTGGCATTCTGTTGCCTCACTCATCTCTTGAAAAGATTTCTGGTTGTCCAAAACACCTGGGAACACTTACAGGTTTCATATCTACCTTATTTGCTGTTACCTACTGTGGGGGCATCCTGAATAATACTCATGCCCTAGGCCACTTAAATGTGTCCCATTGGAGGTGTCAAGACCGAATACTGGGTAACTCTAAGCACCGGGATGTTAGGGTGGACTGGCGCCATCGAATTGCAGGAAGTACCCTTACCCTTTACTTAGAGACCCCCGGCTTGTATTTCATCTGTGGCCACAGTGCCTACAAAGCCCTTCCCCCAGGTTGGCGGGGTCGATGTGGTGTGGCCCGAGTAATACCAGATGTCCAAATAAATAAAACATTAGACTCAAGTCAGATCCTTAACCTGGGAAGCTATTCTTATAGGCTCTTCAACCCCCCCCATAAGGACTCGAACAAAGCGTGCCGAGAATCCCCTCGTGGTCAGGCAAACGGGGTTTCATTCCTTTGTTCGAGCGCTCATTCCTGGGTTGGGAGTAGTAGAGCTAGAAAAGGCTGTTGTAAATATTTCTGTTGAATTAGAGAAAATAGCTAATGCCTCCATAGATGTTTTTCAAAAGTTACAAGGAGAAGTTGATAAAATAGCAGAAGTTACATTGCAAAATAGACGTGTGTTAGATGCTATGAATGCTGAATTGGGGGGTGCTTGTGCTCGCATTGGGGAAAAATGCTGTTTTTATGTTAATCACTCTGGCTTAATTGAGAAGGATTTGCAAGCTATTAAGAATGCTGCTGTTGTTTTTCACGCTGTATCCCTCGATCATACCTTTAGTTTTGAGGATCTGCTCCCAGACCTTGGGTCATGGTTTACAGGGCTTTTCCGAACAATTGTTAAGTGGATCATTTTTTTTTTTATTTTTTTTTCTTTTCTTTCTATGTGTTATTTGGGTAATGTTACAATGTGCAAAATGTCTGTGTACCGCTGTCACCAAAAGCTCTGTTACCCGAGGGAAAACCCAGTATCTGTCCCTTCAACTTGATCGTAAATTGCGGAACGGGCCTGACAATTTGGGTTTTTTGTCAGGCCCGAGGGGGGACTGTGAAAGTCATAATCAGTCAGCAGCCATGGTAATCAGAGACCACTAGGTGGAAGTAGACGCCTCGCCTACGCAAGACCTTGCATTTTTACAGTTGTCCTTCGCCTACACAAGAATAGTGTTTTCCAGCTGAGATAGTTATTTCTATACCAGTTTTTACTGACCAGATAGCAGATATTCGAGGTCTAGCATGCACCAATCAAATGTTAACACACCAGGGCTTTGTCTAAGTGTGTATAAAAGACCTGTAATTTCTATGTTAAGGGAAGTTCTGTCACTTGGCACAGACTTCCCTTATTTTGCAGAATAAAGTATTTCTCTTTCCTTATCCCTGTCTGGCTGTTATTGGCTCTCAGCTAGGCGGACCCGATATTTCGGTAACAAGGAGAAAAGCAAAATCTGTGATTTGACACTAACAACATTTGATAAGTGGATAGAAAGTTATCACAGTGACTGAAGGTGGCCTGGGAATGCAGGGCAGTGCTCGGAGCCAGGATTCTGGCACAAGTAGATCAGAGAGAAGGATCATGGTTAGTAGCATTCCCCAGAGCCCACAGCCAGGGGCCCCAGACACCCCCCAGCCAGGGTCCCACCAGATAATCCCTGGAACTCAGCCCCCAGAGTCCCTGGCCAGGGACCCCAGATACCACAAAGTGATGGTTCCCCTCCCCCCCCCCCCATTCACATGGGCAGCAGGGAGCCGTTTGAGCAGCTGCTTTAAGAGGGCAAGGGAGGGGGAGAGGGAGCTGGAAGGCTCCCTGGGTGTGGGAAGGGGGCAGCAGTGGGGGATGGGCAGGTGACTGGCAACTAAGGGCTGGGGGCAACTGTACTGGCAATTTGGGGGCAGCAACTGGGATTTGGAAACCGGGGTCGGGGCAGCCCCCATAGGGGACACGTGCTCCCCCCTTCCCCGCCCGGACAGAGACCGGGCATCTCATCCCATCCCCACGCCAGGCTGCGGCTCCGCTGGGACTGAGGCAGCTCCGAGGCTTCTCCCGGGTTCCCGGGGGCAGAGTCTCTTTCCCGCCCGGCCCCAGCGCCCCCCGGGGTCTCTCACTCTGGGCTTTGTTCTCCCACCCCCACCAGAGCTCGCAATGAGCATGCGCAATTTCAGCTGCTGAACGCCTCCCTTACCTGCGCTGGAGAGGGCGGAAGCGCCCCCCGGGGCAGGCTGGGAGATGTAGTTCCTGATTCTCCCGGGAGCGGAAGTGACGTTGGGGGGCAGGCCAAGCCGTGCCGTGCTGCGAAAGCGCGCGCGTCGTTGCGGCTCTGCCTGGCTCGCGCGGGGCCGTTGGAGCCTCTCCCGGGGCCGTTGAAGAGGTTTGTGTCTCCCGGCTCTGGGCATGCGCAGAGGCAGCGCTCCCCCGCTGCTGCTCCCTGGTGCTGCGGGCCGGGCTGAGCGGAGGGTCTGTGCCGGGGAGACCTTCATTAACCCCCCCGTGCCCGGCCCGGCCCTGCCCCGCCCCGCCCCGCTGGAGCCACCCCGGGCTCTGCCCGCCCCGCTGCGGAGCTGCAGCCTCCAGGTGGCGGGGCGGGGCGGGGCCGGGCGGTGACTCCGCCCCAGTGTCCGGGGGGACCCGGCATCTCGCCGCGCCGGGATCTGCTCCCTGGGGGGCCGCGGGGGGCTCGGAGCTGCTGCCCCCGCAGGAGCCCAACGCCCCTGGGCCTGGCCCGGCTCTGCCCTGGGGGTGCGGGGGGAGGGGACTGGCCCCCCCCCGGGGTCCCTGCGTGGGGCGGGAGGCGACGCGGGGAGAGCTGGGAAAAGGGGGTGGTGGAAACTGTCTGAGCAGCCCGGACATGGGCGGGGGGGGGACGAGCAGGTGACCCCCGAGGGGCGGGGAGAGAAAGGGGGGGGCTGAGACCCCCTCGGATTTACCGCTGCCCCCTGCCCTGGGGACCCCCCCTCGTCCCGCCCCCCTCCTTTCTAGAGAGCCACGAGCCACATCCAGGATGACCCCCCCCCCCCCCAAATCCCTGAGCAGGTCTCTTTGCTCCTCTCCCCATCGTACCCCATTTTCTCCCCCCTTTGCCCATGCCCAATTCAGGTCTCAGGTTTGGGGTGTTTCCCCCCATTTTTACCTGCTGTGATTTGTCCTTGTTCCGGTGGGAATCGTTCCCCTGAGTGATTCCTGACCTGGGCGGAGGCTGGGAGAGCCTGAGACAGGGACACCTCTGGGCTGGGGGCCCAGGAAGGGGAGGGAGGAGCAAGCCCCTCCCCCATGGACATGGCCCTGCCCCAGGTTCCCCAGTCCCAGCTACTTCCCCTCCCCCACCCTGGCCAATCCAGCCCCCCGCCCACTAGTCACATTCCCAGCCCCCACTGCCAGCCCCTTTCTGCAGTCCATAGGAATGTGAGGCAAAAAGAATCCATCCCATTCTGTTGTTGATTGAACATCTCTATATAATCCCCTCCAATTTCCCCTCTTTTCTCTTGAACTGTTCAGTGGAGACCTACAATCTCCCCACATGTTGGTGCTTCTCTCTTATATTGGCAAATATTTAGTTTGTGCCCCATTTTCTCCTCAGTTCTGAAATACTGAAATTCTTGAAAATCTTCCTGCTTTTCTCTCCAGGTGTCTGACTGAGATCAGGGCTCTTATCGTACCAAGCATGGCTCAGGCCTTGCCTGAGATCAGGTCCCCCAGTGTGCCAGGTACTGTACAAACCTTGACCAATTTTAGGGCACTCGTTGTGCCAGGTACTGCAGAGACCCCTATAGAGAGCAGGGACCTTGTTGTGCCGGGTGCTACAGTGACCCTGACTGAGCTCCGGGCCCCTGTTGTGCCAGGCTCTGCAAAGAAACCAAGTGAAATCAGACTCCCATTCTGCCAGATGCTGCAGAGACAACAAACAAAATCAGGGACCTTGTTCTTCCTGGAGCTGCAGAGACCCCAACTGACATCTGGGCCCTGTTCTACCAGGCGGTGCAGAGACCCCAACAGAGGTCAGACCCCACTGTTGTGACAGGCGCTGTGGAATGGTAACTGAGATCTGCGCCCCACTGTGCCAGGTAAAACTGAGACCTAGACCGAGATCATGGCCCCCCTTGTGCCAGGCAGCGCACGACTGCTGCCTCCATTGTGCTGGCCACTTCAGAGACCTCGATTGAGATCTGTGCCCCTGTTGGGCGTGGCACTGCACTGACCCCGACCTAGGTCACACCCCACCACTGTACTGGGCACTGCACTGACCCTGATCCTGCCCCCACATTTTGCCAGATGCTACAGGGACCCCAGATCAATTCAGGGATCCTATAATGCTGGGAGTTGCAGAGCCCCCGACTGAGGTCAGGCCCCCTGTTGTGCAGGGCTCTGCACAGACACTGACCAAGATCAGGCTCCCCATTGTGACAGGTGCTGAACAGACACGAAGGGTATCTCTACACTGCCATTAAAAACCCACAGCTGGCCCGTGCCAGCTGACTCGGGCTCACCGGGCTCAGGCCAAGGGGCTGTTTCACTGCAGTGTCGATGTCTGGGCTTGGGCTGGAGCCAGGCTGGAGGACCCTGCGAGGTGGGAGGGTGCCAAACTTTGGGCTGCAGCCCAAGCTGGAACATCTACACCACAGTGAAAAAGCCCCACACACTGAGCCGTGTGAGCCCAAGTCAGCGGGCACGGGCCAGCCGCCGGTGTCTAACTGCAGTGTAGACATGCCCACAGTGACAGAGAGTCCTTGTCACAAAAAGCTCAAAGGCTAAATAGCAAATGGTGGGAGGCTACTCTCCATTTTACAGATGGGGAAACTGAAGCTCAGAGAGCTGAAGTAATTAGCTCAAGTTTGCATGGAGAATTTAGGGCAAAACTGGGAACTGAACCCAGATTGTTTGAATTCTTGCCTCTCCCCTTAACCCCAAGCCTAGCTTGTGTGTGTATACAGCGTTGTTTTGGTCTGTGTTTGCATTGCATTGGCGTCCAAGGGAGGCTGTGGAATTTCCTTCATTGGAGGTTTTTAAGACCAGGTTAGAGGTACGCCAGTCTGGGAATGTCTAGGGTTAGTTGGTCCTGCCTCATCACAGGAGGCTTGAGTAGACGACCTCTCAAGATCCCTTCCATGCCTGCACTGAAATAATTCTCTTTTGCGCTGTGTCCTGTTCTACGCTGAGCTGTCTTGCGTGGTGCCGTTTGGAACTGTGATGCACCATGTTGTGTTGCGTAGTTTTATGACACATTGTTTTGCCTCAACTTGTTTGGTACCTGTGTTGTGTTGGTTTGAGCTGAGCTCTATTCCATTGTGTACTTTTGTCCTAGGGTGTGTTAGTTTGCGTCGTTTTGCTTTTTTTGTTCGTTTGTATTGTCATTTTATGCTTTGGAGTGTGGGGTGTTTTTTTCCCCCAGAATTTCCTCACATTATTTTGTGGTGGGGATTTTTCTCTGTGTTATGTTTCTATAGGTATATATTGCATAGCATCATAGAAATGTGGGGCTGGATAGGACCTCAAGATGTCATCAAGTCCAGCTCTCTCTACCGAGGCAGGACCAAGTATATGTAGATTATCTGTGACAGAGGTTTGTCCTACCTGTTCTTAAGAACTTCCAGGGAAAGAGACTCCACAGCCACCCTTGTAAGACTATTCCAGAGCTGAACTACCTTAGCTCTGGTGACACCCACAGAGATTTAGTGGTGAGCAGCTCTGGAGAGAGAGGAGACCCCAGTGAGTGGGCAGCTGGGTAAATAGACTAAAGTTGGGAGGAGAAACATTGACGTGTCCAAGGTCACCCAGGCTGTCTGTTTCGGAGCTAGAAATAGATCCCAGTTCTAGTGCCACCGTACTGCTGTTTTGGGTACTGAAGGTCTCTGCCACACTGGTGTTTTAGGCACTGGTGCAAACCCTTAGTATAGACAGAGTTTACACGAGTGCACTTTGATTGGCACTGGTGTATCATATCCTGGTGTGGGGGTAGGGATGGTACAATGACCTCACTGAGGCCTGGGGCTGGCTGAACAGTGCAGCTGGGAATGGAGGAGAAGCAGTGAGTGCTAGAGGTATGAGCCAGGAGCACAGCCCCACAGGACTGGAGACTGACTTCTCCTGACCCAGGACACACACCCCCAGCTGTGTGTAGGGACTGCAGCTGAGCTTCCCTGCCAAGACAGCCTGTGTATCCATGGACAATAGATGGGAATGGAGTCCAGTCCCAGAGACTGTCCCTCTCTGTGCAGTGCCCAGCACAATGGGGATCCTGATCTCAGACAGGTTCTCTGCCATGAGCAGCACAAAGGGGCCCTGATGTCCATCAGTGTCTGTGCAACGCAAGGCACAGTTTATAGACTCACAGACTAACTGCCAGAAGGGAGCATCATGATCATCTAGTCTGACCTCCTGCACATCGCAGGCCACAGAACCTCACTCACCCACTCCAGTAACAGACCCCTAACCTGTGGCTGAGTTAATGAAGTCCTCAAATCATTATTTAAAGGCTTCAAGTTGCAACAAATCCACCATTTACACTAGTTTAAACCTGCAAATGACCCACCCCATGCTGCAGAGGAAGGCAAAAACAACAACAAAAACCCTAGGGTCTCTGCCAATCTGAGTCTGGGCTAAATTCCTTCCCATCTTCAAATGTGGCAATCAATTAGAGCCTGAGCATGTGGGCAAGACCCAGCCGCCAGACACCTGGGAAAGAATTCTCTGTGGTAACTGAGAGCCCTCCCCATCTAGTGTCCCATCACCGGCCTTTGGAGACTTTTGCTGCTAGCAGTTGCAGGTCGACTACATGCCATTGTAGGCATTCCATCATACCAATCCTTCCATAAAGGTATTGAGGTCAGTCTTGAAGCCATTTAAGTTTTTTGCCCCCACTGCTTCCCTTAGGAAGCTGTTCCAAAACTTCATTCTGATGGTTAGAAACCTTCACCTAATTTCAAGCCAAAACTTATTGATGGCCAATATTCACTTGCTCTAGTGCCAACATTGATGCTTAACCTAAATTACTCCTCTCCTTCCCTGGTATTTATCCTTCTGATGTATTTATAGAGAGCAATCATATCTCCCCTCAGCCTTCTTTTGGTTAGACTAAACAAGCCAAGCTCTTTCAGTCTCCTCTCATAAGGCAGATTTTCCATTCCTTGGATCATCCTAGTAGCCCTTCTCTGCACTGTTCCACTTTGAATTAATCCTTCTTAACATGGGAGACCAGAATGGCCCACAGTATTTCAGAGGAGGTTTCATCAGTGCCTTGTATAACAGTACTAACACTTCCCTGTGTCTGATACCTCCCCTGATGCCTCCTAGGACTGCATTAACCTATTTCACGGCCGCATCCCACTGGCAGCTCATAATTATCCTGTGATCAACCAGTACACCCAGGTCTTTCTCCTCCTCTGTGACTTCCAACTGATAAATCCCCAGCTTATTGCAGTAACTCTTGTCGTTAGTCCCTAAGTGCATAATTTTGCAATATTAATTTTCATCCCATTTCTATTACTCCAGCTTTCAAGGTCATGCAGATCTTTTTGTATGATTTTCCTGTCCTCCTCCATATTGGCAATCCCTCCCAGCTTTGTGTGTCACTCCCACTTTTTGTGCCAAGGTCTTTAATAAAAATGTTGAATCAGATTGATCCCAAGATTGATCTCTGAGGAACTCCACTAGTAACCTTCCTCCAGCCTGACAACTCACCGTTCTACACCCCCTAGTAGACTCCCCTTTAACCAATTCTTTATTGACCTTTCAGTTCTCATATTAATCCCCATCTTCTCCAATTTAACAAGTAGTTTCCCATGTGGAACTGTATTAAATGCCTTACTGACATTAGAGCTACTGCATTTCCTTTTTCCAAAAAAATTAGTTACCTTCTCACAGAAGGAGAACAGGTTTCCTGGGCATGATCTACCATGTTTTATTTATTTACAGTGCTGAGGGCTGGAAGGAACTGTTAGCAATAGGCTGAGAATGGCCATGTGGAGGTGGGGGAGGGGATTGCAGACAGTGGGGGGGGGGTGAGTGGGACGCGGCGTTGGAGGTGTATCTGGGATTTTGTTTGGTAGGAGTTCATGTCTCTGCTCCCTGTGGCTGTGGTCCCTTCCGTACCAAAGCAGCATGTCAGCAGAGCAGACGCACCCACCATAGCCCCGTCTGCAACACGCATTCACTGCAAGACAGGATGGGCGATTTTTCAGGGGCCCAGCTTGATATGCCTGGCTGGGGTGGATTCAGTTGGAAGAGGGTCTGGGGCTCTGATAGTTTGGGATGTTCCTTTTTGCATAGTCAGTTCTTTCCCTTTATTGTTTTCTTCCCGCCTATGCCCGATGCCACTCTCTTCTGAACTTGCTTTGGTTATTTCAGTTCCAGTTTTTAAATGGGATCTAATAATTGCAAAGCTGAATGAAAGATAAAACAAAGAGAGCCATTTGAATTTTGGCACATAGCTGGTAGAACTATACCTAGTGAAGATATTCTGTAATTACCTATAGCATTTTCTGGTGGGGCAGATAAAGCAATGTCAAAGAGCCAAATGCGCTTTTTAGGGTGAAAGGGCTTGTCAGATCTTTGCTCTCTAGGGAACGTGTCACCGGCCAGGGCTTGCAGTCTTTCAGGAGTGGTGCACTGGATTGTATTTAGGAATCTCAAAATAGAAGGTTAAGACTGCTGGTTCACAATATCCAATGAAATCTTGCAAACAATTATACAAATAGACCCTCGTGCTATTAAAACAACATGGTATTAATACTGATTGAAAACTGAAATTAAAATTACGAGATAAACGCATGAGAAATGAACTAACACCTCATTACCATTTCTTAATGCCTAAAATTTTGACACTCACTCACGCCATCTTTTTTTAAAAGCGATGCACGGCACACAGTCAAGTTACTTAATGAAAGCTCACCAATTATTGACTGCTTTATGTTGCATAAGCATTTGATTAAGCACCTAATTAAAACTGTTCCACTGTAAGTGGAAATACATCAACCCAGCTTAGTTCCAAGGTGTTAAGATATGAATGAAAAGTTTCTAAATTAAATTTATGGCAGGATGGTTAATGAGGAAAATACACTGAAGTGCCTCTAACCAGTCCTGTTGACTTCTTCTCCCAAACTCCCCATGAGTTTTGGACTCTTTGTGAACTCGGTTCCCAGTCCCACATCAGCTGTGCCCTCTCCCAGCCTAACCCATTTCTACTGCAGTTCTTCATCTCCCTTGTGAAGGCAGGGGGTTGGCGCTGCAGCCCCTAAGGTACCTGCGTTAATCACTCTATCATACTGGGGCTATTTAGATTTCAGGGAATGATTTATCAGAGTTACTGACTCTGGGAGGTGGGAGAGAGGAGAGGCTGAGAGGGAGTTTGCTCCACACATTCTGTAGGGCCATGTTACCTCATCCGCCATCCTCCCCCATGTGTGTCTGATCATGTGTCAGAGTGTCACCTTCTGATCATAATACCACGGGCCTCAGCAGAACTCCCAGAGAGGAGCTACATCACGATGGGATTACGGTACTGAGAGTAAAATACATCACAGGGAGGGTGTAATTATCCTGAAATCAAGGATTACAGTCCAGGAAGTGAAAGAATTCAAGTACTTCATTACTTAAAATGATGCTTGAAAGGATTGGATTTTTATTACTAAATTGCAGTAAATGTTGATTTCCCTGTACACACACAGATGAAAACATATTTATATAGGTAATATACAGAAATGCTTCTGGAGAAAGTCGAGTTTGATTTAAGGATATTTACACTGTGTGTATTTTTCATGTGACATTGACAATTTCTGTTTGAACAGTTGTACAGATTTGGCTTTTGGAATCTCAACATTTACTGTAATTAAATGATTGTTTGTCTGACCACCCCCATAACTTCCCACAGCTCTGAACATTGAAATTGTAAACATTAAAAAAGGGCTTAAAATAATTATCGATATCATCAATTGACATTAAAAAAAGAAATAGACAAAATGAATTTTGCCAAACGCACTTAACAGCAATCGCAATATGATAGGGATGGAAATTCACAGCTAAGGAACCCAACCTTAATTCTGCCCTGTAGTGACATCAGGCAAGTGCAATAGGGCTACGAATTAGGCATTTTAGTGTATAAAGTTCCAGATTAGATTATACCGATTTGTAAAGACATGAGGTCTTTTCCTCAGGGTATCACCTTCACTAAGTTGTTTTTTTATTGATAATTCCAGAAGTCAATTGATAAATAACATTCTCTCAGTTATGAAGTTGCCATTTCAGATTTCTGGGGAGTGTCTATAATTTTGCACTAGTGGCCAGGTTCTTGGAGAAGTGGAACCTTGGTTTTATTTTAACTTGTGCATTCTCAGCAGCTTCTGGAATTTGGTTCAAAGTATTTACATGTTTCCCTGGCCTGTTCTTAAAAGTGCTGCTATAGAAAGTGGGGGAGGACAGGAACTGACTGCAGGATCAATAGCTAAATCCCTTAGATATTTATAGCTCATCGGAAGAAGGATGGGGATTGATCGATGTCTGGGGATTTAATAATAAACACACAAATATAATTGTTCATAATAAATTTTCATCTTCTAATTCCCATAACCCACTAATTATCCCTGGCTGCCCCCGGGAGTCAGGGGAGGGAGTACTAGTAAACTCCTGTGGCCAGTGTGGAACCTAAGGCACAAGGATATTTCAGTGGCTACTCATGTGGGGATTCTGTGCCACTGCGTATACACAGTATTCATGTCCAGCGCAGAATTTCTTCTTTTTTTTTGCATGAAGAAAATAAATTCTGCCCGAGAAGTGCTTCAGTTCTGCCTTTCACCCACCCTGTGGCACCAGAACAGCCAGTTGGGTTCATCTTTGTGGGAAATTGTTGCCCTGAGCTATACCCCAAATGGGAAGAGAGTTCGTAATGGGGGGGGCGGGGGTGGAGGAAGCTCAGTGGTTGAAGCATTGGCCTGCTAAACCCAGGATCATGAGTTCAATCCTTGAGGGGGCCATTTAGGGATCTGGGGCAAAAATCTGTCAGGGGACAGTACTTGGTCCTGCTAGTGAAGGCAGGGGACTGGACTCGATGACCTTTCAAGGTCCTTCCAGTTCTATGAGATAGGCATATCTCCATTTATTTTTTATTTTTTATTTAGTGGGTGCAAGTTGGGAGAGTCCTGAGACACGGCTGCCTCTGGGGGTGGGGACAGGGTGCTCATTCTCTACTTGCAAGAGGGTGTGGGAGGGGCACAGGAGCAGCAAGTGTCCCCATGGAGACTGCCCAGCCCCAGGTTACCCAGTCCCAGCCGCTTCTGCCCCCACCATACCCCAAACCTCTTCAACCCTCCAACCATCAGCTGCCAGTCTTCCCTCGCTGCTACCCCTTCCTGACTGGCAGAGAACCTCTAAGCCAGTGATGTGTCAAGGCTCATCCCTCTGGCTGAGGCCTCAGGGCACTTTCTTCCTCTCTCGGGGTACCATGCCACAGGGGCCCCACAAATCTACATTGCTTAGGCTTTGTCTTCAGCCCCAGGTGGTGGGGCTCAGGACCCTGGACTTCAGCCCCATCCGCTGGGACTTCAGCTTTCTGCCCTGGGCCTTGGCAAGTCTAATGCTGGCCTTGCTTGGCAGCCCCCCGATAACTGCTCATGGCCCCCCAGGGGGCCCCAGAGCCCTGGTTGAGAACCACTGCCTTACACCACGAATCACAGCAATGTTCAGGTTACTGCCAGTCCCAAAGGACCAGTCACTTCCTTAGGTCAATTGAATTTTAGGCCTCACAACAAAGACCACACTTGTAGCCAGTCCTGTAATAACCTGTATTATGATTTATTTAAAAGGAAATGAGAATTGTTTACAACGTTAAAGCAGGTGATCATATAGATGCAGACGAGTTACAGTTTTAAATTTAAAACTGTAATAGAAGCTTCTATAATAAGAACTCTCTCTATATTCTTTAGGACTAACCCAGGCTAAGCAGCTGAGGATCTCTTGCTTATGCCTAGAAAATTTGCCACCCAGAGTCGAAACAGCGTACAGATAATCAGTTCCTTCTGTATGGGTTTTTTATCCCCTTCCTGCCATGTGCTCTGAGCTGCAAAGTCAGCTAATGGGAAGTCAACAGCACAGCAACAGTCTTTTGTCTTCTTTAGCATCCCATAATAGTCTGTCTGGTGTTGATGGACCTCTCCTGCCAGGCAGGGTGTATTGCAGTCTGTTACCAATCAGCACTTCACATACGTAAAGTCTCTCTCCTGTCTGGTGATGTACATAGCCACAGAGGCTCACAATGCAACTAGTCAGATATTAACCCAGGAGCAACTCACGAGCATTTAATAAAGTCTGAACACTAAACACATTCTTATAATCCTAATACCTGTTTTAGCAGTACTAACACAGGTGAGCCAGACTGATTCCAGCTGTGTGTTTGTCCATGTTCAATTAAGACATGGGGGCTTTTGCAAGAGCTAACACCTCATCTGACAGTGTCACAGGCATAGATGGACCATTGGTCTGACGCAGTGGGCTGTTCTTATGTTCACAGTCTCTATGAGGAGTATCTATTCGTTTGGACTCGCTGGGGATCCACAGAAAGAAACATGGTGTGCTGAAGCAAGAAGGCCCAGTCCAAGAGCCCCCGGGTTCTCGCTTGTCAAAAAATAAAACTAGGCCCAGCCCTTGAAAGGAGGCACTCCCAGGAGAGACTGTATAAAGACTGGAGCATCAAATAACTTTGTAAACCTGAGACAGCTGCCTTGGGGACAATGACAGGGAGACTCCCCCAAAGTGACTCCTTTGATTCTGCTCTTCTCTGGCCTTTGGTTCATAGAAACATAGAACTGGAAGGGATCTTGAGAGGTCATCTAGTCCAGTCCCCTGCACTCAAGGTAGGACTCCGTATTATCTAGACCATCCCTGACAGATGTTTGTCCAGCCTGCTCTTAAAAATCCCCAATGATGGAGATTCCACAACCTCCCTAGGCAATTTATTCCAGTGCTTAAGCACTCTGACAGGAAGTTTTTTCCTAATCTCCATCCTAAACCACCCTTGCTGCAATTTAAGGCCATTGCTTCTTCTCCTATCCTCAGAGGTTAAGAAGAACTATTTTTCTCCCACATCCTTGTAACACCCTTTTATGTACTTGAAAACTATTACTATGTCCCCTCTCAGTCTTCTGTTCTCCAGACAAAACAAACCCAATTTTTTCAATCTTCCCTCATAGGTCATGTTTTCTAGACCTTTAATCATTTTTGCTGCTCTTCTCTGGACTTTCTCCAATTTGTCCACATCTTTCCTGAAATGTGGCGCCCATAACTGGACACAGTACTCCAGTTGTGGCCTAATCAGCGCAGAGTAGAGCAGAAGAATTACTTCTTGTGTCTTGCTTACAATACTCCTGCTAATACATCCCAGAATGATGTTTGTGTTTTTTGCACTGTTGACTCATACTTAGCTTGTGATCCACTATGACCCCCAGATCCCTTTCCACGGTACTCCTTCCTAGGCAGTCATTTCCCATTTTGTATGTGTGTAACTGATTGTTCCTTCCTAAGTGGAGTACTTTGCATTTGTCCTTATGAATTTCATCCTATTTACTTCAGACGATTTCTCCAGTTTGTCCAGATCATTTTGAATTTTTATCCTATCCTCCAAAGCACTTGCAACCCCTCCCAGCTTGGTATCGTCTGCAAACTTGATAAGTGTAACACAGAGAGACTGTTACTGGGAGGGTTCCACCATGTCTCAGAGGGTTACACCCTGGTGGGAGGGGGGTAGGCTTGTACTGGAATAAGGTGCCTCACAGTGTGGCAAAACCTAGAATGTCCATTAACAGTGAAAAATCAAGGGGAGAATCGGCATGTGGAATGGACGAAAGCCCCGTCTGAATTCTCTCACATTGTCCTTCTCGTCCTGTCAGGCTACAGAATAACATCCACGTTTTGCTCCAGATCATCCCATCCTCCAAGGGGGAAGGAAATGGCTGCAATGGAGCTGGCTCAGGTAAGAGATTATCAGGGAGCTGGTGGTGGGTTCTGCTTGGAAGGAGAGGAGCAGTACAGGCATAGGAAGGCAGTCACTGCTAGAGGTGGTGGGAGATTTGTGTAATCTAGGGTGTGATGGGTTGTCACCCCCGGGGTGCAGTCTGGGAACCTTCTGGGAACTGCTGTGCCCTCTAACCCTCAAACTGGGCTGGCCCTTCTTACACTGCCTTGCTAGAGATTCAGCCAGCCTCTCCAGGCCCGGTTATCACCCAACACGACAGCAGGTTGTGCCATACATCCTACTAAGCTGCCTGAGTGCTTTACCTAAGCCACTCAAGGACAGATAGAAGACAACAGCTAATTTCCCATCTCCCCAACCTTGCACACTTGCTGTAGTATAAATCCAGAATTATACCATTATATAGTGCACAGGGATCTCTATAATTTAAGTTTATTAATATAGTTCGCCTTCCCCCTCGATATGGGAAAGATACGCACAACAGGCTTGTGCTAACCAAGCTGAGATTTTCCCCAGACACTTCACTCAAAATACTGGTTAAGATAAAGCATAAAACAAGTTTAACAACTGCAGAAAGATAGATTTTAAGTGATTATTGTTAGAAGAAAAAAAGAGCAGGTTGACCCAGAGGTGAATATGAGTACAGGCTTCTTTATTGTGATATTTGTTCCCCTTGACCCAATTGTGGAGTAAGCACTGGATTAGTTATGTCACACTCCTTTTATCTAAGTTAGTATATACATCCGTTACAACACCCCAAAAACCCTTATTAAGTAATAGAAACACCCATACTGTTAGTATACCCACTCCATCTATTATTCACAGGATTACGCATGTCATACAGGCAATTTTACCTTGAAAATACAGTTCTTTGCATGAATGTGTTGCCACAAATTTCCCTACTCAGCAGTTCTCAGGGGATGGAGGAAGGGGCAATGAGCAGTTCTCGGGGGAGGGAGGAAGGGGCCATAAGCCAGGGCTTGTTTATGTAGCTGGGAAAGGAAGGGAGGGGGAGATAATATTTCTTTTACCTTCTTTCACACAAAGGACATTCCTTCCGACAACTACATTTCTCATGCAGCTGCATCCTTACCAATTCTTACAAGCAACAGGGAAAGGAAAAATATGGCAACTTATTTATTAAGCAAAGAATTACTGCCTGCTTATGCCTTTGTCCCCTAATGCCATGTCAGCACATTAGCAGCTTCCCAGGTCTTTTACTTAACCCTAACATATCCCAACAATTATAAGTGACAGCAAACAGATCAAAGCAGATTACTTAGCAAAAAACCCAAAACTCAAACTAAGCCTAACATACTAGATGGATAGAATTTGAATTAGCAATTTCTCACCCTGACTGATGATACAAGCAGCCCACCAAGTTTCCATACACAAGCTAGAAATCCCTTTATCCTGGGACTAGCACTTCCCCCAGTTCAGTCTTTGTTCCTCAGGTGTTTTCACGAGTTCTCTTGAGTGGGGAATGAGGCCAAGAGATGATGTCTCACCCCACCTTATGAAGCTTTTCTATATGGCGGGAACCCTTTGTTACAAACTCAGTTCCCAGTTCAATTTGTGGAAAAATACAGGTACCAAAATGGAGTTCAGTGTCATGTGGTCTGGTCACATGCCCTGCTGAGTCATAGTAGCCATGATTCATAGGTTGGCTGAAACATTCACAGGAAGGCTATGCCCTTCCACGTCCACATTGTCTTTGTTGATGAGCCATCAGAACTATCTGGCTTCTTCATTGTTGTACCTGAAAGGCTAGTTGTGAGTGTTACCCAGAATAAGCACATTTGAAATACAGCTACATAGTCAATATCCATAACTTCAGATACAAACATGATCCATGCACACATATAGGAGAATCCTATTCAGCAAATTATAACGTTTCCAATGACACCGCACATGATGCATCTTGCACAAAATGCATCATAATTATGACCTAATCCTATTATAATCATACCACTATGCTGAATTTGGGGTGCAGTGTCAGCTGGGGCCTAATTTCAAGGCACAGGAGTTGAGAATGGAACTTCCTCTCTTTGTGGAACAAAGGAAATAGCCCTCCAGCAACGGCTGGGAAAACTTTCCAGACTCCCAGTGCTGGAGCCTGAATCTACTGACACTTCATTAGTTACCACCACCCCCAATCTTTGTGGCAACTGCAAACTTTATCAGTGATGATTTTTTATTGTCTTCTAGGTCATTGATAAGAATGTTAAATAGCAGAGGGCCAAGATCCAATCCTTGCGGGAACCCGCTAGAAATAAATCCACTCGACTATGGTTCCCCATTTCCAATCACAGCTTTTAATCTATTTAATGTATACCGTGTTTATTTTGTATCATTCTAGTTTATTAGTCAAAATATTGTGCTAAACCAAGTCATATGCCTTGCAGAAGTCTAGGTATATTACATCAATACTATTAGCACCACCAAATTTTTGATCTCCTTCTATGAGGATATCCAGTTAGTTTGATAGGATTTATTTTCTCTAAACCAGGGGTCTCAAACATGTGACCTATGGAGTTATTTCCTGCAGCCCGCCATAGCTCCCCTTTGCCCCTCCTCTCATCCTCTGCCCCCCCCCCCCCCAAAGTGTGCTGCATCCCCGCTCCTCTGCCTACCTCCCAGCACTTCCTGCTGCCAAACAGCTGTTTGGCAGTGCTTAGGACTTTCCAGGAGGCAGCGAGGAGGAGCAGGGATGCGGCGCATTCAGAGGAGGAGGCGGGGCAGAGATTTGGGGAAGGTGTTGGAATAGGGGCAGGGAGAGGGCGGAGTTGGGGTGGGGACTTTGGGGAAGGGGTTGGAATGGGGGCGGGGAAGGGGTTGGAAGAGGCAGGATGGGGCGGGGCCTAATGGAAGGGGTGGAGTGGGGGCAGGGGCAGGGGCAGGCGGGGGCTTTTGTATCTTTGTATTAAAAGGTGTCACTGATGCGGCCCTCAGGCCAATGTACTAGTCTTCTTGTGACCCTCGTGGTGATTTGAGTTTGAGATCCGTGCTCTAAACATTTGTTAATGGGTACTAATTATATTACCCTCCTTTAATTCTTTATTAATGAAATTCAGTATCTGCTACTCCATTATCTTGTCCAGCATCATAGAATCATAGAATCTCAGGGTTGGAAGGGACCTCAGGAGGTCATCTAGTCCAACCCCCTGCTCAAAGCAGGACCAACCCCAATTAGATCATCCCAGCCAGGGCTTTGTCAAGCCTGACCTTAAAAACCTCTAAGGAAGGAGATTCCACCACCTCCCTAGGTAACCCATTCCAGTGCTTCACCACCCTACTAGTGAAAAAGTGTTTCCTAATATCCAACCTAAACCTCCCCCTCTGCAACTTGAGACCATTACTCCTTGTTCTGTCATCTTCTACCACTGAGAACAGTCTAGATCCATCCTCTTTGGAACCCCCTTTCAGGTAGTTGAAAGCAGCTATCAAATCCCCCCTCATTCTTCTCTTCTGCAGGCTAAACAATCCCAGTTCCCTCAGCCTCTCCTCATAAGTCATGTGCCCCAGCCTCCTAATCATTTTTGTTGCCCTCCGTTGGACTCTTTCCAATTTATCCACATCCTTCTTGTAGTGTGGGGCCCAAAACTGGACACAGTACTCCAAATGAGGCCTCACCAGTGCCGAATAGAGGGGAATAATCACGTCCCTCGATCTGCTGGAAATGCCCCTACTTATACAGCCCAAAATGCCGTTAGCCTTCTTGGCAACAAGGGCACACTGTTGACTCATATTCAGCTTTTTGTCCACCGTAACCCCTAGGTCCTTTTCTGCAGAACTGCTGCCCAGCCATTCGGTCCCTAGTCTGTAGCAGTGCATGGGATTCTTCCGTCCTAAGTGCAGGACTCTGCACTTGTCCTTGTTGAACCTCATCAGATTTCTTTTGGCCCAATCCTCTAATTTGTCTAGGTCCCTCTATATCCTGTCCCTACCCTCCAGCGTATCAACCACTCCTCCCAGTTTAGTGTCATCTGCAAACTTGCTAAGGGTGCAGTCCACACCATCCTCCAGATCGTTGATGAAGATATTGAACAAAACCGGCCCCAGCACCGACCCTTGGGGCACTCCACTTGATACCGGCTGCCAACTAGACATGGAGCCATTGATCACTACCCGTTGAGCACGACCATCCAGCCAGTTTTCTATCCACCTTACCGTCCATTCATCCAGCCCATACTTCCTTAACTTGCTGGCAAGAACACTGTGGGAGACTGTATCAAAAGCTTTGCTAAAGTCAAGAAATAGCACATCCACTGCTTTCCCCTCATCCACAGAGCCAGTTATCTCATCATAGAAGGCAATTAGGTTAGTCAGGCATGACTTGCCCTTGGTGAATCCATGCTGACTGTTCCTGATCACTTTCCCCTCCTTTAAGTGGTTCAGAATTGATTCCTTGAGGACCTGTTCCATGATGTTTCCAGGGACTGAGGTGAGACTGACTGGCCTGTAGTTCCCCGGATCTTCCTTCTTCCCTTTTGTAAAGATGGGCACTACATTAGCTTTTTTCCAGTCATCCGGGACCTCCCCCGATTACCATGATTTGTCAAAGCTAATGGCCAATGGCTCTGCAATCACATCGGCCAACTCCTTTAGCACCCTCGGATGCAGTGCATCCGGCCCCATGGACTTGTGTTCGTCCAGCTTTTCTAAATAGTCCCAAACTACTTCTTTCTCCACAGAGGGCTGGTCACCTCCTCCCCATACCATGCTGCAGAGTGCAGCTGTCTGGGAGCTGACCCTGTCTGTGAAGACAGAGGCAAAAAAAGCATTGAGTACACTAGCTTTCTCCACATCCTCTGTCACTAGGTTCCCTCCTTCATTCAGCAAGGGGCCCACACTTTCCTTGACTTTCTTCTTGTTGCCCACATACCTGAAGAAACCCTTCTTGTTACTCCTAACATCTCCGGCTAGCTGCAACTCCAAGTGTGATTTGGCCTTCCTAATTTCACTCCTGCATGCCTGAACAATATTTATATACTCCTCCCTGGTCATTTGTCCAATCTTCCACTTCTTGTAAGCTGCTTTTTTGTGTTTAAGACGAGCAAGGATTTCACTGTTAAGCCAAGCTGGTCGCCTGCCATATTTACTTTTCTTTCTACACATCAGGATGGTTTGTTCCTGCAACCTCAATAAGGATTCTCTAAAATACAGCCAGCTTTCCTCGACTCCTTTCCCCCCATGTTATTCTCCCAGGGGACCTCGCCCATCAGTTCCCTGAGGGAGTCAAAGTCTGCTTTTCTGAAGTCCAGGGTCTCTGTTCTACTGCTCTCCTTTCTTCCTTGTGTCAGGATCCTGAACTCAACCATCTCATGGTCACTGCCTCCCAGGTTCCCATCCACTATTGCTTCCTCTACTATTTCCTCCCTGTTTGTGAGCAGCAGGTCAAGAAGAGCTTTTCCCCTAGTTGGTTCCTCCAGGAAATTGTCCCCTACACTTTCCAAAAACTTCCTGGATTGTCTGTGGACCGCTGTATTGCTCTCCCAGCAGATATCGGGGTGATTAAAGTCACCCATGAGAACCAGGGCCTGTGATCTAGTAACTTCAGTTAGTTGCTGGAAGAAAGCCTCGTCCACCTCATCCCCCTGGTCTGGTGGTCTGTAGCAGACTCCCACCACGACATTACCCTTGTTGCTCACACTTCTCAATTTAATCCAGAGACTCTCAGGTTTTTCTGCAGTTTCATACTGGAGCTCTGAGCAGTCATACTGCTCTCTTACATACAACGCAACTCCCCCACCTTTTCTGCCCTGCCTATCCTTCCTGAACAGTTTATATCCATCCATGACAGTACTCCAATCATGTGAGTTATCCCACCAAGTCTCTGTTATTCCAATTACATCATAATTCCTTGACTGTGCCAGGACTTCCAGTTCTCCCTGCTTGTTCCCCAGGCTTCTTGCATTTGTGTATAGGCATTTTAGATAACTCACCGACTGTCCTGCTGTCCCAGTATGGGGCAGGAGCCCTCCCCTCTTGCACTCACCTACTTGTGCTTCCTCCCAGTATCCCACTTCCCCACTTACCTCGGGGCTTTGGTCTCCTTCCCCCAGTGAACCTAGTTTAAAGCCCTCCTCACTAGGTTAGCCAGCCTGCTTCCAAAGATGCTCTTCCCTCTCTTCGTCAGGTGGAGCCCATCTCTGCCTAGCACTCCTTCTTGGAACACCATCCTATGGTCAAAGAATCCGAACCCTTCTCTCCGACACCATCTGCGTAGCCATTCGTTGACTTCCACGATTCGACGGTCTCTACCCCGGCCTTTTCCTGCCACAGGGAGAATGGACGAGAACACCACTTGCGCCTCAAACTCCTTTATCCTTCTTCCCAGAGCCACGTAGTCTGCAGTAATACGCTCAAGGTCATTCTTGGCAGTATTATTGGTGCCCACGTGGAGAAGCAGGAAGGGGTAGCGATCTGAGGGCTTGATGAGTCTCGGCAGTCTCTCCGTCACATCACGAATCCTAGCCCCTGGCAAGCAGCACACCTCTCGGTTTTCCTGGTCAGGGCGGCAGATAGATGACTCAGTCCCCCTGAGGAGAGAGTCCCCGACCACCACCACCCTCCTCCTCCTCTTGGGAGTGGTGGTCGTGGAACCCCCATCCCTAGGACGGTGCATCTCATGCCTTCCAGTCAGTGGAGTCTCCTTCTGCTCTGTTCCCTCAGATGTATCATTCACTCCACTCTCTGCACTAGTACCTGTGGAGAGAACATGAAAACGGTTGCTCATCTGAATATGCGTTTCTGGTACATGGACTTGTCTCATACTCTTTCCTCTTCTGGAGGTCACATGCCGCCAATTGTCCTCACTGGCCTTCTGTCCCCGCTGCGTAGCCTGCTCTGAATCCTCAGTATTGATGTCAGACTGACACTCTTGTAATTAGCTGGGTCATCTTTTTTTACACTTTTTAAATATTGGCACAGCATTAGCTGTATTCCAGTCTTTTGGAATTTCCCCAGTGTTCCAAGTCCTATGTAAAATCAACATTAACAGTCCACCACGCTCCTGCACCAGGTCTTTTAAAACTGTTTGATACAAGTTATCTGGACCTGCTGGTTTAAACATGTCTAACTTTAATAGCTGCTGTGTAACATCCTCGTGAGTTCTTGTTGGAATGGAAAGTGTGTCGTCATCAGCATCTTATGATATGAGTACATCAAATGTTTTTCTCCAAATCCAGGAGGAAATATTTATTGAACACTTTTGCCTCTTCTGCATTATTTTTGATAATTCTGCCATTTCCGTCTAGTAATTTACCACTACCATTGTTAGGATTAATTTTGTACTTAAGAAGAAAATTTTAAAAAGTATATTATTTTAATTGATTGGTCATTGATTTCTGATAGCTTCCCTTACCAATTGTCTACAATTCTGACCTTCTCACTTATATTCTTTACTATCGACTTCCCCTTTTTCCATATATTTTATTTGGAGAGTGTTGGGATTCCTACTAGGGAGCCACCAGCAGGGTCCAGAGACAGCCCCATCTCCTATATCAGGCTCTGGCAGTAGATATGTGATAAATGTGAAGACGCTGCCTCCGTCTGTCATCTGGGAGACACAAAGGTTCTCTCTTTCTACCCTCTGATGCCTCCTGGCTGCTGTAAGCAAGGTGGGGTGGGACTCTGTTAACATGTGCCTCCCGGAGCTTCCATTTACCTGGTGCTGCTGTTCCGTGAATAGTGGAACCGTGAGTGGGGCAGCAGGTCCTGAGTGTTGGACTCTTGCTCTTTCAGGGGCCAGTGACTTTCGAGGAGGTGGCTGTGTATTTCACCAGGGAAGAGGGGGCTCTGCTGGACCCGACTCAGAGAGCCCTCTACAGAGACGTCATGCAGGAGAACTATGAGACGGTCGTCTTTCTCGGTAAGGAGTCCTGTCCCCCTCGGTTATTAGAAGCTTTGGGGGTCTCTAAAGAACCTGAGTAGTAATAACTTTATACCTTTATTCATCATACAAGTTTTGACAAGTTTCCTTGCCCCCCCCCCCCCCCCCTCTTGTTTTCCTTATCTCCCACCCACTAGAATAATTTTTGGACATGTGCCTTTTTGGTGCCATCAGTCATTTTAAAATTGCTTTTAATGTATCCTTATTGGATACATTGATAACTAGAGCTTTCATGCCTTTTCCTCATTTTAAGAGGAAAATGTGCTGCCTGTAGAATTCTAATTTGAGTAAATAGGTCAATGACTGACACACAGGTTGTGTGACCGTCAGATGAGCTCCTCTTTTGATAGAGCGCATAATGTTGCCCTTCAGGACCCCACAGGTGAAGGGAGAACAGAACTGTGCTAAGGGAGGGGAACGTGGGGAGTAGATAATTCTGGGGTGCCAGGAAATGGCGAGGGTGTGTGCAGGGTTAGAGCTAAGAAGTAGCAAGGAGGGAGGAGGTAGTGAGAGACAAGGAGGGAACACAAGAAGCTCCTACGGTGCTGGGAGGCGGTGACGGCTGAGAGTAATGGGAAGAAGGGGATGGGAGTGTGGAGGAAGGGCACCCAGGAAGTGGGCTGGGGTGGGTCAGTGGAAGAAGGAGAATTTTTGGGATCTACAGCTGTGGGGGATCCCAGACCTTTAACTCCGAATCCCTGCCCGAGCCTTGTTGCTTTAAAGCCTACGCTCCACTTTTATTTCTGTTGTTTTACTTCTTTTTACATTTCCCCCCCAAATATTATTATTTTAACTCTTGACCTCCCTCTCTCACTCATTACCCCCCTCTCCATACAACCTCCCCATCTCTATGCACAGCATCCCTGGCCACCATTCCTGAGTCCTTGCTGCATTCCTCCCTCCCATAGCAAGGCCACTACCCAGGCACAAATGGGCACTTTTTACACCTCTAAGATTACATATTGGGGTACAACTTGCCCTTGTACATGGCTTCTCAAAGTTGATTGAGAAGATGGAATTTAGTGAAACACACAGAAATTTGTGTTTTAACAGACAGTTATAATTGAAATCATAGGCAAGGATCAATACACATAACGATTAAACTAAGATAAGTATAGTAAAGAGGGTCTTGCCTTTTGCATACTTCCAAGTTATGGACACCATGGGAAACAAATATCGAGGCGCAAGGGAGGCCATCAGAACGGAGGCCGTGCTTCAATTTACTTGGGGACCCGACAAAATGAAAAAATGGTAACTAGGAGAGGTATTTTCTCCGCTTCCTTATGGTAATAGGATGGCTATATACCACATCTTCTCCTTTACTCTGATTAAAATAATGTCAATAGCTGCCCCGCAATGTTCCCTCTAATTTTTGACAGGCCGTGTGCACAAAAAATGTCTTCTGTGCAAATTTTTGAAGCAGAGTTCAAATTTGTGCGACATGAGGCAAATGCGCCCAAGCGAGTAAAATGCTTCCACAAGGAGATGTATGAGTTCCGACGTGATCAACGTTCCACGTTTGAAATGCTGGCGGGGAGGGGTACGATTCATTGCCCTCCTTTCCCGCCCGTGCCAGCTAGTAGCATCTGGCTGTGTTAATAGATGGCGGGCAAACAATGTCAAAAGTTGCCTGTAAATGGTATTTCGGCCTGGCTCCTATGTGGTTTTTCATTTTTTGTGCACGTGGTGTTTAGGATCTGTGTGTGCGGGGTTTAGGATCTGTGCACGCACGCACATGCGCAGAGCTTAGAGGGAACAGTGGCCCCAACCCATATGTGGCCTTTGGGAAGCCCATAATTAAGCATCAAGCATTAATACTCATGATTTAAATCATAGAATCATAGAATCTCAGGGTTGGAAGGGACCTCAGGAGGTCATCTAGTCCAACCCCCTGCTCAAAGCCGGACCAAACCCAACTAAATCATCCCAGCCAGGGCTTTGTCAAGCCTAACCTTAAAAACCTCTAAGGAAGGAGATTCCACCACCTCCCTAGGTAACCCATTCCAGTGCTTCACCACCCTACTAGTGAAAAAGTTTTTCCTAATATCCAACCTAAACCTCCCCCTCTGCAACTTGAGACCATTACTCCTTGTTCTGTCATCTTCTACCACTGAGAACAGTCTAGATCCATCCTCTTTGGAACCCCCTTTCAGGTAGTTGAAAGCAGCTATCAAATCCCCCCTCGTTCTTCTCTTCTGCAGGCTAAACAATCCCAGTTCCCTCAGCCTCTCCTCATAAGTCATGTGCCCCAGCCCCCTAATCATTTTTGTTGCCCTCCGCTGGACTCTTTCCAGTTTTTCCCCATCCTTCTTGTAGTGTGGGGCCCAAAACTGGACACAGTACTCCAAATGAGGCCTCACCAGTGCCGAATAGAGGGGAACAATCACATCCCTTGATCTGCTGGAAATACCCCTACTTATACAACCGAAAATGCCATTAGCCTTCTTGGCAACAAGGGCACACTGTTGACTCATATTCAGCTTCTCGTCCACCGCAACCCCCAGGTCCTTTTCTGCAGAACTGCTGCCCAGCCATTCGGTCCCTAGTCTGTAGCAGTGCATGGGATTCTTCCGTCCTAAGTGCAGGACTCTGCACTTGTCCTTGTTGAACCTCATCAGATTTCTTTTGGCCCAATCCTCTAATTTGTCTAGGTCCCTCTGTATCCTATCCCTACCCTCCAGCGTATCAACCACTCCTCCCAGTTTAGTGTCATCTGCAAACTTGCTAAGGGTGCAGTCCACACCATCCTCCAGATCGTTAATGAAAATATTAAACAAAACCGGCCCCAGCACCGACCCTTGGGGCACTCCACTTGATACCGGCTGCCAACTAGACATGGAACCATTGATCACTAACCGTTGAGCCCGACCATCTAGCTAGTTTTCTATCCACCTTACCGTCCATTCATCCAGCCCATACTTCTTTAACTTGCTGGCAAGAATACTGTGGGAGACTGTATCAAAAGCTTTGCTAAAGTCAAGAAATAGCACATCCATTGCTTTCCCCTCATCCACAGAGCCAGTTATCTCATCATAGAAGGCAATTAGGTTAGTCAGGCATGACTTGCCCTTGGTGAATCCATGCTGACTGTTCCTGATCACTTTCCCCTCCTTTAAGTGGTTCAGAATTGATTCCTTGAGGACCTGTTCCATGATTTTTCCAGGGACTGAGGTGAGACTGACTGGCCTGTAGTTCCCCGGATCTTCCTTCTTCCCTTTTTTAAAGATGGGCCCTACATTAGCTTTTTTCCAGTCATCCGGGACCTCCCCCGATTGCCGTGATTTTTCAAAGATAATAGCCAATGGCTCTGCAATCACATCGGCTAACTCCTTTAGCACCCTCGGATGCAGTGCATCCGGCCCCATGGACTTGTGTTCGTCCAGCTTTTCTAAATAGTCCCGAACTACTTCTTTCTCCACAGAGGGCTGGTCACCTCCTCCCCATACCGTGCTGCAGAGTGCAGCTGTCTGGGAGCTGACCCTGTCTGTGAAGACAGAGGCAAAAAAAGCATTGAGTACACTAGCTTTCTCCACATCCTCTGTCACTAGGTTCCCTCCCTCATTCAGCAAGGGGCCCACACTTTCCTTGACTTTCTTCTTGTTGCTAACATACCTGAAGAAACCCTTCTTGTTACTCCGAACATCTCCAGCTAGCTGCAACCCCAAGTGTGATTTGGCCTTCCTAATTTCACTCCTGCATGCCTGAGCAATACTTTTATACTCCTCCCTGGTCATTAGTCCAATCTTCCACTTCTTGTAAGCTGCTTTTTTGTGTTTAAGACGAGCAAGGATTTCACTGTTAAGCCAAGCTGGTCGCCTGCCATATTTGCTTTTCTTCCTACACATCGGGATGGTTTGTTCCTGCAACCTCAATAAGGATTCATAGATTCTTTAAAATACAGCCAGCTTTCCTCGACTCCTTTCCCCGTCATGTTATTCTCCCAGGGGACCTTGCCCATCAGTTCCCTGAGGGAGTCGAAGTCTGCTTTTCGGAAGTCCAGGGTCTCTGTTCTGCTGCTCTCCTTTCTTCCTTGTGTCAGGATCCTGAACTCAACCATCTCATGGTCACTGCCTCCCAGGTTCCCATCCACTATTGCTTCCTCTACTATTTCTTCCCTGTTTGTGAGCAGAAGGTCAAGAAGAGCTTTTCCCCTAGTTGGTTCCTCCTGCACTTGCACCAGGAAATTGTCCCCTACACTTTCCAAAAACTTCCTGGATTGTCTGTGCACCGCTGTGTTGCTCTCCCAGCAGATATCGGGGTGATTAAAGTCACCCATGAGAACCAGGGCCTGTGATCTAGCAACTTCAGTTAGTTGCTGGAAGAAAGCCTCGTCCACCTCATCCCTCTGGTCTGGTGATCTGTAGCAGACTCCCACCACGACATTACCCTTGTTGCTCACACTTCTAAATTTAATCCAGAGGCTCTCAGGTTTTTCTGCAGTTTCATACTGGCGCTCTGAGCAGTCATACTGCTCTCTTACATACAACGCAACTCCCCCACCTTTTCTGCCCTGCCTATCCTTCCTGAACAGTTTATATCCATCCATGACAGTACTCCAATCATATGAATTATCCCACCAAGTCTCTGTTATTCCAATTACATCATAATTCCTTGACTGTGCCAGGACTTCCAGTTCTCCCTGCTTGTTCCCCAGGCTTCTTGCATTTGTGTATAGGCATTTAAGATAACTCACCGACTGTCCTGCTGTCCCAGTATGGGGCAGGAGCCCTCCCCTCTTGCACTCACCTACTTGTGCTTCCTCCCGATATCCCATGTCCGCACTTACCTCGGGGCTTTGGTCTCCTTCCCCCAGTGAACCTAGTTTAAAGCCCTCCTCACTAGGTTAGCCAGCCTGCTTCCAAAGATGCTCTTCCCTCTCTTCGTCAGGTGGAGCCCATCTCTGCCTAGCACTCCTTCTTGGAACACCATCCCATGGTCAAAGAATCCAAACCCTTCTCTCTGACACCATCTGCGTAGCCATTCGTTGACTTCCACGATTCGACGGTCTCTACCCCGGCCTTTTCCTGCCACAGGGAGGATAGACGAGAACACCACTTGCACCTCAAACTCCTTTATCCTTCTTCCCAGAGCCACGTAGTCTGCAGTGATACGCTCAAGGTCATTCTTGGCAGTATCATTGGTGCCCATGTGGAGAAGCAGGAAGAGGTAGCGATCTGAGGGCTTGATGAGTCTCGGCAGTCTCTCCGTCACATCACGTATCCTAGCCCCTGGCAAGCAGCACACCTCTTGGTTTTCCCGGTCAGGGCGGCAGATAGATGACTCAGTCCCCCTGAGGAGAGAGTCCCCGACCACCACCACCCTCCTCCTCCTCTTGGGAGTGGTGGTCATGGAACCCCCATCCCTAGAACGGTGCATCTCATGCCTTCCAATCGGTGGAGTCTCCTTCTGCTCTATTCCCTCAGATGTATCATCCACGCCACTCTCTGCACTAGTACCTGCGGAGTGAACATGAAAACGGTTGCTCACCTGAATCTGTGTTTCTGGTACATGGACTTTTCTGGTACTTTTTCCTCTTCTGGAGGTCACATGCCGCCAATTATCCTCACTGGCCTTCTGTCCCCGCTGCGTAGCCTGCTCTGAATCTTCAGAACATTGTGCCCGCTGAAGCCGATCCTGACGTCTATCCAGGAACTCCTCATTTTCTCTTATGGAACGCAGGGTTGATACTCGTTTCTCCAGACCTTGACCCTTTTCTTCCAATACGGAGATCAGCTTGCACTTTGTACAGACAAAGTCGCTTCTATCCTGTGGAAGGAAGACAAATATGGCACATCCTGTGCAGGTCACAACAGCGGATCGCTCAGCATCCATAGTCTCTTCCTTCTAAGAGCTTCCTTACTTGTGGCAGAAGCTACTCAGAGGAATCTGCAAGAGGGATGCTGCAGCAGGCTTACTCCAGGCGAACTCCCAGGCAAACTCCTCCTGTTCGCTGCTCAGCTGGTTCGCAGCTGACTGCCTTCTCCTTCTTATAACAGTCAGGCCCAGCTGGAACAAAGCACTCCCAATTCACACTGTTCAAACAAGCAATCAAACAATCAAGCACACGGTCAAACTGCCAAACTGTCCCCTCAACAGACACTCAGATACTCACCAGCGCAGTCCCCCTAATGCAGCACTTAGCGTACTAAAATCACTTATTTATTAATAATTCCAATATATGAATGTGGTCCAACTGCAGAGATACTGCATAGCAACCTAATTGCTAAAGCAGTGGTCCCCAATGTGGTGCCCGCGGGTGCCATGGTGCCCACCGGGACATTTATATGCGTCTGCCGTCAGGGCCGGCACCAAGGAACGAAGAGGAGAGGCGCGCATCCGCCAGAGAACCTGCCACCGAAATGCCACCGAGGAGTGCTTTCGGCGGAGAAGCTGCTGCCGAGGAGTGCGGCCACCGGAGAAGTGTTGCCACCACAATGCCGCCAACAAGCATTGCTGCCTGCCATACTCTTCTGAAGGCATGAATGTGCTCTTGGCCACAGAAAGGTTGGGGACCACTGTGCTAAAGCCTGCCCCAAACTTACTTCCTTTCGGAATCCTGTGGCGTATTGCATCTATTTGTGGTTCCTCGTTAGTGTCTCAAAATCAGGGTGCAAAATATCTGACCTGGGATTCTTTCCTGAGGCCTATTCAGGTAAATCCCAGACTTCAGCATAACTTCTCCCACAAAGCCTCCACCTAATATAAAGCCCTTAACTATAGCAAGCTTAATATGCCATTCATTTATGTTCACCTCCTTGCTCCTCCATGCATGTTCCAAGCTAATAAGCAATACTCTGAGAACGACATTTTACCTCTAGCGAGTATAAAATTGCCCACAAGATCTGAGACTGCGTCATAGATCATAAAATCAGGTCGGGGTCAACAGGAGTGAGAGTTTGGAGAGAGTCTTGTACCCCTCTCCTCATCCGCAGAAGCCACAAGCTGTCTTCCCTCCAGGTTTGTTGGATCTTTGAGCCTCTCCCTCCTGAGGTTGCGTGGCCCAGTTCTTGTTTCTAACATTCCCCTTTTCCGGAAGAATTAGAGGTTGTTGCTCCTGAATTTTAGTGTTTAATTCCCCAACCTTCTCCACAGACTGGGGAGTTTAATTCTCCCTCCCATTACACCTGAGTCACTAGATTTCCTAATTCCCCAAAATGTGCTTTTGCGATGTCACTGGGGTAGCTAAGCCTTTGACCTGCCTCCATGTTCTACTCAAGGAATGCCCTCTCAGGTATCAGGCCTCTAGCCAGCCCCTCTCTATGGGTAGGGACACACATGCCTCTCCTTTTTTACCAGGGTTTGAGGATTGCAGCCTGTCCTCCACTGTGTTCACTGGACTAATGTCCAGTTCCTGTGCTTTGCTTTCTCTCGAAGGGCTGTGAGCAGTGTGTGTGTGATAGAGGTGGGAATTTTGGTGATACTTCTGTGATGCCAATATACACCTCAGTTTCCCTCTGTGATCAGTATTGCTATGATTAGAAAGCGCAGGAGACATGAGGTGTTTTGTCACATAGCTGTCATGGGGTGTTATGAATGGGTCATTAAGGACGGGCTGGGACCAACCTACATCAATGGAATACCCGACAGAGACAAGGGAATAATTGTCACCTGTCCATGGGAGGATCTCCGCTTGGCTGAGTGAAGCATACATGGACTCGTTATGTTTTCGGGAGCAGGAAGAACTGGGCTCGCAGAGACAGGGAGCTCTACCGGAGCAAAGACAAATGGACAGGCAAAGTGAAAGGAAACAAAACTGTTTTCAACAGCAGCATGGCTCAAGAGCATTGGCCAATATGGACTATATTGTCACCTTTGCTTCTCTGCCCTAATCTAAGGACTTTCCAATGCTGTGTTTCAGTTGACTGGTAAACCCTGGTATGTTTTAACAGGCTGCCCAGTGTCACAGCAAAAACTCGCTGAGCTGCATTGAATGAGAAACAGTCTCTGAACAGGAGTGTCGCTCAGCTGGACCTGCTGGCAGAGCTCACAGGTTGAAATAGGAGTGTTGAAGCCAGAGGCTCAGTCTGAGGTGCTGAAGCTACATGGCCTATCCTTGTGGAAGAGTGGAACCCCTTGGGGGTCTCGTGTACTCAGGGGGCCCCTCCCAAGGACTTTTTAAAAGCCAGGGCATTGCACAGATGCTATGCATCCATGACAGTGTGCCAGAGGTTAAGCCTTATGGGGAAAAGATATAAAACAAGAAAAGGATCTACATGCATATTTACCATCACCCCCTCATCAGTCCTCGAGGGAATCCCTGATCAGATCCAAACTATATTAAAACCTTCCTCTAAGGCTTACCTCTCGGTTATCAGGTCATGTCAGTTTTGTTAGAGGGCTTTCCCTTCACCCTCCCACTTGCCTGCTTCTTGTCACGCAGACAGCAAGCAGCAAAAGACCAGAAGTCTGAAGGGCAGATAATGTGATGTTTATAGGGGTTAATTTCGAAGCAAGCATATTCCGAAACCATTCACACCAGTCGGGCTTATCACCATACGCCCATAGAGTCTGTTCCCCAGTGCTCTGTTCCCAGCTCTGACGCCGCAGAGCATATACCCCACGTCCCCCTTCTCAGCTCTGACACCGCAGAGCGTTTCCCCCACATCCCCTTTCCCAGCTCTGATGCCGCAGAGCCTTGCCTGTGTCCCTGTTCCTGTTCCCCCCTTAATAAACCTGATTCCAATTTCCCTTTCCCCCGTTTGACCCCAGTTTATATAGTCATATTCTCACCTATACCTTAACTAATCATTTTACTGAAATTTAACTAACCAGTCCTAACATATTGTAACATAATTCTCTAACCAATTATATCCTACTACCCTAATTAACTTACACCTAGCAAAATTAATTATACAGCAGACAGAAACAATTCGAGAACCAAACAAATTAACAATAGAAATGTGGTGGCCATAAAGATAAAACAATACAGAAATGAGGGTAGCACGACCATTGATAAGTGATTTATTGCGAGACAGGATGCTATCAAATTAAATTTCCTTTAAGTGTCTTAAGATCTGTTTCTTTATCTGGTGGTGATGGGCACTATCTGGACAAGATCGTCTTCCTAACAACCCAATACCACCTTATTTCAGTGTGACTTGTTTGGGCTGTGACGATGTGACTGTGGCTGCCCTGCTGCTTAGCCAAAGGCCTTAGCCCAAGAACAAGGCCTCAGACTATCCTAGTGAGAGAAGGCCCACACACAGGAAGACTGAGATTTTGATTCTTTGTTTTTGTACCCCTGTAACTAACTAAAGTGATAAAAATACACCTAAGTTCTGAAGGTATAGACTTTACAGGCAGACCTGAATATCTATATTCTCACAGTGGGTTCTAGCCCTTCCCCAGCTGATGTCTGTCTTGTCTATTTAGATTGTAAATTGTTCAGGGCATGGGCCATCTACTATTCTGTGTGTGTACTTGTCCTAGCACAATGGGGACCCACTGTTAGATGGTTCTAAGGCACTAAGGTAATGAATACGATCTATAATAACTCTCCTGCCACTTTGAGCAAAGGAAGTTGGCCTTGGGATGTTGCTGCTTAAAAATGAGCTGGGCTTACAATCATGGAATATTCTTTGTGACAGGTATCCCACAAATTCCACTGACCTCCCTTGTTTTCTTTGTCTGGAGCAGGATTTCCAGTTTCCAAACCTGATGTGATCTTGCAGCTGGAACAAGGGGAAGAACCGTGGGTCCCAGATCTCCAGGGCTCTGAGAAAGAAGTGCTCCCGAGAGCTGCCTGCACAGGTGAGGAATTGGTTAAACCAACTCAAAAACTGTCCAGGAATACAGGAAACATTTGGGATGCCCTACAAAGACCTTGTGAGTTATCCAAGTTCAGGATTGTTCCCTGCAGCTGTGGAATCATTAGGCAGATGTCACTCATGCTTCCCACCTATCACTGAAAACTGGCAGCAGTTCCCTACCTGATCTCACTTTCCTCTGAGTGTTCTGGTGAGATGCAAACCCAGAACTGATGCCTTCCTCTCTCTCCTCTGGGAAGGGTTTGTGGAAATGGTAATGGTCTCAAGTTACAGAGGGGGAGGTTTAGGTTGGATATTAGGAAAAACTTTTTCACTAGTAGGGTGGTGAAGCACTGGAATGGGTTACCTAGGGAGGTGGTGGAATCTCCTTCCTTAGAGGTTTTTAAGGTCAGGCTTGACAAAGCCCTGGCTGGGATGATTTAGTTGGGGTTGGTCCTGCTTTGAACTGGGGGTTGGACTAGATGACCTCCTGAGGTCCCTTCCAACCCTGAGATTCTATGATTCTATGAAAATCAACTCCTGATAGGTTTGATCTCTCCCTCACATATTTTGGTTTGTTCACCCCATTTTCCATTCCTGTCTCTGAGATTTCCTTTCAGGCACAGGGAGTGACCTATGTCTGGATTCTCTCTGTCTCCCATCAGGTGTTGGGATGGTGAATGAGAATGAGGAGAATCCCCAGCAGGAAGATGCTGAGCAAGTAGAACCACATGGAAAGTTATCAGGAAGACCCAAAGGGAATGTTTCCAGGAGTTGTGCACTCCCAGAAAAAGCAAAAGCCTGTGAGACTCAGCAGAGGCCAGAGGAAAACTTCAGTAGCCTCTCAGACCTTATTACACACGAGAGAATCAACTTGGAAGAGGCACGCTACACATGCCATGAGTGTGGGAAAATCTTCAATGGGAGCTCAGACCTTTTCACACATCAGGGAATCCACAGAGGAGAGAGACCCTACATGTGCTCTGAGTGTGGGAAACGCTTCAATCGGAGCTCACACCTTATCAGACATCAGACAATCCACACGGGTGAGAAACCTTATGGATGCTCTGAGTGTGGGAAACACTTCAGTCGGAGCTCACACCTTATCACACATCAGACGATCCACACAGGTGAGAAACCTTATGGATGCGCTGAGTGCGGGAAACGCTTCAATCGGAGCTCACACCTTATCACACATAGGAGAATCCACACGGGTGATAAACCTTATGGATGCTCTGAGTGTGGGAAACGCTTTATTTGGAGCTATGCCCTTATCGCACATCGGAGAATCCACACAGGAGAGATGCCCTACACATGCTCTGAATGTGGGAAAAGCTTCAATTACAGCTCAAACCTTATCACACATCTTAGAATCCACAATGAAGAGAAACCCTACACGTGCTCTGAGTGTGGGAAAAACTTCAAAGAGAAATCTACCCTGAGCAGACATCAGAGAATCCACACAGGAGAGACACCCTACACATGCTCTGAATGTGGGAAAAGCTTCAATCAGAGCTCAAACCTGATAACACATCGTAGAATCCACACAGAAGAGAAACCCTACACGTGCTCTGAGTGTGGGAAACGCTTCAGTCGGAGCTCACACCTGATCACACATCAGAGAATCCACTCAGGTGAGAAACCTTATGGGTGCTCTGAGTGCGGGAAAAACTTCATTAAGCGCTCAGACCTTGTCAGACATTGTAGAATCCACAGTGGAGAGAGGCAGTAGCCGATTTACCATGGAGCCACTGGCTCCAGTGGTGCCGGGCCCACGCTCCGAAGGGTCCCCGGCCCGGCCTCTCTTCTCTGCTGCTTTGCCCGGCGCTCCGTCCTGCTGCTGTTTGGTAGCCGGCAGCAAAGCTCCCCCTCCCCCGCCTCTTCCCCCAGCATGTTGTGTATTCACCCCAACTACTCTCACTCTCTCTCCCTGCTCCCGATTGCCGGAGAGGGAGCAGCAGCTGCTGTCCTCTGGACCCCGGGCAGGGCAATTCTCTGCTGCAGTGCTTCTCCGGAAGGAAACATGAACACTGAGACCCAGACAGAGGTATGGATTATGCCATCTTTAGACTCAAATCTGAATTAGTCCCAAAATAGTTATTATAAGAGTAGAGTATGAGGGCAAGATTGTCACTGTTTGTGCCGGTGCAGGGTGTAACGATGCTGGTTCTAAGAGTGCTAATTCTGGACAAATTGCTTCAAGCAGGGCAGCTACAGCCCAAGGTTGGGGTTTTTCCACCTCTAAGGCAAACCAAACCAGCCAACCAGAGAAGACTTTGGTTTTACCCCACTGGCTAACCACAAGTCACAAGCAATTCCCTTAGACACTCCAGTTTCCCAGTATCACCACCAGTGCCACTCGTTATGGGGACAAATGGTTATGAAAACCAATGCCCCAGTAAAAGAAAAAAGGTTCTCCTGATCCCAAAGGATCAGGCCCCAGACCCAGGTCAATATATAAATCAGATCTTACCCACAACTCACACTGTTGCCAATCCTTTAGAATCTAAAATCTAAAGGTTTATTCATAAAGGAAAAAAGTATAGGTGAGAGCTAGCATTGGTTAAATGGAATCAATTACATACAGCAATGGCAAAGTTCTTGGCTCAGTGATTGAATAAGCTGCAGGTTCAAATCGAGTCTCTGGAGTGCATCCCCAGCTGGGATGGGTCATTCAGTCCTTTGTTCAGAGCTTCAGCTTCTAGCAAAGTCCCTCCAGAGGTATGAAGCAGGATTGAAGACAAGATGGAGATGAGGCAGCTGCCTTTTATCGTCTCTTCCAGCTGTAAGGACACCCAAAATGGAGTCTGGAGTCACATGGGAAAGTCCCTGCATACTTTGCTGAGTCATAAGGCGTGTCTGTCTTCTCTCAATGGGTCAGTTATATAGCTGATGGTCCTTAATGGGCCATCCAGCAGGCTAGGCCGAGCTAACACCAACCTGTCTGGGGTCTTCCCCAGAAGCACAGCACAAGTTTGAAATACAGAAGGTATAGAGCCAATATTCATAACTTAAACTACAAAACTGATACATACATATAAATGGCATAATCATAACCAGCAAACCATAACCTGGTCTTAGACACCTTATTTGACCCCCTTTATATAAGATTGCCACTACAGGACCTTGGTTGCAACAATGATCTATATGGTCCCAGTTGTTATCAATAACGTCACATGGGGATATAAGGGAGCACAAGGTGCCCCTTACTTCCCTGTGTGGCATACCTGTATTGCAGATGAGAGAACGGGGGTGGGGCAGAGAGCAGCCTCCAGGAGGCAGAGTCACGATAACATCCCTGCTGTACTTCTGGAGTAATGCAACTACATGCTGCCCCTTACTCAGGCCAGATTGATAATGTAAATAGTTTTTTTCCTCTCAAAAATCCGATCAAAAGACAGTTTTAATTAAAATACATTATATCATGGAATAGGGATTATAAATTCTGATTCTATAGTATGAGACAATATATTCATGTAATGTTTAAGAAAAGTTTTGTAAATGAGTTCCAATAGTTCATGGCTTAGGGACCCAATCTTATGGGGTTCCACAGACTTCTGTATAGATTATTTAGGTTAATTTTCTTATCTACCCAATGGGACTCAGTGCTTAGTCTAGAAGATACCATCAGAGATGCTTAGTTTTGCAGTTCTCAAACTGTGGATTTGTCTCCCCAGAGGTAACATGCTTGTTAACAGCAAAAATGTTTTTAAATAAATAACGTACAGAGGTGAGAAATAACAGACCTCAACCCTATTGTCCCTCTGCAAATTTGTGTACACAGGGTCAACCCCTTACCTCTCTTTAAAAGTGAAAAGTTTTTCAAAAAGTTCAATGAATAGAAGATTGTTGGGGGCAGAATAGATCTGGACAAGGAGAAGTCTGGAGATAAATGTGAGAAGTGAGGAAAGTATGTTTTTTGTTAAAATATTGTTTGCTGTTGAAGAAAAAAATCCAGAATACTTAACGTTATTGTTTTAGTTAAATAAAACAATTTAAATGTCTGTCTGGTGATGTTCTCCTCCTAATACAGCCTGGCAAGAAAATCCTCCAAATATTAATGATTAACCTCTTGAATTGGAGATAGTTCACCTCCCAATGACATCATAAATATCTGCTTCAATTATCATTGGTAAATGAAATAACCAAACAATCATTCATTTTCTGATATAGCTGTAAAACTCATCTGATAAGTTTTCAAAATAAATCACGGTTTAAAAATGTATAGTGTGTACCTTCTAAAAATTAAACCTACATCTGTCTCTGAGTTGGGAAGAATATGCATTAAGGTTATAACAACCAACAAGAATGGACTTTTATGTAGAAACCCATGATTAAATCGAGTCTTCCTAACTAGTGATTTAAATCAAATCCACCCTGCCCGGTGTGCTGTTGCTCCTGGCCTTTTCATTCCCCGGGGGGCCCACAAATATGTTTGGGGCCAGGCCCAGCTCTGAGTGAAGCTTTGATCCTTCCCTTCACAAATATTATGGAGCGTACAGCACGTGGCTATAAGCATAGGAATATTGTCATCGGCCAGGTCCAGCCTTCCATATAGGCAGCGCTAGCGGGCCTTTAAATGGCCAAAAGCACACACAACCGTTATTCTCTACTTGCTCAGACTGTTGTTGAACCGCTCCTTGCTGCTGTCAAGGTGCCCCATGTATGGCTTCATAAACCACGGCATTAAGGGGTAGGCAGGGTCTCCCAGGATCACAGTGGGCATTTCGACTTCCCCTATGATGATCTTCTGGTCCAGGAAGAAAGTCCCTGCTTGCAGCTTCCTGAACAGGCTAGTGTTCTGAAAGGTGCGTACGTCATGCCCCTTTTTGGACCAGCGTGCAGTAATGTCCGTGAAATCATAGAATCATAGAATCTCAGGGTTGGAAGGGACCTCAGGAGGTCATCTAGTCCAACCCCCCGCTCAAAGCAGGACCAAACCCAATTAGATCATCCCAGCCAGGGCTTTGTCAAGCCTGACCTTAAAAACCTCTAAGGAAGGAGATTCCACCACCTCCCTAGGTAACCCATTCCAGTGCTTCACCACCCTACTAGTGAAAAAGTTTTTCCTAATATCCAACCTAAACCTCCCCCTCTGCAACTTGAGACCATTACTCCTTGTTCTGTCATCTTCTACCACTGAGAACAGTCTAGATCCATCCTCTTTGGAACCCCCTTTCAGGTAGTTGAAAGCAGCTATCAAATCCCCCCTCATTCTTCTCTTCTGCAGGCTAAACAATCCCAGTTCCCTCAGCCTCTCCTCATAAGTCATGTGCTCCAGCCCCCTAATCATTTTTGTTGCCCTCCGTTGGACTCTTTCCAATTTATCCACATCCTTCTTGTAGTGTGGGGCCCAAAACTGGACACAGTACTCCAAATGAGGCCTCACCAGTGCCGAATAGAGGGGAATAATCACGTCCCTCGATCTGCTGGAAATGCCCCTACTTATACAGCCCAAAATGCCGTTAGCCTTCTTGGCAACAAGGGCACACTGTTGACTCATATTCAGCTTTTCGTCCACCGTAACCCCTAGGTCCTTTTCTGCAGAACTGCTGCCCAGCCATTCGGTCCCTAGTCTGTAGCAGTGCATGGGATTCTTCCGTCCTAAGTGCAGGACTCTGCACTTGTCCTTGTTGAACCGCATCAGATTTCTTTTGGCCCAATCCTCTAATTTGTCTAGGTCCCTCTGTATCCTGTCCCTACCCTCCAGCGTATCAACCACTCCTCCCAGTTTAGTGTCATCTGCAAACTTGCTAAGGGTGCAGTCCACACCATCCTCCAGATCGTTGATGAAGATATTGAACAAAACCGGCCCCAGCACCGACCCTTGGGGCACTCCACTTGATACCGGCTGCCAACTAGACATGGAGCCATTGATCACTACCCGTTGAGCACGACCATCCAGCCAGTTTTCTATCCACCTTACCGTCCATTCATCCAGCCCATACTTCCTTAACTTGCTGGCAAGAACACTGTGGGAGACTGTATCAAAAGCTTTGCTAAAGTCAAGAAATAGCACATCCACTGCTTTCCCCTCATCCACAGAGCCAGTTATCTCATCATAGAAGGCAATTAGGTTAGTCAGGCATGACTTGCCCTTGGTGAATCCATGCTGACTGTTCCTGATCACTTTCCCCTCCTTTAAGTGGTTCAGAATTGATTCCTTGAGGACCTGTTCCATGATGTTTCCAGGGACTGAGGTGAGACTGACTGGCCTGTAGTTCCCCGGATCTTCCTTCTTCCCTTTTGTAAAGATGGGCACTACATTAGCTTTTTTCCAGTCATCCGGGACCTCCCCCGATTGCCATGATTTGTCAAAGCTAATGGCCAATGGCTCTGCAATCACATCGGCCAACTCCTTTAGCACCCTCGGATGCAGTGCATCCGGCCCCATGGACTTGTGTTCGTCCAGCTTTTCTAAATAGTCCCGAACTACTTCTTTCTCCACAGAGGGCTGGTCACCTCCTCCCCATACCGTGCTGCGGAGTGCAGCCGCCTGGGAGCTGACCTTGTCTGTGAAGACAGAGGCAAAAAAAGCATTGAGTACACTAGCTTTCTCCACATCCTCTGTCACTAGGTTCCCTCCCTCATTCAGCAAGGGGCCCACACTTTCCTTGACTTTCTTCTTGTTGCCCACATACCTGAAGAAACCCTTCTTGTTACTCCTAACATCTCCGGCTAGCTGCAACTCCAAGTGTGATTTGGCCTTCCTAATTTCACTCCTGCATGCCTGAACAATATTTATATACTCCTCCCTGGTCATTTGTCCAATCTTCCACTTCTTGTAAGCTGCTTTTTTGTGTTTAAGACGAGCAAGGATTTCACTGTTAAGCCAAGCTGGTCGCCTGCCATATTTACTTTTCTTTCTACACATCGGGATGGTTTGTTCCTGCAACCTCAATAAGGATTCTTTAAAATACAGCCAGCTTTCCTCGACTCCTTTTCCCCCTCATGTAATTCTCCCAGGGGACCTTGCCCATCAGTTCCCTGAGGGAGTCAAAGTCTGCTTTTCTGAAGTCCAGGGTCTCTGTTCTACTGCTCTCCTTTCTTCCTTGCGTCAGGATCCTGAACTCAACCATCTCATGGTCACTGCCTCCCAGGTTCCCATCCACTATTGCTTCCTCTACTATTTCTTCCCTGTTTGTGAGCAGCAGGTCAAGAAGAGCTTTTCCCCTAGTTTGTTCCTCCAGCACTTGCACCAGGAAATTGTCCCCTACACTTTCCAAAAACTTCCTGGATTGTCTGTGGACCGCTGTATTGCTCTCCCAGCAGATATCGGGGTGATTAAAGTCACCCATGAGAACCAGGGCCTGTGATCTAGTAACTTCTGTTAGTTGCTGGAAGAAAGCCTCGTCCACCTCATCCCCCTGGTCTGGTGGTCTGTAGCAGACTCCCACCACGACATTACCCTTGTTGCTCACACTTCTCAATTTAATCCAGAGACTTTCAGGTTTTTCTGCAGTTTCATACTGGAGCTCTGAGCAGTCATACTGCTCTCTTACATACAGCGCAACTCCCCCACCTTTTCTGCCCTGCCTGTCCTTCCTGAACAGTTTATATCCATCCATGACAGTACTCCAATCATGTGAGTTATCCCACCAAGTCTCTGTTATTCCAATTACATCATAATTCCTTGACTGTGCCAGGACTTCCAGTTCTCCCTGCTTGTTCCCCAGGCTTCTTGCATTTGTGTATAGGCATTTAAGATAACTCACCGATCGTCCTGCTGTCCCAGTGTGGGGCAGGAGCCCTCCCCTCTTGCACTCACCTACTTGTGCTTCCTCCCGGTATCCCACTTCCCCACTTACCTCGGGGCTTTGGTCTCCTTCCCCCGGTGAACCTAGTTTAAAGCCCTCCTCACTAGGTTAGCCAGCCTGCTTCCAAAGATGCTCTTCCCTCTCTTCGTCAGGTGGAGCCCATCTCTGCCTAGCACTCCTTCTTCTTGGAACACCATCCCATGGTCAAAGAATCCGAACCCTTCTCTCCGACACCATCTGCGTAGCCATTCGTTGACTTCCACGATTCGACGGTCTCTACCCCGGCCTTTTCCTGCCACAGGGAGAATGGATGAGAACACCACTTGCGCCTCAAACTCCTTTATCCTTCTTCCCAGAGCCACGTAGTCTGCAGTAATACGCTCAAGGTCATTCTTGGCAGTATCATTGGTGCCCACGTGGAGAAGCAGGAAGGGGTAGCGATCTGAGGGTTTGATGAGTCTCGGCAGTCTCTCCGTCACATCACGAATCCTAGCCCCTGGCAAGCAGCACACCTCTCGGTTTTCCCGGTCAGGGAAATGCCCACAGTGATCCACGATCATCTGGAGAACCACTGAGAAATACCCCTTGCAATCAATGTACTCAGTGGCTAGGTGGTCTGGTGCCAGAATTGGAATGTACGTGCCATCTATCACCCCTCCGCAGTTAGGGAAGCCCATTTTTGCAAAGCCATCCACAGTCTCACACACGTCACCCAGAGTCACTGTCTTTTGGAGCAGGATGCAATTTTTGGTCCTTCACGCTTGCATCAACAGGAGTCTAATAGTCAACTTTCCCACTCCAAACTGGTTAGTGACTGGACGGTAGCAGTCTGGAGTGGTCAACTTTCCCACTCCAAACTGGTTAGCGACTGAACAGTAGCAGTCTGGAGTAGCCAACTTCCACAGTGAAATTACCATGTGCTTCTCCAATAACAGGGCAGCTCTTCTTCTCGTGTCCTTGTGCTGTGCGGCTGTGGCGAGTGCATCACACAGTCCCATGAATGTGGCTTTCCTCATCCAAAAGCTTTGCAGCTGCTGCTCATCATCCCAGATGTGCATCACGATGTGATCCCACTGCTCAGTGCTTGTTTCCCGAGCCCAAAAGCAGCATTCCACGGTGATCAGCACCTCTGTGACGGCCACAAGATATCTCATGTCGAAGCTACTACATGTGGCAAAATCAGTCACACTCCTCTTGCCTTTGTAGTTTAAGGAATAACTCCACTGTTACTCGTGATGTGTTAGTAAGAGCGAGCCGCATAGAGTCATAGAATATCAGGGTTGGAAGGGACCTTAGGAGGTCATCTAATCCAACCCCCTGCTCAAAGCAGGACCAATCCCCAATTTTTGCCCCAGATCCCTAAATGGCCCCCTCAAGGATTGAACTCACAACCCTGGGTTTAGCAGGCCAATGCTCAAACCATAGAGCTATCCCTCCCCTCTGTATTGGTCAACAGTGTGGGATCCATTCCTGCTCCCCGAAGAGGCAGAATGCGCAGTACACTAACCATTGAAAGATGGTGCCAAATGTGAACGGAAGCACAGGGATTGCTGGAATGCAAAGCAATGCATCATCAGGCATTGGGACAGGACCACTGTTCCCTCTAAGCTCTGCGTGTGTGCGTGCGCACACAGAACTTAAATCCCGCACACGCGGCGAAACACTGCGCGCACAAAAATTTGCACAGACGTAATTTTTTGCGCACATGGCCTGTCAAAAATTAGAGGGAACATTGGACAGGACCCGGGATACCCTGCAAGCCCCTCTGCCTTCCCACAACTCTTAGCGGCATAAGATGAAGAGATGCTCAATGGGATACTGAGTGCACTGCTCCGAATACCGCTGCAAGTGTGAACACGCTATTGCGCAGGCAGCTGACAGTGTGAACCCACAATAGCGGTTTCCCTTCAGCGCTCTCTGAGCGGCCCTGTACCTCCCAGCGCTGTAACTCTGCCAATGTAGACATAGCCTCAGACAGACTGACTGCCAGGATCCCAGGACTGATCCCCTCTGGGGAATGAAGCCCAACGTCAACAGGCTATGCGGCCTTCACTAGTCTCCCTGTGCCTGAAAAGCCTGCTAGCCCAAAGTGCTGGACCATCTATGCCATTACCGGGTTCCTCAACTGCAGTTACAGTTCCTACTCCAGGTGAATCCAAAGCCCGAGAGGTGCAGAGATCCAGCCCCTTGTAATCTTAGCAACGTTTTGTTCCTTTTTCTATTTTTTGTGTGTTTCTTTTTATGAACTTGGAGACCTCCCAGCCTTCTATTAGATTGGGGTGTAACAGTGGGGCTCAGTGGGGGTGAGTGTGTGAACACCTCTGAAATCTACAAAGGGAAGATGCTAGAAAGAATAGTTCCCCAAATCTGAATAGCCCTAAAACTCTGCCCTATGAAATGACTGAATGCATGCTCCTCACCCCTCCTGCACCCCCAGCCCCTGTTCCAGCCCAGAACCTGCACCCAGCACCCAAACTCCCTCCCAGAGCCTGCCCCCGTCCAGCCCCAGCCTGCACCTGGAACCCAAACTCCCTCCCAGACCTGCACCCTCACCCCTTCCAACACACCCCCTCCTGCCCCAAATACCCTCCCAGAGCCTGCACTCCCAGCCTCTGCACCCAGCACCCAAACTCCCACCCAGAGCCTACACACAAACTCCGTCCCAGAGCCTGCACCCCCAGCCTCTGTTCCAGCCCGGAGCCTGCACCCAGCATGCAAACTGTCCCAGAGCCTGCATTCCACCCCCTTCCCACACACACCCTCCTGCACCCAAACTGCCTCCCAGAGCCTGCACCCTCACCCCTTCCAACACGCCCCCTCCTGCCCTGAACACTCTCCCAGAACCTGCACCCCTCACCCACTCCTGCACCCCCAGCCTCTGTACCCAGCATGCAAACTGTCCCAGAGCCTGCATTCCACCCCCTTCCCACACACCCTCCTGCCCCCAAACTCCCTCACAGAGCCTGCACCCCTCACCCCCTCCTACAGCCCCACCTCTTGCCCGAGCCCAGAGCCTGCACCTTTACTCTTATATTAAAAAAAAACCCTAAACATTATTTAATCATAAACATTACTATCACCGGAATTTTCCCTCTGCTAGCCAGAACGAACTGAATTTTGCAGCTTTCTGGAAAGTGCAGACACTGAATTTTGGGGAATTTAATCACTGTGTTTATGGGTGGATGTTTTACAATCATATCTCAGTGCAAAAAGTGAAACACTAAGGCAATGTCTACACTCTAGAATGATGTCAACCTAAGACAGCCATTAAATCGCTTGTGTGTGCACACTTGTCTCCTTGTGTTGGCAGTGCACATCCTCAGCCATCTCTAGCTGCCAGAAGATCCAGCTACATGGGGGTTGTTCTGGTCTCTGTGAGGGGAGGATTCAGGTGGGAGAAGGGGCAGACTAGTGAAGTTTGCCTTTGATTTACAGGGACGTTGGGAGTGGGAGGCTCTATATCTCATGCTAGGGATGACAATCTGAGCCCAGGCAGTAGCAGCAGGAGGGGAGGTACGGGGGGAGGTTGCCACTTGGTAAAAATGAAATTGGAAAACCTCTCTCTGTTCTCTCATTTATCCCCTGTCACGGAGTGTGGGGGAGTCAGCGCCTGCACCCCTCTTCCCCGGATTCACTGGGAGTCTCAGCCAGCCAGTAGAACAGAAGGTTTATTAGAGATGCCAGGAACACAGTCCAAACAGAGCTTGTCAGTACAACAGGACCCCTCAGTCGGGCCCTTCCGGGGGGCGGGGAGCTTAGACCCCAGCCCGGGGGCTCCCTGCATTTTACCCCACAGCTCCAAACGGGGGCAGGGAGGCCAGACCCTGTCTGCCCCTCTCCCCTCCTCTCCGGCCCACTCCAAACTGCAAAACTGTCCAGCCCCTCCTTTCTCCTTTGTTTCCTTCCCGGGCCAGGAGGTCACCTGATCCCTTTGTTCCAACACCTTTAGCTTGCACCTTTGCACAGAAGGGGCTTAGGCTATTAGTTGCTAGGAGACAGAGTGTCGGCCATTCTTTGTGTCCAGGCCCCTGCCCTAGGGCTCTGTAACAATCATGCCCCCTTGTTCCACCACCTAAAAACTCAAGCACTGCATAGGGAAACCGAGGCACCCACACAGTACTCAGGGAAAACATTAACAACAGTCCTATTCCGTCACATCTCTCCCCCCTTTGAGACCGAACTGAGCGGGGTCACTTTAGCCAGTGACCTGGGGAAGTTTGAACCCGGTTACACCAGGCCATTCTAGTTCGACGTGCTTCCTTAGGTCGGGTGTGCTTGATGGCACCCGCAGGCTGCATGTGGGAAGGTTTATGCGGCCCATGCCCTTTTTTTATTTTAAAACCCCTGGGGTTTAAGCTGAGATTGTGTTTTCTCCCAGCGCTCCAGTTTGGAGGGCTGTAATTTGGGCTTTTTTAGTTAAGAGCCTCCCTCTTGATTTGGTCCCCTTTTTGACCATGTGTCTTTGTTACCAGCCGCTTGGCATTGGCCCCTTTTCCTGGATGCAGCCACATTGGGGCAGAGTGGTGAATATACACCGTAAAGCGCCACCCACACAGATTCGGCTGCCGATTTTTAAGGGCCTGCACCATGGCCAGGCATTTTTTTTTATGGCCTGACCGTTTTGCCTTCAGGGCAGCAGCTTCTTGCTTAGATACCCGATGGGGTGTTTTTCCCCCTTAGCATGGGCCTGCATTAGCACCGCACCCAGCCCTGTGTTTGAGGCTTTGGTGAACACTATACAGGGCTTGGCCCGGTCTGGGTTTACTTGATTTATCGGGCCCTGTATTAGAGCCTTCTTCAGCGCACAGAGAGCCCTCTGGCCCTGCTCGGTCCAGACTTCCTTGTTTGGCCTTCCCTTCTTACATAGCTTAGTGATGGGGGCAGCTAGGGAGCTAAAGGGGGGTACAAACCTTTGGTAGTACCCCGCCATCCCGCTAAAGGCCTGGACCGGTTTTTTGGTCTGGGGAACAGGCCAATTTTTGATTGCCTTTACCTTGGCCAGCCCTGGGCTGTTGAATGACTGGATTACCTCTAAAGCCAGCATGTCCTTGGCCTTCTTTTTTAGGTTTTGGGCTGTTTCTTAGTTACTTTGAATGGGGGACACCTGATGGGAGGATGGGCTCCCATCTTAGGGGAGAGATTTACCAGGGGGTCTTTTTCCTTTTTTTTTCAATCATTCCTTACCGGTTTTAGGGGTCGCCTTACTCTTCTCCCATACCACAGCTTGAAAGGGAAGCACCCTGGTGATTTCTGGGGCACTTTCCTGTGCCATCGGTGGGGCAGGTACTTGTTCCAGTTCTGTGGATGCTGATTTATACAAGTTTTTAGCATCAGCCTTACGGTCCCCTGAAATTTCTTCACCAGCCCATTGGACTGAGGGTGATATGCAGAGGCCCAGGTGGGCCAGACCCCACCTTTTTTCCACACGCCCCGGAGCAGGGCTGACATGACCTTGGATCCCTGGTTTGTAAGGACCTTGCTGGGGACCCCCACTTTATTTATAGCCACCTTCTGGAAAGGTTTCTTTTTGATGGGCAGGGACCTTCAGGGATTTTTTCCCTTACCACGGGCCAGGTACAATAGCCGGTGATGATACTTCTGGGGCCCCACCCACTGCCTTTTGATTTTTCACCCTTCTACTTCCCCTTGGGAAGCCCATTTCCGGCACAGGAATCCCTTCTCCCACAGGGATCTGTCCCTGCAGCCTTCCCCAAGGGGGTTTGCAGCGCTGTGGCCAGCAAGCTCCCTTAGCTTCTTTAAGGAGGGATCCTTCTGCAGCCTACTGGCCAGGCCTGGGGTTACCGCCCCACTGAGCCCTGTCCCTGGTGGCTTTCTTCCTGCCGTGGAATTACTTCCCGGCAGCACCTCTGGACCAGGCAAGCCTGGTTGGCAGCCGTCCTGCCCTGCCTGTGTGTTTCCCCACTTAGCTGGGGTCTTTGCTCCCCCCATGCTCAGCGCTGCCCTGGCTGTCCCTGTGGGGCCAGGCAGCGAGCTTGCTGCTTTGATTTTTGCATTAGAGCCAGCATGAGCCCACTTTTCATTGTGCAGGGGGGTGGGGAGCATCTCTTTGTCCCACCCTGCCCTAGGGGTCTGGTTACAGGCCGGCAGGTAACCGGGGCCTGGCAGCTTCTCCCCTTTGCCAGCCAGGTTATTTGCATTTTTACTGACCATTTTCCTTTTAGCCAATTGGTTTCCTGAATTTAAATTCAAATTTTTGTCTGTTACAGGGCCAGGGTCTGGATTTTGTCCCAAAGATACACAGTTACCCCCCAACAGCACCTCACAGCCGATATCCTGGAGAACCCCAACCACCAGCCAGCCCGACCCCTTTTGGGTCTGCACAGGGATCTGGGCCATAGGCAGGGCGAATGGGTTCATCCCTGGGACCCTCACCCAGGTCACACAGCCCCTTAGCATCTGGTGGGGGGTGCACCACCCGCGGCCTGACCACAGTTTTTTTTCTTCCGGGGTCTTGCCACCCCAAGAATGTTTTTTTTATTGACCATCGCTAGTTTATGCTGCTGCTGCTTTTTTTGTAGGTCTTTCTCGGGCTCTCGCTGTCTTTTACAGTCCTCTTGCTCTTTTGGACTCAGCTTAAGTTCCATCCATCTCTGATCCCCTGCTGGGGAACCCGATCGTGAAGACCCCCGTCTGGTTGGGGACCAGACTCTTGGGGATGCCAGGCTACCGCTCCAGCTGCTCCCAGATCCTGCTGTAGCCCCATCGGGGTCAGGAATCTGCTCCTTAGAATGGTCATCCTCCTCCAGCTTCACGATTAGCCGGGCTTTGGTGAACTTTCCAGTGCGTATTCCTTTCTTTTTGCACAGGGTTACAATGCTTTTTTTAAGGAGAAGGCGATATGCCATCACTTTACTGCTTCCAAGTTGCTGTGGATTTGCAGGCCTGTGTGCTCTTAGCTTCCCACGGTTTCCAGGAAGAACCCCAAGTGTGCCAGCCCTTCTTCAGGTCACCACCTTTTTGCCAGGGTCGAGCTGCAGCTCCTCCGCCCCTGGGTTCGCTTACGGCACCCACAGGGGAACCCTGTCACCGCAAAAATCCTTCTCTCTCCCGGGGCCAAGCTGCAGGCTTCTCTGCCCCTGGGACTCCTCACCGCAGCCCCCAGGGGGACCCCATTATTGCACAGTCCTTCTTACTGGTCACACACTCCCAGGGGTTAAACGTAGCTCCTCCGCTTCCCGAAACCGCTTCTCTGTGAGCCTTTAGCACGCCTGGTCCTCGTTAGCCCCCCTTCGTTTTACTGTTCCCCAGTTACTTACTGCAGGAAGTGCCGTTTATGGGGTGCAGTACATCCCACCGCTACCACCAGTTGTCACGGAGTGTGGGGGAGTCAGCACCTACACCCCTCTTCCCCGGATTCACTGGGAGTCTCAGCCAGCCAGTAGAACAGAAGGTTTATTAGAGATGCCAGGAACACAGTCCAAACAGAGCTTGTCAGTACAACAGGACCCCTCAGTCAGGCCCTTCCGGGGGGGCAGGGAGCTTAGACCCCAGCCCGGGGGCTCCCTGCATTTTACCCCACAGCTCCAAACGGGGGCAGGGAGGCCAGACCCTGTCTGCCCCTCTCCCCTCCTCTCCGGCCCGCTCCAAACTGCAAAACTGTCCAGCCCCTCCTCTCTCCTTTGTTTCCTTCCCGGGCCAGGAGGTCACCTGATCCCTTTGTTCCAACACCTTTAGCTTGCACCTTTGCACAGAAGGGGCTTAGGCTATTAGTTGCTAGGAGACAGAGTGTCGGCCATTCTTTGTGTCCAGGCCCCTGCCCTAGGGCTCTGTAACAATCATGCCCCCTTGTTCCACCACCTAAAAACTCAAGCACTGCATAGGGAAACCGAGGCACCCACACAGTACTCAGGGAAAACATTAACAACAGTCCTATTCTGTCACATCCCCAAAACTCCCCTCCATGAAAATCTCCACCCCTGCCACGGCTAAGGCTGCGATTCTCTCATGGAAGTAGTGGAAGTCACGAATTCCATGACTTTCCTCAACCTCCGTGACTTCCACAGATGCAGCGGCTGGTGAGGCTGACCCCAGAGCCACCCCACGGCCAGCCACACTGGCCCTGGGCAGCACCCAAACATCAGCTGATTAGGCTGGCTCTGGGAAGCGCCTGAGCAGAGGCCAGTGCGGCTGGTCCTGGGGAGCGGCCGAGCAGCGATAATGGGGGTGGCCCCGGGGAGCACCCAAGCGGCGATTATAGGGGCAGCTGGATAAGTGACCCCGAGTACCACCTGAGCAGCAGTGGTACAGTGGTGGCCGGAGTAGCGGCCCCTGGGGCCATTGGAAGAGTGGTCCCTGGAGCCTCAGAGCAGTGGCCACAGAGGGCAGTCAGCCCCCACCACTGGAGAAGTGGCCCCCAGACCACTGGGGCCCAGGAGCAGAGATTTAGTAATGAGTATTTACAGTAAAAGTCAGGGACAGGTCATGGGCTGTGAATGTTTTTTTATTGTCTGTGACCTGAACAAGACTTTTTCAAAAAATACCCATGACTAAATCTTAGCCTAAGAAACTCCCTGGCAGATTTTTAACTTTTCTGATTTTTCCTTGGCGTCATACAAACAAATTGTCTCTGTGTGAAATGGAGGGAAACGAAACGTCCACGCAATGGCACAATGCCCTAAGGCAAGAGGGTGAAGGAATCAGGCTGAGGAGTGACTGAAGTGGACTCACCTGGGATTGAAATGACATTTGTTTCTGTCAAGTAGTGAGAAATGTGGCATTAATTCAGATGTGGGGTTGAGGCTTTTTTAGCTCTTTGTAAAAACTTGAACTGGATTTCCCAGAAGGGAGAAAGGGAAAGTCCTGGAGCTGTCTTTAGTCCCTGGCTGGGGTCTCCTGGGCAGTGGAAAACTTCCCTTGTTTGATGCTGCCAAGGGGATTGTGGAGAGCGCAGATGTCCCTCGGTGGGGATAAGACAGGAAAGGGACTGTCTGAATTATCAAGGCAGGAAATGGAAAACAATCTACAGCAACATCATTATCCACAAACACAGGAAAGGGACAGGAACTCTTGCTGTTCAGCCATGGACACACTTACACAATGGCACAGCAGTGAGTGTGTTGTGGAAACTGATCTGAGGAAACAATTGGAAATGATCACTCAATGAGAACAGAACTAGAGTGTAGTGAGAAAACTGCCTAAAACAAGTAGTTATGGCCGAGTGGTTAAGGTGATGGACTAAAAATCCATTGGGGTTTCCCTGCACAGGTTCAAATCCTGTCAACTATGGAGGAGCTTGTGGTTCTTTAGTTTCAGTGCCTGAGGAGCCTTTGTGTCAACGGGAGCTAGGTCTTGTCTCACTCTCAGGCTGTGTCCACACTACTGAGTTATACTGCCTTTGTTGAAGTGTTTTAATTAAACACTAGGCTCCTTGTGTCACCAGAGCACATCCACTCAAGCAACTCTTGCGTCGCCCCAAAGAGCAGTGCACTGTGGGTAGCTATCGCACTGTGCAACTGGCCGCAGGGGGCTTTGGGAGGGGTTTGCAATGGCTCATGGGCCGGTACAGCATCACATGGGCATCCTACTAGATTGCCAGCTGCTTCTCAACTGAAGTGTGTGTGGCAGGGCAGAGAGTGTGTGACAGAGTGTGTGTGTGTTGGGGAAGAGTGAGTGTGTCGACATGCTGTCTCTAAGCTCAGACAGCTGCTGGAAGCAACCAGTCCTGAGGCAGGGGGAGGGGGACACCCCAGTAATGAGATGGGGGAAGGGGACAGCCCCAAGATCAGCCCCCACTTCCCTCACTGGCTCAGCACAGCACAGCAGTCTCTCTCTCACACACACATGCTGCTGCCTGCCTGGCTCTGTGTCGGGGGGGGGGGCCGGAACAGGGGGGTTTAGAGGGCCGTGACCCCAGGATTATTTTCCAGCCATAAGGACGAAGGATGGATGGGGGGATAAGGCATAGTCTTGGGGGGAAGAGGCGTTCTGTGGGTGTGGCCCCAGGGGGAAGGGAAGGGCAGGGTCTCAGGGAGATGGGGCGGTGTAGGGTTGGGGCCTCAGGGAGAAGGGGTGGCATGAGTGCAGGTCCTTGGGGGAAAGGGGTGTCATGGGGGCAGCACAGTTTTGATACCGGTGAGCCTCACCCCCGCCCCGCCCCCCCCACTGTAAGGAAGCTTCCGCTTCCCAGTTCCGTGGTCGCCGTGCGGGGAGCAGCATCCCCCAGCAGTGATTTGCTCCTTGCTGCCCGAGCAGAGCAGCAGGCTCAGCCGTCAGAACTTCCTGGAGCGATGAAAGGGGAGGGGGAGCAGGAACGCAGGGCAGGCGAGTTCACGGCGGGCCTTGTGGGATATGGGCGGGGGCCAGTTATGGTGAAATAATGACCGGCAGCGTCTACACTGACACAGTCACTTTAAGTTTGCTGCCAAAAGCTCTAGTCCTCTTCTCAAGGTGGTTTTATTTTGTCACCAATAGAGGGCAGTTTTGTGGCCAGACGTGGTGTTGCAGTGTGTACACCAGCCAAAAGCTGGCAACCGAGGGAGCGTTGTGTGGTTTTCACATGCCTGAGCAATATAATGATGCTGAAATAACTTTGTAGTGCAGACCTGGCCAAGGATTCACACGCACACAGCTTGCAAGGAAAACTTCACCTGCTCCTCTGCTTTGCAGAATTCAAACACCAGCAAAGCTTGTCAGGGCCAGGTGGGGCCTGACAGGAAGTGATGTGTGGGCAGACACCATGTCTTAGCCACAGGCAGTCACCATGGTTTAGTTGGCCAAAGCACCTGTTTTGTAAACAGGAGATCCTGGGTTCAAATCCCATGGGTGCCTTGTTGAGTGGCTTTTGGGGCATCTGGTATTGGCTACTGTCAGAAGCCCTGGGTCTTTCATTACAGCATGGACATAGAATCACAGGGTTGGAAGGGACCTCAGGAGGTCATCTAGTCCAACCCCCTGCTCAAAGCAGGACCAATCCCCAATTTTTGCCCCAGATCCTTAAATGGCCCCCTCAAGGATTGAACTCACAACCCTGGGTTTAGCAGGCCAATGCTCAAACCACTGGGCTATTCCTCCCCCTATGGATGGATTTGCTGAGAGAGACAAGGGGCTCTCTCTTCGTCCCCTTAACCTGGAGTTTCCAGGATGCTCTGAGCAAGGTGGAGGTGGGACTTCTGACTGTGAGCCACCCAGAACTTCCATTGGATCGACTCATTTCCCCCCATGAATAGTGGGGCTGTGAGTGAGGCAGCAGGTATGGAGTGCAGTACTCTTGCTCGTTCAGGGTCCGGTGACTTTCGAGGAGCTGGCTGTGTATTTCACCAGAGAAGAGTGGGCTCTGCTAGACCCCGTTCAGAGAGCTCTCTACGGAGACGTCATGCAGGAGAACTATGAGAAAGTGACCTCGCTGGGTAAGGATTCCCGTCCCCTCCATTCTTGGAAAGGGAAGAGAAGAGTTAAGGTTCACAACACCCCTCAATGCCACCTTAACTTTGCCCTGTTTCAGCATCACCCCCACATGCCGGTGACACCCACACTAGCGCTCTGCTCTCCCCTCCACAGAACAAGGTGGGAACCGAGCCCAGGAGCAGCACAGCACAGAGGCAACATCTGCTCTGTGCTAAGGCAAAACTTGGATCTATGTTCCGTGTAGGGAACAGACGCGTCCAGCACCTGGCCGGCACTGAAACCCTGACTCCACACAGACCAGCCCAGACTAGCAACATGACAACTCCCTTTTGCTCACCCCGAGGATTCCTTCGGACTCATTCCCTTCACTGAGCCCTTGCTGAACCCTGGAGACAACTAGCGCATATGCCACCAGACTGCTGACAATCTCTGTGACATGTACACACCCTTGTGCACCGTCACCGACACCACCTACAACACTCAGCACGGAAATGAGGTATGCTTGTTCCCCCAAGTTCCACATGCACCTCTTCATAACACAGTCACTGCTCTGCCAAGCTGCTGTAAGTCATCCATCCAGCATCGAATTATAGGTGCCGATGACACAGCGCACACAGCTGGAGGGCATGCAGATAAATGCCGGTATTCCGATCTGTGGAACACAACACCAACAGTAGCATGTTCTTAGTCCTTCTTTATATCTATGATAGATTTGTAAGGTTTTAGCACCAGAAAGGACTATTAGGTCTAGTCTGACCTCTTGTATAACACAGGCCACAGAATTTCATCCAGTTACTGCCGTATAGAGCTGAAAGTTTGTGTATGACTAAGTCATGTTTCAGAAGGTCATCCGGTCTGGACTCAAAGACTTCCTGAAATGGAGAATCTGCCACTTCCCTTGGTAGTTTGTAAACCTTTGTGGCAGCCTTATTGAACCATTTCCAGTGCTAGTGCCAACTCCAGGGCTAGGGAAGAGGCAGAGGCAAGGTTATGTTGCAGGTGCACCATGTACTTTAACTCTTCATTTCATAGTCACCAGCGGTTTCAGTTTAGCTCCCATCCACATGCTGGAAGGACAGGAGTCAACACTGGGCAATTTAAACTCTGTATTTATGGAGTGTGGGTATTTAATTACTTTGATTTTTTAATGGCTCTTTTTTTCTTTGCCACTATAATTGTGCCTACCCTAGAACTTTTGCTGGCATAGGTACGCTGATTTTTCACACCCCTAACTGACAAAACAACACTGGGAAAACTTTTAAGTACAGACTGGGCAAGAGTAGGCGTGTCGATTTTAGGGCACTTTAAAATGTTAATCATTCTTGACCCAACATTTTGGAATCGGAGGGCAAAACTTCCAAGAAGAACAGCTGCACAATGCAAGAAAAATGCACAACACACATTGTCTAAGGGGTAGGGCTCAATCTCAAATTCCAGGGTATCGTTGTAGTTTACTGGCCACAGCATATCCCCTTCAGCCAAATGTTTACAGTGACAGCAGATTGCAGGAACCCTCCAGCAGTTCAAAGGGATTTAGTCTCGCAGCACTTGTGCCTTTCAGTGTCATCGACTCACCTGTTTGGCTTGTGCTGTTCTGAAATTCCAAATTCTGCCGTTATTGACGTTTTCAGTCCTGGTTTCACGCAGAAGCAGTGGGTGCCATGAACTAACTGAGATAAATGCCAAGTGACTGAGATCAGCTGGGGGACAAGGAAATGTTATAAGAGCAAGATGGTTTTGTTAAAATCTACGTAGAGCTGCAGCGCTGTATCTCAGGAAGGTCTTGATAAATAACCCTGTATTTAGACCAGTAACCCTTCCCTGAAGGCCCATAAAAAAAGGAAAAATTTCAAGACAATTTGAAGAACGATGTGTCTTTTTGAGTAGTTAGAATAACTGATCTTTAAACAGAAAATAATGCTTCTGTCGACCCAGCTGACAGGAGAATCCTTCCCGTTGCTGTAGTGTCTACACTGAAGCACTACAGCAGTGCAGCTACAGAGTCTCAAGTGCAGACAAGCCCTGAGATACTACATATGGGGACACTGCCACTCCCTCCTATTCCTTACTGCGCTGAATCCTAGCAGTTCCAGCTTTCCTACAACTCTCCCATTGTCTTTGGGTCGCTCTCTGTGCTGAAGAACCAGGTCCAAGGTGACTTCCCCTCTGGCTGGAGTCTTTACTTTCTGGGACATGGGGTGTCTGTCTTTGTGTTTTAGGAGCCCATTTCATGAGCAATGTCTGGCTGTGTGTGTTCCCAGCAGAGATGGGGACAGTTACAGCCCTCATAAGCAGAGTGTCTACACCTTTGAGCTCCTGGAGAGCTACCCCCAGGTTTTTACTGCTTTAAAATGGGCTGGGGTAAAATGAATAGAATCTTCTTTGTGACAAATATCCCATGAACTCCCCAATCTCCCTTGTTTTCTTTCCCCCCTGAGCAGGGTTTCCAGTTTCCACACCTAATATGATTTTCAAGCTGGAACGAGGGGATAAGCCATGGGTCCCAGATCTCCAGGGCTCTGAGGAAAGAGGGATCCCGAGAGGTGCCTGCAGAGGTGAGGAATCATTAAATCAATTAAAAAATCTGTCAGTGCCAGAAGGAAACAGCTGGGGCTCCCTAAAAAGATCTTGTGAGCTCTTGGAATTCCAGAGATTCCACAACGGCACTTTTATCCGCAGGGGAGCTATCGCTCATGGCTTCCTACTCATCCTGACTGACGCCTGGCAGCAGCTCCCTCCCTGATGGGATCTGAAGGCAGAATTGCTCCCCTCTTCTGTCCCCTAATTTTGGTTGTTTTCCCTTTTCTATCCCTGTTTCTGAGGTTCCTCTCTCTGTCCCAGCAGGTGCTGGGATGGTGAGTGAGAATGAGGAGCAGAATCTCCAGCAGGAAATTATTGAGCCAGTGAAACCACACAGAGGATTATCGCAACAATCGGAAAGGAATGTGCCCAGGAGCCATGAGCAGGGACGAGTCTGTGCGAATCAGCACAGGTCAGAGAGGGAGCCGAGAAAGGAGCCTAGGGTGAAAGTGGGTAAATCCATTTATTGTCAAGGAACTCACAAGGACTTCAAGGAAATCACAGCCCGGAAGAGAATGCCTACAGAAAACGTTAGCAGCCACTCAGACCTTATGAAACATGAGAGAATCCACATGGAGAGAGGCCCTATAGCGGCTGTGCATTCGGGAAAACCTTCAGTCAGAGCTCAAACCGTAGAGTACATCAGAGAATCCACCCAGGAGAGAGACCCTATGAGTGCTCTGAGTGCAGGAGACGCTTCAGTTATAGCTCAGCCCTTACTAAACATCAGAGAATCCACACGGGAGAGAGCCCCTATGAGTGCTCAGAGTGCGGGCAAATTTCCCTCCAGAGCTCACACCTTCATACACATAAGAGTCTTCACAGGAGAGAGACACTGGGTTTTGTCCCTGTACCTGGGCTCTCGCCGGTCCTCTCACAAACTCAGCCGGAGACCAATGAAAATACATGCACCAGTGCTCTTGTATTGTTTGTGTCAGTTCCCACCACCTGCTATATACATATTTGTACAGACCAACACCCTGGGGGACCGCTAGCTTCCCCAGCCAGCAGGGATCTAGAGCCACATGCTCCTAACTTTCCTGTGCCTCTCCCCTGGCTCCTTCCTGACAGTTTTATAGAGCCGGCTGGCTAGTCAGACCCGCAGGTGCCTTCCCTCAGGTGATCTGGGCATGGCCTCCCGAGCCGGCCCCAACTAATTCCCCTTTCAACCGGGAGTTGGGTTAACAGGGGCCTGGCCTGGATCTCCTAGCCTGCACCCTGTTACAGTCCCCTCTAGGATTTCCATGGAGTTGGCCTGCTCATTGTTGCTATCCTAATGTAAACACACAGCTATATTTTCAGTCCTGATACACAAAGGAGTAGCCATCAATAGCTAGACTGCATTAATGGCTCATCAACACACAATCCACTATCCCAGAGACTTCTTGGAGAAAGCACATAAGCCATGGCGGTAGATTAATCCATGCCACAGCAAAGATCTTTCCAAAAAGCTGGAAGAAAGTATAAAAGCGAGACAGTGACATAATCACTTGGCCTCTTTCCCCCATCCCTTCCATCTCAACACCTGCGAGCACATTTGATAGACAAAGGATTTGGACTCAGGAAGTTTGGTCCCCGGCTGGAAGGTTGTCCCAGCCTCTTTTTTGACAAACTGTAACCAGCTTGTACCATCTGCCAGAGTGAAATAAACTCTGTGATTCAACTCTTCCTAAGAATAAAGGTTTAGGGTTTAGAATGCCTGCTTACTTTTTATTTCCTTACGGTAACTCTCTCTGACCTTTATGCCTGCTACTTATAATCACTTACAATCCATCTTTCTGTAGTTAATACACATATTTGATATTGTATCTTTACCAGTGAGTTTGTCTAAAGTGCTTGGAAAATCTGCTCATGTTACAAAGGCTGTTGCATGTCCACTTTCCTAGGAAGTAGCAAACTCGATAATGAACTTACACTGGACAGAACGGCCCTACTGGGTTAAATCAAAGGTCCATCTAGCCCAGCATCCTGTCTTCTGACAGTGGCCAATGACAGGTGTCCCAGAGGGAATGAAAAAAACAGGTAATCATCAAGTGGTCCAATAAAAGATATTACCTCAACCACCTTGTATCCCTAATATCTTGAGACCAAGATGCCTAAAAGTACTCTCTATTCCTAAAAGTGGAAAGTTCAAAAATACAGAATTTGAACAGTAAACCTGGCTCTCAACACCTAAGGGGGAGTTTTAAGGTTTTTGTTCATTTTATTTAAATAAACTAGTTTAAATATGAGACTGTAGAAAAATCAAGAAATTAATCAGTGAACCATTCCTTAATGGGGTTATTAGGGAAAGATGTGTGTGTGTGAGAGAGAGAAAAGGGCAGCCTCATTATTTTCAAATGCTCCAGTAGGACTCCCTATTTTCAGCCCCCATCTTCCTCCCTCCCTGAGGGTCAGACACCCACAAATTCCACTGTGACATTGTACTTCAAAATAGCACCCTTGAACCACCCTATTCAAAACTGGCTCCAGTGGCCACGAGTCACCTGAGGGAAAAGACTTGCTGTTGCAAAACTGGAGACAGGGAAACTGAATATGTGGAGGTCCAAAGCTTTGCCAGAAACCAAGGTAGAACCAGAAGATTCCATTGAGATTTGAACTCAAATTGCAAAAGTCAGCCACCTGAGTGCTGATTGTTACACCTTGGGAGCAGTGGATGCCAGTGTCTCTGGACACCCGTGACCCTCATGGGGCTGGCTTGTCTAAGGGGACCGTTGGCCCCTTACTAAAATGTAGTGGGTTTTTGATTGGCTAGTTCCCACTACCAAAAGAAAGGGGAAGGGTCAGTGGGAAATCAGTCCCCAGGGGCAATGGGGAGACGCCAAAGCTCCACATTAGCCGGACTGACAGGGGAGGCAGTCTAATGAGGGAATCACCAGGTCAGGGGGTCCCAACCGCCAGGTGAGCTGGAACGACCTGGGCCAGAGTGGGGCCGAGCTGAGGAGAGAGCAGGAGAGCCGGGGAGCAGAGCTGCGCCAGCCAGAGAGAACCAGAGAAGCAGCCTGGGGAGCAGATCCGTGCTGGGGGCTGAGCCGCAGCACCAAGAGCCAGAGAAGCAGTCAGGGAGCAGACCTGTGCTAGAAGAGCTGCAGCAACCAGAGCCAGAGAGACCAGAGGAGCAGCCCAGGGAAATGGAGGCAGAGCAGCAGCAGCACTGGGGCTGGAGGGGGGTGCAGTGAGCAGCTAGGGGCAGCGTGGGAAGAAGGCCCAGTGCAGGGAGACACAACCAGTCAAGAGGCCCTGCGGGCCAGACTTGGAGGGCGGGGGGGGGTCGTAGCCCCTACATGGGGGCTGACGTTGGGAACAAGGGTCCTGCCACCTAGAGCCTGAGAGCACGTGGCCACCGCCAGAGCAGGTGTCTGGCCTGCCGCGTCCCTGCAGCACAGCCAGGGCCTGGGAAGGAGGCCTGGGACATGGGAGGGAGCGACTGTGAGCTTCCTTTACATTCCAGAGACGCTGGTTGTGATATCCCTGTGCACAGAACGAGGTGGCGTCTTTTCCTTTACTCCTTCCCATTTTTCCATATTTTTTTAATTGATTGATGGTTAATAAAGGGTATTTGCTAGGAGCATATGCTGTGACGTGTCAGTACATGTTCTTCATGAAAATATGCTTATGAATCTGACATAAGTGAGATGTACTTTATGCAAGAGGGCTCATGGGTATAATTTACTGAATGCGATTATCCTATTTACATGCATGTATCATTTCGGAATCTGAAACTAGGAATATTGACTCTGTATCTGTATTTCAACTATGCTACTTTGGGTGACGCCCACTGCTAAGGCTTCAGGTACAACAATGGAAAAGCCAGACAGGGCAGATGGCCCAACAGCGAGGACAATGGATTGTGAATGGCTTGGTCTTCCCGTGGACAGTCTATACTGCCCGACTCATGGACACTGTAATCCGACAGTCAGGTGGTCTTGTCGCCTGATACGATTACCTGGGACTTCTTGTAACTTTCCACTGTAAAGAAAGAGGGTCAAACTAGGGAACCAAAGGACTCCTGCTTTATGCCAATCCTATTGTAAGGTGCGGAGTGAATTAATCCAGGTCATCAGTTCTCCCCTGCTACCTCACCCAAGATGACTGCTGGAAACTGCTAAGGGCATGTCTTCACTAGCAACATTGAAGTGCTGCCGCTTTTACTCACCTTCACAAGGGGAATAGGTACCAGCGCTGGGGAAAGGGCTGGGGGAGTCCTCTCTGGCCCAGTCCCGGAGTAGCCTGCCTGCACCCCAAACTCATCCCCAGCCCCACCCCACCCCAGAGCCCACACCCCCAGCCAGAGCTTTCACACCCCCACCACACCCTCAACCCTAGCATTGAGCCCCTCCAACATCCCAAACACCTTATCCCCCGTCCATCAGCGCCCTCACCCCCAGCCCTAGTCCTGAACCCCTCCCACACCCCAAACCCCTCATCTGCAGCCACAGCCCACAGCCCTCACCCCCTCCCTGCCCCAAACTCCCTCCCAGAACCTGCACCCCCTCCCTCCGCATGCCCTATCCCCAAACTCCCTCCCAGAGCCTGCACCCCTCCTTTGCCCCAATCCCCTGCCTAGGGCCTGCACCCCAGACCTCCTCCCTGACCCAAACTCCCTCCCAGAGCCTTGGGCAGGTGGGGGGTGGAGTTTGGGCGGGTTCTGGGCACCATCAAAATTTCTACAAACCTGCCACCCCTGCCTGAAGGGTAGCTCATGGGTCCCCCAAACCTGTAAGATCTTGGCCTGTGATGGTAGGGCCCCATCTTCCATGCCTTGGATTTGTTCCCCCACCCCGAGACCTCTTGAGAACAACTGTGAGTAATAGAGGATTCTACAACATTTTAGCAACTGTTACTTTAAGTCCAAATCAGTTTAACCTTGCATGACAACTGTAGGGTATGCCTACAATTCTTATTTGTTGTGTGTACTTAAAGGTTAGGGTTGACTTTTATTGTTTGATGGCTATTGCAGCATCAAACTTGGGCTTCATTTTGTCAATGCACCCAATTATTGTAATGGTGATGGTCTTATTGTATTCCCAATTATAATGATTATGATAGTTTGCATTTATGTTTATGTTATATCTGGTATTTAGTCAATTGTAATGGTTTTAGTCATATTCACCTGGTTATGATTGTTTGGTTTGTTTGCAACAGATCACCTGTGCCCTACAACGACAATACCTACTGTAATGATCATAGATCAAGGGGTGGAGTGTTGTAGGAGCAGCAATGTATGGAGTATGCTATGTATAACTTGTACACTGCTACACTCCTCCCCTTTGTCTCCTCTCCCTCGTTGAATACCTGTGAAGGGGCTTTCCCCCTCCCCTCCCTCCTGGAATGCTTGTGGGATGAATGGGCTGTTAGACAGCTGGAAGATCAGAAGAGCTCCCAGCTAAACAGGGTGTCTGGGACTCTAATCAGGCAGCGATCACACACCCACTGCATGGACACTGTATGGACACTGTGTGAGGCAAGTCCTTAAAAGGGGAAGGGGCCGTGTGCTCAGTCTCTCACAAGCTTGTACCTCCCATGAAGGCCTTTCGCCCGGACCGCCTGGCCACTGGTCCACTGGGTTGCATTCCATGGTGCCTCAGGAAGGATTTCATCACACCATCCATTGCTGCGCTGTGGGACACTTACCCTGAAGGATCCTGACATCTCCAGTGCTGTGCCTGTCCTGGGAGCGTGAGTATGCAGATGTCAGTGTGACCCACTCCCTCCTCCCCCTCTTTGGAGCTTAGATATCAGTGTAATAAACATGCTGCTTTCTGCCAAACTCTAGTGGGTCCTTAATCCTCCCTGAGCTTATTAGCTGGCCCAATTTCGGGTAACAGTCCCATATGCCATTAGCCTTCTTGACAACAAGGGCACACTGCTGACTCATCCAGCTGCTCATCCACTGTAATCCCCAGGTCCCTTTCTGCAGAACTGCCGCTTAGCCAGTCGGTCCCCAGCCTGCAGCAGTGCATGGGATTCTTCTATCGTAAGTGTAGGTCTCTGCTTGTCTCCTTCTTCAGCTTCCTCAGATTTCTTTTTGCCCAGTCCTCCAATTTGTCTAGATCACTCCAGAGTCTAGACCCAATCCTTACATAGATGCAGACTGTGATTCTTATCAGGCTGCTGAGGGCTGTGAGTCTCCTTGTTGCCACCTGCCACTAGTAAGAGGGATTCTTGCATTAGGCAGCTGGATGTTAGTGACTAAACCCATTCAGCCTGTCAGGCAGTCAAGCATCCTCCTTTGAGCTACAGCAGAGGTACCCTAACCCCCAAGTTCCTTCAATGTGTCCCCCTCTGTCCAGCCCTGATCACCAGATACTCAGAGAAATCCCAGATCCTCTCTTCCCCAAGCAATGGTATCTCCCAGGTTACCAGTTTTACTGTGGACCACTGCTCCTGTATCACACACAGCACTTGAGTACAGTTACTGAACAAACAGAAATCTATTTAACAAGGAATATTTAAAGAGAGACAAATGTGAGTGATGGAAACCAACCATTACCAACAAAACAAAATCACAAAATGCAACCTACACTTTGTAATAATTACCTTTCCTATCTAAGTAGTTTCTCACCTCACACTTCAGTCTATTGCAGTGATTGCTAGTCCCTAGGAGCCAGGGCCCTGCCTTTCATGAAGCACCACTGGTCGTTAGGGATCTCCTTGATTAATGGAGCCAGAGTATTTTTCTCCACTCTGTTATAAACCGAATCAGTCTTTTGTCTTCATTGACAGAAAGGACGATCTCAATGTCATATCTTCCTTTTCACTTCCATGGGATTTTGATGTCTATTGTTTGTCTTTGATGGTTCTCTATTGTCTTTTCTGGGTTGATGCAAAGCAAATAATGGAGCAAAACATCACGTAAGTGGTTAGCAAGGGACGGGTGACAATTCCCTCCAACTGGTATAGGCCGTCCCCACCAAGACCTATGGCTGGGGTGACTCACTTTCATAATACCATATGGGCATTATTTTCCATGTACGTACATTACTCCTTCACTATGATTGTACACATCTCACAGTGACTAGGAGTAACAATAATTTACAAGCTTTCAGTAGAGATCTCACTGCTATGCTTCCTGGATAAATATAATAAAATTAGTGTATTAGCTGTGACGAGTTTGTCAGGACTGATTTGCTAATTGGCATTGATGAGCTTTTGTCACACATGCACTGAACTATACTGAGCTATACAGACACACCCTGATATAACAGAAAGGCCAGCACAAAAAATAGAGAAAGGAACAATACAATACTGAAATGACAGTGGCTGGAACTCTCCTTTTCCTTGATATTGATGGTTGACAATTGCAGCTTTCCTACCTGCTGGACACATTCTATGAGAGATGTCATGCCTTTCCTTTGCAAGTTAGAGAAGTGGTGAAGTCAGTGACCCTTACAGTGTAAGTGGGCAAGGAGTTATACAACTGGTCTCCTCGAGTAGTTTTCCTTTTAACAGAAATTGACTTTGAAGCTAAACAAAATAAGTTCTATTTAAATTCAAAAAAATTAAAATCTATCCTGGGCCAATATTCTCTTATACACTATTTCTCTCACACATTCTCCCACCCCAGTGTTTGGAGTGAGGTTTTCTACCAGAACTCCTTACAATAGAGGGGGTAAATTAAATCAAATTAACTTTTCAATATTAGCCATAATTTCCTGTATGACTAACAAAAGAAAAAACAAGACAGCTTTCAGTTTTCCAAAATAATTCTGATTATCACATAGTCTCATACTCTTTAACCAATAACTTCACCTATAATTTCATTTTCATTGGAAACAACAACATATTCAAAGATCACAAATTTTTGTCTTATATGTTAGTTTTCTTTTAATTGCCAACAGCTGAACCTTGGCTCAAGTTGTGGTTTGTCCCAACCACTTCTGTGAGTTCATGTATCTCTGCATCTTCTGCCATGGATGTTGGTGGAAGGGGTCTCCTATCTTGGAACGTTTGCATGGCCATCAGGAAGTTTAGACTTGAAATTAGACGAAGGTTTCTAACCATCAGAGGAGTGAAGTTCTGGAACAGCCTTCCAAGGGAAGCAGTGGGGGGGAAAGACCTATCTGGCTTCAAGATTAAGCTAGATACGTTTATGGAGGGGATGGTTTGATGGGATAACATGATCTTAGTCAAAGGTCAATTAATTGCCATCAGTGGTAAATAGGACCAATAGGATGTTACAAGTTACTACAGAGAACTTTTTCCTGGGTGTCTGGCTGGTGAGTCTTGCCCACATGCTCGGGGTTCAGCTGATCGCCATATTTGGGGTCGGGAAGGAATTTTCCTCCAGGGTAGATTGGCAGAGGCCCTGGAGGTTTTTTGCCTTCCTCTGCAGCATGGGGCACGGGTCACTTACTGGAGGATTCTCCGCATCTTGAAGTCTTTAAACCATGATTTGAGGACTTCAATAGCTGAGCCATAGGTGAGAGGATTATTCCAGGAGTGGGTGGGTGAGATTCTGTGGCCTGCATTGTGCAGGAGGTCAGACTAGATGATCATAATGGTCCCTTCTGACCTTAAAGTCTATGAGTCTATGAGTCTATGAGGAAAAATACCTCTTTTCACACTTTTTAATCTTTCAAAGTAGAAGAAGCTAGAGGAGAAGTGATGTAAATGCATAAAACACAAGATAAAACTGTGTGGTCTACACTAAAGACATTGATCGGTAAGAGTATATTGCGAAGGGGTGTGAAAAATCCACACCACTGAACAACGTAGTTACACAGTCCCAACCCTATGTGTAGAACTTCTCCTGCCAACAGAGCTGCTGCCACTTGCAGGAGTTGTACTAATAAAATCCAGCATGAGAGATCTCTCCCATTGGCTTAGAGCATTTGTAATAGCAGTGCTACAGCAGCACTCCTACATTGGTGCGGCTGCGCCAACATCAGCTTCATTGTGTAGCCATAGCGTCAGAAACAGAACCATGGAATCGAGACTCAACATGCGAGTATCCAGGAGTCTGAAATTGGAGCCCGATATATTTGTTGCCTCATTGGTTACTATCATTTCTACAGCCTGAAAGTCCTTGTTACCCAATCAGGCAGCTGGTTTGGGATCCACGGGGAAGGAATGTGCTATGAAGCACTCTCTCTTTGAATCTAAACAGTGCAGGATGATTGTTCACAGTCTAACCCTGGTAACCTCTCGAACTGTAATCAGATACACTGCATTAGGAAGTGGAGTTGTACAAACAATTTTCCATGGGTCATTGGTCACCAAAGCTTCCTTTACTGGGGTGGAAACTCTGTGTACTCTTTCAACCCCAATTCTTTCCAAATCCTTGGCCAGGGTACATTTACAGTTCTCTGAAGTATAATCCTTTACAAAGCCACTCAATATCTCAACGTTAGTGAGGAATGGCTTCCCAAAATATGCCCAGCTTTTCTTTAATTTCGTGGAACAGTTCCAGGCAAGGGACTTGATACAGGCCTGGACCAGAATCTCTGTTAGTTACCAGAGCTGGAGATTCTATTCAAAAATAGCTATTTTTCTGCAGTTATTAGATTTCCAAAACTGATTTCATTTTACACGCATTTTTAGCACGCACAAAGGATAAATTCAACAAAAACCCCACTTCTTTTTCCTTAACGCCTGCGTCATAAAGGGCAGCATCTCCTATAATATAGGATTAGCTAGGAGAGATCTTCTGTAGGGCTTTGGTTACAAATGCTTTGGGAACCAAACACAAGGGCATTTTGCCTAGTTTAAAATCACTTCCCATGGAACTCTCTCTCCAGATCGTCTGAGACAATATTGACAAACAATTGAACTTCACTGTGATAATATGCACTTCCTTCAGTTAGTTGGGGTTCTGCTGTTGTTCACAGTTTCCAAGCGGAGATTTTAAATCACTGCTGTTTCTTTGTTAGCATGTCCAGAAAATTGGAGAATTCTCCCCTGTTGACAGAACTGCACATTAACTTTCTCCATATCATCATGGAGGGGTGGGGGAAAAGCAAAGCTGAAGTGAGAAATGATGACTTTAGCAAATGGTCCTTTATCTTAAATTCTCCAATAAATCTGAGCTACATCCTATCAAAGTGAACTTTAATATCCAATTGGGTGACCAAACAGCCTTCAGGAAAGATAGAAACCCACATCACAGAGAGATAGAATACATGACAATGAAAGTGTCAAGTGAAATGCCAGAGCAGGTTACATCAGATTATTCAGAATCAGGACATGAGATTCTCCCATCGTATTCTCCTTTGATCCATTCAAACATACTTCACTCAGCACTGTGTCAATAATCAGTTCACAGAATCATAGAATCTCAGGGTTGGAAGGGACCTCAGGAGGTCATCTAGTCCAACCCCCTGCTCAAAGCAGGACCAACCCCAACTAAATCATCCCAGCCAGGGCTTTGTCAAGCCTGACCTTAAAAACATCTAAGGAAGGAGATTCCACCACCTCCCTAGGTAACCCATTCCAGTGCTTCACCACCCTACTAGTGAAAAAGTTTTTCCTAATATCCAACCTAAACCTCCCCCTCTGCAACTTGAGACCATTACTCTTTGTTCTGTCATCTTCTACCACTGAGAACAGTCTAGATCCATCCTCTTTGGAACCCCCTTTCAGGTAGTTGAAAGCAGCTATCAAATCCCCCCTCATTCTTCTCTTCTGCAGGCTAAACAATCCCAGTTCCCTCAGCCTCTCCTCATAAGTCATGTGCTCCAGCCCCCTAATCATTTTTGTTGCCCTCCGTTGGACTCTTTCCAATTTATCCACATCCTTCTTGTAGTGTGGGGCCCAAAACTGGACACAGTACTCCAAATGAGGCCTCACTAGTGCTGAATAGATGGGAATGATCACGTCCCTCGATCTGCTGGAAATGCCCCTACTTATACAACCCAAAATGCCATTAGCCTTCTTGGCAACAAGGGCACACTGTTGACTCATATTCAGCTTTTCATCCACTGTAACCCCTAGGTCCTTTTCTGCAGAACTGCTGCCCAGCCATTCGGTCCCTAGTCTGTAGCAGTGCATGGGATTCTTCCGTCCTAAGTGCAGGACTCTGCACTTGTCCTTGTTGAACCTCATCAGATTTCTTTTGGCCCAATCCTCTAATTTGTCTAGGTCCCTCTGCATCCTATCCCTACCCTCCAGCGTATCAACCACTCCTCCCAGTTTAGTGTCATCTGCAAACTTGCTAAGGGTGCAGTCCACACCATCCTCCAGATCGTTAATGAAGATATTGAACAAAACCGGCCCCAGCACCAACCCTTGGGGCACTCCACTTGATACTGGCTGCCAACTAGACATGGAACCATTGATCACTACCCGTTATGTTATTTACAACATTTTTAGTATCCAGCATCCCCATAATGGGGAGGGGGGAGGGGGAAACAGCTACCTTGCCAGAACTGGCTTTACCAATAGATGGAACTTGGGATTTAAACTCCAAATGATCACACTGTGTTTGGGATCCATTTGAATTCCCCTTCCACGTCTCTGACACTTTCATCTCCAGTCAGAGTGACTCTGATTTAGGATTAAAGAAGTCAAAATATCATCTCCAAGCACAGACATCTGAGAACACTTCATCACATGACACTTTGAGAAGTGGATGGACAGAATGTGATGAAGATAAACTCTGCCTGGCTCAGACAAAAGGAAACAGTTCTGGGGTGATGGGGAAGGAATCTCTGAGTCACCCCATCTCCTTCCAGCGTCTCAGAGGCTGAAATGACACTTTCTTCCCTGCCCCTGCTCCACTTCATTTAAATATAATTTGAAAAGTTCCCAATATAACTGCTCTTCAACAAAATTCAGAGCAACGTGAGAACAACCGGCAATGATACAATCTGTATAACTGGTGACTCTAACAATAACTTTGCAATAGGAGGAATGGTATTAATGTGATGCTCCCTGGTTCCGGATAGGAAGGGCACACTCAAATTACTCATGGGACAATGGAGTTGATAGAAAGGACAAATAAGTCAACTTCAAAACAGGGAGCACAGCAAAAGGCAAAAATGCAGCACTCATCCGGACAAGTTGAGAGATAATGGTGTTGCAAACAGTTCAAACAGCTTTAAAAGTTACTATGTGGGAATCAGCAAAAGTATTAAAAAAAAAAAAGTACGGACAACCCTAGAGGTTTGTATGGTGTTGATCTCTCTTGCAGATTCTCCAATGGCTAACATGGGCTGAGAGCCAAGCGAAGGTATTCCCACACTCATGGCATTCATAGGGCCTCTCCCCGTGTGGATTCTCTGATGCCTAATAAGGGTCAAGCTGCGAATGAAGGTTTTCCCATACTTATGGCAATTATAGGGCCGCTACCCAGTGTGGATTCTCTGATGCCTAATAAGGTGTGAACTGTGAATGAAGGTTTTCCTACACTCACTGCATTCATAGGGCCTCTCCCCTGTGTGGATTCTATGATGCCTAATAAGGGTTGAGCTGCGATTGAAGGTTTTCCCACACTGAGTGCATTCATAGGGTCTCACACCGGTGTGGATTTTCTGATGTTCAGAAAGGGCTGAGCTGGTAATGAAGCTTTTCCCACACTCACTGCATTCATAGGGCCTCTTGCCTGTGTGGATTCTCTGATGTTGAAAAAGGGCTGAGTTGGTAGTGAAGCTTTTCCCACACTCACAGCATTCATAGGGCCTCTCACCTGTGTGGATTCTCTGATGTTGAAAAAGGCCTGATCTGCGAGTGAAGTTTTTCCCACACTCACAGCATTCATAGGGCCTCTCCCCTCTGTGGATTCTCTGATGTTCAGAAAGGGCTGAGCTATTAGTGAAGGTTTCCCCACACTCACTGCATTCATAGGGCCTCACCCCTGTGTGGATTCTCCGATGCCTAATAAGGTGGGAACTGCGACTGAAGGTTTTCCCACACTCACTGCATTCATAGGGCTTCTCCCCTGTGTGGATTCTCTGATGTAGAAAAAGCCCTGATCTCTGAGTGAAGCATTTCCCACACTCACTGCATTCATAGGGCCTCTCCCCTGTGTGGATTCTCTGATGACTGAGAAGGCTTGAGTGTTGACTGAAGGTTTTTCCACACTCACGGCATTCACAAGGTTTCTCACCTGTATGGATTCTCTGATACTTTGTAAGGGCTGAGTATTCACGTAAGTTTTTCCCACGCTCAGTGCATGTTTTTTTTCTCTTTCCCTTGAGGATTTCCTGCTGTGTTGTGCTTTCCTTGAGGTCCTTCTGAGTTCCCCGACAGGAAATAAATTTACCCACTTCCTCCTGTGGCTGGTTTCCTTGCTCTCTTTCTGGTCTGTGCTGAATCTCACAGGATTGTCCCTGCTCATGACTCCTGGACACATTCCTTTTCAGTCTTTGCAATAATTCCCTGTGTTTATCCACTTGCTCAACATTTTCCTGCTGAGAATTCTGCTCCTCTTTTTCACATACCACTGCGTCATCTGCTGTGATAGAGACAGAAACCTCAAATAGGGATGGGAAGGGGAAGGCCAAACCAAAACAAGTGCTGGAGAGAGGTCAAATAAAAAATCAGGAACTGAACTCCCCCAAACGTAGTAGTAGGATTCTATGTTTGTATTTTATATCACTTATATGAAGGATAAAGAATAAAAATGTAACATGCATTACATGTATTGGTGTATGATCTGATCGTATCCTGCTAGCCACCCTTTTTGAATAACAGAAAGGAATGGCCTAATGGGTAGAGATACATGAGCCAGAATCTGTGTCTGGACTGATTTCAATGCAGTAACAGACCTTTGAGGGTCACCAATTTTTTTGTAGGTTTGGCATTTTAAAATAAGGAAAAGAATGCCATGATTGTTTTCTTTTGCATTGCAACTTGATGTTCCTGTTCAAAATGTGTGTGAATTAATTCTGTTTTGTGTGTGACTGAGGAATGTGTGTTTTAAGAGATAAGTGTGAAGGCCATCGCTGAACCAGATGTAGGAGGGAGGAACTGCAGACAGATGCAAAGGTACCAGGAGGCTTCAATACGCCCCTATTGAAATGTCAGAGGAGGGCCGATTAACGACTCTAAAGATGAGACAGGCACCTATCAATGGGGACAAGACAGCTGTGATCAAAACCAGCACGGGTAACTCCCTGATGGACTTGATGAAAGAAAAAGATAAAGGATGAGAAGGACAATTTAAGAAAACAAGCACTCGTCAAACAACAATTGATTACAGCATGACGGTGCAAAACTCATTGGTCCCAATGAAGGAAAATCACTATATCTACAGGGTGCCTTGCCATGAACCCATGAAACTTTCTGTTCATCCTGCCAAGACTTCCCCAGAGCATCATGTCGTGACTGACAGAACCCGGCCTCTCCTACCTGGGATCAACCTAGCTGGCCACTAGATTAATCCGGACTCTGGACTGGTGACTATAACATCGACTGACAGGACAGTGTATGTGTGTGGTGTGATTGAATGCATATGCTAATTGTTGTATCTTCAATAAACGCAGCATATTGCCTTTTCCCCTGAAAAAGATCCTGTGTGCTTATTATAAGCATAACACGAATAGGAGAGAGCAGGGGATTCATCTGGCCTCTACATCCCATCCAAATTGTCAGGGGGAAGAGAGGAAGCTACTGCCTGGTGTCTGCTAGGATCTACAGGAAGCCATGAGCTATATTTACCCTGAGGATACGACCCCCTGCTAGGGACAATAATGAACTGAGAGACCTCCCAAGGGCTTTGTGGGGTATCCCAGATGTTTCCTTCAGACACTTATAGATTCTGAGTTGGTTTAATGTTTCCTCACCTGTGCAAGGAGCTCTCAAGATCTCTCTTTCCTCTGAACTCTGGAGGTCTGAGACCCATGACTCTTCCCCTTGTTCCAGCTGGGACAGCACATCAGGTTTCGACACTAGAAACCCTGCTCAAATGAAAGAAAACAAAGGAGTTCAGTTGATTTCATAAGACTTGGTCATAAAAAACATTCTATTAATTTAACTTCCGTACTTAGTGTGACCTAGTGTGCCTGGGGCAGTCCTCACTGAAAATGCCAAGATCAGGGAAGGCTGAAAAGGGGAGAGCGGATACTCCTAAAACTAGTGGTTTACAGTAGAGCAATTAGGAACCTGCTGGAACTAATTAAGACACCTGGAGCCAATTAAGAAGAAACTGCTAGAATCAATTAGGACAGGCTGGCTAATCAGTGCACCTGAGTTTAAAAAGGACCTCCCTTCAGTTTGTGGCGGGTGTGTGAGGCGCTGGAAGCAAGAGGCACTAGGAGTTGAGAGTGAGAAGGCGTACTGCTGGAAGATCCTGTGGTGAGAATAAGGAAGGTGTTGGGAGGAGGCCATGGGGAAGTAGCCCAGGGAGTTGTTCCAGGAGGCACTCTAGACAGCTACAGTTCACAGGGCCCTGGGCTGGAACCCGGAGTAGAGGGTGGGCCTGGGGTCCCCCCAAACCTCCCAACTGATCAGACACAGGAGGAGTTGACCTGGACTGTGGGTTCCAACAGAGAGGAAGATCTCTGAGGCAAGCAAAATCCGCCAATAGTGCAGGACCCACCAAGGTAGAGGAGGAACTTTGTCACACAACACTGTATGTAAAGTTATGAGATTTTACTGTATGAGATTACTGAAAAAGTTACAATTCTGGGGAACACCCACAGACCAGTTCCTCAGAGACAGCAAGGCAAACAGCTGGTCAAATAGCCATTCTCTGGAGGGGGAAGATGTGAAAAAGACATTTACATTCCTTCATAGGGACTACTGGAAGCTCATATCTCCAACAGACAGTCTGTCACCAAGACTCAGCTGAGAACTGAAGTTGTTTCTAGTCCAAAGGACTGAGTTATAAAAAGAGGTGAGGAAAATGCTTGAGACTTTCTCTCTCCCCTTTCCCTCTGCTCATGACAAATCCTGAACAACTGATTTTGGGCAGGAGGGGGACGGGTAAGGGGGAGTCCTGGCTGAAAGGAAAGCCAGCCTGTCTCAGCATATGATGAGAGAAACATTTGCTTTGAATACGTTTTAGCTTGTTAACTGAGACATTAGTTTGTTTTATCTTGCATTTATTTTGTAAACAATTCTGACTGTCATGCCTCATTACCCACAGTCACTTAAAATCTTTTTTTCCGGTAGTTAACAATCTTGTTTTTACTGTTTTATCTAAATGTGCAAGATGCACATTTCTGGGGGAAGTCTGGGACCAGAGAATTTTCTGGGGTTCTTCTGTGGAGTACTGTAATTCGTGAGTTGCTAAGTAGCAGCACTCAGTACTGTGTTGCTGGGAGTGAGTTACATGCTGGAGACTGTGTGTTAACTTCCCAGGAGTGGCTTTTCTAATAGTAAAGCAGTGAAAAAGGCTCCTCCCCTTCGGGAACTGAGGGGACACAGCTGTTCAGCAGTCCAGACTGCACTGTGGTTAATGTCACAGACACTAAATTTCAAAAAGGCTCCTAAAACACAGAAAAAGTAAATCCATGTCCCAGAAATTGAAGACTCCAGACAGAGGGCAAGTCTCCCTGGCACTGCTTCCTGCTAACAGAGAAGTCCAGAGACAATGAGGGAGTAAATTCATGGAGGATAGGTCCATCAATGGCTATTAGCCAGGAAGGACAGGGATGGTGTCCCTAACCTCTGTTTTCAATAAGAGTGTCACACACTGCGGTGCAATCCAGACCAGTGAGGATTTGTGTCATCTGTAATCCTGGGTGAGATTCAGTGTTCTGCTGTTGGAGCTCCCTTGTCTGGATACCCCCAGCCAGCATTCCAGGACACACTGAGTGTGTGTGATAAGCATAGGCATGTGCAGCACATTTCATTTCAGTGCACCCAGGGAGCCCTGCCCTAGCCCCTCCCCTCCCCCATTCACTCCCTCCCACTTCCCACCCCGACTGTCCCCCTCAAGAACCTTCAACCCTCCCTTGCTCCTTGTCCCCTGACTGCCCCCTCCTGAGACCCCCTCACCCTAACTGCCCCCCTAGGACTCTACCCCTACCTGTCCCCTGACTGCCCCAACCCCTATCCACACCCCCGCCCCCTGACAGACCCCCAGGACTCTCACACCTATCCAACCACTCCCTGTCCCCTGACTGCTCCCCCCAGAACCCCGAACCCATCTAACCCCTCCTGCTCCCTGCCCCTGACTGCCCCGACCCCTCTCCACACCCCCTCCCCCAGACAGCACCCCCGCTCCCTGCTCCTGACTGCCCCAGCCCCTCTCCAGACCTCCTCCCCCAGACAGCCCCCCCCCAAACTCCCAACCAATCTAACACCCCCCATGCTCCCTGCCCCTGACTGCCCCGGACCCTCTCCACACCCCCTCCCGCAGTCAGCACCCCCAAACCCCTGACCCATCTAACCCCCCTGCTCCCTGCCCCTGACTGCCCCGACCCCTCTCCACACCCCCACCCCCAGACAGGCCCCCGCAGAGCCCCCAATCCATCCAACCCACCCCCTACTCCCTGTCCCTTGACTGCCCCCTCCAGAAACCCCCTGCTGCCCCTTCTCCAACCCCCTGGGGGGGCTGGGTATGTGTGGAGGTGCAGGAGTGCGGGCTGGAGTCGTGGGGGTGCTCCCAGCCCCCTGCCCTAAGCAGTTCACAGCAGGGTGCTGGAGAGGGCGGTATACCCCGATTCCACCCCCTTTCCCAAGGCCCTGCCCCCGCCTCTTTTCCACTGTCTCCTCTCTCTCTCCGGCACACGGCACACAGGCACACAGCTGATCGGAGGCAGGGAGAGAGAGTGAGGGGAGGAGGGGCGAGTACTCAGCAGGCTGTGGGAAGAGGCAGGAGCTTGGCTGCTGGCTGCCATGGAGCAGCAGAACAGAGCTCTGGACCCAAGACCAGCAAGCTTCTGCCCCCGCAGAGGAGAGCGGGGGCAGAAAAGAGAGGCCAGGCCGGCCCCTCCCCTCCCACGGACTCCCCCGCCCCTCCCCCCATCTCCGGCACTCCGGACGTCATTTAAAAACAAACTTTTTTTTTTTTTACTTTTTTGCGCTTGGGGCGGCCCTGATTAGGGTGTGCCTGGGCACACCTGGCACACCCCGTGTGCACGCCTATGGTGATAAGTAACGTTGGACCAGCAGCTCTGGCTCCAGCAGCCTGCTTGTTGCACCCCAAGCACATTCTGGTCTGGGTGGAGTAGGCTCAGGGTTTCATAGAAGCCCTTTGTTATGCCAGACCTAACCCCGTTTTACTTGAGCAAACAGGAGATATTTGACACTGTGCGATACGGCTCCTGTGCTGTTCCCAAAGTGTTCTGCAGCAAGGCAGGGTCTCAGGTTGTGTGTGTGTCACTGGCATATTGGGGTGATGCAGAAACAGGGCAGAGCAGAGGTGGCATTCTGGGGCTGCCATGAACCGTATCTCTTCATTTCCCCTTCCAAGAACTGAAGGGACAGGAATCCTTACCCAGCGAGGTCACGTTCTCATTGTTCTCCTGCATGATGTCTCTGCAGATGGCTCTCTGAATGGGGTCCAGCAGAACCCACTTTTCCCTGGTGAAATACACAGACACCTCCCCTGAAAGAGTAAAAGCCCAACACTCAGTACCTGCTGTGGTAAGATGAGGTTTCCTGGGGCAGAGAATCACTTTTCCTGCCTATCCCCAGAGCTCCCCCCACCCAGGGTCTCTCACTCACTGGTGGGCTCCAGATCTGCTGCGGGCTGCCCACGGGGCTGGTCCCAGCTGGAGAAAGTGTAGTGTAGGATACCGCTCCATGTCAGAATGTGCTACTGGTAGCACTTATTGATAGGTGTAGATCGGGGTCTCAAACATGCAGCCTGCCAGGCTCCCCGTGCCCCCCCCGCCCCAGTTACTTCCTATGGCCTCCAACTCCCCTCCCCCCCGCCCCCCCCCTGAGTTATGTTCTGTGGCCGCTAAGATCCCCGCCTCCCCCCTCCGCGCTGCTCCACGCTTCTCTACTTACTCCCAGGCAGTTCCCACTGCCAGAACAGCTGTCTGGCAGCTTAGCAGTTTCCAGGAGGGAGGGGGGAGGAGCGGGAATCCGCACGCACAGGGGAGGAGCGTGAGACGAGGCGGGGATCTGGGAAAGGGGTTGTAATAGGGGCGGGGAGGGGGCGGAGTTGGGGTGGGGACTTTGGGGAAGGGGCTTGAATGGGGACAGGGAAGGGATGAGAAGAGGCGGAGCAGGGGTGGAATGCAGTGCAGCCCAATGTAGAGGAGAGGCCTGTAACAGAAGTAAATTTGGGTGAGTGTTTTGTCCTTTAAGTTTTGTCCTTTGAGTGCTTGGGGCAGCACATGTGAAGGGGCAGTATTCCAGCCATTCCTGGGGCAGCCCATTTCTGCTTGGGGCGGCAAAAAGCTAGAGCTGGCCCTGAGTGAGGTGCGTTATTGAGCGTATATATTTTATTAAAACAGCTTGGAAATGACTTCGTCAAAAAAAAAGAACAGTCATGGAAGAAAAGAGTTTTCCAAGACAAATGGGACAATTTATATTTTTTTCACAGAGATAAAAGATAAAATTCAATGCCTTATTTGTCAGCAAACGATTGCTGTTCCCAAGGAGTATAACGTGTGTCAGCACTACGACACGATTCACCGTGAAAAATATGACGGATTCACCAGAAAAATCCGAGAGGAAAAAGTTCAGCAAATTAAGGCAGCATTTGCCAAGCAAAGAAATTTATTTTCAGGTATAAACAAGTCTAGCCAAAATTCAGTAAGAGCAAGTTTTGTGATAAGTGAAATGATAGCTAAATCATCGCGACCTTTTACAGAAGGCCTATTCATAAAAGAATGTCTTATGAAGGCCAGCGAAATTTTATGTCTGATAGGAAGAAGGTTTTTGAAGGCATAAGCTTGTCTGCCAATACAGTTGCCTGCAGGATAACGGATTTAGCAGATAATGTGAAAAAATAATTGATTTAAATCTCAAAAGACTTTGAAGCATTTTCAATTGCTCTTGATGAAAGTACAGATGTATCAGATATCGCAGTGTGCAGTGTCCATTAGAGGTGTGGATTGCAATTTGAATATAACTGAAGAGTTGCTAGACTTAATGCCGCTGAAGGGTACCACAATGGGACGTGACATATTTCAAGGACTGGAAGAGTGCATTGAAAAAGCTGCGCTGCCATGGAACAAACTTGTATCTTTGGCTACGGACGATGCGCCATCAATGTGCTCTGAAAATGTTGGTGTGTTGGATTATTGAAGACCAAACTGAACAGCCTCAATATACCAGGAATTAGCTTCACCAGTATACATTGCATTTTGCATCAAGAAGCCCTGTGTAGTAAAAGTCTACAAATGAAAGAAGTTATGGATGTAGTTGTTAAAACTGTTAATTTTATATGTGCACGAGGGCTGAATCACAGACAGTTCACTTCTTTTCGAGCAAGTATGGACAGTGAATATGGGGAACTTCTGCATCACACTCAAGTTAGATGGCTGAGTCGTGGAAATGTTTTGAAGCTTTTTTGCACTTAGAGAGGAGATTAATTAGTTCATGAAAATGAAAAACAAGGAGGTTCCACAGTTTGCTGATTCCACTTTTATCTGCAGCCTTGCTTTTCTAACAGATATAACTGATCACCTGAATGCACTGAACTTGAATCTTCAGGGTAGAAAACAGGTTATAACAGATGTATGACAGTGTTAAGTCATTCACAGTCAAGCTTACTTTGTGGGGGAAACAGCTGACTGCTGGCAATCTGGTCCATTTCTCAACTCTGAGTTCCTTAGGAAAAGCTGAACCCAAATCCTTGAAAGAATATGCAGATATCATTTCTAATTTACAGAAACAGTTTGATGTGCGGTTTAAAAATTTCAAGGCACTTGAACCACATTTTCAACTTTTTTCCACACCATTTGCTGTTGAAATTGACAATGTTGCTGAGGAAATGCAGATGGAGTTACTGGAGCTTCAGTGTGATACCATTTTGAAGCAGAAGTATGAATTCCAGAATTCTCCAGGTTTCTTTCACAAGGAACATTTCCCATGATATTCTCTGCTTCCACAAAGGTCATAGAATATCAGGGTTGGAAGGGACTTTAGGAAGTCATCCAGTCCAACCCCCTGCTCAAAGCAGGACCAATCCCTAATTTTTGCCCCAGATACCCAAATGGCCCCTTCAAGGATTGAACTCACAACCCTGGGTTTAGCAGGCCAATGCTCTAACCACTGAGCTATCCCTCCCGCTCTGGTCACGTATATATACACACTTCCAAACATTGCCAAATAATGGCAATGTTTGGAAGTACATATATATGTGAACAGTTTTTCTGTTCCATGAAGATTAACAAATCTGCGTTAAGATCAAGGCTCACTGATGAATATTTGAAAGCAACACTGAGATTGGTTTCGTCTCAGGATATCAAACCTAATATTGATGCCCTGGTTGATGAAAAACGCTGCCAGCTAAGTGGCCAAAAATGAAATGACTATCAAAAGTAGCACCAACTTTTCACGTTACAGTTAAAGAAGTTACATGTTACAGTTGAAGTTAATATATTGACTTTTAATAGCATACTATATTAATCTTCATTTTTTTAAGGAGGAAGCACGCTTAGGGGAGGAGGTGGAGAAGGGGTGGGGCCACATGGAAGGGGTGGAATGGGGGTGGGGCTGGGGCAGCTAGGGGGCGGGGTCAATGATGCGGCCCTCGGGCCAATGCACTAGTCCTCATGCAGCCCTCATGGTAATTTGAGTTTGAGACCCCTGGTATAGATTGTATAGGTATAGAACCTGCTATTGTATTAAACTGCTACCTGATGTAGCAAATGCCTACAGATAGCAGTTTCTTGCACCATAGTGTATGTGAAATTGCTACAAGTATAAATGTGCTATCTGTAGCAGTTAGTGATATGCATACATGGTAAGAAACAGCTTCTGTAAAAAGATGCTACTTTATTTGTACATACTTGAAAACTGTTATGTTTCAATCTTCCCTCACAGGTCATCTTTTCTAGACCTTAAATTTTCACAAACTTTGTAAGTGTACTCTCCATGCCATTATCTCAATCATTAAGATTTTGAATAGAAATATATCCAGAACTGATCTCTGGAGAACCCCACTCGTTATGCCCATCTTATTTATCGTTATGTCCATCTAGGTTTCATTTCCATAGTTTGTTTATGAGAAGGTCATGGGAGACAGTATCAAAGGCCTTACTAAAGGTAAGATATACCACATCTACCCCTTGTAGGCTTTTTACACTGTTAAAGAAAGCTATCAGGTTGGTTTTACATGCGAGACTGCTTGAAATACCTTTTTTAGCAAAGTAGGACATGCATGAAACTGCAAACTATAGGGATATGCTACCTGTAACACTGTAATTTGATTAAGCTAATTCCTAAAGACACCAGTTTCTCACACCGTTGGTATGTGAGACTGCTATCTGCAGGAATTAGCTACATCAGATGGCCTTAGTGAATTCTTACCATTAGCAGTTCCTGAGAGCTGTGAAGGGCCGTAGCAGTTAACTTTGTGGTGTTCCGAACAACAATTATTAGCTATTATGCTAACAGAAAGTGAGATGGATTGGGTACGAGCTAAAGATATGACAGTCTTAACTCCTCTGCTGACAAAACACGAAAATAACCTTTTCCTTACATGCGACAAAGAGTTCTGTGGCACCTTATAGACTAACAGACGTATTGGAGCATAAGCTTTCATGGGTGAATCCCCACTTCTTCGGACGCATGATGTGGGGATTCACCCACGAAAGCTTATGCTCCAATACGTCTGTTAGTCTATAAGGTGCCACAGAACTCTTTGTCGCTTCTACAGATCCAGACTAACACGGCTACCCCTCTGATACTTTTCCTTGCATGTGTTTCAGGATGGTACACAGCTGTGGCCAGCTCAATTAGGGCCCAGCTGGCCCTGATAAGAGGGCTGTAGGCCAGAAGCTGGAGAAGTCTCACTCTAGCCTGGAGTGAGTCAGAAGGGAGGCAAGGTACCTGAAGTGGAGCAGTGCTGGGAAAGGGCAAGGGGAGCTAGGGAGCTCCATCTTGTTAAACCCCCAGGCTGCAGGCCTTGATGAAGACCTATGAAATGGTACTGGGGCTGCAGAGAGGCAGCCCAGGGATAGCCAAAGGCAGCAGGTCCTAACCCCTTGCCAATGATTAGTGGCCATGACGGACTGCAGTCTGCCCCAGTGAGCGGGGGCTAGATGATGACTGGCAGTAGCCACTGAGGCAATGCAGGTTTAGAGGGTTGGAGGGGTTCCCCTGGGAGGGGAAATCCAGAATAAGGGGTTACTGTGGGGGCAGCACCCCAAGGTAAAGAGCATAGGGGTCCGGCAGGGACAGGTGTCACACCCCACATGTATGTTTGCTGATCTGCAAATAGTATAGGAGCATGCACCGAGTTGAACAAAGAATAAGATCAGTCACTCAGGATAAGTACATTGGCTATTAGCCAAGATAATCAGGGATGCAGGCCCATGCACCCCATTGGTGGATTGACTCAAAACAAAGTTTTGACAAAAGGCCAGAAATTCAGTCAGAGTGGAAGTCAGCTGATCCAACAGAATAAACATCTGCTCTAAAAATGAGAAGAAAAAATTAGAATTAAAAATTCAGGGAATTCAGGGAATCCCCGCAGCAGATAAGACATCTTGGGAAACTGCTTGGAGACTGTATGCATTCAGATACAGTGATAAGGGATTCTTTGTTTCTGAGGGGATATATGTAAAATGTTTCACTGAATTAAGTCTCAGGGATTATCTACAATGGCAAGTTAAAGCGCTCTAACTTGCTGGCTCAGGGGTGTGAAAAATCCCCCCCGAACACAGCAAGTTTAAAGCGCTAGAGTGGACAGGCTCGGCTCCCAGTGCTCGGAGCTGTGCCTGTGCCTTTAAGAACCCAGGCCTGGGAAGCGGATGCGGAGAAGTGCTGTCTGTGGGAGGGGGAAATAAAAAAGTCCCTTTGCCCCCCACCATTTTGGCAAACACTGGTGTCTCAGTCCCACTGGGGTAACTGCTACCCGCTGTGCTGGGTTTTGCCCTCTGATACCTTCTGCGAGCGCCTCACTCCTGGGTTTAACGCCTCCTCCGCTCCCCAGCCCTGATTTTCCCTTTAGTCTCTCTCCTAATGCTGCCTCCAGCTGCTTGACCCCGCTGACCAATAAATTTCCAACCCCCTTCTCAAGACCCTGGCCACCCCCTGCTCCGATTTGCCCCCTTTGCCCCTTTTTAGCCAATGTCAAAAGCAGCCCGCATAATCTTACCTGTAATAAGGGCAGGGTGAAGGGCAGTGGCTTCAGCAGATGAACTGAGCATGCTCAGAGCACCATAAGTAGCACATTCCTACACAGAGCACTAGCCTACAATACAGAGGCAGGGAGCCGTGGGTGATGTGGCTTTCACGGGGAAGGAGTGGGGCTGGAGTGAGGTGAGGGGCTGGCAGTGGGGTCTGGGAATGTGACTAGCAGGCAGTGGGGGGAAGGGAACTAGCTGGGGAACCTGGGGCGGGGCCATCTCCATGGGGGAGGGGCTTGCTCCTCTCTCCCCTTCATGGCCCCCCCCCAGCCCAGCCCAGCCCAGAGGTGTCCCTGTCTCAGGCTCTCCCAGCCTCCGCCCAGGTCAGGAATCACTCAGGGGAACGATTCCCACCGGAACAAGGACAAATCACAGCAGGTAAAAATGGGGGGAAACACCCCAAACCTGAGACCTGGGCATAGGCGAAGGGGGGAGAAAATGGGGTACGATGGGGGGAGGGGCACAGAGACCTGCTCGGGGACTTAGGGGAAGGGGGGGTCACCCTGGATGGGGTTCGTGGCTCTCTAGAGAGGAAGGGGGCGGGACGGGGGGGTCCCCAGGGCAGCGGTAAATCCGAGGGGGGTCTCAGCCCCCCCATGTCCGGGCTGCTCAGAAATTTTCCACCCCCCCCCACTTTTCCCAGGTCTCCCCCTCGCCGCCTCCCGCCCCGCCCCACGCAGGGACCCCGGGGGGGGGCGGTCCCCTCCCCCCGCACCCCCAGGGCAGAGCCGGGCCAGGTCCAGGGGCGTTGGGCTCCTGCAGGGGCAGCAGCTCCGAGCCCCCCGCGGCCCCCCAGGGAGCAGATCCCGGCGCGGCGAGATGCCGGGTCCCCCCGGACACTGGGGCGGAGTCACCGCCCGGCCCCGCCCCGCCCCGCCCCGCCCCCGGGGCTCGCGCCGCTACCTGGAGGCTGCAGCTCCGCAGCGGGGCGGGGCCCGGGTCGGGCACCGGGGGGTTAATGAAGGTCGGGCTCCGGGAGCGGCTCCAACGGCCCCGCACGAGCCAGGCAGAGCCGCAGCGGCCCACGCGCGTTCGCAGCCCGGCTGGCCACGCCCCCTCCACAACGTCGTTTCCGCTCCCGGGAGACTCAGGAACTACATCTCCCAGCCTGCCCCGGGGGCGCTTCCGCCCTCTCTAGCCCAGGTAAGGGAGGTCCCGGGGCCAGCCTGACCCTCCCCCCACCTCTCCTCCCCCCCGGCTGAGACCCCGGCCCCGCCCCCTCTCCCAGCCGGTGCCTCTCGGACCCGCCCCCCGGGAGCAGTTCAATGCAGCGGCTGGGCGGGCTTGTGACCCTCCCGCAGGAGCGTGTCCGGCCCGCGCTGCCAGCAAGGACCTGCCCGGGCCTGGCCCTGCCCCGCTGGGCCCCCTGCAGGGTGTTTGTGGCACTGGGATAACCCACTTCAGCGGAGGGGCAGGAGACTGGCTGGATCTCACCAGGCGACCGGGGTGGGGGGGCAGGAGACTGGCTGGATCTCACCAGGAGACCGGGGTGGGGGGGCAGGAGACTGGCTGGATCTCACCAGGAGACAAGGGGGGGCGGGGGCAGGAGACTCGCTGGATCTCACCAGGAGACAAGGGGGGGGAGGGGGCAGGAGACTCGCTGGATCTCACCAGGAGACAAGGGGGGGGAGGGGGCAGGAGACTGGCTGGATCTCACCAGGAGACAAGGGGGGGCGGGGGCAGGAGACTGGCTGGATCTCACCAGGAGACCGGGGTGGGGGGGCAGGACACTGGCTGGATCTCACCAGGAGACAAGGGGGGGAGGGGGCAGGAGACTCGCTGGATCTCACCAGGAGACGGGGGGCGGGGGCAGGAGACTGGCTGGATCTCACCAGGAGACTGGGGGAGGGGGGCAGGAGACTGGCTGGATCTCACCAGGAGACAAGGGGTGGTGGGGGCAGGAGACTGGCTGGATCTCACCAGGAGACAAGGGGGGGAGGGGGCAGGAGACTGGCTGGATCTCACCAGGAGACCGGGGTGTTGGGGCAGGAGACTGGCTGGATCTCACCAGGAGACAAGGGGGGGCGGGGGCAGGAGACTGGCTGGATCTCACCAGGAGACAAGGGGGGGTGGGGGCAGGAGACTGGCTGGATCTCACCAGGAGACCGGGGTGGGGGGGCAGGAGACTGGCTGGATCTCACCAGGAGACCGGGGTGTTGGGGCAGGAGACTGGCTGGATCTCACCAGGAGACAAGGGGGGGCGGGGGCAGGAGACTGGCAGGATCTCACCAGGAGACAAGGGGGGGTGGGGGCAGGAGACTGGCTGGATCTCACCAGGAGACAAGGGGGGGGAGGGGGCAGGAGACTCGCTGGATCTCACCAGGAGACAAGGGGGGGGAGGGGGCAGGAGACTCGCTGGATCTCACCAGGAGACAAGGGGGGGGAGGGGGCAGGAGACTCGCTGGATCTCACCAGGAGACAAGGGGGGGAGGGGGCAGGAGACTGGCTGGATCTCACCAGGAGACAAGGGGGGGAGGGGGCAGGAGACTGGCTGGATCTCACCAGGAGACGGGGGCGGGGGCAGGAGACTGGCTGGATCTCACCAGGAGACTGGGGGAGGGGGGCAGGAGACTGGCTGGATCTCACCAGGAGACGGGGGGCGGGGGCAGGAGACTGGCTGGATCTCACCAGGAGACAAGGGGTGGTGGGGGCAGGAGACTGGCTGGATCTCACCAGGAGACCGGGGTGGGGGGGCAGGAGACTGGCTGGCTCTCACCAGGAGACAAGGGGGGGAGGGGGCAGGAGACTCGCTGGATCTAACCAGGAGACAAGGGGGCAGGAGACTGGCTGGATCTCACCAGGAGACAAGGGGGGGAGGGGGCAGGAGACTGGCTGGATCTCACCAGGAGACCGGGGCGGGGGGCGGGGGCAGGAGACTGGCTGGATCTTACCAGGAGACCGGAGTGGGGGGGCAGGAGACTGGCTGGATCTCACCAGGAGACAAGGGGGGGGGCGAGGGGGCAAGAGACTGGCTGGATCTCACCAGGAGACGAGGGGGCAAGAGACTGGCTGGATCTCACCAGGAGACGGGGGGCGGGGGCAGGAGACTGGCTGGATCTCACCAGGAGACAAAGGGGGGGGCAGGAGACTGGCTGGATCTCACCAGGAGACAAAGGGGGGGGGCAGGAGACTGGCTGGATCTCACCAGGAGACAAAGGGGGGGCAGGAGACTGGCTGGAACTCACCAGGAGACAAGGGTGGGGGAGGGGGCAGGAGACTGGCTGGATCTCACCAGGAGACAAGGGGGGGGAGGGGGAGGAGACTGGCTGGATCTCACCAGGAGACTGGGGGGTGGGCAGGAGACTGGCTGGATCTTACCAGGAGACTGGGGCGGGGGGGCAGGAAACTGGCTGGATCTCACCAGGAGACAAGGGGGGGGGAGGGGGCAGGAGACTGGCTGGATCTCACCAGGAGACAAGGGGGGGTGGGGGCAGGAGACTGGCTGGATCTCACCAGCAGACAAGGGGGGGAGGGGGCAGGAGACTGGCTGGATCTCACCAGGAGACAAAGTGGGGGGTAGGAGACTGGCTGGATCTCACCAGGAGACCGGGGGGGGGGGGCAGGAGACTGGCTGGATCTCACCAGGAGACTGGGGGGTGGGGGCAGGAGACTGGCTGGATTTCACCAGGAGACGAGGGGGCAAGAGACTGGCTGGATCTCACCAGGAGACAGGGGGGCGGGGGCAGGAGACTGGCTGGATCTCACCAGGAGACAAAGCGGGGGGCAGGAGACTGGCTGGATCTCACCAGGAGACAAGCGGGGGTGGGGGCAGGAGACTGGCTGGATCTCACCAGGAGACCGGGGTGTTGGGGCAGGAGACTGGCTGGATCTCACCAGGAGACAAGGGGGGAGGGGGCAGGAGACTCGCTGGATCTCACCAGGAGACAAGGGGTGGGAGGGGGCAGGAGACTGGCTGGATCTCACCAGGAGACCGGGGTGGGGGGGCAGGAGACTGGCTGGATCTCACCAGGAGACAAGGGGGGGAGGGGGTAGGAGACTCGCTGGATCTCACCAGGAGCCGGGGGGCGGGGGCAGGAGACTGGCTGGATCTCACCAGGAGACGGGGGGCGGGGGCAGGAGACTCGCTGGATCTCACCAGGAGACAAGGGGGGAGGGGGCAGGAGACTCGCTGGATCTCACCAGGAGACAAGGCGGGGGAGGGGGCAGGAGACTGGCTGGATCTCACCAGGAGACAAGAGGGGGAGGGGGCAGGAGACTCGCTGGATCTCACCAGGAGACAAGGGGGGGAGGGGGCAGGAGACTCGCTGGATCTCACCAGGAGACGGCGGGCGGGGGCAGGAGACTGGCTGGATCTCACCAGGAGACTGGGAGAGGGGGGCAGGAGACTGGCTGGATCTCACCAGGAGACAAGGGGGGGGAGGGGGCAGGAGACTGGCTGGATCTCACCAGGAGACGGGGGGCGGGGGCAGGAGACTCGCTGGATCTCACCAGGAGACAAGGCGGGGGAGGGGGCAGGAGACTGGCTGGATCTCACCAGGAGACAAGAGGGGGAGGGGGCAGGAGACTCGCTGGATCTCACCAGGAGACAAGGGGGGGAGGGGGCAGGAGACTCGCTGGATCTCACCAGGAGACGGCGGGCGGGGGCAGGAGACTGGCTGGATCTCACCAGGAGACTGGGAGAGGGGGGCAGGAGACTGGCTGGATCTCACCAGGAGACAAGGGGGGGAGGGGGCAGGAGACTCGCTGGATCTCACCAGGAGACAAGGGGGGGGAGGGGGCAGGAGACTGGCTGGATCTCACCAGGAGACAAGGCGGGGGAGGGGGCAGGAGACTGGCTGGATCTCACCAGGAGACAAGGGGGGGGAGGGGGCAGGAGACTGGCTGGATCTCACCAGGAGACAAGGGGGGGGAGGGGGCAGGAGACTGGCTGGATCTCACCAGGAGACTAGGCGGGGGAGGGGGCAGGAGACTGGCTGGATCTCACCAGGAGACAAGGGGGGGGAGGGGGCAGGAGACTGGCTGGATCTCACCAGGAGACAAGGGTGGGGAGGGGGCAGGAGACTGGCTGGATCTCACCAGGAGACAAGGGGGGGGAGGGGGCAGGAGACTGGGTGGATCTCACCAGGAGACAAGGGGGGGTGGGGGGCAGGAGACTGGCTGGATCTCACCAGGAGACCGGGGCGGGGGGGGGGGGCAGGAGACTGGCTGGATCTCACCAGGAGACCGGGGGGCGGGGGCAGGAGACTGGCTGGATCTTACCAGGAGACCGGAGTGGGGGGGCAGGAGACTGGCTGGATCTCACCAGGAGACAAGGGGGGGGCGAGGGGGCAAGAGACTGGCTGGATCTCACCAGGAGACGAGGGGCCAAGAGACTGGCTGGATCTCACCAGGAGACAAGTGGGGAGGGGGCAGGAGACTCGCTGGATCTCACCAGGAGACAAGGGGGGGAGGGGGCAGGAGACTCGCTGGATCTCACCAGGAGACGGGGGGGGGGGGGCAGGAGACTGGCTGGATCTCACCAGGAGACTGGGGGAGGGGGGCAGGAGACTGGCTGGATCTCACCAGGAGACAAGGGGGGGAGGGGGCAGGAGACTCGCTGGATCTCACCAGGAGACAAGGGGGGGGAGGGGGCAGGAGACTGGCTGGATCTCACCAGGAGACAAGGGGGCAGGAGACTGGCTGGATCTCACCAGGAGACAAGGGGGGGAGGGGGCAGGAGACTGGCTGGATCTCACCAGGAGACAAGGGGGGGGAGGGGGCAGGAGACTGGCTGGATCTCACCAGGAGACAAGGGGGGGTGGGGGCAGGAGACTGGCTGGATCTCACCAGGATACCGGGGCGGGGCGGGGGGGGGGGCAGGAGACTGGCTGGATCTCACCAGGAGACAAGGGGGGGTGGGGGCAGGAGACTGGCTGGATCTCACCAGGAGACCGGGGCGGGGGGGGGGGCAGGAGACTGGCTGGATCTCACAAGGAGACAAGGGGGGGAGGGGGCAGGATACTGGCTGGATCTCACCAGGAGACAAGGGGGGGGAGGGGGCAGGAGACTGGCTGGATCTCACCAGGAGACTAGGCGGGGGAGGGGGCAGGAGACTGGCTGGATCTCACCAGGAGACAAGGGGGGGGAGGGGGCAGGAGACTGGCTGGATCTCACCAGGAGACAAGGGTGGGGAGGGGGCAGGAGACTGGCTGGATCTCACCAGGAGACAAGGGGGGGGAGGGGGCAGGAGACTGGGTGGATCTCACCAGGAGACAAGGGGGGGTGGGGGGCAGGAGACTGGCTGGATCTCACCAGGAGACCGGGGCGGGGGGGGGGGGGCAGGAGACTGGCTGGATCTCACCAGGAGACCGGGGGGCGGGGGCAGGAGACTGGCTGGATCTTACCAGGAGACCGGAGTGGGGGGGGCAGGAGACTGGCTGGATCTCACCAGGAGACAAGGGGGGGGCGAGGGGGCAAGAGACTGGCTGGATCTCACCAGGAGACGAGGGGCCAAGAGACTGGCTGGATCTCACCAGGAGACAAGTGGGGAGGGGGCAGGAGACTCGCTGGATCTCACCAGGAGACAAGGGGGGGAGGGGGCAGGAGACTCGCTGGATCTCACCAGGAGACGGGGGGGGGGGGCAGGAGACTGGCTGGATCTCACCAGGAGACTGGGGGAGGGGGGCAGGAGACTGGCTGGATCTCACCAGGAGACAAGGGGGGGAGGGGGCAGGAGACTCGCTGGATCTCACCAGGAGACAAGGGGGGGGAGGGGGCAGGAGACTGGCTGGATCTCACCAGGAGACAAGGGGGCAGGAGACTGGCTGGATCTCACCAGGAGACAAGGGGGGGAGGGGGCAGGAGACTGGCTGGATCTCACCAGGAGACAAGGGGGGGGAGGGGGCAGGAGACTGGCTGGATCTCACCAGGAGACAAGGGGGGGTGGGGGCAGGAGACTGGCTGGATCTCACCAGGATACCGGGGCGGGGCGGGGGGGGGGGCAGGAGACTGGCTGGATCTCACCAGGAGACAAGGGGGGGTGGGGGCAGGAGACTGGCTGGATCTCACCAGGAGACCGGGGCGGGGGGGGGGGCAGGAGACTGGCTGGATCTCACAAGGAGACAAGGGGGGGAGGGGGCAGGATACTGGCTGGATCTCACCAGGAGACAAGCGGGGGTGGGGGCAGGAGACTGGCTGGTTCTCACCAGGAGACCGGGGTGTTGGGGCAGGAGACTGGCTGGATCTCACCAGGAGACAAGGGGGGAGGGGGCAGGAGACTCGCTGGATCTCACCAGGAGACAAGGGGGGGGAGGGGGAGGAGACTGGCTGGATCTCACCAGGAGACCGGGGTGGGGGGGCAGGAGACTGGCTGGATCTCACCAGGAGACAAGGGGGGGAGGGGGCAGGAGACTCGCTGGATCTCACCAGGAGACGGGGGGCGGGGGCAGGAGACTGGCTGGATCTCACCAGGAGACGGGGGGCGGGGGCAGGAGACTCTCTGGATCTCACCAGGAGACAAGGGGGGAGGGGGCAGGAGACTCGCTGGATCTCACCAGGAGACAACGGGGGGGAGGGGGCAGGAGACTGGCTGGATCTCACCAGGAGACAAGGAGGGGTGGGGGCAGGAGACTGGCTGGATCTCACCAGGAGACCGGGGCGGGGGGGGTGGGCAGGAGACTGGCTGGATCTTACCAGGAGACTGGGGCGGGGGGGCAGGAAACTGGCTGGATCTCACCAGGAGACAAGGGGGGGGTGGGGGCAGGAGACTGGCTGGATCTCACCAGGAGACCGGGGAGGGGGCAGGAGACTGGCTGGATCTCACCAGGAGACAAGGGGGGGGGGGGAGGGGGCAGGAGACTGGCTGGATATCACCAGGAGACAAGGGGGGGTGGGGGCAGGAGACTGGCTGGATCTCACCAGGAGACAAGGGCGGGGAGGGGGCAGGAGACTGGCTGGATCTCACCAGGAGACAAAGTGGGGGGTAGGAGACTGGCTGGATCTCACCAGGAGACCGGGGCGGGGGGGGCAGGAGACTGGCTGGATCTCACCAGGAGACTGGGGGGTGGGGGCAGGAGACTGGCTGGATCTCACCAGGAGACGAGGGGGCAAGAGACTGGCTGGATCTCACCAGGAGACAGGGGGGCGGGGGCAGGAGACTGGCTGGATCTCACCAGGAGACAAAGCGGGGGGCAGGAGACTGGCTGGATCTCACCAGGAGACAAGCGGGGGTGGGGGCAGGAGACTGGCTGGATCTCACCAGGAGACCGGGGTGTTGGGGCAGGAGACTGGCTGGATCTCACCAGGAGACAAGGGGGGAGGGGGCAGGAGACTCGCTGGATCTCACCAGGAGACAAGGGGGGGGAGGGGGCAGGAGACTGGCTGGATCTCACCAGGAGACCGGGGTGGGGGGGCAGGAGACTGGCTGGATCTCACCAGGAGACAAGGGGGGGAGGGGGCAGGAGACTCGCTGGATCTCACCAGGAGACGGGGGGCGGGGGCAGGAGACTGGCTGGATCTCACCAGGAGACGGGGGGCGGGGGCAGGAGACTCGCTGGATCTCACCAGGAGACAAGGGGGGAGGGGGCAGGAGACTCGCTGGATCTCACCAGGAGACAAGGGGGGGGAGGGGGCAGGAGACTGGCTGGATCTCACCAGGAGACAAGGGGTGGAGGGGGCAGGAGACTCGCTGGATCTCACCAGGAGACAAGGGGGGGAGGGGGCAGGAGACTCGCTGGATCTCACCAGGAGACGGGGGGCGGGGGCAGGAAACTGGCTGGATCTCACCAGGAGACTGGGGGAGGGGGGCAGGAGACTGGCTGGATCTCACCAGGAGACAAGGGGGGGAGGGGGCAGGAGACTGGCTGGATCTCACCAGGAGACGGGGGGCGGGGGCAGGAGACTGGCTGGATCTCACCAGGAGACAAGGGGTGGTGGGGGCAGGAGACTGGCTGGATCTCACCAGGAGACAAGGGGGGGAGGGGGCAGGAGACTGGCTGGATCTCACCAGGAGACGGGGGGAGGGGGCAGGAGACTGGCTGGATCTCACCAGGAGACAAGGGGTGGTGGGGGCAGGAGACTGGCTGGATCTCACCAGGAGACCGGAGTGGGGGGGCAGGAGACTGGCTGGATCTCACCAGGAGACAAGGGGGGGGCGAGGGGGCAAGAGACTGGCTGGATCTCACCAGGAGACGAGGGGCCAAGAGACTGGCTGGATCTCACCAGGAGACAAGTGGGGAGGGGGCAGGAGACTCGCTGGATCTCACCAGGAGACAAGGGGGGGAGGGGGCAGGAGACTCGCTGGATCTCACCAGGAGACGGGGGGGGGGGGCAGGAGACTGGCTGGATCTCACCAGGAGACTGGGGGAGGGGGGCAGGAGACTGGCTGGATCTCACCAGGAGACAAGGGGGGGAGGGGGCAGGAGACTCGCTGGATCTCACCAGGAGACAAGGGGCGGGAGGGGGCAGGAGACTGGCTGGATCTCACCAGGAGACAAGGGGGCAGGAGACTGGCTGGATCTCACCAGGAGACAAGGGGGGGAGGGGGCAGGAGACTGGCTGGATCTCACCAGGAGACAAGGGGGGGGAGGGGGCAGGAGACTGGCTGGATCTCACCAGGAGACAAGAGGGGGTGGGGGCAGGAGACTGGCTGGATCTCACCAGGATACCGGGGCGGGGCGGGGGGGGGGCAGGAGACTGGCTGGATCTCACCAGGAGACAAGGGGGGGTGGGGGCAGGAGACTGGCTGGATCTCACCAGGAGACCGGGGCGGGGGGGGGGGCAGGAGACTGGCTGGATCTCACCAGGAGACAAGGGGGGGAGGGGGCAGGATACTGGCTGGATCTCACCAGGAGACAAGCGGGGGTGGGGGCAGGAGACTGGCTGGTTCTCACCAGGAGACCGGGGTGTTGGGGCAGGAGACTGGCTGGATCTCACCAGGAGAGAAGGGGGGAGGGGGCAGGAGACTCGCTGGATCTCACCAGGAGACAAGGGGGGGGAGGGGGAGGAGACTGGCTGGATCTCACCAGGAGACCGGGGTGGGGGGGCAGGAGACTGGCTGGATCTCACCAGGAGACAAGGGGGGGAGGGGGCAGGAGACTCGCTGGATCTCACCAGGAGACGGGGGGCGGGGGCAGGAGACTGGCTGGATCTCACCAGGAGACGGGGGGCGGGGGCAGGAGACTCGCTGGATCTCACCAGGAGACAAGGGGGGAGGGGGCAGGAGACTCGCTGGATCTCACCAGGAGACAAGGTGGGGGAGGGGGCAGGAGACTGGCTGGATCTCACCAGGAGACCGGGGTGGGGGGGCAGGAGACTGGCTGGATCTCACCAGGAGACAAGGGGGGGAGGGGGCAGGAGACTTGCTGGATCTCACCAGGAGACAAGGGGGGGAGGGGGCAGGAGACTCGCTGGATCTTACCAGGAGACGGGGGGCGGGGGCAGGAGACTGGCTGGATCTCACCAGGAGACTGGGGGAGGGGGGCAGGAGACTGGTTGGATCTCACCAGGAGACAAGGGGGGGAGGGGGCAGGAGACTCGCTGGATCTCACCAGGAGACAAGGGGGGGGAGGGGGCAGGAGACTGGCTGGATCTCACCAGGAGACAAGGGGGGCGGAGGGGGCAGGAGACTGGCTGGATCTCACCAGGAGACAAGGAGGGGGAGGGGGCAGGAGACTGGCTGGATCTCACCAGGAGACAAGGGGGGGGAGGGGGCAGGAGACTGGCTGGATCTCACCAGGAGACAAAGTGGGGGGTAGGAGACTGGCTGGATCTCACCAGGAGACCGGGGCGGGGGGGGCAGGAGACTGGCTGGATCTCACCAGGAGACTGGGGGGTGGGGGCAGGAGACTGGCTGGATCTCACCAGGAGACGAGGGGGCAAGAGACTGGCTGGATCTCACCAGGAGACAAAGCGGGGGGCAGGAGACTGGCTGGATCTCACCAGGAGACAAGCGGGGGTGGGGGCAGGAGACTGGCTGGATCTCACCAGGAGACCGGGGTGTTGGGGCAGGAGACTGGCTGGATCTCACCAGGAGTCAAGGGGGGAGGGGGCAGGAGACTCGCTGGATCTCACCAGGAGACAAGGGGGGGGAGGGGGCAGGAGACTGGCTGGATCTCACCAGGAGACCGGGGTGGGGGGGCAGGAGACTGGCTGGATCTCACCAGGAGACCGGAGTGGGGGGGCAGGAGACTCGCTGGATCTCACCAGGAGACAAGGGGGGAGGGGGCAGGAGACTCGCTGGATCTCACCAGGAGACAACGGGGGGGAGGGGGCAGGAGACTGGCTGGATCTCACCAGGAGACAAGCGGGGGAGGGGGCAGGAGACTCGCTGGATCTCACCAGGAGACAAGGGGGGGAGGGGGCAGGAGACTCGCTGGATCTCACCAGGAGACGGGGGGCGGGGGCAGGAGACTGGCTGGATCTCACCAGGAGACTGGGGGAGGGGGGCAGGAGACTGGCTGGATCTCACCAGGAGACAAGGGGGGGAGGGGGCAGGAGACTGGCTGGATCTCACCAGGAGACGGGGGGCGGGGGCAGGAGACTGGCTGGATCTCACCAGGAGACAAGGGGTGGTGGGGGCAGGAGTCTGGCTGGATCTCACCAGGAGACAAGGGGGGGAGGGGGCAGGAGACTGGCTGGATCTCACCAGGAGACGGGGGGAGGGGGCAGGAGACTGGCTGGATCTCACCAGGAGACAAGGGGTGGTGGGGGCAGGAGACTGGCTGGATCTCACCAGGAGACCGGAGTGGGGGGGCAGGAGACTGGCTGGATCTCACCAGGAGACAAGGGGGGGGCGAGGGGGCAAGAGACTGGCTGGATCTCACCAGGAGACGAGGGGCCAAGAGACTGGCTGGATCTCACCAGGAGACAAGTGGGGAGGGGGCAGGAGACTCGCTGGATCTCACCAGGAGACAAGGGGGGGAGGGGGCAGGAGACTCGCTGGATCTCACCAGGAGACGGGGGGGGGGGCAGGAGACTGGCTGGATCTCACCAGGAGACTGGGGGAGGGGGGCAGGAGACTGGCTGGATCTCACCAGGAGACAAGGGGGGGAGGGGGCAGGAGACTCGCTGGATCTCACCAGGAGACAAGGGGGGGGAGGGGGCAGGAGACTGGCTGGATCTCACCAGGAGACAAGGGGGCAGGAGACAGGCTGGATCTCACCAGGAGACAAGGGGGGGAGGGGGCAGGAGACTGGCTGGATCTCACCAGGAGACAAGGGGGGGGAGGGGGCAGGAGACTGGCTGGATCTCACCAGGAGACAAGGGGGGGTGGGGGCAGGAGACTGGCTGGATCTCACCAGGATACCGGGGCGGGGCGGGGGGGGGGGGCAGGAGACTGGTTGGATCTCACCAGGAGACAAGGGGGGGTGGGGGCAGGAGACTGGCTGGATCTCACCAGGAGACCGGGGCGGGGGGGGGGCAGGAGACTGGCTGGATCTCACCAGGAGACAAGGGGGGGAGGGGGCAGGATACTGGCTGGATCTCACCAGGAGACAAGCGGGGGTGGGGGCAGGAGACTGGCTGGTTCTCACCAGGAGACCGGGGTGTTGGGGCAGGAGACTGGCTGGATCTCACCAGGAGACAAGGGGGGAGGGGGCAGGAGACTCGCTGGATCTCACCAGGAGACAAGGGGGGGGAGGGGGAGGAGACTGGCTGGATCTCACCAGGAGACCGGGGTGGGGGGGCAGGAGACTGGCTGGATCTCACCAGGAGACAAGGGGGGGAGGGGGCAGGAGACTCGCTGGATCTCACCAGGAGACGGGGGGCGGGGGCAGGAGACTGGCTGGATCTCACCAGGAGACGGGGGGCGGGGGCAGGAGACTCGCTGGATCTCACCAGGAGACAAGGGGGGAGGGGGCAGGAGACTCGCTGGATCTCACCAGGAGACGGGGGGGGGGGCAGGAGACTGGCTGGATCTCACCAGGAGACTGGGGGAGGGGGGCAGGAGACTGGCTGGATCTCACCAGGAGACAAGGGGGGGAGGGGGCAGGAGACTCGCTGGATCTCACCAGGAGACAAGGGGGGGGAGGGGGCAGGAGACTGGCTGGATCTCACCAGGAGACAAGGGGGCAGGAGACTGGCTGGATCTCACCAGGAGACAAGGGGGGGAGGGGGCAGGAGACTGGCTGGATCTCACCAGGAGACAAGGGGGGGGAGGGGGCAGGAGACTGGCTGGATCTCACCAGGAGACAAGGGGGGGTGGGGGCAGGAGACTGGCTGGATCTCACCAGGATACCGGGGCGGGGCGGGGGGGGGGCAGGAGACTGGCTGGATCTCACCAGGAGACAAGGGGGGGTGGGGGCAGGAGACTGGCTGGATCTCACCAGGAGACCGGGGCGGGGGGGGGGCAGGAGACTGGCTGGATCTCACCAGGAGACAAGGGGGGGAGGGGGCAGGATACTGGCTGGATCTCACCAGGAGACAAGCGGGGGTGGGGGCAGGAGACTGGCTGGTTCTCACCAGGAGACCGGGGTGTTGGGGCAGGAGACTGGCTGGATCTCACCAGGAGACAAGGGGGGAGGGGGCAGGAGACTCGCTGGATCTCACCAGGAGACAAGGGGGGGGAGGGGGAGGAGACTGGCTGGATCTCACCAGGAGACCGGGGTGGGGGGGCAGGAGACTGCCTGGATCTCACCAGGAGACAAGGGGGGGAGGGGGCAGGAGACTCGCTGGATCTCACCAGGAGACGGGGGGCGGGGGCAGGAGACTGGCTGGATCTCACCAGGAGACGGGGGGCGGGGGCAGGAGACTCGCTGGATCTCACCAGGAGACAAGGGGGGAGGGGGCAGGAGACTCGCTGGATCTCACCAGGAGACAACGGGGGGGAGGGGGCAGGAGACTGGCTGGATCTCACCAGGAGACAAGGAGGGGTGGGGGCAGGAGACTGGCTGGATCTCACCAGGAGACCGGGGCGGGGGGGGTGGGCAGGAGACTGGCTGGATCTTACCAGGAGACTGGGGTGGGGGGGCAGGAAACTGGCTGGATCTCACCAGGAGACAAGGGGGGGTGGGGGCAGGAGACTGGCTGGACCTCACCAGGAGACCGGGGAGGGGGCAGGAGACTGGCTGGATCTCACCAGGAGACAAGGGGGGGGGGGAGGGGGCAGGAGACTGGCTGGATATCACCAGGCGACAAGGGGGGGTGGGGGCAGGAGACTGGCTGGATCTCACCAGGAGACAAGGGGGGGGAGGGGGCAGGAGACTGGCTGGATCTCACCAGGAGACAAAGTGGGGGGTAGGAGACTGGCTGGATCTCACCAGGAGACCGGGGCGGGGGGGGCAGGAGACTGGCTGGATCTCACCAGGAGACTGGGGGGTGGGGGCAGGAGACTGGCTGGATCTCACCAGGAGACGAGGGGGCAAGAGACTGGCTGGATCTCACCAGGAGACAGGGGGGCGGGGGCAGGAGACTGGCTGGATCTCACCAGGAGACAAAGCGGGGGGCAGGAGACTGGCTGGATCTCACCAGGAGACAAGCGGGGGTGGGGGCAGGAGACTGGCTGGATCTCACCAGGAGACCGGGGTGTTGGGGCAGGAGACTGGCTGGATCTCACCAGGAGACAAGGGGGGAGGGGGCAGGAGACTCGCTGGATCTCACCAGGAGACAAGGGGGGGGAGGGGGCAGGAGACTGGCTGGATCTCACCAGGAGACCGGGGTGGGGGGGCAGGAGACTGGCTGGATCTCACCAGGAGACAAGGGGGGGAGGGGGCAGGAGACTCGCTGGATCTCACCAGGAGACGGGGGGCGGGGGCAGGAGACTGGCTGGATCTCACCAGGAGACGGGGGGCGGGGGCAGGAGACTCGCTGGATCTCACCAGGAGACAAGGGGGGAGGGGGCAGGAGACTCGCTGGATCTCACCAGGAGACAAGGGGGGGGAGGGGGCAGGAGACTGGCTGGATCTCACCAGGAGACAAGGGGGGGAGGGGGCAGGAGACTCGCTGGATCTCACCAGGAGACAAGGGGGGGAGGGGGCAGGAGACTCGCTGGATCTCACCAGGAGACGGGGGGCGGGGGCAGGAGACTGGCTGGATCTCACCAGGAGACTGGGGGAGGGGGGCAGGAGACTGGCTGGATCTCACCAGGAGACAAGGGGGGGAGGGGGCAGGAGACTGGCTGGATCTCACCAGGAGACGGGGGGCGGGGGCAGGAGACTGGCTGGATCTCACCAGGAGACAAGGGGTGGTGGGGGCAGGAGACTGGCTGGATCTCACCAGGAGACCGGGGTGGGGGGGCAGGAGACTGGCTGGATCTCACCAGGAGACAAGGGGGGGAGGGGGCAGGAGACTCGCTGGATCTCACCAGGAGACAAGGGCGGGGAGGGGGCAGAAGACTGGCTGGATCTCACCAGGAGACAAGGGGGGGGAGGTGGCAGGAGACTGGCTGGATCTCACCAGGTGACAAGGGGGGGGAGGGGGCAGGAGACTGGCTGGATCTCACCAGGAGACAAGGCGGGGGAGGGGGCAGGAGACTGGCTGGATCTCACCAGGAGACCGGGGCGGGGGTGGGGGCAGGAGACTGGCTGGATCTCACCAGGAGACCGGGGGGCGGGGGCAGGAGACTGGCTGGATCTTACCAGGAGACCAGAGTGGGGGGGCAGGAGACTGGCTGGATCTCACCAGGAGACAAGGGGGGGGCGAGGGGGCAAGAGACTGGCTGGATCTCACCAGGAGACGAGGGGCCAAGAGACTGGCTGGATCTCACCAGGAGACAAGGGGGGAGGGGGCAGGAGACTCGCTGGATCTCACCAGGAGACAAGGGGGGGAGGGGGCAGGAGACTCGCTGGATCTCACCAGGAGACGGGGGGCGGGGGCAGGAGACTGGCTGGATCTCACCAGGAGACGGGGGGCGGGGGCAGGAGACTGGCTGGATCTCACCAGGAGACTGGGGGAGGGGGGCAGGAGACTGGCTGGATCTCACCAGGAGACAAGGGGGGGAGGGGGCAGGAGACTGGCTGGATCTCACCAGGAGACAAGGGTGGTGGGGGCAGGAGACTGGCTGGATCTCACCAGGAGACAAGGGGTGGTGGGGGCAGGAGACTGGCTGGATCTCACCAGGAGACCGGGGTGGGGGGGCAGGAGCCTGGCTGGATCTCACCAGGAGACAAGGGGGGGAGGGGGCAGGAGACTCGCTGGATCTCACCAGGAGACAACGCGGGGGAGGGGGCAGGAGACTGGCTGGATCTCACCAGGAGACAAGGGGGCAGGAGACTGGCTGGATCTCACCAGGAGACAAGGCGGGGAGGGGGCAGGAGACTGGCTGGATCTCACCAGGAGATAAGGGGGGGGAGGGGGCAGGAGACTGGCTGGATCTCACCAGGAGACAAGGGGGGGGAGGGGGCAGGAGACTGGCTGGATCTCACCAGGAGACCGGGGCGGGGGGGGGGCAGGAGACTGGCTGGGTCTCACCAGGAGACAAGGGGGGGTGGGGGCAGGAGACTGGCTGGATCTCACCAGGAGACAAGGGGGGGAGGGGGCAGGAGACTCGCTGGATCTCACCAGGAGACAACGGGGGGGAGGGGGCAGGAGAGTGGCTGGATCTCACCAGGAGACAAGGGGGCAGGAGACTGGCTGGATCTCACCAGGAGACAAGGGGGGGAGGGGGCAGGAGACTGGCTGGATCTCACCAGGAGATAAGGGGGGGGAGGGGGTAGGAGACTGGCTGGGTCTCAACAGGAGACAAGGGGGGGTGGGGGCAGGAGACTGGCTGGATCTCACCAGGAGACCGGGGCGGGGGGGGGGGGGCAGGAGACTGGCTGGATCTCACCAGGAGACAAGGGGGGGAGGGGGCAGGATACTGGCTGGATCTCACCAGGAGACGGGGGGGCGGGGGCAGGAGACTGGCTGGATCTTACCAGGAGACCGGAGTGGGGGGGCAGGAGACTGGCTGGATCTCACCAGGAGACAAGGGGGGGGCGAGGGGGCAAGAGACTGGCTGGATCTCACCAGGAGACGAGGGGGCAAGAGACTGGCTGGATCTCACCAGGAGACAGGGGGGCGGGGGCAGGAGACTGGCTGGATCTCACCAGGAGACCGGGGTGTTGGGGCAGGAGACTGGCTGGATCTCACCAGGAGACAAGGGGGGAGGGGGCAGGAGATTGGCTGGATCTCACCAGGAGACCGGGGTGGGGTGGCAGGAGACTGGCTGGATATCACCAGGACACAAGGGGGGGAGGGGGCAGGAGACTGGCTGGATCTCACCAGGAGACAAGGGGGGGAGGGGGCAGGAGACTCGCTGGATCTCACCAGGAGACGGGGGGCGGGGGCAGGAGACTGGCTGGATCTCACCAGGAGACGGGGGGCGGGGGCAGGAGACTCGCTGGATCTCACCAGGAGACAAGGGGGGAGGGGGCAGGAGACTCGCTGGATCTCACCAGGAGACAAGGTGGGGGAGGGGGCAGGAGACTGGCTGGATCTCACCAGGAGACCGGGGTGGGGGGGCAGGAGACTGGCTGGATCTCACCAGGAGACAAGGGGGGGAGGGGGCAGGAGACTTGCTGGATCTCACCAGGAGACAAGGGGGGGAGGGGGCAGGAGACTCGCTGGATCTTACCAGGAGACGGGGGGCGGGGGCAGGAGACTGGCTGGATCTCACCAGGAGACTGGGGGAGGGGGGCAGGAGACTGGTTGGATCTCACCAGGACACAAGGGGGGGAGGGGGCAGGAGACTCGCTGGATCTCACCAGGAGACAAGGGGGGGGAGGGGGCAGGAGACTGGCTGGATCTCACCAGGAGACAAGCGGGGGGGAGGGGGCAGGAGACTGGCTGGATCTCACCAGGAGACAAGGAGGGGGAGGGGGCAGGAGACTGGCTGGATCTCACCAGGAGACAAGGGGGGGGAGGGGGCAGGAGACTGGCTGGATCTCACCAGGAGACAAGCGGGGGTGGGGGCAGGAGACTGGCTGGATCTCACCAGGAGACCGGGGCGGGGGGGGGCAGGAGACTGGCTGAGTCTCACCAGGAGACAAGGGGGGGTGGGGGCAGGAGACTGGCTGGATCTCACCAGGAGACCGGGGCGGGGGGGGGGGGGCAGGAGACTGGCTGGATCTCACCAGGAGACAAGGGGGGGAGGGGGCAGGATACTGGCTGGATCTCACCAGGAGACCGGGGGGCGGGGGCAGGAGACTGGCTGGATCTTACCAGGAGACCGTAGTGGGTGGGCAGGAGAGTGGCTGGATCTCACCAGGAGACAAGGCGGGGGCGAGGGGGCAAGAGACTGGCTGGATCTCACCAGGAGACGAGGGGGCAAGAGACTGGCTGGATCTCACCAGGAGACAGGGGGGTGGGGGCAGGAGACTGGCTGGATCTCACCAGGAGACCGGGGTGTTGGGGCAGGAGACTGGCTGGATCTCACCAGGAGACAAGGGGGGAGGGGGCAGGAGACTCGCTGGATCTCACCAGGAGACGGGGGGGGGATGGGGAGGAGACTGGCTGGATCTCACCAGGAGACCGGGGTGGGGGGGCAGGAGACTGGCTGGATCTCACCAGGAGACAAGGGGGGGAGGGGGCAGGAGACTCGCTGGATCTCACCAGGAGACGGGGGGCGGGGGCAGGAGACTGGCTGGATCTCACCAGGAGACGGGGGGTGGGGGCAGGAGACTCGCTGGATCTCACCAGGAGACAAGGGGGGATTGGGCAGGAGACTCGCTGGATCTCACCAGGAGACAAGGTGGGGGAGGGGGCAGGAGACTGGCTGGATCTCACTAGGAGACCGGGGTGGGGGGGCAGGAGACTGGCTGGATCTCACCAGGAGAGAAGGGGGGGAGGGGGCAGGAGACTTGCTGGATCTCACCAGGAGACAAGGGGGGGAGGGGGCAGGAGACTCGCTGGATCTTACCAGGAGACGGGGGGCGGGGGCAGGAGACTGGCTGGATCTCACCAGGAGACTGGGGGAGGGGGGCAGGAGACTGGCTGGATCTCACCAGGAGACAAGGGGTGGTGGGGGCAGGAGACTGGCTGGATCTCACCAGGAGACCGGGGTGGGGGGGCAGGAGACTGGCTGGATCTCACCAGGAGACAAGGGGGGGAGGGGGCAGGAGACTCGCTGGATCTCACCAGGAGACAAGGGGCTTGAGGGGGCAGGAGACTGGCTGGATCTCACCAGGAGACAAGGGGGGGGAGGTGGCAGGAGACTGGCTGGATCTCACCAGGAGACAAGGGGGGGGAGGGGGCAGGAGACTGGCTGGATCTCACCAGGAGACAAGCGGGGGTGGGGGCAGGAGACTGGCTGGATCTCACCAGGAGACCGGGGCGGGGGGGGGGCAGGAGACTGGCTGGATCTCACCAGGAGACAAGGGGGGGTGGGTGCAGGAGACTGGCTGGATCTCACCAGGAGACCGGGGCGGGGGGGGGGGGGGGCAGGAGACTGGCTGGATCTCACCAGGAGACCGGGGTGGGGGGGCAGGAGACTGGCTGGATCTCACCAGGAGACAAGGGGGGGAGGGGGCAGGAGACTCGCTGGATCTCACCAGGAGACGGGGGGCGGGGGCAGGAGACTGGCTGGATCTCACCAGGAGACGGGGGGCGGGGGCAGGAGACTCGCTGGATCTCACCAGGAGACAAGGGGGGAGGGGGCAGGAGACTCGCTGGATCTCACCAGGAGACAAGGGGGGGGAGGGGGCAGGAGACTGGCTGGATCTCACCAGGAGACCGGGGTGGGGGGGCAGGAGACTGGCTGGATCTCACCAGGAGACAAGGGGGGGAGGGGGCAGGAGACTCGCTGGATCTCACCAGGAGACAAGGGGGGGAGGGGGCAGGAGACTCGCTAGATCTCACCAGGAGACAAGGGGGGGAGGGGGCAGGAGACTCGCTGGATCTCACCAGGAGACGGGGGGCGGGGGCAGGAGACTGGCTGGATCTCACCAGGAGACTGGGGGAGGGGGGCAGGAGACTGGCTGGATCTCACCAGGAGACAAGGGGGGGAGGGGGCAGGAGACTGGCTGGATCTCACCAGGAGACGGGGGGCGGGGGCAGGAGACTGGCTGGATCTCACCAGGAGACAAGGGGTGGTGGGGGCAGGAGACTGGCTGGATCTCACCAGGAGACCAGGGTGGGGGGGCAGGAGACTGGCTGGATCTCACCAGGAGACAAGGGGGGGAGGGGGCAGGAGACTCGCTGGATCTTACCAGGAGACAAGGCGGGGGAGGGGGCAGGAGACTGGCTGGATCTCACCAGGAGACAAGGGGGGGAGGGGGCAGGAGACTGGCTGGATCTCACCAGGAGACAAGAGGGGGGAGGGGGCAGGAGACTGGCTGGATCTCACCAGGAGAGAAGGGGGGGGAGGGGGCAGGAGACTGGCTGGATCTCACCAGGAGACAAGGGGGGGTGGGGGCAGGAGACTGGCTGGATCTCACCCGGAGACCGGGGCGGGGCGGGGGGGCAGGAGACTGGCTGGATCTCACCAGGAGACCGGGGGGCGGGGGCAGGAGACTGGCTGGATCGTACCAGGAGACCGGAGTGGGGGGGCAGGAGACTGGCTGGATCTCACCAGGAGACAAGGGGGGGGCGAGGGGGCAAGAGACTGGCTGGATCTCACCAGGAGACAAGGGGGCAAGAGACTGGCTGGATCTCACCAGGAGACAGGGGGGCGGGGGCAGGAGACTGGCTGGATCTCACTAGGAGACAAAGGGCGGGGCAGGAGACTGGCTGGATCTCACCAGGAGACAAAGGGGGGGGGGGCAGGAGACTGGCTGGATCTCACCAGGAGACAAAGGGCGGGCAGGAGACTGGCTGGATCTCACCAGGAGACAAGGGTGGGGGAGGGGGCAGGAGACTGGCTGGATCTCACCAGGAGACTGGGGCGGGGGGGCAGGAAACTGGCTGGATCTCACCAGGAGACAAGGGGGGGTGGGGGCAGGAGACTGGCTGTATCTCACCAGGAGACCGGGGAGGGGGCAGGAGACTGGCTGGATCTCACCAGGAGACAAGGGGGGGGGGGGGAGGGGGCAGGAGACTGGCTGGATATCACCAGGCGACAAGGGGGGGTGGGGGCAGGAGACTGGCTGGATCTCACCAGGAGACAAGGGGGGGGAGGGGGCAGGAGACTGGCTGGATCTCACCAGGAGACAAAGTGGGGGGTAGGAGACTGGCTGGATCTCACCAGGAGACCGGGGCGGGGGGGGCAGGAGACTGGCTGGATCTCACCAGGAGACTGGGGGGTGGGGGCAGGAGACTGGCTGGATCTCACCAGGAGACGAGGGGGCAAGAGACTGGCTGGATCTCACCAGGAGACAGGGGGGCGGGGGCAGGAGACTGGCTGGATCTCACCAGGAGACAAAGCGGGGGGCAGGAGACTGGCTGGATCTCACCAGGAGACAAGCGGGGGTGGGGGCAGGAGACTGGCTGGATCTCACCAGGAGACCGGGGTGTTGGGGCAGGAGACTGGCTGGATCTCACCAGGAGACAAGGGGGGAGGGGGCAGGAGACTCGCTGGATCTCACCAGGAGACAAGGGGGGGGAGGGGGCAGGAGACTGGCTGGATCTCACCAGGAGACCGGGGTGGGGGGGCAGGAGACTGGCTGGATCTCACCAGGAGACAAGGGGGGGAGGGGGCAGGAGACTCGCTGGATCTCACCAGGAGACGGGGGGCGGGGGCAGGAGACTGGCTGGATCTCACCAGGAGACGGGGGGCGGGGGCAGGAGACTCGCTGGATCTCACCAGGAGACAAGGGGGGAGGGGCAGGAGACTCGCTGGATCTCACCAGGAGACAAGGGGGGGGAGGGGGCAGGAGACTGGCTGGATCTCACCAGGAGACAAGGGGGGGAGGGGGCAGGAGACTCGCTGGATCTCACCAGGAGACAAGGGGGGGAGGGGGCAGGAGACTCGCTGGATCTCACCAGGAGACGGGGGGCGGGGGCAGGAGACTGGCTGGATCTCACCAGGAGACTGGGGGAGGGGGGCAGGAGACTGGCTGGATCTCACCAGGAGACAAGGGGGGGAGGGGGCAGGAGACTGGCTGGATCTCACCAGGAGACGGGGGGCGGGGGCAGGAGACTGGCTGGATCTCACCAGGAGACAAGGGGTGGTGGGGGCAGGAGACTGGCTGGATCTCACCAGGAGACAAGGGGGGGAGGGGGCAGGAGACTCGCTGGATCTCACCAGGAGACAAGGGCGGGGAGGGGGCAGAAGACTGGCTGGATCTCACCAGGAGACAAGGGGGGGGAGGTGGCAGGAGACTGGCTGGATCTCACCAGGTGACAAGGGGGGGGAGGGGGCAGGAGACTGGCTGGATCTCACCAGGAGACAAGGCGGGGGAGGGGGCAGGAGACTGGCTGGATCTCACCAGGAGACCGGGGCGGGGGTGGGGGCAGGAGACTGGCTGGATCTCACCAGGAGACCGGGGGGCGGGGGCAGGAGACTGGCTGGATCTTACCAGGAGACCAGAGTGGGGGGGCAGGAGACTGGCTGGATCTCACCAGGAGACAAGGGGGGGGCGAGGGGGCAAGAGACTGGCTGGATCTCACCAGGAGACGAGGGGCCAAGAGACTGGCTGGATCTCACCAGGAGACAAGGGGGGAGGGGGCAGGAGACTCGCTGGATCTCACCAGGAGACAAGGGGGGAGGGGGCAGGAGACTCGCTGGATCTCACCAGGAGACTGGGGGAGGGGGGCAGGAGACTGGCTGGATCTCACCAGGAGACAAGGGGGGGAGGGGGCAGGAGACTGGCTGGATCTCACCAGGAGACGGGGGGCGGGGGCAGGAGACTGGCTGGATCTCACCAGGAGACAAGGGGTGGTGGGGGCAGGAGACTGGCTGGATCTCACCAGGAGACCGGGGTGGGGGGGCAGGAGACTGGCTGGATCTCACCAGGAGACAAGGGGGGGAGGGGGCAGGAGACTCGCTGGATCTCACCAGGAGACAAGGGCGGGGAGGGGGCAGAAGACTGGCTGGATCTCACCAGGAGACAAGGGGGGGGAGGTGGCAGGAGACTGGCTGGATCTCACCAGGTGACAAGGGGGGGGAGGGGGCAGGAGACTGGCTGGATCTCACCAGGAGACAAGGCGGGGGAGGGGGCAGGAGACTGGCTGGATCTCACCAGGAGACCGGGGCGGGGGTGGGGGCAGGAGACTGGCTGGATCTCACCAGGAGACCGGGGGGCGGGGGCAGGAGACTGGCTGGATCTTACCAGGAGACCAGAGTGGGGGGGCAGGAGACTGGCTGGATCTCACCAGGAGACAAGGGGGGGGCGAGGGGGCAAGAGACTGGCTGGATCTCACCAGGAGACGAGGGGCCAAGAGACTGGCTGGATCTCACCAGGAGACAAGGGGGGAGGGGGCAGGAGACTCGCTGGATCTCACCAGGAGACAAGGGGGGGAGGGGGCAGGAGACTCGCTGGATCTCACCAGGAGACGGGGGGCGGGGGCAGGAGACTGGCTGGATCTCACCAGGAGACGGGGGGCGGGGGCAGGAGACTGGCTGGATCTCACCAGGAGACTGGGGGAGGGGGGCAGGAGACTGGCTGGATCTCACCAGGAGACAAGGGGGGGAGGGGGCAGGAGACTGGCTGGATCTCACCAGGAGACAAGGGTGGTGGGGGCAGGAGACTGGCTGGATCTTACCAGGAGACAAGGGGTGGTGGGGGCAGGAGACTGGCTGGATCTCACCAGGAGACCGGGGTGGGGGGGCAGGAGCCTGGCTGGATCTCACCAGGAGACAAGGGGGGGAGGGGGCAGGAGACTCGCTGGATCTCACCAGGAGACAACGCGGGGGAGGGGGCAGGAGACTGGCTGGATCTCACCAGGAGACAAGGGGGCAGGAGACTGGCTGGATCTCACCAGGAGACAAGGCGGGGAGGGGGCAGGAGACTGGCTGGATCTCACCAGGAGATAAGGGGGGGGAGGGGGCAGGAGACTGGCTGGATCTCACCAGGAGACAAGGGGGGGGAGGGGGCAGGAGACTGGCTGGATCTCACCAGGAGACCGGGGCGGGGGGGGGGCAGGAGACTGGCTGGGTCTCACCAGGAGACAAGGGGGGGTGGGGGCAGGAGACTGGCTGGATCTCACCAGGAGACAAGGGGGGGAGGGGGCAGGAGACTCGCTGGATCTCACCAGGAGACAACGGGGGGGAGGGGGCAGGAGAGTGGCTGGATCTCACCAGGAGACAAGGGGGCAGGAGACTGGCTGGATCTCACCAGGAGACAAGGGGGGGAGGGGGCAGGAGACTGGCTGGATCTCACCAGGAGATAAGGGGGGGGAGGGGGTAGGAGACTGGCTGGGTCTCAACAGGAGACAAGGGGGGGTGGGGGCAGGAGACTGGCTGGATCTCACCAGGAGACCGGGGCGGGGGGGGGGGGCAGGAGACTGGCTGGATCTCACCAGGAGACAAGGGGGGGAGGGGGCAGGATACTGGCTGGATCTCACCAGGAGACGGGGGGGCGGGGGCAGGAGACTGGCTGGATCTTACCAGGAGACCGGAGTGGGGGGGCAGGAGACTGGCTGGATCTTACCAGGAGACAAGGGGGGGGCGAGGGGGCAAGAGACTGGCTGGATCTCACCAGGAGACGAGGGGGCAAGAGACTGGCTGGATCTCACCAGGAGACAGGGGGGCGGGGGCAGGAGACTGGCTGGATCTCACCAGGAGACCGGGGTGTTGGGGCAGGAGACTGGCTGGATCTCACCAGGAGACAAGGGGGGAGGGGGCAGGAGATTGGCTGGATCTCACCAGGAGACCGGGGTGGGGGGGCAGGAGACTGGCTGGATCTCACCAGGAGACAAGGGGGGGAGGGGGCAGGAGACTCGCTGGATCTCACCAGGAGACGGGGGGCGGGGGCAGGAGACTGGCTGGATCTCACCAGGAGACGGGGGGCGGGGGCAGGAGACTCGCTGGATCTCACCAGGAGACAAGGGGGGAGGGGGCAGGAGACTCGCTGGATCTCACCAGGAGACAAGGTGGGGGAGGGGGCAGGAGACTGGCTGGATCTCACCAGGAGACCGGGGTGGGGGGGCAGGAGACTGGCTGGATCTCACCAGGAGACAAGGGGGGGAGGGGGCAGGAGACTTGCTGGATCTCACCAGGAGACAAGGGGGGGAGGGGGCAGGAGACTCGCTGGATCTTACCAGGAGACGGGGGGCGGGGGCAGGAGACTGGCTGGATCTCACCAGGAGACTGGGGGAGGGGGGCAGGAGACTGGTTGGATCTCACCAGGAGACAAGGGGGGGAGGGGGCAGGAGACTCGCTGGATCTCACCAGGAGACAAGGGGGGGGAGGGGGCAGGAGACTGGCTGGATCTCACCAGGAGACAAGGGGGGGGGGAGGGGGCAGGAGACTGGCTGGATCTCACCAGGAGACAAGGAGGGGGAGGGGGCAGGAGACTGGCTGGATCTCACCAGGAGACAAGGGGGGGGAGGGGGCAGGAGACTGGCTGGATCTCACCAGGAGACAAGCGGGGGTGGGGGCAGGAGACTGGCTGGATCTCACCAGGAGACCGGGGCGGGGGGGGGGCAGGAGACTGGCTGAGTCTCACCAGGAGACAAGGGGGGGTGGGGGCAGGAGACTGGCTGGATCTCACCAGGAGACCGGGGCGGGGGGGGGGGCAGGAGACTGGCTGGATCTCACCAGGAGACAAGGGGGGGAGGGGGCAGGATACTGGCTGGATCTCACCAGGAGACCGGGGGGCGGGGGCAGGAGACTGGCTGGATCTTACCAGGAGACCGTAGTGGGTGGGCAGGAGACTGGCTGGATCTCACCAGGAGACAAGGCGGGGGCGAGGGGGCAAGAGACTGGCTGGATCTCACCAGGAGACGAGGGGGCAAGAGACTGGCTGGATCTCACCAGGAGACAGGGGGGTGGGGGCAGGAGACTGGCTGGATCTCACCAGGAGACCGGGGTGTTGGGGCAGGAGACTGGCTGGATCTCACCAGGAGACAAGGGGGGAGGGGGCAGGAGACTCGCTGGATCTCACCAGGAGACGGGAGGGGGATGGGGAGGAGACTGGCTGGATCTCACCAGGAGACCGGGGTGGGGGGGCAGGAGACTGGCTGGATCTCACCAGGAGACAAGGGGGGGAGGGGGCAGGAGACTCGCTGGATCTCACCAGGAGACGGGGGGCGGGGGCAGGAGACTGGCTGGATCTCACCAGGAGACGGGGGGTGGGGGCAGGAGACTCGCTGGATCTCACCAGGAGACGAGGGGGGATTGGGCAGGAGACTCGCTGGATCTCACCAGGAGACAAGGTGGGGGAGGGGGCAGGAGACTGGCTGGATCTCACTAGGAGACCGGGGTGGGGGGGCAGGAGACTGGCTGGATCTCACCAGGAGAGAAGGGGGGGAGGGGGCAGGAGACTTGCTGGATCTCACCAGGAGACAAGGGGGGGAGGGGGCAGGAGACTCGCTGGATCTTACCAGGAGACGGGGGGCGGGGGCAGGAGACTGGCTGGATCTCACCAGGAGACTGGGGGAGGGGGGCAGGAGACTGGCTGGATCTCACCAGGAGACAAGGGGTGGTGGGGGCAGGAGACTGGCTGGATCTCACCAGGAGACCGGGGTGGGGGGGCAGGAGACTGGCTGGATCTCACCAGGAGACAAGGGGGGGAGGGGGCAGGAGACTCGCTGGATCTCACCAGGAGACAAGGGGCTTGAGGGGGCAGGAGACTGGCTGGATCTCACCAGGAGACAAGGGGGGGGAGGTGGCAGGAGACTGGCTGGATCTCACCAGGAGACAAGGGGGGGGAGGGGGCAGGAGACTGGCTGGATCTCACCAGGAGACAAGCGGGGGTGGGGGCAGGAGACTGGCTGGATCTCACCAGGAGACCGGGGCGGGGGGGGGCAGGAGACTGGCTGGATCTCACCAGGAGACAAGGGGGGGTGGGGGCAGGAGACTGGCTGGATCTCACCAGGAGACCGGGGCGGGGGGGGGGGGGGCAGGAGACTGGCTGGATCTCACCAGGAGACCGGGGTGGGGGGGCAGGAGACTGGCTGGATCTCACCAGGAGACAAGGGGGGGAGGGGGCAGGAGACTCGCTGGATCTCACCAGGAGACGGGGGGCGGGGGCAGGAGACTGGCTGGATCTCACCAGGAGACGGGGGGCGGGGGCAGGAGACTCGCTGGATCTCACCAGGAGACAAGGGGGGAGGGGGCAGGAGACTCGCTGGATCTCACCAGGAGACAAGGGGGGGGAGGGGGCAGGAGACTGGCTGGATCTCACCAGGAGACCGGGGTGGGGGGGCAGGAGACTGGCTGGATCTCACCAGGAGACAAGGGGGGGAGGGGGCAGGAGACTCGCTGGATCTCACCAGGAGACAAGGGGGGGAGGGGGCAGGAGACTCGCTAGATCTCACCAGGAGACAAGGGGGGGAGGGGGCAGGAGACTCGCTGGATCTCACCAGGAGACGGGGGGCGGGGGCAGGAGACTGGCTGGATCTCACCAGGAGACTGGGGGAGGGGGGCAGGAGACTGGCTGGATCTCACCAGGAGACAAGGGGGGGAGGGGGCAGGAGACTGGCTGGATCTCACCAGGAGACGGGGGGCGGGGGCAGGAGACTGGCTGGATCTCACCAGGAGACAAGGGGTGGTGGGGGCAGGAGACTGGCTGGATCTCACCAGGAGACCAGGGTGGGGGGGCAGGAGACTGGCTGGATCTCACCAGGAGACAAGGGGGGGAGGGGGCAGGAGACTCGCTGGATCTTACCAGGAGACAAGGCGGGGGCGGGGGCAGGAGACTGGCTGGATCTCACCAGGAGACAAGGGGGGGAGGGGGCAGGAGACTGGCTGGATCTCACCAGGAGACAAGAGGGGGGAGGGGGCAGGAGACTGGCTGGATCTCACCAGGAGAGAAGGGGGGGGAGGGGGCAGGAGACTGGCTGGATCTCACCAGGAGACAAGGGGGGGTGGGGGCAGGAGACTGGCTGGATCTCACCAGGAGACCGGGGCGGGGCGGGGGGGCAGGAGACTGGCTGGATCTCACCAGGAGACCGGGGGGCGGGGGCAGGAGACTGGCTGGATCGTACCAGGAGACCGGAGTGGGGGGGCAGGAGACTGGCTGGATCTCACCAGGAGACAAGGGGGGGGCGAGGGGGCAAGAGACTGGCTGGATCTCACCAGGAGACAAGGGGGCAAGAGACTGGCTGGATCTCACCAGGAGACAGGGGGGCGGGGGCAGGAGACTGGCTGGATCTCACCAGGAGACAAAGGGGGGGGGGGCAGGAGACTGGCTGGATCTCACCAGGAGACAAAGGGGGGGGGGGCAGGAGACTGGCTGGATCTCACCAGGAGACAAAGGGGGGGCAGGAGACTGGCTGGATCTCACCAGGAGACAAGGGTGGGGGAGGGGGCAGGAGACTTGCTGGATCTCACCAGGAGACTGGGGCGGGGGGCAGGAAACTGGCTGGATCTCACCAGGAGACAAGGGGGGGTGGGGGCAGGAGACTGGCTGTATCTCACCAGGAGACCGGGGAGGGGGCAGGAGACTGGCTGGATCTCACCAGGAGACAAGGGGGGGGGGAGGGGCAGCAGACTGGCTGGATCTCACCAGGAGACAAGGGTGGGTGGGGGCAGGAGACTGGCTGGATCTCACCAGGAGACAAGGGCGGGAGGGGGCAGGAGACTGGCTGGATCTCACCAGGAGACAAAGTGGGGGGTAGGAGACTGGCTGGATCTCACCAGGAGACCGGGGGAGGGGGCAGGAGACTGGCTGGATCTCACCAGGAGACTGGGGGGTGGGGGCATGAGACTGGCTGGATTTCACCAGGAGACAAGGGGCGGGGAGGGGGCAGGAGATTGGCTGGATCTCACCAGGAGACAAGGTGGGGAGGGGGCAGGAGACTGGCTGGATCTCACCAGGAGACAGGGGGGGCGGGGGCAGGAGACTGGCTGGATCTCACCAGGAGACAAGTGGGGGGGGAGGGGGCAGGAGACTGGCTGGATCTCACCAGGAGACTGGGGCGGGGGGGCAGGAAACTGGCTGGATCTCACCAGGAGACAAGGGGGGGTGGGGGCAGGAGACTGGCTGTATCTCACCAGGAGACCGGGGAGGGGGCAGGAGACTGGCTGGATCTCACCAGGAGACAAGGGGGGGGGGGAGGGGGCAGCAGACTGGCTGGATCTCACCAGGAGACAAGGGTGGGTGGGGGCAGGAGACTGGCTGGATCTCACCAGGAGACAAGGGGGGGAGGGGGCAGGAGACTGGCTGGATCTCACCAGGAGACAAAGTGGGGGGTAGGAGACTGGCTGGATCTCACCAGGAGACCGGGGGGAGGGGGCAGGAGACTGGCTGGATCTCACCAGGAGACTGGGGGGTGGGGGCATGAGACTGGCTGGATTTCACCAGGAGACAAGGGGCGGGGAGGGGGCAGGAGATTGGCTGGATCTCACCAGGAGACAAGGTGGGGAGGGGGCAGGAGACTGGCTGGATCTCACCAGGAGACAGGGGGGGCGGGGGCAGGAGACTGGCTGGATCTCACCAGGAGACCGCGGGGGGTGGGGGGAGGAGACTGGCTGGATCTCACCAGGAGAGAACGGGGGGCGCAGGAGACTGGCTGGATCTCACCAGGAGACAACGGGGGGGAGGGGGCAGGAGACTGGCTTGGTCTCACCAGGAGACCGGGGTGGGGGGGCAGGAGACTGGCTGGATCTCACCAGGAGACAAGGGCGGGGGGGCGCAGGAGACTGGCTGGATCTCACCAGGAGACAAGCGGGGGGCAGGGGCTGGTTTTGCTGCCTCTTTAGACTGAGGAGACCCCGGAGGCGAATGCAGCGAGCACATCTCAGTGCAGCTCTGGAGCTGTGACACAGCACAGGGACAATCACCTGCCTCTACAGCGTCTAAATCCCTTGGGCACAGCTTGACAGCTCAGCCCACTAAGGAGAGCAGCACTGTGAGTGAGTCATGGAGCCATCAACCAGCAGAGTGGTGCAGCGGAAGCGTGCTGGGCCCATAACCCAGAGGTCGATGGATTGAAACCATCCTCTGCTAGTTTGTGTTTTCTTACTTTCAACCCTGGAAATAAGTCAGCCCGCCTTTAGTTGTTCCACATAGAAAAGAGGAGCAAATTCTCTGCCTGTTCACCCTTCCACAGTGACTAAAGGAAGGAATAAAGCCCCAGCAGAGCCTTATCCCACAGAGTCCATTCCTGTAAGACGAGAGATGTGCTATGACTCCAATCACAGTGTTTCTTCTGCAGCAGGGTCTTTTTTTCCTGGAGGAGCAGTATGCTTCCTGAGCAGAGGCAGCCTGATTAATTCTCTGCAACTTTAACAAGCCATCTGAAAGATTCACATCTTACTCCTTTGGAAATTCTGCACCACTGCGCAAGCACCAAATTCATGTCCCCCGCAGATTTATTTGTTTTCCTACAGAAAAATGTCTTAGGGGAAGCCAAGGGAAGCCACAAGAATGGTCATGGAACCCTCCCCAACAGCACAGGCATGTCATTTTGGACCCCAAAATTAGGCAGCAGAGAGGTGCAGCCTCGCCATTGAATCCATGTCCTGGGGAGGGGGCTGCAGGGTGATCCCATCTCTGCGCATCTAGTAGCCTGTGCCCACTGCCATGCTGGAGCCTCAACATTTATTTATTGACATATAAAATTGACAGAATTTTAAAATATTGTGCACAGAATTTTTATTTTATTTTATTTTATTTTTTGGTGCAGAATCGCCTCAGGAGTAAAACTTACTCAGCCGAACTCAGCTGCCCTTTGACTAGAGCCTGCAGGCAAAAATACATGAAGCAGAGTGGCACAGCAGAAGTGTGCTTGGCCCAGAGGTCGATGGATTGAAACCATCCTCTGCTAGCTTGTGTGTTATTACTTACAGCCCTGGAAATAATTCAGGCTGCCTTTATGTGTTCCACATAGAAAAAAGGAGCAAATTCTCTCACTGTTTACATTTCCACAGTGATTAAAGGAAGGAATAAGCCCCCTGCAGTGGCCAGAGTGGCATTGGGCCCTTTGGGGCTTTCCCCCTACCCACCCAGCAGGTGGTGCTGTGGGCCCCCTGGGCTTCCACACGCCCCTCCAAGATTGAATCAGGGTTATTTATGGTATAGGTGGGGGCCTGACATTTTGTTTCTTGTCCATCATTTTTACTAAAAATACCCAGGATTAATTCATAGCCTTAGTATGACTCCAGTCATACAGTTTCTTCTGCAGCAGGGTGTTTTTTCCTGGAAGAGCAGTGTGGTATTTTCTGGGCAGAGGCTGCCTGATTCATACTCTGCAAGCCATCTGCAAGATGAAAACTTTACTCCTGGGGGAATTCTGCTCCACTGTGCATGCGCAGAATTCATGTCCCCCACAGATTTCTTTGCTTCCCCCACAGAAAAATTACTTTCTGATGGGGAAGCAAAGGGAAGCCACAAGAGTGGTCATGCGCCCTTCCTCAGAAGTTCTGGGGAGTCGTTTTGGCATCTGGAGTAGGCAGTGAACAAGTGCAGCCTCACCAGTGAATCTGTTTCCCAGGATGGGATAGGGGGCTGCATGGTGATCTCCCATCTCCGTGCATCCAGTAGCCTGTGCTCCCTACTTCCATGATGGCGCCTCCACATGTATTTATTGACAAATACAATTTGCAGAATTTTAATTATTGTGCAGATTTTTTATTTTTTTGGTGCACAATCTCATCGGGAGTGAAACCTACTCAAGGAACCTCCTTGGACTGTCACTGCTTGGTTAACCACTCAGCCATCACACCAATGCACAGAGTGAGTGTCAAGCCCTATTGCTTTGCGAGGGTGGGGGATGGGGTCGGGACATACACATTCAGACTATACGTTCCCCCAGCTACAAAACGCTGCTGAGTTCCCATTTAGGACATTAGCCTTTACTGACAAGGTTTGTCTGTGTTCTTTTTTTCATCTCACACTGCTAGTTAGAAGGATCAGTATTGACTTCTTTTTCAAAAATACACAACCCCCAAATCTGCTTTTAGCAATCAGAATAATTTAGTGTCACCTTATTTTTACCTGTCCCAGTACAAAAGAAGAGGTGTTGGTGGTTTTCCTGACTCAGAGGATGAAAACAAAAGTGCATTGGTCTGCACTGCTCTGGATCGTTATCAAGCATCATTGGCATTGTTAGTGGAGACATAGCCTCAGGGATTGTCTACACTACCGCGCGGGGTCAATCTAAGATACGTAACTTTAGCTACGTGGATAGTGTAGCTGACGGCAATGTACTTAGCTCTACTTACTGCTGTTTCTTCACTGCAGTAAGTCAACAGCTGACGCTCTCCCGTCAACTCCGCTTGCGCTTCGAGTTCTGGTGGAGTACCAGAGTCGATAAGACAGTGCTCAGCGGTCAATTTATCACGTGAATACTAGACATGATAAATTGACCCCCGCTGGATCGATCGCTGCCTGCCGATCCAGTGGGTATTTTAGACAAGCCCTCAGACTCGGTGCTTGCGAGTGGGGAAGTATTGCTTCTAGAGGCACCCAGGGGGTTGTGTGGAATTGTCCCAGGTTACTGGGTGGGGGCTCAAGCGGGTTCTGTGTTGTGTTCTTGAAAAAGGAACCCCTAGATATTGAACCCAGGCCATGTTGCTGCCAACTCCAACTCGCAGAAGGGTGACAGAAAGAAGCAGGAGAAAGGGGAGGAGCACCAATGAATCTATGCAATTATTCAGTGAGGCAGGGGCCTGGCATAAAGGAAATACCTGTGCAAGCCCCCTTGGCAGAGAAGGGCATCTATGATATCCTCGGCACTGGAGATACAGGCCAGGGATGGGGCAGTAAATGGAACGGGGCAGATTTGGGAGTTGGGAACCACTCTCCCCAGGTATTTCTTTTGCAGGCCTTTTTCAGTGTCTCTCTCCTCTTTCCCTGTGTAACCCAGTGGCTCTCAAACTTTCTGAATTGGTGACCCCTTGCACAAAGCAAGCCTCCGAGTGCGACCCCCCCTTTTCAATTCAAACCACATTTATTATATTCAACCTGATTTTAAATGCTTGATTTATTCTTTAGTCTATTCTTTTAACTGAATTGACCTTTTCTCACCATTTTTAAATTAAGCGAAAAACACACTTGGATTGAATTATTGTGATAAGCAGAAAAGGGTTTTGAAAATAGTTACTGTTTAACACTGGGAGTGGGAAGATATTTGTCAATATCACTTTTCACAGCAGACTTTGCGCTCCGTTGCCACCCTCACTTCTGCACTGCTGCTGCCTATGGAGCTGGGCGGGCTTGTGACCCCCACATAATAACCCGTCCCATGCGAGGGGCTGTAACCCCCAGTCTGAGAACTCCTGGTCTGCCCCCTTCCCCCTCTGGCTGGGACACTTGAGTGCTGGGTGCCGGGAGGAAGGAGGCAGAACAAAGAACCGAGATCATCAGACCCCGGGCAGCTCCGAAAAGACCAGATGCTGCTGCCTCCATTGGGAGCAGCTGCTGCTTCCCCAGGGGGGTCTGTGCTGGGGAGAGCCCGTCATTAACCCCTCCGTGCCCTGCCGGGGGGGACCTTCTCCAGCTAGAGATCGCCCCGGGCTCTGCTGACGGCAACTCCTGAGCGCACACTCCAGGTGACTGAGACCTTGGGGCTTGGCAGGTACCTGACTCTGCACAGAGCCCCCCCCCCCCCCCCCCCCATCTCTGCTCCCCAGGTGTCCGGGGCCCAGAGCTGCTGCCATCATTAAGGCCAGAAGGATCCTTCACTCAGCGAGTCTGACCTGCTCCCACTGGCTCTCTGGTGTGTCCAGTAACTTGTGTGGATAAAGCAGATCTTCCTGACTGGTCCCCCCTTCCCCGCACATGCAGAGCGGGGCCAGCCACGGGAGAGAGAAATCCCCCAAGAACGGGGTGGTGACCACATCTCCCATCCAGGGGGTGGGGCGCTAGGAAAGAGAGGAAGAGGTGGAAGAGGGTTTCAGGACAAATGGGGGAAGCAGATTTCCAGATCTCTGACCCCCCCAGGCACACTCACTGCAGCATCCCCGCACAGGGTCACTTTCCTGTGAGCAAGGTGAGGGAGCAGAGAGAGGAAAAACCAGCCCATGACTTTCCTTGCTGCCCTGGAGACAGTGTCAGGGGGAATCCCCCCAAAGGGGCTCCTTTAGTTCTGGTCTTTTCCAGTGTTTGATTCACACTCTGTTCCTGGGCGAGTTTGAACATGTCTCCGTGGGTTTAGTCCTGGGACGGGGGGCAAGGTCTGTGCTGCATTGTGGGGACTAAGCTTGTTCCCAGCATGGCAGAATCTATAATCTCTGTCAGCAGGGAAAGGGCCTGGGTGAATCGTGATGTGAAATGAACTAAAGCCTGTTCTGAAACCTCCGCAACGGCCCGTCTCGCCCCGCCAGGCTGCAGAATGACGCCCATGTCTCGCTCCAGCTCATCCCGTCCTCCCATGGGACGGGGAGAGAAATGGCCGCAGTGGGCCCTGCTCAGGTAGGGGTTACTGGGGGGTTGCTTGTGGGTCCCTGCTGGAGGGAGAGGGGCAGTAAATACTGAAGAGGTGGCAACTTCTGAGGAGTTAGGTCTGGAGGGGACAAGGAATATCCTGGGTGAGGAAAGGGAGGGGGGCAGAGTGTGACAAACCTTCTGGGACTTGTTTAACGTGGGCCTAGATCCTCAGAACAAATCCCTGGGTGTTGGGGCAGAAAATTCCCTACTTTGTGAAACAGGAAACAGAGAAACCAACCCCCTGGGCAGGGCTGAGAAAACTGACCAGACTTCCAGTGCTGAACCCTCACCCTGCTAGCCAGAGGCTGGTGTGACATGGAAAGGGGGCGCCCACCAGGGAAGGGTAGGGAAGATGCCCCAGCCCCTCACATCCAGCTGCTGGCAGTGGGGAGGGTGTTGAGATTCCTACCATGGGGCTGTGCCTGGACCCTACTGGGGTCTCCATCTCCTGTATCAGCCTCTGGCTAGAAGGTGTGTCGTGGATCTGCTGGGAGAGACAAGGGGCTCTCTCATTGTCCCCTCCTGGCTGCTCTCAGCAGTATGGGGGTGGGATTCTGCAAACTGTCTCTCTCTCAGAGCTTCCATCTGATTGGCTCCTTTCCTCCAGGAATAGTGGGGCTGTGAGTGGGGCAGCAGGGACTGAGTGTTGGACTCTTGCTCTTTCAGGGGCCGGTGACCTTCGAGGAGGTTGCTGTGTATTTCACCACGGAAGAGGGGACTCTGCTGGACCCCGCTCAGAGAGCCCTCTACAGAGACGTCACGCAGGAGAACTATGAGAATGTGACCTCGCTGGGTAAGGATTCCCTTCCCCTCGGTTCTTAGAAGGGGAAATAAAGAGTTACGGTTCACGCCACCACCACAGTGCCACGTCTCCTCTGCCCTGTTTCAGCATCACCCCGACATGCCAGTGAGACACATACAGGCTCTCTCCTCCTCTGTTACAGAACGCTCTGGGAACACAGCAGTACAGCAGAAAGTCTAGCAACTTCTCTTTGCTAAGATAATAGTCGGGTTCATCTCCGTCACAGCAAACAGAAGCTTCCTGCCCCTGGTCCAATACTGAACCTCCTGCACGCAAACCATCTGAGACTTGCAGTGTTACCACCCCTTTGCCCTCCACCTGAGATTTCCTTTTGAGTCACTGCCTTTGTTAACCGAAAACAGGAGCTAAAATGAAAGGAGGCCCAAAATCTTCGGTCTCAGGTTCGTCCCCTACCCATATCTGTCACCGGGGGTTTGTGTTCCCAGATAAAACTCAACAAAATACAGGTACAAACAGATTTATTAAAGAAAGATGGCAAGGACTCCCAGGATAAACAAGGTAAACAGGTAAGAACCAGGCAGATGATAAAACAAGGCAGGCTGTAACAATAAGGGACTATACACATAGACAGATGATGATTACAATACCATTTCTGGCAGCTTGACTGATATCTTCTCCTTCTTAGGATGGCACAGCACAGCAGGGCTGCTGGATCCCTCGGATGGAAACAGGAATCTCGGACCAGGATCAAAGAGCGCTCCTTCAGGTAAATTGTTAAATCCCTCCCACTCCCTATCTTGCGTCGTCATGTGTGTAGAAGGTGGATCAGGTGTGTGTAAGCATGCATATCCCCTATTTCAGGTAACCCTTGTGGGGTGAATGGCCTACCCTAAATCACTGAGTCTGTCTCAACCATACACTACCACTCAGATGGGCAGCCCCACTCTGATCTAATCACTGCCTTATATCGACACCCTGTCCCTAGGCAGATTAGATGACTGACAGCTACTGCCATTTCCCGCCAAAACAGAAAAAGGCGCCAAACTGGAGCTAGAAGGGAATAAGGCTTACCAAGATGGATGCCTAGGTGTCCTTTAGAGGGATCCAAGATGGCCTTATGATTTCTCCCTCTACACCTTCACTTACCCCTCACTAAGCCTCACCGATCACTAGAGCATACGCCAGCAGAGTGCTGACAATCCCCATGGCAAGAACACGCCCTTGGGCACCTCTGCTGACAAAGCCTGCAACTCTCAGCACAAAGTGAGGCAGAATTGGCCCCCAAGTCCCACCTCTCTTCAGAGCACAGTCACAGCTCTGCCAAGCTGCTCCAGCCAGTCCCTCCATCATGGAGTGACAGCTCCCGCTGGCCCAGTGCCCACCGCTTGAGGGCATGCGGATCAATGCTGGGACTCCCGTCTGTGAACACAACACAGACAATGGCACGTTCTTAGTCTTTCCTCGTATCCATTATAGGTTCATAGATTTTAAGGCCAGATGTGACTATTAGGTCGTCTACTCTGACGTCCTTTATAACACAGACCATCGAATTTCATCCCGGTACTGCTGCATTGAGCTGAATTCCTGTGGCGGTCTGTTAACCCTTGCACCGCCCACACAGAACCATTCTCAGTGGTTCTTGCCAGCTGCAGGCTTAAGGGTTGGGGGCAAAGTTAGGGTTGCATTGGAGGGGTGGTGTTTACATTCACTTTTCATTTCCTGGTTTGCAGAGGTTCAAGTTTAGTCACTGTCCATTCAGGGCAGGCAGGAGACAGCACTGGGCAACCTTCGCTCTGCATTAATGTAGCTTATGAGCCCTGACTGACCCGGTGTGGTGGCGCACGCCTGTAATCCCGACTCTTTGGGAGGCTGTGGTTGGCGGATTGCTCAGGAGTTCTAGGCTGCTGTGCACTATGTCAATCAGGTGTCCAGTGCTATTGACAGCTTGGCCAGCGGGTAGTTGGAGGACTGGCTAGAACAACACATCTGACGTGTTGTGATCGGTGCTCTCTCTGTGAGGGCTGATAGACTGATCAGTGATAAGCCCTGAGTTTCCTTTTGCCACTATAGCTGTGTCTATAATTGAGCGTTTGCACGAGCTATGTTGGATGGTGTGCGTGCGTGCGCGTGCGTGTGTGCACTTTTTCACAGCCTTAAACAACAGAGCTGGACTGGCAAAGCTTTTAAGAGCAAACCAAGTCAGAGTCTGCATGTGGATTTTAGAGCTCTTGAAAATACGCCTCTTACCCCAGAAATGTTGGTCTCAGAGGGCAAAACTTCCAATTGGAACTCCTGCAGGATGCAAGAAAAATGCACTAGACACATTGTCTGAAAGGTATCAGTGGTAGGGGTCTCACTCAAACGCATGGGTGGAGCTCTGGTTCAAAGGCCGCAGCATGTTCTCGCCAATGAATGACGGTGAGGGTAGACTGCTGGAAACTCTCTACCTGTTACCAAGAGCCTTAGACTTGGTCTACACTAGAGAGTTAGGTCAACTCAAGGCATCTTACGTTGACACAACTCTATAAGCATCTACACTAAGATGTAGTTCCCACCAATGTAACTTGCCCATTACACTGACTTAATAACTCCACCTCCACAAGAGGCGTAGCGCTTATGTCTATGTAGTTAGGCAGATGTAGTATCAGTGTAGACACCGTGTTGCTTACATCGACTGCTGCTGCCTTTCAGAAAGTGTCCCACAATGCCCCATGCTGACAGTTAAATCAGCTCCTGGTGAAAACACGCACCACCAACACGAGGCGTGCGCGTGTGTAAAACTGATTCAATCACTGCGATGGCTGTATGTTGACTTAATTCTGTATGGTTAACTTGCCCTTAGTGTTGCTGCATTTCCTGTGCCTTTCAGGCTCTCTGACTCTACCCTTTTCCTCGTGCCAATCGGATATTCCAACCTCTGCAGTTATTAGCTTTTTCTATACTGCTTCCCCAAGGAGGCACTGGGTGCCATGTACCAGCAGAGATAAACGCTAACGGACTGAGATACCTTGGTGGATAATTAGAACCGTTGTTTCAGCCTCAGGTGTGTGCAAGACCGTGTTATAGGAGCCAGTTAATAATGTGAAAAGCTGCTTTGGGGAGGGCTGTATCTCAGGAAACTTTAAATCAAATCACCCCATATGTGGGTCACTAGCCCTGCTCGGCACCCCCATGATAAGCAGCAAATTTCAGGAGAGCAAGGGGATGTTAGATCAATTAGAATAGCTGATCTTTATACGGAACATAACGAACTTTAGGCTTGGTCTACACTAAGAGTTTATGTCAAATATAGCAGCGTTAAATCGAATTAACCCTGCACCTGTCCACACAACGAAGCCATTTATTTCGACATAAAGGGCTCTTAAAATCGATTTCTGTTCTCCCCGACGAGGGGATTAGCGCTAAAATCGATATGGCCGTGTCGAATTAGGGTTAGTGTGGACACAATTTGATGGTATTGGTCTCCGGGAGCTATCCCACAGTGCACTGCTGTGACCTCTCTGGACAGCAGCCCGAGCTCGGATGCTCTGCCCAGGTACACAGAAAAAGCCCCGGGAACGTTTGAATTTCATTTCCTGTTTGGTCAGCGTGGCGAGCTCAGCAGCACAGGTAACGATGCAGAGCTCTTCAGGAGAGGTGACCATGCAATCCCAGAATCGAAAAAGGGCTCCAGCATGGACCGAATGGGAGGTATTAGATCTGATAGCTGTATGGGGAGATGAATCTGTGCTATCCGAACTATGTTCGAAAAGACGGAATGCAAAAATATATGAAAAAAACTCCAAGGCCATGACGGACAGAAGATACAGCAGGGATGCAACACAGTGCCGCGTGAAAATTAAGGAGCTCAGACAAGCGTACCAGAAGACCAAAAAGTCAAATGGACGCTCCGGGTCACAGCCTGACATGCCGCTTCTACGCTGCGCTGCATGCCATCCTGGCGGGGCCACCACCACTACCCCAGCTCTGTCCTTGGACTCCGACGATGGGGTATTCTCATCACTCGCTTCCTCTGAGATTTTTGCAGACGGGGAAGATGATGATGGAGATAATGATGACGAGGTAGTCGAGAGCGCTCTGCACACCGATTTCCCCGACAGCCAGGATCTTTTCATCACCCTGACAGAGATCCCCTCCCAACCCTCCCAAGGCGGTATCCCGGACCGTGAAGCCGGAGAAGGCACATCAGGTGAGTGTATCTTTTGAATTGAAAAGACATGGTTTAAAAGCAAGTGGTTTTTAATGATTAATTTGCCCTGAGGACTTGGGATGCATTTGTGGCCAGTAGAGGTACTGGAAAAGTCTGTTAACATGTCTGGGGATGGAGCGGAA